>CM072781.1:59485026-60757169 GCA_036936925.1 Cenchrus fungigraminus | reverse complement strand
AGTACGACATGTGCTCACGCTTGTTTTTATTATTGCAACTACACTACTCGGATTGCTGCTCAGACTTCAAGAATTTTTGAGAAGTACTAGGCGTACGTGCCACCAGTCAGCTGCCTGTGGAGTACCGTCTGAAGATCCGCTGCTAGTTGTTCGCTCTGGTGATATGCTTATGAGACATTCGGTCATGTAATGGTTATAATACTCTCTCTTACGCTTTGGCACTGTATTTGGTATTCACTGAGTCATTACGTGTGCGTAACTTGATCCTGGCGCACATGTAATTTAAGCATCTGGTTTTGGCTTTAAAACTAGGTGTGACATGGAGGCGGCCGTCGGCGGGCTCTGGGGCGCGGGCCGGAGGTGGAGGAGGGAGCCGAGGGAGAGCTGGCCGAGGAAGAAGTGTCGAGAAAGTGGCCGATGGTGACGGTGTAGGGAGGAAGGGATAAGAAAGGAAAAAAAGAAAAAAAGAAATCATTGTGATATGTGGATACTAAAATTGCTACAAATATCAAATTGAGCATCAAAATAGCTACATAGATCAAAATGGCTACACAATGGTATACACAAATACATGTGTAGTTGATATGTAGCTACATGCAAAGCATTAAATAGCGAACAGATGGTCTCTCTGTCTGTGGGCTGTATGAGTTGTTTGTACATCTGTCTAGATGCTAAAATCGAGATTTTGAAGGTGACCAACCGTATGTGAGTTGTATATGCAGAAACTCATTTTCTTACAATATTTGTTTTCATCCTTATTTTTTATTCCTCTCTCATTTCCCCTTTTTTTCAAAATCCTAGTAACCGACCGTGTGATGCAGAACAGGGTGAAAATTCTAGTAGCTATATGGCAAATGTATGTCCACATGCTCCACGCCTCCTCCCACCTTATCTCCTGCCTTCTTCCTTCCCTTGCCGTACCACAGCAGCTCCCTGTTCCCTCCGCCGAGCGATGGAGAGCAGCTCCCTCTCCCTCCCCTGCTTGAAGCTCGGCTTCCCCGTGCTCGTCCTCCCTTCAGCCGGCAACCGCGGCCCTCTCCTCCCCACTAGCTGGCGGCCAGAGGCATTGAGCCACGCGTGGGCGCCCGATAGCCCGACGGGCCGAAGGTGCAAGCGTGGCGGCCCGGAGGTGAGAGCGTGGTGGAGGGCGAGCTCGTCGGGCCTGACGTGCCGCCTCTCGATGCTCCACCGCGCCCCGGTGCTTTGCTCCCTCCCTACCCTCAACGCGGTGCAGGGCCTGGAGCTCTGACTGCGCTCAAGTATGGACACCTCGTCTCCCCGGCGGCTTCCTCCTGCTCCCCTCCCCGGTGGCCTGCTTCTCCCGGCGTGAGATCCGGCCTCGGCCTCTGCCCCGGACCTCCGCCAGAGGGGCGCGCAGGCGGTTCAAGGTCGGCTAGCAGGGTATCTCTGCGCACTGCTTCCAGCTGATGGCAGGGTTGGGCTCTGTTGCGGCTCGCCGTCCTCCACTACCTCCACCCTCTCCCGCCACTATTGTGGATTGCGCGCAAAACTCTCAAAGCCGCGCGGGATCCGTGTTGCCGTCGCTGCGGGGAGACGGGGCCGTACAATAGAACCCCACCCGTCTCCTCTGCCTGGGAGAACGGGACATACCCGTCGCCTGGCGAGACGACGCGGAGCCCGTCGGTAGCCTCGAGCGGGTAGGGTGGGGTGGGGGTCGCTAATATGCCAACAGATAGACAGGGCAAATCGGCGGGCTGTACATGACCTAAGTGTTGGTGCGTTTTCTCTATAAACTCTTAGGTACCTTAGGTCTGTTATTATGATGTTTCCTGTTTGCTTCCAATAAAGCTCACACAAGCATGCATATTATAAGGATATATACTACTGATACCGTACCTTTAACTAATGTTAACGACTATTCCAAATGGACGTTGCGTAGGGGACCTAACTATGTTAGGTACCCTAGGTCTGTTACGAAGTTTTTTGTTTGCTTCCAATAAAGCTCACAAAAGCATATTATAAGGCTATATACTCCATGTTGGGGGCAGGTACTCAAGACTTGATTTTCTAATGAACACAGCGGAGACGTTGACTTGATAGTAGCCAATAAAAGTCATATAGCTAGGCAGAGAGCTAGCGATCCCAACGACAAGGGTCTTCTACTAGACCTTGTCCTTGTGTAGTCTAGTCATCGATCCTTAGATTCCAGCAAGCTCCAACAATGGCTGCCGCAAGCTTCTCCACGACCTTCACCCTAACTTTCCTCTGGCTCTACTCGTTGCTAATGATTTGTGTTGTTCACTTCCCATCTGCTTCGTCGATTTCGTTCAGCCTCGACTTCTCCAAGACCGGGGACCCCTGCGGCCGCGAGCTCGTGTGCAAGGGCCATGCGTCCTTCCGGAGGTCCATGATCGAGCTGACGATAAATGACGCTGAGAAAGCCAGCACCTACAGCCGTGGCCTGGTGTGGTACGCGACGCCGGTGCATCTCTGGAGCCCCGGCACCTCCGAGGTAGCGAGCTTCACCACCACCTTCTCCTTCCGCATCACGCATATGTGGAACAGCCCGGGCTGGGGCGACGGGATGGCATTCTTCCTCGCGCCTTACAAGCCGGACAGTGTCCTGGACAACACTGACGGCGCTGGGTTGCTGGGCCTTTTCAATAAGGGCAACGACTTCGACGTGACGGGTGATAGCCGTGTCGTCGCTGTGGAGTTCGACACGGTCCTTAATCCCGGCTGGGACAACAACAGCAGCCAGCACGTTGGCATCGACGTCAATTCCATCAAGTCGGTGAGCTACACAAACACGAGCTCGCTGGAGATGAACGACAAGAAGAACCTCACATCAGGGTTCCCGATGACTGCCATGGTGCGCTACGACAACCGGAGCAATTTGCTGGCCGTCGATCTCCGGATCGACGACACCTTGTACCATGTCAACGCCACAGTTGATCTGAAGAAAGAGTTGCCGGAGGAGGTTGCCGTCGGCTTCTCCGCAGGGACCGGCGCCAACTACGAGCTGCACCGGGTATTATCGTGGTCGTTCAATTCCTCGCTTGAAGCAGTGGAAGCATCGAATTCGGACCCGACAGCCACGACGCCACTTCCAGCTCCGGCCGTCGAATCGGAGCCGTCGGGCAAATTACTGTGGAAGGTAATAGTTCCTATAGCGTCTGTATCGGGCTTTGCAATAGTGTGTCTGCTCCTATGGTTGTGGTGGCGGAAACCCAGAAGAACAGGCAATTCTGACTCTGACATGGGGATGGCCGTCGGGCCCAGACGATATGCCTACGATGAGCTCACCGCCGCAACCGATAACTTTGCAGAGGGGAATAAGCTCGGGCAAGGAGGGTTTGGCAGTGTGTACAAGGGCTGCCTCCTGAACGACGCTAAAGGCGGCCAGCCTGTGGCCATCAAGAAGTTCTCGCCCGAGAAGTCTTCACAGGGGAGGAAGGAGTTCGAGGCTGAGGTGAAGATCATCAGCCGGCTGAGGCATCGCAACCTTGTGCAGCTCTTGGGATGGTGCGACAGCCCCAAAGGGCTCTTGCTTGTCTATGAGCTCGTGCCAGAAGGGAGCCTGGATAAGCACATCTATGACAACCCAAGGTTGTTAACTTGGTCCCAGAGGTAATGGTCAATTAACACTGGTTTGAATCAGTTTCTTTACAGCCTTTATTTCTACTCACAAATTACATATGTACTATCCCACCAACCCATGCATACAATATTATATAGGATAATTTAGGTAAAGAGTAGGGATTACTTTATGCCAATTTTTTTATAATGATAGAGGTGGGTACTTTCAGTAGTGGAACTGTGGGGTGGCCGGCAGGGGCCATGGCCACCCCCGACAAAAAAAAATTCTTTTCACTGCCTTTAACCTCTTTGTCAGCTTTTAACTACATTTTGTCAGCTCATAGTTAATGTTTCTCCTCTAACTCAAATTAAAACAAAGAAAAATGTAAGCAAGTCTATTTTCCTAATCTATTCCCCTAAATTGTTTTTATTTAATCTCTTGTCTCATATTAAGATAGAGATTGCAATGAAGGTCACAACAGACTTGATTATTAATGATTTCACCAATACGTGCAGTGAAATATAAATGAATAGGATATGTTGACCATCTCTGCAAACTGTTCGTTTTTGTGTATTGTCATTGCATAATTAATTAATATATATAGTTATGACCTGCTAGTTAGTGTATGCTTTGTGCGGATAATGAATAATAATTAGATAAAACACCAATTTTTTTGACCAATAAATGTTCAAATGTTCCTCGTTCGCCCTCTTGATTTTTCTCTCCGGTTACGCCACTGGGTAATTTAGATATAGATGGTTTTAAATATAGTGAGATTTAACCGGTTCGTGTAACTTGATAATATAGGTACAAGATCATCCTGGGATTAGGGTCAGCGCTGCGCTACCTACACCTGGACTGGGAGCAGTGCGTGGTGCACTGTGACATCAAGCCCAGCAACATCATGCTCGACTCGTCCTACAACACCAAGCTCGGGGACTTTGGGCTCGCACGGCTCGTCGACCACGGGTCCGACCCTCAAACGACCGCGCTCATTCAAGGCACCAGGGGTTACATTGACCCGGAGTTCTTCTACACTAACCGCCGGAGCGCCGAGTCGGACGTCTACAGCTTCGGCGTCGTCCTGCTCGAGATCGTCTCCGGCCGGAAGCCCCTCGACAGGTGGGACCCGTCCTTCGAGCTCCCCAAGTGCGCATGGAGCCTCTACAACCAGGGCGCCATGTTAGACGCGGTGGACGCGCGGTTGCAGCCGTGCGACGATGCCAGAGAGCGGCGGCAGATGGAGCGTGCCCTGGTGGTGGGGCTCTGGTGCGCGCAGTTCGATCCGGCGGGGCGCCCCTCGGTCGCGCAGGCAATGCACACGCTTCAGTCGGAAGAAGCGACGGCCCTGCCCGTGCTCGCGGCGCACATGTACCGGGCTGGGGCGGCAGTGGCACCAGCGGGCATCGATTTTGAGGTGGCCGAGAGCGGCGGCTTTGTCAGGTCCGCGGCGCCCGCTCTCCGCCGACTACCAGAATGACAGCCTCCTCGGAATAACTTTATATACCAAATTGTGGGGGCGCTATTAGCTGAGTGATACTAGTGATGATATTACTCCCTTCATTTGATGGTAATTGGGTGTGAGACATTGGGTCTGTTATTAACAGTACAAGAAAAACCCTGACTAGCGACGGAAAAAAAAGCGACTCTCGTCATAAACCGCGATTTACGACGTCGGGTGTTACCAAAACCCTTCGTCATTAATCGAGCGTCACAAACTGTGATTAATGACGATACCTTATTTCGCGGCGATACTAATATAATCACGCGTATAAATTCGTAACACTAAAACGTCATAAGGTACATGCCACGTCAGACCAAAATCTGATGTGGCACGGCATTTTGTGAATAACCGTTTCGTCATTAAGTGAATTATCTAGGCCCAGTTCTTGTTGGGCCAAGCCCCAAAAATCTTGTCGTCATAGATTGAATTTGGCCCACTTAATGTTACGTCGAGCCCAATAGTTGTGGTCGTCATAAATTAGTTTTTGGCCTTATTCTGGTTTGATGAGTCCAATAATTGTGATCGTCATAGATTGGTTTGATCGGCATAGAGCCCGACCGCGTCGCGTTTGGTGGTCGGACGCTCAAATCCGAGCGGATTCCGGCGAGTTCTGCTGCCGACCGTCCATCGCGAAGCGAACGGCCCAGATCCGCCCTGCCCTGAGTCAAACTGGTCAACCCATAGCCCGCCGCCCTTTTTGCGAAAGAGTCCCTGAGTTTTTTGAGTATATTTTTATCGTTTAAGCCCCCGAGCTTTATAATTTTTAGCACCCGAGGTCCTATTAGGTGGTTTTGTGTGTTAAACCTTCAGTTTATATGCGTAATTAGGTTTTAGCCCTGGTTTCTTTCAGTTTAGCCCCTGGAAGCCTAGTTTCTTCGCAGTTAAGCTCCTGAACCTTGTTTTGGCCATATCTTTACCGTTTTAGCTCCGTCTTAAGCGTTTTTGGTGTCCACGTGATCGTCTCAGCGAGCCCATTTGTTTTATTAGTGTGTTTATAGTTTTCAGATTTGTTTGGTGTATTGTTTTATTTATGGTATGTTTTTCTGTGTGCTCGTAGACATCGTGCCTGTTTCAAGTGAGACATATGTATGTAACTTGATCCTGGCGCACATATGAGATGCATTTGGTTTATCTTCGAAAATCAGTTGTGACACCAGCCCTAGTCTGCAAGAGCTGCTGCCGCGGGTATGGGATCGACACCAACTGGTATGTTGACAGTGGTGCCACTGACCATATTACCAACGAGCTTGAGAAGATGACTGTCCGTGACAAGTATGACAGACAAGATCAAGTCCACTGCAAGTGGAGCAGGTATGAAAAATAGTAACATTGGTTATTCAGTTTTGCATACCCCAAATAAAATTTTGCATCTCAAAAATATACTTTATGTGCCTAGTGCAAACAAAAGCTTCCTATCTGTCCATCACCTTACATCTGATAATAACGCATTCCTTGGATTTCACCCAAACTACTTTCTTATAAAGGATCGGGACACGAAGGAAATTCTACATCAAGGAAGATGTGGGAGAGGTCTCTATCCTCTTGCATCTCGCTCTTCACGTCCTAGGCCAGTCAAGCAAGCTCATGGAGTCAATAAACTGTCATCGTCCCGGTGGCATAGTCGTTTGGGTCATCCAACATATCCTATAGTTGAGCGTGTTCTTAGAGATAATAATCTCCCGTGTGCAAGTCCTTTGAGTAGTGAGTCGGTTTGTGATTCGTGTCAAAACCCTAAGAGTCATCAACTTCCTTATGTAAGATCAAATAGTGTTTCTAGTCCTTCATTGCAACTTATTTTCTCAGATGTTTGGGATCCTGCGCCTGTCTTTGTTGGCAGGCACACATATTATGTGAGCTTTATTGATGACTTTAGCAAATACACTTGGGTTTATCTGATCAAGCGAAAATCTGATGTTTTCCAGGTGTTCAAGAATTTTCAGCATCTTGTTGAACGCAAGTTTGACAAGAAATTTCTATGCTAACTGACTCGGGAGGGGAATACGAAAAACTAAATTCCTTTTTCCAGCAGATTGGGATAGCCCATCGTGTTTCCTACCCCCATGCTCACCAACAAAATGGTGCAGCCGAACGAAAATATCGCCACATTGTTGAGGTTGGACTTGCTCTTCTTGCAAACACTTCTATGCCTCTAAATTTTTGGGATGAGGCATTCTTAACTGCAGCCTACCTCATTAATATTCTGCCCAGTAGGGTTATAAACTATCGTACTCCTGCTGAGCTTCTTCCACAAGAAAAATCCAATTATAGCTCGCTCAGACTTTTTGACTACACCTGCTGGCCCAATCTCCTACCCTGTAACACCCGTAAGCTTGCTTTCTGATATGTCCGGTGTGTCTTTCTTAGGTATAGCTCTCTCCATAAAGGTTTCAAGTGCCTTGAACCATCCATTGGCCGAGTTTACATTTCTCGTGATGTCGTTTTTGATGAAAATGTATTCCCTTTCAGCAAGATGCATCCAAATGTTGGCGCTTGTCTTCGCCAAGAAATTCTTCTCCTTCCAAACCATCTTCTTAATTCTGGGGATGCATTATCTGATTCTGGTGTTACTAATGTTCAACCTGTGTCGGGGTTCTCTACCGCCGGTAGTAGATTTGTATCGGATCGTGTGTCGGACCTGGATGGTTGGCACAGGAGACACGAGGGTTTATACTGGTTCGGGCCTCCTAAGAGTAATACCCTACGTCCAGTTTCGAGCGACCGTGTTCTTATGCCAAGGAAGTTTGTAGTAGGGGTTACAAACTAGTCGGGAGAGGGTGTCGGAACCTGACGAGGCCATGGACCAGGGCCCACCAAGACCCCTAAAAAACGCAGTACAGACCCACGTACGGTATACATTGGTGGCTAATACAACGAGTATTAGGCCACCGAGTCCCCGGGGGCCCGTACGACCAGTTTCCGTCATGGGCCGAAAGGCGGGTGGCCCACGGCCACCAGCACATTGTCTTTCGAGTACATAATGGCCCATACGACAAGTCTTCACCTCCGCCTCCGACTACTTGCTCGGACGAGTAGTCTCCGCTTCCCGTCTGCGACTACTCATTCGCACGAGTAGTTTCCGTCACCACCCCGCGCGGGCTTCTCAGGGAAGGCGCAAGGCGTGTGGACCCCGCCAGATCGAGATCCCGGGATCTCCGCGCACGCCTCCCCGCGCACCGCCACGTGTCCGCTCTGCTGCAGCAGTCCGCCCGGGTCAGGCCGATTCGGTGTCAGGGGACGGATTCGTCAAACCCGGCCACGAACGGTACAGTGGCCGTCGTACTGCAAACAGCGTAAAGAACGCTGGGCAACGTACGGTCCAGTACGCGCTACACCCTAAGCATCGGAAGACGTGGCATAGATTACCTACTCGCACAAGTAGTTTTCCGTCTCCAACCAGTTCAAGACTTGGCCGCCAAGGCCGCAAGTACACAGGTCCCGTTGATATCCCGACGCGTAGCTCGCCACGTGTCGGCCTCCTCACGCCGGTCTGCCCTGACCAGGTCGATCTGGTGTTAGAGGGCGGATCCTCCTGCCGCTCCCCAGCAGGGGCAATACGTATCGTACTACGGACGGCACGGGAAACGCTGTGCCACGAACAGCACAGTGTGAGCCGTCACCTATCCCTTGATCATCGTGGCACAGGCCACTCCATTTCCACAGTACCCAGAAAAGACAAGCCCCTGATCCACTGACAGAATCAGGATACGGATCCTGCCCCCTGTACCCGACTAACTACTCGGAGAAGGGTGCGGGGGGGCCCGGGACGACTACTTGGGACGCACGACTCAGGAGAAATCTGCACCGTCACCTGGTGCGCCGAAACAGTTCTTCGCCGCTGCTGCCGACTGACAGCCCAACGCGGAGGAAGGACGCCCTATACTGTAGACCAGCTCACACCCTCGATGTAACCCCCCTGAGCCTCTCCCTTGTGACTATAAAAGGGAAGGTCAGGGACACTTACAAGATACATCTGTTTTTCCACCCCACACGCACTTAGCATCGATATCTCATCTCATACAACCCCACAAACGCACACACGCTCACGTACGTAGACTCCTACTACCAGAACCACTTGTACACCAGGGACTTGGGTCCGAAACCCTCTCCCGACTTGTTTGTATCCCCTACTACAAACTCCCGAGCATAAAGAACACCCCCTCTCAGACTGGGCGTAGGGTATTACTCTCCGAAGGCCCGAACCAGTATAATCCCGAGTGTCTCTTGTGCTACCGTGCGGATCAACACACGCGTTCTTATAAATTTACTTGCCGGCGGTAACAAACCCCGACAGTTAGCATGCCAGGTACGGGCCTTCACGTGTTTTCGACGTTCTTTTTAGGGTCCGCACGACCCTCCCATCGTTTGCCTCGACGGAAGCCTTCGCCAAGCCGCCGCTGGTGGACTCCCCCATGGGATCACCAGACTCGCTCCAGGCTAGGCTCGAGATCCGCTGTAGGAGCCTGAACTTCCCGGTGACTGGAGACGGCTATCTCATGCGCCTCGTCAGCGAGACCACCGACGCACCCGCGCCAGCACCTGCTCCGGCTGCTGCGGCACGCTCGCCCTGACGCAAGAGGCGCTCAGTCAAGCGCTCGAAGCAGGCCAAGGCAGACCGACGCAGGGCGGCGCGTGCCAACTCCCCTCCACAGGTCGAGACTGGCGCACCGCCGGCCACCGACGCAGCAGAAGATTCCCTACCGTCGGACTCGACGGAGCGCATCACTAGGGAAAACACGCCGAAGCCGTCTCTCTCCCGAGGGACGTGCTACACGGCGGCATACTCCTCTTCATCAGGCACGGACCTGGCTGTGTATGAAAACTACCCCAGCCATCGCCTCGGGTGCAACATGGGGCTCCCGGCGACCTCGCCCGATGAGCAGTACCTCGACTCTGACAGCTCGGACGACATCCTGGGCTCAAATTGGGATTACGCGGGGCTTCATGACGCTGGCACCTTCCGTCGTTTCCAAACGGCAGCGGACTACTGCTTCAGCTACTCCGATGACTCCGACGATGAGGGTTACGACCCATCACGCGAGTGCTTCGTCGTTGGCAACACCCCGGCAGCACCGGCACCGCCCCACACCCCGGATGGGGCACTTCACTCCGCCCATAGCTCGACGGTGGATAGTGGGGCTGAGGCCCAGGTTCCACCCAATGGCGTCGCACAGCGCGCCCGACTAGATGAGCTGGAGGACGCACATCGTCAGCTCGACGACGAGCGGGCCCAGCTCCACCAACAACTCGGGCAGGACCCGAACCTGACTCCCGCTCGCGCACGTGCGAGGGACGTCCAGCAACGCATCATCAACGATGATCAAGACGTCGTTGACGGCACACCCGTCTTCAAAAGAGCGTTGCAGAACCTGGCGGCGGCAGCAGTTCTTCTCCAGAAGATATCGGAGCCTGCCACACCTCAAGAAAAAGAGATGCACAAACAGATCAAGACGCTCCTCGAGACTACCACTGTGCAGCAGACGGAGAGCTTCGCTTCTCGACAGCGGGGCTCGCAAGGTCGCGGGCACTCGGAGCCGCGACAACCCGCGGCACCATCGCAGCAGCCACGACGGTCTGAGGTGGTCAACGTACCGGTCAAGAGCCACTTGGGTCCAAACCGGGATGCGCGCGACACCATAAAGGCGCGACGGAGGGCTGACGCGGGTCAGTACGACGACTATGAGCAGCAACCCCGCAAGGAGTACAACCGGCGACGCAGGGGTCAGTGCGACAGCGACGAAGATAGGAGCCGGAGCAACTCGCCTGACGCCCAAGGGTGTCATGCGTTCGGGAAGAATGTGCGCAGCACCCGTTTCCCTTCGCGTTTCAGGGCTCTGACCTCCGTACCTAAGTACGATGGTGAAACCAACCCCAGCGTTTGGTTAGAAGACTACCGACTGGCATGTAACGCTGGCGGAGCGCGGGACGACCTGTTCATCATCAAGAACCTGCCGCTACATCTCGCGGACTCGGCCCGCACGTGGCTCGAGCACTTGCCGCGAGGCAAGATCGACAGTTGGTCGCAACTGCGTGACGCCTTCATCGGCAACTTCCAGGGCACGTACGCCCGACCAGGGAACCCCTGGGACCTACGCAACTGCAAGCAGATGAAGGGCGAAAGCTTACGCGACTACATCCGGCGTTTCTCCAAGCGATGCACCGAGTTGCCCAGCACCACCGACATGGACATCGTCTCGGCCTTCCAGAGCGACACCACGTGTGCCACGCTGATCCATCGGATCGGGCGACAGAAGCTGCAATCTACTCGGGAGCTGCTCGACATCGCGACTGACCACGCCAACGGGGAGGAAGCTGTAGCCGCAACGCTAAGCCCCGGTACTAGCAAGGGGAAGCAGTCGGTCGAAGCTGACGTCGGCCCGTCCGCGCCAACCAACAAGAAGAAGAAGAGTAAAGATAAAAGATATCGTGAAGACACCTTGGTGGCTGCTGTCGACCGGAAGACAGCAAGACCCAGAAGTAACCCGCCCTCGGATCACTTCGAGAAGCTGTTGGAGGACCCGTGCCCCAACCACGAGGACCCGGTCAAGCACGCCTTCAAGGATTGCAATTTGATGAAGTCCTACCTCTCAGGTATGCTAAAAAAGCGAAACAATGCTCCGGCCGGTGACGGAGGGAAGGACAAGGGCAACGACCAAGGTGCTTACCCCCATGAAGACGAAGCTGTTATGACGATCTTCGGGGGCTCGGAGGCACGACCACCCAAGCGCCAGGAGAAGCTGACCCGGCGAGAAGTTTACCATGCTGAGCGCGCGTCTCCAACATACTTAAAGTGGTCGGAGACGCCGGTCACCTTCGATCGGTGCAATCACCCCGACCACGTCCCACGACTAGGTAACTACCCGCTGGTTGTGTCACCCTTGTTCGGCACCAAGCGTGTGCACAAGGTTCTGATGGACGGAGGCAGCGGCCTCAACGTCATCTACATGTCGACCCTCGACGACATGGGGATCCCGCGGTCCCGACTGCGGCCTTCGACGGTGCCTTTCCACGGGGTCGTACCCGGGATGGAGGCGGTCCCCCTCGGGCAGATCGATCTGCCCGTCACGTTCGAAACTCCGAACAACTTCCGGAAGGAAACCCTTACCATCGAAGTGGTGGGGTTCCCAGGGACGTATCACGCGATACTCGGGAGGCCAGCTTACGCGAAGTTCATGGCTATCCCCAACTACATGTACCTCAAGCTGAAAATGCCTGGACCGAAAGGCATCATCACGGCTGGTACAACTTTTCAGTACGCGTACAAATGCAATGCTGAGTGCTTCCAGTTCGCCGAAGCACTGATCCGGTCTGAGAAGCTCGCCGCTGAGCCCCCCTCCGAGGACCAAGAAATCCCCGAATCATCCAAGTGAGCGGCTTGCTCTTTCGAGCCCGCCAAGGACGCCAAGGAGGTGCCCGTCTCCGACTAGGAAAGCGCGCTCGTCGATTTCCTATATCGGGACGACGCTCGGTTCCGACTAGGAAAGCGTGCTCGTCGATTTCCTCCGCGCGAATCTCGATGTGTTCGCATGGAAACCCTCCGACATGCCAGGGATTCCAAGGGAGATCGCCGAGCACAAGCTTAACATTAAGCTCGGCTCAAAGCCGATCAAGCAGCATCTGCGCCGCTTTAATTCCGACAAGTGCAAGGCCATCGGCGAGGAGATCAAGAAGCTTATTAGTGTAGGGTTCATTCGTGAAGTCTACCACCCCGAGTGGTTAGCAAACCTTGTACTCGTTAAGAAGAAGAATGGAAAATGGAGGATGTGCGTTGATTACACGAGCCTGAACAAGGCATGTCCCAAGGATCCATTTCCTCTGCCGCGTATAGATCAGGTAGTCGATTCGACGGCTGGGTGCGAAACCCTCTATTTTCTCGATGCTTACTCTAGGTACCATCAGATCGTGATGGATCTAATCGACCAACTCACAACCTCATTCATCACCCCATTTGGCGCGTACTGCTACGTTTCCATGCCATTCGGGTTGAAGAATGCAGGGTGTTGACGGTGGAAATTCACCATTTCCAACCCTCAATATTGTCACATAAATGGAGGCATATGCATTATTTACTAGCATTTTGGTTTGAATAATGTAGTTCCACTTGTCCTTAGAGATTATTTGTATGTAGGTGATTTACCCCTTAAAAGAGATGGAAACCCACCTTCTATGAAGAAACCATGCCAACTCAGCTGAGGAGGTGGCTGCCACCAAGGGAAACATGGCAATCCACGTCATTGATCCAGGGGAGGCACTCACCGACGAATCAGAGGACGTCACATGGACTTCACATGGATCAAAGGGCCCACCTCGGATACCAAATCAAGGCATGCACCGGGGATGGATTAGAGGGCCCACAGGGCAGCCAACCAGAGGAAGGCCACCAGGTGGGGCCACCCTAGGGGTGCGGCCGATCCCAGGATCGGCTGAACCGCCTTAGGGGGTTCCATCCAGGCCCTCCACGTGGCAGCCCCCTATTGGTCCATTGCCTCACTCCCGGGTGTTTAGGGGTCATTTGGGCATCCGAGCAAGCCTTGTCCTCACCTATAAATAGAAGGGGAGGGGCTCCCATTTCTCACACACCACTCTCTCATTCTCCTCTCACTTTTAGTTTCCAAGGCTAGGGGGTAGGCTAGAGTAGCTCTTATTCAGGTTCCAAGTCCTCTTGGAAGTCTAGGTATGAGTTCTCTTTTATCTTTATTTCTTTGTATGACTTTGATCTACTTCAGTTATTCATCTATTTCATATAAAGTCATGGTAGATCATATTCTTGATATGTTCTTGAGTTCATCCTCTGTTCATCATTTAGAGGCTCGTGTTCTTCGTGAACACTACCTTTTGATCCACTTGAAGGGTGATAAACTCCTTCCTTATGTGTTTGTTCATAAGTTAGATGCTCGTGTTCTTCACGAACACAACCCTTTGATCTTATTGATTAGACATAAGAGAGTTCATATCTGTTCGTATGCCTAGCCTTAGTTGATCTTGTTAGATGGCATGAAAGTGTTGCATGAAGTCTGTGTTCAAGCTACGGTACTCGATCTAGTTGACCAGTCTTCTGGTGGCTCTCACCCTAGGTCACAATAGCCCGGGCCGGGTGGAGTCTAGCAGCAATGTAGGCATGGTGCCTGGGTTGTCTGGCTACGATAGTTATGAGCATACCCCCCATAACGAGAGGTCGGTCCTCAGGTGGTGACAGCCGTGTTGGATCCTAGGGCAACCTCCGCGCTGGGGTACCTGCTGTAGGAGTCTAAAGTCTAGTTTCACAGAGTGCTGGTCGTCGCGGGCTAGCTCCCTGTTTGTTCCTGGGTGCTGAACCTTATCTCTCTCATGCAATACTCATGCCCATCTCTTGTATCTTCTAGCTTTGTATGTTTAGTACATTAGAACCTAGAGCTAACTCGTATGTTCCCCCTAAGTCATAGTGTGCTAGAGTAGAGGTAGAATTGAGTGTGTGTGTCACACTACCCTTATATCTTTTATCTTACCCCTGTCTTTGAGTGTGTTGTTCCCTATATCTATCTCTTGGTTTACATTCAGAGCAAAAGCATAAGTCTAAGATATCCACTATTGCCTTCCACGGATACGATACCCTTGGAATACTCTCCTTCCCTGGGGATATGCTACAATGGTTTATCTGTGCGCTTGCAGATTCGTTCATGATCATTTAGATTAACCTTTGGCAAGTCTCGATGTTCACGCTAACCCGGCGTCATTAGTTGTGACATTGAGATGTGCCTAAAGGTGTTTCCTGGTGTTGTCGCTAAGGACGGGTCCTAGATTTGTTCTTAGGATGACGATGCTATGAAACGCCAACACAGGGGCCATGTTTCAGAGATGCATGTGACGCGTCTTTGGAGATCTCATCGGACGGCTAATCGAAGCCTATGTAGATGATATCGTGGTCAAATCAAAAAAGGTGGGCGACCTGATCCCCGACCTCACCGTGGTTTTCGAGAAGCTTAGGGAGCACGGTGTGAAGCTAAACCCTGAGAAGTGCGTCTTTGGGGTCCCCAGAGGCATGCTACTAGGTTTCGTTGTATCGGAACGCGGCATCGAAGCCAATCCCGAGAAGATCTCCGCAATCACAAGCATAGGGCCTATCAAAAATCTAAAGGGAGTGCAGTGCGTCACCGCATGCCTCGCTGCTCTTAGCAGGTTCATCGCCCGGCTAGGTGAACGCAGCCTTCTGCTGTACAAGCTCATGTAGAAGTCGGAACACTTCAAGTGGACGCCTGAAGCGCAGGAAGCACTCGACTCGCTCAAGAAACTACTCAAAAGCCCACCGGTACTCACCGCACCGACGGAGGAGCCGATGCTCCTATACATCGCTGTAACGACCCAGGTCGTGAGCGTGGCATTGGTAGTAGAGCAAGACGAGCCTGGGAAAACACAAAAAGTACAGCGCCCCGTCTACTTTGTGAGTGAAGTCCTCTCCGACTCGAAGACGCGGTACCCGCAAATCCAGAAGTTGATCTATGCCGTCCTCATCACTAAGCGGAAGCTCCGGCACTATTTTGACTCACACCGCATCACGGTGGTGTCCAAGTACCCGCTTGGTGAAATCATACAGAGCCCGGAGGCGGAAGGTAGAATTGCTAAGTGGGCCCTCGAGTTGATGGGACAGAATATCGAGTATGCCCCACGCACCGCCATCAAGTCGCAGGCATTGGCTGACTTCGTCACCAAATGGACGGAGATCCAGATGCCCCCTGCTCCCATCGAGCACGAGACGTGGCTCATGTACTTCGATGGATCCCTCATGAAGGAAGGAGCTGGGGTTGGCGTCGTATTCATCTCGCCTCTGGGCGTGCGAATGGAGTACATGGTTCGACTACACTTCACAGCCTCCAACAACATCGCGGAATACGAGGCGCTCGTCAATGGTCTCCGGATCGCCCTCGAGCTGGGAATTCGACGCCTCGACATCAGGGGGGACTCCGACCTGGTCGTAGGGCAGGTAATGAAGGAGAAAAATTGCATAAGTCCGAAAATGGCTGCGTACTGCCGGGCGGTACGCGAGTTGGAGGACAAATTTCATGGGCTCGAGCTCAACCATGTACTACGCGAGTACAACAAGGCGGCGGATACTCTCGCAAAAGAGGCGTCGAATCAGAAACCTATCCCGCATGGGGTCTTCGCCAGCGACCAGCACGAGCCGTCCGTCCGCTCTGAGGAAGACAAGACGCCGGAGCCATCAACACAAGAGGTCATGGAAATCGATGAGGTACGAGAGCCCAACCTCGAAGACCCCGACTGGAGGATTCCGATCCTCAAATGGATGGTGGAGGGAAAATTACCGCCCGACAAGGAGACGGCCCGACGAATCGCTCGCATGGCCAAGTCGTACAAGCTCATCAACGGCGAGCTCCGACGAAGAGGTGCTGAGGGCATACTCATGCGCTGCATCTTGGCTGATCAGGGCAAGGAACTGTTGCAAGAAATCCATGCGGGCGCATGCGGGCATCACGCCGGTCCAAAGACCCTTGTCGGGAAGGCTTTCTGACAAGGTTTCTACTGGCTAACCGCGGTTGCTGATGCAACTCGGATAGTGCGCAGCTGCGAAGGCTGCCAGTTCTATGCACGACAAACTCATCTTCCGGCGCAAGCATTACAAACCATCCCTATCACCTGGCCTTTTGCGGTCTGGGGGTTAGATATGGTCGGACCACTAAGAAAAGCACCCGGGGGCTTCACCCACTTGCTCGTCTCCATCGACAAGTTCTCCAAGTGGATCGAGGCCAAGCCCATAACAAATGTCTGCTCCGAGGAGGCCGTTGCGTTCTTCACCGACATCATCTACCATTTCGGGATTCCAAATTCCATCATCACTGACAACGGTACCCAGTTCACCGGCAAGAAATTCCTCAAGTTCTGCGACAACAACAACATCTGTGTAGACTGGGCCGCTGTCAGTCACCCGAGGACCAATAGGCAAGTAGAGAGGGCCAACGCCATGATCTTGCAAGGCCTGAAGCCGCGAATATTCAAGCGCCTCGAGAAGTTTCGAGCGACGTGGGCCGCAGAGCTCCCGTCTGTCCTATGGAGCCTGCGCACCACACCAAGTCAGGCCACTGGCTGCACGCCTTTCTTCCTTGTCCACGGGTCAGAGGCAATCCTCCCGACGGGCATCGACTATGGCAGTCCACGGGTTCAGGCCTACACCGAAGATGGCAACCAGGTCGCCCACGAAAACGCTATCGACCAATTGGACGAGGCACGCAATGTCGCTCTCCTCCATTCGGCATAATATCAGTAGGCTCTACATCGCTCCCACGAGCGCAACATACGGGAGCGCGAGTTCCAAGTCGACGACCTCATCCTCCGACGAGTTCAAAGTAATGAAGGGTGGCACAATCTCTCACCACCATGGGAGGGCCCGTTCATCGTCAACCAGGTGCTCCGACCAGGAACCTTCAAGCTCAGATACGAGGACGGCAGGGTCATCTCCAACGCCTGGAACATAGAGCAGCTACACCATTTTTACCCTTAAGTATTTACCTCATTTTCATCTTATGATAATGCAAGAGCTCTGAGCTACTTTCTGTTTCGTGAGATGATATCTTCCTCAAGCTTATGTTTTTTACTCAAGAAAAATGTCTTTATGCTTGTCTCATCGCATGGGCAAGTTTCCGACTTGACCATGGGCTCAGGGGCTACCCGGGGCTACAACACCCCTCCCCCGAACGTTTCGAATTCTTTTTTCGATCACAAACCGTCTACGGTTTCTCGTATGATCGTCGCGGTACGCTCGCACTCCTTAAAGGGAGATGAACGACGACTCTAGCGGTTATGAACCTGCGCTCGTCGGGGTCCCGAGTACCTACGCCCCTGTGGCTACGGTACAAAGACCCACGAGCAAAGTTTGTGACCTCAAGTTGTCGATCACTCACCCCCTCGAAAGGTTGCCGGGTAACCGTCTATGTGAACTCTGAAGAGTTTTCATGTTTGCAACAACATACACGCGCGCCTATCCTTCTCTAAAGTACTCGGGGGCTGTCCGCCAAAGTAGTAACGCTTCTAAACTAAGCCCGGTAAGGTCGCCAGGTTCCTACGCCCCCGCGGCTACGGAGCAAGACACTACCAGCAAAGTTTTAAGTTGCACCGCTCGGGCTCACGAACCCCCTAACTACTCGGGGGAAGGTTAACGAACAAACAAAATGCTTAACTTAAAATAAAAATGGGTACTTGACCCACGAGTCTGCCACAAGGGCTCGATCCATAAGTTTGTTACAAATGCCCATCAGCATAACTTAAAGCCTCGGCGAGGCAACTCTATTTCTTCTTCTTTACAGGCCCAGGTCGTGGAGGGCGTGACCCATCATAATCTTGGTGAAGTCAATGGCGCCTTCCTCAATGCGGTCGTACTCGCTGTTGCTATAACCCGGACACCATCCTTGGCCCAGCAGCTCTCTGTCCATGTCTGGGTAATGCGATAGAAAGATGGCCACCACCTTGCGAACGATGTCGCGAGCCACATCCATCGACTGCTGGCGGGCTGTCGCAGCGGCCAGTTCCAAGCGATCCTTGATGTGGCTGGAAGGAACACCAAGGTCGTCCATCGCCTTGATGATGGCCGCCGCCATGCTGTCGCGGATTGTCGCCAACCGCGTGAGTTCGGTCTTGGTCTCCGCGTGCGACTTCCGTTCATGTTCGAGCTCAGTCACGACCTCTGAAGGAAAACAAAAAGACCAATGTTAGCAGAAAACATCTTGATTCAAAGAAGGCAAAACGTGAAGGGGACATGGCTCTTACTGTTGAGTCTCTCGTTGGCCTCGCGAGCTAACTCCACCAGCTTCTGGTTCTCAACGAGGCGGGTGGCTGCGGCACTCTCCTGATCCGCGACCTATTTCTCCAAGTCGGTGCGGGCCACGCGGAGAGCTCTCCACCCCAAAAACAAGATGACATCATGAATTAAGTAACCACACGGAAGCAGAAAGCTGAGGTAACAGATCGAGAGGTACTCACTAATGATTTCATCTTCACGCTTTTTGGCAACTTCGTCGAGTTGGCCCTTCTCGACGGTAACGCTCCCGACCTGGGCATCGAGCGCTGTCACCCTCCCGCAGGCCGTCTGGAGGTCGGACTTGGCCCGGCCCGCCCTGGCTTCGAGCTCCGTCTTCTCTTGGTGGGCGGTGTGGGCAGTGGCCTCAGCTTTGGAGCGCAGCTCCGCCGCGGCCAGTCTTTCCTCCAGGGCAGTTTTCTCCGTCTGCGCCGTGGCCGCGCGGTCCTCGGCAGCCTTTGCCCTCGCCTCGAGGGATGCGCGCTCAGCCGTCCGGCCGACCTCATTGTCTGTCGCCGCGAGACAGGCCGCGGCCAGCTGCGTCTCCAGCTAGATCTTCTTCGCGCGGAGCGCCTCGAAGGCCCGTGACCTATCGTCGCGGCGCCCGACAAGTTCCTGGACCACGTGTGAATTTCACGGTCAAAAAAGAAGAGAAAACAATCAGGAGAATCGAAGAGGAGGAAGAAGAAGGGCTAAGACTTACCCTCGAGGCGGGAAGGACCAGCTCCCTGGTCGCCCACTCCAACAGACGTAGCGCCAGGTCGCTCAGGCGCAGGCCGCGCTCCAGGTTGCGACGGGCTAGAAGCTCTGCGTCGCTGTCAATGTCCAACCCGACGGAGGCCTGGACTTGCGAGACGGGCACTATCCAGAGCGGCAGCACCGCCGCCTCCTCTCCTCCTCCACCGTCGAGGTGGTCGGCCCCGGTTCCCTCGAGCCCTTCCCGACCTCCAAGGTCGGGGGTGGCATCTGCTCGTCTGCCGCTACGGTGGGAGAAGCGGCTGGAGGAGGCAACTCCGGGATGACGACCACGTCCATGGGGCTCGGCCGGGGAGCGGCATCCGATGCGGCGGCTGACAAAATTGAGGCGGTCCCCTCGGTCATTGTGATGACTGCCGCAGCAGGGGCCTCCTTGGAGTTGAGGGTGGCCGTCTCCACCTCCACCGCCGTACTCCCCACTCCCCCCAGCAGCCCGGGGGCTGGGGTCTCAGAGCTCGCAGCGGCAGCGGCCGTCCCCTCCAGCGACGCGGGGGCTGGCCGCTCGACGTCTGTATCATCTCCCGCCCCCGTCAACGACTCGGGGGCTGGTTGTACATCATCGCCCACTCCCGTCAACGACTCGGGGGCTGGCTGTTCATCGTCTCCTGCCCGCGCCTCAAGAGCAGGATCTTCCTGGCTTTGCTCCTGGGCCCCGGACAGGCACCTCGCCAATTCGGCCGTGTGGGCCGAGAGCGCTTCTTCCGTGGGGTCCTCGCCCCCCAAACCCATCGTCCCCAAGGATAGGTCGCTGCGAGTCAGGATCGCAGTTCCCTGTGGGGGGACTGTCATCACTTGGGTCCTAGACCCATCTGTTTCTTCAACTGCCGCTCCCGACTGAAGGGAGGCCGGCGGGTCGCTCGACGACGGCGTATCCCCGACCACCTGGGCAAGGCGGCGCAAGGACTTGACAGGCGCCGGCCTCATGGTACGATGGTCGGGCGCCCTAAAACATGAGGAATGTCACAGCGACAACAAGCAAAAGGCGTACTCATTGTGTATGCGAAGAAATAGTCGAAAATCGCAACTTGGAGCTCACCTCTCTGCGACACGGCAGGGCGGCTTGGAGCCGATGGTTGGTTTGAGCGGAGACGCCGCCCTCTTGCTCCCTGCAGACGGAGCAGATGTCGGAGAAGGGGTCGACCCACCCCCAGCAACGATGACCGACGCGAGACGCTGCTGGGTTGGGACCAGCCCCCCGCTCTGGGCTGCAGGTGGAGGGGAAGCCACCGGCGCGCTCCGTGGCTCCCGTGACGGGTGCACCGAGGGCGAACGGGACCTCTGATGCGAAGAGTGGTGGCGCGAGGTGTCGCACCTCGACGTGTGGCGGCTGGGGTTGCTGCGCCGCGGGGAATCCCTACTTCTCTCGCGGTGGCCCCACCGAGTGGCATGGCTGCTCGTTCCGGGCTGATCGGCCCGGGAGGGCGGGGGCGGCGCCTGTTGGCTCGAGCTGGCACCAGCTGTGGTCGAGGCGGGCACCGAACCGCTGCGCGGCCACGACGACGCTGCTGTCTCGTCGTCGGTCCACTCGAACTCGGACTCGGCCTCGTCCGTGTCCGGTGGTACCCGACGAAGGATCGTCATTCTCGAAGACGTCGGCCTCCCCGGCACGCCGGCGCGAAGCGCGAGCGTCGTTCCTCGATCGTTTGTCGATCTCCTTCTGCTGGTGGGCCCTCCTGCGCTCCCCCCGTCACTGCTGCCGCGCGGTGAGCTCCCGGGTGAGCGTCCGGTCCTCCTCCAGCGGAGGACGCGAGGCGAGGATGCGCACAGCTCCCATCTGCGCGAATACAAGACAGTCAACACCCACAGTCACGAAAGACAAATCGGAAAGAAGTCGAGAAAAAGCGTACCAGGCCCGCAGTAATCGGGGAAGGGAGCATTGGCAACATGTTCGGCGGCGGCCAGAACAGATGGGTGACCCCAGTGGCCTGGGTCACCCGGCGCTAAATCTCATCCCACGAGGAGAGGGGATTGGCGGTCACTGTTCCCTCAAAAGGAGCCCGGTCGTCCGTCATCTAACAGAGGCGCAGAGTGCGGTGACGGAGCGGGACAATCCCTTTGGCATGGTAACCGCCGATCAGGGTGTTGAAGTTCACCCAGCTGTCGCGGAGTATCTCAAGGGCGGCGAGTGTGTCGTCGAGGAACCGGGGCCGGTCCTTTTTCTCCGGCCCGTAGCTCCACTTCGCCTGCGCCCGATCGTACCAGCGGTTGGTGAACTTGGGCAGCGGGTTCTCGGGATCGTTCTTGAGGTAGAACCAATCTCGGTGCCACCCGCTGTTGGAGCTGGTAAGGTAGGTGGGGATGGACTCGTCCATCCTCCCCTGCTTCCCGCGGAGACCGGCGCACCCAATGACCGCCGCGGAGTGACCGTCCTTCACGCAGACAAATTTGTAGAAGTACCGGAATAGGTCCCAGTGGGCTCCCTGATTCAAGTACCCCTCGCACAAAGCTTCGAACGCCGCCATCTGCTGGACGCCGTTCGGGTTGAGGTTGTAGAGCTCCAGGCCGTACTCCTTGAGGACGGCTCGGATGAACCGCCCCACCGGAACGGAGAAGCCACGCTCGTGGAATAGCACGAACGAGACTACATACCCCGCCGGGGGCTGGGGGCTGCACTCCGCTCCGGGCACCTTCCACTCTTCTTCTTCGGTCTGCGGCGGCAGCATGCCATCAGAAACAAGGCAGTCAAGCTTGGACCATGTCACCGTCGAGGACGACTAGTTCGACATGACGTTGGCTGTGGTGGCGGCGGTGGGCGAGGCAGGCTTGCGAGAGAAGGCGAGATGAGCTCGGTAGCTTGCGCGTGGCGAGTGAGGAAGCGAAGGCAGAGGTGACGGCGGCGGAGTGAACAAGAAAGCAGAAGGGGAAATTTTGGCCGGCGGCCGAGGTATATAAAGGAGGGAAATGATTATCCCTCCCCCCGCAGTTAATGACCGTGCCGCCTCGGGCCACGTCCTCCACCCACCGAAGCGTCGCCCCTCAAAAGACATGCCCACTACTGCCCGCCACCCACGACTGTGCCGCCACATCATCCGGAGTGGGGCCCGCAAATCTCGCGACAGGCGCGAGATCTCCGCCAGTTACCCCACGATGCGCACAACGCGGCAAGCCGCAAATCTCCAACTTGTCCAAGAATTTAACATCTAACCCCATGCACAAGTCTCCGACTTGTCCGTGGGCTCGGGGGCTACTACCCATGGGGCCGCTCGCGTGTCCCCGCCGGAGAAAACACAAGTTTCCTCGTCTCCACGACGATTGATCCTGGGAGCGAGTCTTCAACTCCCTCACCAGGCTCGGGGGCTACTGACGAGGCCATGGACCAGGGTCCACCAAGACCCCTGAAAAATGTAGTACGGACCCACGTACAGTATACTTTGGTGGCTAATACAACGAGTATTAGGCCACCGAGTCCCCGGGGGCCCGTACGACCATTTTCCGCCATGGGCCGAAAGGCGGGTGGCCCACGGCCACCAGCACATTGTCTTCCGAGTACATAACAGCCCATACGATAAGTCTTCACCTCTGCCTCTGACTACTTGCTCGCACGAGTAGTCTCCGCTTCCCGTCTGCGACTACTCGTTCGCACAAGTAGTTTCCGTCACCACCCCGCGCGGGCTTCGCAGGTGTTGACGGTCGAAAAGTGCTACTTTTACACCGTCAATATCTGCAAAAAACAAATGTAAAAGGATCATCAACACTAGAATAGGGCTTGATACTGATAGTTTCCACAAGTGTTGGTGTTTCTAGCTTTTGTTGCAGGATGCACCGAACTACGTGCCAAATGGTACAGTTGAGAGCAAGTAGTCCAATGGCTATTAAAGGACATCATCATAAACATCCTCAAATTCCAATTTGGATTGCACCATTGCAACGGGCTCATCGAGACGATCGAAATGAACATATTATATGCCTACATCGGAGTCCGGATGAGAAAGATATGCACAAGACAAGATATCTTGTGAGCTCGGTGGGACCCACACCAGACCACGTGGCGACGTGTGCCACATTGGATGCCATGTGTCCATGAAACCTCATCAATCCATGTGAAGCAACTCCCGACGAATCAGACACCGCCACGTGTGCAGCACAAGGATCCAAGGGCCCACCAGGGACCCAAACCACCTCCAAACTCGGTATGCACCTAGAACCGTCATAAGGGCCCACATATCAGTTACTCAGAGAAAGAACAAGCCAGAAGGAGGTGGGCCAGGGTCGGCCGAACCCAGGTTCGGCCGAACCCTTTTTGCTGCCGTTCGCCATCTGCTTCCATGTGGTGCTTCCTGGTTGATCCCTTGCAACGCCCCGGGGTGGATTGGTGACATGGCGCCCGTTTATTGGCCGAAAGAAGGTCGGTTTGGTTCCTTCCCCTGGAAGCTAGAGAAGAGTGCATTGCAAGATTCCTTGCCATGTGTCACTCTCCTATTGGTGGCGCCCAAGGATGGTTGAAAATGTGGAGGCAAATGGTGCCAAAGGCAAGCCTCTCCCTCCTCTATAAATAGGAGGGGAGGGGCTCCATTTTGGAACACACACTTCTCGTCCTCCTCTTCATTTTGGCTTGAAGCCTCTCTCTTTAGGAGAGGAGAGCTCTTTGTATAGGATCAGTGCTAGGAAGTGAGGTGGGAGGCTTAAGGCCATGTCATGATTCATGACATCTTCCTCAAGAACGATCCTCAGCGGTGCCTTTGTTCTTCAACTAGACTAAAGTGAGTATTTCGATATTTCCTCTTTAGACTAAAGTTGTATGCATGCTTAGTTGCTATGTTCTTATGTTCTTCATTTGTTCTTGGTTTAGAGGCTTGTGTTCTTCGAACACAACCCTTTCGATCCAGTAGACTTAGATCATAAGTTTGCATCTAGTTTGCTAGCTTGTCTATTAGAGTAAAGGGAAGCTCCTGCAAGTCTCTAGTTAGATCAAAGTGCATTCGTGATCTTGCATGAGTGATAGAGCATACCTTGAGCTAGTGCCAGTATCTCCCTTGCGGATTCGTAGGAATAGTGAGTGGTGTAGACGAGGTGTCTGGACCATAAGCTACCCTTCGAAGACCACGTACAATTGTAGCGTAGAGGTAGGCCGTAGTGGTGACAGCCTGTTGGACCCTTTGTCAACCCTCTTACGTCGCGTACCGAGTTGGGCTCGAGCCAGCACAAAGGCCTTGTGCTTGGTGCCCTAAGTGAGTGCTATACCTGAGAGAACGTAACTAGACTCTGCGCTCGGTCCGAGCAGATCCTTTCTACCTATCCTACCAATCAGTGTTGTGTCCTTGGATCATCTATACTAGAGTAGAAGATAGTGCACACCGTTCCTTGGATTCGATACCCTTGGAATACTCTCCTTCCTTGGTGAAGTGCTACAATGGTGTATCCGTGCGCTTGCGGATTCATTCGCACTCGTCAGTGTACCCGGGTGTCTCTTACACGTTCACGCTACCCACGGTGCCATAGTGGTGACGTTAAGAAACGCCAACAAGCATTTCTGGCGCCGTTGCCGGGGAACGGTTCTGTATCTATCTTCGAACCTAGTGGTCCTCGTAGTTACCTTTTTCGTTTTCTTCTACCTCCACCCCTGTTACCCATCGAGTTATCCTTTTTGTTTCTTTTCTTCTACCTTTACCCCCATTACCCTTTGAGATGCCTTCCTGTCAAAGCCTCTCTACCCCTAGGGGCGAGTTCGTCTTAGAGCAACCATCAACTTCCTCATCTTGCTGCGAGCTCCGTCCCGGCTTTATAGCCATGGTTCGGAATCAACCTTTTTCTGGAGTGATCAATGATGATCCTAATGTTCATTTAGAGGAGTTCGAGGACTTGTGTTCGTGCTTGGTAATTCTAGGCATGACACATGAAACTTTGAGGTGGAAATTGTTCCCTTTCTCTCTCGTAGATAGAGCGGAGCAATGGTACACCCACACAACAGAGCATGTGAATAATTGGGGAGAACTACGAGAAAACTTTTGTGACTCGTTCTCCCTTTATGAACGCATAGAGCTCTTGCCATGCGAGCTCCTTGACTTTGAGCAATTAGAGGGTGAGTCCATAGGTGCAGCTTGGGCTAGGTTCCTACATCTTATGACATCTATCCCAGACATGTCTATACCCGATGATATAGCGACGTATACCTTTTATACTCGTATAGACATGGAATCTGCACGAGAGCTCGACCTTTTAGCTGGAGGTTCGTTCGAAAACCAAACTCTAGTGGAAAGAAGAGAGATCCTAGAATTCTTCTTAGAAACCTCTTCTTCTCATATCGTTTACAACAAACCCGATCTGGAGTCTGAGTTGGTCCATGAGAGTCTCTCAATAGCCGAATTTGAGCTTTCATTCTCTGAATCCCTTGATTCCTCTATTGAGTCCTCTCCCGAACCACGAACATCGAAGGAAGAAGAAATTCGACCTTCGGAGTTCTCTTCCCGATTTGAGGGTGATCCTTCTCAAAACATCAGAAATACATCAGATCACTCTTGGCACGAGAAGCATACGGCATTGTTGGACCTTTATAAGGTCCTCGATGAAGTTTGGAATCATGGGACGATAGTGGATTGGTCACCTCAGAAGCGTACATCCGAAGCAATTCGGGTTGGCTAGACTTCCACGATCATCCATTGTTCCATGAGAGGAAACACCATAGATGCTGTCCATGACCCTACTGCTGGGGCTTGCATCATACCAGAGGCCCTTTTGGATACTTTGGTGGGTGACATGCCCTTGATCCCGACTGATGGACTTTTCCATAGCCCTAGGTGGCGCTGTGTTTTTCCATGTCGAGGGATTGCTAGGGACATGCCGATCACCATTGATGACATAGAGGTGCGATTATATTTCCACATCTATGACATCGTGGATTTTGATCTTCTCCTAGGTTTCCCCTTAGAAAAACTTCTTGCTAAATCTCAAGGAAACCCAGAAGAAGAAGGGCTTAGGGAAACTGTTTCTGTCCATGCTGAATCATCTAGACATCCTTTGACAGAACCTTTCCCTAGACCTACGGTATCTCCTTTACCTCCCGATCCTCCTGACGAAGCATTTCCTGAGGAGGCCATGAAGAAGGAATGGCCAGATGGAGCGATATGCTTTTCCGAAGCATTTTGGGATAGTACACCCTCTCTGGTTATTCGTTGTTCTGTTAGAGGGACTGCCGTAGAGGCCCATTGTGACCCCATCATGGAGGTTAACATCGTGCCATGGCACTTAGCGGAAACTCTTTTAGGAAAAGTTCCGCTAGAACCATCCGACATGCTCCTCGAGACTTGTCCCTTTGGGCACGTTCTTGAATGTCGGGGGATCGCAAGTGCCGTGCCGCTCATCATAGACAGGATCGAAGCTAGCTTAGACTTTCACATCTTCGATGTCCTCGATCCTGATCTACTCCTAGGCTCCCTGCTAGATAAATTCTTTGAGGAATCTTTAGGGAGCCTAGATGATAAGCTTAGGGGAGTCGCTTCTGCCACTGCTACCCCTTGTCCAGGACATCCTATGGCAAAGCCTCCTCCCCAGCGAAACCCGCTCGAGAAGACGACGAGGATATCTCCATTCGTGTCATCCAAGCTTGTTCTCATTGAGGGTGTAAAGCCTTCTACTCCTCATGAGTACGACTCGGAAGACTCTCTTCACCTTTGTGAAGGCGAACGATCGTCACCACTCTCGACCGAGTTTCAGCCTCTTTCCGCTGGCCCGTATCATGTTGCTTTTGATCTTAATCGAGAGTCAACATCGAGCTTCCACGATGACTCTCTTGAGATGGAGAATTCATGGGCCATGGAACCTTTCGAGGCATTGACTCTGGAGTCCAGAGGAAAGGATTCCACGCACGGGCATGGTAGCTTCATTCTTGATTCACCATACAAGCCATGCTCGCATCATGTCCCTCTAGAGTCAGCCATGCTTAGTGCGCTGAGCACATACCAGGGCTACAACCACCTTCTGGTCCTCTTTTGCAAAACATTTGGAAGGTTGATTGTAGATGCATATGTCTACCATAAGCATTGCAGATTTCGTGTGTGCGCTGTGGCACTAACCTTGCAGCTGAAGTTTCACTGATACATCAAGGATTGGTGGTGAGATGGGAATGACACCACCAACGATAGCTGCAAGATGAAGTTCCCATGGTCGAGCTTATGACCTTAAATAAACAAAGCACTCCCAGGAGATAGCCTGGATTAGGTTAGGTTTTATTTCCCTTTTCAAATAAAAGCAAGAACATGTTTTTAGGATAAGTTGTCCTTCGGGTATTTTTGGTCACTAACCTTTCAGGTGGAGATTGAAAAGAAAGATGGATAGGTGATGCCTACGAACATGTGAGCCACATCAGCTGCAACACCTAGATACGCTTTGGTGAGGGAACGTTTACAAAAGGAAGCTTGATCGCCACACACTTGAGTTTTGTTGCCGGGCAATGCAAACTTCAAGTGTGGGGGAGGTATGTGAGCATCCTGAGTAAACTACCTCCTCTACCAAATTTTATCCTGGTGTGGAGATGATGTCAGCTCTTGCATCTTGCCCACTAGCTAGGTAAGTCCTGCTTTTGACATTAAACAAAGCCCTTCCGGGAGGTTCCCGAGGTTCACCGTCTTATGCTCATGCTTATGTCCCTTGTTGATGATAGCTTGATCATGCTTTCATGCCTCCTTTATCTTTGTTCGTATGCTCTGGTTTGAATGTGTGTTTCGCGAATATACATTCATAGGTTGCTTTAGATTAAGCATGGTGCTTAGGTTAAAACCGTCTTCTTCAGTCAAAACAAGACATGGTATCGAGTTTTGATTGATGAACCTTAGAGTTATATTTTCATAGATCTTGGTTGCATATATGCTGACTAACCCCTGTAGAAAATTGTCAAATTTGAATGGGTAAGTCTTTAAGCTAAATTCAAATGGGAAGGTAAGATGAGGTGTCAGATTCATGTTGCACATCATGCAAAGGTGGTACGTATGACCTCTCAGAGGTCCAAGGTAAGTATATTCCCCTTTTGTTTATGGAATGCAATCTTGATCTAACCCTTCTTGAGTAAATGACATGGTGACAATAAAAAAAACAACAAAAATATTTGAATTTGAATAAAGGCTCTATGGTTCTCGAACCGGTAGAGTCCCTCTTTTATTTCCACTTTTTGTTTGAAGAACAAGCACCAGGTTCAAGCACTAGTGTGGGGGAGTTCTCTCGAACTCATCATCGACATATCCACTCGAGAACTCCCACACAGGCGCTGCACAACATCGACTACGCCTTCATGACAAGAGCAAGGTAAACTAGAGTGACTCAGCTGCCCTCTGGTTAGCCGAATCACCACTGGTTTTCCTTGGTCTCTTATCCTTCAGAAGCGATGGTATGTGCACCCTCTACCTCACTCTCCCTTATCCATGAGTTTGTTTGAATTTCAATTCATATCCTTTATATCAAACTCAGTGGTTGGTGCTATGCTTGCTCTACATGATTCCTGTGGTTGGCTTGCATATGTTTTATTCCTTACTTATCATCTTGATGCTTGTGAACAAATATCATTAGGGAACTCATGTTTATCCAAGTAGTTGACGTTTGTGATATGGTTTGACGATATGATCTTCGCTCTTTATGTTTGAGTGCTTGGGAATTTTATTTAAAAATCATGAAAACCCTTTGCAAAGCTCCTCTTTGACATGCCACCGTCCCACTAGAGCCATATGATATTCATAGTTGAAAACCTTCTACTCATATGCTGCTTGTTATTGCATTGAGCTTTGTCAAATTCTGTGACCCTTGTGAGAATTCTTTTCACTGCTTTCATGATCAAGATTCATGTGCACACCACCTATATCCCCTTGCTATGCTTCTACACTGGAAGTTAGCATTGTATCATTCATCCCATTCCATAAAAATAAAGCTCCATATGTGGTGTGACATCTCTCTCCAAAAGTATCTTTCAAAAGAGACATGGGCTATGAAAAAAAAAGAAAAAAGAAAGAAAAAAAAAGAAAAGAGAGACACATGCTCAAAGCATGATGCAAAAAAAAGGAGAAAGAAGAAGAAAAATAGCCCATGTCCAAAATAAAGGAGAAATAGGGGAGAGATGAGATCATGCAAAAAGGAGTTCCATAATTTTGATGGTAATAACTAGTGTCCATTCCGGGGCTAGTGTCCACCTTACCATCAACCCACTTTCATCATATATGTATGTTAATATCTAGCACCCATTCCGGGCCTAGTATCCACCTTACCATACTCACCATACTCATACACGTGCACATCTTGATCTGATTGTGTGATTTGATTTTCTCTGTGGGTCCAGTCTTTGACTTTGCAATATATGTGATGAAAGTATGCCTTATCCTTTATCCTACCCTGAGCTCCACATATAGCCATCACTAGAAGTAGGGTGAAGAAAGGCAATCTAATGCCTTGGCGAGGACATATACACATTGAGCGATCTGAGAGAATCAAATGAGGAGCTGAGCAAAGTTTGTTTTGAAAATTTATTGCAAAACCCCAAGTTACTTGACATGATGAGCAGGAGTGATTTGATTCATGACTGTTCCATTCTTCAACTGCCCAAGATAGCGTGATAGACACTTCAGAGTTCACAAGTACAAGGTATGGTTTGGAATATCTCTTATGCTCGGTTCATACCTTTGGATATCATGTCTCACCTTGACCTGACTCCCTTTACTCGGGATGAGCAAAGGTCAAGTGTGGGGGTGTTGTTGACGGTCGAAAAGTGCTACTTTTACACTGTCAATATCTGCATAACACAAATGTAAAAGGATCATCAACACTAGAATAGGGCTTGATACTGATAGTTTCCACAAGTGTTGGTGTTTCTAGCTTTTGTTGCAGGATGCACCGAACTACGTGCCAAATGGTACAGTTGAGAGCAAGTAGTCCAATGGCTATTAAAGGACATCATGATAAACATCCTCAAATGCCAATTTGGACTGCACCATTGCGACGGGCTCATCGAGACGATCAAAATGGACATATTATATGCCTACATCGGAGTCCGGATGAGAAAGACATGCACAAGACAAGATATCTTGTGAGCTCGGTGGGACCCACACCAGACCACGTGGCGACGTGTGCCACATTGGATGCATTGTGTCCATGACACCTCATCAATCCATGTGAAGCAACTCCCGACGAATCAGACACCGCCACGTGTGCAGCACAAGGATCCAAGGGCCCACCAGGGACCCAAACCACCTCCAAACTCGGCATGCACCTAGAACCGTCATAAGGGCCCACATATCAGTCACTCAGAGAAAGAACAAGCCAGAAGGAGGTGGGCCAGGGTCGGCCGAACCCAGGTTTGGCCGAACCCTTTTTGCCACCGTTCGCCATCTGCTTACATGTGGTGCTTCCTGGTTGATCCCTTGCAACGCCCCGGGGTGGATTGGTGACACGGCGCCCGTTTATTGGCCGAAAGAAGGTCGGTTTGGTTCCTTCCCCTGGAAGCTAGAGAAGAGTGCATTGCAAGATTCCTTGCCATGTGTCACTCTCCTATTGTTGGCACCCAAGGATGGCTGAAAATGTGGAGGCAAATGGTGCCAAAGGCAAGCCTCTCCCTCCTCTATAAATAGGAGGGGAGGGGCTCCATTTTGGAACACACACTTCTCCTCCTCCTCTTCATTTTGGCTTGAAGGCTCTCTCTTTAGGAGAGGAGAGCTCTTTGTATAGGATCAGTGCTAGGAAGTGAGGTGGGAGGCTTGAGGCCATGTCATGATTCATGACATCTTCCTCAAGAACGATCCTCAGCAGTGCCTTTGTTCTTCAACTAGACTAAAGTGAGTATTTCGATATTTCCTATTTAGACTAAAGTCGTATACATGCTTAGTTGCTGTGTTCTTATGTTCTTCGTTTGTTCTTGGTTTAGAGGCTTGTGTTCTTCAAGCACAACCCTTTCGATCCAGTAGACTTAGATCATAAGTTTGCATCTAGTTTGCTAGCTTGTCTATTAGAGTAAAGTGAAGCTCTTGCATGTCTCTAGTTAAATCAAAGTGCATTCGTGATCTTGCATGAGTGATAGAGCATACCTTGAGCTAGTGCCAGTATCTCACTCGCAGATTTGTAGGAATAGTGAGTGGTGTAGACGAGGTGTCTGGACCATAAGCTACCCTTCGAAGACCACGTATGATCGTAGTGTAGAGGTAGGCCGCAGTGGTGACAGCCTGTTGGACCCTTTGTCAACCCTCTTACGTCGCGTACCGAGTTGGGCTCGAGCCAGCACAAAGGCCTTGTGCTTGGTGCCCTAAGTGAGTGCTATACCTGAGAGAACGTAACTAGACTCTGCGCTCGGTCTGAGCAGATCATTTCTACCTATCTTACCAATCAGTGTTGTGTCCTTGGATCATCTATACTAGAGTAGAAGATAGTGCACACCGTTCCTTGGATCTGATACCCTTGGAATACTCTCCTTCCTTGGTGAAGTGCTACAACGGTGTATCCGTGCGCTTGCGGATTCGTTCGCACTCGTCAGGTGTCTCTTACACGTTTACGCTTCCCACGGTGCCATAGTGGTGACGTTAAGAAACGCAAACAGCAGGGAAGGCGCAAGGTGCGTGGGCCCCTTCAGATCGAGATCCCGGGAACTCCGCGCACACCTCCCCGCGCACCGCCATGTGTCCGCTCCGCCGCAGCGGTCCGCCCGGGTCAGGCCGGTTCGGTGTCAGGGGACGGATTCGTCAAACCCGACCACGAACGGTACAGTGACCGTAGTACTGCAAACGGCGTAAGGAACGCTGGGCAATGTATGGTGCAGTACGCGCTACACCCTAAGCATCGGAAGACATAGCATAGATTACCTACTCGCACGAGTAGTTTTCCGTCTCCGACCAGTTCAAGACTTGGCCGCCAAGGCCGCAAGTACACAGGTCCCATTGATATCCCGGCGCGTAGCTCGCCACGTGTCGGCCTCCCCGTGCCGGTCCGCCCTGACCAGGTCGATCTGGTGTCAGAGGGAGGATCCTCCTGTCGCTCCCCAGCAGGGGCAATACGTATCGTACTACGGACGGCACAGGAAACGCTGTGCCACGAATGGCACAGTGTGAGCGTCACCTATCCCTCGATCGTCGTGGCACAGGCCACTCCATTTCCACAGTACCCATAAAAGACAAGCCCCTGATCCACTGACAGGATCAGGATACGGATCATGCCCCCTGTACCCGACTAACTACTCGGAGAAGGGTGCAGGGGGCCCCGGGATGACTACTTGGGATGCACGACTCAGGAGAAATCTGCACCGTCACCTGGTGCGCCGAAACAGTTCTTCGCCGCTGCTGCCGACTGACAGCCCGACGCGGAGGAAGGACGTCCTATACTGTAGACCAACTCACACCCTCGATGTAACCCCCCTGAGCCTCTCCCTTGTGACTATAAAAGGGAAGGTCAGGGACACTTACACGATACATCCGTTTTTCCACCCCACACGCACTTAGCATCGATATCTCATCTCATACAACCCCACAAACGCACACACGCTCACGTACGTAGACTCCTGCTTCCAGAACAACATGCACACCAGGGACTTGGGTCCGAAACCCTCTCCTGACTTGTTTGTATCCCCTACTACAAACTCCCGAGCATAAAGAACACCCCCTCTTAGACTGGACGTAGGGTATTACTCTCCGGAGGCCCGAACCAGTATAATCCCGAGTGTCTCTTGTGCTACCGTGCGGATCAACACACGCGTTCTTATAAATTTACTTGCCGGTGGTAACAAACCCCAACAGAACCCAAGTCCCTATGGGTGTAGCTCGAGCTACGTATATATGGTGAGCGGGTGTTGAACGAACAACTAGCAGCCAACCAACCCCTAAAACGGTTGCCCTCCTCCCCCTTTTATAGACGCAAGGGTGTGGGGCAAAAAGGGGATACAAATATGTGCTACAGTGCTACAGTATTGGGAGGTCTTTTCCCATGTTGATGTCTGTCAGGAAGCATTGAAGGGCGCTGAGCTGTAGTGGTGTTGGCGATTGCCGCATGTGCGGGCGACACTGTATATTCCGAGTACTTGACGTCTTCTCTGAGTTCTTCTTTAGATGACTCAGCTCTCTTGAGAGTTGATTAGGCCCGCCACGTTACGGCCTAAGTGTAGGTAGGTGCCGCCCGTAGATGGTCATTGAGTACCTGCTCTGACGGGGTGGCGTGCCGCAGAGGTTGGACGGGACGGTGTGTTGGAGGCTGCGCGGGCGCACAGTGCGGCGTTACGGCTCCTGTCAGAACAAGCCGCCCACACGTCCTGCCAACTAGGGTGTTTGCATGGCGTGGAGAACCGGAGCCTTGTGTGTCGTCGCGGGGAAGTTCGAGCGTTGGGGGCAGCGCCACGTTCGTGTGGCGCCCCTGATCCCACGCTCCGACCTCCATGTGTAGGCCCCGCCTTAGTCGGAGACGGAAACTACTCGTGCGAACGGGTAGTCGGAGGCGGAGACTACCCGTGCGAACAAGTACTCGGAGGCGAGGCGGAAAGTACTTGTGCAAGGCGGAGAGTTGTCGTGCGAGGCGGAAGGTTGTCGTGCGAACCGCCTACTAGTCGGAGATGAGGTGTCTTGTCGATGAGGGTCTTGACAAAGATCTGCATCCCTCCTTGCCCTGGATCTTAGCCTTGATGCTGTCAATGGTGTCAGAAGACTCTATCCCAAGGGTGATTATCTTGTTGCTTAGGGGGCCCTAATCCAGGCCCTCGAGAGTAGCCCCCGAGCCCACTAGGGAGTTGTAGACTCGCTTGTGGGGTTTTAAACTTGAAATGTTGTTGCCATTTCGAAATCTCCGGTCAAGGCGGTCGTGGCCGCATCGGCGGCCATGCCTGTCGTGTGGTCGTGGCTGACGTGGCTGATATGACGGGTAGAGGGGACGGCGCGCAGTTGGTTCAGATTCGTGGGCCCACTGTTGACGGTCAATATTTGCCATTTTCAAGACCGTCAACTCCTGCAAATTCGAGCATGAATTGCACATCCACACTAGAATAGGTGCTTAAACTCATACTTTCCACCAGTGTCGATGTCTATACGAATGCAGGTATTTAGCATAAGAAATGGGAGGAAACCATGCACTTTCACTCCACTCCAATCCAAGGCACTCAAATGCTGGCCAATCAGGGGCTGCCACATGGATTCTCCTGGATCCATGATGTCACCAATCCATGTGAGGGAATCTCGACGAATCATACGCTGCCACATCAACATCACATGGATCCATGGGCCCACTTTACCAATTAAACCGCCAGAAAACGTGCCATGCACGGAGGAGAAGCATCAGGGCCCACATGGAAGCGAGCCAGACGAAGCACACCCCAGATGGAGGGCCGAGGGTGTCGGGTGACCCTAGGATCGGCCGAACCGACCTAGGGTCGGTTGATCCTCCCCCTCCACGTGCTGCTTGCTCATTGGCTCTTGGCTGCATTCCCGAGTGTTTAGGGGCACTTTGAGCCCCAGAGAAAGCCTCCTCCTCGTCTATAAATAGGAGAGGAGGGGCTCCATTTCTCACACACCACCAAGCTCTCAAGTTCCACTTTCTCTTGTGTAGCTCTCTCTCCCTCTCTCCAATTCTTCCCATGAGACGTGATTCTCACCTCTATGTGGTAGAATGGAGATGAGGAGAGATCTAGATTAGGATTAGTGAGAGGTAGAGGAGGGGTAAGGAGTGAGTTGATGTCCTCGTGGATGCTTGTTCTTCATTTAGATCAAAGTGAGTATTTCAGCATTTCTTATTTAGACTATAGTGGACATCATGCATGATTGATTTGTTCTTGTGTTCGTGGCTCGTTCATAAGTTAGAGGCTTGTGTTCTTCATGACACAAGGCTTCGATCCTTTAGAGCCAGAGCCGTAGTTCATTTACTTGTTTGCATGCTCTGATCCTGTTTAGTTAAGTAAGTTTGCTGTATCTTGTTTAGCTGCATCCATAGCTTCCTTTCTGCTCCCAGTTCAATGATATGATCTCATTCCGATCTTTCCCTTTTTTGTGGGACTGTATCTATACGGTTGCTATAGTATAGTTGCGGGTCGACAGACGTAACCGCATTATAGTATTTATCTGGGGGACAGACGTGGTGTCTGGACCCTGGTTTTCCAGCGAAGACCACGTATGATTGTAGCGTAGAGGTAGGCTGCAGTGGTGATAGCCTGTTGGACCCTTTGTCAACCCTCTTACGTCGCGTACCGAGTTAGGCTCGCTTGCCAGCACCTTGGAGTGTTGTCGCCCCGCGGGGATGACTAAGACCTGACAGAAATACATCTTGAGAGCTAAGTCCCTTAAGGAAGTGCTTCTTGTATCCCGACCTATCCCAGCGAAAGCTGGTGTCCTTGGATAGACCCTCTCTGGTTACTCGCCGTCCTTAGGGAACGAAACCCGACGGGAATACTCATTCCCCTAGGGATAAGTGCTACAACAGTGTATCTGTGCGCTTGCGGATTCGTTCGCACTCGTCAGTGTACCCGGGTGTCTCTTACACGCTCACGCTACCCAACAGCGCCTAGCGTTGAGGTTAAGAAACGCCAACAAGCATTTCTGGCGCTGTTGCCGGGGACGGCTATTGTTAACCTTCGAGCCCGTCTATCCTCGTATTTATCTTTATCTTTTTTCTTCTACCTTCACCCCCGTTACCCTTTTTGAGATATCCCTTTTTGTTTTCTTTACTTCTACCTCTACCCCTGCTACCCATGGAAGGTTATCCTTGTAAACACCTTCCGCCCTCGAGGAGTGAACCCTCAGAGCCATCTTCGTCAAGATCCACTCTTACATCTGGCCTTTGGATTCACCCCTCTCTCATGAAGCTAATTCAGGACCTATCCTTCTCGGGGTTAAGTCATGAGAACCCCTTCGATCATGTGAGAGACTACGAGCGTTTGATTGAAACTCAGGGTAAAACCGGAGAATCACCGGATGCTCGAAAAGAGAGAGTGTTTCCCGCTATCCCTCTCCGGGGAAGCTCGGAATTGGCACCATTGTTTTGGTAGAGACTACCCTGCTTGGGAAAGGTTGAGAGCAGCTTTTTGCTCCCACTTCTTCCCAATATGACGTGTCATCTTGTTAAGGGCAAAGATTCTTTGTTTCAAGCAATGTGAGGAGGAATCACTAGGAATGACATGGAATCATTTCGCCTCCGCGGTGAAAGATTGCCCAGTCCTCTACATTCCCGATTGGATGTTGCTTCAGCACTTCTGGTTTGGATTGCGGAAGGATGATGCCATGAGGCTCAATGCTCTCTCCGGAGGATCCTTCATGCACCTAGATGCTGTCGAGGGAAAAGAGATCCTGGATGATCTCCGAGATTTCAGCTCCCCTTGCATCCCGGTCAATGAGGCACCCACCAGAGGAGATGTTAAGCCACCTAGATCCATCGTCAGCCGAGTCCGAGGTTTCATATCTACTCTTTCTGAGCTCTGGCTGAAGATGTCATTCCTGAATAGCAGGAATTTAAGGGAAAGATTTCGTGGCGTGAGATCTACCCTTGGGTTCCCCTCTTGTGCATCTTCTTATACCTTCTCCCCGAGACTTTGTCTCGTGGGAGGACGGAGAGAGTAGTTCGGAAAGAACGACCATTCCCGGCCAGGATGACTTGTTCGATCCTCACTACTATCTCCTAAGGAGGGTATGAGAGGCTTATCGTGTTTCTACGTCAAGGTTTGAGCTAAAGTGCTTTGCACTGAAGTTTCGTATAAACCAAGACATCGGTCTCTGCTTTATAATCCATTGGATTCATCTATCAGACCGAAGAAGCACGATCATGTACCGATCGAATGAAGTGCATTCACCTTCTATCTCAAGCACATCGATCGATGCCGATCAGTCAGGAGAAGCTCGCACTTCGTATCTTATGCCTGACTTGATCGATGCCCAATGGGAGGTGCACTTTCCAGCTTATCCATAACCCCCCATTGGAAGCTTAGGGCAGACTTCGGAATGTTTTCATCGCCTCGACAAGAACATCGAACCTTCTGCCTAAGGTAAGAGCGAGTTAAATCTTGCTCTTCGTCTGAACTCTGGTTCAAGATCATACATCGGCCTTTGGAAGTTCATACTCTATCCTTTCTGAAGGCCGAGTGTCTTTCGGAGCTTGAGTTCACTCGTAGATCGGTGCCTATTGGTGAAGCACTAGCGTCAGTGCTCGATCTTTTCATCTCCGAGCTCCGCGACCCTAGTGCTATAGTCCTTGAGTCCCATGACCACCTCAGGGAATGCCTCAGCCTCTCTGGGATGATCATGCTTACCTTCAGCTTCGATACACCTTTTGGGGCTTGAGTTCGTATATGCACTACCCTTGCAGATCAGAGCTTATCATCATATCAACATTATCTGCAAGGAGATGGTCGTAGGTTGAGACAGGAGATCACAAGACACCCGCATCCTGAGTACTCTTGGGACTCATCTCGTTTCCCCAGGGAGAATTATCCTTCGGGTATCTTGTGGACTGTGGTCATGCAGGAGAAAGAAATTGCCAAGATTAAGAGGAGTAGGCAAAAGGTCCACAGGAAGGCAGCACCATTGTGGCGACCCGAACGCTTCGTGACTACCGTCGGAAGTGCCTACACTTTTGATGAACCGAGTATGTTGCCAAGGTGATATCCCCCAGATTCTCTATGGATATATCATGGTTTGGCCAAGGTTGATATATAGTGGAGGATGAATTTTCAACCTCAACCTTATCTTAGCCTTAAGCCTAAGCCAATCTTACCATCTCGGGGAATCCACCTGGGCCGTCGATCCTGAGACTTGCTGGAGCCCACACGAGAAGGGGGAGGACCAGAGGGGCCCACAGGGGGCCGGCCGAACCTAGGTTCGACCGAAACCCTGGTGCCGCCTCTCCCCTTCTTCTTTTGTGTGTGTGTCTCATTCTCCTCCAGAAACCTTCTCCTTGCCGCCCGACGAGTTTTTGCATCGCAAAATCCATCTCCTCCACCTCATCATCCTCAGCATCACCGCATCCATGGCCGGAAGGAGTGTTGTCCCCTTCGATGGCTCCACCTCGTCCACCGGTCCCGGGGTAGGAGGCAACCCCTCTGTCGTCACCGCCCCCGCTGCGGACCTCGCAATGGTGGCCGGTGTCCTGGATGTTCCTTCGCTCGCCACCATCCCGCCGGGCGGGAGGATTCCAGGCACGCCACCCTCAAGGCGCTCCGCCTCGCCTGGGAAGAGGCACATGAGACGGGCGGCCAGCCCTTACGGTCGGCCGACCACGGCTCAGCTTCGCCCTAGGGGGTTGCCGCTCGCTCCACCTAGCATACCTGGATCATCGCTAGCTGGAGGGCAGACGAGCTCAGCACAGTCCGCTCCTTCACCGCAGCCTCCGGTGACCATAAAGCCGGCACTGCCCAAGGAGAAGGCTCCTGAAGCGCGCCCAGCTCCAGTTCCGCCAGAAGAGGAGGCAGACTTTGGCTTGGACGACGGGTTGCCACCGCCGCCCCACACTAGAAGGTCCAAGGAGAGGACTCGGGCAACCGAGCAACTCCCTAGACTCTCCTCAGTGGCCAAGCTGACCCCACTGATGAAGGAATTGGAGGCCAGCAACGAGAAGCTCAGGACTGCTTACTCATAGCAGAAGTTGGACCTGGCCGAGCTGAGAGACGACATTCGTGACCTTCGCTGCGGCCTTTGTGCGAAGATGAGGAGGCTGTTCTCGGCTACGGGGCATGCAGCTCTCTATGATGCCGAGTAGTGGGGATTAGCCCCAACTTTAGTTCATTAGGCGCTAGTCTAGGTCTAGGTTTGATTTCCCTTTGTTTCCCTTTTATTCCATTTATTTCCTTTGCATATGTGTAAGCGCCTAATCATTTTGTTTGAAACAATTGGATTTGAATAAAGTGGCTCACCGGTCATGTAACCCGGTTTAGCCACCCTTTGTGTCATTTCTTTGGTCTCTTTGATTTAGAGGACATCTAGGTTTGAGACAGTGTGGGGGAAGAGCCACGACGTTTCCGTACGTACCCACTGCGAGCACTCCACGCTAGCCGACCGATCACTACCAAGAACCTGAATGGGACCCGCACGAGTTCACTCCTGTGGAGAGCCTCTCATGGTTCATCTTCCATGCATAGCGCCGGTTTGCATCTCGACAACTCACTCTCTTTCATTCCTGAGTTTTATAAGCTATATCTATCTATCTCTAAACTAAAACTCGAATGATGATGCTAAAAGATCACCCAGCTTGCCTGTACCTGAGTAGACTCACATATGTTTTATTCCTTGTTATCTGCCTGATGCTTGTGAACCATAATCTCCTTAAGGACAAGCATGTTCGCCTAAGTAATTGACAAGTATGATATGGCTGGATGATATGATCTGTTGCTCTAATGACTAACTCTCTTGGGGAATTTATTTTTGAAAACACAAAACCTCTTGGAAAGGCTCCTCTTTGATATGCCTCCGTCCCATTAGAGCCATATGATCTCTGTAGGTAAAAACCTTCAATTCATATGCTGCTTGTTATTACTTTGAGCTTTGTCAAATTCTGTGACCCTTGTGAGAATTCTTTTCATTACTTTCATGATCAAGATTTATGTGCACCCCACCTATTTCCCCTTGCTATGCTTCTACACTGGAAGTTAGCATTGTATCATTTATCCATTGCATAAAAATAAAGCTCCATATGTGGTGTGACATCTCTCTCCAGAAGTGTTCTTCAAAAAGAGACATGGGCTATGAAAAAAACACATGCTCAAGGCATGATTAAAAAAAGAAAAGAAAAAAATAGCCCATGTCCAAAATAAAGGAGGAATAGGGGAGAGATGAGATCATGCGAAAAGGAGTTCCATTTCATAGATGGTAATAACTAGTGTCCATTACGGGGCTAGTGTCCACCTTACCATCAACCCGCAGTTCTCACCTTATATATGTATGGTAATATCTAGCACCCATTCCGGGCCTAGTATCCACCTTACCATACACACCATAGTCATACCGGTGCACATCTTGATCTGATGGTATGATTTGATTTTCTCTGTGGATCCAGTCTTTGACTTTGCAAAATATGTCATGCAAGTATGCTTTCTCTTTATCCTACCCTGAGCTCCACATATAACCATCATTAGAAGTAGGATGAAGAAAGGCAAATTCCTTAGTGAGGACATATACACATTGAGCGATCTGAGAGAATCAAATGAGAAAGCCACCAAGAGTTTTGTTTATGAAAATCTTGCAAAACCCCAAGGTGTTTATCATCAGGTGCATAGGTGACTTGATTCACAGCTGTTCTACTCTTCAATCACCCAAGGGAACATGATAGCCACTACACAGAGGTTCACAGGAGCAAGGTATGACTTGGAATGTCTCTTATGTTTGTCTTACTCTTTGGTATTCATGACCCACTTGGCTTTGTTTCCCCTTCACTCGGGACGAGCAAAGGTCAAGTGTGGGAGTGTTGTTGACGGTCAATATTTGTCATTTTCAAGACCATCAACTCCTAAAAATTCGAGCATGAATGGCACATCCACACTAGAATAGGTGCTTAAACTCATACTTTCCACCAGTGTCGATGTCTATTCAAATGCAGGTATTTAGCATAAGAAATGGGAGGAAACCATGCACTTTCACTCCACTCCAATCCAAGGCACTCAAATGCTGGCCAATCAGGGGCTGCCACATGGATTCTCCTGGATCCATGATGTCACCAATCCCTGTGAGGGACTCTCGACAAATCATACGCTGCCACATCAGCATCACATGGATCCATGGGACCACTTTACCAACTAAACCGCCAGGAAACGTGCCATGCACGGAGGAGAGGCATCAGGGCCCACATGGAAGCGAGCCAGACGAAGCACACCCCAGATGGAGGGTCGAGGGTGTCGGCCGACCCTAGGATCAGCCGAACCGACCTAGGGTCGGTTGATCCTCCCCCTCCACGTGCTGCTTGCTCATTGGCTCTTGGCTGCATTCCCGGGTGTTTAGGGACACTTTGAGCCCCAGAGCAAGCCTCCTCCTTGTCTATAAATAGGAGAGGAGGGGCTCCATTTCTCACACACCACCAAGCTCTCAAGTTCCACTTTCTCTTGTGTAGCTCTCTCCCTCTCTCCAATTCTGCCCATGAGAGGTGATTCTCACCTTTATGTGGTAGAATGGTGATGAGGAAAGATCTAGATTAGGATTAGTGAGAGGTAGAGGAGGGGTAAGGAGTGAGTTGATGTCCTCATGGATGCTTATTCTTCATTTAGATCAAAGTGAGTATTTCAGCATTTCTTATTTAGACTATAGTGGACATCATGCATGATTGATTTGTTCTTGTGTTCGTGGCTCGTTCATAAGTTAGAGGCTTGTGTTCTTCATGACACAAGGCTTCGATCCTTTAGAGCCAGAGCCGTAGTTCATTTACTTGTTTGCATGCTCTGATCCTGTTTAGTTAAGTAAGTTTGCTGTATCTTGTTTAGCTGCATCCATAGCTTCCTTTCTGCTCCCAGTTCAATGATATGATCTGATTCCGATCTTTCCCTTGTTCGTGGGACCGTATCTATATGGTTGCTATAGTGTAGTTGCGGGTCGACAGACGTAACTGCATTATAGTATTTATCTGGGGGACAGACGTGGTGTCTGGACCCTGGTTTTCCTGCGAAGACCACGTACGATCGTAGTGTAGAGGTAGGCCGCAGTGGTGACAGCCTGTTGGATACTTTGTCAACCCTCTTACATCGCGTACCGAGTTGGGCTCGCTTGCCAGCACCTTGGAGTGTTGTCGCCCCGCGGGGATGACTAAGACCTGACAAAAATACATCTTGAGAGCTAAGTCCCTTAATGAAGTGCTTCTTGTATCCCGACCTATCCCAGCGAAAGCTGGTGTCCTTGGATAGACCCTCTCTGGTTACTCGCCGTCCTTAGGGAACGAAACCCGACGGGAATACTCATTCCCCTAGGGATAAGTGCTACAACGGTGTATCCGTGCGCTTGCGGATTCGTTCGCACTCGTCATTATACCCAGGTGTCTCTTACACGCTCACACTACCCAACGGCGCCTAGCGTTGAGGTTAAGAAATGCCAACAACCACCAGGTGTCGAACCGTCGCGCAGGCGTGTGCCAGTTACCCCGGGGGGGGCGCGCCCTTTGAGTGGGCGGCTTTTCAGCATGGTGGGTCCAACATTTAAGGCCGGCACCCACGTCTGCTCCTTATTAACCTTGTGCTGGTGGACTTTCAAACCATTTGCTCCCCCCAATCTTCGCCATAGTCAGCGCCACCTGCTCCTCTGCTCTTCGCATCTGTTGCGCCGCCGCTGCCTCTTCCACCCGCGCCGCGTCCAAGAGCTTGACGATGCCATGTCAAACTGGACCCATTCCAATGTCACCCGCGCGACTCTCCGCCGCCTCGTCACCGCCGGTCAGCTGCCGGCGCCCACTGTTGTTGAGGAATGGAGGGTGTCGGAGGATGAGTCCGTCCTGCGTCCACCACCAAGCTACATCGTCTCGTTCGTGGCGTGTTGACATTTCTTAACGTCACAGCTAACGACGCCGGGTTAGCGTGAACATCAAGACTTGCCATAGGTCAATCTAAACGATCATGAACGAATCCGCAAGCGCACAGATAAACCATTGTAGCATTTCCCCAAGGAAGGAGAGTATTCCAAGGGTATCGAATCCGTGGAAGGCAATGGCAGATATCTTAGACTTATGCTTTTGCTCTGAATGTAAACCAAGAGATAGATATAGGGAACAACACACTCAAAGGCAGGGGTAAGATAAAAGATATACGGGGTAGTGTGACACACACACCTCAAATCTACCTCTACTCTAGCACACTACGGCTTAGGGGGAACATACGAGTTAGCTCTAGGTTCTAATGTACTAAACATACAAAGCTAGAAGATACAAGAGATGGATACGAGTATTGCATGAGAGGGATAAGGTTCAGCACCCAGGTACAAACGGGGAGCTAGCCCGTTACGACCAGCACTCTGTGAAACTAGACTTTAGACTCCTACAGCAGGTACCCTAATGCGGAGGTTGCCCTAGGATCCAATAGGGCTGTCACCACCTGAGGACCGACCTCTCGTTACGGGGGGTATGCTCATAACTATCGTAGCAAGACAACTCAGGCACCATGCCTACGTTGCTGCTAGACTCCACCCGGCTCGGGCTATTGTGACCCAGGGTGAGAGCCACCAGAAGACTGGTCAACTACACTGAGTACCGTAGCTTGAACATAAACCTCATGCAACACTCTCATGCCATCTAACAAGATCAACTAAGGCTAGACATACGAACAGATATGAACTCTCTTATGTCTAATCAACAAGATCAAAGGGTCGTGTTCGTGAAGAACACGAGCCTCTAACTTATGAACAAATACATAAGGAAGGAGTTTATCACCCTTCAAGTGGATCAAAAGGTAGTGTTCACGAAGAACACAAGCCTCTAAATGATGAACAGAGGATGAACTCAAGAACATATCAAGAATATGATCTACCATGACTTTATATGAAATAGATGAATAACTGAAGTAGATCAAAGTCATACAAAGAAATAAAGATAAAAGAGAACTCATACCTAGACTTCTAAGAGGACTTGGAACCTGAATAGGAGCTACTCTAGCCTACCCCCTAGCCTTGGAAATTAAAAGTGAGAGGAGAATGAGAGAGTGGTGTGTGAGAAATGGGAACCCCTCCCCTTCTATTTATAGGCAAGGACCAGGCTTGCTCGGACGCCCAAATGGCCCATAAACACCCGGGAATGCAGCAAGTGACCAATGAGGAGCAACCACGTGTAGGGTCCAGATGGGTGCCCCCTAGGTCGGTTCGGCCGATCCTAGGATCGACCTGACCCTAGGGCGGCCCCACCTGGTGTGCTTCCTCTGGTTGGCTGCCCTGTGGGCCCTCTAATCCATCCCCGGTGCATGGCTTGATTTGGTATCCGAGGTGGGCCCTTTGATCCATGTGAAGTACATGTGGCGTCCTCTGATTCGTTGGTGAGTGCCTCCCCTAGATCGATGACGTGGAATGCCATGTGTCCCTTGGTGGCAGCCACCTCCTCAGCTTAGTTGGCATGGTTTCTTCATAGAAGTTGAGTTTCCATCTCTTTTAAAGGGTAAATCACCTACATACAAATAATCTCCAAGGACAAGTGGAACTACATTATTCAAACCTAAATGCTAGTAAACAATGCATATGCCTCCATTTATGTGAGAATATTGAGGGTTGGAAATGGTGAATTTCCACCGTCAACAAACTCCCCCAAGCTAACCTTTTGCTCGTCTCGAAGCAAGACATTAGAGACTTAGGTTGGTTGATCAGGAGTTGCTACAATGTTATATTCTCAACTTATGGCAAATATACAGCAAAGTACTCTACCAAGAGTTGAACAAGTTGGCAATGTTCTTACCTTTCACCTGGTACATGGGGCATATAGCTTCACCTGCCTCGGGCGGTTGAGAGACAGAATGGTTATATAGCATGTGCATAGTCACTCATACCTTGATCAGCTTAGCAATCCATAGGTTTTGCAAATTTTTCAAAAGAAAATCAGAGTTTCTCAAATGATACTCTCGGATCGCTCAAAAGTGTGTGGTTTCTCACCAAGGCATCAATGTTGCCTTTCTTCACATCCTACTCCTAATAGGCTGTATGTGGAGCTGTAGGTAGGGAAGATGTGGCACACTCGCCTCTCATGTTTTGCTAAGTCAAAAACCGGATCCTTGGAAGAAACAAATATACATCCTGACCAAGATGTGCATATGTGTGTGATGGATATGAGCATGGCAAGGTGGCTACTAGGCCCAGAAATGGGTGCTAGATATTACCATGCTTTATATGAGGGAAATGAAGGATTGATGGTAAGGTGGACACTAGCCCCGGAGTAGGTACTAGTTATTACCATCTTTATGGTGGAACTCTTTCTCTTGCACATATCAATCCCTTTTTCTCCTTTTGAAATTTTCGAGACTTGGGCTAGCTCTCTTTATTTATTTTTGCCATGCTTTTGAGCATGCTTTTCTTCTTTTTTTCTCTCTTTTTCTTTTCTCTTTCTCTTTTTCTTTTCTCTTTTTTTAGCTAGCCCTTTATCTCTATTGAAGATATTTGGAGAGGGATGAATGATGCAAAGATACATAGAGGTTTATTTGTGGAAGAATACATAGGCATGTGGAAGAAATGATGAATGCTTAACTTCCAGTGTAGAAGTTTAGCATAAATGTGTACGTGATCTTGATCAGGGGAGTACGAGTTCTAACAAGGGTCACAACAATTTGACAGAGCTCAATGAGAGAACAAGCTGCATATGTGGAGGCTAAGAACTAGAATCTACATATGGCCTTGGATGGGAAATTCTCATCATTGAGGAACTCATCATGTTTTGATTTTCAAAAAGAAAAACTCCGGATGTCAAGCATCACTAAGCACAAGATCATAGCACTCTATTCTACCATCTCATGTCTCACAACAACTTAGGCAAGGATCATACTTTTTGCTACCCACAGTTTTCAAGCTAAGGTTTGAACATAGAAGCCAACAAACTCAAAACTTAGGTAGGATACAAAGTTGTAATCAAGACATACGAGGAGAATAAACAGAGCAACTATTCATCATTTCAGCCGTTGAGGCAAAGCATTCTTACTAAGCATATCAAAGAAAACTAAGCAAACGATGATGATGAAAGCAAATGAATATTTTTGGTCTTTTTATTTTGCAGATTTTTTTTGGATTTTCATTTACAAGATATTCTGAAAATAAAGGAAGATACAAGTTACCTCAGAATGGGGGTCCTCCTCCAAGGTAGCTTCAGGCTCACTGCAGAGGAGGGTAGAAGAAACCCTGACTCGCGTAGTAAGCCCTCTGCGCCTCTATGTACTGCTGCTGATCCTGCTGCATGGCTGCTATCCTCTCACCAGCCTGACGCTGCCACGTTGAGGTAGACTCGACGTGGGTGTTCAGCGTCTCCTCCAATCATGTGACCTGGACGGTGAGCTCTCCTATCTGCTGTGCGAGCTGAGCATCGCATGCAGAGGCTGAGGAGTGTCGCCGGAAGGACGAAGACGGAGGTAGACCACCTGAACTGGAGCTAGCGGGTGTGGCCCACTGAGATATGCTCACGCCCGCCCAAGCCGTGCCACTCGCACTCAGCTGGTAGGTGGGCTGGTCCCAACTAGGTGCATATCCAGGGGTAACCCCGGACATGTACCCCGCAGGGGCCCCTCCTGCCACCGGTGGTGTAGCAGGCTGTGGCTGAGGCTGAGGCTGTGGTGGTGGTGTTGGCTGTGACTGCTGCTGTTGCTGCATGTGTGCTCTCTTCGCCGCGCTCCTGGTGGACCTGCCTGAAACACTAGCACGACGGCCTTCCTCTTGTGTAACAAGGGGAATGGTGAGTGACTCCGAATTATACAATCCAAACCCCGGGTTAGGTAATGGGATTTGATTTGTATAGCCCGGAAAGAAGAAAGTCAAAGAATCATTTGGGCCCCTCTTGAGTATATGCCCCTAGATCAGGTATGCCTCATCAATGAGAACTCGGGGCGTCCCGATGAAGGGTACGGGATTCCCGCTAAGAACCCCGAGTCTGAGGGCAATATGAGTCACCAAAGCCGTACACTCAATAGGACCTATCATCTTGAAATTCGTCATCCATTGCCGAATCATAGCTTTCACGGGAGAGACCTTGATCTGGTTGACAGTGGCATATAATAGCATCATCTCATCACTGCGCACGGGCCGAACATCCTCTCGTGGAAAGAGAGTAATGGCGAGCCACTTGTGCCACAGGCGGAGAGTGGGATGCACAATATCGTTGCACTGAGGTACAAACTTGCCACTGTAAACAAGACCAGAGATATCTGCCCAGAAAGATTCCCGAACATAACCCTCACAAGCTCGCTTCAAAGAGACAGCACAACGAGGACTAAAACCAAGAAGACGACTAAGATCCTTCCAAGAAAGATGATAATCGGTGCCGAAAAGACGAAACTCAATGCCATCCGGGGTCTCGGTAAGAGAGCAAAGAAACTAGATGGTGAGGGGCCGAGAGCCAAGATCTATGACCGGCGTAAACTCCTCCCAACCAAGAGCATTCTAAATGGAAACGAACTCGAGATTCATATCTGTCTTCTCTAAGAGAGCCGGGTCGAAGTCCCTGGTGTGGGCGAAGACTCGGTCCTTCAGAAGAGCATAGGCTTGCTCCTCTCGATCGCCCCGCAAGCTGAGGTAGGGGGTGTCATTGACGACCTCCTCCATGGCTTGTGGCTCGGCGTGCTCTTCTTGCTCTTCTTCATAATCCATCGTCGATGGGCTCGACGTCGGCTCGACAGGGGTGGATGCACTCGTGCTTGCCTGCGAACGGGAGCGTGAGCGTGTCAACCTCCGGAGAGTGTTCGCCGCCCAATTCATGCTAGCACAACAACAAGGGACAACAAGAGCGACTCGGTGATGGGTTAGTGAAATCGAATGAAGTTCTTACCGAGTTTGCTCCACCAACAACAATATTTTCAGCAACACAATAGAGAGACCACTTGATGATCCAATCTTGAGCAAGAAATCCAAGAAAACCAAGAGAGCAAGGAGTAGAGAGGGGGGTGTGAGTGAAATGAGTTGAAAGGGTGAAGAACACCCCCTCTCGGGTCCAATTTATAGAGCAAAGGGGCAGCACACCGCGGGATAGCCGTTGGGCAACGGCTAGGAGCCGTTCGCCAAGGCTGGGCCCACTTGACCATTACTAGGGTTCGGCCGAACCCTGGTTTGGCCGGCCCAGTGGTGGGCCCGGTGCTGGCCCCCTTTGGCAGGTGTGCCCCCAACGGCTATATGAAGATATGCCAAGGTGCACCGACCAAAGTTTACTCCAGCAATTGCCCAAATAAATTTTCTAAGATTTTCAAACTCAGAAATGATTTTCAGAAATTTTATTTGAAAAAGGGAAAAAGGGTTAGATAAATCTAGCATGCAAATGCAGAGTTTTGGAAAATCAAATATGCAGTTTTGGAAATAAAATTTGGAAAGGGAAATATGAGATAAGTACCAGCTTTAACCTTTTTGGTAGAAAGGACCCATCATTTTTAGTCCGACGAGTTGGACTCTTCTCAGCACTCAATTCCATTCAGCACCCCACTCCTAAGAAGTAGAGGTTGGTGCCATCTCAATCTTCTGCCATTCTTTCCGAATTTTCTTTAACCTCTTTGACGGAGATTTCTTCCTTGGGGGTGAAGGCTCCGTCCTTCCCCCAAGCTGCTCAACACTATCTTGCACTAAGTAGCATTGCTCTTCCTTGTCCTGAAACTTGAACTTCAAGTTCCTCTTCCCAATGCGGAAACGGATGATTCCGGACCCCACATTGATTCTAGCTCGGACATCACTGAGAAATGGTCGCCCAAGGATGAGCGGCATTCCTCCCTCGTCATCCATATCAAGGACCACGAAATCTGCGAAGACATAAGAACTCTTGACCTTAACCGATAAGCTCTCAACAATTCCTTCTGAATATCAGATCGTTGAATCGGTGAGTTGGATAGTCCGTGATGTTGGAGAGAGAGCTGGATATCCAAGTTGCTTGATCATGGCTTGGACATAAGATTAACACTTGCACCAAGGTCACAAAGGGCATGCCTGATTTTCTTGTAATAAATTGTGCAAGTGATAGTCGGGTAGCCTGGATCTTTCTTGTGCACTACTGCTGATTCCTCCCATGGATCAAGAATTTGTTGTATGGGCTTTCCTGCATAGTCAGAAGCATTCTTCCTAGGTGGCTTACCCCACCTGGTTGACACTACACTAACATTTTCACAAGAGGATACGGGTTGCCCCGGGATCCTCCCGTTATCAGGAGATGGAACCAAAGCAGCCAGCTGGGCCAACTGAGTTTCTAACATTTTGTTGAAACTCAGCTGACTCTTCTGAGCAGAAGAAAAACTATCAAGCTTAACATTGAGACTTTCCACAGATTTATCAAGGGCAGCTAACTTCTTGTTAATACCTTCATTAATCTTAGCTTGCCCAAAAACGAGATCTCTCAAGGAAGGTTGGTTGGGATTGTACGAATTACCTTGGTTACCTCCTTGATAATAAGGGTGTTGTTGATTCCACGATTGGCCTCCCTGTTGAGATGGATGATAACCGTTGTTATTGCCATTCATGTACATCACTTCCTCCTGAGTCTCCGGGCAATAGTTGCCTGAGTGCCCAGTGTTGCCACAGACTTCACAAGTCATGTGAGAGTCTATAGGTAGAGTAGTGGTGGCCATGGCAGCCTTCTCGCTGGTGTAGTCATCCAATCTCTTCATAAGAAGATCCATCTTGGTAGTAATCATGTCTGCTTCCTTGACAGTATGAGTACCCCTCGGTCGTGGTTGGAGTCTTTCATCACTCCGCCCTTGGTTGGAGACCATCTTCTCCATGAGTAATTTAGCATTATCAACAGTGAGTGAGAAGAATGCTCCTTGAGCAGCAGCATCAATATGGCCTCGGGCTGTTGGAGTCAACCCATTATAGAAGCTTTGAAGAATAAGCCAATCCTCCATCCCATGGTGAGGACAGGCTAGGACATACTCCTAAAGCCTTTCCCAAGCCTCTGGAATATATTCACTTGCTCGTTGCTGAAAACTAGAAATCCTTCCATGAAGAGCATTGGTTTTACCCAATGGGAAGAACTTCTTGAGAAATGCCTCTGAACACTTACTCCAAGTGTCAATAGCTTCACGATTCGCATAGAACCATTGCTTAGCTTTCCCCAGAAGGGAGAATGGAAATAGCCGTAAACGAACAGCATCCATATTTGCACCCCTGATGACAAAAGTGCTGCATAGCTCTAAGAATTGCTGCAGAAGAGCATTGGCATCCTCATTTGGCTTGCCACAAAATGGGCTAACCTGTACCATCGTAATTAGACCCGTCTTGATCTCAAAATTTTCAGTCCCCATTGCCACCTCAGGGCCTTGCAGCACCTGGTCAGCGGAAGGAGCTGAGTACTCATGAAGTGTCTTCTGGGCCATAGTGTTGGACGTGGATGGTACAAAGGAAGCTGGTTCGCCTTCCGGACGAGTACGACGAGGTGAGCCGAAATGAATTCGAGCTTTCCTCACAAGTGACTCGGGATCTTCAGTAAATTTCCCCGGTAGGTCGAAACCAGTCATACACTACCTGTCTTCATCATCCAAAGATAAAAGGAGACAATCAAGGTTAGCCTGCATTGAGAGTTGTCCTAACCTACTCAGAGTTTATAAACAGATGCAAAGCATAGTCATGATAATCCTATGCCTTCCCCGGCAACGGCGCCAGAAATGCTTGTTGACATTTCTTAACGTCACAGCTAACGACGCCGGGTTAGCGTGAACATCAAGACTTGCCATAGGTTAATCTAAACGATCATGAACGAATCTGCAAGCGCACAGATAAACCATTGTAGCATTTCCCCAAGGAAGGAGAGTATTCCAAGGGTATCGAATCCGTGGAAGGCAATGGCGGATATCTTAGACTTATACTTTTGCTCTCAATGTAAACCAAGAGATAGATATAAGGAACAACACACTCAAAGGCAGGGGTAAGATAAAAGATATACGGGGTAGTGTGACACACACACCTCAAATCTACCTCTACTCTAGCACACTACAGCTTACGGGGAACATACAAGTTAGCTCTAGGTTCTAATGTACTAAACATACAAAGCTAGAAGATACAAGAGATGGGCATGAGTATTGCATGAGAGGGATAAGGTTCAGCACCCAGGTACAAACGGGGAGCTAGCCCACGACGACCAGCACTATGCGAAACTAGACTTTAGACTCCTACAGCAGGTACCCCAACGCGGAGGTTGCCCTAGGATCCAACAGGGCTGTCACCACCTGAGGACCGACCTCTCGTTACGGGGGGTATGCTCATAACTATCGTAGAAAGACAACCCAGGCACCATGCCTATGTTGCAGCTAGACTCCACCCGGCCCGGGCTATTGTGACCCAGGGTGAGAGCCACCAGAAGACTGGTCAACTAGACCGAGTACCGTAGCTTGAACACAAACCTCATGCAACACTCTCATGCCATCTAATAAGGTCAACTAAGGCTAGACATACGAACAGATATGAACTCTCTTATGTCTAATCAACAAGATCAAAGGGTCGTGTTCGTGAAGAACACGAGCCTCTAACTTATCAACAAACACATAAGGAAGGAGTTTATCACCCATCAAGTGGATCAAAAGGTAGTGTTCACGAAGAACACAAGCCTCTAAATGATGAACAGAGGATGAACTCAAGAACATATCAAGAATATGATCTACCATGACTTTATATGAAATAGATGAATAACTGAAGTAGATCAAAGTCATACAAAGAAATAAAGATAAAAGAGAACTCATACCTAGACTTCGAACAGGACTTGGAACCTGAATAGGAGCTACTCTAGCCTACCCCCTAGCCTTGGAAACTAAAAGTGAGAGGAGAATGAGAGAGTGGTGTGTGAGAAATGGGAGCCCCTCCCCTTCTATTTATAGGCAAGGACCAGGCTTGCTCAGACGCCCAAATGGCCCCTAAACACCCAGGAATGCAGCAAGTGACCAATGAGGAGCAACCACGTGTAGGGGCCAGATGGGTGTCCCCTAGGTTGGTTCGGCCGATCCTAGGATCGGCCGGCCCCCTAGGGTGGTCCCACCTGGTGTGCTTCCTCTGGTTGGCTGCCCTGTGGGCCCTCTGATCCATCCCCGGTGCATGGCTTGATTTGATATCCGAGGTGGGCCCTTTGATCCATGTGAAGTCCATGTGGCGTCCTCTGATTCGTCGGTGAGTGCCTCCCCTGGATCGATGACGTGGAATGCCATGTGTCCCTTGGTGGCAGCCACCTCCTCAGCTGAGTTGGCATGGTTTCTTCATAGAAGTTGAGTTTCCATCTCTTTTAAAGGATAATTCACCTACATACAAATAATCTCCAAGGACAAGTGGAACTACACTATTCAAACCTAAATGCTAGTAAACAATGCATATGCCTCCATTTATGTGAGAATATTGAGGGTTGGAAATGGTGAATTTCCATCGTCAACATGGTGTTCCACGAGCGCGGCTTTTTCGTCCCCGTCAGGCGATTCATCCGCGCGGTGGTCTAGGAGTATGGGCTTCAGCTCCAGCACCTCAACACGAACAGCATCCAACAGATGCCGGCGTTCGACGCGCTATGCAAAGGGTACCTGGGAGTGGGAGCCCACTGGCACCTCTTCCGGTACTTCTTCAAGTTCACCTGCTTGAAGGACGGCAGGATCCCGACGACGATCGGATGCGCCAACATCCGGATGAAGCAGGGTAGGGGGAGGAGTATATCCCCTCCTCGCTGACGAGCTCCAACAGCGGCTGGCACAAGGGTTGGTTCTACCTCAAGAACAACCCCGAGCACCTGCTGCAGGAGTACACCTGCGTCTCAATCGCCGAGGCGCCGAAGAGTTGGAGCCACGGGCCCCCGGAGGCGGAGCAGACGAAGCTGCTCAAGGATTGCTGGGCGGTCCTGACCTGGCTCCGCAATGTCGGGGTCGATTTGGCGGCCGTCATCGGACAGTAGCACGCGTTGGGGATCGTCCCGCTCTGGCGGCGGTGCCTGCGCATCTGCGGGATGACGCCCGACAGGGCGCCCGTCGAAGGGACCGTGACGGCGCCCGAGCCGCCCTCATTGGATGAGATCCAGCATCGTGTGGGGCTGGCCATTGGGATGGTGTCATACTCGTGGCCACCATCCCGGCTTCTGCCCTTTCTTCCCCACGAGGGGACCAAAAAATATGTAAGTTTTCCCCCCATTTCGACTAGCCTTCCGACTAGTTTTGGAGTCTTCATTGATAGTGTCTTCTCGGGGGCTCTTGGTCATCGTACTGATTCCTTTCCTTTTTCTTGTTCTTAGCTGAGGTCCACGGACCCTATCCCCGCGAAGCCTCCTCTCCCCCAGGACGCAATACGGAATCACTCCAACGCTGCCGCGGAAGAGGAGGGCCGACCGCAAGGCCAAGCACAAGAAAGAGGAGATCGCGAAGCGCGAGCGGAACGACCGCCGCGCCAAGCGCCGGAAGCTGAAGGAGATTGCCGTCTCCTCAGACGAGGACCTCTTGTCGTCACCGCTGTGGTACGGCGACGAGAGGAGCGCTAGTGTTGACTGGAGCGCTCTGTCGACGCCGTCTGCGTCGCCCCCTCCTCGGCAGCAGACCACGGAGGCCAGCTTGAGACGGCGGCCAGAGCTGACCATACGTGAGCGGGGGTCGATCTCTAGCTCGCACCCGACCCCACGCCATGCCCAAGAGGACCGGAGGGTGACCCGCTCCCGGGCAGGCCCCGACAGCCATCAACCTCCAAGGGAGAGGAGGGATTCTCCGCGGCGGGACGACCTGTCCAAGTGGCCGGCGGACCGCGATTCGTCCTCCCACCACCCTTCCGACGACAAAACACGGTGGTAGTCGCGCTCCCTAAAGAGGCGGTCGCCGTTCGAGGCGATAACGACATCGCCAACGTCTTCCCCGAGTGCGCCGCAAAGGGGAAACACGAGCACACCCCCACGACGCCTTCAATCCTTGGTCATCCGGGGTGGCGGAGCCCCGTCCGTGCAGGTCCCCCTCGCCCCAGGCGGAGGTCGGAGACCATCCTCTAATGCGGCGGCGGGCAAGAGGTCAGCCCCCGAGTTACTGGATGACCAGAGGTCAGCCACTGAGTCGGGGGCGTGGCTGCTAGGCCCGTCAAGTGGGCCCGCATCACTTCCTCCACGTACGTACTGTCTCGTAGCATCTTGTTGTTTCATTCTTGCTGTCCTTCGTTCCCCTTTCAATTTGCTTTTTCGTGCCAGCCGCGCCGACACCAGCGTGCTCAGCATCGCGCCGCAGAAACACGTGGTCCTGGCCGTGCGCGATCCTCCATCCGAGCCCCGCCCGGTGACCACTCCGCCCGTGTCGGCAACAGCGCAGGCCCGAGGCGGCGGCGCCTCCACTGGTGCCGGAAGTTGGTGGAGTGGTCGGGGGGCAAACAGCCCCCGAGGAGGTCGAGCCCCCGGCGGCGCCCACCGTCGATACTGATGACGGCACGTCGGCGGCTCCCAAGGCAGGCGTGCCTCCGGCGTCTCATGCCGGCGGAAGTGGGGCCGAGGTGCTGGCGGCTCCCGAGGCGTCCGTCGAGCCCCAGGAGGCCGCTAACCTTGAAAGGCCCAACCTCTCGGGCGGTGACATTGCCGCCTTCGAGGCCGAGCTAGAACAGTGCCTGTCGGGGCCGGAGGAGCCAGCGGCCGAGGCGTCCATGCCGTCCACCTCCGCGGTTGCGGCCGCGGTCGAGATGGCCGGGGCCAACCCCGAGGAGTCCACGATCGAGGCGGCGGAGCCGAAGTCGGACACCGTCGTGCCCCCAACCTCTACCGCGAGTGTGACGGCACCTCCTGCGAGCGTGGTGGTGCCTACCGCGAGTACATCGATGGAGCCATCGCTCCAGCCCACCGTTCCCAATGCGGAGGAGGTGCTGGTCATAGAGTCACCCTGCCCAGACCCGCATGTGTCTGCCGCTCCCGAAGATGTGGCGGGCAGTGTCTCCCCAGATACGATCCGGGAAGTTGGGGAGAGCTCGGGAGCTCGCCCCTTCTCGGCCGCGGGATTGCTGAGGGCACCACCAGAGGGGGGAGAGCACATCCTCAACCTCGTGCGCTCCTCATGGACCGGGACCCGTGAGGCCGAGCCGCACGACGACAAGGATGAAGAGGACGCGACCCGTCACCGCCTCGAACGGGGCTTAAGGTGGGCAGAACGAGCGTTCGATGAGCTCATCCTCTTCGCCTCAACAGTGAGTTTGCCGAGCCTGATCTTGGTCTTGTTTCGTTGTCTTTGCAGACGTCACCGTAGATAATATTCTACTCGGAACAGGTACTCGCAAACTATGGCGCCAAGAAGGTGCGCACCATCGAGGAGCTCCGGGCCGAGAAGTTCCAGCTGGAAATGCAGTTGGTGGTCGCCCGACTGGCTGCTGTAGGGGTGGTGGCGAACGAAGCGTCGACGATGACCGCGCTCGAAGCCACGGTAAAGTTCGCGGAGGACCGTGTTGTAGCTGCGCAGTCGGCCGCAGACGCCGCCGTGACGGAGAGGACGGCCCTTGAGGCTAAGCTTGCCCAAGCGGAGGCAACAGCCACAGAGCTGCGCACCACTGCCGAGGCCGCTCAGGCTGCTACCACTGCAGCAACTACCGTCAAAGTCGCTTCTCAGGCCGCCACCCAGGAGAAGGCGGCACTCGAGAAGAAGGTGGCCGAGCTAGAGCAGGACCTGGTCCTCGCTGGGGTGGACCTCGACACGGCCAACAAGCAGGTGGGTGACCTCGCCGCCAAGCTGCAGGAAGCCACCAACAAGGGGACCCGGCTCCGCGACGGCACTGCCAAGCTGGAGCAAGATCTTCAAGGTGAGCAACCGAGCACTTTCAGCTTCTGTAGTGCTTTTCTCTTCATGTTGCTTGTCGGCGATGTTGACTTGTCTTCTTGTGTCGGCAGGGCTTCGCATGGCCTGCGCTGCATTGGCCACGAGGCTTCGGGAGGAAGCGGGCAAGGTCACCACTGCTGAGCTCAAGATCCACGAGATGACTGGGATGGCCAAGAACTTGTCGGACCAGCTCTCGAGTACGATCCTTTTGCCTTGTCCCTCCCTTCTTTTGCTTGTGCTCCTCACAACTAACCTCCGGCTCATTTTCCCTCTTCAGAGGTCAAGGCCGAGCTCGAGGAGTCCAGGAAGGCTCAGCGCGAGGCGGAGGCGACATGCAAGAAGGACCTCATGGACCGCACCAGATTCGGCCGGTTTGTCGAACGGATCTTGGCGTACCATCCGTCCAGATGCCTCCCCAAGCGCTTGGGGATCGGGTGGCGCTTCTTCCGGGCATAGTCAAGGAGCGAGAGCTAGCGACGGCTCGGAAGGTGGTGCACCGGGTTCTTGCCATGTTCGACTCGTGCTACAAGGGGTTGGACCGCAAAACGTTGAGCGGCGGCTGGGCTCCCGACTACTCGGACGATGAGTACAACAAGCTCAAGGAGGACTGCGCCACCTTCACCCGCGCCATGGCAAATGCAGTGATGAAGGACCTGGACCTGATCCCAAAAGACACACCAGAAGTTGAAGACAGCTCCAAGCCTTCTAGTTAGATGTATCATTTTGTATCGTTAGATACCCAAGACAAACTTGTATGTTTATTGCCTCGAACGGTTTTCATTTTGCTTAAACCTATCACTGCTGAAACATTCCCTGAGCACTCGGGGACGACAGCGGAACGGAGTAGTGGTACTTAGAAAATCAGGCCGATCAAACTTTAGTCTGGAGCCGCGGGGGCGTAGGAGTCGGAGAGCTCGACCAACATGAGCCGCAAAGTGACGCCACGTGTTCGCAGCCCCCGAGCACTTAGGGAGGTTCAAAAGTGACTTGCGCATTTTTTGTCAAAGTCGTTTTGGGTCGGAGCCCGAGCGGTTGCCCAAGCACTTTTTGAAAGAGGTCGGACGGCGACCTGCGTGCCTGGGCCGCGCTCACAAGTCTTCGCACCGTAGCCGCGGGGGCGTGGGTGCTAGGAGCTTTGAACGAGCGGTAGCGCCGAGACGCGCACAGATCGACATCTTTTTCTTTCACAAGATAGGGCGTTCTGCCAGAAAACCGTTCATGCGTGCAATTGGTTACGACATGTTCGTCAGAGAATTTTGTTTTAAACATGGGAAAACGAAAGGAGGGCATCATGCCCTGGGTAGCCCCCGAGCGGTGAGCGTTTCTGCATGGTTGCAGGGACGCTTGCCACTCAGCCTTAGAAAACGTTGATGCATATAGAGAAGATGCCAATGCGAAAGCTTGCGAACTTATGAAATTGTGAACAAAAGCATATGGCATTATTCATTGATCATAAGATAGAACGAGGAACGTTACTCAAGGGTAAAAACGGCGTAGGTATTCTATGTTCCATGCGTTGGAGATGACTCTGCTGTCCTCGTACCGAAGCTTGAATGTCCCTGGTCGGAGCACTTGATCAACGATGAATGACCCCTCCCACGGGGGCGCGAGCTTATGTCAATCCTTGTTGCTCTGAACTCGTCGGAGTACTAGGTCTCCGACCTGGAACTCACGGTTGCGCACGTTGCGCTTGTGATAGCGTCTCATAGCTTGCTAGTATCAAGCCGAATGTAGGAGTGCCACATCACATGCTTCATCAAGCTGGTCGATAGCATCTTCGAGTGCGACCTGGTTCCCCTCCTCGGTGTATGCTCGAACTCTCGAGCTGCCGTTGTCGATGTCCGTCGGGAGGACAGCTTCCGACCCATGCACCATAAAGAACGGTGTAGGCGTGGTGCGCAGGCTCCATAGGACGGATGGCAACTCAGCGACCCATCTTGCCCGAAACTTCTCGAGTCGTTTGAAGATCTGAGGCTTCAATCCTTGCAGGACCATGTCATTAGCCTCTCGACCTGCCCATTGGTCCTCGGGTGTGCAACAGCGGCCCAGTCTACGCGGATGTTGTTGTCGTCGCAAAATCTGAGGAACTTCTTTCTCGTGAACTGTGTGCCATTGTCGGTGATGATAGAGTTCGGGATCCCGAAGCAATAAATGATATCGGTGAAGAATTCCACAGCTTCCTCAGAGTGGACCTTCACTATGGGTCGGGCTTCGATCCATTTGGAAAACTTGTCGACAGCCACGAGTAGGTGTGTGAAGCCCCCGGGCGCTTGCTTGAGTGGCCCGACCATGTCCAGCCCCCACACAGCGAAAGGCCAGGTGATGGGGATGGTCTGGAGCGGTTGCGCTGGGAGGTGGGTTTGTCGAGCGTAGAATAGACACCCTTCGCAGCGTCGCACGATGTCTTTGGAGTCGTCCACTGCGGTTGGCCAGTAGAAACCTTGTCGGAAAGCCTTTCCGACAAGGGTCCTTGGGCCGGCATGATGTCCGCACGTCCCGGCATGGATTTCTTGGAGCAGCTCTCTGCCTTGGTCCCTCAAGACGCAGCGCGTGAGTATGCCTGCCGCGCCTCGCTTGTAGAGCTCGCCGTCGATGAGGACGAACGCCTTGGCTCACCGCGAGATGCGGCGCGCCTCCGTGTGGTCGGAAGGCAGCTTTCCCTCGACCAGCCACTCGAGGATCGGGAACCGCCAATCTGGATCTTCTAAGTTTGGCTCTGGTTGTTGATGGATCTCCATGACTTCCGGCACCTCTGACTCTTGTGGTTGTTCTTCGTCGACCTGGACGGACGGTGCGTGTTGGTCGCTAGCAAACACACTGTTTGGTACAGGCTTGTGGCTCGATGCTGTCTTGGTGAGGATATCAGCAGCTTTATTGTATTCGCACAGCATGTGATGGAGCTCGAGTCCATGGAATTTATCTTCCAGTTGACACACAGTCCGACAATACGCTGCCATCTTCGGATCAATGCAATTTTTCTCTTTCATGACTTGATCTACAACAAGCTCTAAGTCTCCACGGATCTCGTGACGGCGGATCCCGAGCTTGATCGCGATTCGAAGGCCGTTGATGAGTGCTTCATACTCGGTGACATTGTTGGAGGCAGGGAAGTGCAGTTGAACCATGTACTCCATACGCGCGCCCAGAGGCGAGATGAAGACAAGGCCTGCCCCTGCTCCTTCCTTCATGACGGAGCCATCAAAATACATTGTCCATGTCTCGTGCTCGATCGGCACCGGCGGAGTTTGGATTTTTGTCCATTCAGCTACAAAGTCCGTCAATACTTGCGATTTCATGGCACTGCGTGGTGCATACGCTATATTTTGCCCCATCAACTCGAGGGCCCACTTGGCTATCCTTCCCTCAGCCTCAGGGTTCTGGATCACTTCCCCGAGCGGATACTTGGACACCACCGTGATGGGATGCGCATCAAAATAGTGTCGAAGCTTTCGCTTGGTGATTAAGACAGCATATACTAGTTTCTGCATTTGCGAGTAGCAGGTTTTCGAGTCGGAGAGTACCTCGCTTACGAAATAGACCGGCCGCTGCACCTTGAGCAACCTTCCAGGCTCTTCTCGTTCAACCACCAGCGTAGGGCTCACCACTTGGGTTGTCGCGGCCACGTATAGGAGCATCGATTCTTCTGGCGCCGGCGCTGTGAGCAGGGTTTAGGGCTTAGGGTTTAGGGACTGGAGGACTCTTCAGGAGGTTCTTGAGTGAGTCGAACGCTTCCTGAGCCTCGGGTGTCCATGTAAAATGGACGGACTTCTTCAACAGGCGGTACAACGGCAAGCTGCGCTCTCCGAGTCGGGCGATGAAACGGCTAACAGCTGCGAGGCAGCCTGTGACGCGCTGTACGCCTTTCAGATTTTGGATTGGTCCCATGTCAGTGATGGCCGAGATCTTTTCGGGATTAGCCTCAATGCCGCGATCCGACACGACAAAGCCGAGGAGCATGCCCCTCGGAACCCCGAAAACGCATTTATCGGGATTAAGCTTCACCTCGTGTTCTCTCAGCTTCGCAAACACTTCCGTGAGGTCGAGGATCAGATCGCACGTTTTCTTTGATTTAACCACGATGTCATCGACGTACGCCTCGATTATCCGTCCTATAAGATCTCCAAAGACGTGTCGCATGCATCTTTGGAACGTGGCGCCCGCGTTTTTGAGCCCGAATGGCATCGAGTTATAACAATAAGCGCCAAACGGAGTGATGAAGGACGTCGCGAGTTGATCCGCTATGCACATCGCAGTCTAGTGGTACCCGGAGTACGCATCGAGAAAACAGAGGGTTTCGCACCCTGCCGTTGAATCGACTACCTGATCTATGTGAGGCAAAGGGAACGGGTCCTTGGGACATAACTTGTTAAGGCTCGTGTAGTCAACACACATCCTCCATTTCTTATTCTTCTTCTTTACAAGTACAGGGTTAACAAGCCACTCGGGGTGGAATACTTCTCGGATGAACCCTGCACTAAGAAGTTTCTTGATCTCCTCGCCGATGGCCTTGCACTTGTCGTCGTTGAAGCGGCGGAGGTGTTGCTTCACCGGTTTCGATCCCGGCTTGATGTTCAATTTGTGCTCGGCAACCTGTCTTGGGATTCCCTTCATGTCGGAGGGTTTCCATGTGAACATGTCGAGGTTCGCTTTGAGGAAGTCGACGAGCGCGCTTTCCTATTTAGGATCGAGCGCCATCCCGATACGGAGCATGCGGCCATCATCGGAGACAGCCGCATCCTTGACGTCCTTGGCGGGCTCGAAAGAGCAGGCCACACACTTGGACGACTCGGGGATATCTGGGTCCTTGGAGGGAGGCTCGGTGCGGAGCCTCTCGGACCGGATGAGTGTCTCAGCGAACTGAAAACACTCCGCATCGCATTCGTATGCATGCTGGAACGTAGTCCCCACTGTGATGACCCCCTTCGGATCGGGGATCTTCAGCTTGAGATACATGTAGTTGGGCACGGCCATAAACTTCGCGTAGGCCAGCCTCCCGAGGATGGCGTGGTACGTCCCCGTGAACCCCACCACTTCGAGGGTGAGGGTTTCTGTGCTGAAGTTCCGCAGAGTCCCAAACGTGACGGGCAGATTGATCTGCCCGATTGGGAGTGCCTCTGTCCAGGGACGACCCTGTGGAATGGTGTAGGCGATGGGCGCAGTCGGGACCGCAGAATGCCCATGTTGTCGAGCGTCGACATGTACAGGACGTTGAGGCCACTTCCCCTGTCCATCAGCACCTTGTGGACCCGCTTGGTCCCGAACAAAGGAGCCACCACAAGAGGGTAGCATCCTGGCTGCGGCACGTGGTCAGGGTGGTCTGTACGGTCGAAAGTGATCGGAGTCTCCGACCACTTGAGGTACGACGGCATCGCGAGCTCGGTGTTGTAGACCTCACGCCGGATCAGCTTCTCTTGGCGTCTTGAGGGTCGTGCCGGCGTCCCGCCAAAGATCATGTGTACAGCACCATCCTTGCCGAGGTACCCAGCCCCCACCTCATCATCGCCGTTGTCGGGGAGAGGCGCGTCCTTCTTGGGAGGATCCGCAGTCTTGGGCTTAAGCGTGCCATTGACGTAGTTCTTCATTAGGCGGCAATCCTTGAGCGCATGCTTGACGGGCGTCTCGTGGTGGGTGCACGGCGCCTCCAAGAGCCTCTCGAAATGGTCCTTCGGGGGACCGTTCTTGGGCGGATTGTTCTTGGGTCGGGTGGCCTTGCGCTCGACTACCACGACGAGGTGGTCATCGCGGCTACGCTTGTCGTTCTTTTTCTTCGTCTTGGACCGCGAGGAGGGCCCCTCGCCGTCGTCCATGACTTGTTTCCCCTTGCCCTGAGGGGTGTTCAAAGTTGCCGCGGCCGCCTCCTCCCCGTCAGCATGGTTGGTCGCGATGTCGAGAAGCTCCCGAGTGGTCCTCGGGGTCCTGTGCCCTAGCCGATGGATGAGGGTGGTGCCATTCTGGAACGCCGAAATGGCATTGTTGTCAGTTGCACCAGGGAGCTCGGTGCAGCGCTTGGAGAAGAGCCGAATGTAGTCACGCAGGCTTTCACCCGGCTTCTGCTTGCATTTCTGCAGCTCCCACTGCTTGCCGGGGCGGGCGTACGTGTCTTGAAAGTTACCGATGAAGGTCTGACATAGCTCCGCCCAGGTGTTGATCCTGCCTCGGGGCAGGTGTTCGAGCCAGGTTCGCGCGGAGTTGGCGAGGTAGAGCGGTAGGTTCTTGATGATGAAGAGATCATACGTCGCTCCTCCCGCATGACACGCGAGCCTGTAGTCTTCCAACCAGAAGCTAGGGTTGGCCTCCCCGTCGTACTTGGGGACTGTTGTCATGGCCCGGAACAACGAGGGGAAACGCGCGTCGCGCACCTTCTGGCCGAAGGTGCGAGGCCCTCTCAGATCGGGCGTCAAGCTGCGACCATGATGCTCCTCGCTGTCGTAGCACCCGCCACGCCTCTAGCTGTACCGCTGGCGTGGGCGGTGCTCGTCGTGTGGTCGCGACCGTCGTCGTGATTGCTGCCGTAGCCGTACTCATAGTTGTCGTCGCTGGCAGCTCGGCGGCGGGCTCGGAGCGTGTCGCGGGCGTCGCGGTTAGGTCCCAGGCGCTGCTTGACCGTCACTTCGCCTGCCTCCCTGTCGTGGCTTCAATGCCTCGACGGAGGTAGGTCCTGGCGCCACACGGACTGCGTCACTCGCGCCTCACGTGCCGAACGTTGGCGCGACGCCGAGCTTTCCGCCTGTTGCGCGGCCGCCGTCTCAAGGAGGGTCTTGAGCTTCTGGCGGACCCTTCTTTCCTTAGGGGTGGCTGGCTCGGGGTAGCCACACAGGAGCATGGCCGCGGCCGCGAGGTTCTGCGACGCGCGCCTGAAGAGTGGCGCATCGCCGCTGTCGACGGCGGCGTCCTCGTTGATGCGCCGGTTCACATCACGTGCACGTGCGTGAGCCTGTGGTATCTGATTGCGGGGCCTGGACCGCTCGGGTTCCTGGCGGTGGTCCCGCTACTCATCCTCTTGCTCGCGGTGTTGTTCATGCCACGGGCCATGCTGAGGGTCGCATGGCCTCTCCTCCTCTCCGAGCGCTCGGTGGAGGTTTGCCAGCTCTTCGTCGAGCTGGCGCCTAGCCTCGGTGATCTCGTCGAGGCACGCCCGACGCTGGGCGTCCGTGGCGCGGTGGCGAGGTGCTTCTTCGCCATCCGTCGAGCTGCTAGCATTCCAGATTTCGCAGACGTTGCATTCGCGTGTGAAGTCCAGCAGAGGCGCCGGTGGCCCCCGCTGCGCAACCACGGAGCTCGGGGTGGTGTAGGAAGCCCTTAGCGCGTCCACGTAGGCCGTCACCGGGTCGTCCGAGAGGCCCTGCTGCCCGTGGGGGTACATGGCGCTGTACCGCTCCATGAACTCGCCCCAGGTTAGCGGCTCGGACCCGCTGGCTTGGAAGGCAAGGTCGGTGAGGTAGTAGGCTGTGAGCCTAAAACGCTCCTGTGTTGGGTTCGGCCCCAACATGGCCATGATCGTCTCGTCCGTGAAGCCACGGATGAAAGCGGTGCGCCCCGCCGCCGCCGTCAAGGCGGTGGGGTGTGCGGGTCGGGTGAAGGTGTTCCCGACGACGGACTCTGCCGGCCCGGTGTAGACGAAGCCGAGGGAGCCGAACAGCATGGTGGCACCGGGAGTCAGCGAAACTCCACGGCCCTCCATCCGGATCGCAGGTGAAGTTCGGCGAGACACACGATGTCCCCCTACCTGGCGCACCAACTGTCGAGGTTCTCTACCGCCGGCAGTAGATTTGTATCGGATCATGTGTTGGACCTGGATGGTTGGCACAGGAGACACGAGGGTTTATACTGGTTCGGGCCTCCTAAGAGTAATACCCTACGTCCAGTTTCGAGCGACCGTGTTCTTATGCCAGGGAAGTTTGTAGTAGGGATTGCAAACTAGTCGGGAGAGGGTGTTGGAACCCAAGTCCCTGTGGGTGTAGCTCGAGCTACGTATATATGGTGAGCGGGTGTTGAACGAATAACTAGCAGCCAACCAACCCCTAAAACGATTGCCCTCCTCCCCCTTTTATAGACGCAAGGGTGAGGGGCAAAAAGGGGATACAAATATGTGCTACAGTGCTACGGTATTGGGAGGTCTTTTCCCATGTCGATGTCTGTCAGGAAGCATTGAAGGGCGCTGTGCTATAGTGGTGTTGGCGATTGCCGCGTGTGCGGGCGGCACTGTATATTCCGAGTACTTGGCGCCTTCTCCGAGTTCTTCGTTAGATGACTCAGCTCTCTTGAGAGTTGATTAGGCCCGCCACGTTACGGCCTAAGTGTAGGTAGGCGCCACCCATAGATGGTCATTGAATACCTGCTCTGACGGGGTGGCGTGTCGCAGAGGTTGGACGGGATGGCGTGTTGGAGGCCGCGCGGGCGCACAGTGCGGCGTTACGGCTCCTGTCAGAACAAGCTGCCCACGCGTCCTGCCAGCTGGGGTGTTTGCATGGTGTGGAGAACCGGAGCCTTGCGTGTCGTCGCTGGGAAGTTCGAGCGTCGGGGCAGCGCCACGTTTGTGTGGGGCCCCTGATCCCGCGCTCCGACCTCCATGTGTGGGCCCCGCCTTAGTTGGAGTCGGAAACTACTCGTGTGAACGGGTAGTCGGAGGCGGAGACAACCCGTGCGAACAAGTAGTCGGAGCGAGGCGGAAAGTACTCGTGCGAGGCGGAGAGTTGTTGTGCGAGGCGGAAGGTTGTCGTGCGAACCGTCTACTAGTCGGAGATTAGGTGTCTTGTCGATGAGGGTCTTGACGAAGATCTACATCCCTCCTTGCCCTGGATCTTAGCCTTGACGCTGTCAATGGTGTCAGAAGACTCCGTCCCAAGGGTGATTATCTTGTCGCTTAGGGGGCCCTAATCCAGGCCCTCGTCAACCTAGCTTGAGTATTTTATCTGTTTTGCAGGACTCTACAAAAAATTTGGTGCAAAATGATGTCCCCATTTTGCCAAACACATGTGATCAGGGGTATTTGTGCAGCCCCTATCTGGCGCGCGATCCCAAGCTGATTCGGCGGCAGGTCTGGACAGCGTGCGATCCCAAGCTAATTCGGCGGCAGGACTGGACGGCATGCGATCACCGGCAGATTCACATTCTCGCCAGCAGTCGTCGCGTGGCCCGACAGGCAGTCCCGCCCCCACCGGAGCCCTCCACACCGAGTCCGTCGTTGCCACGTGCTCCCACGCTGCCAGCCTCTCTGCGCGGATCCGGCATTGGCTCCTGGCGGCACAGGCGGATCTTCTGTAGTCGATGGATCGTCTACGCCCACGCCTGATACTTCTACAGAGTCCAGTGCCCCAAGACTCGATTGCAAAGTGGTATAGTGAAACCAAAAAAATTTACTGATGGCACTATTAGATATTGAAATCTATGTTCCACAGGTGAACCCTCAGTCTCTAGAGGAAGCTCTCAGGGATCTAAATTGGGAAAAAGCTATGGAAGAAGAATATGCAACACTTCTCAAGAATGGTACCTGGCATCTTTTTCCCTATCGGCCAGGTATGAATCTCATAGATTGTAAATGGGTCTTTAAAATCAAGAAAAAAGTAGATGGGTCAATTGACAGATATAACGGTAGATTGGTAGCAAAAGGCTATAAGCAGCAATATACCATAGATTATGAGGATACTTTCAGTCCAGTTGTTAAAATTGCTATTGTTCATCTAGTCCTGTCCTTGGCTGTTGCAATGGGTTGGTGTTTACGACAATTAGCTGCTCATAATGCATGCGTTTCTTCATGGTGTTCTGGAAGAAGAAGTATATATGAAACAACCTCCTAGTTTTGAGAGTAGTAATAGCTCCCATTTAGTATGCAAGTTAGACAAAGTCATTTATGGTCTCAAACAAGCGCCAAGAGCCTAGTATTCTAGATTGAGTTCAAAACTTATGAGCCTTGGTTTTAAAGCTTCAAAGTCAGATACTTCCTTGTTCATTTATCGGAAAGGTGGAATTATTATTTATATGTTGATTTATGTGGATGATATAATTGTTACCTCCTCTGAAGAAGAAGCTGTGGCAGCTCTTCTTCGAGACCTTAAGAAACAGTTTGCACTTAAGGATCTTGGAGATTTACATTATTTTCTTGGCATTGAAGTTAAAAAGAATGAGGAAGGAATCACTTTGTCACAAGGCAAGTATGCACGAGATATTCTATCTCGAGTTGGTATGATAAATTGTAAACCATCACGAACGCTTCTTCCTACCACTGAGAAGTTGTCAAGATTTGAAGAAAAGTCTTTGGGTGTCGATGATAGCACAAGGTACAGAAGTATTGTGGGTGCATTATAGTATCTTACATTAACAAGACTTGATCTTGCTTTTGCAGTAAATAAGGTCTGTCAATTCCTTCATGCACCAACAAGTATTTATTGGACTTCTGTTAAGTGAATTCTCAGATATGTTAGCTTTACAGCTGATATTGGGTTGACAATACCAAAGAAAAACTCCTTTCTAGTAAGTGCATTCGCAAACGCTGATTGGGCAGAAAGTGTTGGTGACAGGCGTTCTACTGGTGGATTTGCGGTATTCTTTGGCTCAAGCCTAATTTCCTGGAGTGCACGAAAACAAGCAATAGTGGCACGTTCGAGTACTGAAGCAGAGTATAAGGCTATGGCAAATGCTACAACTAAGATTATCTGGTTAGAGTCCTTGCTTGTAGAGCTTGGAGAGTGATTGAGGGTTTCACCTAGTTTATGGTGTGATAATTTGGGTGCTACTTATTTATCTTCCAATCCTGTGTTTCATGCAAGAGCAAAACATATAGAAATTGATTTTCATTTTGTCCGTGAACGAGTTGCTCAGAAACAATTGCAGGTTCGGTTTATTTCATCTAAAGATCTACTAGTAGATGGTTTTACTAAAGCTCTCCTAGCTTACAAGTTTGAAGAATTCAAGCACAATCTTAATCTCCGATAGTACGAGAGTTTAGATTGGGGGAGGGTGTTGAAAGTAGTTGTACTCAAGATATGTAATGCGGCTGCGACCGTGATATTGTTGTTAGGATAAGACCGCAGGAAATATAGTTTGTTTAGGTAGATGCGGTGATCCAACAACCTTGTTGTGTACTCTCCAAGGCAATTAACCTATATATTAACACGCAACCATGGTGAGCCAAGATTGGCAACCACATTCCCATATTTTCTCAAGTACAACAACAATGCATGTGAGGGAAGACCCTGCACAACATTTCTACATACACTGTTTCATTCTAGGAGGCAACTGGAATCCGTGGAAGTGTGGTATGCAGTGTCAGTATCTGGATTTCCAGAAGCAGAGTCCTATGCTGCCGAGAATGAATCACCATAAGCTATTTCTTCTAGGGAACGAGCTACCTCCGGACCTTGCATCCCTAGATCAACGTGGAGAGGCAAGTCCAAATCCAGACGTCGCAGAAGATCCATGGCCTACACAATCGACGGCCGCTGGCTCAGGTCATGATGCGCGCACAAAAGGCCCATGACGAGCACTCACCTCATCTGCTTGTCATCGAACTCGCCATCTAGCCGCTGATCTGCCGCTGCAAGAATGGAGTTGCCGCGGTACAATCCGCGGACCCAATTCAGCAGCAATGGACATGGAGTCGATCCGTTCGATTGCGTTGTTGCGGTCGTCGGGCGCCTACCGCAGGCGATCTCGAGAAGGACGACGCCGAAGCTAAAGACGTCGGACTCCGCGCACGGCCTGTGGGTGTTGACGAACTCCGGATCCATGTAGCCGGGCGTCCCCGCCACGACCTGGGTTGTGTAGGAGGAGTCGGTGCCGTGGTCGACGAGCCTCGCCAAACCGAAGTCCCCGAGCTTGGCGTTGCAGAAACGGTCGAGCAAGATGTTGGCGGGCTTGATGTCGCCGTGCAGGATGCACTGCTGGCACTCCGTGTGGAGGTACAATATGGCCGAGCCCACGCTGAGTGCGATCCCGTACCTGTGAGGGAACACGTTCAATCTGTCCAACTCGAATTCAAGATGAATAGCTATATGGAAACTTGAAGTACAATAACCTTATGTGATTGATTCAACGTTATTACCAATCAGTGTTTTAAGTACCTGTTTGACCAAGATAGTAGGTTCTGAGGATCGTAAAGATGCTTGTCGAGGCTGCCATTGGGCACCAGCTCGTAGACAAGCATTAGGCCACCTGGAGCATCGCACCAGCCGAGCAGGTGGACGATGTTCTGGTGCCTCAGCCTCGTCATGACCTTCACCTCGGCCTGGAACTCCCTCATCCCCTGCGATCCTTCTTGCGACATGACCTTGATGGCCACATGACAGCCCTGGTCTCGCAAGTAGCATCGATACACAGGGCCAAAGCACCCTCGTCCAATCTTCCCCTCATCGGAGAACCAGCACGTCGCTGCAGCCAGTTCACGGTGGCTATACCGTCTAGGTCCTGAAGGGCAGAGGGGATGAGCTGCCTAGAAGGGCCTCTCGTCTTCTGACGGCATACGCATACGTGTGCACCAATACAGAAGCCCTGCAACGAAGCAAAGTAGGGGAAGCAAAGCCAAGCCCAAGGCGAACCTCGCGGCAGCAACTACCTGCTTCTTGCGTACCAAGACCTGTGGATGACCCAGCAATTTTCTAGGTTGGGAAGCACTAATTTTCTCCTTGTATCTAGATCCTCCCCTTGTGTGTCTCCTGCCATCTTGGAAGGTACTTGGAATGAAGGAGCCATTGCCATCCAAACCGCATAGCACAAAGCCAATCAGAGCAGGTGATGCTACAGGATGGTGATAGATTTGCAGACACGGATTATATGAGCATAGGCGCATATGCCCACGCCCTGGAAAGGTGGCACGTGGCATACAACTTGGCGGGAAGTTTTGCGCGGTATCAGTTAACCTAATTACCTCTGCCACTCAGACTGGTAGGGGGTGCATATACTGCAGCTTTTACACGGCAACCACATATGTGTGCCCTCCACCGAGAAAAGGTATGCGATTGTGCGTCATTCCAGACTTATGTGCGCCCCCCACCCAGTACCTTTTCAACAACGTGGTTTTGGTTGGGACACAGGGAATTCAACACCTTTTCCTCTTGCCTCCATCTATCGATTTAGCCAACGTCTTTACTTATATGTCTCCCGACAGATGAGAGTCGCCGTTTCTGCATACATACTTGGAGGTTCATTCTACAGCTTGACTCGGAGTTGTTGATCAATGAACGATTCAGTCAAGGTACGAAATCATGAGTATAGCATTGTGGTTTTTGTATACGCCCATTGCACCTAGTTGAATTCTCTGTTCTGTTCTATATTATCAGCAGGCTTGGAGTTGCCAGAAGCCATGCTCAGGGAGGCCGAAAGGAGCTCCATGGATGCTACCTGCTTTCCAAATTAATAACAGCTGCGAGAAGTGCATTTATTGCCGCACAAAAGGTTTAGCAGTTGCAAGGCGTGTGATTGATGGCTTAGATACCAACAAACGTGCTATAATCGAGTGTATTGGTTTCGGAAGTATGTTGTTCTTGCCTGATTTATCTGACAAACACATCAATTTTGGCAACTGGCTCCTATCAGTCCTTGATGTGAGGACAAGTAGAATTGTTCTTGACCATCAAGTTCAACTGCCTGTTTCACCCCAAATTGTTAGTGAGATTATAGGTATTCCATGTGTGGGTAAGGATGTAAGGCGGCTTAGGTCTATGGAGACAAATAAAATTGTTGACATAGTTAGCTGATACTTACGTAGAGGAGAGGAGAGTGGTTGCGTCCTAGAGGATGCACATAGGATATCGAAAACAAGGTGTAACAATTCTAACGCTAACTCGTACACATCTGTGGATGCCATAAGGGTTGCTGCTGTGATTTTTTTCATGGGCCATGAACTTGCACCCGGACCGACGCATGAGTATGTATACCAAGAATACTGGGGTGCACTAATCAAAACAGATGAAATCAATCAAGTCAACTGGGCGAGATATGTCATGGAAGAAACCGCGACAACTGCTGTGGCTATACAGCACAAGATTCGTTCAAATAAGCAATTAGATAGGATCAGAGGATGCACATTGCTGCTTCAGGTAACGTAACTTTTTTGACACTATGACATTAAGATCAACTACAACTAAGTTCTTCTGTGTACCAATGACGTTTGCTTTTGACTAAACTTGTACATCCTATACTGGTGAAGGTAATTTTCATGGAATGGAAGCAACTTGTATCCCAACCAAATGATGGATGTCGCCCACGCATGAAGAAAGTACGAGACTCAGACCTCCGTTACCTGATAAATGCAAGCACAACGGCTGTATTCTCGCCAAAGAAGAATTGCTTGACCACTGAACATATAAAATCAACTCCTGGAGAAGGCGATACGCACGTTGTGCATGATCAGGAACCACGAACCCCCGTGTCATTGAAGGATGCAGCAGGAACTTTATCATTCTCCGCGCAAACAGACGACAGAGTATGTATTGTATAAACGAATGCATGAGAGTATCGTTTGCATATGTGTTTTTGATATCAAAACCGCATACTATGCATTTTGCAGGAAATAGTACAAAAGTTATTGCTAGTGGCTATGAAAGAACACAACGCTCGAACTCTATAACGAGTTAGATCCACACTCAAAGAAGAAGGTGCCAACCTTATGACCGTCTTGTCCGGTATATTAGGGAAAGACACAATCACTACACCTGCTTCAAAAATAATCAGAGGTAATTTGAATGCATATGATTATTTTGCATGGCTGAGTTTAATGTATTAAACATCGTATTTTTGATTCTGTTCGTTCACACGATTAAGCAGGAGCAGTTGTTACTCCATCTAGTTCTGGGGGTCATTCTAAATGCATACGCCCGGGATACAAGCGGCGTCAAGTGTGTTTTTTGCCATGCGTTAAGTTTCATTTTTCTGCTGGTAAAACATCTATTGAACCACTACGTAGTACTGACGGAGCCGTTGCCGCAGTACAACAGTCCACTTCGTCTTCGGTTGAAGGCCCATCAATGTTTGATTCAGATAACAAAGGCCCGGATTCATATCCCATACAGTGCACTCAAATATGTATGTTACAGAAGAACAGTCCTCATGAGGAGCACGAGGAGAGTCTGTCACCATTCTCAGAAAACAAATATAATTCTAGGCAAGTTCTCATTTGTAGAGAGGGGAAGATAAGTGCGAGTATTGAAGATGTGCCTGATCTTGATGCTGCTATGGTATATGCATGTAGAAGATTGCTCTCAATATCAAGGCCGAGTGTCCCCCCCCTGTCAATTTGGCGTATGCCCAGTTATTGAGAGATCTGTCTCTCGTTCGTGCTATCGGTGGTTAGATGAGTTGCAAGACAACGAATTGTTGGACATGTATTGTGAACAAGTGGTTCAGTTTGAAGCATTTTGTACCATTGTTTAACTTGCATATAATATTTATGATCCAATTTTTATTCGACACTACATTGCAGGATTTTGATACGCCACCGCTCAACTAAAACCATTGAGTTGACTGGGCGAAAGTTGCAATTATCCTTTTGCAAGAAGCAGCTATTGGATCATGATACAATAGATGCATGCATTAGCACAGCTGCACAATCAGATGTTAGTTTGCATAGTATGCACAACCGAAAGCGATGGAGGCATTTCATGGAGTCTGAATTTGTGGTAAAATTAATGTTTTCGAACCAACTTCCATGGGCAAACAGAATTCAGTGGCTAGTAAGATTATCTATTCTTTATGTGACTTCCTTTCAGACAGGTGTTATGGCGATGGATGTCCAGTTGGAGTCTAGGATCATCATGGAACAACTGATCGGAGCAAGTATCGATTACTTGGTGCCTGACTGCCGAATGGTAAACTTTTAATTATTTTATGAAAATGAGTAATATTTGCCGTGAAGTTTCAGTGACACTTTATTTACTTGTTACCAATAGATTTTCATGCCAGGAATGGTGAACAATGTTTGGTGTTGCTACGCTTGGGATTTGGAGGAGGGCCTATGCACCATCTTTGACCCTACCATAGACAGTGATGGACGCGTTGAGTTGCAAAACACGAATTTTCGCGTTGCTACGTTCAGCCTTCAGTACTGTTCTTGAACTGTATTTTGAAGGGCGCAGCACCAACATATCCATATCAAGGAGTCGTTTTACAAAAGGTAGCATCTATATAGAGGATAGGTACGTAAGGACATGACCTTATATTAGACTAAAACACTTACACCTGAAGCATTTTTGTTACACGCAATCAACCTCATCAAACGATACATTCCTTTTTCTTTGACAAATTGGAGATTGCAGCGACATGTCAGGTTTAGCAGTTGTGTATTTCGTCAGGAATTTCGATGGTTTGAGTTGTGATACTCGCTGCGGTCAGGTACGAACGGTTGTTTTCATACAATGATATCTTAATTTCTGTTTGTCCTATTTGTGATTATCATATAAAAGCTTATTGGAATAGCCATTCCGGTGTACGTAGGGAACCTACGACGACCAGTGCGCAGATTTTTTGTATGAACTTATGCATATGAACGGGAATTTAGTGAAGTTGCCTTACACAACCGAGGTTACAAAAAAGGAGATCGTTTCGTAGAATGTGTGTTTATTAATATTCATCCATCATGCGTACATCGTTTGTACTCGTTCGACTCGGTCCAAATGTTTGTGTAGATCCTCTACGAAAACACGCTGTCAACTATTGTACTGACTGTGTGCGTGCCGTCGATATTAGATCTTCTCGCTTTCGTGTTCTTTGTGGTAACGGCCGTTGCTAAAGGAAAAGGCATGTAAACAGAACTATGTTTGTGGCATTTTGCGAGTACTTGGATATCGTTAACCACTGAGTGATTTTTTGATTTACGTGTCGTATCTTACTAGGAAGAATATTGTGTAGCAATGTTGCACGTACATCATTCATTGTTATATGTAGACGTGCGACCAACAGGAACACATATCTTAGTACATATTTGTATGTGGCAAGTATAGGTTGTATTTAGCTACATCTTGAAAGAAATACCATGGAATTGCATTTGTGGGTAAGTACAGCAACCCGGTTTAGTTGAGGACAACTACTTTTCAATCCCGTGATCGTCGTAAATGGTGAGCCTTAAATCATCTCGACTAACGTACATGAAGGAAACTAGATCACCTGCCTCCAGTTCACTGTGATTGTATACTAATGGCCAGTCAGCTTCGAGAACATATCTAAAATCTTGTCAACAGACCTCCACACAATATGTCTTCCCACTTGGTACACTGATACGGATATTATTGGAAATATCAGCATGCAAACGTTCGAAGAAATAATCATTTAAAACCTGCAAGCCATAAAAAAATCACTAAAAACATTACTGCCACCCAGCCCCCAACGTCATGCACTCTTAAACAATACGGAGAAATATAACCATATATGAGATTTCCGATATAGCACAATATACCAGGCGTTGGCTGCATGATATAGTAATAGTTTGCATGAAGGACTTCCCTATAGCAGGAGCTTTGTAAACAATTGTATCCTGAAATCAGTAATACAATCGTTAGCTAAGTAAAAATTAATACCCTATACAACATTAATCATTGTTGAAAAAAATAGGAACGTTACAAAAGTTCTTCATGTATGATGCATACCGCCGAAATGTAGGGTACACCTTTCAGAAATTCATATTTGGGAAAAATCGTTCATATGTCCCTCATCTAATCCTAAAGTTTGGTTTCCATCCTTTGTTCACCAGGCGTTTTTGAAGTGGCCGTCACGAATGCTGTGTCGCGTAAGGATGACCCTCCCAAAACAAATTTAAACTGGTAGTACGCGATGGTGGGAACTTAACGCGCAAGACCTCTTTAAGACAGCAATGACCCAAAAAAATTCGTCTGTGATGAAAGAAAAACGGTTTCCCAGATTGTGGATGACAACAAAACTTTAACGATACATAATATATCTAGAAGAAATTATGCTTTGTGATCCAAAAAAACTTGAGAGGCATAGATTTTGAAAAGATTAGCTCACCTCTGCCTTTGAACAAGGCTGTCGATAACAGATGGAGGACGAACTTGGTGATTCTATCAAGGATGGTAGCTTATTCACACAAATGTTGTGTATATCGATTGGAGGTGTTATAAGAGGCAGATACAGTCGGCCATTGCCGCGCCGTTTCCTCTTGTGGCTTTCCATTGCTGAATGAAATGAAATCGTGGAATGAGAGGGATAGTGTAAATTATAAAAAGAGTGTGGTGCTGTGGTTGTCGCGGTTCTTATTTGAATAGGTGCATATGTTCGATCAGGGATCGCACTTCACCTCATGAGGGGCCATACCGGTTCCTGTTAACGTTGTCATGTTCTGCAGAAAAGTCTGTCACCAAGCAGCGAATGCGTCCGCATTATCTAACCCAGCAAAATGATATACGTGAAAAGGTAATGCCGCACAAACGAAAATGCAAAAATGAACCTTTATTTCTTGTGTGCCAAGAGGAATAAAAAAATTTTAACTGTAATAACATCGTTCGTTCATTTTCCTATAGATATTATACCTTACCCATATTAATAGATTTTTAACTCTCTTTAATTTTGTAACATCGTTTGTGTATTTGATGAACCCAGGAGTCCACATCTGCTGTGGAAAAATATTATCGAAGCACATAGTTTGTCTTTGATTTATGACATTTGTTTATAGATGCTAGAATCTTTGTCCCTTCTGTTCAAAATAAGAAGCAAAAAAAATAATATCCCGAAGCATCTGCTCAGTTATGGAGGAATTGATCCTTTATCTAAACAAAGGATCGTGAATTCACCAATCACAAAGTCATTCATAGCAGTAGTTCATCGTGTAACAATCACAGTGGAAATCCACCTTGTTTATATCGGATGTATCGCATAATAAGGTGAAACTCAAATGGGTATCACCAAGATAATGCGTTGTTCAGAATTAAATGAAGGGATTGACAAAACTAGTCAAGGGAAAATGATTTTGAAAAAGTAGAACTTAATCTTCTTTATTGGTGCAGCAATACATTGGGCAACACACAGATCTACTTAATTAACATACAACGTAGAGGTGCGAAACACACAGATCCACTTAAGACACAGACATAGGCGACAGATTCATACCAGCAGATCTACTTTGAAACCAAATGAACAACTAGGGCAACAGTGATGGCACATAAGAGCAACAGCGCGCATAGCAAGCACTTAACCAGCATGAGCTGCTGATCAAGATGGTTAGGGTTCATCCCATTACCTAGCTGGTCATGTGTCAATATCCCATCGTCTTCCAGGTAGCGAAGATACTGATCTTCCCACTTCCAGAAGTCACAACCTCCAGCCGAGTCGATCTGCACAGATGAATCATGAACTTCCCGGTAGAACAACTTTCCATTTAGAAAGAAACACCTGAATCTTACATTATGATATGGGCACTTGTAGAAGTCTCTATTTGGATTGCCTGGTGTGCGAGAGGTGAACACACGGACATAGTCTCTGCTGCAACGAGGACACAAGATTAAGGGTAGCAAGAGACGACGCCCATGCACTCGGCCGCGGCGCCTAGAGGTGGAAGACGTTTCAGACATGGTGTTGCTGGTGCTAAAACTACAAGACCAAGTTTGGCAGTGCGGAGGTATGGGCGTTGGATGGTGGTTGTATGTTTTGGGAGCACATATATATTGAAGTGAGGATAAGGATGAGCTGCCTTTCCACCCAAAGTTTACCAATGTTACCCAAGATTACTTGTATGACCTTACGCCACCAAGATTATGGTAAGGATGAGCACTAAGATTAGTGATGATTGGCATCAGGACAATGACAATCTGTCGTTTATATCATGACAGATTGCTGAAAAAGCGGTCAAAGACCGTGCGTTATCGTCGACAATACGCACATTATAGTGTACATAATAAGACAAACCAATATGTCAGCACGTGCACTATGTCTACCGTGATTTAGCATACATTATGCTTGTACTCTGTCAGAAGACATTCGCACGAACGACCGAAGTTAATGGTCTACTCAACTCAGAATTTGACTACCAAATATATAATCAAACATAAACGAACATAAACATCCAACCAAACAGATCTGTCCATCTTGTACAGCAAATAAAAATATCAAAACAACTGAGAAACACAACCCGGCACACATGTATTAAAACTAGACAGGAGGATCAACAGCCATGGTCACCTAGTAATCAAGCGGAACCGGAGGGGCCGCCGCCATCGTTGCCGCCCTTTTCTTTCTCATCGCTGAAGACGTCCTGGTCGTCATTGGAGCGACGATCCTTCACCATTAGGGAGTTCTCCAGAGCTTCAGCAATGAGATCAATCCTGTAGGCGAGTCCCCTAATGCTCTTATCCTTGATATCGTGTAGTGTTGGGATCCGGAACGCATTTGCCACCACTAGAAGTTACTTCCAGGCCTTCTCCAGCATGACAACGGACCACCGCATGTCATCGAACAAATCATCGTACTTCTTGGCCTTGTTGTCCATCTCCTTCAACTTCTTGGCCTCCTTCTCCACATCATCTTCGTCCTCCCTTCCACGCTTGGACGGGCCGCTTGAGGAAGCCATGGCGAACCTCTTTTACGTTCCGTCGAGGATCTACAAATACAAACGAAAAAAGGACGGAAATCAAATAAATGTTTGTGTCAGAATTGGCACAAGAAGTATAGGGAATTTATAGTGGTGATTATATCATATTAACCGCCCCACAACCCCACTACCTGCACATGGAAAAAAAATCAGGACACATGCGCCTCGTGGTTAATCGTAGGATTATGGCGCACGCGAACCGTCGCCATATAAACCGCCCGTTGCACGGGTACATGACGCATGGAAACCGCCTCCCTAGTAAACATTGGTATAAAGTGAGGAAAACATAAACGATGTTACCGTGGATCACGGGAAATTTTTTTTAATTGCCTTTTAAGATATCGAATCATCTTCTGATCGACGACGGATATAAATTTTTGTAGTAAATTTGAGTTGGTCACTAGCTGTGTAACGAAAGTATATTTGGTGGCAATTTGACTGTCATTTTGAAACTGCTGAGAAGAGATGCCAGTGCTGACTGCTGAGAGGAGACGTTAGTGCGTAGTCCGTAAATAGTGAGGCGGTCGTGGGGTGCCGTCACATCATCGTGTCAGGAATCGCACTGAGCATCCCTGGTTCACCGCCAAAAGCAGCACCCACGTTGTGCCCTTTTCAGAAGACACTGTACATACACGGGCAGTACATCTACTGACCTACGTGTATCGCTTCGCCTCATTTGAGCGCGATAGCACATCTATAAAAGAAAGTTGCTCCCTACCAAGTAGTAGTATTGAGTATTGAGAGGTCCAGAATGGTGGAAAGGGATGAATAGCCGTAACCTCACCCTTGCTGAAGAATTGGTTTGTTGCATCTTCCTGCTTATTTGCATTCATTTGGCTATATTTTATTCGAATTTCTCAATACTTGGTTCCTCGTGAACTTATGTTCGTTCCTCTTTCTCAAGGGTAATGCTGGTGGCCCTACCACCAATGCAGGCAACCAAACCAGTGTGACAATCACCCTAGATCCGAACACCTTGCCAGTTGGGTTCTATGCAATCGCAGTTGTTTCTGGTGCATGGTTTGACCTCATCATCTTCAAGTCGCTGGAACAGCGTGATGAACTACTGCGCCAGATCAGTCTCATTCCTCTACCACGCGATCGCACTCGCATCCATACCGGTACTATAGAGGGAGCTGGTGCTCCACGACCAGGAGTTGCCCGAGGCTACCATGTGTATATTGATGGCGAACTCTTGCCCAACTAGCGCACAGAGCCGTCGCGTGCTCACATTCCTGTTTACAATTCTGCTTCTTCGTTGGATGATGACGTAGAGAATCATTAGAGTACATGTCTTGCATGTTATCTTGGTGCTTTCCGTAAGAAATCTAGATGTCTGTGTTAATGTAGACGCTGTTACCTGTAGGTTATGTTTGTTCTACTACAATGTATCAGCAAGAAATTATCCGTTGAGACGTCTATGAGTTTTTTTTTTCAATACGAGTGTTTGTGCTACAGAGTGTTTCTTCCTATAACGTTCCATTTTCCACATGAAATAGGTCATCACTAAGTAGTTTTCTTTTTCATTTCTACGAATCGATATGTGCCCTGGGTGTAGGAAGCGTGAAGGGACGCATGTACAACAACTGCCGCCGTTCCGCCTGACTGTCTAAGTCTCTAAGAAGTTGCATCCTTTCTCCAAAGGATAGTAGTGGCGATTCGCTCGGGCGTTCGCGGCGGTTTATAATCTACATCACTCGAAGTTACACACCTTCTTCTACCTTGCATCCACCATTCTTCTCCTCTCTCCCTCCCTGACCAATACTGAGATGGAGTCCGGTAGCTTACCTTCGAGTTCAGCGAGAGAGATCCCCCATGAGAAGGGCGGCAGGGAGCAGGTCTCACACATATCAGTGTGGGATGAATTAGCGAAGAAGAACCAGAACGTCAACGACGAGCGGGTTGGTGCGTGGCCTGCTCGAAGCGACTGGGAACAGTGGTCTGTCATCACAGTGGATGCGCAGATCTCCAATGAGAAGGGCGGCAGTGAGGAGGTCCCGCAGATATCAGTGTGGGATGAATTGGCGAAGAAGGACCAGAACGTCGACGACGATCCGGTAGGTGGGTGGCCTACCCGAACCGAGTGGGAACAGTTGCCTGTCATCAAAGTGGATGCGCCGCTACGTGATCCGTGGCCACCTACATGCTACGAGGAGGTCAAATTCTTCGATACGACTATCAACACGACGATCACATGTGATCCGGTGGTCGTCAAACAATTCCTCGATGACATCAGAAGTGATCAACCTTTAGGTGGTATGCTAGTGGGACTAGACACCGAGTGGCATCGCGGCAGTGCCGGGCACTTGGAGACTGCCCTGTTGCAACTCTGCGTCGGGTGCCGCTACCTTATCTTTCAGGTATATCAATTTCGTATTGTTCTCACACAGGCCGTGTTTGTTTAGCAGTGTCTAAAGTTTAGACTGAGGGAATCTCGCATGCATTAAGTGATAAATACATTTTATTTATACAACATTTTCACAGTTGAGTGTAATTTTGTGCGACGAATCTAATAAGCCTAATTACTTCGTGATTTGCTACAGTAGTGATGCAGTAACCATCTTCGACATGTGCGGTCAAGAGTCTTTATTAGATTCATCTCGCAAATTAGCACGGGTTTGTGAGGAGATTTTTGTTAAGTGACTTGATTTAGTATCTCTAATTACCGAACAAACACATGAACAGTGCTTATCTGTGAAGTTCCAATTCTACCTAGTGTCTCTGCTAAAAGAAGATTCTTCTTCTTCTTCTCTTTAGTACAGTAAGTTGTAAATTGTGTAGTAAATCGTAGAAAAATCATAAAAATGGAATACCATTTTTGTTGGTTTCCTTGTGAGTAGATCTACATCTTTTAAAAAGGTTGTATATACTTTTGATGTGTTGATTCTGAATGAAAATTCAAACTAAGTTTGTATAGGGTTGTTCATAACTTGAGTTGTACTCCTATTCTAAGCTTGATCTATGGATATGTTGTTAGTCATGACTACCATAGGCTAAATCTAAGTTTTTGCACAAAGTTAATGAGTGAGTTCTAGATATGATTTATGTTGTAATTATGTTAGATCTACATATACATTTTGTACAGCTTCATGTGAGTGCTTTTTGTGGCTCATTTTGTGGCTATAATCTTTTAAGACTTAGATGTGTTCCTGGTGATTTTATCATGTATTTATCAACTGCCTATATATCTGTATCTATATCTCAGTTTATGTTGATCCAGTGATGCTAATTTTCGGTCTAGATGATGTTAGTACCATGTTTATGGTGTAGGAGAAAGTTGATATACAGTGTTGTCATATATCTCCCTGTATAAATGCATTGTGAATAACTAGGCTGCAAAAGTTTAATTTTGTGTAGCTAATTTTTTTATGTGCCAATCGTATACTGCCTTAATGATGTGGCTCGTCTGTGATCCATCAATTCCTACTTTTTTTGTAAGACAAGGTGTACCAGGCCGGCGGCAAACTACCAGATGTCATGACGAAGTTCCTCAAAGACGAGGGGCACATTTTTACAGGAGCAGCTATTGGAAATGACGTTAATCGCCTAAAGACGGATTGTGGGGTCATTATCAGCAATCCATTTGACCTCCAGAAGGAAGTACCGAAAGCTGCTCCGAAATATAAACACCTGAGGAAAGATCACCCTACTCACTGGAGGTCATCGCTGGAGGACCTTGCAGCAGCGGTACTAGAATTACTAATGAAGAAGGAAAAAGTTGACCACACTAAGTGGGGTATGACATATCTCTTGCGGTGGCAGGTGCAATATGCTAGCAAAGATGCTTATATGTCATTTGAGGTAGCAAATCGGCTTGTGATCAACAGCGGGTATAAATTTGTGTAAATTACTTGTGTTGATCATCAAATTTGTAATGCAACTATGTAGCGTCCGTGAAGTACGTGTTGTCGTTTGTACTAATTTGTGTATTAGTTGTGTGAAATAGACACGTATGTGTTGAAGTAGTACATGTTGTTGTCTCTAACTTTTTTCTGTACGTGCTTCCACAGTACGCTCTGTAGTATATTAACTAGATTCTAAGTTATGACCGTCGCATAGCCTTACCCTAGACACCTATCAGGCGTCGCACGCTTTGTCCAACCATGCCTGAACGTGCAGTGCAGTACACCAGGTGCCGTGAATGCGATGATTGACACCCATCGCACTATCGTAGTGTTCTTCCTTCTATGGCCAGCTCCAGTGTGTGCGATAAGATCTGTTCGGCTTATCTCGACCCGGCTTATCTCGAGTTATTTCTTCTCACAGAATACTATACCATCTACCAGCCGAACACTAGTAGCTTCATTTGCTTGACTGTGTGAGAGAGCAGACGAAAAGCAGGAAACAAGGATCTTGGTATGGAACGCGATCCAAGACCTGAACCAACGGTATGCTCCTGTCGTATGAAATACATTTGTTGCACAGAGTTTCTTGATTCTAATTATTGCAACTCTTTAAACCAGCATCCTGGACGATGGCCATGGTTGCGCGCACTAGGATTCGTGATACTGACATTAAACTCTGCTTTGGCGATGTACCTGGCCAACGGCAACAAGCGCAGGATGGCCCTAACCATCAGTGCGTACCTGGATCTTGTATTGCTGTCAACATGCTTGAAGCATTTGGAAATGACACAAGGTCGATCGCCGCGGCGTCAGGCGCTGAAGATTACCGTATGGTTTCTAACTACAATGCTCACGGTTAATTTCTCTTTTGAAGTAAGTGCATCCATGCCAACATCCATTTCCGTTTTCATGTGGGCAATGTCTGTAACAACCATTTGCTACGGCTTCTATGCATGCTGCATACGCAACTGAAGATTGTCGCCTGAGTATGTCCCAATCAAAACGTGTTAGATGATTAGCTTGTACTCATGAGTATGAGAGGAAAACAAATCACCATGGCAAGTATTGAGACTCATGTTTATGTTTACGACTGTAACATGTGAGTGACACATTGTTTTTGTAACAACGTCCAGATGTATCTTGTTCATGTGATGTGTTTAATTTGTAAGTGTCGTACAATGTACTTATCTTCTCGCGGTGCTAAAAACGGTCTTATCCACGTCCCTCGGCGGACGCGCACAACACGCACGACGCGCTCGCCGCAGGCGTTCCGGAGGTCTACATCCGACGCACGCCCACCGCAGGCACAGGGGTTCCCTCACCTCAAGTCGTTAGAACAGCGCATGCTCGTCCGCTTAGCACGGTGTTAATCTCCAAGAGTTCTTCCACCCTGAATGTTTCCTTTCCACATTTGTTTGACGAATTTGACGGAATCAATCGGCACAGTATTCCTTCGTTGGCAGTGAATCGCAACAAACCATAACAAAAAAGGAAAAATTTTCAACGATGGATATATAAATTTGCGAAATATAAATATGCCATCGAAAATAAGCATGGGAATATTCTTCTGCATAATACTTCCATGGGACTGGTCCAAAAGACCCCGCAAAATACACTGCTTTCCAACGTCTATAAAGGAGTCTTGTTCGCAGTTGGCGATATTATACTCCACAAACCTTCCCACCAACTAGCGCCTAGTCCAAGGCCGTAGAGAGGGATGAATAGCCCTAATCTGAGCAGCGGCGAAGGAGCGTTATGTTTGCCTCTTCCTCTTTCATTATGGTGTTTTCTCTTGATTTCTGCTGATTTTGTTTTCATTTCTGTTCGTCCAGGGTAACGATGCTGGCCCTAGCACAAATGTAGGTGTATCAACTCTGAATGCAGCAATCGGCAGTATAGGGGTGTGTTTCCTTGATGTTTTCAATGTTCTCAACAAACTTAGCTCTATTCGCGTGGTTTCCTCCCTGTTATCCCCATTTCTATCAACTCATACTGCGTTCGTGAACAGCTGCAGGTTTTGGTTAGCAGCACTCCACCACCAGGGTTCCCGCAGCCGCCCTCAGACTTCCTGACGGTGATACTGGATCCAAGCACCATGGCATCTGGGTTCATGGCGATTCATGTCGAGTCTGGTGCCTGGCTTGAGATCATCGTGTACGTGACGGATGCACAATTGGAAGACAGCTTACGTCAGATTTCCCTCTTACCTCAGCCACGTGATCCGACTGCAGACTACTATGGCTTCACTCGTGCAGAGTTCCCTCTTCCTGATGGTGGAAGCCACCATTGCCGCATCTACGTTGACGGCGAACTCATGCCGAACTGGCACAAAGAGCCGTCACGTGCTCACCGTCCTGTGCCAATCTCATCCTTGAACTGCCAAAATTTGGCACCGCATCCAGATGAGCAAGGTATGACGAGTACTGACGTCCCTTCTTCTAGTACGAGCAGCAAGAAGAAACGTACATCAAAGAAGATTGAGGCTACAGGTGTAAGCACTTTAGGTGGCCCTTCTTCGAATACTAGGAGCAAGAAGAAACTTAATAAGCATCGAAAGCAGCCGTATGATTTAAAAACATGTTGGCTTTTGATGGTTTTGCGTGGTAATGTAAACTTTTTATATGCTGTAATGCAGCACGAATCAATGTTCTATTGTGTAAACTGCTATGATAATTAATATGTTCGTGTGATTACTTCCAACCACTGTTATGTTGCTTGCGTATATGTCACCTGGGAAGTATTGCTCTTTTCACAAGTATGTGCTTTTTACAGTCCTCCATATGATATAATGATGCCAACCAAACTCGTCAATATAATAATATTGCGCCTTCTTTTCTAAAAACACTATGTGACATGGTTGCAAAACCACTATGTGGGCAACTTGCCCCCACAATATGTCTAGCAAGCAGACGTGATCCAGACATCCAGTGCCGCTCGGCCTAGGACAGGTCGCCGTCGCGCACCGCAGGCCCATGGCGCATCACAGCTCGCCGTTGGCGTATCCGCGACGATGTCCCACAAGACCCGACTCGTTCTCCCTCCTGGATTTCCCGTCGACGAGGAGGAGGAGCTCAAGCTTGGGACCTTGTGGCGCTCTAGCTCGCCGGCGGGCCTGCGCTCGGCCGTTGGCGGCGAGGAGGAACACGGCCCCATCCTCCACTTCGGCGGCCAGTAGGCGTCAACCCTTTTGCATGACCAACACGGGCGTCGACACTAACGGATTCGTCGTCGTGAGCGTGCTCAGCTCCGCGTCTGCTTCCACCATGCTAATGGCCGGCCCCTGCTCCGCCGCCCGCCCTCGCAGGAAGCGCGTCGCAGCACAGAGCGCACGGCACAAGATGTAGCTCCGGCACCAGCTCGATCTCGCGTGGATTTGCAGCGACAGGCGTGCAGTGCGCCAGCAGATTTGGCCAAAGTCGCAAATCGAGAACAGACGGTGGTTGATGGCAACATCTGTTCGTGGATGGGAAGTCCGCAGGGCCAAGGGCGGCGAGGCGTTCGACGCAGCGATCGTGTGCTATGTCCGCGTCATTGTCCACGTTGGCATACCATGTCAGCCCGTTTGGACCTAAATGAGACCCGAACAGCGATTATAAACTTCAGTGACACACTTTGTCAGTTCGTAGACAGGGATGACACAGCAGCACAAGTTTGAGGACCGCAGGTGCATTTTACTCCATTTTTCAGTGTCATTTGTGAACTGTCACAGGTGCGTTGGTAATTGCGGTGTATGTTCTATACTAACATAGTTTTAGACTCAACGTCTCTTCTATTAATGATCTACTGAACAAAGTTTATTCGCTAAACCTGTGAAACTTTCTGTGACAAAAAGTAATGAGCGTAAGTTGTTGCAATTAGATTATTCTTCCTAATTAGCCAGTGTTTGTGATGATAGTTTTAAAGCTGAGTTTGTCTAATACCCGTGGCTCACATTGTAAGTTTGGACCGGATAAAGTTTAGCCACATATACCAAATACATGTCATCACTTAATCATGGTACCATCCAGCTTGCGCACTTCCACCTGCAACACGTGGTTGTCGTCTTCCGACTGGTCCTCCCACTCGTCATCGTCGTCGATGCACACGCCGTCGTGGATGACTTTGAAGAAGCAGGTGTCGCCGACCTTGAGTTGGTTGTCCTCAACGAAGTGGTACCAGCCGTACTTGAAGTGCGCTCTGACCCCTCTCACCCCCTGCGCGTGGTTCAAGGTCACTGTCCACGACTGACCGCGCATGCGCAGTTCCACGAGCTGCCGTCGAGCATATCCATGCGCCTCCTGGAAGTGCAATGGCACATTCTGTGCCGAGACGACGCGCGAGTTAGATGTCGATGCACTACATAATGCAGTAAAGCAAAAACTTGAAGTGACGGCAACTCACCAAGTACTGGGACTCCCTTGACCGCACGTTGCACCGCTTCAGGCACACGCTAAATTGAGAGGACTCAGCAACGGGCAGCAACCTGGCACCGGTGTTCCCTCCGTTGGCCTGCACATATCGATGGCGGCAGGCGGACGTGTCGAAGACTGTTACGTCGAGTGTGTCCGTGGCACGATCGTACCGAAAGACGAGCAGCTGGTAGTCACACAGGTCGTGGGCATGATAAAACTCCTCCCAACCTTCGGCTAGGTACATGGAGGCGATGTTGTCACTGACGGAGATGCTGACGCCCCACGTACCCAATCTTGCACCAGCGACCCGCAGGTTTAGCCTCCGGTGATCTCTGAGCTGCTGCACAAACTTAGGCGGCAGCACCTGCACAACCAGGTCGAAAATACTGATCAACAAATAATTTTTAAGCAAAACACCCGAATGTCGCATTTAATTAGAAGCAGCACTTACCAGCGATTCCTGGTACATCCCAGGGAGCAAGATCTTGTAGAACTCGAACGCGTTGTCTGCGCACAATAGCAAAAAATAACAAATTGGGAGGTTTAGTGTTCGATTAAGTTCAATACAAGTTTCACAAAGGTATGGCAATTAGAAGCAATTGAAATGCTATTGTTTGGGTGACCCTTGTATTCTCTTTTCAAATTGTAATAAGCAATCAAATACAATTACTGGTTGGGTGTACAGAAGCATGGTATTGGTATTAGACCATTCTTCCACAGCAACAGAGGTCACCAAGCGAGGCACTAGCCAGTGGAAACTCGCGGAGCTCGCTGCGGGATTCCTTGCCGGCTGATAGGATCGACCGCACGGGTGACTGGTGTACGGTTTCAATAAAAGAGGGGCGCGGTGTGCAGGGGCAGTGTGCCAGATTTTGGGGCGGAAGGGAGCTACGCGGCGGCGCTCGCCTCCTACGTGTTGGATGTCACCGGCCGACGATCCCTTCAGTGGCGCGAAGGAGGCCGACGAATACTGCGCACAACCCAGGCGTGCGCAGAACACTACCAGCCAAATGCGCACGCGACGCCACCGCGAGCCGTTCCTCCGCGCAGCCGCGGAGGACGCCATGAAAGTGAAGCTGATGCCGCGCGGTATTGGATCATTGTTTGAGTTTCCAATTGCTAGCCCTAGATTCCAAATGCTAATTCTACACTGCAATGCAAACGTCCAAAAACTACCTAAATGCATGGAATGGGACGTACCAGCTGCGCCGCCGTGAGCGTATATCTTGCGGCAAGCACTCAGGTCGAATGCCGTGATGGCGAGCGTAGCGGCGACGGTGTCGCAGCGGAACAGGAGAACTTGGCCGTCCAGAAGTTCGTGGGCGCGTGCGAACTTGTCCCAACCGCGCGCGAGGCACATTACACTGCTCTTGGCGTCGCCCAAGATCTCCACGTTCCACGGCGGCATCCCCTCACCGGCTAGCCGCAACTTCAAGATCTTGGCATCTCCAAGCTCCTGAACGAACTTATTCGGCAGCTTCTGAAAGTAGAAAGATTGATATGTGTCAATGAAACCTCTTGCTCGACAGATTGGCTACCTAAACACAGTATGCAATTCGAGCACTTACCAGGGTGTCGTACATGCCAGGAAGAAGAATCTTGAAGAACTCTAGTTGTTCGAAGTTCAAATCTGCCATTGCGTGTTCTCCGCCTACGCTGCTCGGACTGTCAGAGCTAGATGAGAGAGGAGAGGATTGACACAGGAGCCACAGACCTGGTGATGCCTGGGTACCTGCTGATGGGAGTATCTTCTACAAGTGAGGCTTTCATGACCAATTCCAGTCACCATGTCTTGGGACTGTACCCTTTTACTACCAATGACAGGAAAGACGTTACTCTGACATCCATGCCCCTCCATTTCAGTGGATGACATGTGGGGTTTAGCACGGTGAGGTTCCCTCAACAGACGCACGATTGCATATGTGCGAACGGCATGCGTCACTTGTGTAATTACTGAATCAACTTCCCGTGCATGCCGCAACTTATTGGTTTGATTAAAAACTATTAACTAATTTGCAATCCTATTGGTTCCACTTCAAACTCTGAACTACTCCAAGGTGGGTAAAATGATGAGACATTTAAAGAATTCATTCCAGTAGTGCATCATGTAAAAGATCTATTCCCATTTACTAAGAGGGTGTTTGGACCCCTTTAGTCACCTGACTAAATTTGACATTGAAAGATTCAGGGTTATTTGGTTCTAGGCCATTACAAATTTTCAAAGTTGGAAAAATGCCATTACTATTCGTCTTATTCGAAAAATGCCATTCTAATTCTTCTTCTACCCGATCCTTGCCATTTTCTACGTCTTAAAGTGTATGGAATCAGACTGTATTTATATACGCATGACCGTATTTGTAAACAAAACTTCTATTTATTTCCCTTCGACTCACTGACGTGTGGGTCCCCATGTCAGATTCTCCTTCAACCTCCAACCAAATGAGAGTTGGGAGGGGCAGGCAGATGATACTACCAGCGGCACCTCTCCCTCCCGAAAGCTTTTCTCCGCCGATGTGCCTTCCACTGGCGCGGCTACCGCCGCCTCCTCCCCGCCATCCCTCAAGCCCGCACCGGTCCTCTCCAGAGCTCCTCTCCGTCGTGAAGCTAGAACCCAGATACCGCCTCCCGTGATGAGGGAGGATAGAACCAATGCCAAATAACCCGACGGAGAGGAGCTCGGGAGAGGACCGGCGCGGGCTTGAGGGCTATCGGGGAGGAGGCGGTGGTACCCGCACCGGTGGAAGGCACGCCGGGGCAGAGGAGCTCGGCGGCAGGGAGAGGCGCCGCCGGGTGTGTCATCTGCCTTCCCCTCCCAACTCTCATCTGGCTGGAGGTTGAAGAAGAAGCTGACGCCTGGGACCCACACGTCAGAAAGTGGAGGAAGAATAAATAGAAAGTGTTTTTCCAAAATACGGTCATTCCTATGTAATTATGGTCTGACGTGTGGGTCCATACACTGTAAGACATAGAAAATGTCGAGGATTGGGTAGAAGAAGAATTGCGGTGACATTTTTCCAATAAAACAAATACTAGTGGTGTTTTTCCAACTCTCAGAAATTGTAATGGCCTGAAACTAAATAACCCAAAGATTTAATTCCATCAGGCATTTTTTGAGTACATTCCATGGAAAGCAAATAGAACATTACAAATTCTGATGAAGATTAAAGGTTGCGGCAATGTAAAGATTCCACATTTGAACAAGCAAAGATAGGTTGCTATTGCAAATCCCTTCTTCTTTTGTACTTGGCAATGTTATTCTTCTCAATCTCCTCCAACTTGTCAGCAACGTGTTCAGGCAGAACTATGTTGTCACCACGCATTTGTAGTTTGTCGACGTCAGGAATGAAGAACTCACAATCAAACGAGTCCATGTCATAGATGATCCATGCTGCATCTTCGTAGTCTTCAGGTACAAGACCACAACAGGCACAGGCTTCTCCGAAGACGCCGCTAGAGTGGAATGTTCTGCAGTGAGGATAATCGACCACCAGCCATCTATGGGGGGTGGGTGGCGCCTACCGTGCTGCCCGCTGACGGATTCTGTGGTCACCAAATCTGCCAAGTCGGCAATGGTAACATCCTGGATGTGATCCAACAAAACAGCGCGCTTGGTCGCAGCGGCGGCATAAGGGAGCGCGCCGATCCCACGTGCCCGTTCACGAACTCCGCCGCGCCGCAATTGGGGCTGGACGTCGCCGGCTTGGTCGATGAGCTCATCAGCCGAGTCGGCGTCGAGAACATGCTTCGATACCAGGATCTCCTCCTCCAACCTGCGATCCATGGCAACCAGGACGACGACGGCAGGCCAAGACATGAATGATTTTGAAAACAGCAAAATCACCCACAACGTCTGTTTTTCCAAAAATTAAAGCTATTTGAACGATGTGGTGTGAAACAGATGATAAATTGAAGCAAAATTAAAGCTACCAAATGATACAATAGTTAGTAAATTGGTTATTCAGTCTCAACGAACAATTCATCCTCGGAACAACTGAGATAGCAAAGTAAATAGAAATCTCGACTAGGCCTTGAAACAAATACGTAGTACATTGCTGGTAAGACATGAAAACGATGGTAATAAAACTCGTAATAAAAAAACAGGACCCAAATAAACAAAAATACGTGCTATAGTAGAGACATTAACGCCAGCCCTGACGATAGATCATACAAGAGAGTCTAAACTTGTTAGTTTTCTCCGTCAGATGACAACGTCCCGTTCGCAAGTGACGTTTGTGCGCCGTTTTGGCCATCATATGAGGAAGTAACGCACGCATCTGACGGCGGTACTAGTCGATGGACACGCGACGCTTCAGTTTCCCAGTTGGGGAGAAGTTCGCCGTCAGCGTAGAGTCAGTAATGACGTGGTACACCTACTTGTCATGCTGAAGGTCCTCCGCCGCCATCGACACTACCAAATTGAATCCGGCTACGGTCGCGTGGCTGAGGTATCAGCGACAGCTGACGCATAAGCTCAGTGCATTGTGCCTCCGTCTCGTAGATGACGATGTCAAGCCATGCCTCTGAAGATACTGGCATGGCATAAAACCCGATAGGCAAGTTGCTTGGATCAATTGTGATCGTCAAAAACTGCTGAGGCGGGCATGGGAAGTCCGGTGGTGGATGGCTTTCGATCATCACTTCAGCTTGCTGAAATCCACAAGAAAAAAAAAATTAAAACCAACCTATACGTCCCGATGGGGATCGAACTCAGGAACAGTAGCTTCCACAACTGGGAAGCTCACCAACTGGGCTATACCTAGTCCTCTGCTGAAAACCACAAGAAAATGCTGCGTTTAACAAAACGCTAACAAAAACATGACTATGAGAAAATAAGAATTGCTATACCATCGAGTAAGCGCTGTTTGCGATTGGAGTCTGACTCGTACACATGATTATAGGTGTTTCGGAGTGGTTGTAGATCTGGTTCTGGGGCAGCTGCGTTTGTTTTGCTTGATTGGGGAGAAATTTATAAGCGTCCTGCCTTCGATTCTGATGAGGACGGAGATCCAAGTGCGTTGGCTGATAGCATCGAATATTCGCGCCCCGGGTTTGTGCGCGGCGACAAAGCTCGTGAACTTTATCAAGTGAAAAGCTGATTTAAGGACAGCGGGGGGCTGTATTTTTTACCAACGTGACCGGGGAACAAGCAGACATGACTGTGGATGCAGAGTACAGGAATCTCTGCCAGCTTTTCATTTCGAAAATACTGCATGAAAGATCAACTCTGACAGCTTTTTCTTTGCCTCTCGAAACATCGTGGCAACTCTGGCACCTTTACCAGAGACATCACCTTCTCTTCTTCAAAGGTGCCGATAGCTCTGACAAATAAATTTGTTTATATTTTGTTATGATCCACGTACAATACGACATAGGTATTTAGTTAGACAAACCCTCCGTGAAAATGAATTTTGCAAAGTCGTCCGGCCACACTGTTCTTCTTCCTCATTGGAATAGCCAGGCACATGACCGTACTAGACGAACTGCTTCAACTTCAAGCATGACCTAGGGAAAATGTTTTTTTCAGCTTCTAAGTGACAACAACACAACAGGGTATTCGACCGTATCGCCATCTGATAAGAACTTCATTGAAATTAGAATCAACATCACAACACCTACGAGCAAAGGAAGCCCTGCAATCGAAACAGAAGGCGAGAAACCCTAGCACGACAGACAACAGCGGCAAACTAACAATATCTGCAATGATATACCCCGACAGGGCCTCCGCTGACGCACTAATACGCTGTATTAACACAATGTGTCTGTGACTTAACGTACGAAACAGATTTAACACTTGTGTTTGTGTTGCATACAATGCTCCTTCTTTATACAGCTGTTCGTGAAGATACCATTTCATTAGTTTGACTATAAGTGATGTCATGGTGAGTAAAATCGTCAAAAAAACTGTACATAATGTTGCATTCAAACTGAAAATCAACACATACATATCATCAATCACGCAAACGGCACACCTCTACGGGATATCTGATGGGAGTTCATCTTCAGAAGGACCAACTACAACCAGCAACACAAATCCTGAAAGTACAAATGACAAACCACACACCCACACTATTAAGGAATGTTTTGCTGAAAAAAATTTCTCAAGCTGCGAACACAATAGAAGAATCAAGACCGAGGACAGTAGCCACGTCGCAGCAGCAGATCGAGCTCGAACTGGAGACGTGTTGGTGACGCACATTGCCTCGGTTGCATAGTGCAATATCAAGAAAACACATGAGAAAGCGGCGATGGAATGACCAACATCGACACGGCTACCACCATTTGCCGCTACGATACTAACAAGCGAAGCAGCAAGCATCAGGAACATAAGCGAGGCCATGCATAGCATTTTATTTTTTAGAATGCGTTGGATCAGATCCCGACCTATAGCACTCAGTATATATAGGAGTCGAACCTAGCAAGCACGTCAGAGTTTCCACTTCGTGAATGTGTTGTTTCTTTTTTTTTATCACATGGGCATCGATGTAATTCAACCAAATGAAATGTATGAATTGTGGGGATATTGTTTTGTTATTATCAACGGCTGCAAATAACAACTTGAATAAAACTACACGTGCATTAAGAAGTTGGTTTGTCCTACCGTGTCGAAGCGGCATAAACGCCCGCGTCCTGTCCTAGCTCTCATCTCCACCACGTCTATTGCTCCTGTTGCGCCACAACATTGCGTGTGAAGACTCACCGGGAGCGATGCCGGCCAATGCGTCCTGCTCGATAACACTGTTGGTAATTGTATGCCTCCACCTCCGACCGGGGAGATTGTAGCGAACATGGCCTCATATGCCATTAGTTCGAGTATGATTTTGGTGATTCATGACAACATGATCAATTGGACTAACCATATTGTCTAGCATGTCCTTGTAGGCATTTATAGGTCCGATGGATGTAACCACAATTAAAGCCAAAATACCACATGCCAAATTCAGAAGATAGTCTATTTTTCAAGGTTATAAAACAGTGGTAAGATGGCTCCAAGAGGTGGCAAGTTGAACCAAAGTCAAAGACGCAAGAAAACAGGAAATGGCATCGTCGGATGAACCGACGGTACCCTAGAGGTGAGCGTCGGTGTACTTGGTACACTGCGCAGAAGGCCAACTGAATTGGCACCGTCGGATGAACCGACGGCCCACATTCTAGTTGTGTCGGACGAGTTGTAGAGCTGAAGCCGTACCGAACCGTCGGTCTATCCGATGACCAAGTTTGAACAAGACAGAGACGCGCCAAGACGAACCCTTCAGCACCGGATGAACTGACGCCTTGGTTCAGAAGAAGCGTCGGTCTATCCGACGGTCTCGAAGAAGCTTACAGAGATGTTCTGGCGAGGAGTCCTTCAGCACCAGATGATCTGACGTAGCGTCGGTGCATAGCATCGGAGCAGTTCTGACAGAGAACTTCAATGGCTACGTGACGTGGGAGGGGCACCGGATGAACTGATGCTCCTGGAAAGTAGGCGTCGGTTCATCCGACGGTCAACTTTTCAGTGAGCCGTTAGCCAACGGCTAGCTGAGTGCCTTGGGCTATTTATACCCCCTCCACTCACCCATTTGAGGTTGCTGGATTGTGTGGAAGTGCAGGAGAGTGCAAGACACCTAGAAGATCATATCCAATCCATCCAAGTGCTTAATTGCTCATCCTTAGACTTGCATATGCTTAGTGTATGTGCTTAGTGCTAGGCTTAGCTTAGAGCTGAGTGAGTGCAAGGTTGTGCCAACCTTGTGAGGTGATTCTTGAGTGAATCAAGGTGTACAAGGTTCGCCAGAAGCCTTGGGGCCTAAGTGGCTCACCGGCAATCGTCTTCGACCCTTCGGCTTGGTGTGGAGTGGCGAGGACACTTTGTGCGGGGGACGTGGAGACCCCCTTCCTTGGTGGAGAAGCTCCTTAGTGGAGGCGGCATCAAGGTGACCAAGGGAGCTTGGCAAGTGCCTAAGTGGCTAGCCTTTGTGGCGAGTCAAGTGGTGCTCTTGGGAGAGACTTGGTGACCGGGAAGCAATACTCTTGTGTGAGTGCTTCAACAACGTGGACTAGGGGTGGCTTAGTGCCTACCGATACCACGGGATAAATCGCGTGTCAAGAGTTTGCTTCCTCTCATCCCCTTTACGTTTCCGCATTTACTCTATTGCAATCTTTGCTTGCCTTCACATTCCTAGAGTAGTATCATGCTAGGATTGGCTATAGGTGGCAAACCTTGTTTTGGGATGGGAGTTTCACACTAGAACAACCCTAGTTGCACATCTAGATAGTATGTTCTAGTTTTACTTTGTGCAAAAGTAGTGAAACCATAGGTTAAGGTTTTAGATTGCCTAATTCACCCCCTCCCCCTCTTAGGCTACGAGCACCCGATTCCTTACAATGCAGGGCAATGTTTGATTGGCCAACAATGCAGACTACGGAAAAAAACGAATTCAATGACGAGAACCGTCGCAGCACATTGAGAGATTAAGCCGATATAGTGAGTTGCGGGTTTTGTTTATTACAAAAACCGTGTACACACCGTACATAAACGCCCACAATGGCAGTTGAACACCAGTCAAATAAAACATACACCTAGTGGTACAAAATACATAGATGATGGGCAGTAATCGAGTGAATACTCCTAGTGTCGCACAACTCTACGATTTAGTATCGGAGACTCTTGCTGCGTCCTCAACTGGAGCGATGCAAAGACCTCTTTCTCCCAGGGTTCTGGAGGCGAAATTTGGCACATTTGTAGGTACAGGCTGCAAAAGTACAGGCCAATTAAAGTAATTGCAATATTTCATTTCGTATATACATTGTATCATGAATGAAGCAAGAACCAGTCTAACCGTGGACGTGGTGTCGCGTTGACAAAGGCTACCAAGATAGTTGTGTCCTACCAACACCTGACGTCGAGTAAAGACATGAGATCAGGTTCTCCATAACTATGAATTCATGCTTAACCAGATGAGCCTCACTTACCGATATTACATCATGAAGCATCTTGATATGATTTATGGTTTCTCCAAGAACCGTCGCTGTATCACGCTGAAAGTATAATATGTGCGACAGCCATAACTCATGGATCTACCGAAGCAATAATATATATGCGTGTTTAATGAAAGGTAAGATACACGTACTCCATGCGTTGGGCAAACCAGTGTATGTAGTTCTGCAACAGCAACAGCTACAGGCGTCCGTCTCTGTGCAATTTATAAAATCATCAACATGCCTTTTCCCCAAACAAATGCATAATTGTATTGTATCGATGGAAACAGACATAATACCGTTTTTTCTGGTTTAGACTTCTTCATTCCCGTCGCCGAAACATTAGACCTATCAGTAATGTAACAGCTGGTTTTCTGCATGAAAAAACAGGCAAACATTTAATATTTCAGTTTCAATTGCATTCATTATGATTTGATGAATCTTGTATACATACAGCCTTTTTCGGCTCTGCTGGTAATTCAGAACCCTGGCGTTTCACGCCTCCTAGTACTACTCTTTCAGGGAAAAAGTCCTCTAGTGTTGCTGTGAGTTTGTCTTCACTATTTTCCATCTCCATCCCCGTAAACACACTTTCATACTGCTGGTGTAGAACTTGCGACGACGAACATTTATTCCTATGATTATTGGATCAAGAAACACACAAAACTTAAAGGAAATCAAGACAACCAACAGGGGTACCTAGCGTTGCATGTATGACAAAAATCATTTGCCTATCACACAGAAGTGGTACCTCGTTCCCTGGAGGGATTGCTGCGTGATTTCCTTAACCAGTGAGCATACAGGAGTAGAGCGTGCTTCTTTTGCAGGGGAAAACTCCTGTAATTTTGATGACGTCCTGCCATCGGCTACAGGCGAGTCACTAGTGGTGCTGGCAGATCCAACTGGTGGGGGAAGCTGCTTATGCGTTTGGCATGAGGTGCTGCGAAATCCAAATAAACTAGTACAAGTTGCTATCATAATCACAAAAGAAACAAAAATACGAGATACTAACACAAAATTATAGTACCTCGTAAACCCGGCATGTGCTCCGATAGGTACATTGTCCATAGATTTGAAAGTGGTCACAGGGTTCGTGGCGGCAGAAGCCGCTTGTTCTGGAAAATGTAGGGCATACAGAAACTGCAGTTTTTGAGCTATTTGTGCAGGGCTTTCCTGCGCCTGAAGGAATGCTATATACGGTGCTAGCCAGCCCGCAGCGACATCAAAGTGCAGGTGATCGCTAGCCAGGCTATGCACGTAGAAAAAGGGGATACCTCAGTCCTTTGTGGAAGTAACACTAGAGAAAAGCGCGAAAGAACGTACCGGTTGTCCGGTGTGGCCCACGCGAAAGGTGCCAGAGAGGAAATGAGATGTGCTACGGCAGCACGAGATGTGGAATGGCGGAGCATGGTTTCTTCCATCTGAGATACATCAATGCGTTCCACCTCCTCAGCAGATAGACCAGCAAGGAATGAGGGCGATCCAGAATGGACCTCGCCTAGTTCCTTCATGGTTCGCCTGTATTTAGGGAATGGCACAAATGCAACAACCATGTCCGTTTTCTTTATATATAGTCAGAGACTCCCTCTTAAGAAAGGGTAAAACATGACGGATTTACTACTGTCGTGCACAAGTGAATATGTCTTGTCTTGGTAGGCGGCTGCCTAAAGAGAGTAGACTAGTAGGTTCGTAGGGTACATGCACAGATTGTGCCGTCCACGACTGCATGTACTAGAGACAAGCGTGCCGCACTTCGATTTGACATGCGTACGCAAAAAAAGATATAGTACTAGACTTTGCCGACGGTGGCTGATAAAGATTCAGTTGCAGAGTCGATGGAGTTCGGCAGCTTTAGCATGGGACACGATTGACCGCATGCATCTTCTTGTCCCATATCTTGTAAGGTGGAGTAGATGCTTGAACACCCACGGACAGGGCAGCTCGAATGGAGGACACAGCAACTACTAGAACGTGTATATAAAAAAGTCTAAACGTACCGTAGTAACAAAGTATGGAAATTAAACATATACATTTGATGCGCATGAGTGTACATTATGACATTATAAGGATGTTATAGAGTCAAAAAAGGTGTTCACGCACCGTGTTATGCCTAAATAAGTACGATTGAGTAATTGGGCCAATTGTATACGTGCAGCTTTGGGCAAGTGCTGCCAAATGATGGAATGCCTTTTTTCAAGATAACCGCTCAGTGCGCGGCGACAGCTTTCCCTGAGTGGGTTGAAATGGTGGTGGACTTAAAGTTGAGACAAATCGAACGAAACTAGTGTCGCTTCTTCTTGCCGGTAATTTGTAAAGTCCTCCATGGATGCGATCGCTGACATTCTATCAAACTTTTTCCACCAGGATGACCTTAGTGGTAGGCGCACATTACACTGCTACAAGCCACCTTGATAGAATTACCACTAGGATCTCTCAGCATGTGAACCACTACCCTAGGACCAACAGCACCACCACCAATCGCCAAGTTCTGTGTAAAGAGAAGGACTGCTGTTATAAACAGAGGTCAAGCGAGTTGTAGGACACACGAAAAATCCATTGCTCATTTCTTCCAGCAGCTTGGAACTGCTAGAGCAACTATGGACCAACGTGTATATGTTCCAACCAATCAACGTCGTCTATCAAGGCAACTCATCTCCTTATCATTCTTTTTGTTTTTAATTAATTACATTAATTTCGTTTGCAGCAATCTGAAATGGTGCGTGACAACATCTGTTTGCCGTGTACATGCAAAGTGATACTTGATTCCATATCAAACTCACCGTTTGAGGGTCCTCCAAACATCATGGGGCGAAAATCAAGCGCGGTATGTTTCTAAATCAAAAGACATTCGCCTGTTCTTTTGATTATAGTATTTCCTTTGGTTGACGAACAGGTTCGACTGGTCGGAAGGATAGGACATATCAATATCCGTGAGAGCCATGCTGATTTCCTCGTAGACGACGGCACCGGATGTGTTGCCACACGCTACTGGCTAGTTGGAGATGTTACAGACAACATCATGAAGAAGCTTAGGTATTTGAAAACTTTTTATCCCTGTTGTCGTTTTTCTTTGTGTACTTAAAACGTTTCTAATGACATTTGAAACAGTGAAGGGCAGTACGTTGACTTCGTTGGTAGGCCAGATATTAAACAAGGGCTTGTATCACTAACATCTTTCAACGTTAGGTACCTATAGTTCCTTTCACTACGCCATTGTATCATGCACCTACATACCCTGGTCCTATATATTGGTTATACCAACTATATTTCATCTTGACACCCTACAGGGCTGTGACGAATTTCAACTTAGTGACGATGCACTTCCTCGAATGTTGCAAAGTATACCTCACAATACGTAACGAGGTAACTGGTACTTGGCATTTATAGCTTAATATACGACGGTACAGAGATAACTTGTCCTATATATTGGTTGCAGATTAAATCAGCATCCGCAACGAAACAGAGTATTAAAAATTCCAAACATGTATATGGGCCAACTAGTGACGATGTACCTGGGCAGCTAGTCGTTACTACATGCAACAACGACGTGCTGGTTGTTTCACCGTTTGGCCAAAAAGAATGCTCAGACACCAAGGACAACTACTGTGAAATCTTAGACAGGCCTCCAGCGCCATGTGAACCCAAAGACAGGCCTCGCATCCGAGCAACAACTTGCGGGCCATTAATGGTAGGGGAAGGTCCGAATGTATTCAATCTATCCATTGAGGATGATGGAATACCACCTAAACGGCAATAGCTGACCCAAACGATTGAAGATGCAATCGTTCAATTCCTGAACCAGAGCAAGGCCGGGTAAGTTTATACTATTTTTTGATGACTTCTTACGGCACTAGACATAAACTAAACGCTAACATTTGCCTATGTAGGGTTACTAATCTCGGAGTCAATATCAATTCTATTGCAGAAGCTGTGGAAAAACCCAAGGAAGCTGTAAGGTTCGTCTATTTATTAAATATGGTGCTTCGATCAAACATAACCAAACTCTTCGAATTAAACCATTGCATTGTATTTCTGACAGATGCGCACTCGACAAGCTAATGGACTTCGGACTCGTGTACTCCACCATCGACGAAGATCATTTCTCTGTGACTGGAAATTCCTCATGATACCTTCTGTAACCTCAAATAGATACTAGGAGATGGATTTGAATAGCTATCTAGAACACTTGATATAATTTGCACATCTACGCGTAAGCCACTACCGTACTTTGTTAAGCGAAACGCACACAAATCACCAACATGCAGACCAAAATGCTTTGCAAACTGTAGCCAGCCACTTGAAATCCGCGCGATTTTGACGCTTCCTCTAGAAATCTTGCCAGCAACGAGAATCGACGATGCCTCCGCCCGTATAAATGCTATTGTCGAACCAAATGGTACAAAGGTCACTGAAAAGCGACGATTGAAGTACTGTCAAAGCAAGGGAAATATCAGCTTGTCACTTGCGATTGCGTATGTGTATATTTCGAAAATAAATATTGACGAACCAGGATGCCCCTGCAGATGTTGGTAGGCGTCATCCTACAGATATACATCGGCATGCTACCGCCGCGAACGAAAATGCGACGGAACACATCATGATCTTCGAGCATCGGCCTCAGGCGCGGGCCCATGACGTATGTTAGTGGAACCTAGTCCCTTGACTGCTCTGCAGGTGCTGGTGACAGGAACTATCGTTTTCAGTGAGAAATCTAGAGATTTACCTGATAATAAACAAATCAATATTCATTACCGATGGTTCTATCTGGACAGAAGGAGTTTGAAGGCACGAGCTCGCATCCGAACGGATCGATGAAAATAGCCTGCACTGTAGATCCTTCTCCAGCGGAGAAGAAAACAGTGCCACCTTCAGTTGCTCCTGCAATAGCGAGCACAATAGACCAGCCATGGCCTATCAAGATCTCTTCGCCTCTGTCGAACACCTCCACATACAAAATTATACCGTTACGCAGTGCAATTCCTGCGTTCTGCCCTACAAAGGGACGGAAAAGATGTGTGGCTTCCTTGGACAATTTCTACGGATAAGGTGAATATTAGACACATGAATCTGCAGAAGTCCTATATGGTTTTAGAACTTACCAATCCAAGCCCTGGCCTGGGACCTAGTTTGTGTCCTACTGAGATATGAGAATGAACACACATCACAGAGATATACTTCGGTCGATTGCTGGTGTGGTGAATAACTAGATTAGATATGTGAATGGTATGAGTATTGCATAGGTATCTAACTTCAGCACATACCTTTGGAAACACCGGATTAGACGCGCGCCTCCGAATTTGTTTGCTTAGAGATCCAGATTTTTGAACGGGGGACTAAACGGTATATGGAAGAAATCAAGAAATCTATTGTGCTTGCTAGAGAGAGGAAGTGAGTGAGCTGGGGTTGGCAGAAGCGAAGGCACGGGTGTGCCCCTCTTATCGCTACGAGCGAACTGTTGGAGGCTGAAGGGGGTGCCGTCCAATTTAATATCAAATTTATTGTTCCACCAGATATACTGCTTGTCAGAGACCATAATTACAACAATTATTGCCACGACCGGTACTACCTCAAAGTAAACAGTACTAGCAAACTTATAAAATAGCATAAAACGAGATGATACATATTTAAGCAACTTCTGACGGGAAAAGCACATTACAAGACAACATAAAACTCACCGATAGCATAAAACTAGTACTACAAGATTATATTGGGATAAAGTAGTGATGTCAGAGACCCATCATCTCTGTCAGGTTGTGGATCTCGAGGTTGAGCTTGTTGTGCGTTGCTTTAGCGAATAAAAGAGCCAACACATCTTCCTCATGAGCTCGGTCAAGCATGACTTGCCAGGGTCCACATATGCACAACGCACCACGGTGCAACCTAACCATCCTACAGCAACGGTTGCGCTGTGCACCACGAACGGAAACAGTGACGCGTCGGGCGCTTGTCGGTATGTGCGGAATTGCATACTCGGCTGGTATGCACTTCATGTACATGCAGTAAAAAAACATATCATTAAGTATTCGCATATAATATTGTTTTTATTAGAGGATGAATAAAATGCACATACCAACCCAATCTCGTTCCAGACACCTGAAGAAACACGAGCCAGGTACAAGGGGAACTCCTGTGATGCAACTTTAGCAACACGACGCACAATATTCAGCAGATCCTGATCCACGAACAACCCGTTGTGTTTGAAATACAGGCGATATCATTTAGGTCTAACAGCACCCGTCAGTCCTGTATTAATCACAACAATAAGTAAAACGACGAAGCAACAAATTGGCTACTGATAAGTGCACTGATATGAGCCCACCTGGAAGCGAAGGGATATGCTGACAACCATCTAGGCTGAAAACAAGCAAATCAATTGACCGTGGGCCTGTATAGGTGAATACACAAACAGACCCTGCGACAACGCATTCTCTGAAGCATAAAAATGCCCAACCAAAGCCCAACTGTAGGATTCCGCAATGGTCCCTTGTAACAATTGCATCGTACTGGGATCCCCGCCCCAATATCGTGATGGTAATACGGCCCACTAAATCCAAGGAAGGTATGTGTTCATACTCAAGATGCAGTTCCTGTTTCCAAATGCAACACATCGTCACTAAAATAAATCAACAATGGTGCTGCTATGAAATGAAAACAAAACTTCTACTCACCAGTTGTTCTAGTGTTGCCTCGTCAAGAACAACGACATATATGGCACCGAGGGATTGCTTAGGTCGAGACATCGCTTCACCTGTGTAACTAATCTGATCTGAGGTGTTAGTAAACTAAGTGTGTAGGCATTTTATGAACAATAACAGGAAATGCCATACCTCCGTCACCGCGTCTGGGACAGTTTGTACTACACAATCATCCGTCGCTGGTACCAAGCTAATCAGAAGAGACGAGCCGGCGGTCTCTACCATGGTTTATGATGGAGTGGGAAAAACACATTGACTGAATGTTGGGTATATGCACTGACTACATGGATCTTATATAGGGCAGTCCATCCAAATTTTTTGCTTGGAAGGGCAGGTAACTCCACCAACATTTCAAATTTCAAAACACATTCACTAGTGCGTGAGCGTGTGTGGATGCGGTAGTGCACGAGGGTGTATGTGCGGCAGCAAAACCGGGAGGTGCATGAGGTGGACCTCTGCAAAACCACGACATGTGGTCAGTATGGCGCCACTGCTACCAAGACGAATGGGGAAAATCTCTCACCAGGTCGTGGATCGAAATCCGGTGCAGTGGCTGAAGCGACTGCACGTTAAGTACTGGATGCAACAGCAGTCGTCCGTTTAGAGGATGGAGAGTCCAGATCGACTGCTACATTGTGGAATGAACAGTTAACACAGTGAGGTGTAGAGATATGAACAGTTGCGCATAGTTACAACTGCACCGGATCCTGGTACAAAATTTGTGTGCTCTACATGGATACAACTGTGGCTGTGTGGACAAGGCTTCCCCGTAGAGTTCTTCCTCACGTGCCTCCCGAAAACCAAAGGAAGCTCATTCGTCTGACTTGCCCCGCGCGAACGCCGTCAGGTACGTGTCCCCCAAGGGTCGGTACGACACGATATAGTACTACGGGAGACGGCTAATTATTAGATTCATATTAATTCCATCTTCCTGATTGTGACAGAGGTGTTAGTGTTTGTTTGATGCAAACTAACAAGAAAACTAACACTTTGCTCCCAAGCGCATTTGTTTGTTATGTGTTAATTGGAACTAACACCACCTAAAAACTAACACATCCAAGATGAGGTAATTGGTGTTAGTTTAGTGGACCCCACCAGTGTCACACCCTGAAATCTCCAATTTCAGGATGTGAATAGAAAGAATAATTAGAACAATGATTTTCTCTCAATTTTAAAATTTTCCAACATTTATTTTCTTTATAGGAAATATAGTATAAGAAAAATCCATTGTTTGGTTTTCTAAATTAAATAAAATGAATGTGTGAGTGTTGCATTCATGCCGATGCATCCTGGTGTTGTTGAGTGCAAAAGGTTTTAAAAACACGCTTAGGCACTGACCAAACCTTTCCGAGAATTTTTCGGATTTTTCTGGAATTTATTCTCATTTTTCTTGAGCTATTTCTATTTATTAGAAGGCTCTAAAATCTTTTTCATGAGCTCCAAATATTTTATTTGGGTTGTTCGTGTCCCAATCTACCTCTGGGAATTTTTCTGGAATTTTTGGGATTTTCAGAATATTTTTCGTGGCTTTAATGATTTATCTAGCTATTTCTAGATTATTCTTATCACGAAAATGTTTTCTGAAAATAAAAAGAAACTATTTTTCTTTTCCCTTAAACCATCTTCACTTTTGGCCCATCTAGCCTTTTCAGCCCAGCAGCCAAAGTCCGCCCGAGCACCTCCTACTCCTTCCGCCGCTCGTTTCCACCGTGGCCCAACGCCGGCCCGCTCTGCATATTCCCTCCCGCAGCCCTGCTTCGACCCGTCTCGGCCCGACAGCCCGCCCGCGGAGCCCATCTAAGCCCGCGTTTTCGACGTGCGTGCCAGGCACGGCCACAGACCATGTTGCCGCCGGACTTCCCCGGCGTCCGTGCTGTGCGCGCCCAGGACTCCTCCGGACCGCGCCCCTTTTTAGCCGCCGCCCTGCGTCACCTGCCCGCGCGTCCTGTCCCTGCCTCCTGCTCATCCTGCGTCGCCTCACCGCACCTGTTCGCGCCGCCGCGCCGTCCTTGCAAGCCGAGCAGCGGAGCACTGCCTGCCACCGCGCGGAACGCCGCCTCCATCTACTTCCCGGGCAAACAAGCACTATCCCGAGCACGCCCGTGCCGAGCTGCACCTTCTCCGCCACTTTCCGCCGCCGACCGGCCACCGGAGCGCCTCCGCCACCTGGACCGCTGCCGGCTGCCGCAGGACCTCCGCCGCCGGCCGTCTCCCTTCGTCTCCGTCCGCGGTGAGCTCCTCCTTGCGACCCCCTTCCTCTCCTCTCCCCGTTCCTTCGTTCAACCGAGCCCCTCGCCGACCCAGTCGCCGGCGACCTCGTCGGCCGGGAGTCCCCTGTCCGCCCGTGCGAGCCCTGTCAGGAGGTAGAAGAAGACCTTTGGTCTTTTTGCGTTTAGGCCCTTACAGTATCTTCAAACCGTGAGTCGCATCTCATCGAGGCCAGCCGTCCGATCTATAGCCTACGGCCCACATCTGATCTAAGTTGAGTCAACCCGGCGTGTACCGGTCAACTCAGCCTAGTCATCGCCATCTTACAGAAAAACCCTTAGGTTTCTTTGGTTTCACAAACAGATCCTTCTTAGTTCAAAAGTTTTTAGATCTAAGTCCTTTTCTTTCTAGTTTAGACCTCAGCTTTTCTAGATTTAGCGCCCGAAGCTCAGCCTCTAAGTTTTTCAACTTAGACCTTCTGTTTATACACATAATTATGTATATGCCCTCGGTTTCTTGCAGTTAAGCCCCTAGAAGTCTCTGAACCTTGCCAGTAGGTCCCTGCACCTTGTTTTCTTCACAGTTTTCACGTTTTAGCTCTGTTTTAGTCCGTTCAAGTTGCGTTAGGTTCATAATAACATGACATACACGTTAGTGGTGTGTTTTCTTCATACATATTTTCTGAAAAATTAATTAATATTAATTTTGATTAATGTCTAGTTATACATGCCTTTTATAAATAAAAGCAATATAGAACCATACACTTATTTTCATGATCAATATTAATTTGATTAATTATTATTCCACGTGCTTTTATAAATAAAATCAAATTAGATCTTTTACCTGGTTTTTCATAAACCAAATGTTAATTTGTTTAATGTTTAATTAAACTTTTCTAATTAAAACTTGATTAGGCTTTTTACACCGGCTTTTGTAATAAATATTAATTTGGTTAATGCCATGCCATAATGTTTTCAATAATAATATGGTCCACTCGAATCATAAAGTTACGTTTAGATGATTCATACAGTTTACTTTTTCCAAATTAAATGTTTAATCGGTATAACTTATATATGAATCTTTATAAATAAAACTTGGCTAGTTCTTTACACCGGTTTTATAAATAAAGTTTAATTTGCTTTAATTCCAACTTAGGGTATTTTCTTTATGAAATATCCTTTACATATATTTTGTTAATTAAAGATAAACCAAGCTCATAGTCTCTTGTTGTGTGATAAAAATCCCTCGATAGCTTTTGTCTTTTCAACCTTAGTTACGTTCTCAACGTTTCGTGACCATAGAATCGAGCCTATCCTTTAGTACGCTCTTTTAATACTTTTCTTTTGATTGGTGCAATGTTCTTAGTTGTACTTGTCTGTTTGCTTTGTATGTTTGTTCCCGATGATTGCTACGAGTAGAAGATCGTTGTTCGTTTGCTTTGAAGATAAAGAGTTCCAAGAAAGCAAGAGCTGAAGAGCAGTAAGAGTAGCTTTTTGTTGGAGAAAGGCAAGTGTCCCTAACCATCCTTCTACCTATGCTTTATTTACAAGAATACTATGCAATAATCGGAACATGGAGCGACCACCTAGGAAAACAGTGCAACCACAAGACATATGGCTCTGTCTTGGCTGAATAATTAGAAACCTTGATGTTGGGGTGGCCTTACCTGATAAGGGAAAGGGGGAGCGCCAGTGGGGTATAGACTCGCTCTAGTAGGGAGTTGTGCTTGGCTAAGAGCATCTCCAGCAATGGACCCTATTCCAGGGCCCCTACTTCTTGAATAGGGGCTCCCCCAACTTTTTTGGGGCCTGTTTTTTCACCAAACTCCAGCAAGGGCACCTATTTGGAAGCCCCTACTCTTATATGACGAGTGGGACCGGTTCAACAGTGACTCATATATTTTTTCCCCCACAACCTCATCTCTTTCCCAGAGTCTCCTCCCACGCCCCTCCTCCCATTTTTCTCCCGATCCCGACCGATCCCCCGACCCCAGCCCAAGGCGACGGCGACGGCGAGCCCCAGGCTGTGTCTGCGCCGGCGGCGGCCCCGAGCTGCTGCGCGGCGGCCCTGGCTCCAGCCCCGCGCTCGAGCTCCGGTGGATCCGTGGCGGCGGTGCAGCAAGGCGGGTCCAGCGAGGTGGGTCTGCCGAATCAAGCTCCGGCCGGGAGAGGCGGCCACGGCGAATGGAGCTGCAGGCGGAATCGAGCTCCGGCCGGCGGGAGAAGGCGCCTGTGGCTGTCGTCTTCAGGCGCCTGTGGCCGTCATCGATGGTCGCGGGCGGCGCTTGATTTCGTCGTCGGCGGTCGCGGGCGGCGCTCGATTTCGCCCATCGGCGTCGCAGGTGAGGCTCGAGGGTCGGCGGAGGGAGGTCGGGCGGCGCTTGTGGGTCGGGGAGGAGCCGCTCCTTCGGTGGCGGGCGGCGGGATTCCGCAACACCGACGGCAGATAGGCTCGAGCAGGTAGCGGCGACGCAGGGATGGGGTGGACTCTGTGCGAGGGCAGGAGCGAAAACTACCGCAACGCCGAGTAGGGGCTCCCTTCTCCACCCGCAGGAAAAGGGGCCGAAGGGGGGGATTGGGGGCGTGAACAGTGTTAGGAGGCGGAGTAGGGGCTCTACTGGAGTGCGATTTTTTGCTTTCGGCCCCTATTTTTCGAGTATGGGGTGGAATAGGGGGTCTGCTGGAGTTGCTCTAAGACACGGTACCTACTAGGGGACTTTATACTCTGCAACGACTCGGAACCTCCGCGGGTTGTTCCACATTTGGGAATCTTTGTAAAGGCCTCGTAGCGTCCCTATGCAATCACACCTAGGTAGTGTGGTATTGTGCCTACTTTTGCACAGCATGGTTGGGTCCAAAGTTCTTCTGATCTTTTACGCGACTTGTGGTGAAAGTGTACAACCTCTGCAGAGTTTAAAACTAATCGATTAGCCGTGCTCACGGTCAAGAGCGGCCTGGACCCTCACATGATTTAATATACTTAAAGATGGACTTTAAATTGCATTCTGGTTATTTCTTGTGACCTTGCTAAGTACCAACCATAAGTGTACTCAACCTTGCTAAACTGCTGCTCAGAAGGAGAAGATGTGTGAAGCTGTCGAAGATGGTGTTGTTGCTAGGCGTACGCAGCCCCCAGTCGTCTGTCTGTGAAGTTTGGTGCCTTCGTTTGCAGGATAAAGCGTAAATCTCTGATAATCTTTCTTTTCCTTACGTGATATTGTTTCTGTTATTCACTTATGTCAACTATATGCATGAAACTTGATCCTGGCATGCATATAGAACTGCACTTGGTTTTCTTTGGAAAAACAGGTGTGACAACCAGAGCAAAAGACAGATTTGTATCCGTAAATGGTTGCAAATGAAGCATTAAATGCAAACTAACACATGGAACCAAGCATCTAAACGTGTTAGTTTGTTAGGTGTTATTTGGAGGCGCACTACTAACACTAACACTACATAACCATAAGACTTCAAGTCTTGTTTAGACTACAAATCTATCATAACTTCTAGCTAATCTATCATAACTACTATCATAACTTTGCTCTACTAAATTTAAATCCACTACAAAGAAACACCTGATCTAGCTCCGCTCCACTCCACTTTTTTTTGGAGCTCATCAAGAGGAGCTCAGAATGAGCTACAAGTTGTGGAATTAAGTGGAGTTGTTAGAGTAAAGTTCGTGGAGTAGAATTATTATTTTGGAAGTCAAGTGCTCCGAAAGAGGCCCTTAGACTGTATGTCGAGTCAACACTGTGAGCGCCCTCATACTGGCGAATCGACGACGCAGACTCAACAACTGTAGGTTAGAAACCTTGAATTTTGTATTTAACCAAACCAAGTTGAAACAAGATTTCTATATCCACAATGATTCAATCTGGAAAAAACACATATACAAAAGTCCTACAGCTCATCATCATCTAACACTGTTCATATGGTCATTTATATACGATTGTTTTTGGTAATTTTTTATATGACTTCGTTTGATATATTTCAATTTGAAAAGTCAACTTCAACAAAACTATGTAACTCATAAGCATCAACACACTTTATTTCAGTCACTTTTTAATTTTGATAATATGATGCTATCCGCTGACCATCAAACCTTCATTCATTCACATGGTATAATATATTATGCCATACGCTTGCCAATTTTATAGTACATGTTATCACCACTTGGAATTTTGACAAATGCGACCTAAATAAAAATTGTAGATTTTGATGAGACATTTATTGTAATTCTCATTTTTTTGAATTTAAAGACATTTTCTGCATATAAGAAACACATGTGGGGTCGATCAGAGCCATTGACGTGTCGGTCCCACTGTCAAAATTCAGTTACACACTGGCCATTTCCTATGTTTGGGTACTGATTTGTGGGCCAAGAAATGTCAGGGTCCACATGTCATAAACATTTGTGTAACTTCCGTTACCCCTTTGTTTTCGCACTCCGCCCATACGAACCGCCACCCCTTCGTCTCGCTGCAGCTTCTCTTGCAATCTTACCATTCCCATTACTTCAAAGGGAACCACCCCGCCGTCGCAGCCCCACTCCGATCAGTTTGCACACCAAAAAACCGCCCGAACCTCACAAGATCAAATCTAGTGCCGGCCACCATCACGAAGATGGACTCCTCCTCGACGGCAGAGTCCAGGGTATCTAGAAGCCCACAAACTGCGCCCGCAGTGGTAGCGAGTGGACTCGCGGCCTCAGCCCCGGCAGCGGCATAGGATCAGGAGCTCGTCCCTGATGTTCCACCGGGATTCAATATGGAGGACGCTAACCCGGCTGGTATGGCTCTCAACCCAGCTGGTATGGCTCCGAACACGGATGATGCTTCCTCAAGTGAGGAGGAGTTCCCACATGAATGGTCGGATTTCGACTGGGAACGCACGGTAAGTTTTGCTCATCGTATATAATAAATTTGCCAGCTTTGGAATTGCAGAACCTAGTTCTTGGTTTTACTGATGATCCACAGTAATTAATTGATTGCTTCTTTGTGAGGAATTGTTCCTGAGTTCAAATTAATTATATGAGATCAAGTTTAGGATTTCTTTGATCTTATTATACCGTTTTGGGGATTCACTGGTACGTAGATATTAAAGTTACAAGATGTGGTATTAATCCTTGTTTCCATTTCATAATTCAGGAGGATTTGCGCAAGGTGACGTACGAGCTGAACTTCCCTCGAGTCAGGATCTTCGCCGAATGCAGTGAAGATAGCGATGATGAGTTATGCAGTCCCATCAACCGTAAGGGGGCTCCTAACGCCGAGGTATTACCTTCATTCCCTAAGATATATTTGTGCAATATGTAAATTTTGATGTACAAGTTTCTGTAATGGATAATTAAAACATTGCAGATCGAGCGCATGGTGGAGGAGCTTCGCGTGGCGATCAAGTGCTGGACTTATTTCCCCGCCCCCAACAACCCGCCCCGCCACCCCCCAGTAGCATACCACCCACCTTCAAGCAGTAGCTAGTAGTAATTGCTATATGTAATCAACTAGCAAACTCTCAAGGTTCAGACCAACGTTTCTTGATGTTCATTGTTGCGCTTAGGTACATTGCTAGTTGTTTTATTCCACATGCGTCAAATGATGGAAACTGCATTTGCTAGTTGTGAATTATTTGCAATGGAAACACTTTGCCTGATCTACATTCGCTACTGTATCGCATCATCTTCCTCTCTAAAAGTGCAGCAAGCATGGCCTTTTTTAGGATCTAGCAAAATTGCGTTAGAATCTTGTTCTACATTGTAAAGTTGTGCATGTATGTCAGGAAGACCACCAAATTTCACAAGAAAATGGGCATCACGACCGGTGGAGCACAGCTTTCTGCGGGGAGCAGTGTTGTGCTTGTGCTAGTGCGACTGCGGGCGGTGGGTGTGCGTGGAGGCGTGGGCCGGTAGAGGCCTAGGGGAGCTACTGCGGCTACTTCCTTCCGCAGTGCCTCGATTGAGGGTGAACCGTGCGCAACAGTATCTGTCAGGCTTTTTCATTCCCAAAACCGAGGCGGCACAACAAAGTGTTCAAATCTACAAACGCTTGTAGCAAAAAACAACGATTGTTCCTGTGATTTGATGCTTGCTGGGGCCCACTGTTCATTACTCCATCGGCAACCTTGCTCAACCCACCTCCCTCTTCCTCACTACCTCACACCATTCTTCCTTACTACCTCAACGCGGCTCCCTCGTCCTCCCTGCATCCAATCCACATCTGGTTCTTCCTTGATTCTTTCTTCGTCATCCTTGCATTCATTCAGCCTCCTCCGATCCGGTCATGACTTTGACAGATAAAACCTCTTCATCTGCTGCTAGCACACCACCCCAATCCTCCTCCTCATCTGGTACCCAAATTCCTCCGGTATCAGATCCAGCAACACCGTTCCCAAAAGATCAACGATATACCTTCTCCATAGGATTCAGCCTCAGTGTCATACATAAATTGGTGGATAAGCTTAGGCATGTCCATCGGGCAGATATCAAACAAGTGGGTTTCGGTTTCTTGCTCCATCTTCCACCTCCAAGTATGGAGAAGATCAGCCGCAAGTTCCATTACTGGTTGATGTGCCGCATTGATGCCACGGATCGATCCATTGCTGATGGACATGGACACAAAATCCATCTCACCCGGGAACAAGTACATTCTCTCACTTGTCTTTCCATGGGGTCGAAGCGAATCGACCGGCTGCAACCATACGCTATTCCACATCCCAGCAGCAGCGATATCAGGCATGCGGTGAAGCAGATAACGGGGCGATTCGCCTCGAATAGTGCACTGATATAAACGTTTGGGAAGATGGCGCAGGAAGAGACAACCCTGGAGTCAAGGAAAAAGGTTCTTGCTTGCTTCGTTGCCTTGGCAGTGAAGAAATTCCTTGCTCTGTTTGGCGGCTGCGGAACAAAGCATCCACCCTTATTATCAGCTCTCTTGGATCCGTTTAGGATCCCTGAATTCGATTGGTGTTCATTTGTGGTGGATGAGTTGATCTCAGAATCTAGGTTTTTAAAGGCTCAATCAAGAACATCTACTTCCACCAGCGTATCATGTGGCGGATGTCTTCTCATCCTCCAGGCAAGAAAGTTCTTACTATTTTGGAGTTCGGGTTGAGGTTCTCTTCCTACCATAAAAGGATAACTTTGTACTCCACTCCATGCAGGCTATTGTTTTGGAGAACTCGGACGTCTGTCCAGTAAATTTCAAGTGTACAGATGGCTGGAGGTTGGAAAGGCTGCAGCTGGCTGCACTAAACCAGCTTGTTAGCTTGGCATCGTCCACTTTTGCAGCTAAGAATAGGGCCACTGACTACGCAAAACTAAAGGTACATAATCTACTCCATACATGAATTACAATGGATCTGATTTGTGTCGCGAATGCTTGCCTTAATGCTAGTTTGCATTGATTCCACTGAACTCTTTATATTCCACTGAACTCTTCATTTTGTACGCCCAAATAGTCAAACCTAGATGTTCTGCCGTGGTACCTACAATTTCCACTAAAACTTTTTCCTAGATTAGTAATGTTTTGATCGAACTCTCTTGGAAACTATTGATTTAATATTTATTCTGCTATTCTACTACCAAGTTGGTTTAAAGACAATAAAAACTTAGTTGAATCATGATTGACTAAAGGGGCATGACCTTTTCTGAATGCCGTTTTCAATGGTCCAACCAAAATCATGGTGTAATTAGCAACAACGAGGCAGGCCCATCAAATACTATCCCTGATGTTCCCCAAACTGTAGTAGTTGGGCTTCCGGCCCAATCAAATGTAACGCCTGCGCTGACAACCACCCCGCGTCTTTCAACTAAGGTGACTGTCTATGCCCAAATGTGGTTCTTTTACTTTAACTTCTGTACTGACGTGTTATGTAAATGCGGAGAAAAATGGTTGAAATGATCGTCCTACCGGACACTCCTGAAGGGGAAATTGGATCGGCAGTCAATGCTACGGACACTTTCCTTGTACCTGCTAGTGCATACAAAACCAAGAATTACAGGCTCCCTTTGCCAGATCTGAACATTGGTTCTTTGCCTGATGATGCATGCAGCGGTGAGCCATCTGAGCCTGCAATTGTTGATCAGGTACTGCATTGTAATGCAGATTGGCTCAAGCTAGGCACTGGTGGTGAACTGCATCCAAAACTTGCTCGGACGACGGTGCAATTGTCAAGTAAGATACTGTGCATTATGAACCTACTGATTCTTGCCATCTTGTAGTATATAAACACTAATTTTAATTCTCAATGCAGTCAACCCAGCCGAGTCGTATATAAAAACATCCACGTGTACCAGCACTACGTGTGATTGTAATGTTACATTGTGTTTAAAGATTCTGCCAATCCATACATATTGTTATTGCATCAACTTCTGATCTCTGAATTGCCTTGCAAACATTTTATTTGTTCTTAGTTAACATTTTGCACGTGACTCCAGTGACGGTACCGAACACACCTCCACCATCTACATTGCAACCAAACACCGACATTGCTGGGCCAAGTGAGTGGATTGGTCTGAATAAGAATCCATACAAAAGTTGCTGGTTCAGCAACAGCAAGCAGTGTAAGATTTCTAAGACCTTCGATTTCACAAACTCATTTATGTGACAAAAGTATTTATACATTCAATACATGACACTGAAACAGATGAATCTGCATCCATGGTCCACATGACACATCTATTACTCTCAAGACCGGTCGATGCTGAAATTGAGCTTGCTGTTGCACTTTCCTCAAGGTCACGTTGTTCACCATTCCACTCAACTGGCCAACAAAGCTTTTACTGCAATGCTAGAGGGCTGCACCAAATGCACGTGCATCCACCCTTTGCCAACAGCGCATTCTTCTATCCATTCGAGGAGAATGGTGCAAAGGCAACTTACCATTGGATGCTCAGCAACAGATCAGCGACAAGGTCTGTATCATTTCGAACCATGTCAAACTGTTATAGGTCCAAACTGAACTAACTATGCACCCTTTGCATACATCAAAACAGGCATGCTGTTGAAATATTTGGACGTTTTGAATCTAGCATTTCTTTTGATCACCTAAGCCTGGAATTGTCTTCTGGTGAATCCATGGACATAAATACATTTAATGCTGTATTGGCTTGGTACTCCGAGTTCGAGGGGAATATGAATTCTTCATCTAGCAATGGTGTCTTCAGGCATTTCCTACCTATTGGTTGGGCAGTAACTATGTTGTCTCTTATGAAATGTGTAATTCTTTTCCATCGTTGTCCACTTCGCTACACCGATTCTGCTTATTGTCTCCAGGAACGCTTGAACGCCCATGTCCATCTTGATGATATTTATATCTGCGCAAGATCCCAGTTTGTCAGCACACAAATCAAGTATGATCCTCAGCAATGTAGGCAGGTAATGTTAATTCCAGTTTCCACAAATATGTATGTTTGTAGCACAAGAAAAATGGCGCACTTCTATGTATGTTTGCTTGGTACTTTTCATCGCACACAGTAATTTGTATTTCAAATCAATGGATGTATACATTCCTTTTAATTCTGACGCACATTTGGCATACTGATCCATAATGACCATCCTTTGGTTATTGGTATAGTGCATGATGAATTTATAATGTTGTATTCATGTTCCTTGTATTGATTTAGCTTGCATTGTGAACACGTGTAACATTCTGATGCTTATTGACATATTTCTGAAACATTACAGGTCATTGCTCCGCTACGGGTTCGTCACTATTGGGTGGCCGCCGTATTTGATTAAGAACCCAGACGACTTACAATAATTGACCCAAGCCTTCACGGTATTGACAAGGCCATTGTTGAAATATTGCATTCCAGGACAGCCAGAGTGATGATGGAGACTCTATTTTCAATAATGACGAGATGCGTTGATGACATAGTAGAAATCACTGAAGGGTGGGAGACAAAGTACTTCTACCCTCCTCCAATCAACCCAAGGTTAGGCTGTAACACAGATTAGTTATTTTCAGCACAGATACCATCCGTCAAACGTGGCATTAACCTACTTATAACATCCAATATTACAGGTCAGATAATGGACTAGACGTGACATTCTACATTCGGTACTTCAATGGAGACACATCACTCCTCACCCTCAATGAGGTATGTTCACTTTTACTCACATGCATCAGCGAAAAGCACAGTTAGTGGTGGCGACATAGCTTATTATGTTCATGATTTCGCGCAGGAACGACTTCAGCGGCACCGGGAGTACTTGGTATGCAGCATGACTAACATGAAGTGCAACATTGCATATGGCCGGAAGTATAATGTTGCGTGATCGAAACTCGCTCTAATGCAATTTTTAAGAACATGCATGACACGCCTGTAATATGTTGACTCCTCTATGACACGCCGTACCGTATCCTGCGACCTTTGATCTTGGCGTTATCGACTTCTAATACCTCTTCAGGAAAGCAAAAGACCAACTAGCATTCCAAGTACATTCTTTAGGAAACCACACTCTCGCAAGGGCACCTTAAGGCTCCTTCACAATCATAATAGCCAGCATGAGTATAAGCATTGCTTGCCAATGATAATCGTACACAAAATGATATTGAAAAAAATGCAGACAAGTGACCGTGCACAGAGCCAATCGTTCACAGGGTTCCACCAGCACAAAAACTATGACCGTGCAGTCAAAAGGATCAGAAAGCCAACCCAGCACGACATAGCATCAGTCACCATGGTGTCCTGCACACTCCACAGCAACACATCAGTCAGAACATTCAGAAAACCAACCGCGCACGACTCCGCGGTAGTGCTTCCCCATTTACACAGCTGCGGGCTTTGGAAATATGTTAAGTTTCAGTCCCATTAACCCGCGTGCTTCCAAAACACCCTGACCCGGCTAGGCGCTAGGCAGGCCTATATAAGAACATCTACCACAATATCCTGCAAGTGCAACACATCTAGCCCTCTCTTCCTTCCATCTTCAACATCTCTAGCCTCCAAAGCCAAGAAGATGAGCGACGGCGAGTCGGAGAACTACATCTCCTACGACTCCGAGACAGAGTATGACGAGAAGGTCACCGAGATCTCCCATGCCTTCCTCTCCGGCGCCCTCAAGGTCCAAGCCGTCGGAGGCTACTACCGCTGCCCCTTCTGCACCGGTAAGAAGGCAACAAGGTGGAGCCTACTGGAGCTCCTCAACCACGCGTCCGGCAAAACCGCACGCGACTATGGCATCTCAGGACCCGAGCACAAGGCGCTGGCGGATCAAATCCTCACTTCCGGCGACCTGGCTCACGACCGCGAGATAGGCAGGGTTGGAGACTGCGGTGGCAACCCGCACGTCCAGGCGATCCGGGACCGCATCCACGCCGTCAACAAGGACAAGGCGGCAAGGTGCAAGATGAAGGCATTAATTTTCTAACTCAACAAACTTGCCCTACTCTCTACAGCAAATCCGTCAACTGACATAATCTCTCTTTTCACCTTTACAAAGCGCATGGTGCGGTACACCAATAGGTACCTGCCAGGACACGAGCACGGAGCTGGCGGGTCTAGTGGATCAGCTTCGACAAAGTAATCCACGCAGCAAGTGGCGAGTGCATCAGCTACGACGGCCGGGGCCCCAAGAACGCCATGCCTTAATGCAGCATTATATCAACTCGCCTTCCCTAACGGGCGAGAGGAGAATCTATATGATCTCCTTTCCAAATTAGCTGCTATTCCATTTAAATATCTATGTATCTTCCTATTTCAATTTGTAGTTTCGACAACTATCCCACGGAACTTGTATGCGAACTTTTATCTATGTCATCTTTGTTATTTCGAAAACCTAGTTGTTATTGACGAGCCCTGAAATTGGCACGTACACAACAAGATGGAAAATAAAATTGGATTTCACATAAACCGAACCAACCATATATAAATAAAATCTTCGCGCTAGAATTGGCACAAGAAGCAGGCGCAGGATTTCCTACCAACCTACCAGGCCCTCCTGCGCATAATGGTCCAGCGGACACCTGCAGGTACCTTCTTTAATTTGGTGGACTTAAGCGGGCAATTGGACTGCCACAACTGCATACTCTGCCTTTGTCTTTCTGGACTGCCACAACTGCACATACCACATTATTGGATGATTTCAATCAGAAGCTGCAGCACTTTTTAGTTCAGAACGGACCAGCTGCGTCCAATTCAATTCCATGCTAACCATTTGTGGAATAGAATCTAAGTTCATCAGCAATTACGTTAGATTAGATTTGATTTGCAATGCGTGCTTGCTTTGGATGTTGCGGTGCGGCAGAAGCAACAGCAGAGCACTAGGCTCCTGCAGGTGAGCAGCTTCTGCAGACGGGTCATGCAGGTAGCTCTGCGGGTGCCTGCAGGGGCGCCTGCATGCATCACAGGGGATTTATAGTGGCAATTATGTCAGGGTAACTGGCCCACTAACAAAACCCACTCCCTGGACGTCGATGATAATCAACTTAATCGTGTGAATATGGCGCACGCGAACCATCTACCTCATCCATCATGGCGGAAAATATAAAATTTCACCAGCAGCCACACGTTGTGAGCATGTGGTCATATGCCCACCCACGATCCGACCGTAGATATCGCCACAGGCATTAGATTCGCTGCAGTTCCTGTTCAACTGTGGAACGTGCATGCGAGTACAGAAGGGTCAACGTGACTTGCCAGAGGCAAGATACCGAATCCGCGTGCAGCGTCCCAAACGAGACCACGACAGAGCCTCTAGAAAGGGTCCCCATCTTCGAGCTTCAATGTTACAAGTTCATTCATAGTACATAGCTCTAGGAAACCCTGTTGAAATTGCTTATCATCAATAATGTACCACAATTACCCTCTCTATACTTACTGAAACAAAAAACTGCGTAAATCATATTGTTCAGACATAGGTTCTCCATTTCAGTAAGAACACGAACATGTTGGACGCGTCGGAGCCAATCGCCCAGACAAGCTAAATTAGTTCATAGTAGCATTTTTAAGTAACAATGCAGGACAGGTTACAAGCAAATAGCAACGGCAACATCTAACCATAGACGAAACAGATACAGTACTAGTAATACACACAAACCTCCATGAAGCACATATAAACAAAGCACACACACAAAGACAAACTATCTTATTCTTGCAGAAACTGATCCTACTTCTTCCCGCATGTCTGACGATTGTGACCAGACACACCACACAACCCACATTTCGCTACACGCTTGGCAGGCTGCATTGCTCTGACGATGTCGCCTATCTTCTCTGGTACTTGTGACTCATGCTGCAAGTAACATTCAGCTATAGATCTCGTTTTCCGATGTTTGTTGCCATAGTAATCAGCCCTTGATTTAAGCCTGACTGTCGCAGGCCTTCCACAAGCCTTGACTTTCAATGTTGGAAGCAGACTACCATCAGCAACCTCGACAATAGAATCTGACGAAGGTTCATGTACCAGCAATGGTGCCATGGGAGTATGCTGCCCATCATCTTCCGCCATGACACACAACGATTGTTTCACATCCGTTAATGCCTTCATGGCAGCTTTATAACCTTCAACGCTAACAGAACCATCGCGCATAAGATCCATTGCTGCAAGATAGAGAAGATTCCTCCTCTCGCAGACGCCGGCAGTTGGTAAATGTAACCCAACGCCTATAGTAGGATGGGTACAATTTGCAATGCGAGCACTGACAGTCCACCTCTTGTGTAGGTTACCCGCGGGTATGACGGTCGCAGACAAATGCACGAGCACCTACGTGAAAACATGTGATTAGGCGAAAACGAAAGAAGCTAAACACGTAATTTAAAGGTAACTTGTGCTTCAATCTTACCTTCAGCATGTGCTGGCAAGGCATTCCCATATGTTCAAATAATCCACAGATGCAATGCATCCGAGGCACGTCTACGTCCTTGTCATACTTCACGAACCAATTAGGAGATTCCATGGCATCCTCAACAAGTGCCTTGCTGTTGACGGCTGTTAAGTGCCTACTTTAGCCGTCAATATACTCGTGAATAAAGGAGCATAAGACATTTCTTACACGTATTTAGTTAAGAATAATGTAGTTCCACTTGTCCTTGGAGATTATTTGATTGCAGGAAAATAAGTAGGAAAAGAGTGCCAAACTCACCTTCTATGGTCCATGCCACATCACATCATCCTAGTGGGCTGCCAACAAGGATGCCATGCATGCAAACCTGCCAACTAGGGAGCCATGCATGCATGCCATGCAAGCAATCCAAGTGAAGCAACTCCCGACGAATCAGAGTGTGACACGTGGACAGCACATGGATCCATGGGCCCACAAAGGCAAGCAAATAACACCAAAACAGGGTGGACACCGGGAACCGACCTAAGGACCCACAGGGCAGCCTCCAGGAGGAAGCACACCCCGAGTGGGGCCCACAGGGGGTCGGCCGACCCCACAGGTCGGCCGAACCGACCTTGTGGCCGCCACTCAGGGGCTTCCACGTGGTGGTTCCCTATTGGTCCTAGGCGCCTTCCCCGGGGTGTTTGCCTCCATTCTTCGCCGGTGCACGGGCCTATAAATAGAAGGAGAGGGGGCTCACTTATGAGACATCCACACTTGCAACACCTCTCTCACTTTTAGTCTCAAGGCTAGGAGGTAGGCTAGAGTAGTTCTAATTCAGGTTCCAAGTCTACTTTGGGATCTAGGTATGAGTTCTCTTGTATCTTATTTCATTTGTATGACTTTGATCTACTTCAGTTATTTATCTATTTCATATAAAGTTGTGTTAGTATGCATGAGTGATTTGTTCATGTGTTCTTCACCTGTTCATCATTTAGAGGCTCCCGTTCTTGATGAACAAGGCCTTTTGATCCACTTGACGGGTGACTTTTACATGTTTCTGGTGTTTGTTCATAAGTTAGAGGCTCGTGTTCTTCGCGAACACGACCCTTTGATCCAGTTGAACAGACATAGGAAAACACGAATCCGTTTGTGTACATAACCTAGTTTGATCTAATTAGATGACATGATTGCATTGTATGAAGTCTGTGCTTGAGCTACGGTACTCGGTGTAATTGGCTGGTTTATCTGGTGGCTTGACCTGGGTCACAATAGCCCAGGCCGGTCAAGTCCGACTAATAACGTAAGCATGGTGCTTGGGTTGCGTAGCTACCTTACTTATGAGTTTATCCCACGGTTTGTCTTAGGGTAGGCCGCGGTAGTGACAGCCGTTGGTCCTCTGAAATCCCCCACGTTCGGATAAGCTGTAGGAGTCTAAAATATAACAACCGGAGTTGTGCGGAAGCAACACGGGAGGTTATCTCCCCGTGGTACCTGGGTGCTTAAGTCAATGTTCTTCAACGCTAGTGTATCTAACTCGTTCCTACCAGCTTTATGTGTATAGTACAAAAGAACCTAGAACTAACTCGTGTGTCGCCTCCTATGCCTAGGACCCTTAGAGAGAGAGTGAGTGTGTGTGTGATCACACTACCCCCTTTATCATATTCTTACCCCTGCACTTGAGTGTTTGATTTATTTCCGTCTATGATCTATACTCATTGCAATAGAGTTGATCTTGTCATTCCGCCAATGCCTTCCTTGGATTCGATACCCTTTGGAATACTCCTTTGGGGAAATGCTACAATGGTACTTCCGTGCGCTTGCGAATCTCTGTAACGTTAATATTTACCAACCAGCATTTCTGGCGCTATTACCAGGATGGGTTCCAAACCTGTTCTTAGGTGATTGTGTTAAGAAATGTCAACACTTGTGTATGCAAAATACTGATGCTTCATTTGTCTCCACAATAGTTAGTGATCCAGATGCATACAACTCATTTGAGAACTTGCCAAACATGGCTCGAGTGTACACAGAGGCAGCATTCCACTCGATAGGGACCCCAATTCGGATGTGCCTTCACCTCTATATACATAAAACTCGGTGTTAGTTTGTAAAAGCTGAGGAAGCAACGAATTGAACAACACGTAAGATAATGTAGCTGCAACCTGTCTAGTAACATGATCTTCCCTAGCTTCCTCAGCTCTAATGGATGAAAGCATGTGATGAACAAGTGCATCGGAGCAGACCTTGGAATGTACGTTTTCAAAACGTGGTTTGCGCTTTTGCTTCGTTGAGTGCTGGTCATGCCCCCGCAGAAAACACCACGGAAGTACGGTCTTGCCCACATTTCTCATTTTTCGAATATACGGGTAATGTAGTTGTTTTCTCCTAGATTGTACTTGCTCAACAGGCCCTTCCACGAATTCTCGAATTCAATTGGACACAAAACATCAGTGACAAGCGAATGGAACTCACCCTTGAACGGGCGTACTTGCTATAAACAGCACTGAGTTTTTCCTTTGCCTTGCGCAATACGTGCCAACAGCACCACCTGTGGCGTGTATGCGGCAAGACATTACGTATAGCAGCTTCCATTGCGGCACACTGATCTTCACAAATAACATCAACAAAAAAATTTACCACCGAATGTACTGTATGAAACAATGCTCAAATTTGTCAATACAAAACTAACTTGTTAACATAGTGGCAGGAGCCTTCCCTTGCATCATGGCAACGAAAGTTGAGAAGGCCCACTCGAAACTCTCTATTGTTTCTTGACGCAAAAACACTGCACCAAATACGATGGATTGGAAATGGTTGTTCACGCCCACGAACAACGCAAATGGCATGTCATACAAGTTAGTCCTGTAAGTTGTGTCGAAGGTTATCGCATCACCAAAACTGGCGTAGTCTGATCTATTCTGTCCCGTGCACCACATAATGGATCTAACCCTGGCCCCTTCATCCGAGTCTATGCAAACTGCTAGGTTTGGGTCATCAGCTTGCATACCGCAAAGAATACGAAGTGTCTTCCCAATGTCATCCACAATGGATTCCTGTGACATCCTAGCACATAATCCTCTCAGCGAAGCACGAGTGAACTGACTGTCCCTACCATTACCAAGGACGGACCCTAACACACCGTAAAGCCTTGACACAGTAATGTTGTTAGACCGCAATTTCCTAATCAAATCATTCGTAACTGCATCTATCTTATTGTGAGAACACCACTGACGGCGTTCGTCTACTGTGCGCGACAGAGGGTGATTATGATGGTACTCGAACCTGGCCACGTACCACCCGTGATCGTCGGTTCGAAGAAGACGAACCATCGCGCGACATCTTGTACGCTGCGTCGTGTTCAGCTCCGGCGGTGCGAAACCCTGGGGAAAACATTACTTAATGACGCGTGAACACGAGCAAACGAAAAGGCAAATGCCAAACATAAGAGAATCTATAAACCAATTAATACTCACCGAACAGGCGCACACCACATCCTGATGACTACGATATCCACCGGAATTTGTTCTGCTACGCCCAAACCTCACGCCAAAACCAACATCCTAGGAGTACAAATTATAGAACTCGTACCCCTCCTCGACCGAATCAAACGTTGTTCCCAACACCGGGAGAAAGACGCTCCGCCCATCGCCATGGCCATAGTCGCCTTCCGCAGCTGAACGCAGAGCCCTGTCAACGGCTGAGACGGGAGACGCAGGTAGACAACTAGTTGGTCCTTGCAACGCACGGCGCCTGGAATAATGGTACGCAAAACAGAAAAAGTTCATCAAGAATCATCAAGAATTCCCCTAGACCCTAAACAAACTAAACATTACCCACCTAACTTGACATGCTTGAGCGCTCGTCAAAGCATGAAACTCCATTGTTGCTCAAACAGGCAAGCTGTTCTTGGTGGAGTGCTCTCCCTCAATGCCCAACATCCCTATTTAATAGCGCTCCTGGGTAAATTTGAAAGACAACGTGTTGCGCTGGCACATAGTGGGCATATGCCCATAACCATAGTGTGCTGCGCACTTACAAAAGGTCGGTGGGCAAATACCTGACACACTCACGCACTTGGGAATATATTTGAATTTAGCCTCCATGTGATTACCGGATGTAGGCCTGATTACCGCGCATCGTTCAAATTCAAACATGCACGAATCTAAAGGCGCCAGCGATATCTATGGTCGGATCATGGGTGGGCATATGCGCCTATGCTCACAAAGTATTTTTCCTAGATTTGCCCATTATCTTCGGTTCCGATCATGGGGGGCATGGACAACAGGCTACTATAATTACTACTTAGAGTACTGAACAACCCAATATCGAGGGAAATGTTTGAACCAAATGGATTGAAGCAAACCGGTTTGTCACCGGCTTGAGGAGGCATGCCGTAGGCTCCTGGTTGCAGTGGAAGCGAAGTCCATGGCGCAGTAGTACGATTGTTCACCGCCCTCGTGTTGTTGCTTCCACAATAATGGCGTGCCGGTTGATCTTGTTGGCCGGGGAGCGAGACCAGTAGCAGCAGCAGAACTGATGAATCGGTGGTGTTGGCGGTGCCGAAGTGGCCGCCGCAGATGTCCATCGGCGGAAGCCAGGATGGGTGCCCGGCAGACGGATCGGAGGAGCTGAGGTCGTGGTTTGGCTGGTCGGGGATCATCTGGTAAACGATCTCCGGGGAGTTCGCCACGGGGGCCCATGATTGTTGCGGTGGTGGTGAAGAGAGCGTGTTTAGAATCAACGGGATGATCAGAACCGTGGTTGGAGTTGCCTGCGGCGGCATCGTCACGAATTCAGGACAGCGGAAGGGTTTACAAAGGAGGAAGAGGATGGAGATGAGATCTAGCGCCCAGTGGCGTCGAGGCAATAGAGCGCCGAGTTTGCATGAAGATTCAGTTGAGTATGCAGATTTATTCAATGCTACTGAAGTCGAAGGTGAAGGTACCTAGCAAGAACTGAAAGAAAAATATCAACACTCTGTCCTGAAAAACCAGAGCAATAGGATTTCCAGCGGTAGACTGATGCGCGGATACTTGTGAAAACCCTCGTATCAGATAGTGGATACTCATCGGATACTGCCAGGACACTGATAATCACTCGATACTTGTCGGACAAGTATCAAACATTTTTCAAACATTTTTAAATAATTTTAAAAAATAAAATAATTCCGATAATTTGTTGACACCTTCCCGATTCTATCCCGACATTTAAAAACCCTAACCCCTCATTCGGTGTATAAATACGCCCTCTATGCATGTAGGACCCTCTCAACACGCATCCTCACGTCGTTGTTATTTTAGTTTGCTTCCATGTTCAAACCGACAGTAAGAGTCACTAGTGAGGGTGAATAACAGAAGACATAATGAAATACAAAATAACAAAGAATCAGGTACTCTAATAACTTTTTAAGTGGCTTTTTTGAATTGTGCATTTATTTATATTTCTATTAAATATAAATATAATATAAATATTCGCGTATCCCTGTATCCATATTTTTCAAAAAATGACGTATCGGAGTATCGACGTATCGCGTATCCGTATCCGTATCTAAGTATCTGTGCAACTTAGGCGGTAGAAAGGGACTTGCAACAATAGAGACGCCGGCCAGTGCCGGCAACCCTCTGTCACCAGCGAAGCTGCAAGCCACGCGGATCGGAGATCTTTTGGAGGCAAAGCCCCGTAAAATGAATATACCTAAACTGAAATTTTAGTGTGCATGAAAAAACGAGAGTCGTCATCCATTCAACAAAATGGATGGGAACGGTAGAAACAAAAAAAAGTATCATGAAATACTAAAAGAGAATTACTAGCAAGTACCAATTTGGTACGACCAAGTACAAAAACAGTAAAACATTATCATGATATATTCGTTTAATTATGTGTAAATCTATTTAATTATTTTTAAAACGGTACTTGGGTAATACCGGGTAGTACCAGGTAGTGCCTTATACTAATATTTTTTTCACTAGCTAATTTAATTAGGTAGTACCAGATAGTACCTAGTACCGGGTCCACCAAAATGGTACTACCGGGTACTACTCCATTGGTACTACCTAGTACTACCTGATACTACCACCGTTAGATTTCACTGGATGGATGGCTCACATTAATTACAAGCACCCTAAAATTTCCCTAAAATAAAAAGTATATGCACCATATATACTACTAGAGAAAGAGCATTTTGTACTGGTGCGTAACCCCCTTTAGTACCGGTTTTCAAACCGGTATTGTTCTTTGGGTACTAATGTGAGTGGACATTTGTACCGGGTATTTCACTCGGTACTAATGTGACATTAATATTGAGTGGTTTTTGGACACGGTACTAATGGGGTGTGCCACCTCCGGCGTCCTCTCTCCTCCTCTCATGTTCTTTTCCTTTTTCCTTTTTCTATTCTTTTTCCATCACATAATCACATAATGTTATGAATCTCAAGAATCACATGATCTATTTCACAATCTCACAAGAATATTATCTCATAATCATAATCTCACAATCTGAGAATACATCAACAAGTTACAATCCTAGATTTCACAAGAAATCAAATGTCACAAAAATACACATCTCATATTCATCACAATCTCACAAAAATCATCATTCCAAATTTCACATCAACCAAAATCAAAAGATCCCAAATCGAAATCACAAGGACAAATCACCGCAAGAATGATCCAACATGCGCCCGCCTGCCTCTCGCGTCCCAGCCGCCACCCTGGGCTCTGCGCCGCCGGCCTCTGCTCGCCGCGGGCCCAGCCACCGGCGCGCGGGGCTGCGCCGGCGCGCGGTAGGCCGGCTTGCGCCGCCATGCGCTAGGTCAACCGGCCTCCAGCTCCGCCGTCCGGGAGGCCGCGCGCCCCCGCGGATGGAGCTCCGCCGCCCGGGAGGCCACCGCATCGCCGCGCCACCCGAGCGAGCGAGACCAGCCCTGTGCGCCCGGCCTTCCGCCAACGAGCGACCAGGCCTCTAGCCCCACGGCTCCCGGCACCGCCGCGCCTGCGCGCCCGACCGGCCGGCCGGCCGCCTGGCACCGCCACCCGCCTGGCTCCGGCCTGCAGGGAGAGAAGACAGAGGGTGATGTCCAGATCCAAAATAAGAGAAGGTGAAAAAATGAGAGAGGGTGAGCTTGAGATCCAGAATGAGAGGGGGAGGACAGAGCTGCGATTTTTTCTAAGTGTTGGGAAGGCCGACGGGGTGCACAACATTAGTACTGGGGTATATTTTGACCCGGTACTAATGTGCCTCCGTGAGTACCAGGCCTTTTTTACACCCGGTACAAATGTGCAGCGTTCACATTAGTACCGGTTTGTAATACTCACCGGTACTAATGTGCCACATTAGTACCGGTACGTATTACAAACCGATACTAATGTGGGTCACATGAGGGCTTCGCGGAGCTCTCCATTCGCACTGCACATTAGTACCAGTTTTTGTTCACATTAGTACCGGGTGCTAAAATAACTGGTAGTAATGTGAAAATCAGCCTAGGATGGAAGCCTGTTTCCCTGCAGAGAAATAAGTTATGAGCTTTGTTATGGTGCATGTACTTTTTATTTTAATTCTATCAGTATTAACGACATAAGTGTCATTATAAAAAAACTGACATAAGTGGGCCTCATATATATATGGTACTAATACATCGATGTCAAATAATGACCTACACAATATATCTATTTTTATTTTTTCAACCAAGAACTGTGGTGGGGAAATCCTCCTACAGTGAGATGTATTTTCAAATTTTCATTATAAGGACGCTAGCCAAGAACTAAAAGTATGTATACAAAGAAAAAAGGAAGAAACAAGAGAGATGAAAAAAGACTAAAACTAAGGTTGTGTGTTTAGATCCAATATAATGGTGAAAATGATGCGGCGTCACAGCAGATGTTTCATGGATGTCGGAAGAGATGTTTGGATGCTAAAAAAACTAATTACATACTTCACCAGAAAATCATGAGATAAATTTATTAAACCTAATTAATTTATCATTATTAAATGTTTAGTGTAGCACGACATTGTTAAATCATGGATTAGTTAAGCTTAAAAATCTTCTCACAAAGTTATCGTAATTTGTACAATTAGTTTTTCTGTCTACATTTAGTACTCATACGTCTATCCAAATATTTGATATAAATGACGGATGAAAAAACCTTGTAAGAGGGTACACCATCTATTAGTCCGTATTGCTAATGGATGATGGTGTGAGGGATTTTCCCCTCATAAATATGGACTATACCCCCTGACTCGGATGACGCTTAAGCAACAGCCGCGCCGCCCACGTCCTCTCGTCGCGCCCGCGGACCTAGCAGTCCGGCGTGCGACGCTTCCCTTCCCGTACGTGTGGATACCTTGGAGGTGCTGCATCTGGAGCACTCGGACGAGCCACACCTGAAGGACGTGACGTGAGCAACTGCACGACACTGCTACCCTCGATGCGTGTTCGTCTACATCGAGACGGTTCCGCTGCAACTGTGCGTCTAGTGGTAATCCCGTGATCTATAACTGCAGTAGATCTTATTTGCGGGGAATTTAATTTTGCGCTAGCGTAGCCTCCCCGTATCCCTTCAGTGGTATTAGAGCTATAGCTGCTAAGTTTTAGATTCGAGATGTGTGCATATGGTGATATGCGTGGAGGTAGATCAAAATTGTGATTGGTTTCGTGTTCTTGTCGTGATGGTCGTGTAACGAATTACTCCTACCGGTCGGTTTCCGCTATCGGAGTTAAGTGATACACGTAAACCTAGTCACGACGAGAAGAAGATCAATTGGATTGGTCAAATCGAAACTAGGTCAAGTGCCATGCGCATGGGATGCGCGGCGGCAGCGGATTGGATCCGCTACCGGCCCCGAGAAAATCAGAAAACATGTTGTTCGGTAAAACAACCGTAACTTTCTATGGTTAACTCGGATGGAGACGTTTTCTATATGAAAATTGATCTACATAAAATTTTACACATGATATTAAGTAGCTTTGTTAGTCTCGACAAAATTAGATTTCCCAAAATCGGCTTGTAAGATGGGTTTTTCGACAGTTTAAGTTTAGACGTCGGAAGTACGATAATCTGTTTTGCAGGTTTTGTGATCGATATGACCCATATGTGTATGTGATGCATGTGTGTAATTTATTCGTGACCTGCATGTCACGCGTAAGGCAATACGCCTGGAGCCACATGTATTGTCAAAATTGATGTAATGGTCTGCGTACCAAATTGTGATGATCTAATGCGCGATTGTGTAATTCTCTTTACTAGCATGTGTTAGATAGTTCTTGGAGGACTCATCACTGGAGGATGGCATACGTGGATCATGGAGATGGAGATCATCATGATGGACAGTACAATGGAGATGGAGATCACCATGTGTTAATGGGCCATACCGTGTCATTACTATGTGAATGCTTTCTTACTGTTTTATTTCTACATATGGGATGATAATAGTTATTTTTCTGCACGTGACGGTAGAAGTAGAACGATCCCTCGATAATGTTTAAGTTGCATGCCCTCCCAAACCTTGCACTGTCATGAGTCTTGTACGATTGGTGGTGGGTCTATGAAATTAGGGTGCCACCAATTTTCCTCGACTAGATGGGTTCGTATCGGATACTTATAGCATAAGGTTTGGTTACTTGATCAAAGCCATCTTAACGGTTAAGGGCTTTGGGGCATAAAGGTTGGGCGCCGAGACATAGAGATGTCACCCAACAATAGGAGTCATATGTGATATGATTAGCAAAGAGTTGCTTACCGATCTACATGTCTTCTAGCGGTGATGCTAAAGCTCACTAGTCGACTTGGTAGTTGTGGGTCCTGAATCACTAAGTATCAATTGAGGGATATTGATTTTAGTGAGAGTAGATTCCGTTAAATGCTTAATATAATCTACTCCGTCATGGATACTTTGTCTTAGTATTTTGCATTATTATTTTGTTGTAGTTCAATGGCACCAAGCAACACCACCTTGTTTTCTTTACGTACGGTCCTTGAGAATGACAAATTGAATGGAACGAACTATACGTATTGGATCCGTAACTTGAGAATTGTTCTCAGAGCAGAGAAAAAGGAAGAGGTTCTAGACACCCCATTACCAGATGAGCCTGCTAATGATGCAGCAACTGCTGAAAAGAACACTTACAAGAAGGCATGTGATGCTAATCTTGAAGTGAGTTGCCTTATGCTTGCTTGCATGGAGCCTGAGCTGCAGATATAGTTTGAGACTAACCATGAGGCACACGATATGATCGTGGCACTCAAAGACTTGTTCACCACACAGGCTAGGACTGAAAGGTTCAATGTCTCTAAGTCCTTTGTGGAGAGCAAGTTGGCAGAAGGCGCATCAGTTGGGCCACGTGTGATCAAGATGGTTGGATACACTCAAAGGTTGGATAAGCTGGGCTTCCCACTTGGCCAAGAGTTGGCCACTGATTTTATTCTTTCATATCTTCCGCCTAATTATGGGAACTTCATCTCGAACTACCATATGCATGGGGTGGAGAAGGGTTTGAATGAGCTATGTGGCATGCTTAAGACAGCAGAGAGTGACATCAAGAAAAGCGATGGCAGCAGCCATGTGATGGCGATTCAAAACAAGCTGACCTTTAAGAGGAAGGGCAAATCTTGGAAGAAGAATGGCAAGGCCAAGGATACGATCCTCACGCCAAACCAGGCGCCCAAGGCTAGTTCAACTGCCAAGGCTGAGTGTTTTCACTGTAAGGAAATTGGTCACTGGAAAAGAAACTGCAAGCTGTACCTAGCTTCTTTGAAGAACAAGGGAAGTAAGGGTACTTCCACTTCGGGTACACTTCATGTTTATGTTACAGATCATATTTTCCTCGCTAATACAGTTATCAATTCTTGGGTATTTGATACCGGATCGGTTGCTCATATTTGCAATTCGATGCGGGGAATGATAAAAAGTAGAAGCGTGGAAAGAGGAGAAGTTGACTTCCGTGTGGGCAATAATGCAAGAGTTCCTGCGTTGACCGTCGGGACGATGCAACTCCACCTCCCATCAGAATTTATTATGGAGTTGAATAATTGTTATTTTGTTCCAGTTTGAGTCGAAACGTTTTATCTCCTTCATGTTTGATGAAGGATGGTTATTCATTTGCGAGTGAAAACAATGGTTGTGTGATCTCTAAGAATAATATGTTTGTGGCTTGTGCATCCATTGTGAATGACTTATTTGTTTTAAATCTTGATGATTCACCTGTTTGTAAGATAAGTGCTAAAAGGTCTCGACCTAATGATTTGAGTCCTACTTACATGTGGCATTGTCATTTAGGTCATATAAGTGAAAAGCACATGAAGAAGCTCCATACTGAGGGACTTTTAACTTCGTTTGATTTTGAACCTTACGAGACATGTGAGGCTTGTTTGCTCGGCAAGATGACCAAGATGCCTTTCTCAGGTTTTCCTGAGAGAGCTTCAGACTTGTTGGAAATCATACATACAAATGTGTGCGGACCAATGAGTACGACAGCTAGAGGTGTATACGAATACTTCATAACGTTCACTGATGATCTAAGTAGATATGGCTATGTCTACCTAATGAGGCACAAGTCTGAAACATTTGAAAAGTTCAAAGAATTTTAGAATGAAGTAGAAAATCAGCGTGGCGAGAAAATTAAGGCCTTACAATCTGATCGTGGAGGCGAGTATTTGAGTCACGAGTTTAGCAATCATCTGAAGAGTTGCGGAATTGTTCCACAACTTACGCCACCTGGAACACCTCAAAGAAATGGTGTATCCGAGTGACGTAATCGAACTTTGTTGGACATGGTTCGATCAATGATGAGCCAGTCAGACCTACCGTTATCATTTTGGGCTTACACTCTAGAAACCACAGCTTTCACATTAAATAAGGTACCATCTAAGTCCATAGATAAGACACCATATGCGATATGGACTGGTAAGACTCCCAGTTTGTCTTTTCTTAAAATTTGGGGTTGTGAAGTCTTTGTCAAGCGACTTCAGTCAGACAAGCTTACATCCAAGTCGGACAAGTGCATATTCGTGGGATATCCTAAGAAGACTTTAGGGTATTATTTCTACAACCGCTCAGAGGGCAAAGTGTTTGTCGCTCGGAATGGTGTTTTCTTAGAGAAAGAGTTTGTCAAACGAGAGAAAAGTGGACAGAAGGTGTATCTTGAAGAAGTTCAAGATGAGCCGCTCGGGCAAGAGTTCACAAATGATGCTAATGTAGCTGAACGAGTTGAGATGCACGTGGCAAGAGGAACACCATCGCAACCACGAAGGTCTGAAAGGGCACGTCACGTAACTAATAAGCTCAATCTCATGATTGCGGGAGAGCGCGACATATTGTTGTTGGACAATGATGAGCCTATGACATATACGAAAGCAATGATGGACCCAGATTCTGAGAAATGGCAAAGTGCCATGAGATCCGAGATAGATTCCATGGGTGACAATCAAGTTTGGAACTTGGTTGACCCGCCGGATGGTATTAAACCTATAGAGTGCAAATGGATTTATAAAAGGAAGAGAGATATGGATGGAAATGTTCACATCTATAAAGCTCGACTTGTTGCAAAAGGTTTTCGACAAGTTCAAGGGGTTGACTACGATGAGACATTCTCACCTGTAGCGGTGCTTAAATCTATTCAGATTATTCTAGCTATAGCTGCATATTTCGATTATGAGATATGGCAATGGATGTCAAGACAGCTTTTCTAAATGGGAATCTGACTGAGGATGTGTATATGACACAACCTGAGGGATTTGTCGATCCGACCAATGCTGAAAAGATATGCAAACTTCAGAAGTCCATTTATGGATTCAAGCAAGCATCTCGGAGTTGGAACCTTCACTTTGATGAAGTGGACAAAGGGTTTGGCTTCATTCAAAGTGAAGAAGAACCTTGTGTTTATAAGAAGGCAAGTGGGAGCTCTGTAGTATTTCTAATCTTATATGTGGATGACATATTGCTGATTGGAAATGATATTCCTATGCTTGAAGCCTCTAAGACCTCATTGAAAAATAGTTTTTCGATGAAGGACTTAGGTGAGGCAGCATACATTTTGGGCATCAAAATCTATAGAGATAGATCAAAAAGGCTTATAGGATTAAGCCAAGACACTTACATTGACAATGTGTTGAAACGGTTCAACATGGAAGAGGCGAAGAAAGGGTTCTTACCTATGTCACATGGCATACATCTTAGCAAGACTCAGTGTCCTTCAACTGTTGATGAGTGGGAACGCATGAGTAGAATACCGTATGCTTCGGCTATCGGATCTATTATGTATGCAATGATATGTACACATCCAGATATTTCGTATGCGCATAGTATTACAAGCAGATACCAATCTGATCCAGGTGAGGGTCACTGGACAGCGGTTAAAAATGTTTTTAAGTACTTAAGAAGGACTAAGGACATGTTCCTTGTCTATGGTGGTGAGGAGGAGCTCGTTGTAATGGGTTACACCAATGCTAGTTTCCAAACTGACCAAGACGATTCAAAGTCGCAATCGGGATACGCATTTACGATAAACGGTGGTGCTGTGAGCTGGAAGAGTTCCAAGCAGGAGACACTGGCTGATTCTACAATAGAAGCCGAGTACATCGCGGCTTCAGAAGCTGTGAAGGAGGGTGTTTGGATAAGGAAGTTACATACTAAACTTGGTGTGTTTCCGAATGTCTCCAGCCTATTGGATCTCTACTATGACAACAATGGGGCTATTACGCAAGCAAAGGAGCCTAGGAATCATCAAAAGAACAAACATGTACTGCGGAAATTTCATCTGATATGAGAGATCGTTAGACGAGGTGATATCAAGACATGCAAAGTACACACGGATTTGAATGTTGCAGATCCTTTGACAAAACCCCTTCCACAGCCTAAGCATGAGGCGCACATGAGAGCTATGGGTACTAGATACATTCTAAATTAGCTCAAGTGCAAGTGGAAGAATGTTAGAAATATGTCCTAGAAGGAATCATAGAGATGATTATATTTCATTGTATCCATGACACTTTGTTCTTTTATTGAATATCCATGAAAGACGACTTGTATTTGATCGGCAATTATGTGAATTGTTTGTGAAACTCTTTTACTTGTATGGTTATTCAAAACTTGTCCCTAGTATGAGTTAATGACTAGCACATTTATTAGTTGATGACTATGTTTCATAAGTCATGAACATGGAGATGTATAACTAATAATGTGGGCACATGTATGACATGGGGCTCGACTGACCCAATTTGAGATTTTGTTACATAGTTATCTATTTACACAACGTGTATGCTATGTCCTTAGACTTGAGATTGTCGCATGTACTCAAGATGTGAATTGATCTACTTAGAGGCTATCAACCGCTACTCCGTAACTGGGTAGTTATAAAGGTGGCTTTCGGGTTTGTCAGGAAGCATGATGTGAGGCATGGTCAATTAAGATGGAATTTGCCCCTCTCTACTTGAGAGAGATATCTCTGGGCCCCTCGAGTGATTGGATCAAGAAATGCATGGCCGTGCTGGGTTAAGTGTTAACCTATGAAAGGATCCGAATCACAGTATCGAGAAAGAGAGATCAGCTTGGAGCTAGACCAAATATCGTGAGGCAAAGGGAATAGCATGTATGCTACGATGTGATGGTTCGTCTGATATGATCTTTACGTATGCATAGGAGTTGACACGTCTTGCTAGAGGCCGCTATCAACTATTGGTCGAGTAGGAGTACTCGAGCCATGTCTATGTATACGTGAACCCGTAGGGTCACACACTTAAGGGATTGGAAGTCGAATCAGGATGTACTTGCATAGTTGACTCTAGTGCAAGTGGGAAACTGTTGGAGATATGCCCTAGAGCCAACTGGATTAGATCCATTAGTGGGTTCAGATAGATTTGATCCATTGGGTTATAAAACTCATAATGGGCCATAATTGTTGTAAAACCCATTAGCTTTGGAAAGGGGTACACCATCTATTAGTCCGGAAGGCGAACCAGCTTCCTTTGTACCATCCACGTCCAACGCTATGGCCCAGAACACACTTCGTGAGTACTCAGCTCCTTTCACTGACCAGGTACTGCAAGGCCCTGAGGTGGTAATGGGGACTGAAAATTTTGAGATCAAGACGGGTCTAATTACGATGGTACAGGCTAGCCCATTCTGTGGTAAGCCAAATGAGGATGCCAATGCTCATCTGCAGCAATTCCTAGAGCTATGCAGCACTTTCGTCATCAGGGGTGCAAATATGGATGCTGTTCGTTTACGACTATTTCCATTCTCCCTCCTGGTGAAAGCTAAGCAATGGTTCTATGCGAATCGTGAAGCTATTAACACTTGGAGTAAGTGTTCAGAGGCATTTCTCAAGAAGTTCTTCCCATTGGGTAAAACCAATGCTCTTCGTGGAAGGATTTCTGGTTTTCAGCAAGCAGCAAGTGAATCTATTCCAGAGGCTTGGGAGAGGCTTCAGGAGTATGTCCTGGCCTGTCCTCACCATGGGATGGAGGATTGGCTTATTCTTCAAAGCTTCTATAATGGGTTGACTCCGACAGCCCGAGGCCATATTGATGCTGCTGCTCAAGGAGCATTCTTCTTACTCACTGTTGATGATGCTAAATTACTCATTGAGAAGATAGTCTCCAACCAAGGGTGGAGTGATGAAAGACTCCAACCACGACCGAGGGGTACTCATACTGTCAAGGAAGCAGACATGATTACTACCAAGATGGATCTTCTTATGAAGAGATTGGATGACTACACCAGCGAGAAGGCTGCCATGGCCACCACTACTCTGCCTATGGATTCTCACATGACTTGTGAAGTTTGTGGCAACACTGGGCACTCAGGCAACTATTGTCCGGAGACTCAGGAGGAAGTGATGTACATGAACGGCAACAACAACGGTTATCGTCCACCTCAACAAGGAGGCCAATCGTGGAATCAACAATGCCCTTACTATCAAGGAGGTAACCAAGGTAACTCGTACAATCCTAACCAACCTTCCTTGAGAGATCTTGTTTTTGGGCAAGCTAAGATTAACGAAGGTATCAACAAAAAGTTAGCTGCCCTTGATAAAACTGTGGAAAGCCTCAACGTTAAGCTTGATAGTTTTTCTTCTGCTCAGAAGAGTCAGCTAAGTTTCAACAAAATTTAGAAACCCAGCTGGCTCAGTTGGCTGCTTTGGTTCCATCTCCTGATAACGGGAGGATCCCGGGGCAACCCGTGTCCTCTTGTGAGAATGTTAGTGTAGTGTCAACCAGGTGGGGTAAGCCACCTAGGAAGACACATACTTCTAACTATGCAGGAAAGCCCATACAATAAGTTCTTGATCCATGGGAGGAATCAGCAGTGGTGCACAAGAAAGATCCAGGCTACCCGACTATTACTTGCACATTTTATTACAAGAAGATTAGGCATGCCCTTTGTGACCTTGGTGCGAGTGTTAATCTCATGTCCAAGGCCATGTTCGAGCAACTTGGATATCCAGCTCTCTCTCCAACAGCATGGACTATCCAACTCGCCGATTCAACGATACAATACCCAGAAGGAATTGTTGAGAGCTTATTCGTCAAGGTCAAAAGTTCTTATGTCTTCGCGGATTTCGTGGTCCTTGATATGGATGACGAGGGAGGAATGCCGCTCATCCTTGGGCGACCATTTCTCAGTGATGTCCGAGCTAGGATCAATGTGGGGTCCGAAATCATCCGCTTCCGCATTGGGAAGAGGAACTTGAAGTTCAAGTTTTAGGACAAAGAAGAGCAATGCTATTTGGTGCAAGATAGTGTTGAGCAGCTTGGGGGAAGGACGGAGCCTTCACCCCCAAGGAAGAAATCTCCGTCAAAGAGGTTAAAGAAAAATCGGAAAGAATGGTGGAAGATTGAGATGGCACCAACCTCTACTTCTCAGGAGTGGGGTGCTGAATGGAATTGATCGCTAAGAAGAGTCCAACTCGTCAGACTAAAAATGATGGGTCCTTTCTTCCAAAAAGGTTAAAGCTGGTACTTATCTCATATTTCCCTTTCCAAAATTTTATTTCCAAAAAAATTGCATATTTGATTTTCCAAAACTCTGCATCTGCATTCTAGATTTATCTAGCCTTTTTCCCTTTTCAAATAAAATTTCTGAAAATAATTTCTGAGTTTGAAAACCATAGAAAATTCTTTTGGGCAATTTCTGGAGTAAACTTTGGCCGGTGCACCTTGGCATATCTTTATATAGCCGTTGGTGGCACACCTGCCAAAGGGGGCCAGCACTAGGCCCACCACTAGGCCGGCCGAACCAGGGTTCGGCCGAACCCTGGTAACGGTCAAGTGGGCCCAGCCTCGGCCAACAGCTCCTAGCCGTTGCCCAATGGCTATCCCGCGGTGTGCTGCCCCTTTGCTCTATAAATTGGACCCGAGAGGGGGTGTTCTTCACCCATTCAACTCATTTCACTCACACCCCCCTCTCTACTCCTTGCTCTCTTGGTTTTCTTGGATTTCTTGCTCAAGATTGGATCATCAAGTATTCTCTCTATTGTGTTGCTGAAAATATTGTTATTGGTGGATCAAGCTCGGTAAGAACTTCATTCGATTTCACTAACCCATCACCGAGTTGCTCTTGTTGTTCCTTGTTGTGCTAGCATGAACTGGGCGGCGAACACTCTCCGGAGGGTGACACGCTCATGCTCTCGTTCGCGGGCAAGCACGAGTGCATCCACCCCTGTCGAGCCGACGCCAAGCCCATCGACGATGGATTATGAAGAAGAGCAAGAAGAGCAAGCCGAGCCACAAGCCACGGAGGAGGTCGTCGACGACACCCCCTACCTCAGCTTGCGGGGTGATCGAGAGGAGCCTATGCCCTTCTGAAGGACCGAATCTTCGCCCACACCAGGGACTTCGACTCGGTTCTCATGGAGAAGACAGGTATGAATCTCGAGTTCATTTCCATTTGGAATGCTCTTGGTTGGGAGGAGTTTGCGCCGGTTACAAAGCTTGGCTCTCGGCCCCTCACCATCCAATTTCTTTGCTCTCTTACTGAGACCACGGATGGCATTGAGTTTCGTCTTTTCGGGACCGATTATCGTCTTTCTTGGAAGGATCTTAGTCGTCTTCTTGGTTTTAGTCCTCGTTGTGCTGTCTCTTTGAAGCGAGCTTGTGAGGGTTATGTTCGAGAATCTTTCTGGGCTGATATCTCTGGTCTTGTTTACAGTGGCAAGTTTGTACCTCAGTGCAACGATATTGTGCATCCCACTCTTCGCCTGTGGCACAAGTGGCTCGCCATTACTCTCTTTCCACGAGAGGATGTTCGGCCCGTGCGCAGCGATGAGATGATGCTTTTATACACCGCTGTCAACCGGATCAAGGTCTCTCCCGTTAAAGCTATGATTCGGCAGTGGTTGACGAAATTCAAGATGATAGGTCCTATTGAGTGTACGGCTTTGGTGACTCGTATTGCTCTCAGACTCGGGGTTCTTAGCGGGAATCCCGTACCCTTCATCGGGACGCCCCGAGTTCTCATTGATGAGGCATACTTGATCCAGGGGCATATACTCAAGAGGGGTCCAAATGATTCTTTGACTTTCTTCTTTCCGGGCTATACAAATCAAATCTCTGTTGACACATCTTATCCTATATATTTATAAGTCAACTAAACATGAGAAAAGGGCATAAATTTTAATATCAACCTAGAATAGGGTGCCACTAACAGTTTTTCTGGAGATTTGGTAAATTATATAAATCCAGGAACCATTCGGGAAAAGTGCTAAAAGAATCAAATCTAGAAGACTCCAGAAGGCTCCGGAACTCAACGAGACTTGGCACCCAAGAAAGAAGCATCTAGAAGAAGCGACGGACCACCTGGCCGAAGTGGGCCCCGAGGGGGGCCCACCCAGCCCGATCGGCCTGGTGGTGGGGCCGGTCGGCCTCCCCCGGGCGCCACCTCAGCCCTACTTCCAGAAGGTTCTTCCACCGCCTATGAGGATCAATCTAAACCACTAGTTAGGTTGGTTTGATCAAACGGCACACGTCTACCCCTCAGGGCTATATAAGCAGCCCCCCTGCCCCCTGGCAGAGGCATCTAGAAACCTGAGTTTGCATACACCAGATCAAGTCATCAAGTTAGAGATACTACGCCCTAGAAACACCATATAGCAGAGTAGCTAGCTAGTCTAGATCTAGGAGGAGGCAAGGCGTCTACTTGGCTCCTGATCGTCTAGAGGCTGATCGAGATACTGATCTAGCTTCGCTCTTGTAAGTTCTTATCTAGTTCCTTACATTTGTTATATAGACATATGTTCTTATCAATGATTATATTCGACATTATATGCTTTGGTGTTTATTATGATTACATGTTTAGCATAGTTGATTTGCCTTTATATTCATGTATGGAGTCGTATAGCCCTCACCTAGATCATTTGTTAACATGGGTGAACGGTAAAGACAGTGTAAGCGTGGTGCTTATATTGTATTTATCTGCGATTGCACCCTATATGCCGGGTCGTGTGGTAGATCGTGGTGGTGACAGCACTATTGAGTCCTTCGCAGTCCACCCCCCGTGTATAGGACTAGTGGAGCCTTATACTGTTTGGGTTGTTTCAAGTTTCGGCCTTGATCCTCCTGGATAGTCTCCCCATGCATTAATATAATAGTTCTTCTTCCATGATTGTTAAATGTTTGCACTAATCATAGTTTGCATTGACATATAGTTGAGAGTTACCGAGGAGTATCCTCTCTAACTAGACTTTGCTATATTTCTCTTGCTATAATGACACTTTCTAGCTGCTCATGATGTTATGACTTGAACAATGCTATCAATATCTTTATCTTTATGTGACTTACCCCTGTTTATAGCAATTGATATATTTTGGCCACTCTACATTATAAAACTGAGAGATGAGCATATATTAGCTATTATGGATTAGAAAGACTTCTTTCCCTGTGGTAGAATATAAATACGATACCTGGTTTTACTCCTGGTTAAAATGCTACAATGGTATATTCATATCTGTGCGCTTGCGGATTCCCAGTTTATATATATCTTCTTTTCTAGAGATCCAAGGCATATGTAAGAGTACCATATCCATGCGTTTTCTGGCACACCAGTCAGGGCTGACAACCTATATCGAGTTGTGCTATGAATCGTGTTGGAGTTCACCTTTTAGTTTAATCTGAAAGCAACATCTGATATACACTTAGCATCATGTTAAGATATACCTTTGCATTTCTGGTGCCGTCGATAGAGATGGATCTTATATCCGTTTCTAGTCAATGACGTTAGCAATGTCAACAAGCATTTTTGGCGCCATTGCCGGGGAAAGAAAGTCTATAGCCTAGATGAAAAAGTTTCAGTAATAGCATGCATGCATCTCTCACACATAATGTATCGAGAACCCAAATTATCATTGCTTAAACAGGTTTACCCTTGTTCTTTCCACTTTTGTCTATCTTATTTCAGGGTAATGTATGAATAAGAATCTTCCAGAAGACTTCGTTTCAGATCCAGAGAAAATCTTAAGGAAGGCAAGGTCAAAGCTCAGGTCTCCTGATTCTCGGCCCACGACTTCTGCCTTGGGAGATTCAACAGCGCGAAGCTTAACACCCACGTTTGAAGTAATGGCAAACAAGTCCCTACGCGAATACTCTGCACCGACCCCGGACAACATTCGTACTGGTCTGACAGTCGCTGTAGGAAATGCTGCTTTTGAGCTCAAGCCTGTGCTGATCAACATGGTACAAGCTAGCCAATTTTGTGGAAAAGCTCATGAAGATGCCAACAAACACCTTCAACATTTCTTGGAGATATGTAGCACCTTCACGATCAAAGATGTGCCAAGTGATGCAGTCCTACTTCGTTTATTCCCATTCTCATTATTGGGGCGAGCGAAGCAATGGTTTTACTCCAACAAAGACAAATTTACAACTTGGACATTGTGTTCTACTGCCTTTCTAGCAAAGTTCTTTCCTATAGGCAAAACCAATGCCTTACGGGGGAAAATTTCGAGTTTCCAGCAGCAACACGAGGAATCTGTTCCTGAAGCATGAGAGCGCTTTCAAGACTACATTTCAGAATGCCCACATCATGGAATGGAAAACTGGTTGCTCTTGCAGACCATCTACCACGGGCTCTCTACCAACACCCGTGAAACGATGGATGCTGCAGCTGGAGGTGCTTTCCTGTCCCTTACACTTACTCAAGCTACTAACCTTGTGGAAAAGATGGCGTCCAATCAAACTTGGAACGAGGAACGTCAACCCCGCAAGAAAGAAAGAGGAATGCACCAGCTCAAGGAGGTAGACATGCTGTCTGCCAAAATGGATTTACTGATGAAGAGGCTTGAAGACAAAGCCCCTGAGAAGAAGGAAGTCATGCAACTCTTCGAATCCCGCATGACCTGTGAAGAGTGTGGAAACACTGGACACTTAGGGAGTCAATGCCCTCAGCTGGAGGAGGACGTGAACTACATCAACAATAGCAACCAATATCGTCCCGAGCAGAATCAAGGATGGACTCAGCAGAGGACCAACTACCCAGGTAACTATTCAGGTAATTATCAAGGTAATAATTCTTCCAATAATTTCTCACCTTTAAGAGACTTAGTCCAAAACCAGGGTAGAATTATGGATAATCTGTCCAAGAAGTTAGCTTCCAATGATAAAATGCTCGATACTATTAGTAATAAAATGGAAAGCTTTTCTTCTGCCATCAAGAACCAACATAGCTCTAATAAAATGCCAGAATCTCAGATTTCTCAGCTGGCATCATCTGTTCCCACGGCTAACCCAGGTATGATTCCGGGCCAGCCGGAAGAATTAGAATCTGCAAATCTTGTCGATATCTATTCTGCAGATCTGTGTTCGAGTAAGACAGAAAAAGGCCCAAGATGGACTGACTGGGGCATGCCCGCCAAAAGAGGAGATCCAGGAAGGCCCATCATCACCATCACTATTGGAGCCTACACCTTCAAGAATGCACTTTGTGACTTTGGGTCTAGCGTCAACATAATGCCTAAGGTAATATATAAGAAAATCAATGGTTCACCTTTATTGTATACAACCATGTGCTTGCAGCTTGCAGACCTGTCACTATGCTACCCCGAGGGCATCCTAGACGACGTATGTCTGGGGGTAGGACGCTCCTACGTGGCTGCCGACTTCGCTGTTGTCGAGACTGGGGGAAGTGAGAACGCTCCAATCATTTTGGGACGTCCTTTCCTTGCCACAGCCAAAGCCATCATCTACGCCGACGCCGCTAAGATCGTCTTCACCATCAATGGGAGAAAGGAGAGATTCAATTTCAAGAACAAGATCCTAAAAGCTCCTGCACACCCCCGATATCCTTACCCCCAAGAACACGAGCCAGTTGTCGAGAAGAAGAGAAGAGATAGAAGGAGGAATAAGAAGAACAATCACCTCAACCGCATGTGGAGGAAGTTTGGATGATCAACACGATTCAATCAGAGAATGAGAACCAGTTCCCTTCACCATTACTGCCAAAGTTTGAAGACCCTGGAGTTCCATCAATCCACTGTTCCATCAATCAATGGAACTTCCAGCGAGTTGTCTGCGACACGGGATCGGGCACCAACCTAATGTCTAAGGTAACCTACGAACTAATATATGGTGACCTGCCTTTGTATTCCACATATATAATGTTGCAGATGGCGGATCAATCACAACGGTTCCCGGAAGGAATTGCATGAGATGTACCTATCAAGATAAAGGACCACTATGTCCTGACTAACTTTTTAGTCATAGACATGGGAGATGAGCAAGATCCTCCCATCGTGCTTGGAAGACTGTTCCTGAACACAACAAGAGCAATCATCTACATCAGGACTGGCGAGATCCACTTCCAGTTCAGAACTGAAAAGGTACGCTGCTACTTCAATACTTATACTGATCCTGAGCAGCCCAAGAAGAACAAAACGCGGAGACGCCTTCAGAAATTACAACGCAAGCTGAACACAAAGTTGACAGATGTCAAGAACATTGAAGAAGAGATCAAGGAGAAGTCCGCTCAGCTTCTACCAGCCCAGTATTCTGAACCTGTTACTCCAGAAAGGTCTCCACCGAAGAAACAAGTTTGGAGGAAGAAAGATCAAAGTACACCTTCGGAAGACCAATCACTACCCGCGTCATCAACTGATCAATCAATGGCCACTACATCTACGCCATGGGAGTAAGTACTCGAAACTTTCGCCGAGAGGTAACTCGGTATTTATCTTTATATTCTGCACTGCATATTTAGATTAGCATGTTTATTTCCCTATACCTGCATTGAAAAAATCATAAAAATATTTTCTGCTTTTGCATTCTTTAAGGCCCCATGTACTCCGTACCGTGGCGACATAATAAATATATTTTTGCATTCACATGTTTTTGCATTTAGCATCCCTTTTGCATATAAAAAAACCCAAAAAGAAGTGGGCACATGAAGGCTCACATCATAATCCTAGAATTTGTTCCTTCGGGTATGTGCGAGACTAATATTTACAGGGAGAATTTAATAAGGACCTGAAGGCAAACAAGTTCCAAGGATGAATCAAGAATCACTTCAAGATCCAGCTTGGGGGAGAGCACCCCCAGTTATCACGATAAGTATCACTATCCTATGTTTTTAGCTAGTTATTTGAGTATTAGTTAAAAGTCTTAGTTTGAATAAAATGCTAGAGTCTGCTAGTTGGCTTTTCTCTTTAATAATGATCTTGATGATATATGCTTGGAGATGATGAATAGTTGCTCCGCCGTAATCCCTTTTAAAGTGCTTAGTTTTCAGACCTAGATTCTCCTGAAGCTTAAATGCTTAATTTGCTCTAAACCCAAAACCTGTGCAAGTACATGCTTAATCTGAGTCTAGGCCTTGAAAGATGATTCATGAAAAGTTGAGTTGCTATTGATCATTTTCCTAGAGAAGCTTGATTCCTGGATTTATCTTAAAAATCATGAAATTTTATATGATGAGTTCCTGTGTCTATGATCCTTAAGAGCTTGTCATACACATCAAGATCATTCCATTCCACCATTTATGCTGCTTCTGACATGGAAGTACGCATTTTCCATCAAGCCATACAGCTCATGCAACTCTAGGATATATCTCTCTCAATGTTAAAAAGGATTCTGGGGCTACATTCGAAAAAAAAGAAGAGGGGAAAAAGTGAGAAGAGAGAGGGAGAGAAAAGGACAAGTGTCATACTAGGCGAGAAGGGCCTACCTCCCTAAAATAAATTTAGAGATGAATAATGGACACGTGTCCGAGGGCGAGTAGAGCCCACATCTCTAAGGAGAGAGAAAAATGGACAAAAGTCCGGGGCGAGTAGAGCCCACCTCTCCAAGAATGGAAAGCCCAGATCTTAAAAATCTTAGAAAGAGAGATATAGTCCAAGAGCTAGGCTAAAAGGCTTACCACCTTTCACCCTCATCCATCCAACACTATCATCCATACATATCTTGCCAAGTGTGACTCCATGCTTGAGAAGGTCATACACAGGATCTCTGAGTTTTATCTGAAAAATGTGCAAAACCCCAGGATGATAGCTGATCAAAGAATTTGAGATATACTGCTTGACTTGATTGTTTTGTCTTTTATTTGCTCAAGATTTATGAAAAGGCTATGCTTAAAGGTTGAAGGTAGGAGAGAGCAATCTTGTTGAGGAGAATTGGTTTTGAAAACCATAGTACTTTTGAGGTGTGAAAGCGTTGTAGCAACTCCTGATCCTGCTAAAGCATATCTTTGCTAGGGACTAGCAAAGGGTAAGCTTGGGGGAGTTTGTTGACACATCTTATCCTATATATTTATAAGTCAACTAAACATGAGAAAAGGGCATAAATGTTAATATCAACTTAGAATAGGGTGCCACTAACAGTTTTTCTGGAGATTTGGTAAATTATATAAATCCAGGAACCATTCGGAAAAAGTGCTAAAAGAATCAAATCTAGAAGACTCCAGAAGGCTCCGGAACTCAACGAGACTTGGCACCCAAGAAAGAAGCATCTAGAAGAAGCGACGGACCACCTGGCCGAAGTGGGCCCCGAGGGGGGCCCACCCCAGCCTGATCGGCCTGGTGGTGGGGCCGGTCGGTTCCCCCGGGTGCCACCTCAGCCCTACTTCCAAAAAGTTCTTCCACCGCCTATGAGGATCAATCTAAACCACTCGTTAGGTCGGTTTGATCAAACGGCGCACGTCTACCCCTCAGGGCTATATAAGCAGCCCCCTGCCTCCTGGCAGAGGCATCTGGAAACCTGAGTTTGCATACACCAGATCAAGTCATCAAGTCAGAGATACTACGCCCTTGAAACACCATATAGAAGAGTAGCTAGCTAGTCTAGATCTAGGAGGAGGCAAGGCGTCTACTTGGCTCCTGATCGTCTAGAGGCTGATCGAGATACTGATCTAGCTTCCCTCTTGTAAGTTCTTATCTAGTTCCTTACATTTGTTATACAGACATATGTTCTTATCAATGATTATATTCGACATTATATGCTTTGGTGTTTATTATGATTACATGTTTAGCATAGTTGATTTGCCTTTATATTCATGTATGGAGTCGTATAGCCCTCACCTAGATCATTTGTTAACATGGGTGAATGGTAAAGACAGTGTAAGCGTGGTGCTTATATTGTATTTATCTGCGATTGCACCCTATATGCCGGGTCGTGTGGTAGATCGTGGTGGTGACAGCACTATTGAGTCCTTCGCAGTCCACCCCCTGTGTATAGGACTAGTGGAGCCTTATACTGTTTGGGTTGTTTCAAGTTTCGGCCTTGATCCTCCTGGATAGTCTCCCCATGCATTAATATAATAGTTCTTCTTCCATGATTGTTAAATGTTTGCACTAATCGTAGTTTCCATTGACATATAGTTTAGAGTTACCGAGGAGTATCCTCTCTAACTAGACTTTGCTATGTTTCTCTTGCTATAATGACACTTTCTAGCTGCTCATGATGTTATGACTTGAACAATGCTATCAATATCTTTATCTTTATGTGACTTACCCCTATTTATAGCAATTGATATATTTTGGCCACTCTACATTATAAAACTGAGAGATGAGCATGTATTAGCTATTATGGATTAGAAAGACTTCTTTCCCTGTGGTAGAATATAAATACGATACCTGGTTTTACTCTTGGTTAAAATGCTACAATGGTATATTCATATCTGTGCGCTTGCGGATTCCCAGTTTATATATATCTTCTTTTTTAGAGATCCAAGGCATATGTAAGAGTACCATATCCATGCGTTTTCTGGCACACCAGTCAGGGCTGACAACCTATATCGAGTTGTGCTATGAATCTTGTCGGAGTTCACCTTTTAGTTTAATCTGAAAGCAACATCTGATATACACTTAGCATCATGTTAAGATATACCTTTGCATTTCTGGTGCCGTCGATAGAGATGGATCTTATATCCGTTTCTAGTTGATGACGTTAGCAATGTCAACAATCCCGTTACCTAACCCAGGGTTTGGATTGTATAATTCGGAGTCACTAACCATTCCCCTTGTTACACAAGAGGAAAGCCGTCGTGCTAGTGTTTCAGGCAGATCCACCAGGAGCAGGGCAAAGAGAGCACACATGCAGCAGCAGCAGTCACAGCCACCACCACCACAGCCTCAGCCACAGCCTGCTACACCACCGGCGGCAGGAGGGGCCCCTGCGGGGTACATGTCCGGGGTTACCCCTGGATATGCACCTGGTTGGGACCAGCCCACCTACCAGCCGAGTGCGAGTGGTACGGCTTGGGCAGGCGCGAGCAGAGCTTAGTGGGCCACACCCGCTAGTTCCAGCTCCGGTGGTCCACCTCCATCTTCGTCCTTCCGGCGAGACTCCTCAGCCTCTGCACGTGATGCTCAGCTCGCGCAGCAGATGGGAGAGCTCACCGTCCAGGTCACGGGATTGGAGGAGACGCTGAACACCCACGTCGAGTCTACCTCAGCGTGGCAGCGTCATGCTGGTGAGAGGATAGCAGCCATGCAGCAGGATCAGCGACAATACATGGAGGCGTAGAGGGCTTACTACGCAAGTCAAGGTTTCTTCTACCCTCCTCCGCAGTGAGCCTGAAGCTAGCTTGGGGGAGGACCCCCATTCTGAGGTAACTTGTATCTTCCTTTGTTTTCAGAATATCTTATAAATGAAAATCCAAAAAAATCTGCAAAATAAAAAGACCAAAAACATTTATTTGCTTTCATCATCATCGTTTGCTTAGTTTGCTTTGATATGCTTAGTAAGAATGCTTTGCCTCTATGGTTGAAATGATGAATAGTTGCTCTATTTATTTTCCTCATATGTCTTGCCTACAACTTTGTATCCTACCTAAGTTTTGAGTTTGTTGGCTCGTATGCTCAAACCTTAGCTTGAAAGCTGAGGGTAGCAAAAAGCATGATCTTTGCCTAAGTTGTTGTGAGACATGATATGGTATAATAGAGTGCTATGATCTTGTGCTTAGTGATGCTTGACATCCGGAGTTTTTCTTTTTGAAAAATAAAAACATGATGAGTTCCTCAATGATGAGAATTTCCCATCCAAGGCCATATGTAGATTCTTGTTCTTAGCCTCCACATAAGCAGCTTGTTCTCTCATTGAGCTTTGTCAAATTGTTGTGACCCTTGTTAGAGCTCATACTCCCCTGATCAAGATCACGTACACGTTCATGCTAAAACTTCTACACTGGAAGTTAGCATTCATCATTTGTTCCATATGCCTATGCATTCTTCTTCAAATAAAACTCTATGTATCTTTGCATTATTCATCCCTCTCCAAATATCTCCACTAGAGACAAAGGTCTAGCTAAAAAAAGAGAAAAGGAAAGAAAAGCATGCTCAAAAGCATGGCAAAAATAAATAAAGAGAGCTAGCCCAAGTCTCGAAAATTTCAAAAGGAGAAAACGGGATTGATATGTGCAAGAGAAAGAGTTCCACCATATAGATGGTAATAACTAGTACCTACTCCGGGGCTAGTGTCCACCTTACCATCAATCCCTCATTTCCTCATATAAAGCATGGCAATATCTAGCACCCATTTCCAGGCCTAGTATCCACCTTGCCATGCTCATATCCATCACACACATATGCACATCTTGATCAGGATGTATGTTTGTTTCTTCCAAGGATCCGGTCTTTGACTTAGCAAAACATGAGAGGCAAGTATGCCACATCTTCCCTACCTACAGCTCCACATAGAACCCATTAGGAGTAGGATGTGAAGAAAGGCAACATTGATGCCTTGGTGAGGAACCATACACTTTTGAGCGATCCGAGAGTATCATTTGAGGAACTCTGATTTTCTTTTGAAATTTTTTTTGCAAAACCTCTGGATTGATAGCTGATCAAGGTATGAGTGATTATGCATTTTCTATATAACCATTATGTCTCTCAACCGCCCAAGGCAGGTGACGCTATATGCCCCGCGTATCAGGTAAAAGATAAGAACAATGCAAACTTGTTCAACTCTTGGTAGAGTACTTTGCTGTATGTTTGCCATAAGTTGAGAATACAACATTGTAGCAACTCCTAATCAACCAACCTAAGTCTCTAATGTCTTGCTTCGAGACGAGCAAGAGGTTAGCTTGGGGGAGTATGTTGACGGTGGAAATTCACTATTTTGAACCCTCAATATTCTCACATAAATGGAGGCATATGCATATTTTACTAGCATTTAGGTTTGAATGATGTAGTTCCACTTGTCCTTGGAGATTATTTGTATGTAGGTGATTAACCCCTTGAAAGAGATGGAAACTCAACTTCTATGAAGAAACCATGCCAACTCAGCTGAGGAGGTGGCTGCCACCAAGGGAAACATGGCAATCCATGTCATCGATCCAGGGGAGGCACTCACCGACGAATCAGAGGACGCCACATGGACTTCACATGGATCAAAGGGCCCACCTCAGATACCAAATCAAGCCATGCACCAGGGATGGATCAGAGGGCCCACAGGGCAGCCAACCAGAGGAAGCACACAAGGTGGGGCCGCCCTAGGGGGCCGGCCGATCCTAGGATCGGCCGAACCGCCTTAGTGGCGTCCCATCCTGGCCTTCCACGTGGTGGTTGCTCATTGGTCCATTGCCTCACTCCCGGGTGTTTAGGGGCCATTTGGGCATCTGAGCAAGCCTTGTCCTCGCCTATAAATAGAAGGGGAGGGGCTCCCATTTCTCACACACCACTCTCTCATTCTCCTCTCACTTTTAGTTTCCAAGGCTAGGGGGTAGGCTAGAGTAGCTCTTATTCAGGTTCCAAGTCCTCTTGGAAGTCTAGGTATGAGTTCTCTTTTATTTTTATTTTTTTGTATGACTTTGATCTACTTCAGTTATTCAGCTATTTCATATAAAGTCATGGTAGATCATATTCTTGATATGTTCTTGAGTTTATCCTCTGTTCATCATTTAGAGGCTTGTGTTCTTCGTGAACACTACCTTTTGATCCACTTGAAGGGTGATAAACTCCTTCCTTATGTGTTTGTTCATAAGTTAGAGGCTCGTGATCTTGTTGATTAGACATAAGAGAGTTCATATCTGTTCGTATGTCTAGCCTTAGTTGATCTTGTTAGATGGCATGAGAGTGTTGCATGAGGTATGTGTTCAAACTACGGTACTCGGTCTAGTTGACCAGTCTTCTGGTGGCTCTCACCCTGGGTCACAATAGCCCGGGCCGGGTGGAGTCTAGCAGCAACGTAGGCATGGTGCCTGGGTTGTCTGGCTACGATAGTTATGAGCATACCCCCCGTAATGAGAGGTCGGTCCTCAGGTGGTGACAACCCTGTTGGATCCTAGGGCAACCTCCGCATTGGGGTACCTGCTGTAGGAGTCTAAAGTCTAGTTTCGCAGAGTGCTGGTTGTCACGAGCTAGCTCCCCGTTTGTACCTGGGTGCTGAACCTTATCTCTCTCATGCAATACTCATGCCCATCTCTTGTATCTTCTAGCTTTGTATGTTTAGTACATTAGAACCTAGAGGTAACTCGTATGTTCCCCCTAAGCTGTAGTGTGCTAGAATAGAGGTAGATTTGAGTGTGTGTGTCACACTACCCCGTATATCTTTTATCTTACCCCTGTCTTTGAGTGTGTTGTTCCCTATATCTATCGCTTGGTTTACATTCAGAGCAAAAGCATAAGTCTAAGATCTCCGCCATTGCCTTCCACGGATTCGATACCCTTGGAATACTCTCCTTCCTTGGGGAAATGCTACAATGGTTTATCTGTGCGCTTCCGGATTCGTTCATGAACGTTTAGATTAACCTCTGGCAAGTCTTGATGTTCATGCTAACCCGGCGTCGTTAGTTGTGATGTTAAGAAACGCCAACAATGTGTCACATAACCGTCACAAGTAGTTCAACTATCCACATAAGCATCACATAACCATCACATAGTCCACATAAGCATCACAGATAGTTTAAGTATCAACATAGTACACAAATGCAACATAAGTCCACAAACACTAGTCCAAATGCAAAGACAAGTCCATAACTCACTCCTTCGGCGACGGCCCCTGCGGCGACGGCGACTGCGTCCCCGACCCCCCAGGTGGCGGCTGCAGCCATGAGTAAGCTGGTGAGCCGGTTGGCGGCATCGGCGCCATGCCCGGCAGAACATGCGGCCACGACGGCCACGTGTAGTTAGAGTTGTGAGGCGCTTGCCCCCACGGTCCCGTTCCTTGGACCCATGAAGGCCGCTGAGACGGCGACATGTCATGTGCAGCGGGGCTACCATTCGATGCCGCCGACATATTCTGCACAAAATTTTAAGTCAAAAACATGGAAGTACAACATTCTAAGTTCTATATCACTATGACAATGAAAGTTCTATGTCACTATGAGACTGAAACTACATTTCTAAGTCATTCTAGGTTTCTAAGTTATTCTATGTTTCTAAGTCATTCTAGCTTTCTAAGTCATTCTTAGCTCTAAGTCACTACCAGAAATGGAAAGAGAAGTGGGAAACACACTCACCGGAGTACTCTGAGTCGGTCTAGGAGGAAGGAAGAGCACTGGTGGAGAAGGGAGTTGCACTTGTGGTTGTGATTGAGCAATCGCCGAAGAAAGACCTTGGATGTACTAAAGCACCTGCTTCATCTGCTAATTATTGGCCTCGACATACTGCTGCATCTGCTGCTGGCTGGCCACCTGCTCCCTCTGCCATTCGGCCCTCTCTTCTTCCAGCTTGGCCTGCAATTTTTGACCCCAACATTAGAAGGCAAAGCAAACATATAAGAAGCATGGTCAATGAACGACGGATATAAGAGATTAAATTACCTGGACTGTCTCCAACAAGGTCTCGGCAGCGGTCGGTCGTCGCTGTATGGGCGGGGCTGAGCTCGTGCTCCGAGCTTTCACCTGCGGGAGAGTGGGAACCTGGGCCGGGTCGAGGATGCTATCACCAACAAAGTACCGACCATGCTGCTTGCCGTGTTCAATCCTCATTATCACTTTTCCATCAAGCGGCACCGTCCTCGAATCGAACTCTGGCCCATGGACCTCCCTTGCCGTCGTGTTGTACCGAACGATGCGGGGCTGGATCGTCGGGTTGGTGTACACCTCGGGCGGGTCTCCCTTGTTGTAGGTGATGTCCGACGTCGCCTTGCCCTTGTGAGACAAAGCATATGCCTCGAGCTGGGAGCAAGGATGGCCACCATGGGACCGAGATTGCAACAATGCAACAAACAACAAGATTATCACAAAATATGCAAAATTGTGAGCATTACAATAAAGAAATAAATCCACATACCCATCTAGCCGCAAATCGGCTTAGGTTTAGGTTGCCTTGATGGTGTGCCAGACCTGGCATCTTCAAACGCCGCTCCCAGCGTGCGAGGTGCAACGCGTCCCACTCCGGGTCAAGCCACCTGTCCACCAGCCTCGCCTAAGCCTGTCGATTGCTGCTACACCACCACGGAGGCACCTGCACATCATCAAGTGCATGTCATACAGGTACATCAAATTGACCATACGTGAACGATTCCAAGGTCAATATTGCAGTGATATGCGGTATCTTACCCTCAACCATTCTTCTCTGGGCAGCTTCTCGTTTCTTGCCTGCTCTTTGGTGATTTTCAAGCCCTTGTGCTTGGCGAAGTAGAAGACAACGGTGCCCACACTGGCCTCGTAAATCATATCATGCACCAGCTTCTGACAGGCATTTCTCGCCACCGCATTCGCCCAGTCTAGAGAGCCCTCCTCACATCTGTAGAAATCCTGCATATACAAGTGTGGTCAATCCTTTAGGCATATGCAATGCAAAAGCGATGTATGGAGATTGGCAATGTTTTGCGAGGAAGACTTACCCATAGTTCGGCTACCACACGCCCGGCCTTGGTATGGAAATTCCTGCTGTCTCGATCATCTTGATCGGTCGTGCTGACGTAGTGGTCAAACGTCTCTGCTAGGTCCTCTCGGTCCTCAACCTCTACCAACCCAGGCCAGTGAGCCATGCACAAAATATCGAGGATGCCATTGGGAAGTCATTTGTGACTCCCTGGAGCGACTTCCCTCCATCCCCTGCAAAATTGGTTCAAACAAATTAATAGTTTCAATTGTAAAAAGTTCAAAGTAACCAATGAAAAAGTACTGGTAGATTACCTTTTCCCTTCAGGTGCAATAATCGGTCGTTCCGCAGGAGGTATGGGACGCGTCGGAAGTGTCGAAGGGCCTCGCAACCAGATTTTCCAACCCTGCTGCTCCCCATCCCCCTCCCCCTCCCCATCCCCTTCCCCCTCCCCCTCTACCTCTCCATCTCCCTCTCCCCCAACATCACCTCCACTTCCACTGCCACTATCCCTCTCCCTCTCCATCTCCATCTCCCTATCCTCCTGCAGGTGCCTCTGCCTGTGCTCCTCCCTCTCCTCTCTATCCCTCTCCTCCTCCACCACCTCCTCCCTCTCCTCCACTTGCGGGGGCACCACAATAGAGGGACGCGATTTGCGTCGCACCCTCCCTCCAGACGACGAAGAACCAGGAGGGGAGGATGACCTCCGGTGGGCAGCCCTACCTCCGCCTCCTCCTCCGCCAGACGGAGGTGGACGGTCCGGAGTGGGTGACCTCCTGCGACACCTCCTACCACCTGCCCCGGAGCCCTCAGCCGTTTGGGAGGCGTCAAGGGTGGTGTCAGGATAGAACTCGTTGAGGTTCCTCGTCACCCCGCGACCGCCTCCGCCTTTGCCTTTGCCGCCGCGCCCCTTAGGCATCTTTGTTCAATCAACTGCAAAAAAAGAGTAAAACACGTATTAGTACATGTATTAGAAAGCAAAGAGTATAAGTACTGAATAAAAACATAATCAATCTGCTGCCCATAGAAATTTGCCTCAGATATTTTGTCTTTTCAGATGACCTTGAACTTGGAGCATAGAAGAACACAAGAACTACAAAAAGGGGGTTCATGGCAACATGAAAGCATGGGACACAACCAACCCAACCATCATATCATAACGACCGACCTGTTGGGCATGGATGTGTCCCATGCCTTGATGACAACCATGAGAAGCATATAATTGAAGAACACAAGCTCAAGCTCATTATATGTTACCCAACAAGAAATTTGGGTAAGTTTTGATATCATCATAGGCATGAGTAAAGTTGAATTTAAAACCAAACGAAATTTCAACAGCACCTCCCCTACACGGTGAGGTTTTCAAAACCTGCAACAAAACAACGGCACGATGGCCGACAACCACATCCCAAAATAGTAAGTTGCCTTAGATATGTTGTCGCTCATTGACCTTGAACTTATAGAGCATAGATCATCAAAAGTGGTAAAAAGGGGGTTCATGGCAGCCATGGAACCGTGAGACACGTCCATCCCAACCAAGTTGTTTCTTGGGAATGGATGTGTCGCACGGTTTGATGACAACCATGAGAAGCATAAAACCATAAGCTCAAGGTCACCATATGTTACCCAGCAAGAACACTAGGTAAAATTCATATCATCATCGGCATAGGAGAAATTAAATTTCATATCATGCAAAATGAAACAAAATTTCGACAGCACCTCCCCTACACGGAGAGGTTTTCAAAACCTGCAACAAAACAACGGCACGATGGCCGACAACCACACAGTCCAAAATAATAATTTGCCTCAGATATTTTTTCTTGGATTGACCTTGAACTGGGAGCATAGATCATCAAAAGAACTAAAAAGAGGGTTCATGACAGCTATGGAACTGTGAGACACGTCCATCCCAACCAAGTTGTTGCTTGGGAATGGACATCTCTCACGGTTTGATGACAACCATGAGAAGCATATAACCGGTACAACACAAGCTCAAGGTCACCATATCTTACCCAGCAGGAACACTAGGTAAAATTCATATCATCATCAGCATAGGAGAAGTTAAATTTCATATCGTGCAAAATCCAACTAACTAACTAAATCAATTTCCCTACTAAAATTGCTAACTAAGTCATGAACTTGCTAACTAAATTTCCCTACAATTCCATAACTAACATTTTCTAACTAAAATTGATGTTTAAAACTCCTAACTTAAGTAAAAATGAGAAACCTCACCTCAATGTATTGAAGGCAGGGGCATCCTGAGGTAGCCGGCGCAACCCGGCTGGCAGGGGCGGCAGGGTAGCAGCCGGGGCTGGCCTCTCCCCCGGTGGCGGTTGGCCGCGGGCGGATCGGGGGCACCGGGGGAGAGGAGGTGGACGACGGGCGCGGGCACGGCGGGGACGACGGCGGCCGAGGTCGGGGACGAGGAGGTACGGCGCGGGGTCGTCGGCGGGCACGGCGGCGGGGACAAGGAGGAACAGCGCGGGGTCGGCGACGGGCACGGCGGCGGGGACGACGAGGGATGGCACGGGGTCGGCGACGGGTAGGGACGAGGGCCGGAGCGGGCTGGGACGACGGCCCGGGACGCCGGCGCTAGCGGGGACGACGGCCGACACGGGCGGGGACGACGGGCGGCGCGGGGTGGGGTGTGGTGCGCGGCGGCGTGTGTGTGTTGTGTGGAATGGTATCTGTATTGTGTGCGTGTGTGTGTGGTGTGGAGTAGAGTGGGGCGGGTGCGGCTGACCGGTGGGCCCGTAGCCCCTTTGCCGTGAGCCACAGATCCGGCTCACGGCAACGGAGAGACGGGTCCACCGGTCAGCCGCACCCACCCTAGGGTTCCACGAGGCTTTGTTTGCCGTGAGCTGGATCTAGAGCTCACGGCAAACACAAGTTCCTTGCTGTGAGCCGGATCTAGAGCTCACGGCAAACAGCTGCTCACAGCTGCTTCCATGTGGGCCTGTGCGCCACGTGGCCCGGGCGCAGCTTTGCCGTGAGCAACTCCCTGCTCACGGCAATGAGGCATTGTTGCCGTGTGTGTACTTGCTTTCCCGTGAGCTACACACGGCAAAGTGCATTTTACAGATTTTGTTAATTTTTCTGTAGTTTTTTTAGTTATTTTCTTTAAACTTTTTTTGAGTGCATTATGATAGTTAATTGCTAAGCTAACTATACAATGTCAAATTTACACTTTGATGAATTAAAGACATTAGTTTCATTGTACTTTCGACTCTAACTCTATCATTTCATGTGGTCCGATAATGATCAAAATTATAAAACTACACCAAAATTATGCCAAGAACCAACATAAGACACTCTAAGTTGTGTAATGATCATAGGCAAAGTTCCAAGGTCAAATTTGAATCTAAACTTCACGAAGACCACAAACTCTAGTCACATGAGTCAACCTCTCAGAAACTTCCAGTGAGATGCTTCAGTTTCTACACAACGTACATGTCGAGTAATTCGAAACCATCTCAACTCTTCACCACAGCCTCCATACATGATATCATGATGTCCATACCAATTTCATGATGTTTTAAAATTGTATGTATTTTATACAATTAAAACACTATTGGACGAAAGCAACACAATCATGTGTCTAGAACAAAATGGATGAAATATAGTCTCCTTTCATGGTATAAGTATGAGAAATGAATGAAGAACATGAAATATCATTAAAACACTAACTTTAGTCTATGATTTTATGCACTTCCAGTTCAAATCGGACGTATACGAGAAAAACACATAGAAAGAAATAAAATTATTAAATATAGCAAACTGAGCTATAATTGTCCCAAGTTTGAATATGTTGTTTGTAGAGATGTGTTTCGTGGGAGGAAAAAGTTTGAAGTGAAAAGAGCAATTTTTTTTCTAAACTTTGCCGTGAGCAAGGAAGGGAGCTCACGGCAAAGCTGAGAGACACACGGCTACAAGACATGTTGCCGTGAGCCTCGTCTGGCTCACGGCAACAAGACACATTTGCCGTGAGCCCCTCGTCAAGCTCACGACGAAGGTAACGGTCCAGGCTAACGGCCGTCACGGTGAGGAACGTCACCGTGTGGCGTTGCCTTTGCCGTGAGCCTGGTCCACAGACTCACGGCAAACATCTATTGACGCCGGGTGTTATTATGTTGCCGTGAGCTCCGTGGACCCGCTCACGGCAAACGTCCTGTGCACCGTGTGCGTTATCTTTGCCGTGAGCCAGCTCGGATGCTCACGGCAAACATGCTCGGCTCACGGCAAAGCTGTTGCTCACGGCAAAGCTGTTGCTCACTACAGCAAAGCGGTTTCCGGTAGTGTATCTTCAGCGTTTATGCAACCTCAACGCAGCTCAGGTTATTAAATTCTTTGTGTAGGAGGAGTCGGTGCCGTGGTCGACGAGCCTCGCCAAGCCGAAGTCCCCGAACTTGGCGTTGCGGTAGCGATCGTCGAGTAAGATGTTGGCAGGCTTGATGTCGCCATGCAGGACGCACTGCTCGCACTCCGTGTGGAGGTACAGTATGGCCTAGCTCACGCCGAGTGCGACCTATACCTGTCACTAGGCCACAAACGATTTGTGCTGACACTTGCAAATTAGTGTGCTGGCGGGTGCAATTGGCAACCGCCAGCACTGTGGTTTGCAGGGGCGCCGGTTCATCACCCGCCAACGGTAGCATAACAGTGCTGGCGGGCAACATAAGGAACCGCCAGCAGAAATGAGGACGATTTCTGCTGGCGGTTGCCATATGTTGCCCGCCAGCACTGTGGCCCTCAATAAAAACCGACAGCTTCTTCTTCCCCAGCTACCATCCATTGGAGCTTTGCCCGAGAGGAGCTCGGGAAAAGCTCCAAAAACACCCAATCTATGGGGGGAAGGTTTTTCACTTGATTTCCTTGGAGGAGGTGGCTATATAAGGTGAGTTTGTGCTATTCCAACCTTCTTTTTTACCTTTTATCCATCATTTCTAGCTTCATTATAGATTTAGCTATCTAGATCTAGGGTTTGCTAGCTAGGGGAGAGAGAGGAGTGAAGAGTGAGAAAATTAGTTGTAGATTATTTTTTAAGTAGATTGTTATGCAGATTAATTGTAGATTCGCTATGCTTGTCATTAATATAATTAGGTTCATTAAATAAAAAAGAGAGAAGTGAAAAGAGAGAAAAATTATTGTAGATTTTTTTAAGTATAGTGTTATGCAGATTAATTGTAGATTCGCTATGTTTGTCATTAATATAATTAGTTTCATTAAATAAAAGGTAGAATTGAGTTTTTAATTATTGTGACTCATTTATTAGTACTATATGATTAAATTAGTTTCTAAAATGTAGAATTTTTTCATAGGTTGTTTAACATGGATCACAGAGCATGGATGTATGGCTTACAGAGACATTCTTCTACATTCATGACGAGTTATCAAAGTTTCTTGAGGTTGCGAAGAAGCACGCTCACATTTGCAAGTCAAAGCAAATATGTTGTCCGTGTACTGATTGTTGCAACAAACTTGTATGGGAGGATCCTAATGACATCAAGATGCATTTGATAAAGCGAGGTTTTATGAAAGGATACACAACTTGGTCCCACCATGGTGAGGCAGTGTCTACTTTCAACAATGCAGACATTGGCACCGGGTATGATGAAGTGGGTGACGAAGATGAAAATGATCATGTCATGATGGATGATGCTTTTGACTGTGGAGATGAAAATGGTAATGAAACAGATGCACCACAGGTGAACGATGAATGTGATGTTGATATGGAGGAAATGTTGCGCCACATTGAACCGGAGGTGTTGGTAGGGACTGCTAAAGGGTTAGAAAATTTTGAGACACTTAAGAAGGTAGCAAAGGAACGTATGTATGAGGGTTGTGGGAAGGAGTGGACAGTGTTGCATTTCATCCTCAATCTTCTGATTGTTAAGGCTAAATTCGGATGGTCTGACAATAGTTTTAACGAACTCCTTACTTTGTTGGCCAACCTGCTCCCGAAGCCTAACCTTGTGCCAAAAAACACATATGAAGCAAAGAAGATCATCAACCCATTGAAGATGCGGGTGCAAAGAATACACGCATGCAGGAGCCATTGCATATTGTACCGTGGTGACTATGCAGAAATGAAGAAGTGTCCTAATTGTGAGGCTAGTCGTTACAAAAGTAATGCTGATTTCGACGCAGAACGTGTCGCTAGCACAAAAGGCGGGAAGAGGAAGAAGGGTGGAAAGAAAAGTGCAGGTGCTCAAGTGGAGGATGAGTCTAGTATTGGTACCACTGACACGACTAGTCAACGTAAAGTCCCTGCCTTGGTGATGTGGTATTTGCCGGTGGAGGACCGTCTAAAGTGATTGTTCTCGAACCCAAAGACCGCCAAACTAATGACTTGGCATGCCGATCACCTAGAGAAGTCCGATGGGAAGCTTAGACATCCTTCTGATGCTCGCCAGTGGAGGACCTTTGATTCCGAGCATAAAGACTTTAGAGATGAAAAAAGAAATATATGGTTCGCGTTAAGTACAGATGGCATGAATCCATTTGGTGAAAGAAGCAGCACGCACAGCACATGGCCAGTGCTGATGACCATATACAACCTTCCCCCTGGATATGTCATAAGAGAAAGTTCCTTTTGCTAACCATTCTAATCCAAGGGCCGAAGCAACCTGGTATTGACATAGATGTTTTCCTGGAGCCATTGATGGAAGATATGGAGAAGTTTTGGAAATATGGGGTTGAGATGTGGGATGAGTACAGACAGGAGAAATTCACACTTTATGCAATTATCTTTGTTACCATTAATGATTACCCTGCCCTATTTTCTGTGTTGGGTCAGATAAAAGGAAAGACAGCTCGTGTAGTTTGCGTTAATGGTACAATATCTGTGTACCTAAAAGGATCTACGAAGATAGTGTATATGGGGGCCAGACGCTGGCTACTGAGGAGTCACAAGTATCGTAAGATGGCGGACTATTTTGATGGAACGATTGAGGGAAATTCTGCCCCACAACCGGCCACCGGTAAAACCGTATTTGAAATGTGTCAGAAGGTCAAGTTCAAACTCGGTAAGAAGTCAAAAGATAAAGATGGTGTTGGAAGGAAGGAGGCTGAAGCTACAGAGAAGGCCAATGATGTGCCTTTCAAGAAGATGTCGATATTCTTTAAGTATTTGCCATACTGGAAAGACCTGGCGGTGCGCCATGCCATTGATGGGATGCATCTTCAGAAGAATGTGTTTAATAGCACAATCGGATTCTTAGGCTTAACGGGCAAGGTAAGGGACGGACTGAAGTCACGTAAGGATCTTGTTGACCTAAAAATCAGGCCAGAGCTCCACCCGCAAGAACGTCCTAATGGTAAGCAATACCTTCCCCCTGCTAGCTACAACTTAACACAAGATGAGAGGTTGGCTATCTGCAAGTGCTTGCACAGGCTGCAAGTGCCTACCGGATTCTCATCGAACATCCGTTAACTAGTCTCGTTGAAGGACATGACGCTTACTGATTGTAACTCTCATGATTGCCATGTGATGATCACTGTTTTTCTTGCGATTGTGATCCGAGCTGTCAAACCAATATTCCTTAAGATGGTTATCACAAGGATGTGCTACTTTTTCAACTTCATTTCGCAGAAAGTCATCGATTCAGTAGAATTGGCAAGGCTTCAGCTTTTTATGTCGGAAACTCAAGCGCAGCTCGAGATGTGCTTCCCTCCGTCCTTTTTTGATATCATGGAACATCTAATGGTCCACATGGTCGAGCAAATTACTGAACTAGGACCTATGTACTTCCATGAGATGTGGACGTACGAACGGTTCATGTCACTTCTCAATGGATGGATGAAAAACAAGGCATTTCCGGAGGGCATCATGATTGAGAGCTACCATACTGAAGAGAGTGTTGATTGTTGCATAGATTACATAAAAGATAAGAAAGCGGTCGGTTTACTGGAATCTCGACACGAAGGGAGATTGTCGGGGCAAGGTACCATTGGAAGGAAAAGATTCATTGACGAGGACAACCAACAATTGGAGAAAGCACATGCAAGTGCTCTACAACAACTTGCAATAGTGGAGCCATTCATTGAGCAACTGGAAAATGACATTCGTATGGAAAATAATGATCGGGACGAGGATTGGGTCATCAAACAGCAAAAGCGTCATTTCCCATAATGGTTAAAAGAACATGGACATCTATTTGAAGGAAATTCCATACACGACGCAACATTGAGCAGGTTGGCGGCTGGTCCATCAAGCAATGTCACCTCACGGCAAGCATATGAAATTAATGGGTACACCTTCTATACCAAGGCAAAAGACAACAAGAGTGTCGCTTACCAAAATAGTGGTGTTCGCTATGATGCAATTGATGCTCACGGAAACAACAACACTTTCTACGGTTTCATAGAGGAAATATGGGAACTTGACTATGGAGCAAATATCCAGATCCCCTTGTTTCGGTGCCAATGGGTCAAACACCTGAAGGGCGTTACTGATGACAACTATGGGCTGACACTTGTAGACCTTGCCAATGTAGCTTACAAAGATGACCCATGGGTACTCGTTGAGCATGTTGCACAAGTTTTCTACATAGTTGATCCTATGAATTTAAAGAAGCACATTGTTGTGTCCGGAAAACAAAGAATTCTTGGAGTTGAAGGTGTAGATGACGTTGAGGATTACAATCAGTATGACGAATTAGTCTTGTTCAAAGATCATGAAAAAAGAATCAAAAAAATTGAAAGCAGCATTCCTAAATCGTAGAAGCCATGGTTACGTACAGACTGCGAAGGAAGAATTGTTAAAGGATAAATTAGCATTTCTTACTAATCTGGCTTGATGATGTATCTTTTGTAAGACTTTATTAATCAATGTTGTTGTAAGACTTTAAATTAAGTCTCATTTTCCACTCATTATTATATTGCATTCGGTTCTATTTCACGTCATTAAAAACTCACAAGTAAAACCATACTAATACAACAACGTATGATTAATACATCAGTACTTTAGTCTTAGCAAAGACTACAAGTTCAAATGCATAGAATTAAAAGGGTACATATTTCATACTTAATTAAAATCTAGGATCGTTCACATCATGACCGTGAATCATTGCGACGTACAAAGTATGATTAATATCGATGATGTTGATTCCTAAGAACCTATCAACATAATCCAACGCATATATGTATGCACTATCTCTGGCCATGTAGGGTGTCATGAATATCTCTCCAAATATTTGCACTGAATTCGTAAATGATGATAGGGTAATGCCAGCTTGCCAACCGCCGCGTACTGGACTTGGGTGCGGTGTCGTGAATGTCCATCCAATGTTATGTAATACTTGACGTAAGACCTCATGCATACCTTGATCAGCGTGCATGAAACTGTTATACAATGCGTCTGGATTCAATTAGCAAGGAAAACATAACGTGTAAGTAGACAGGTCTTAAGAAAACAAATTCCGAAAATAACAAGTAAGTTTTAGTTACATACAATGGGCGATTCATACGATGGTGATATCCGTTTAGGCATTTGAGTGACGGCCATGTTGTTGTATTCTAAGGCTTTAATCTTGAAGTAACTATAGTCTGGGATTACATGTCTTGTTTGTGATTCGATTTTGATAAGTGCCTTCCTCACGGCATCAGAAGCGGCAACATGTGGTTGTAGTGCAGCAAAAGAATTGACATGGATAATAACTGTATCACCAAGTGTTTGCTCTCGCATGCCCGCAACGTTAATTGATAGAGAAACAATAAATCTTCCTCGTGATGAAGTCGTTTGTTCATGTCTCACCATTGGAGCTTGTCCAGTCACACAATATATAACTCGTTCTAACCATTGCTTGGTGAAACCAGCTTCATTATAATGCAAATAATACACATTATTATCATTGTAAAAATAATGACAAATTCAAAAAATAGAATATCTAAGTACATACCACATTTTGGCGTAACTCTTGTTGGGTAATGGGCATGGGTTCTTGACCGACGAGGAAGGAAGCACCAACAGGCTACCCTGGGGGTGGTGGCGGAGGCTCTGGGACAGGGGGACCACTATGGACAGGACGACGACCACCTCCACGGCCGCCATCACGATTAAAAAATCCAAAGCGACTAGTCATCGTTATCCCTAAAATATGCACGATATTTTATTAAAATTTTCTACACATTCACAAGTCTAACAAAATTTAGCTTATAAAATTTTTACACATTCTCTAATCTACAATAATCTAAACACGTTCAATTTTTACAAAATCTCTAATCTACACAAAAATCGAACATTATTGAAACGCAATATGAGATTAAATTAATTTATACCAAACCGAGAGGAGGCACGATGCCGGCGAAGTTCGGGCCTGTGAGGCGTTGCGCGGCGATGCAAGGCAGGGGAGGAGGCAGCAGCCGGAGGAGGAGGCGGGTAGGGGAGGTTCGTTCGGCGCACCGTTCGGTAAGGGCGCGGCCCGGGAGGCAGGAGCGCGCGCGGCTCGTGGAGGAGGCAGCTAGCGCGGCCGGCGCGCTTGCGGGGCTCGATCAGGCAGGGTGGCACAGCAGCGCTCGGCCTGGGGGTGGTGCGGTGGCGCTCAGCCTGGGGGCGTGGTGCGGCGGCGCTCGACCTGGGGGTGGTGCGGCGGCGCTCGAGCAGCCTGCCGGCATCGATCCAAACCATCTGCACTTTTGTTGCCACAACCACAGCACTGGCGGGCACTTATGAGGCCCGCTAGCAGTAACTGTCAGCGCTGGCGGGCCCTTATGACGCCCGCCAGCAGTGATCATCACCGCTGGCGCTTATGACGCCCACCAGCATACAGTATTTAGATGGTTTTTAAAATTCCACTACTACAATTAGTTTTTAAAATTCCTCTACTGCAATAAAATAGTATCAAATTGAAGACATCACAACCGAATATATTATTGTATCAAATTGAAGACATCACAACCGAATATATCACAAGTAATAACCACTCAAGACATAAAAGGGTACATCGATAGTTCAAATAGGGTACATTACATAAGTTCACAAATATCACAAGTTCACAACCTTCAGAAGCGAAGTTCACAACAACAGTTCACAAGCAAGCTCACAGCGTCACAAAACGTAGTTTTCCATAGATACAAATACATTCATAATGGATTCAAAGTGAACAACCGAAGCTCAAATCTCGGTGCTAGCATCGTCCTCAAGTGCACCATTGCAGACAGATACAATGTCGACAGATGTTGACATGTCCTCTCTAGTTGGAGTAGAACCATCGTGATCAATGGACGGACTGTTGGTAGATGTTGTCATGTCCTCTCTAGTTTGATCAGTTGAACCATCGTTTGATGAATCGACGGGTGCAGCTTCCAGAAATAGAACTACAACACATGAAAGTTTCATCACTTCAATTTGCAAATGCCAACTTACTTAATACATCACAACTTAGTGTTCGGCAATTTAAAAAACAACTCAGTCCAGATGTATCAAATTAAGACATCACAACCGAATATATTACAGCTTCAAACATGGTCAGAAGTAATAAGGCTACAACACATAAAGTTTCATACTTAAATTTGCAAATGACATGTACTCCCAACATGTCTTAGGTAATTTAGAAAACAATTACAACATTCCTAATCTAATCGTTTGAGAACTGGTCGGAGAGCAGAGAGCCAAAAGAGCTTCCGGAGTCCTGTGACGACATGTAGTAGTACCCTCGTTGGGTTGGAGGTGCAGACGATGTATGGGCTGCTTGTATCATACCTGCATGCAGACGACCTCCCCTAGCTTGACCTCCTTGTGCGGCGGAAGGCCCCGAACCGTCGCCACCTCTGGCTCGAGGATATAACATGAACCGACATCATTGGTTGCGGTTATCTACAGTCAGAGTGATAATTGTTAGAGGGAACAATGTACAATTAGCAGAGTAAGGTTTTGCTGCAGAATGAAATCAAATAGGTCACATGTTCAGAATGATATTACTGTTGCCCAAAGCACATGTTTGTCCATCACCGGGTGGTGCAGCTGATTCTACTTCAATCCAAATACCCCACACGTTCAGAATCGTATCACTATTTGTTGCTCTTCTGCAGATGCCTACACTTGCATCTTCAGGTATAGATGATGGGCTTGCATATGTGGTAAACAGCATAGCGAGATCAGACCTCCTCCTTGCACAGCGTTAACCTGACATATGTTCTGGAAGACTCTTGCACAGAAATTAGGAATGTTCCAAAATATTGGTGGCACTCCAAGCATGGTGATCCTCAGTGGTTGCGCAGATTGTGGTGGGTGTGGGACTGGAGCCGGTGGCGTCGCGGTGATGGGTATTGTGGAATCAAGAGAACATTCAGCTGAACCATAAAATGGCGTCATTGGCCAGATCTAGAGCTTATATCCATCAACTCGAAGCAATCTATGGTCCAAGATTCGTTCCAAGTCAGCCGCTGAAGTGGTCACAGCCACATAATCATTAAGGAAGTGCCAGATATTTTCTAGCGGAACCGTCACACCCATCTGATCATGAATGGTTGTCTGTATCTTCATGCGACCGATGTTATCAAAGTTACGTCCGGTCCTAAAAAGTACCATGATGCCAAGGTAGCGTGCATCATACACATTGACCTCTTCCCCGTCAAAGAGAATGAGGTTTGGACAGTGGAAACTCCCCGCCATCAGCTCTGAGGGCCTCTACTCCTGTAAAATAATAGTCGAGTGTATTAGGGTACAATAACAATCAAACTTGACATTTGTATTAGGGCAGAGTAACGATCATAGAACGATTGCACTGAGTTGCATGTGTTCGAACTCACCTTTTGTGAGGAGCCGGTGGCGGAAGCAAGAGGGGGCCTCCAAGGCAACGACAATGCCTACTCCTCCTTCCCTGCCAAAATAAACCAATGCTTATTGTATATTCAAAATTTTCGAAACACCATCCCTGTACGGTGAGGTTTCCAGAAACCTCCAAGTATAGGCCACGACACGAAGGGCGTGCCACACAAAAATTTTCTAGTTCAACCAAGTTCATCACAAAGGTCAAAACAGAGTCGGTAATAAATTATATTGTTCTAGTTCAACAAACTCATCACAAATTTCATCTAGCATCACTAATTCATCAAAAACTCAACAAAATTTTGATCCAACATCATTAATTGATCACTACGTGTATCTAAAAAACTGAAATCTTGAGGAGGCTCTCAAACCACTCACCACGGGTGCAGTCGAATGGAGGACGGCGCCGGCCAGACCACACCCCTCCTATTCACCCTCGGCGGTCTCCTCCATCTCCTTCTCCACGGGCCTCCTCCCTCTCCTCCTCATTCACTTCCTCTCCCCTGGCCGGTGGCGGTGGTGTTGGCCGGCGGTGGACCAGATCTGGTGGTGGCGTGGGCCGGGGCGTTGGCACGGCGGAGGGAGGGAGCTGCGGCGGCGTGGCGGAGGGAGGGGCAGCTAGCAGTGGAGGTGGCGGTGGTGATGGCGGGAGGGAGCGTTGGCGGGAACTAAGGCCGCCCGCCAGCGCTCCCCTTCACTACTGGCGGGCACTAAGGCCGCACGCCAGCGCTAAGGCCCCCGGAGGCACAATATGCCCCGTGCCCTTATCCTCAGCTGCGCCCTAGATCGAGCTGCTGCTCCCGCCGCCCGTGCCTAGAGCCTCGCCGAGCTGCTGCTGCCGCCGACCGCGCTTAGAACCTCGCCGAGCTTCTGCTCCCGCCGCGCGCACCTAGAGCCTCGCCGACCTTCCCCGCCCTAGAGTTGTGTTGCTCCCACCGCTCTGGCCCGACGGCCAGATGGCTCGAGGAAGGAGGCACAGGAGCACGCCAAGGCACGGGATGGACGGAAGAACTAGCCACGATGATGAATCGGATCACCGACTTCCAGAGATGGGGGTGAGGCATCCATTCAACCACAAATTTGGTGTTTGAATCAATATTGTTCTTGTTTGCGTCTTATGATGATAAATTATTTGCTTAATGCCAGCTAGAGTGGTTGCTGGAACAACACTCAGAAGAAGGCATGGTGGTGAGGACGGTGCTTACATGCCGCCATGGACAGTACCCACGGTTGGCTTGCTGCTGGTCTGAAGTGGATGCAGGGAGAAGGTTCTTGCAATGCTCAAATGTAGATAATCCTTGTGATTTCAAGTACTGGCTTGACCCTGAATTTTCTGGGAGAGCAAATCAAGTGATTCAGGACCTGGTGTCTATGAATGGAAGTTTGTCAGAGCTTGTGCAACATTTTCATGGGCAATGGGACGTTTTGCTTGGTTCCAGACATGAGGCAAGACAAGAATGTCACAAATTGAAAGCCATTTGTAATGAACAACTTAGTTGCATATGTATCCTGCTGTGTATTTTTGTTGTAATGGCATGCTTCCTTTCAATGGTGTTGTAAGCATGTATGCAATGTTGGTAATGAAATTGAGTATGCTAAATTTGAATTAATGTCAAATTTCCTTGACTACAGTGTTTGAAACATCTACAAGTTTACTAAAATTTACTTTGAATCATTTTACAATAGTTCTAGAAATTTGGTACTAAATTGAACACATTTTGGCCTCTTTTCAATTTTTCTGAATTTTTCAGAAATGCATAGTGCTGGCGGTCGCTTAAGACGACCGCCAGCACTGTGCTTTTCCCCAAAAATAAAAAAAATGAAAGTGTGCCTAAACTAATTCAAAATTGTTCGAAACTTCTACAAGTTCACTGAAATGTTAAATACTAACTATGAAAATTATTATTTGACACATAACACTAAATATTTTTGAAAGTTAGTTCAAATGTGACTCTTGGGTGAAACAACCCAAGAGTTAGAGGGTGTTTCACCCAAGAGACTCATTTGAACTAAAATTTTGAAACTAAAACTTCTCTATGAGTAAAAAATCTTCCCTAATTTACTTTGAATTATTTTACAATAGTTCTAGAAATTTGGGACTAAATTGAACAGATTTTGGGCTCTTTTTAATTTTTTTGAATTTTTTGGAAATGCACTGTGCTGGCGGTCGCTTAAGACGACCACCAGCACTGTGCTTTTCCCCAAACATAAAAAAAAATGAAAGTGTGCCTAAACTAATTCAAAATTGTTCGAAACTTCTTCAAGTTTACTGAAATGTTAAATAGTAACTATGAAAATTATTATTTGACACATAACACTAAATATTTTTGAAAGTTAGTTCAAATGTGACTCTTGGGTAAAACAACCCAAGAGTTAGAGGGTGTTTCACCCAAGAGACTCATTTGAACTAAAATTTTGAAACTAAAACTTTTCTATGAGCAAAAAACTTTCCCTAATTTAATTTGAATCATTTTACAATAGTTCTAGAAATTTGGGACTAAATTGAACACATTTTGGCCTGTTTTCAATTTTTCTGAATTTTTTAGAAATGCAAAGTGTTGGCGGTCGCTTAAGACGACCGCCAGCACTGTGCTTTTCCCCAAAAATAAAAAAAATGAAAGTGTGCCTAAACTAATTTAAAACTGTTCGAAACTTTTACACGTTTACTGAAATGTTAAATAATAACTATGAAAATTATTATTTGACACATAACACTAAATATTTTTTAAAGTTTGTTCAAATGCGACTCTTGGGTGAAACAACCCAAGAGTTAGAGGGTGTTTCACCCAAGAGACTCATTTGAACTAAAATTTTGAAACTAAAACTTTTATATGAGGAAAAAACCTTCCCTAATTTACTTTAAATCATTTTACAATAGTTCTAGAAATTTGGGACTAAATTGAACACATTTTGGCCTGTATTCAATTTTTCTGAATTTTTTAGAAATGCACAGTGCTGGCGGTCGCTTAAGACGACCGCCAGCACTGTGCTTTTCCCCAAAAATAAAAAAATGAAAGTGTGCCTAAACTAATTCAAAATTGTTCGAAACTTCTACAAGTTTACTGAAATGTTAAATAGTAACTATGAAAATTATTATTTGACACATAATACTAAATATTTTTGAAAGTTAGTTCAAATGTGACTTTTGGGTGAAACAACCCAAGAGTTAGAGGGTGTTTCACCAAAGAGACTCATTTGAACTAAAATTTTGAAACTACAACTTTTCTATGAGCAAAAAATCTTCCCTAATTTACTTTGAATCATTTTACAATAATTCTAGAAATTTGGGACTAAATTGAACAGATTTTGGGATGTTTTCAATTTTTTTGAAATTTTTGGAAATGCACAGTGCTGGCGGTCACTTAAGATGACCGCCGGCACAGAAGCTCAGTGCTGGCGGGCGCTTTATACCGCCCGCCAGCGGTGCTACGAACCATATAGCGGCCCGCGGGGCTCAAAATTTTCTAAATCCCGACGCGAAAACGAAAAGACGCCGTGAGGCTGCCGAAATTTCACGCCGGCCTCGCCGCTGTCCTCCCTGAGCGTCACCGCGTCGCCGTCCTCCTCCCCCAGCGCCATCGCGCCGACGCGTCGCCGCTCCTCACTGTACGCCCTTGGAGCACCGTCGCCTTCCGCCGTCTTCCTCCCCGAGCCGCGCCGCCGCTTCCCGCCGTCTTCCTCCCCGAGCCGCGCCGCCGCCGAAGATGCCGGCCGCCGCATCCATCCCAAGCGCCGCCGTCTCCTCCGCCCCCAAGACCCGCCGTTGTCTGCGGATGGAGAACCCGGCGCCGCTGACAACACCACCCCGCGTGCGCCGCCGTCCCCGCGTGCCGTCGCCGACAATACCTCTCCGCCCGCCGGCGAGGGCCCGCCGCCGTCGTCCACGCGGCGCGACGCCGCCGCCGGCGAGGGCCCGCCGCTGTCGTCCACACGGCGCGACGCCGCCGCCGGCGAGGGCCCGCCGCCGTGCTCCTCCCCTCACGACGCCGCCACTGGCGAGGGCCCGCCGCCGACGTCCTCCCTTCACCGGCCGGATCCGGATGGGTAGGTTTTTTTTAATTTTTTTGCAGATGTATTATTAGAAATGCTTAATTTGTGGTTAAATGTGTTATTATAACTGTTTATAAATGCTTAATTTGTATTTACATGTCTCAATTAAGTGTGAAAAAAATTGTGTATGGTGTAGATTTCGATATGCTTATCTATTAAGTGTGAAAATTTTTGAAACATATTGTATATGGTGTAGATTTTGATATGCTTATCTATTAAGTGTAAAAAAATTTGTGTGTATTTACATATTAGTTATCTTTATTAATTGACAAAATTAGAAATGTTTATCTATTATGTGTGAAATTTTGATATGGTTTACGGTCTATTTTTTTGCAAAAAAGTATAAATAATAACGTGTACACTGGAATTTGGAATAGATTTGAGGATTATTAGATAAAATAGTTATTGCTGGATATTATTTGGATTTTTTATATTATAACTTGTACACCGGTCAGTCATGAATCCTCCGAGGACGAAGACGAAGAAGGATTTCAAGAAGACTATTTAACTCCAGATGAGTACGAACCCAGCGTACCACGGCCTTGTAGGTGTGCAGATGACGATGACATTGATTACAATCCTAGCCTAGATGAACAGGTCTGCATACACATTCATATGTTGTTGATGTGTTTGTTGTTCACATTCAGATATATTGAATATAATTTGTATGTGTGTAGAACGATGATCGATCCCCATCACGTCGTCGTAGAGCATTGACTAATTCTGCACAGGAGATAGAAGGTTCAGGACCACTACCTTCAGCTACTACTACTTCTACTAGTAACCCCAAGAAGGGGCGTGGAAAATGCAAACGAAACCAGATCCCTGAAAGAGGATAATATGTGATAGAACAACTTGGTGCCAAAGACGAGCCCGTCCTTCCTGAAGGGATAAATGCTCGATTTCGGAACATAGCAGGTGCAATTGTCAGGGATCAATTGGGGAACTGGATCACAACAACTAACTGGAAGAAAGTGCCGGTGGCAACAAAGGATGTATTGTGGGCCAAACTGAAGGAAAGGTTTGTTTTTCCGGAAGGGACCGAGCGAGAGGTTAGACGTTTTGCTGAGGGCCTCCTTGGAAGATGTTTACAGACTTGGAGGTCTACACTTAATACAGAATTTGTTCAGAAAGGGAAGGATGCTAGGGCAGTGTATGGTAACATCCCGCTAGCGGTGTGGCAAGAATTCAAAGAACAGAAGACAACAGAGAAAGCAAAAGCTGAGAGTAAAGAATATATAGAGAAGGCTAAGAAAGCTGCTGAGAACCCCCATCGCTTGGGTTCGGGAGGATATGCTGCCAAGCTACAAAAATGGAGGCAAATGGAAGAACAGAGGAGGGTAGCTGGTTTACCAGAATTGTTTGAAGGCATGGATGAGCGTAGCAAGAATTGGTGCCTTGCTCGAATTCCGACAATAACACCTGATGGCAAGGTTGTATTCGAGAAACCCACAACAGAACAGATTTATGAGAAGTTGGAAGAACTCGCCGATTTGCAAAAGCACGGCCTTTTCAAGCCCGATAGGGAGAAAGATATGCTAACCACCGCGATCGGAACCCCTGAGCACACTGGCCGTGTTCGAGGGATGTCATCTACCTTACCTTGGGGTAAAACATTTCCTGAAGATAGAGGAAGGTATAAGAAGCGCGACCATTATAAGAAAGATCTTGAAAACAAGATGAGAGAAATCGCCAAACAAGAGCTGGTACAGTTCTTCGTATCCCAACAACAGGCTACCGGATCGGCTGCAACCGATGCTCAAGGACATGGAGTATTACCAAACCTGCTACTTGCCCAGTGTGGAACTGTCGTCGTTCCTCCAAGTAGTGCTGGGTCTATTGCCAATGTCAAGTATCCTGTTGATGACATAACAAAGGATACCCCATGCAAGTTGGTTATACCTTACGGAAGGAAACAAGATAAGTTTCGCGAGGTTGCAACGGCCATGGCACCCGTGGGTCATACGTTTCCGAATCCACCCCCGCCAGAGTATGCATGGGTGCAAGTTGTCTCGGTGTCTGATGAGGCGTGCGAGATTGATATCCCTACCGATGAGGGGATCGAGCTCCTTGGTGATGCGAGGAACCAATACATACTATGGCATCGTCGAGATATCATTCTTAATGTATCGCCAAATCCCTCACAGCAGCCTGTAGTCGAGAACACAGAACCACGAACAACTATGAATGTTGGGCAGGGAGGTAATGATGAGACCGAGCAGACGACTATGGATGTTGGGCAGGGACGTAACAATGAGACCGGGCAGATGACTATGGATGTTGGGCAGGGAGGTAACAATGAGACCGAGGAGCAGCCGACTATGGATGTTGGGCAGGGAGGTAACAATGAGACCGAGCAGTCAGTGCTATCACCTATCCATGAAATTATCCATGACGATGAAGAAAGGGATGCAGATATGGATAATTTTGAAGTTAATTTACCAAATTCACCTTCCCCCCGCTAGCTTCACCTACCAATAGGGTACCACATATGATAACCTCATACGAACCAAAAAAGAAAACACCACAAGTTGACACCTTCTTACATGCACTGAAGGCGAAAAAAGGTGCAGCCATGAGTGATAAAATTGCAACTCGCTCCTCTATTCGAAAGAAAAAGCAAGAACTCAATTTATTTGATTCGGAAGAGGTGCCCCAAGTTTTTGTGCATGGCAAACCATTCTGTTATACGTGACAACTGTTGGAGGGGCCGCCGGAACTGAATAAGCTGCATGGATGGATCATGTTGGCCATGAAGCAAGGCATTCATACTATTACCGTGAATGTCCCAACGTGGGTGTTCGGTAGCCCGATACCGCGAAAGTTGGTAATCGATCTCCAGGATTTGCACGCGATGTTCCGTCGTGAACGTCTTGACGTGAATCTCGTCACCGTTTGGTGCATGTAAGTCAACATGCATGTACCCATACCAATTTTCAAATCCATATGTGTAGTTTTACTTTGGTATAACCATCCTAAGCGATCTATATATTTTGTAGGATGCAAGCCTTGGATGAAAGGAAGACCGGCGGGAGGTGGAAGGTAGCATACCTTGACCCGCAACAAGTGAGCAAGCCGGCGCACACGTACATAATTAGGGAAGCATTTGAAAAACAAATCGAACAAGAAACAAAGACAGAAGAGGAGAAACAAGCTGTAATACAGAAATTACATGCTGCTAGACAACATGAAGTGATTGTATACATTGCAAAGATAATGAAGAAAAGGATGAAGCAGAAGAGCCACATCATGTGTGCTTACAATTTTAAGTAAGCTATTTCTAATTACTATAGATAAATATATTTAATATGTGGTTTATTTATATTAATTATTGGAACATAATTATTTTCAGAGACCATTTCATTATCTTATGTATCTGTCCAAAGCTTGGAGAAGCAGGGATCTTCGACTCATTACACTACGAAGAGAACGTTTACGGGGATTTCATAAAAATTCTAAAAAAGTAAGGAAACCTATTGTAGTACTTTAATAATGCATGTAAACACTAGAAATTGTATAACTAACTTCCGTCTTTGTATCCTCAAAGCGCGTATCGGCTATACATAATAAATGGTGGGGAGCACCCTGCAAATAGGGAAAAGATGTTAATATGACATGCCAAATACGTAAGAACATAACAAATTGATATTATTCATAGTTGTGCAGTTCGTTAATAATTTCTCATCACTTTTTATTTTTTTCAGTGCTACAAGCAACCTCCTGGCAGTATCTTATGTGGATATTACGCGTGTGAGATGTTGAGAAATAATGGAAGGTATCAGACGAATCCTGAAGACGTAAGCCTCTGGTACACAACCATGTGCTAATTTACTTTCTAATAATTATGCATAATAATCTTCAATTATTGTGCGTATGTGCAGCTCACTACTATAGATACTTCGTGGGGGGACCTGAGAGACAAGGACATCGAGAACATTTGTGCGGATCTGGCGAGGTTCCTCCAACGTGAGATTTGCCACGAGCTGGGAGAATTCTTCGATAACGAAGGAGTGTTGATTCTAGAAGAGCACGAAAAGTTACGTCGATGGGTGTAGTAGAGGATTATCTATTTTAAATGTGGATTAATATGTGAGACTTATGTAGTATTAAATACTAGTTTGGATTATGTGGTTGATAGACACATTTGAATTTGTGGGACAAATACAAATAAATACAGGTGAATTTAGCCTACAAATACGAATATTATTGAATACGGGTGAAATTGGCGGATAAATACAAATAATAAACAAATGCAGCAAAAACTAATGAGAAATAAAAAAACATAGTTCCTGACGGGCGGCTTAACCACCCGCCAGCACAGAAATGCTCTGTGCTGGCGGGTGGCATAACTTCACCGATAGCAGAGAAAACCTTAGTGCTGGCGGTTCGTTTAAGACGCCCGTCAGCACTGAGGTCCTCTGTGCTGGCGGTTGATGTAAGGCGCCCGCCAGCACTGAGGCCCATTTGTGCTGACTATAAGTTGCTGGCGGGTGCTGCGCCCGCCAGCATAGAGGCGTTTTAGCCGTCAGCACAAATCGTTTGTGGCCTAGTGTGTGAGAGAACACATTCAATCAGTCGATCTCAAGTTCAAAATGATTAGCTATGGAAACTTGAAGTAAAATAAGCTTATGTGACAGATTCAATTTACCGATCAGTGTTTTAAGTACCTGTCTGACCAAGACAGTAGGTTCTGAGGATCGTAGAGATGCTTGTCGAGGCTGCCATTGGGCACCAGCTCGTAGACAAGCATTAGGCCACCCGGAGCTTCACACCAGCCGAGCAGGTGGACGATGTTCCGGTGCCTCAGCCTCGTCATGACCTTCACCTCGGCCTGGAACTCCCTGCTCCCCTGCAATCCTTCTTGCGACATCACCTTGACTGCCACGTGACGTTCCTGATCTTCCCCTCCTACGCGAACCCACCCGTCGCGGCGGCTAGCTCATTACGGCCGTAGCGTCTAGGCCCCCGAGGGGCAGAGCTCAATCTGCTGGTGTCTTATCTTCTTGTCATCTCCCAACTTGTTACGCATGCGCCACAGCACAAACACTGCAAGAGCGCAGAGCAGGCCAAACAAAGCCAAACCAACCGCAACTCCTGCTGTGGCGACCGTTCTAACCTGTCGGTGTCGACGAGGCAGCTGCAGGTCTCGCTTCGCGGAGCTGCCATCCGTGCCAAGCAATTTTCTGTGTTGTGCGACGCTCTCGCACGGTAGCCTCTTGTGGTCGGTGTGGTAACTTCCCCTATTGCTACGAGCCTACGACTAGGAAGAAATAATGCTTCCCTCCAGGAGGAATTGTGATGCTCGGTTTCTTCGATGATGAATGTATCTATATGCTATAAAGATCAAAAATAATTGAAAATGTTTCTCACTCTGATCGGGTCCGTCACCCCTCATGCCGTGTCAAGTAATTGGAGAAGAGGTAGAACCATAAAAATCGTAATTTGGAGAGCGTTTCTACCCAAAATGAATTGTTTTTTTCACCTAGGGCTATCCTACCCGCCGCGTACCTGCTGGCCCCACCCACGTGTGGCATCGGTAAAAAATCGCTTCCTGGGTGCGTGGCCGCTACTCCCGCCGGCGTCTGACCCTTCACTGCCTTCCATATGTTAGATCTTTTTTAGTTCATTATAAAATCTATCTAGGGGTAAAATACCAAAAGGGCAAAAGCATACCTTATAATATGAGAAGGATCATCCATCCATGGCACCTGCATCTCTCCAACCATTATATTCACTCAGTGAGTTGAACAGCTTTATTTCATTTGTCATGTTATTCTCACCCTAGCGAAAGAACCCAACATTATTTTCTAAATTGTTTAACATGTACAAAAAGAACAGAAGAATAAAGGAATGAACTGAACTACCATAAGAATTGGTGTTGGAAAATCTCGGATAAATCCAGACAAGCGAAGTAGAGAAGGAAAATATCTCATAAGGAAAATATCTTCATCCTGAAATTTAAGCGAGTGGTATATCAGAAACCACAAGGATGCAAACAATAGGTGAAAGGTACACCAATCATAAATTGTATAGATCCATATCTCAGATCATTTTATAAAGGTTTATGTTTCCCAATCTCTAGACCCAGTGCACACATCAAGTGAGATAATTGGATTCATAATGTACTAGGATGTACATTGGAAGGCTTTCCAATTAATGAATAAACACCAAACAATTCACTACCGAGAACATGTTTGATACCGGTCCTCTGGAGAACATCCAAAATCAGTCAAGATATACAGAAATTGGCTTATCTGAGGTCCTCACTGCATGCTTACCGCAAATGACTCGGTAGATTCTCCTTCTCTCAATATCAAAGTGCATTTCTTTGATGAAGTAGTGCCGGCAAGTTTAGCATCAGATAGAAAGTCAAATTTGATGAGTACTCGAGGTCACACTCCTTAGAGGGTTCCATGTCCACCACAAAAGGTTGCAGCATCGATACCCAGTCTACACAAAGGTCAAAAAAAGACATAACTATTGTTTGAGCAAAAGAGGTACATATATAGTGTTCAAATACTTTTAAGAATACAAACAAAAGGCAAACATGACTTACGTCGGATTGAAGCCCTATGATATAAGTTCAACACCAAAGTCTTGAGAGATAAAATCTCTTGGAATCATCCTAAGGATGTCGAGTGGTGTCTCCCCTCTGCACTTATTACATACAATGTGCTATAATAATTCTCACAATAGGAAAAAAACATGAACTATTTACTTCACACAATAGAAAACTTTTGTAAATATAACCAAATCCAATAGGAAAGCTGGACTTGACACTAAACGGAGGAGAGGTTGGGAAAGAACATACTAATAAATAGTTTTACTGAACAGGTCCTAAAGGTTGTCATTAAATGCTATTTAAGGTCCAGAAGGCTATCAGGGAAGTGGGGTTGTAGAATTTCTTACCTGTGATTCCTTTGGGTGCGAAGAGCAAGTGGTAGGCAAGGTAGCACTTTGACAAATGACGAAATCGCGTCACCTCGATATCTCAAAGCTCCACCCGATTGGATGGCATGAGCAGCTAGGTGAAAAGCAGTATTTCCTTCATTATCCTTAATAGACAAAATCGGCTATTTATTGGTATCAATCTAAGCTTGGTCCTGAATACATTGGTATCAAACGATCAGCGATCCTCGGCACCATGGCTAGCTTTTGGTGCCTATCAATCTAACAAGCTATTTATTATTCTTGAAATAAGCTTGGTCACTTCATTTGCACACTATTTAATATTCTTGAATAAGCCTAATCACTCCATTCTAACAAGCTACAAAATCACTCAAAAAGAGAAAACATCCATATGTGTATCACATGAAACATACTATGGTTGCAGCCCTCCCAAGCTCAAAACAAGTTTTAACTAACCAGTTGAACCTGAAGTATTCAAACGCTAGGGAATCATGAATGTTTCCACTTGTCATTAGCCTTCTGGACCTTCAAACATACTATTCTTTAGTTTTTTCTTAGTCGATAGTGTCCAATTCACCTGTCATTATGCTCTTCCTGTACAATGCTCGAAAGTAAAAAGATGTTTTTTCCAAGTCATACTGAAAGTCTGAGTTGAAAGACTCACATAATGCACAAAAATGAAGGCAGCTACATCCTGCGTAGCTTAGCAATAGTACCAAGAGGTGCTTTGGTGGCTAAAGCAGCAGTAACAGGAAACAACTAGTCAAATCCTGAATTCAGAAGAACTACATAAATAAAATGGACACTTGGATGGATTTTTTAGATGTTGGACCTCATCAATAATTGCATATTGCCAAGGAATTTGCGAAAGAAAACCTTGATCGAGCAAGGCTATAGGCCATGTGTTGTCATGAGCACGGCAAATTGTAATATTTAGCAATATTATGATATCTGTAGCATCAGTCTTTTCGATATTAAGTAGAGAGAATAGAATGCATCAAAGCTCCACGTTGATAGCATCAAAGTTTATATGAAGGCAAGATCTGGAACAAGCAATCAAGTGTTTCTTTCCAGCACATAGCTCACATGTGATTCAAAAACAACAACTGAATTTGTACATAATCTAGAGCTTATTATCGAGGTCAGCTGACCCCGATAACTTTCTGAAAATAGCACTAAACATGCTCTCACCCACTTGCAAATCACTCTTAAAATAGTGAATCAATGCATGTTTGACTCCATCACTTAGTACTTGACCCCAATAAGGTAATATCATAGATTCGCCACTGTGTGTCCAAAACGTCTCACATAAGTAATAAAAAATAATTTCTGTACTCAATACACTCCCTGATTCAAAATAATGATATGGTCTTTCATTATGGAGAATCTGATCTAACTACGTGTTTGAGCTCAGTTAATTAAGAATTTCCTAAAGATGTAAAATCAGCAGGACAAGGAAAATTACTTTGGTTAAATCAGAATAGAAACATTTAGCTTGCAAAAGAATAACTATCCTGACACTTTGCCGTTGATCCTACAATGTAGATTTACCTGCAGTTGGAAGTGGACTTACCACGAAGGTGCTCTTTCAGTGTTCCATTATGCATGAACTCGTACACCAGTATGTTCTTGCCATCTTGCTGACTGTAACCAAGGAATGTAACCAGGTGTCTATGACGTATTCTAGAAAGCAATGTGACCTGAAATGAGATGTTAGCCAGATAAGTAATCAATTCATCAAAACAACCACGTAGAAGAAAAATCAAGTATGAAAAGAAAATGGTGCACACAATACTGTCATTATGCAACTATTCAGTTGACAGACACAGGAAAATTAAAGGGATACAGACGGATATATGTATGCAAGAGCACTTCAAATTCCATATATCAGGCTGCCAGTAATTGCAAGTTGCATAAAAATATATAGAAGTTTTTTTAATACTCATAGAAGTGTTATATCTGACTCATTTTAGAATAAAAGACACCATAGAAGTGTTATATCTGCCAGTTATGCAACTGCCTCTAGCATCTCAGGACAAGCACCCATAGAAGACACCAAATAAGGCTAGTATGGGAACAGGCCTCATTCAAGAATTCTCGGATGCCTTGATAAGAGTCGTTTGTGAGAAGTTTGACTGCAATTTCTCTCCCATCAGCCAACTTTCCATAGTATACTATGCCAAACCCTCCAGAGCCAATTCTTCTCTCAAATTTGTCAGTAGCATCTTCAATTTCAGATAAAGAAAATCTGTGTGCTGATTCTGTAGCTACTTCACTAAAGTATGAGCCAAGTTTTTTTGCTGGTGCTACAATAACAAATTAAATGTGTCTGGGGATGGCAAAAGTGTCTGTCAATTGAGCCCTAGCATAATGTTAGATGTGTCAATTGAGCTGAAGATCAGTGTGTACCTTCATGAGGTTTCTTCTTTCTCCTACTTGTAAAGAAATAATATCCAATAGTAGCACCCAGTAACACAATGGCCCCAATCACCACGCACTACTAGGGAATGAACCTTTTGTCCTGAGCAAAAAAACATATTAGTACCGGTTTCTTTTGCAACCGGTACTAATGTGTACATTAGTACCGGCTCGGAAGGGGGGTCCCCTAGCCGCCCGCCAGTGTCACACATTAGTGCCGGTCCTTGGCTGGACCGGTACTAATGTGTGACATTAGTACCGGGTGGTACTACGGACCGGTACTAATGTGGCTGCCGCACATTAGTACCGGCTCCTGTCCAGGCTCAGCAAAGGACCGGTACTAATGTTCCCCGCATAAAAAGTCAGCTCCTTCTTCCTTCCTGAGCCACTCTCCCCTCCACTCTCCAACTCGAGCTCTAACTCATCCATGGCGCCCTAGGAGAGTTTTCGCCCGATTTGCGACGATTTCTCGACGATTTCACTCATTGAAGTGGTCTAGAGGTTAGTTACTTCATCCTCCCTTGATTCATGCTTATTTTGTTGAGTTTTATCAGTTGAAATTGGAGTATTTTAGCACTTTGTAATGAGCTAGGAATGATGATTTTTTTCTATTTATATGCATTTTGTATAGTTCAAATATAGTTGATTGCAAAAGATGTGCCGAGTTAGTTGGATGAGATGTTGTATGTGACAATTTATTTTTTTTAATAATAATAATTTATTTGAGCATATGTCATAATTAAATATATAAATAGTTTTAGAATTACTAGAAAGGCTACGAAAGCTAGAATTGATTTTAGAATTACTAGACATAGTTTTAGAATTGATTTTTTAGGAATAATTTTTTATTTGAGCATATGACATAATTAAATATATAAATAATTTTAAAATAACTCAAAATGCTAGAAAGGTTAGGAATGATAGAATTTGTTTTAGAATTAGTAGAAATAGTTTTAGAATTATTAGAAATGCTAGAATTTCATAGATGAGTCAAATAATTTATTGTCATTAGTATAGATGTCTACTGCTGCCGGAGGGAATGGGGATGATGGTAGTGGTGATCGTCGTTCTTCACACAGCCAGGAGAAAACCAAAGAAGGACCTCCTGATAAACCGAAGAAAATGAGCACGTTGGCTAGAAGGATGCTTCGTTATTTGCAAGGAAAACATATACACTACGTGAAAACCTCAAATAGGTCACGCAGCATTTGTAACGGGCCCTTAACACCCGTTACATGGACCCCATCTGTAACGGTTGTTGTTTGGCGCCCGTTACGCATAAGCGCGGCAGGGTCGACCACGACCTCGCCCTGACCTCGCCACCATAACGCCCGTTACCAATGAGGACTTCTGGTAACGGACTTCTTAAACGCCCGTTACATGTTTTCTTTGTAACGGACGTTAACATGCGTCCGTTACGAAAGTAAAACCTATCGGTAACGGGCTCTTTAAGTCCGTTACCGATGACTTTCCTATTGGAGACGCGTTATTTTTAGGACGCGTCTCATTTTTTGATGACCCAATTGGCGACGCTTGTTTGGAGCTAGCATCTCCTTTGTTTTCTCACAATAGAGACGTGTGTTGTTATTACGCGTCGTTGTTTTTGCGTTCCGACCACTCTGCTATCTCGGACAACTACACTCGCTCTCTCTCCTCTGAGGGCCCCACTCGCTCCCTCCCCGTCGTTGCTGCAGCAGCATTTTCGCGTGCTTTCTGAAGGCCCCACTCGCTGCGCGCGTGCTCTCTCTCTTCAGAAAGCCGGTGCTGCAGCAGGCCGGCCGGCCGCGTGCGTGACGGCGAAAGGTGCCGGCGGACGTCGACCGCGGCGCGGCGTCCCTCCACGCCGTACGTCACCCAAAGCAGCAGCTTATCCTCCTCCTCGGGCTCGGCGCCGTCCTCCGCGCCGTCGCCGCGGCCGCGACGCCTCGTCCTCCTCGGAAGCGCTCGCCTCGTAGACAGTCCTCGTCAAGGTAGAAATTGCCCCCTTTTATTGAACATCGCGCTGTCCTAATCCTGTTACTCATCGGTTTTGGTGATGCATTATGCTCATTTGATGTATGAAAATTGCAGATGGCTGCTGCTGCTCGGGCTTGGATGTACAGTAGTAAGTCCCGAGATTGAGCCAGTTTCTTAATGGGGGTCAATAGTTTTCTAGATCAAGCAGAGGTGGATATGAGAAACCGTGGTGTTCAGGCAATGCTTTGCCCCTGTAAAGATTGTCTCAACGAGAAGAAGTTCGGACAATAGGATAATATTTTTTCATCATTTGATCACACGTGGTTTCAAAGAAATTTACACGTGTTGGAATAAACATTGTGAGGAAGAGCTTAATTAAGTCGAAACAGGATGCCTAAATGAAGGTGAAGCGCGACACCATGCTACAGGATGCCATGATGAAGAGCCTGATGAAGGTGGAGTTTTTGATGAGGAAAATGAACCATTCCCACCAATTGTGATGAGGCCTGAGGATATCACTGATCAAGAAGTTACGGGCTTCAATGATGGTGAGTTGTTGCAACGTGTGCACAATGTTGATCAAATGTTGCGGGATGTTGAGTTTCAAGGAGTGTATACAGCTTCTGAATTAGCGAGGCTGAAGCAGTTCGTTGAAGATTCAAAGAAATCCCTCTATCCTAGTTGTAAGATGTAACATCCCAGAAATTTGAATGTTTTCCCATATGTAAATTTTCACAAAAATTAAAAACTTTTTGTTTGAACTTGTGTGCTACCAAATTTGATCCTAATTTGCTAGCCTCTCATCTCAAAATCCATATAAAATAAAACCATATAAAAGTTATTTCAAATTATAGTATAAATGTGAGTTGGATCTCTTTGGATTTTATTTGGAGTTCAACTGTGTGGAGATTAAATTTGAACTATATTCAAATTCAATCTATGGTTTAAACTTATTCCAACACTATTTCAAAAGCTTTTCTAACTAACTTGGGCCTGCACCCCATCTTCAAAGTCCACACAGACCCCTCAATCTCCCGGCCAGTATCAACATACCCCTCTAATCTACGACCGGCCCACCAAATCCAGCCCAACACAGCCCATGCTCGCCCCCGCCGGTTATGTCTCGCAGACAGGTGGACCCAGCCACATCGCGCGCCCTGTTCTTCTTCTCCCGGTCAATGCCGCGCTGCGACTGCCTTTCCCCGCCGCCGCTCGCGCGCCGCACCGCACCAGACCAGGGGAAACAAGGCCCCGACCGGGCAGCTGGCACGGACGCCAAGCCAGGCGCCCGCGCACGCTTTTCCCCAGGGCTTTTTCCCTTCCTACCCCTGCCCCGCGACGCGTTCACACGCTCACCAGCCACTGCTGCTCCGCGACATCGGCAACCCATCTCGCAGCAGCCAATGGACGCCCTGCCGTGACCATCTTACCCCCGCCTCGACGTGCTCGAGTAGCTAAACCCCCGGGCGAGGCCCCTGGGGCAAGGCATCAAGCATTTGGGGTTTTCCCCTTTGGTTCCTCTGTTCGCCGCCGGAAGGGGGAAAGGGAGAAGGGAGGAGGAGGAAGGGAGAAGAGGAGCCCGCACGCGCGTCGCCACCGCGCTGCCCTGCCGGAGTCAAGGACCCAGAAGCCGGAGCCGTCCGTGACCGGAGGGAGGCCGTCCACGAGCAGGTGGGTACCGGAGCAGAGCCAGGACACGCCGCCGCCGCACTTCGCCGTCGTCGTCAGCCACTTCCCCACCGCGGCCGTCACTGCTTCACCTACATCTCCGCCCCCTCGTAAGCCTCATCGCATCCTTCTCCTGACCCTGCTGACCACCCAAGGGAGCGTGCCCCAGCGTCACGCCGCGCTGAGCGCCGAGCTCTGCTCGCTGATCAACCTTTATCCGGCCTTCGCGCCGCCGTTTTTCCTACAGGTTTCCATCACCGTTCCGCCGCCGTGCACCCCAGCACGAGTCGGCAGGCCGTAGGCCACTAACCCGCCTCCATCGTTTTCCGCCGCGACACGCCAGAGCGCCGCCGCGCCGCGTGCCTGCTCGCGTGCATGATCATGTCTCGTCGCCACGCTCATGTGCGTGTGTGAGTCCACGTGCACGCCTAAGTGTTCACCCCCATGAGCACTGAAGCCGCGCCGTGTGACCGTTCTGCCGCCGTGACGCGTGCTGTGTCGCGAATTCGGCTTGTCGAGGATCCGCACCTCGGTCGGCCACGTCGCGGCCAGGTTCGGCCTGAGTACGCGTAGGAACTCTGGTGAACACGCCCATGTGAACGCCGAGTCAGTCGCGCTGCATCTGCTAACATCCGCCCGCGATCCGGTTCGTTGTGACGCCGCCGCTGCTTGCCATAGCGCACGCCGTCGTCTCTGGCTCGCGCCGAGAGCGCCGCCGTGTCGCGCTCCGCGATACGCCCCTAAGCACTCCCCAGGGCTGAGGCGGCGCGGAGATAACCACGTGCTCCAAGGGATCCTCGAGCGCTGCTCGCTTGCCCTCCGGAAGCTTCGTCGCCATTGTTCGCCGTTCGCCGTCGCCGCCTGGTACCTGCCGGGGCGCACCGGTACGTGCGTGGGCGGCAAAGGGGATGCGGTGCACCCCAGAAAATCCCCAAGGACATCCACCGGACTTCTCCGGTGCGCGTCCACGGAGAAATGGGCCGACCGGCCTGTTTTAACCCATCTCGGCCCTTTTCTTTTTATCGGCTGGACTTTGAATTTCGTTCAGGGAGTTCTAATGGACTTTGCTCTGTTAGCCCAATAGGCCAAGTCCATTGGGCCGAAATCAGCCCACAACCACTTTCGGCCCACCTAAGGCCCACTAAACCGCTGACCGCTGACGTCAGCATTATTTTAATAAAACTATTTTCTGATTTAATAAAAAGGATTTAATAAATGTTTTATAATCCCCTTTTCCTTTAAAAATTCATAACTAATTATCCGGAGCTCCGAAAATTATGAAACCACTTGCATTGGTTTCATAAATTCGAGACGCTCGCTGCTATCCTATCCTTTTCCGCTTTTACCCTTGAATGGAGCCTCTTTTGCCCGCGCTCTTGGTATAGAATTCGTGGTCGATGCCCACCACTGCGCTAATGTGGGTCTGGGACGCCGGAGCCCCGCAACTAGCCACTGGCTTGCCATGGATAGGGATAACTTCCCCAAGATGCGTTCGCACTGCTTTTCTTGCTTGCACCGCTTCCATCGCTTTGTGCCGCAACCCGCGTACCCGCTCTACCTTGTTTCGTGCTGCGAAGCGTATGCCGTACCATGTGCTTGCAACAAGGATGCCGCACGTGAAGGACGGCCGTGCCATGAGCAGTGGCCACTGGTTCAAGCACGGCAACCCCGTGCTGCAACCTAGCTGCTATGCCATGGTTATCGGCGCATCGTTAGCACTTGCACCACCGCGCTCCTGAGCACCCTTTTACCGCCTCATCACCCTTTTTCCGACCACAAGTCGAACCTTTCCTTCTCTTTGTGTTGTTGCTGCATACCATGGTCTAATAATACCTTACCTAGCTCGGATCGCTTTACTTCCCTTTCATCACCCTCTGAGCTTCTGCTTTGTTGCACCTATCTGACACGCTAAGGCTCTGCTGGCGCGATCACCGAACCTTTAGCCTTGATCGGCAAACCCAACCTTGAACTAACCCTTCTCTCTAATTTGTTTTCTAGTATAAAGCTAGTAGCATAAAACTATTTTAATATAAAACTAATTACTTTGATTTCCTTAAATTATACTACTGCTGCTTGTAGCTAGTTTGGATTTATTTGGTTCTTCTAAATTGATGTCATTTGGAATTATTGCCTAGATGATTGTCGTTATTTATTTCCACATCGCATCTCGTGTAGGCTTGTGATCCTATTTGAAGACCCGAGCTGCGACGACGACCCGAGCTGTGACGTTTGGGAAGACCTTCGACCCGAAGGAAGGGCCCAACCTCTACTACTCTACGACAACTACCGTGCAGGTGTCATGTCACTCCCGACCATGTAGATCCCATGCATGCTATTTAGATTGCTAGTGCTCTATTTATGATGCTTTGGATGATTGAAATGCATAGACAATCTTTTAGCCATGCCTTGGATTTGATATACCCTGTTCCTTGAACTTCCTACCTTTGGGACTAGCTACAGACCCCTAGCTAGTCCCCGATATTTGCAATCCATACATTTTACCTGTTTCGAGATATGGATGGATCTCTGGTTTGGACTGAGATTGGGATATCTCAGTATTCTAGCGTGTGTTTTGGGTGAGTGTGTATCCTTGACATGTTACCGCGGGAGCGAGCCACTTTGGTTACTTGTGAACGCCTGTCTAGGGGAGATGCGACCTGGCCTCCCGCCCTAGCGGCGTGTCGGACGGGTGGAGTTGGTGGAGTGCTCGCTCCTTGCAATTAAGGACTGATCGACTGTGTGACCTTGATCTTTGGGCTATTTTCGTACAAACCGTTCGCCTTGTTATGGGCGGGGTTCGGTCCGAGAACTAGTAGGTGGATAGCATCCAGCCTGTAGGCGGATCGGTGTGATCGTGTGAGGGGGACGGTTTATACCCCCCCCCGAGTAGACGTCGCCCCGGCTCCTCCGGGGATGGTTTCACAGCTTCGAGGCCCTGCTGGCAAGTTTCGCGCCCTAGTTCAGGACGAGTCAGGCTTGGAGAGGCAGGAGAGTGCTATCCACTGCTAGGTCTCCGGCCGTTAGGTAGGGATGTGGAACGGCTGATCCCCGTTTCTGCCCTATCCGGCGGGTCTAGTTGTACAACCTCTGTAGAGTGTTAAACCTATAGCTATAGTCCGTGTCCACTGGTATGGACATCCCTTTCAATCTCTCACCTGGCTAGTATTCTTTTGTGGTGCTTTCTCTCCCCCGAGTGTGTGAGCCCGGCTTGGTGCCGTTGAGATGTGAGGTAGGAGTTGGTGACCTCACATCGCAGATGAGAGTGGGATGCTGTGTCTCGGTTGAGATCCAGTGTGTTGGTGTTCTTTTCTTGGTTGGGGTGTTGACCCCGGAGGCGTTGGCCTCGGAGGTGTGGATCTCCTCGGAGATGGTGACCTCTCTGCATGACCGCTTACCTTGATGTTGCTATCGCTGCTTGCATAAACTTACTACAGCCAGATATAGGTTTATCCATGCATACTAGAATTCATCCACCGCTTTTGCTCTTTGTTGGGAAGCTGACATGACCTACCCGCTTATCGGGTAGATGGCGATGCTTCCAGACTTGGTGATCGACTACGACATCGACGATGAAGGATGGGAAGACTAGAGCTGGTCCTACACTCAAGTTTGCCTGTGGAGCTGGAGATGCTTCGCTTCGATAGATCCGCTGCGTAGATGATTTACCTTTCTTGTTTAGTCCATTTGGACTTGTACTCGGCTTATGCCGAAATGTTGTACTCTGATGTATTAATAAAATTATGTAATTTTTCCCTTTTTCTTGTGTTGTATGGATTTGTACCACTTGAGACAGGGTTTGCACGTGATAGCCACTTCCTGGGACTATCACAGAGGTGCAGAGGATCGGGTTTCCAGTTTTGGAAATCTGGTTCGTTTCACAAGAAGTACTCTAGCCTTTCTGGTGATCTAAAACTTCTGCAGCTTAAGGCAGATCATGGTTGGAGCAACAAAAGTTTCAAACAACTATTGGATCTCCTTAAGGACATGCTACCCGAGGGAAACCAAATAGCCGAGTCTGTCTATGAGGCAAAGAAGATAATTTGTCCTCTGGGAATAGAGGTTGAAAAAAATTCATGCTTGCAAGAACAGTTGTGTATTGTTCTGTGGAGATTATGCAGACCTTGACAAGTGCCCCAAGTGTGGGTTCGATCGGTACAAGAGGAAAAAAGATGGTGGTGATGATAACAATGCTGATGATGACGAGAACGAGCCTGTGGAGATCACAGGCAAGAAGAAGAAGAAGAAGAAGGTTAAAGGGGCTCCTGTGAGGGTAGCATGGTATTTTTGCATCATTCCTCGGTTGAGAAGATGGTTCGCCACACGAAAGGAGGCCCAACTCTTGCGTTGGCATAAGACACGAACGAAGGAAGTTGGAAAGATTAAGCACCCCGCAGATGGCCAACAATGGCAAAACATTGATTCCCACTTCAAGGATTTTGCTGTGAAAGCAGGAACATTCGGTTCGCTATGAGCACAGATGGCGTGAACCCATTCGGTAACCAGAGCTCAACACATAGCACCTGGCCTGTCGTGCTGTCAATGTACAACCTTCCACCCTGGCTATGCAAGAAACGGAAATACATGATGCTGACAATATTGGTCTTCGGGCCAAAGCAACCTAGCGACCGTATTAATGTCTACTTGAGGCCACTAGTTGATGACTTGAAGATACTTTGGAAGCCTGGTGTGAAGGAGATTTGGGATGAGTTCGGCCGTGAGGAGTTCACATTGCACGCCATGTTGTTCACCACCATCAACGACAACCCGGCTCATCGCAACCTTTCTAGCTTGAGTAAAAGGAAAGGTGCAACTTGCCCACACTGCTTGGAAGAAACTTGTGCAGTGTGGCTAAGAAATTCAAAGAAATTCTCATTTATGGGGCACCGTCGTTTCCTCAGCAAGAAACATGCCTACCGGGACATGGATTGTCAATTTAATGGGGAAAAGGAGAATCAACAGGCGCCAATGCATGTGACTGGAGATCTGCTCCACTTGCAAGTCAAGGACGTTGAAACTATCGAGGAGTTACCCAAATTGTCTGAAAAGAAACTTCGCAAAAGAAAGAAGCGAGATGGTGAAGAAGAAGAAGAAGATGGGCGAGGAATGTGGAACAAGAAATCAATTCTATGGGAGCTAGAGTATTGGCCGCTTTTGGATGTGCGTTATTCGATTGACAACATGCACGTCAAGAAGAATGTGTGTGAAGCTACTTTGGGAACATTGCTACAACAGAAGTCGAAAGGAAAAGATCATAAAAATACAAGGGATGATCTTAAAGAAATGGGCATTAGGCCGGAGCTCTATGCAGAGGAAACAGACACAGGGATGGACCTTCCCGTTGCTGCAACCACCTTGTCAAAGGCAGAGAGAAAAGAATTCTGTGAGTTTTTGCATGGTTTGAAAGTACCTTCAGGCTACTCATCGAACTTCAAGAGGCTAGTGTCGGTGAAGGACATGAAAATGAATTTCAACTTAATGAAATCTCATGATTGCCATGTGTTGATGACATCTATTCTTCTTGTTGCACTAAGAGGTATCAAGACAGAACTGGTTCGCGACGCGGTCACGAGCTTGTGTTTATTCTTCAATGAAATAGAACAGAAGGTGATTGATGAGGAAAAACTATTGGCCTTAGAGAGGAGACATTTTGAGACCCTATGCCTGCTTGAAGCTACCTTCCCACCATCATTCTTTGATCTCATGCTGCATCTAACAACACACCTCGCAAGGGAGATCTGGTACCTTGGCCCATCTTACCTTCATCAGATGTTTCCATATGAGAGGTACTTTGGATTCCTCAAATCATTGGTACATAATAGGTCATTTCCGGAGGGAGCTATTGTTCGTGGCTATGAGACCATTGAAGCAGTGGAGTGGGCCATGGGTTATATGGACCCCCAAAACCCCATTGGTGTGCCTCGTTCACGGCATGAAGGTAGGCTTTCAGGTGTTGGGACCCTGGGGAAAAAGTCAATCACTCCACACCCAGAGGACTTCAGGAAGGCTCATTTCACCGTGATAGAACAGAGTGTAGAGGTTACACCATTTGGCAATGAGCAAAAGCAACAACTACGTGAACAAAACCCTGGCTGTACTGAGGATTGGGTTGCAAAGAGGCACATGCAATCCTTCAACAGCTGGCTCTGAGATTATGTCCAGCAGAGTGGCAGCGCTGCTATAACCGACGATATAAGAAAACTAGCAGCAGGGCCATTATTCACTGTTACAACATATCAAGCAATGGATATCAATGGATAGACGTTCTACACCATGGCCCAGGATGCCAAGAGTGTCTATCAAAATAGTGGTGTGCGTGTACGGGCCGTCGACAATAAGAAGAACACAGCCACATATTATGGTCAAATAGAGGAAATTTGGGAGCTTGATTATGTAGGATTCAAGGTAGCCTTGTTTCGGTGTAGATGGGTCACCAATGCGAAGAGAGCTATGATCAAGGACAAATTTGGTTATGTTAGTGTTGATCTCCGGGTCTTTGGTTACAAAACCGAACCGTTTGTCTTCGCCAAGGATGTTGAGCAAGTGTTCTATGTACCTGACCTTGCAAAGAATAACTGGAGTGTGGTTTTGCCTGAAAAAAAAAGGATTGCTGGGGTTGAAAATGTTGTTGAGGAGGAGGAATACAACCAGTTTGACGAAAGTCCATCCTTTCACACTTCATACATGCCCCGAGTCTTGGGAGCTAACAAAACACCATACTTGCGAAGCGACCATCGTGAAAAGATCCATATACAAAAATCAAAGAAGAAAAAGAAGCAAGATTGATTTCTGCTGAATCCGATCCTTTTTGTAAAATGCAGGGATGTCTATTGCTGGAAATGGAATCCTTTTTGTAATATATATAGGATGTGTATTGGTGGAATTTGAATGAATCTCCTTTCTGTAATATATGATGCCTAAGATACTGCCTAAGATGCCTATATATTCTGCCTAAGATACTGCCTAAGATGCCTAAGATACTGCCTAAGATGCCTATAAGCGAGATGTGCAATTAGTATTTTGTCTAACATTTCATCAAACTTCAAAGAGTTTGACTCCTCGATAAGCGAGATCTGCAATTAGTAGTATCCACTCATCGGAGACGCGTCTCCTGTACCTTCTCTCCAAAATAAATAACCGCGTAACCACCACATCCCCTTCATCTACCCACGAGAAAACCACAACTGCCTATACACTCCTCGTCGTGCCTCCTCCGTGATCATCGTCGGCACTCATGGCATCGAGGGAGCACCCGCGGTTGCTCGCGGAACTCCCGGCGGAGGTGCTGACGATCATCGTTGGCCGAGTCGGTGCGACATCGAATCGGCCTATGGAGGACCTCTACAGCCTACGGGCAACCTACAAGGACATGCTCCACCCCTGCCGCGACAGAGACGTCAGTAGGCGCCTGCCACTGGATCGGGTTCCAGTCGAGCAGATGCAGAACAACGACCCCGTCGGCTACGACGTCTTCCTTCGTAGCCTGGCTGTAGCCGGCAACCCGGTGGCCTGCTTCCTCACCGGGATGGACAACATCTTCGGTAGGAACCGCAGCCCTCAGCCTCCCCTCGACGAGCTCCACCGTGCTGCCAAGGACGGGCACAGAGGGGCGGCCTATGTGGCCGCCGTCTTCCTCTACAGAACCAACAGCGGGGCCGACGCCAACGCCACTGCAATTGCATACATGAAACAGGTTGAGGGTGAGGAGCAAGGACAGTGGCGTCCACATTTGATCAGCAATGTGCAATCCCTAGATTTCCGGCATCGTGGGGTCAATCTGGCTTGGCAAATTAGGAGTGTCGCCCTCCGCCGTGGCCTCGGCCGGCCGACGCTGCCAACGGCGGTGGCGCGAGGCAACATTCAACATTGCGCAGGCAAAGAATTCTGCGGTACGGCGCCGAGCCGGAGGGGGTTTTGCATGTATTTCTGTAGTGATGAATGTAGACTTCGTTATGAATGTAATGTCTTCTTCTATCGTGTAAAGTATCGTCCAATCGGTTATTGATAGACAAGATTTGATTTCTCACATTTCTGAGTCAAATCCAAGGTTGCGGCACCCTCTGCTTCCTCCTCTGTTCTATTGGAATGAAGAACAGTTTGTGTGGGAAAATGAGACGAGGATTAACCATCCCGCGTCTCTAATTAGGGTGGGGCCCAGTTCTATTGGAAGGAAGAACAGTTCTCATTTCTCCTTTTAATCTGCAGTAAATTTTGTAACATGTATTTCTCCATCGTGCTTAGTCCAAATTTGACGATTTTTTTCCTAGCTTTTTCTAAAATCCCCATCTTTTCATTAATTTCATTGTTTAGTGTATATTCCGTTTCGTAAATAATGTTTATATGCCTTATCTTGTTCTTTGTAAGTCCAACATAGAAATATTATTTGTTTTCCACAACCATTAGTAATGAAACTTTACATTTCGTGATCTTAAGGTGAACACATGCTTGTGTTAAAATTTCAAATGCGTACGAGATCGAACATGTTGCAAAGTGTGGAAAACTTCAATGTTCAAGCAACATTCTAGGAAACTATGTGAGAGATGTAGCCATTTGTACACAAGTATATTCTTCCTTTATCGAAACCATTTGAATTTTTTATGACAAGTTTAGGTACCCAAATTATGTTTCCACGTAAATTTGTAGAATTTTTGGAGCAAACTAAGATGTTATTAGAATTATTATATCACAAGCATGAGATGTATATTCGAATTATAAGAATGTTAGTTATACAAGTGTGACTGTTAATATTTTATTAAAATACTAAATGTCTAAATATGAATTGATATTATTTTTAATGAATTTTTAGGCGCTGTTTTACCGGCTCTAATATTTGATGGATGCGAGTTTCAGTTCTAAAAAACAGTGTCGGGCCCACGCGTCAGTGTCAGCAGTCCGGACCAACCTGCCAACAAAGGCGACGCGAGTTTACTAACCGGCGTCGGAGATGACTATCCATTGTCTCCAAGATCGAGTTCATCACAGAAGGAACAAATATTGTAGGCGATGCTGACGGATCTGCCCGCGTCTCTTAGATCGAGTTCATGCGACATGTATACAAAATCCAACAACCAAACTAACCAGTTCATGATCGACAAACAAACTATAAGTAGTTCATGATCGACACACTAAGCAGTCCAACAACCTGACGAGAACAAACTGACGAACACACAATAATCACAAACACATTATTAATGGTACAGGAGTGGATCAATTAGTCGCTCGCCGCTGTCGGAGTCCCGCCGTCGTCGCCGCCGTCGGAGCCGTCGTCGTCGCCGAGGAGAGACCGCTGGACCACGGGGAACATCTCAAACTTTTCAGCCAACACGTGGATCCTGAAGGCGAGACCCTTGAGGCTGCGATCCTTGTAATCGTCAGGCGCCTCGATCTTGAACGCTGCGCCAGCATCTCGAAGCTTCATGAACGCGCCCTGGAGCAGTTCGACGGCGAAGCTGATGTCGGCGGCCTCCGAATTCTTCTCCTTCTTCTCCTTGGGCGCCATCGGCTCCTTCCCCTTCTCCTTGATGGTCAACTTCCTCCGACGGCGGCTTTCGTCATCGTCATCCTCTCTTCGTCCCCGCTTTGCCGACGGGTCACTCGACGCCATGCTCTTCTCGCTCCTTGTTGGTGTCATCTCTCGTTGACCGGAGTTCGTGGTTTTTTGATGGCGAGGGGGAAGAAGATGAAGCGAAAGAAACGATATGATTATGGAGCAACCAGCAGTCGTCGGGGATTTATGATGACAAGACGTGAACCGTCAGGGCGCCTTCCTCCCAAGGCCCCACGTCCCCCTACGCCTCGGGAACCGTTTTTTGGGAGCAAAACCGTCCAAAAACACGTGTCGCATTTCAATTTCGTGGGAAGGTGGAGGGGCAGGGGCAGTTGTCGGGCCCACGCGTCAGCAGCCAAACCGCATCGCATTTCAAGTTCCATAAATGGCCGCATCGCATTTCAATTTCCAAACCCCGTCGCATTTCAATTTCCAGATCTCGTCGCATTTCCATTTCCTTCCCCTTCTCCTTCATGGCCGCGGTGTGCTTCATGGAGCTGCTGCCAAATGAACTGGTCACCCAGATCATCCTCCGCTGCATCAAGGGTGAGCCCGTCATTCGTTTCCTGATCCTTCGTAATCGGGTCTGCGGCACCTTCCAGCGCATCTGCGACTCGGATGAGGTACTCCTGCAGGTGTTGCTGCGTGAGCTTCGTCAAGTCTGCAAGAATCGCTACGTCAGGTCCTTGATGGAGGAGCGCTTCCGCCTCGCCAAACATCCGGAGGCATTATGCTTCGAGGGGATGGAGAGGTTGATGAGGCGGCGGAATCCCGATGAGGGTCTAGAGCTCGTCGGAAAGGCCGCTGCCAAAGACACAGGTGCGAAGTACTTCTTAGCAATGCTGAAGTACTGTCGCAACCCTGCGGACCCCGAAGTGATGGCACTGCTCCACGAAATCAGCGGCGGGCCGTCGCCCCCTGACGGGCGGTGGAAGAACCACAACCTGCACCGGTTGCGCTACCTCGTCCGCCGGGATCTCCAGAACATTGCGTGGTGGTACTGGCTTCGTGACGGCGACGATGACATTCTGTTGCTGCCCGTCCAGAATCCCCACGACTGCATTTGGGCAGCGGGATGTAGGCGCTACGGGCCGGAGACCCCAGGGATCATCCACTACTACAGCGCCTAGTGTCGCATCCGTCATGAGTTCGACCTCTGGACGCGTGAATTCAGCGCCGCGGTGGAGTACGCTGTCAGCAGGATGAACATCGGGATATAGGCGGAAGCATCAATAAAAATTATGTATCTTTTTTTTGCAAGTGAAAAATTATGTATCTTGAATGTAAATTATTACATATTCTGTGTCGCATCCACAAGATTTGATTTGTCACGTTTCTGAGTCAAATCGAAGGTTGCGGTGGTCTCATTTGCCGCATTAGAGGCCTAGGGTGCCCTCTTGGATGTCAAAGCGGGCACGGCGGCGGCGGCGGCGGTGGCCTCTGCTAGTCTGCTTCCTCCTCTGTTCTATTGGGTAGGCGTAGGAGACGAGGATTGGAGGGGCAAATGAGACGCGGGTTAACCACCCCCTCTGTTCTATTGGAATGAAGAACTGTTATCATTTCTCCTTTTAATCTACAATCAAATTTTGTAACATGTATTTCTCCGTCGTACTTAGTCCAAATTTGATGATTTTTTCATATTTTTTTTCTAAAATCCCCATATTTTCATTAATTTCATTGTTTAGTGTATATTCCGTTTCGTGAATAATGTTTATATGCCTTTATCTTGTTCTTTGTAAGTACAACATAGAAAAAATATTTGTTTTCCACAACCATTAGTAATGAAACTTTGCATTTCGTAATCTTAAGGTGAACACAAGCTTGTGTAAAAATTTCAAATGCGTACAGATCGAACATGTTGCAAAGTGTGGAAAACTTCAATGTTCAAGCAACATTCTAAGAAACTATGTGAGAGATGTAGCCATTTGTACACAAGTATATTCTTCCTTTATCGAAACCATTTGAATTTTTTATGACAAGTTTAGGTACCCAATTTATATTGCCACGTCAATTTGTAGAATTTTTGGAGCAAACTAAGATGTTATTAGAATTATTATATCACAAGCATGAGATGTATATTCGAATTATAAGAATGTTGGGTACACAAGTGTGACTATTGATATTTTATTAAAATACTAAATGTCCAAATATGAATTGATGTTATTTTTAATGAATTTTTAGATGTTGTTTTACCGGCTCTAATATTTGATGGATGCGAGTTTCATTTCTAAAAAATAGTGTCAGGCCTACGCGTCAGTGTCAGCAGCCTATATAAAGAAGATACGTGCCGACGAATCCGATGCGGGTTTACTAACCAGCGTCGGCAATGACTATCTAGCCGACGCGGGTTTACTAACCAGCGTCGGCGATGACTATCCATTGTCAGCGTCAGCAGGCAAACCTTGTGTGCGCTGTTCAAAAATTCCCACCTATATTGACTATAATGCCTATGGAATTCTAATTCCACCAGAGAGCCGTTCAAGGGCACGCCAGTAATTTCCATGAACATAGTAACGCGCGCGCAGGGGACATATATATACTCGAGAGTCTAATTCAGACAGATCCAGGAGTCTAATTCAGATAGATCCACCACGCCCGCAGTCTCCCCGCCGCCGCCCTGCTCCTTCTCCAGCCCTAGCCCGCCGCCGCCGCTCTGCTCTTCTCCAGCCCCACCGTTCCCGGCGTGACGTCGGCGAAGCGGGTCCAGCCGTGACGAGGACGCGGTTACTGGCGTGCGGACGGCGTCCCGGACAACCTAGAGACGGTGACGCGGATCCGGCATCCCCGACCACGACGACGAGCCGGCCAACTCAGGCAACGAGGCGACGCGGATCAGGCCTCTCCGACCACCACGAGAACAACTACTTCATTCGCGACAGAGGTTAGTGCTGCTTGAACCCCCAACGCCCTCTCTGTGCTCGGCCACCCAATCTGCTATTCCTGTCAAGGTGGATTAGGGAGACATGCTACTTTACGGTTGTTCACATAGGATTATTCTCCTGGAATTCCCTACATTAGTACAACATGCCTTAATAGTTCATTTTTAATTGATTGGCTGTGGATTTGACGGATGAATTTTGTTCCTCCAAGTCTGTTTGAATAAATTATTGCTAACAGATGAACTTATATGAACTGTTCAAATTCTGTTATGCTTCGAATGTACCAGATCGACAGTTATGCTTTGGACCTGTTAGCATACTTTAGTTCTAATTGCTTTGTCCTCTTGTTGCATGTACACATGGAACACACAATTCATTGCTGCTAAAGTTGGACAAGGAAGCAGTTGAAGGAATTTAGTCTCTGCTTTGATATATAAGCATATTGCTTCACCCTGTCAAAATGGTTAGCACCTATCCCCAACCTGTATGCTAATATCAACTATTTTGCCTGTCAGAGAATAAGAATTTATCTTATTTTGTTTAGGTTTTCAGTCTAGCTTATGTTGCTCTACTGACAACCTGACATATCATCTATGCAGTCTCCCACAACACCAAACTCCTCTACCTCCAGTGCACCATCACAGCCCATCGACGGTGAACCTTGTTCACAGCCTATCAACGGTGATCCTTCTTCACAGGGTCAATCAGCACATACTGCTGCGAGTAGTACTCGATCCCGCGGGTCAAGGACACAAACCAAATGGCCAGAAGACAAGTTGACCGCAACTGGACTTGATAACAATTATTGGCCTACCCCAGATGCTGCGAGGGATAGATTTGTATTGGTCTGTGGCCTCATTGCTCGAGAGAGGGTGTCAATCAACAGGGTAGTTGAAGATCTCTCACCACTTGAGAAGGAAGAGCTGTTCACAGTTTTAGAGGAAAAGCTAGATTACCCAGCCAATCTGGCTGAATCTGTTCGCAAGAAGGCAGTTAAGGCAGCTATGTCAATGATTGGAACCTTGCAACGGCGGTTCAAGACCCATTTAAGAAAAAAATTTGTGAGCCAAGAGGAGACTCCCTTTGTGAAGCATGCCTTTTTGCAGCCAAAAGATTGGACTGTGTTTGTGCAGGAAACCAATTCTCCTAGATTTCAGCGATTGAGCCAGGGGATGAAAGAAAAGAGAGCATTGCATGATAAGCCACACAGGACGGGCAGAAAAGGTTATGTTCGTAAAAGGAAAGAATGGGAGGAGGAGGATGCAAAGCTAGCTGAAGAAGGAAAACAGAACCCTTGGGACCAATTTTCTGGACGTTCGAGGCCTTATCTGCGGACAAGGGTAGGGAAGAGGAAGACCACTAGTGAAGGAAGCGGGGACAAAACATTCAGTAACCCTGCGGTGGTGGTGGTAGCAACTAGGGTGAAAACACTTGCATCTCAGGCTAGCGATGATTCTTTCGGGGTTAGGGAGAATGATATCCTCACCGCAGCACTTGAGACTCCAGAGCATCAAGGTCGGGTCCGAGGCGTGTCTAGTTCACTTGGCTGGGGTAAAGGGTTTGGTGAAGAGTTTGCTGGAATGTACAGGAAGAAGAGGAACAAGAAGGCTGAACCGCAGATGGAACACCTAGTTGTTGAAGCAATCACCAGAGTTGTCTCCATTCTACAAGAATCAGGCTTTGAAATAAGGAAAAAGGTACTTCATCCTCCCCAATCACCACCTGTTAGTAGCAGCGAGGAAGAAGATGTGCATGACCTCGAGGAAGAAGATGTGCATGGCCTCGAGGAAGAAGATGTGCATGGCAGTGAGGAAGAAGAAGCATGTGGCAGAGATGAAGACCATTGGCATGTCAGCGAGGACGAAGGTAGTCAACAGCACATTGATAGTCGATCACCTATGCTGGACACAATAGATAAGCTGACAGAGCCAACCAAGTGCAGCCTTTTGGATGGCTCCGGGAATAAAGTGGAGCTCGCACTAGCCACTGTCTTTCCATTGCAAAAGACTCTCCATACAGTACCGGTGCAGGATGGGTATGCTGTGGTGCAACCTAGTTATGTGTGGGGCAATATGGGTCACTACCCTCTGCCTGTACCAATTGGGGGGGATGAAGTAACAACCCTAGCTGAGGCTCTCTGTATAAGGATCCAATGGTCAAAGAACAGGATCCATGTACCACCCATTACGAGAAATACCAACCCTGCTCCCACATCAGGTAGCAGGGGTACAGCATCAGATGGAGGTACTGCAGCTCAGTGTCAGCAAGAGAAAGCTCAGCAGCAGCAGCAGCCGCAGATCAGCAAAACTACGCAGCAGGAGCATCGACAACAGCAGGAGGAGGACAGGCAATCTCCGCCTAAGAAGCTGTAGCAGATCAGCAAAACTACGCAGCAGGAGCATCGACAACAGCAGGAGGAACCCAAGCAATCTCCACCTAAGCAGCAGCAGCAGCAGCAGCGACAGGCAGAGGACAGGCAATCTCCGCCTGAGCAGCAGCCATCATAGAAGAAGGGGGCCAGGAAACCTCTGCCTAGAGATGAGCTTCTTAACTATTTTTGGACAAAACAGCATCCAAAATACAAACCTGCTGTGCCTATGTTGTCAGAAGCGGACTTACAGGCTGCTGGACCGAATTATGCCAGGTTGCATGCTTACGCCATGGAACACAGTAAGGATAAACTTAGTTTTCCAGCAAAGTTGCCTGAAGACTCCTTTCATGGTGCTGGTGATTTAATGTTAAACATTGCATTCAGTAACGTGTATGACCTTATAACCCTGGTTGCTCTGGATGAGACCTTCTTGAGGTTGTGGACATTGTAAGTGCCTTAAAACCAAAATAGATATTTCTTTAATTTTGACCACAAAGTTCATGCATGCTAACATTTGGATTTTTTGTAGAAAAATGAAGGACAAGGCAGCGGAGATGAAGATCAGTGTTGGGTTTTTGGATCCACAGGTTCTCACGACCACAAAGATTCATAAGGAGTCTAGCCTTGTAATAAAAGCATTGAGAAATGCAATGACGAATGACTACGTGGTGGGTGCCTTCGGCACCGGTGGCCACTATGTCACACTGATCATCTGTATGAAGTTCAAAGAGGTTTGGTATCTAGATTCTGCTAAACATCATCCCCTGCGAAAGTTCGAAGACCTCCGAGCGCTTGTGACTTGGTCCGTACCTTGTAGGTTTTGTTCACAAAATTCAATCTCTTAGTGTTTCTAATCGGTATTGCTGATCATGCAGGGCCTCTGAAGATATATGTCCAAAGGACGAAGGGATGAAAGGAAAGAAGACAAAGCTAAAATCCAATCAGACATTCAAGCACAAGCCAAATACCACTGTAAGACTGAGGTTTTTTTTATGGTCCCTTCATACCAATTTGGTACTGCATTAACTTGCCATTTTGGTACCTCGATGCGCAGTGTGCTCAGCAGCCATCGGGGTCCTTTTTGCATGGATTCCATGTGGCACTCAATATGTTCAAACTACTTGAAGACATACCTCACATCAAGAAGGCTGTTGTAAGTAGATAATGCTCTCACCCTTGTCTCTGCTCATATATTCTCCATTTGATTTTAGAAACTGATTTGTACTTGTATTCTCATAATTATTTTATTTTGCAGGATTTCAAACCTGCCCTTAATGTTTCTACAGAAGATCTAAAGCCGGTGCGAGAGATGTTGTGCGAGTACATTGTTAAGGAGATCCTCGACCGAAACGGCAACCTCTATAATGGTGCACCGTGAGTTCATTGTACAGCCTGACAAACTTGAAAGTAGCTTGCTGCATTCAGGCTAGTTTAGTACTGCTTGAGAAACCTGCTTGGCTGGGGTCAGATGTTGCCTGGTTTAGGCAGCTTTCTCAGGACTCCATCCAAACAAAGCACTGATGACAAACTTGAAACTTTAGCATGCATGTCGATCTGATGAGGAACTTGATGTGATCTCGCATTATTGTGTATATATATGTGATCTTGCTTGTGTATATATGTGATGAGAATGTGTTTGTGATGTCTCCTAGCATTGTTGTGGTGGCTGCCAAATCCTGGCTGTTTCCAGGATGCAGCCCCTGATCTGGTGGCTGCCAAATCCTGGCTGGTTCCGGGATGCAGCCAGAAAACAGGCAGGTTACTGTAGGTGCCCTACGTATCGGTCACGGGCGTTAAGTAAGGCACATTACAAAAACAGATCCATGAGTAACGGGCTTCACTTGGAACGCCTGTTACAAGTATGACAACACTGTAACGGGCCGCATAAAGGCCCGTTACTAATACTGACTGGTGGGCCCTACAAGTTGATGCTTTCGTCGAGACAGAGGAGACGCGCTTCCAGAGCACGCGTCTCTTGTCGTCGAGACAGACATGACACGCGTCCAGAGCACACGTCTCCTTTCGTGGAGACAGGCGAGATGCGCGTCCAGAGCACGCATCTCCTGTCGTCCAGACAGAGAAGATGCGCGTACAAAAAATGCGTCTCCTTACGTGCAGACGCGTGTCCACAGCAAACGTCTCCGATAGTGAGTTCATGTAACGGGCTAGGTTTCTGTGCCCGTTACCAAAGGTCCATGTGGGCCTAGAGAAACAGACATTTCAGGTGATCGGTAACTTGTTTCGGTAACGGTCTTTGTTTGACGCCCGTTACAATTACGTGTCATCAGTAACGGGCATCCGCCCGTTACCTTTCTTGGCTTATTTGTAACGCTTGATCGGTAACGGGCGTTTTGCCCGTTACCAATAGCCATCCGCGCCCGTTACCAATGTCTGTTTTTCACGTAGTGATAGATGCTGTTGCAGCGGGGCAGGAACCTCCTTTTGGTGGCATTTATGCTCCACCAGCAGACCTTGTTGTTAGAGATCCACCAATTAGTACTAAACCACAGGGCGATTCCAAGAAAGCTAAACCTTCATCGTCACATCACAAGGATGGCTAAAGTTTCTCGTATTGTATCATGTATTAGTGTTTCATATGTCGTACTTTAAATTTATGTAAGACCTTGACGTAAGTTTGTTGTATTGTATCTTGTGGATCGGATATGAATACATTAAATTCGTGTGTAAGAACTCTATTTAAGTTTGTCATATTGTATAACGTGGATTGTAAATGAAGACTTTAAATTTGTATATGACTTTTATTTCGAAATACTTAAAGATTGTTTGGTGGTACTTTATAGATGAATCGGCAATGGATGTACCCCGACAAGAGAATCTCCTGTGAATACATTAATGGGTTGCGTGGATTTTTAGATGTCGCGGAAGCAAACAAGCAGCCGTCTAGTTTCATTATTTGTCCATGCAAAATGTGCAAAAATCAAAAGGATTTCTCATCGATAAAGAGTCTTCACGATCACCTATACAAATGGGGATTCATGCCAAATTATTTTATTTCGACAAAGCATGGGGAAAGGGGGGTTATAATGGAAGACGATGAAGAGGAAGATTATCATATTCCAGATTGGACTCAAGAAGGTGCCTTTGCAAATGATCCAATGGGAGAGGATCACATGCAAGAGACTCAAGAAGCTCCAACAATTGCAGATGAACCTCTCGACGATCTAGGTCGGGTGTTGCACGATGCAAAGGGAGATTGCGAAAAGGTGAAGGAGTCAAAGAAGTTTGAACATATGTTGGAAGATCACAAGAAACTGTTGTTCCCATGTTGCAAAGAGGGGCAGAAGAAGTTGGGTACCACTTTGGAAATGCTGCAATGGAAGGCTAAACATGGACTTTTAGACAAGGGATTTGATGACTTGATGATGATCGTCAAGGACATGCTTCCCGAGGGGAACGAATTGCTGGAGTCCACGTACGAAGCTAAAAAGGTTGTCTGACCTCTAGGTTTGGAGGTACAAAAGATACATGCATGTCCTAATGATTGTATCCTCTACCGAGGTGACGAATATGAGAATTTGGAGGCTTGTCCTGTGTTCGAAGCACAGCGTTATAAGATCCCACGCAATGAGGCTAATGAAGTTGAGGTTGGGCAGAAGAAGAAGAAAATTCTTGTGAAGGTAATGTTATATTTTCCAGTGATACCACGACTGAAGCGTTTATTCAGGTGCAAGACCAATGCAAAGTTGATGCGTTGGCACAAAGAAGAACGCAAACAAGATGACCATATAAGGCACCCCGCTGATGGGTCCTAGTGGAGACTAATTGATAGATCTAAAGAATGTAAGGAATTTGCAGGGAATCCATGGAACATTCGGTTTGGTTTAAGTATCGATGGATTCAATCCATTCGGTGAGTTTAGTAGCGGTCATAGCACTTGGCCTGTCACCTTATGTATGTTCAACCTTCCTCCCTGGTTGTGCATGAAGCGAAAGTTCATTATGATGCCAATAATCATCCAAGGCCCAAAGCAGCCAGGCAATGGCATCGATGTGTATCTAAGACCATTGGTTGAGGATCTTAAAATATTATGGAAGAAAGAAGGTGTACCCGTGTGGGATGAGGACAAACAGGAGACCTTCAATCTACGAGCATTGTTGTTCGTCATCATCAATGATTTGCCGGCACTTGGTAATCTATCAGGACAATCAAACAAGGGATACGGAGCATGCACACACTTTCTAGATGATACTTGTTGCGTGTATCCAAAACACAGTAAAAAGGTTGTGTATTTGGGCCATCGTCGCTTTCTTCCTCCTAAGCACCCGTTAAGAGAAAAAGGAAAGCACTTTGAAGGTGTCAGAGAAAAACGTAAGAAGCCCATTCACCGTGGTGGTAACCTCGTATTTGCCATGGTGAAAGATTTGAAGGTAGTGTTTGGCAAGGGTTCTGGTAGCGTACAAGTTCCAAAGGACGCCGTTGGACATGCACCTATGTGGAAGAAGAAGTCGATATTTTGGGAGCTACCTTATTGGGAAATCCTTGAGGTTCGCAATGCAATTGATGTGATGCAGGTGACGAAGAATTTCTGCGTGAACTTACTTGGCCACCTAGGTGTATATGGAAAGACAAAAGATACAATTGAAGCACGCAGGGATCTGAAAGTGAGAGACATGGGTACCCATGGGTCCACACCGGCCGGGGTCCCAGGGGCCCCTGAAAAAGTGGACCCGACCTTCCAGAAGACCCGCCGACCTACCAAGTGGGCCCAACGACCTTATCCGTGCCTCCGATGACCGCGTGCGACCTGATCAGGATCCCGGAAGACCCGCGAAGCCTTGGCGTGCAAGACAAGACACGGCGACCTGGCGCGCCGCCGCCTGTAGCTCCGAGTATCACGGGATACTCCTTGTAATCCGGGAGATATGCTTCCCGTAGTTGTAACCGACCCCGACACGGGTCAACCGACCTGTCATGCAAACCCTAGCCTGTCCTCCCCATATAAGGCGGCCTAGGGCTCCATGCACAGGACAACTCATCTTCAACCTCCCGCATAATCCACCACAACTGGACGTAGGGTATTACTCTCCGGAGGCCCGAACCAGTATAAACCCTTGTCTCCTTGTTCCTCGCCGCCATACTCGCCTAGTTCCTTGTGCATCCCGTGCATAACCACCTACGCTCTTAGGTCCCGGTCCTCCATTAACCTGCAAACCACAAGGGCAACCCCCTAGCGGATCTGTCCAGGTCTCACCCCCTGACAGTTGGCACGCCAGGTAGGGGCGATCGGGAACTCGCTGTGCAGCATGGTGGCCCAATCTGGCATCGTCTTCCCGGCGAGCATGGCGGCCTTCCTCGCCGACCCCGTGGAGATCTGCTTTGGATCCTTCACGTCGACCTCTCCTGCTCCGGCAGCCTCGACTCCTCCAGCGACCTCCGAGCAGGTCGTCACGGCGTCCGCCGCCATCTTCGTTCCCGATCTAGTATCGGAGGCCCACCCACCCAGACCCTGTGACCTTGTCCAAGGGATGGAAAGCGTCGTCGGCTCGATGAGGGAAACCCTAGAGATCTGCGAGCGAGCTCAGCGCTCAGCGCAGACAGCGCTACGCCACGACACGTTCCCCTTCGGCCTGAAGTCTGCGCCCGGCCTTCGCATGAGCCAACTCTCCACGCCTCCCCAGATCCAATCTGGGCGGCGACCTTCTCGCGACCCAAGCCCTGCACCTCGTGCAAGGCGCGACCCTCTCGACGTGCCCTGCACCTACCACAAGGTGCGAAGCACACCCTCCGCGGGTGCCGCCTGCGGAAGAAGATCGACAATGAGCTCCCTCGCCGAGCTAAGCGACCTACCCAGTCCCCGGACTGCGAGGAGTTCCAGAAGGTCAGGGTTCGAATCTCCCCCAATGATTCGGACGTCGTCTTTCGCCAAGTGCTCGTGATCTCCGAGAACGAGCCACCCCGCGCGGGTGCGACCAACTCCGAGGAGGCGGCTCGCATCCAAGCCAACACCCGCCGCGCTAAGCGACGTGTGAAATAGCAGCGGCGCGTCTTGCCCTGCGCTCGGGACCTACGTCTGGAGTTCGAGGAAGCTGGGATCCCGACCTTCAACAGCCCCCAGGCCAACCTGGGTGCGGCCATTACCTGGCTCCATCAAGCCCAGATGACGCCTGAAGCTGAGCAGGCCCTCGCGTACCTCCGGGTCGCCAACGCCCTAGTGGAAGAGAAGAGTGCGGCCTCCAAGTCCGCTGCGTCTTCATTGACCCGCCACTCGCGCAGTCGATCTCATCGACCTCAGCGCAGCCATCTCTCCCCCATCCGGGAGGAGGTCGCTCAGCACAACCCTGAGCAACCCGTGCAGCAGCCTACTACTGCCCGGGACCTTCGCGTCAACCTCAACGCCAATAGGCGCACTCGCGACACCCGCGGCTACGTCGACCAGCGCCACCAAGAGCGCGAGGAGCGCGAGCTCCGCCACCGCCTGGACTACGACCGCGAGTACGGCGCACCCAGGGGCGTTCACCGCATCATGGAGCGCGAGCTCCGTGATCAACACGACATCGAGAACAGGCGGCGTGCCAACTACGATGCCGAGCACGGTGACCCCGCCATCGTCCAGACCAACCGGGATGGGCAGCCACGTTCCCAGGTTGTCGTCCCGGAGCGCAGCGTCCACTCCGCGTCGAGAGAGGCCTTCCCGGCCAAAGGCTCCGGCGACGACCTTGCCCTCAACACCTTCCCAGCGCTAGATGCCTGTTTCAAGAGGGTGGAGTACCCCGACAACTTCAAGCCCAACATCAAGCCGTATGATGGGCGCTCTGACCCTAACATCTGGCTGTCGACCTACTACGTCGCCGTCAAGGCGGCCGGTGGTAGCTTCGACCATATGACAGCCTACTTCCCGCTGGTCATGGGTAAGGCCCCTTCGTTGTGGCTCAACAACCTTGAGCCTGGCTGCATCAAGACATGGGTCGATCTGTCCCAGGCCTTCACGTCAAACTTCCAGGCGACCTACGATCGCCCTGGAAATGCCTTCCGCCTGGGGCGGGTCGTGCAGAAGCCTAAGGAGCGGCTCCGCGACTACAACCACCGGTTCTTCGAGAACCGGAATGAGTGCGTTGGCATCAGGGATGACCAGATCGTCGACAGCTACAAGAAAGGCCTCAAAGACCGCAAGGTCTTCGAGAAGATCCATGAGTCTGGCGCCACCAACGTCAAGGAGCTGATGCACGTCGTCAACAAGCTGATGGACACAGAAGACGCTCTCCAGAACCAGTTCGATGCTGAAAACGCTGGTACATCTGGCACTGCGGCAGACAAGCTCCGCAAGCGACCTTCCGAGGTCCTAGCGGTCGAAGGGTGATGAGGTTCGACCTTCAACTAGGAGGAGTTTGACCTGGCGCTCGACAGCATGTACGGGTTCCACGAGGGGGCCACCCACACTCTCCGCGAGTGCTCCCAGTTCAAGAGAGCCTTCAGCACCCCCGTGGACCCCAAGCGACCCAGAAATGACGGCGGGCGCCATGAAAACCGCCCCTACAACAACAACTACCGCCGTGACGACCGGCGAGATTGGCGCGACGACCGCCGCGAGGAGCGATATGACGATCGCCGCGAGCCACCTCGCAGCGACCCTCCTCCAGTGGCTCCCCGCGACGAGACCAACCTGCCTCCTCCACCAACAGCAGGCAACCCCAACGGGCCCTTCCAGCCTGCGAACCGCACGAACAACATGATCGTTGGGGGCATCAAGTCCAGCATCAGCAAGAGGCGCTATCGCAAGGACAAGCGCGAGGTCAACCTCGTCCATACTCAGCCAACAGCGCCCCTGCGTTGGTCTGAGTAGGTGATCACGTTCTCCAGAACTGATCACTGGGTACACATCCCAGACCCCGGGTCCTACCCGCTCATTGTCGAACCTACGGTGGACGAGGCCTTGCTCTCCCAGACCCTGATTGATCGGGGGAGCGATCTCAACATCATCTTCGTCGACACTCTGAAGAAGATGGGCTTCGACTTCGACAAGCTCACGAACTCCGATGAGCCCTTCTACGGCATCATCCCCGGGAAGGCGGCCTACCCCCTAGGTCGGGTCTCCCTCCCCGTCACTTTTGGTACGGAGGCGAACTTCCGCACGGAGTACCTCAGCTTCAAGGTCGCCAACTTCAAGTCCTCCTACCACGCGATCCTAGGTCGCCCGATGCTGGCCAGGTTCATGGCCATCCCGCACTACACCTACTTGGTGCTAAAGATGCCAGCTCCAAATGGGGTCCTCTCTGTCTTCGGGGACCTCATCATCTCCTTCAAGTGCGACACGGAGGCTCTCGACCTCGCCGCGACCTCCGCCGCCATCGACGCCTCTGCAGTTTTGGTCTTTGAGGCCAAGACCGTCGACCCAGTTGACCTACCTATCCCGGAGCAGAAGCACACTGACACCGCCCTGGACGCGCCCCCCTCGACGAAGAAGGTCTGCCTCGGCCTTGTCGACCCAAAGAAGACGGTGGTGATAGACGATGGGCTCGACCCAAATAGGAACTCGCGCTCACCAGTTTCCTCCGGGATAACGCCGAATATTCGCATGGAGTCCATCGGATATGCCGGGTGTCCCCAGGGAGCTGGCTGAGCACTCCTTGGATGTAAGCAAGACGGCCAAGCCTGTCAAGTAGAAGCTTCGCCGCTTTGCGAAAGATCGCAAGGACGTAATTAGGGTAGAATTAATAAAGCTCCTAGCTGCCGGATTTATCCGAGAGTGTAAAAACCCGGTTTGGCTCGCCAACCCGGTTCTTGTACCAAAGAAAACCAGTCAATGGAGAATGTGTATCGATTACACCGATCTCAACAGGCACTGCCATAAAGACCCCTTCCCTCTTCCGCGCATCGACCAGGTCGTGGACTCCACGGCCGGAAGCATCCTCCTCTGCTTTCTCGATTGCTATTCAGGGTATCACCAGATAGCCCTGAAGGTCTCTGACCAAGACAAGACGGTGTTCATAACGCCCCACGGTATCTACTGCTACACGGCCATGACCTTTGGCCTCAAGAACGCTGGCGCGACCTACCAGAAGGCCATCTAGAAGTGCCTCGCTAGCCAGATCAGCAAGAACGTAGAAGCCTACGTCGACGACGTGGTCGTCAAGACCACCCACGTGGACAAGCTCATAGCTGACCTCGCGGAGACCTTCGCCAACCTCCGCACTTACCGCTGGAAGCTTAATCCAGAGAAGTGCGTCTTTGGTGTCCCGTCTAGCAAGCTCCTGGGCTTCATGGTCAGCAACCGGGGCATCGAGACCAATCCCACCAAGGTGGATGCCATCCTAAGGATGAAGCGACCTACCGACAAGAAGGACGTCATGAAGCTCACCGGCATGATGGCGGCCTTAGGCCGATTCATTAGCAAACTTAGAGAGAAAGGCCTGCCCTTCTTCAAGCTGCTAAAAAAGGTGGACAAATTCGTCTGGACCGAGGAGGCAGACCAAGCCCTTGAGCAACTCAAGACCTTCCTCACGACACCCCCGGTGATGGTGCCCTCGGCGCCTAAGGAGCCTTTACTGTTGTACATCTCGGTGACGACCTTGGTGGTCAGCTCCGTTCTGGTAGCTGAGCGACCTGAAGAGGGGCGACCTTACCCTGTCCAGTGACCTATATACCACGTCAGTGAGGTCCTATCCGACAGCAAGACCAGGTACAGCCAGCCTTAGAAGATGCTCTACACGCTACTCATGACCTCCCACAAGCTCCGGCATTACTTCCAGTCGCACAAGATCAAGGTCGTCTCGGCCTTCCCCCTTGGCGAGATCCTGCGGAGTCCACTACATCATTTTGGACATATTGCGACCCTTTTTATAGCAACAGGTGGTTTTGGTCGCTATACACCAAGGTTATTGCGACAATATACCATAATGGTCGCGATAAGTGGGAATGTTGCGACCAGTTGTGGACCGTTGCATTATTTATTGTGTTGGTCGCTATAGGTAAGGGTCTATGGCAACGCATGGACATGTGTCGCAATTGGGGCTATGGTATTGCCAGGGTTTTCATAATTGTTGCAATTGTTGCCCATTTCACAACGACTATGACATGTTGCTATTCGTGGTGTTGTGTGTTGCAAAAGAGTTTTACGTATTGCAACGAGTGGTTCTGTGTGTTGCAAAAGAGTCTTACGTATAGCAACAAAAATGCAATCGTTGCGATTGATATCTTTGATATTGCAACGTTGCTTCAAAATGTTGCAAATTGGTCAAAGATATGGCAACGCTAACACGAATCGTTGCAACACGATGTAGATATAACATCGAACACCAAAATCGTTGTACTAGAGAAGATGTTGTTGCAACAATATTTTATCGTTGCAATTGAAGAACGATTTATTGGGTGCGACTAGGATATCGTGGGCCTAGATAATAACTTACACACATATGACAAGACGATATCCTTTCTTCCACAAGCGACATCCTAACCCAATATATCCTTCACGTGTGCTTATGCGATCACCTGCCCCAGCGAGTTGCCGGATGAGGAGATCCCCCTCACTTTGTCAAAACTATCCATGTCATTTTATTCAACAAATTTTGTATTTTTTACCTAGTTATAAATTGTCATGTAGGAAAATATGGAAAAATAAAAAAAGTTGTCTATGACAAGATCTACAATGTTTATTTAGGTCATTTTGTCATTTTCGAAAGTGGTAATAATATGTAGTACAAATTTGACAAGTCTATGACATAGTTTCTTATACCATGTCAGTGAATCTAGGATAAATGACCAAAGTATACTACCAATTTCTCAAATTAAAAAATGACCTAAGTAAATAATGTAGATCTTGATGAGTTATGAAACTTTGATATTCATCACTTTTCCATTTAACCTCATTTAGAGTAAAAAAAATCTTGCTTGTAGTTGCCATTTTTTGAAATTCACTCTTTATCATTATGTATAAAAAAAATAATGTATTTCATCACAACATGATGTGTAGTGTGGTGGTATGGTGCTCGACTCTCAAACCCAACTACCAAGGTTCTAATCCTTGGTTCTCTCCTTTTGTACGGGTTTTCTTTTCATTTTCTATTTTATTGCCAAACAAATATTGCAAAAACCCACAAAAGGAGAGAACTTGGGATTCGAACTCAAGTCCATTAGTTTCAAAAGTTGAGCACCTTACCACTACAATACTGAACATTTGTGATGGAATACATTATTGTTTTGTATACATAATAGTAAAGAATGCAATTTTTGAATTTCAAAAAATGCCAACTAAGATTTTTTTTATAATAAATGATGTCAAATGGAAAAGTGATGAATACCAAAGTTTCATGTCTCATCAAGATCTACAATGTTTATTTAGTTCATTTTGTCATCTTCGAAAGTGGTAATAATATGTAGTACAAATTTGACAAGTCTATGACATAGTTTCTTATACCATGTGAGTGAATCTAGGATAAATGACCAAAGTATACTACCAATTTCTCAAATTAAAAAATGACCTAAGTAAATAATGTAGATCTTGATGAGTTATGAAACTTGGATATTCATCACTTTTCCATTTAACCTCATTTAGAGTAAAAAAAATCTTGCTTGTAGTTGCCATTTTTTGAAATTCACTCTTTATCATTATGTATACAAAAAATAATGTATTTCATCACAACATGATGTGTAGTGTGGTTGTAAGGTGCTCGAATCTCAAACCCAACTACCTAGGTTCTAATCCTTGGTTCTCTCCTTTTGTACGGGTTTTCTTTTCATTTTCTATTTTATTGCCAAACAAATATTGCAAAAACCCACAAAAGGAGAGAACATGGGATTCGAACTCAAGTCCTTTGGTTTCAAAAGTTGAGCACCTTACCACTACAATACCCAACATTTGTGATGGTATACATTATTGTTTTGTATACATAACAGTACAGAATGCAATTTTTGAATTTCAAAAAATGCCCACTATAATTTTTTTTATAATAAATGATGTCAAATGGAAAAGTGATGAGTACCAAAGTTTTATGTCTCATCAAGATCTACAATGTTTATTTAGGTCATTTTGTCATTTTCGAAAGTGGTAATAATATGTAGTACAAATTTGACAAGTCTATGACATAGTTTCTTATACCATGTGAGTGAATCTAGGATATATGACCAAAGTATACTACCAATTTCTCAAATTAAAAATGATCTAAATAAATAATGTAGATCTTGATGAGTTATGAAACTTTGGTATTCATCACTTTTCCATTTGACCCCATTTAGAGTAAAAAAAATTTGCTTGTAGTTGCCATTTTTTGAAATTCACTCTTTATCATTATGTATACAAAAAATAATGTATTTCATCACAACTTGATGTGTAGTGTGGTGGTAAGGTGCTCAACTCTCAAACCCAACTACCTAGGTTCTAATCCTTGGTTCTCTCCTTTTGTATGGGTTCTTTTCTTTTTCTATTTTATTGCCAAAAAAATATTGCAAAAACCCACAAAAAGAGAGAACTTGGGATTCGAACTCAAGTCCTTTGGTTTCAAAAGTTGAGCACCTTACCACTACAATACCCATCATGTTGTGATGGTACACATTATTGTTTTGTATACATAATAGTACAGAATGCAATTTTTGAATTTCAAAAAATGCCAACTAAGATTTTTTATAATAAATGATGTCAAATGGAAAAGTGATGAATAACAAAGTTTCATGTCTTATTAATATCTACAATGTTTATTTAGGTCATTTTGTCATTTTCGAAAGTGATAATAATATGTAGAACAAATTTGACAAGTCTATGACATAGTTTCTTATACCATGTGAGTGAATCTAGGATAAATGACCAAAGTATACTACCAAATTCTCAAATTAAAAAATTACCTAAATAAATAATGTAGATCTTGATGAGTTTTGAAACTTTGGTATTCATCACTTTCCATTTAACCTCATTTAGAGTAAAAAAATCTTGCTTGTAGTTGTCATTTTTTGAAATTCACTCTTTATCATTATGTATACAAAAAATAATGTATTTCATCACAACATGATGTGTAGTGTGGTGGTAAGGTGCTCGAATCTCAAACCCAACTACCTAGGTTCTAATCCTTGGTTCTCTCCTTTTGTACGGGTTTTCTTTTCATTTTCTATTTTATTGCCAAACAAATATTGCAAAAACCCACAAAAGGAGAGAACTTGGGATTCGAACTCAAGTCCTTTGGATTCAAAAGTTGAGCACCTTACCACTACAATACCCAACATTTGTGATGGTATACATTATTGTTTTGTATACATAACAGTACAGAATGCAATTTTTGAATTTCAAAAAATGCCCACTATAATTTTTTTTATAATAAATGATGTCAAATGGAAAAGTGATGAGTACCAAAGTTTCATGTCTCATCAAGATCTACAATGTTTATTTAGGTCATTTTGTCATTTTCGAAAGTGGTAATAATATGTAGTACAAATTTGACAAGTCTATGACATAGTTTCTTATACCATGTGAGTGAATCTAGGATATATGACCAAAGTATACTACCAATTTCTCAAATTAAAAATGATCTAAATAAATAATGTAGATCTTGATGAGATTCTTTTTAAGGGGGGTAGGCTGTGACGCCCCAGGTTTTTAATTAGCATCATTAGTGCTAATGACCGAATCAACCGAGTCAAACACTGTTGACATTGGTCAAACCTTGGTCAACCTGGGTCATCACCCCGAAAACCGAGTCAAAAATCCCTAATGACCCTCTTGATCAAGTCAAAACCCACTTGTGGTCAACCCTTGGTCAAAAACCCAGTCAAACCCCTATGTCCGTGAACTTCCTCCAGAACTTTTGCCGCGTTCTCCGGATTTCACCTAAACACTTCAAAATCAGCCAATATAAAAGTTGTTCGTCTTTTCGAGGGACACAACTTTCCTAATTGGTGACATTTCAAATTTTGAAGTTGTGAAGCTCAAAAACTCGGTCAAAGGCCATTTGAATAGTGTTTTCCAGCCATGAAAATCCTGAACTTTGGCACACGTTCCCAGCTAAACCCTTCACCAAACACCTTATCGCCCTTTGTAAAAGTTGCAGAGGGTACTTCACACTACAACTTTCGTCTTTGGAGAAAATGTCGTTCAGTTCAAATTTTTAGAAAATCAGGCAGTCAAACGCTCGTGGACTGACGCCAAGCACCCACCGGCGCCACAGAGCGCGACGCCGCGCGCGACGCCGCCCGACCGGCGCCCGCGTCTTCCGCGCCGCGTGTCGCCCCTGCGGCCTCGGCGTCCGGGCCCCCACGCCGGCCCGCGCCGTCCCAGACCGCGTCCCGAGGCAGCACGCGTCCCGAGCGGCTTTGAAGCCCGCGCCCGCCGCGTGTCGACCACGCACGCGCACCGCGCCGGTCCCCCGCCCGCGCCGTCCGCCGGCCGGCGTCCTGCGCGCTTGCCACGGCCGGGCCCCTCCTTCTCTCCCTCCTTTACTTCGCAGCACAGGCCGGCACGCCGCGCACCGCCTATAAAAGGCCGTGCCGCACCTCCTCGCGCGTGAGCCGCCGCCGCGCCCGCCAATGCTGCCGCCGCCGCTGAACTCACGCCGGCACTTGCTCCCTCAGCCGCCCAGCTACCCTAGCAGCTCCCCTAGGACTCCCTGGGACTTCCCGTGCCGCTTGCGCCCCGTCCCCGCCGACCCTTCGCCGGAGCGCATGCTCCAGCGGCCGCCTGCTAGCGGCGCCGCCGAGCCGCCTCGCCGGCCCCTACCCCGACCCGTCCGAGCCCGGAAATCGAGCCCCGGGGACCCGCAGGCCGTCCTCCGCCCGCGCCCGGCCGGTCACGGCCGCCGGTTCGCCGGAATTTGGCCGGACCGCCGCTGGCCGGTGCCCCGGGGACCCAATTGCGTGCCAACTTTTCTTTCCAGGGGCCTGGGTGCGAAGCAAGGGCCTATCTGTAAGGTTTCAAAAACTTCTAGGGACTTATGTGAAACTTGAATCTTGAATAGTGGTGGCAGTTTAGCTGAATCTTGTAAAATCCATAGAAAATTGTAGAAAAATCAGAAAAATGCAAACTCAATTTTGTTGGATTCCTTGTGAGGATAACTACAACTTTTGTAAAGCATTACCATAGTTTTTCCTGCTAGTTTTTGCATGAAAAATAGAAAACTGAAAAACCTAGATCTGTTGTATCTCAGAATCTACATGTGCTCTGTAGCTGAATTTTGGATATGTTGTGTGTTATGCCATGCCTAGATTCTGTACCAAAAATTGCACAAAGTTACTAATCAAATCTTTTTATATGATTTATTATGTATTTAAGCAGAATTTGTCTAAATGATTTTTGTAGATAAAAATAATTAGATTTTTGTGCTCAACTTCTGCATGTGATCTTTTTATGCCAAAATGCACCTCTGGTGAATTAATCACAATTTTATTGTTGCCATAAATATTTATTCTTGAAATATGCTTGTTTTTCTATGTAATTGCATAACCCAAGTTATATAGTAGCTCTAGGTGTATTTGTTGCATGCCTAGCTTAGTTTTGGACCAGAGACCTGTGTGAGAAAGTTGGAATCATTTTGATATGTAGTTATTTTCATATGCATTTATCTTGCTTTAGTAGCTAGCTTTTGTTATTTTTGGTATATTTAATTTCCTAGCTATCCTAAGGGTGCATGTGTGTTCAGTGGCTTTGTATAGGTGTTTAGTGCTTAATAAACCCTTCCACTGAATTTTATTAAATTATTTTGTGAATAAAAGTAATGGAAGCTATATCAAGCTTAATAGTGAAGTAAATTGGAAAATCATCAACTCCATATCTAGTGACCTTGTGTGGTGATTTTAATCATGCTAAGAAACTAAGTGACACCACCCCTTGCTGTTTGTGAAATTTAATTAATTTAGTCACATAAATATGTACACAGTCACTATCAAATAGAATATTTAATAAAGAACCGCATATTGTTCCTGTATTGGAAGAGTATGCTAAATGTGTGCTTATCTAGGTGAATGTGGTCAACCATGTACCCCATGGTTGTCGTTTGTTGTTTGTAATTAATTAAGTTAAAAACCGCCAATTAAATCTTGCATTGCATCCTCGTGTAGATCTTCCCGACGGTAGTTATGCGCTCGTGCCGGAAGGAGGAGAACGAGGAGCTGTCGGTGAGCTGCAGCACATGTACGTAGCTCAAGACCTGGACCCAAGTCCAGAAGGGCCCAAGGCAAACCTTGCCAGCGAAGGCAAGCCCCGGATCATTAACCCCGTCTTTTAAAATTATGCAATTATCCTTGCAATGAATGTGCATTTACGCTTCAGGAGTTGAATTGAAACCCTAGATGCATGAATCCTTAGGTACCTATGCTCTATCACTAGTATGCTAGGTCGATAGCTGCTATGCTATAGGACCGGTACAAGTCGAGTGATGTTCGTCACTCGCGAGAATAGGTTCTTATGTTGGAATCATAAGATCTTCATAAATGGATTGCTCATGTGGTAAGAGCATGGGATTTGGGCTCCGGTCCAGTGGCTTTCGTGGGCTAAGCTTTTGAACGTACTAAGCACTTGTCGGGAATGGGACCGGTAAGCCTAGTACCTTAATGAGACGGTGCGGGAACTTACTGTTACTAATCTCGAGTAATCACCGCCCGGCTAGCTACCGGGAGAGGGGGGTACATTTGCGAAGCTGGGTGCCTTGCGGGGTATGCCAGATAGCCTTGTACCCGGGACAGTAATCTTCGATCCCAAGCCGAGGATTTTTGGGAACCGCCTGGATGGTTGTCCTCGTGGGGGGCACCCTACTGTGTGTTTAGGTTTACCTTGCAAGGTTTAAATCAATCGATTGTCGGCCTCTCACCGTTATCTGAGACTGCTTAATCAACTGGCCATGATATCCCTTAATGATGGAATTTGATGAAGTTTACTGCTTGAATTAATTGTTTGTACAATTCTGATTGAATTAGTTGGCACACTTAGAAATGGTAATCAACTAGAACTTGGTGCTAAAATAGTGAAAGTAAGGACATACTCTTCGTTGCTTTTCAGCAAAAGAACTCCACCGGCCAAAAAGCCTCTCATGTCAAGAGTTCGGTGATGTAGTTATCACCCGACGGTTAAGTCTTGCTGAGTATTAGTATACTCAGCCTTGCTTTAAAACTGTTGTTGCAGGTGTTGTTTGACCTGGTGAGATTCCACCCAGCTGGGAGCAGGGATGGGTGGATGACGATGAGTGTCGGCATCACGGACGGCCTCCTGTGATGTTTACCGTTGCGCTAGATTATCTTATTTCCGCTGTTTTCGAACTCTGAACCTTTACTTATCATGTCATGAACAATGGTTTGTAATAATTAAACCCTTAGGGGTAATTTGGATTTAAATTATGTTTGTACTCTGGACTCGCCTTCGCGTGAGTTTTAATGCATATGTTCGATCCTCTGTGTGAATTCCAAGTGATTTACCGGGCGTTAACCCGGCAACTAACGACAGGATGATACTTTATTATGGCTTAATGACCAAATTGGATTGGTTTAGGCGATAGTACGGTATTTTCCTGGGCGGGTTGTCACACCTAAATAAATAATGTAGATCTTGATGAGTTATGAAACTTTGGTATTCATCACTTTTCAATTTGATCTCATTTAGAGTAAAAAAATCTTGCTTGTAGTTGCCAATTTTTTGAAATTCACTCTTTAATTATGTATACAAAAAATAATGTATTTCATCAAAACATGATGTGTAGTGTGGTGGTAAGGTGCTCGACTCTCAAACCCAAGTACCTAGGTTCTAATCCTTTTGTACGGTTTTTCTTTTCTTTTTCTATTTTATTGCCAAAAAATATTGCAAAAACCCACAAATGGAGAGAACTTGGGATTCGAACTCAAGTCCTTTGGTTTCAAAAGTTGAGCACCTTACCACTACAATACTCATCATTTTGAGATGGAATACATTATTGTTTTGTATACATAATAGTAAAGAATGCAAGTTTTGAATTTCAAAAAATGCCAACTACGATTTCTTTTTATAATAAATGATGTTAAATGGAAACGTGATGAATACCAAAGTTTCATGTCTCATCAAGATCTACAATGTTTATTTAGGTCATTTTGTCATTTTCAAAAGTGGTAATAATATGTATAACAAATTTGACAAGTCTATGACATAGTTTCTTATACCATGTGAGTGAATCTAGGATAAATGACCAAAGTATACTACCAATTTCTCAAATTAAAAAAATGACCTAAATAAATAATGTAGATCTTGATGAGTTATGAAACTTTGGTATTCATCATTTTTCCATTTGACTTCATTTAGAGTAAAAAAATCTTGCTTGTAGTTGCTATTTTTTGAAATTCACTCTTTATCATTATGTATACAAAAAATAATGTATTTCATCACAACATGATGTGTAGTGTGGTGGTAAGGTGCTCGACTCTCAAACCCAAGTACCTAGGTTCTAATACTTGGTTCAATTCAGTATGTGGCGACACTAATTTATTTTTAGAAAAATAAAAAAAGTTATCCCAAGTTAAGTTAGACTAAAAGGCTATCTAATCAGCCCAAAGCCCATTGTCCGTCAGAATCCCATCAAAACCCAATATGAGATCGACCCCCCACCCAGCGCCGTCGGAAAACGCGGTCTCGCAACGGCTTGTGGCCGCATATATTGTCCTCACCATTCAAACCTGCTTTATGATTCGCGCCTGGTCAATAGGAAGGCATTCACGTGACCCATTCCCGCGGGATAATTAACCAGTTGCTATTATGTTGAGGTGAGTGGCAACAGATTTGCCACCCATAAGAGATGAGTGAATGTGAGAGAGATTAATTAACTATAACTAAAAGTGGCAAATAATTAGATATCCCCATTCCCGCACCACTCGATCAGGCGTCGTTTCCTGGTTTCAGTCGAGCCATTCCCACGCCCCGTAACCCTCAGCCGCTTCTCCTTCCACGCGCGCACGACCACGACGCATCTGAGCCATTCCCGCATCCGTTGTGCCGGCGGCCGGCACCGAAGCTGCTCGAGACGCGCTGGCACTGACTACTCCTTCCCCATCGCTCCTGTCGTCGCCGCCGCTCCGCTCGTCGCCGCCGCCCCGCTCGTCTCCGCCGCTCCCCTCGTCTCTGCCGCTCCGCTCGTCGCCGCCTTGAGGCAGATCTGCATCAGGTGTTCACTCCGCCGACGGAATCCTCTGCCATCGAAGCCGCCGCGGTCCAGCCGGAGTAGGTTGATGCGTGCCGACGCTGCCGCCATCTTATAGTTCTAGGTCGCAGCACTCGGTTGGTCCACCCTTCCCCTGAATTTTGCATCGTTGCTATGTGCTTTGTGAGTTGTTGTTGTCGCAAAAAGTTCATTCTTTTTCTTGTTGCCGCAGAAGTGTTTCTCGAATCTGTTGCGGCGATCTAGTGGTTGTTAGGGTTCCTGTGCACAGATCTAGCCAGGACTGTTGCATCGTGCCTGCTTGCATTCATGGGAGAATTTTAGCGCAAACGCTTCAGAGACTGGGATTGTCCTTCAGGAGAAGCTGCCTGGGGGAAAAATTGTGATTATAGGCCCCCCCCCCCCCCCCCCCCCAAACGTGATTTGCTATTTTGACAACCTTTGATTCAGTGATCTTAATAAGAACCCAACTAAAAATAATTTTAAACATGGGTTCTAGCAAGAGCAAAATCTGTTTTTATTCAAGACAAAATGCTAAGATGCTATCAAATATCTGGAGCTGCACTAGTACTTTTGCTCTAAACCTACACTGCAGGATTGCGCTTATGCTCTTTGCCAATTGATGACTAGTAATAACAGTGGTTCCAGTCTTATGATGTTTATGGCTTCATAATGCTGTGATAGTCACCTGTCTTTCTATACATGCATCGTTACCGTTTAGTGAGGAGTTTGATCTTCTGTCATTGGGTGATACTACCTCCGTTCTTAAATGTATGACATTTAGGACATGCTAGCTAGTTCAAAATGAACTAATTTGCTTGTCCTAAACGTCATATATTAAAGAACGGAGGGAGTAACTCATTTTATGAATCAAAGTGAACCAGTCCACAGAATTCATTTATCCATGCCAAAAGAATTATAGTTTTTGGTAGTTCTTTGAGGAAGGAGGTGGGCTCTGACACATCTGGGGGAATAATGAGAATGAAAAGTTATTTAGACAGATCACCACCCTTGGGGAGATTTAGGGTAAACCCTGTGTCTTCTGCTCAACAGTTTCCATATTTTGATTCTAGCTATTACTGAACCTTTTCTTCTGTATTTTCTAGATTCCAGTTGAAGCTGCCAGGCTAAGAGATAATGTTCTTGTGCTTGAGCAATATCTCTTACCTAATTCACCTGGAATAGCTGGATTCCGTCTTGACTTTTTTCAGTGTTATTAGGCCTCATGTGACCCATTCACCATCCTCATCAGAATTGTGGAGTTTTCATTGACACGAATGGAAGATAGATCTGTAAATCAAGCAATTCTTTATATGCAGGTCACAATTGTTAAGGTACCTCGGCTCAAAATTTTATTATTTTTGTGGTATGGTTCATTATTTTCTGCTTCCCGTGATCCCCTTTAATGCTTCTTGCAGACAGTTTTGCATTTTGCAAAATGTTTTTTCTCTCGTTTCATGTTAGTATGGAATATTCAACTCAAACTTTACCATTTATACAGTGGTGATCATTAGATAAGCTGTCTCTTCATATCTCAAATGACTGTACACAATAAAATATTGCTATTTCAGTTTTTTTAGGTTTGCTGCAAATTTTCCATTTTGTTTACATAATGTTAATCAGGGGTTTGATAACTAATAAGCGTACAGCTGAACCTCTTATATATAGTCAGTCTTTTCAGTGCTTATTTTGTATTTGCATAAAACAAATTTTTTGTGCTCGTAATATATACAGGATCAACCCAGCTTGCTTGGGACTGAAAGGCCATGTTGTTTTTGTGTGATTTTTGTACAGGATTCTGGCAAGCTTGTTGTACAGGAATACTGTTTACCAGAAGTAAAAGCAAGTACACTCCTATTTTGAATGATTGGTACTTAACATCCTTGAGCTAACCACATGTGGATTGAATGATTGGTACTTAACATCCTTGAGCTAACCACAAGGCCTGGCTGATATGGTCTTGGTCCTGACCCTACACACCTATTTTGAATTAGAATTACATTGTGGCTATGGATCCACTTTATTGAGGGTCTCTTCTCTAGATTAAGCTAACCTTTGTAGATATGGAATCATCCTTAACACCGTCCAAACAAAAATTGTGTACCCAGGCCGTTGTGGCCTTGGTCCTGATCCAGTCTATACCGGTTTATCCATGCTTACAAGGAATTTAACATTTAGGAATACCTCACGTTGCTAACCAGATGGAGGTTATCAACCCCAGCAATAATCTTTTACTCTGCCCCTGGTGACACTTATCTGAATGTTCCGCTGAATCATGAAACTATGAATTGATAAACGTGGGTTATTGTGTACTATAGCCTACATCTATTTAGCAGGTTGCCTGATACTGCTCTTTTACTTTTTGTTTACTTGTCTTTAGGTCGTACATGTCAACATCGGAAATCGGATATTAACAGTTGGTAGAAGGTTCTTATCAACTATTGGTTCCGTACTCTGCCTTGATACGTGGCTGTTGCGGCAAATTGATTAGCATATCAGGTAGGATGTTGGTTTGGTAGCTTTTAAAATTCTTCCAATTTTCAGCTTTCTTTGTTGTTGTTATGAATTAACTGTTACAATTGAAATTGAACATTGACTAATCAATTTCTAGTCTCACTAAGCTTGGTTAGTTCTGGAAGAGCTTCCTTAGAGTCTTTTTTTTCCTCTAATTTTTGTAGTATCAGCTGCCTCAATGCAAGTGCTACTATATATCGGATAAATGATGTTTAATTGTGCCTGCAGATTTGGATTGGTCCTTATTTACACAGCGACGAATTCCCTTCTGCCTCTTGTATACATTGCTTACTGAGTTCCTGTCCAACCTTTCCCCTTCTCTCTGTTTCTGTTCCTACTTTTGACATCTGTAGCTTTATTAGATGAATCGATTATTTATTGTTTATTGACTAGGCCTGTTGCTATATGCTTTCGCAGAATTTGCAAAATATTTATATTTCTCTTTATTACCTCTTCGCCTTGGCCCAGCAACTGAATCATGGCTAGAAATCAGCAGATATTCAGAGGTTCAAAGCACATGACATGCGATGCACTATCTAATTCACTACTTGTAATCATTATCTACCTTGTACATTAGACATGCAAATCAATTAATTTTTTTGACATGAGTAGAACATCATAGGAGAGGATGAAGGAGTTGTATAGCTTGTTTTGCATTGGCTGACTTGCATCTATATCTGTCAGTATTCAGCAGATGTGATACTTGCACTATTATTCGTTCAAGATTTCTGGTTTAAAATTTTCTTTGTGTTCAAGCATGCAGCAGCGGTGTTTTCTTGTGCCTGGTGATCTTTGATCCTGTTGTGTTGAAGCTACCTGCAACATCTGGAGGGATGGAGGTTATCCGAGAAGGGAAGCGAGTTGAGCAGCGAACGCACGAAACACCTGAAAAGATATGGCCTGGCAGGAGGAGGAAGAAAGGTACGTTTACCAATTGGATTTCAGTCACCTCGACGAAATCCTTTTTCTCCGGGGCTCTGATATATATAGCACCTCCCAATCTTTTTCATTTTACCCAATTGATTTTTCGTATGCACTTTGAGTTTGTCTACTTGTGATGACTAAGTGCCAACTGCCGACCCCTATCATGCATGTTTCTTTTGCCTGCATAATCCAGCTTACGCTTTAGAACTTTCCCTTCCTGATTTGGTGCTTCGACTGAACTAGCTGCCTCTCCTTTGACGAACTGATGGGGGATATCACCATGAAGGTCACCAAATGAAAGGACGCATCAAATTTTTTCTTCTACCAGTTTGCACCACACATCTAGTTGTAGTAAATATGTTGTATCTCTAAACTCTTTCCATACATATGTAAAATTGCAATAAGCAAGGCATAGTTCTGATGAATATTTGAGATAGACTGATAGTGTAGGATAGTATTTTAAAATGCAATAAGCGAGTCATTGTTCTGGTTGATTTAACTCAAGAAATTGCTGATTCATGCCCTTATGTTGCAGAACACAATACACAAGGGAATTTATGCAAAGTTTGAACTCAAACCTTACAATTCCATGCCTAATTGCTCTTTGTATAATGTACTGAAATCCAGCTTGTTTGTAATGAAAAAGCCGATGTTGAACACTTTTCATAATTTCAGTTTACTTGATGCTAAAAGAAATGTTATTTATTCTTTTCAGCAAACCAAGGCAGATCAAATGGAGCAAACAAGTGATGGGAACAAGTTACCCTTGCTGATCGAGTGATGGGATCGTCTTGAAGTCACCTTTTGCTGATCAAGTTCTTCATATCTTATAAAATTACTTCATGTGTCATGGAATTGTACAATGAATGGTTGAATCTTGTTTCATGAATGATAAATGTGTAATTATTATTGATCATGTATTATATTGTTTTAAATTATTGGTGCTATAGATAAATAAGCGTGGAAAAATGTTTTCGAAGCAATAACGGAGAAAATATCTTACAACCAATCAAACATGTTGGCAATAGTGTGCTCCACCTATAGCTTCCAAATGATTTTGGTGGTAATAGAATGTTGCACCTATAACAACCATTGCTAATGCGTGGCAATAGAGTTGTCCACCTTTAGCACCCAAACGAACCTGGTCGCAATAGAGGACACCACCTATAGCAATGAAATCAACTTCGTGGTAATAGACGGAACCACATATAGCACCAAAAATACTTTAGTGGTAATAGAAGAGACCACCTATAGCAACGACGAACATTTAGTTGTGATAGTCTTTAGGCATATTGCAACGACTACTACTTCATTGTGATATGCTCCAATCCTATTGCAGCAACACAGGTGTTGTGTTGCGTCATAATGCTTGCGTTGCAATACCACTTGTTTGCAACACACGAACATGGTCGCAATTGCCACTATAGCAACGACACCTGTTGTTGCAATCATCCGTATTGCAACGCCACTAGTCGTCGCTACTTCAACCAATTGCTACGCCAGGCATCGTCGCAACACCATATCTTTATTGCGACGTCGTTTTGTTAGCGTTGCAACAACATATTGCCACGGAGACTATTGCAACACTCGGCGACAAAATCAGTTGGTTGCTATACGTCCCATATTGCGACCAAAACACCCATATTGCGACGGTTTTGAGTTGTCGCGCTACGTCCAAAACGTTGTAGTGGTCGTGACACCACTAGGCGCATCGTTAAGTGGTCCATCGAGCTAGGCGAGTTCAACCTAGAGTTCTGCCCCAGGCAGGCCATCAAGTCCCAAGTCATTGCAGACTTCGTCTCGGAGTGGACAGAGATCCAGCAGCCTCCACCGTTGGAGCGACCTGAGCACTGGAAAATGTACTTCGATGGTTCCCTGAACCTCAAAGGAGCCGGCGTGGGCATCCTGTTCATCTCCCCCCAGGGCGACTACCTCAAGTACGTCCTGCAGATCCACTACAAGGCGTCCAAAAACGGCGCTGAGTACGAGGACCTCATCCATGGGCTACGCATTGCTGTCTCCCTAGGGATCAAGCGCCTTATGGCCTCCGGTGATTCCAAGGTCGTCATCGACCAAGTCAGCAAGGACTCTGAAGCCAGGAAGGACACAATGGATGCCTACTGTGCTGAGGTGCGCAAGCTTGAGCGTCACTTCGAAAGGCTCGAGTTCCACCACGTCTGCCGCAACAACAACGTCGCGGTCGATGTCCTCTCCAAGCTTGGCTCGAAGCGTGCACTAGTTCTGGCCGGTGTGTTCGTCCAGGACCTACGCAAGCCGTCCATCAAACTCATCCCCGACCTAGAGTCGCCTGATGACGAGGTGACCTCACCTGCAGGTCGTGAGATCCTCATGATTGACGCAGAAGAAGACTGACGCCTTGACTTCATCGCCTTCCTCCTCGAACATCGAGTGCCTGAGGATAAGGCAGAGCGCAAAAAGATCACGAGACATAGTGCCAACTACGTCGTCGTCGGCAGCGAACTCTATCGGAGGTCCGCCTCCACCGGAGTACTGATGAAGTGCATCCTACGATCTGAGGGCCTCAGGCTCTTGGATGAGATCCACGGTGGCGAATGCGGCAACCATGCCGCCTCTTCCAACCTGGTGGGCAAGGCCTTCAGGTCTGGCTTCTACTAGCCCACGGCCATGGCTGATGCTCAAGAACTTGTACGTCGATGCAAGGGGTGCCAGTTCTTCGCTAAGCAGCAGCACGTCCCGGCTCAGGCCCTGAGGACCATCCCTCCGTCCTGGCCCTTAGAAGTGTGGGGTCTCGACTCTGTGGGACCTTTCAAGACCACCCCTGGCGGCTACAAGCACATCATAGTGGCGGTGGATAAGTTCACCAAATGGATCGAGGTCCGTCCCGTATCCAGTGTCACATCGAAAGAGGCGGCCAAATTCATCGAGGAGATCACCCACCGCTTTGGGGTGCCAAACAGGATCGTCACCGACCTTGGCAAGGCCTTCACAGGCGCCAATTTCTGGGACTTCTGCCAAGATAACCTAATCGACGTATACTACTCCTCGGTGGCGTACCCGTGGTGTAATGGCCAGGTCGAGCGGGCCAATGGCATGGTCCTACAGGCCATCAAAGACCGCATCTTCGACGGCTCAGCACCTTACGCAACCAAGTGACTCTCAGAGATCCCTCACGTCCTCTGGGGTCTTAGGACCCAGGTCAGCTCGGCGACAGGGTACTCACCCTTCTTTTTGGTCTACGGGCCAGAGGCCATCCTCCCCACCGACGTGGCATTCGGGGCTCCTCGCATCCAGAACTTCGACGAAGGAGAAGTGGAGCAAACACGCAGGCTCGACCTCGACAGCATCGAGGAGCATCATGTGGCCGCGCTCGTGCGCCACACCCGCCACGAATAGCAGCTACGTCGCTACCATGACCGCAATGCGCGGGAACGTTCCTTCAACATTGGCGACATAGTTCTGCGGCGGATCCAGAGCACCAAGGATGTGCACAAGCTCTCAGCACCTTGGGAAGGCCCCTTCATAGTTAAGGAGGTCATTGGACCGACGACCTATCGCCTCCAATGGGCCGATGGCCAGGGTGTCCCGAACCCCTGGAACATCGAGCATTTACGTCGTTTCTATCCTTAGGATCCTTGTATCAATAAAAACTATGTACTCTATCCTTTGTAATTCAATATATATATAAAAAGATTACCTTTTCGACCTGCTTTTATGAGTTTTTATCTGTTTCCCCCTCCTCTTCGACACGCTCGGGGGCTTGCTTTAAAATCGGACACCTCACGCTCGGGGGCTTGGTGTTAAGATCGGCCCTTCACACTCGGGGGCTTGGCTTTGCCAACCTAAGGGTCGTCCGACCTAGGGGTTTCTACCTTACTTTTTAACAGTGCTCCCTTACAACAACTTTTTGTACACCTTATAAGTGTTCCTAGGTCGTGGGGTTGCTCGACCTTGGGTCCCTGACCCCCCCCTCCGCACGCCAGCTGCATGTAAGCCTCCGCGCCGAGCCGTGTAGTCGGTAAGCCGTTCCTCCACTGAGTTGGGTTAACGGAGGGAAAAGGGTTCTTGTAACTTTGCTACCTTTGCGTTCTTATAAGAAGTATATGAGTCAAATAAGGGATCACACCAACTTAATTAAACATGCCTTTTCAATTCATGCAAGGTTTATCTTACATCAAAAGGGTCCATGACCCGTCGGTGCTAACTGTTTGCTACGTCCTAAGTTACATCTTCAGGTCTATCTTCTTCATAATTTCATTCGCGGCGGCCTGGATATCTTCATCGCCCACCAGCTGCGACAAGTCGAGCTCCTCCTTGACTTTCTCAAGGTCGAACGTCGGCACATGGTGCTTCACCGTGGCCAGTGCGGTAGCAGCGGCGAGCTTCCCGCTATCCATCAGCAAGGTCTTCACGTGACCTTCCGCCCCCTCGAGCCGCGCGACGAGCTCCTGTGGCCCGTCTTCGCCACAAGGTACTCTGCGGCCTCCTTGAGGTCGCCCAGCTCCTTCTGAAGATCTGCAGTCATCTCTTGATGGTCAATGAGGGTTTGCATCGCCCGGCCAAGGTCGATCTCTAGATCCCTGCGCATGCCAAATTTATATGCAGCTTTTCGGGTGAAGTAAGACTCACTGGCGACGACCTCCTTGTGCTTCTCCTTGAGGATCTTCACCTGATCCTTGGACTCCTTGAGGTCCTTCTTCAAGGCGGACTCCCTCTTCTTGGCCTCTGCAAACGTCAAGGTCGAGAACGGTTCACCACGACGTAAAGGCAAATAAGACTAAGGGCGTCCTCCGACGTACCCGCAGCGGCGACCTTCAGATCGTCTTCCGCTTCCTTCGCCTTTCGCTTGGTAGCCTCAAGCTCCTGCTTCAAGGCCTCCATCGCCTTGTCCTTCAAGGCCGCATCATCCTTGAGGCGCTTTATTTCCTTCGCGGCCTCAATCTTGGCCTGGAGCATGGCCTCCCGCGTCGTGGACAGCTCCGCGTGAAGCTTTGCGCCTTCTGTCAGCAGGCTTACCCTGCCCTGCGCCCGCTCGGCAAGAGTCTGCGCCCATACGTTACGAAAGATCGTCAAATCAAGGCGCCTGAATGAATTAATGACCTAGCCCCAAAGGCAATGTTGACTCACCATGAGTGTCCTGCCGATCGTCTTCGCCGCCTCTGTGATCGTCGCCTGCGCCGCCTTGAAATCAGCAAGGTCATGGCCGTCAGCGAGAATGTCCTCCTCCCACGGAGTGCCGGCATAGAGGCACCGGTCCCGGTCGTCCTCCTCGCCTCCTCCTCTGCTCTCCGCCAGTTGCATCTGCGGAAGGCTCGACTCGGGCGGGTCCTGCTGGCGAAGACCTTCCCCCTGCTGAGCGCTGTCAGCAGCGACCTTGGCCACCGCCGACAATGCTATCCCCACGGTCTCCTGACAGCGACTGCCCCACCGGCAACTTCTCGAGCTTCCGCCCAAAGGCCTCTTGACCTGAGGCGTTCTTGCTCGTACCCGATGTAGCGGGAGTCCCCCTTCCCAAGGTGCACAAATTTATAAGAACGACGTAGTCAGCAAGCCGAGAAGGTGAAATAGAGCAAGAAAAGCAAGTTCCATGACGTACCTGCTGCTAGATTTCAACCGAACCTGGATCGGCTTGGGCGGCACCTGCCTTGGCTTCTTCTGCAACCCTTGGTCGCTCACGCCTTCCACGCTCGGCTTCGGCTGCTGCTCGCTTATAACACCGAGCGTGGTGTCATCTCCTCCCGCGGCCGCCGTGTCGCCCGACCCTGCGGCGACGTCACGCGACCGCGCGTCATCCTGCTCCTCGAAGACGACCTCGGTGCTAGTCGTTGCCGTCTCTGACGATGCAGTGGTGTCCTTCCTCTTCCTCTTCTTCTTCTTCTCCGCCTCAATGGTGGCGGAGATGATCTTGACGCCCTTGTGCGCCGGGATCTTACCGGTGACCTGCCGCGTACGCCTAGTCATTGGCGCCGAACTCGCCACGGGCGGATCATCATCATCACTACCTCCCGCTGATGAGTCGGAGAGGTAGTTGTCAAAGTACTCTTGCGGCGGAGTCCGGATGTCCTCCGCCGCCCGGACCTTGAAGCTGCGCTCACCCTCGTCAGCGAGGGGAGCCGGGCTCCAGAACAAGCCCTCACGACCCCGCAACAGGTGACCTTTTGTCTTAAAATCAGGGGAATGCAAAGTCAACAAAAAGGAACCAAGGTCGATCAGCAACTTACCACTTCGGCGGGCTGCTTGAGGGAGAACACCTTGGGGCACGTCCGGTTCCGGATCACCCCATTGAAGAGTTCCCTCACCCGTGCCACTATCTCCTGCTTGGAGACCTTGCGATGCGCCACGCGGGTCGGGTCGGCCTGGGCCCAGTACTCGTAGGCCGGATGCACCCGATCTTGAATCGGCTGCAGCAGCCTCCGGCCGAAGCTGATGGCCACCGCACCACCCGTCAGCCCCCCACCTTCAGCGTCGCGAGGTCTTCCAGCAGAGTCTTGATGATGTCCGTCTCCCTCGACGTCAGCTGGTTGGTCCGCTCTGGCACCGGGACCGGCGCGAGCCCCGACCTAGTCACCAGCGCCGGCTTGGGGTTGTCGATGTAGAACCACCCTCGCCTCCAGCCTTGGGTGTTGTCCGGCAGCTCCATGTCGATGTACACCGTCTTCATGTTACGGCGCAGCATGAAGCCGACGGACCCGATGACGCCATTCTTCCCCGTCTTCTTCACCTCGAAGAAGTACCGCCAGAGGTCGAAGTGTGGCGGTATCCCCAAATAGGCCTTGCACAAATGAATGAACGAGGAAATGGTGGTGACGGTGTTGGGGACGAGGTGTACTAGGTCGATGCGGTAGAAGTGGAGCAGCCCGCGGAAGAAGCCGCCCGCCGGGACTCCAAATCCACGCTCGATGTACGTGATGAAGGTGACGGTCTCCCCGGTCCCCTCGGAGGGGAAGGCTTCGCCGGCGGCTGGCCTCCAGCCGACCTGCTCCCTGGGCTTCAGCAGCCCGCGCTCCACCAGACCTCTGAGCTGCGCCTCCGTCACCGTCAAGTGTTCCCAAACGCGCTCCGGGGCCGGCGCTTGCTCTGGGGCCATTTCTTCTCCGTCGAAGCCGGTGGATCTAGCTCTAAACACTACCAGGGACTTCTGGCGCATACAGCGGCGCTGGGCGCGGTGGATCTAAGCACGACGGCACCAGTGAATCTGCGCACTTAAGCTCCTGGCGGCGGATCGAAAACCCTAGCTGTTGCGGGAAATGGAAGTGAGTGGGGTCCTCGACCCTCCACTCGGCCTTTTATAACTGGGCCGCATCAGTGCGGTGGGCCGTGGCGCCCCAAACGTCCCTTCGGATTCGGCGATATTCCCGGTGACCCAACGGATACATTGCCCAATGGCTCTTTCGGCCTAATGGCTACAGGCAGTAACAGCTCGCGCCGTGCATGAATCCATGCCCGTTGGCCTTCTTCCCAACGGCCCGACGTCCATGGACTCGTTATGCCCTGCTTCAAGCCCCTTTCCCATCATTTTCTTCAAGGTCTCTTCGCCTCTGACGACCTCCGGGTCCATGACAACACCTTCACAAGGTCGACAGGTACTACCGCTTGGTAGGTCGCCTCAGCTTTCACTAACGGGTTCACACCCCTGGCTCCTAGGTCCTGTTACCTACTGGATTGCCTTAGCCTTCATGGCTAGCCTAACACCAACGGCCCTGTGCTTAAAGGCTCCACTGCCAGTTGGCGACCTCCGGGTCAAGTAGCACCTCCCTGAGGTCGCTAAGGTCCTGCTACCTATTAAATTGCCTTAATGGCTATACCAACGGCCCTATGCTTAATGGCTCCACTGCCCATTGGTGACCTCCTGGTCAAGTAGCACCTTCCTGAGGTCGCTAAGGCCCTGCTACCTTCTAGGTCGGGTAGACCTAGAGTTTCCAGGCTGACTACCTGCGTTGTGTCACTGCACAACGGCCGTGTCGACCCAGGTCGACACGGGCCCCTTGTCTCTACGAAAGGCCTCCTGAAGGTCGGCGTGCTATTACAGCCCTGCCAGGACCTTGGTATCCGTACCATTGCAGCCTTGGCGCCCTTACAACTACTAAAATCATGACATTCCTCATGTGAAACTATATTTACAGCTTCATAAGCTACATGGAGTTTGGCCCTTGGCCAATTACAAGATACAAAGACATTAAAGGTCCTGAATTACCTTCCAAAGTGCTTACGACTCAGTCTACACTAATAAGGCTTGTCGCAAGCTTTCTTCTAGCTTCAGGACCTACTCGACGACCTCTACAGCTACTGTGGAGGTAGCTGCCACACAGCTACCTCTACTCGCGCACCAACCGGTCTCCTGTGGCGCCCAGCGTCAAGTCTGAGCTCCCCCGCAAGATTGCAAAAGGTCCAAGCTTTAACACCAACCTCGTCGGGTGGAGCGCAGCATTCACCAGCATCACATCAGGCCTGAAAGTGTCAGGGCCAACGATGCAACTGCTGCTTCATACTCCTCCTGGGTTCCTCGGCGGGACTGGGAGAAGAGGCCAATCGAGTTCTTCGAGCCTCGCAAGCATTCTTCTAGCTCCAAGCATGAACTACATCAACCCTACACTCTGGTGGGCGGACACAAGCCCCTAGCATGGCAATATTACTACACTGGATCATTTTGGTTCACCTTTGAAGGTTGGTACGGTTTGCTTCAAGGCTCGGGTACCTATTTATACCATCAAGCACCTTCCACTCAGTCTTATCCGCAAGCCAGCTTGCGTGGTGTCCTCATCCTCAAGTTCACTGTACACTCGTGTAACACGGGTTCCCTGTTCGCCCGTGGGAGGCATCAACGCGCCTGTCCCCCACCTGACTACTTCCTGGAGCACCTTTGTCTTTTGCAGGTGATGGCGATCTGTGCTTCAAGTGTATGCTGGCTCGTGACCGTACAGTGCACTTGTGACTCTGGTTGCGCAAGACCTGTTGCCTGCTGACCTCTGCAAGATTCTGGAGCTTTTGTCTTATAGCGTCGGCATTACAAGAGCATCTGTTTCCTAAGCAGAAGGTCGTAGGTTCGGATTATTTCTTTCTTCTTCTTCTTTGGAGCATCAAACCGGCCATCCTGGTCGCTTTACTGCTCGGGGGCTACTACACTAGTGCGTCTTCGACACCCTATTTTCTTCAGGTCGCCTCGACCTAATGGAAGCCCGCTTCCATCACATCTCTGCTCGACCTACCCTTGGTAGGCTTGTTGACCTTTCTAAAGGTCGTGGCTGCTACTACAACATGCCTGACTCAGGTCAGGTTGGCGGTTCTGCAAGATCTACGCCTCGTCCTCACTTCGACCTCATGGTCCTTCGACCTAGAAGCTCGATGTTCAACTCCGTGCGCGCATCGGAGGGGTTTCTTTTCTTTTTTGATCCCTGTGCACCCTTCACTACCTCAACGGTGTCGCGCCTTGCTACTCTTCGACACAACCTCGCCTCGGCCGCTACGCCCACACGTCGATCGGGGGCTTGAGAGACATGGTTACCCATGGGTCCCCACCGGCCAGGGTCCCAGGGGCCCCTGACAAGTGGACCCGACCTTCCAGAAGACCCGCCGACCTGCCAAGTGGGCCCAGCGACCTTATCCGCGCCTCCGATGACCGCGGGAGACCTGATCAGGATCCCGGAAGACCCGCGAAGCCTTCGCGTGCAAGACAAGACACGGCGACCTGGCGCGCCGCCGCCTGTAGCTCCGAGTATCACGGGATACTCCTTGTAATCCGGGAGATATGCTTCCCGTAGTTGTAACCGACCCCGACACGGGTCAACTGACCTGGCATGCAAACCCTAGCCCGTCCTCCCCATATAAGGCAGCCTAGGGCTCCATGCACAGGTCAACTCATCTTCAACCTCCCGCATAATCCACCACAACTGGACGTAGGGTATTACTCTCCGGAGGCCCGAACCAGTATAAACCCTTGTCTCCTTGTTCCTCACCGCCATACTCGCCTAGTTCCGTGTGCATCTCGTGCATAACCACCTACGCTCTTAGGTCCCAGTCCTCCATTAACCTGCAAACCACTAGGGCAACCTCCTAGCGGATCTGTCCAGGTCTCACCCCCTGACAGAAAGCTATGAACCAACGAAAAGGCCTACATCCCAAAAAGAGAGACAAAGGAAATTACTTGGGTCCTGCTAGTTACACCCTAAGCAAGGAAGAGAAGCAGAGAATGTTCGATTGCTTGAATAGTATGAAGGTCCCAACGGGCTACTCCTCAAACATACAAGGAATAATAAATATGAAAGAGAAGAAATTCATAAATCTGAAAGCTCATGACTGCCACGTGTTGATGACACAACTGTTGCCTATTGCACTAAGGGGTATTCTGCCAGAGAATGTGAGATTAGCAATCACTAAGTTGTGTGCATTCCTCAACAGGCAATCCATCCAGAAACTCTAGTGAAGATGCAGAATGATGTCGTGCAATACCTCGTCAGCTTTGAGATGATCTTTCCACCTTCATTCTTTAATATCATGACCCACCTTTTGGTCCATCTGGTTGAAGAGGTTATTATCCTCGGGCCTGTATATCTACACAACATGTTCCCTTTTGAGAGGTTGATGTCTTGTTTTAAGAAGTAGTTCGCAATCGTGCCCGTCCCGAAGGAAGCATCGCAAAGGGATATGCTACAGAGGAGGTCATAGAGTTTTGTGTCGACTTTATGGATGGCATGTGTCCGATTGGACTCCATGTATCACACCATGAGGGGAGGCTCAGAGGAAAGGCCACAATAGGGAAAAAATCTCGAATGGACATGGATGCAATGTTATATGATCAAGCACATTACACTGTCCTACATCAATCATCACATGTGGCTCCATACTTGGAAGAGCACAAGTCCATTCTTCGTGCTGCAAACGAAGGGAAGTCTGAACCCTGGATTACAAGACACCACATTGATAACTTCGCGTCCTGGCTGTGGAAAAAAGTGAGGGGTGATAAAACTGTTGATGAGATACTGCTATGGTTGGCTAGGAGGCCATCTATCATAGTAGATACATTCCAAGGATACGAGATAAACGGCTACACATTCTACACGAGAGCCCAAGACAAGAAGAGCGTAAACCAAAACAGTGGTGTTCGTATGGATGCAGTAGACAAGGAAGGGAACGTACAAACATACTATGGTTTCATTGAAGAGATATGGGAATTGGACTACAGAGCTTTAAAAGTCCCTCTTCTCAAGTGCTAGTAGGTCAACAATACCGGAGGAGGTTTAACGATAGACAAATTTGGGATGACAATTGTGGATCTCAACAAGATTGGATACAAAGACGAACCATTCGTCCTAGCCAATGATGTGACTCCAGTTTTCTACGTGAAAGACATGTCGAGCAAACCACCGATAAAGAAGGGTGCTGAGAAGTCGGTTGCTGACGAGCCGAAACAACACATAGTTCTACAGGAAAAGAAAAATTGTTGGAATTGAGGACAAGACTGACATTTCAGATGATTATGACCAATTCGATGATCTTCCTCCATTTTCAGTCAAGGTTGACCCAAGCATCCTGTTAGCACAAGAGGACGCTCCATATTTATGCCACGATCACAAGCAGGGGACGTTCATGAAGAGGAAGGTTATTAACGTTCTGTTAGATAATAATGATGATATATAATAAGTTTTATTAACTTATGGTCCTGTAACAAAGTACTATAATATTTAGTTACGATTAACTAACAAGAACTTGTGTTTTATCGGTGAAAATAATATTTATTTTAGTTTTATATACATCATTTAGAATTAAATAAATAATTTAACGTGAAAATATACACAAGCAATACTAGATCGAGGTAAACATGTTTATAACACAACATTTACTGGTTATATAAAATTTTGCATGGAAAAAATGTATTTTGGTTCGATTTTTAAATTCAACATAAGATTTTTGACCAAAACAACCTATTACTAAGTTAAGTAAATAAATTTGATAATTTTCAGATCTAACTTCACATTCTATAATATATAACTAAATTAATTATAATAGAATTTCTTCGGTAATTTCACCGTGTTCAATATGATTTATAATAAATTTAACAACAATTTGAAATAGATTTGGAAACTAAAAAAACAAAAGGAAAAGCACATTAGTACCGGGCCTAGATAGGACCCAGTACTAATGTGCTTTTCGTTTTGGCACCGAAGTGAACGCACATTAGTACCAGGTCCTGTCTAGCACCGGTACTAATGTGCACATTAGTACCGGGTCGTCACTGGCACCGGTACTAATGTGACATTAGTACCGGGCCTCGTTGAGCACCGGTACTAATGTGAGGGGCTGGTATATAAGCCCTTCCCTCTTCTTCCCCTCCCCTGTGTTGACGGTCAATTTCCGTCAACCAAGAGCACTTGTTACACTTTGGTTTGAGCTTTGAATTATAACTAACCCGCCACTAGGCATACTAATGATGTAACAAGTTCACACTCGCATGTGTTTTTTGCAGTATGTTGTTTACGTAGGATTTAAGCGCCTAAATGAGGACTTCCGGGTAGAGTTCATCGAGCACTTTATGAGAAGATCACGAAGCCCGGCACAAGTCAAGACACGAAGTGAACATGACTCCAAATGACTCGAGGACCGTGAAGCCGTGAAACTCCGAGGACCCGAACGGAAGATGCGGGAGTTTGCGCGCCAAGCACCCTTATCTAAACCGCGAGGAAAATGACATCAAGGACCCACATGCACTTCGGCAAATAATCAAGAAAGTGCAAGAAGCATCATGGAGGAAGATGGACCCGAACCGAGACGAAAAGGGCCTGGGCCGGCCGGCCCATGCCGACCAGCCTGGGGTGTTTCGGGCCCGGTTCGCGACGTCCTTTGACCTACACGCTCCTCGGCTCATTTATATCACCTGCCTCCGACGGCCGCCACATTAATTCATCAGAACTCGGCGAAACCTAGAAGTGAGCACCGGAGGGAGACGACAGCGGCGGAGTCCTCGAAGTTGTCTAGGGGATGGCCTAGGCCAACCCTAGCCGCCATGGCCGCCCTGCGTGGTTGTGCCATGGTGGAGTTCCGGAGCAAGTTGAGGTTATCAATGGTATGTCCTCGGTGGTGATGATCCAAACGCATCTATTATTATATGAGCAATTACAATCCTGTCACTCTATCTTCTAGCGATTCCATGTCTCCGTTTATACTTTTTACCCATCATTAATATGCTTGTTCCTTAGTCTAAAGCAAGGTTAGACTACTTAACATGCTCTATGTAATCGTGGCGATTAGGTTTAGCATGTCGATCCTTCATGATTCGTTGGCACATTCATGTTTGAGCGTGCCCGTAGATTCCCCTCGCTTCATTAAGGGAGCATCATGACAGGGTGATTTCCCTCGAAAGAGCGGATGTCTTCGGGAGGTAGGCCAGAGGTAGGAGTTTAAGAATGCTAGTAGATGAGATGTTTGATTCATTGCTCGTTTGCCGGAGCTACAACTAGAAGACAATAGGCCAAGTTACCCCTTCGGTGGAGCTTTGCCATAGCCGATGTTCATGGATGTGAACAACCTTGTGCCATAGCTCATGTCTATCAAGGTCAATCCTTTTTATGCAATCAATACTACATGTTAGGTTAGTTTGGCTAGATAAGGTAGAGATCCTTAGCGGTTTGCTTCCGATCCTTGGATTAACAAACCTTGGGGGCCCTCCTTGGTGAAAAAGGCACCAAGTCACCCGTACGCTTGTGGTGAACTTCCACACGGTTTTGAACCGTCAACAAGCCCTTTTTCTGGCGCCGTTACCGGGGATCGGCAACTCGAACCCTAGGGTGATCTACCTTTCTTTTTGACTAACCCTAATTTTTATTATTGCATATACGCTTGTTTTCTTGTTTGTGTCCTTGAAAGCAGGTCAAAAGCTAGACACAAGACATTCGAGGAGTTCTCTACACCCACACTTCAATAACACAAGATTCACTTCCAACAAACTTGAGATTCTCTCTTTAGTGGTAGGTGCTAACTTTTTTAGTGGCCCATCATCCGCTATCGAGCCCACACCCTACACAAGAGCACGTAAACAAGGTAAGCCAACGTGTCAATTAAAATTTTAAGACTAATGTTTTGTGGAGAATTGTTTGATCAGGCAATAGGTATTGAAAGCAATCGCGATGCCTCCGAGATCACAAGATCAAGCTCTTCAACATCTTCGAAGTTTCTGTTCGCATCAAGTTTTGCACAGCCTCATGGGAAGAACAACAGGATATCTTTGGATATTTAGAAGCCCCACGAAGTTACTCTTCCAACGAGTCAAGAATCAAGTCGATCGGAAGTTCCTACAAGCGGATATGTCCGAATCACCGATGGTTGCACGTCCTGAAAATTTCTGGACAGCAAGCAAAGCTGAAGTGAAACAGTCATAACTCCCTCATATGGACTCTGATTAAGTTGAATGACTACCCGTTGGAAAGTTAATTTTATAAATTTTTCAATAGAATTATATTTTGGTATATGTTCTGTTATGTATACAGGGGGAAATCCAAAGAAGAAGCAGTTGCAATACGATGAGAACAAGATGGTGAAGGTGAGGACGACAACAACGAAGAGGAGCTTGGGGAATGCTTCCGTAGACCACTCATGAAGAAATTCAGAGGCTTGGAACAAAACAAAGACCCCTAGAGCATTGGCAAATGAAGACACAAGTTGGCGACATCCGACGCAAGGAGATGTTTGAAGAAGACCACAATGGACTACACACATAAGACAACATCCAATGGCGTGGATATTTTGGGCTCTCACACGAAGGATCATGGAACTACATGAAGACATTTAAGATATGTGTGAAGCCCCGCAAATGAAGAAGAGGAGTGATCCTACACAGAGCAACCTTGACGACATGTGGCACGAAGGGAGGATTTGAGAAAAAGTCTACGCGAGCCGCCTTCGATCATCAAGGATTGTTCGCTTTCAACTCCGGAGGATCACTCACAATGAAAAGCTCGAAGGCTAAGGTACACATTAAACTCTCAAAGTACTTTTGGATATAATATCTTTATTTTGATATATTCATGTTCATATCTAATAGTATGTTTTGATTCTATGCCTTGCACCCTTGATAGGCTAGAACTTCTTGAGATTGATAAAGTGGCTATGTTGTGCTTTAACTTTGTTGATTACATGCCGAATGAACCTTTGCCTAATGAGAGTTTAGCGCTGAGCAAGAAACTTATGCTACTTTTAATCACAACTTTCTTTTTTTACCAAATTTAAATTGTGGTTATGGTTGCATATGTTTGTTTCACACTTTGCCAATCTTGGACTTGCTTTGTGCTTGGTCAAGCTAATGACTTTAAAAGAGCAAATGTCGGGAGAAAACCTGAGTTTCACTAACCATGTAGGGCATGAAGTTTGAATAAAGAGGAGAAAAGCTATGGCCCAAAGATCGGGCAAGCCTCTCATCAAGTAAATGATCGTGTCTAGCATGGAGAGTGGATCAAAGCTGCATGGACATCTTCAAATCTTACGTGAAGGACCATGGCTTCGCGACCACGAAAAGGTACGTAAGAAAGTCAAGCTCTATGACTTTAAATGAAGCACTTTGCGGGAGGCAACATGTTTTCTTTTGTCTATATTTATATATAAATATTATGACCGTCGACATTGTGATCTTAAACTGAAACATCAAGTAACATTGTACCATTGCTCTAATAAATACCACAACACCATGTTGTTTGATTTAATTGCTATTGAGAGAGCACTTTGTTCTTGACCTTGGAAAACTTGTAGACCCTTTTGTGTGCCTATTAGTGTTTAGAGTCGTTTTCTTTTGTGTCTTTTTAGAGAGAAATATGAAGTTGGCACCATCCTTTGACTCTAAACTTGTAGCTAGTTAATTTAGGCTAATTTTTAGATCACCACCATATCATGTCATTTTGTTCATCCACATTACATTGCATTGCATGTTTTGTTTTGATCTAACTTTTTGTCCAACCAACCTAAGCCTTCCCATAGTCCCACCAAAAACCGTAGCCAACAAGGGTAGGGTTGACTTGTGGCCAAGCCCACCTCTATCCCTCGCTCTAACTCAATACTTTGACTAGCCCTCCTATGAGAAAACCTCTCCTATCCTTAACCCTCCCAAAACTATAGGTTTGTTTTTCATAAAAAGACTCTTAAACACACCTTAGATAGAATTTCTAAACTTGACCTCCCTCTCTTCGAAATTCTTATTTGAGCCAAAAATATAGGATACCCATAACCTACCCTTAAAACCTTGTTAGTTTGGTTGTATGATCATTTCAACCCTTGCTAACATTTGCTTGTGCTAACTCTTTGCATTTGCATTTTGTATCCCCCTCATTGTCATCTTCCGCTTTATGTTAGTTTGGTCTTTTTGTAAAACTTTATGATGAATGCTTTCATATTTATGTTAAATGCTTGGTACGGCATTTTACCTTTACAATCTTGTGTGAACATGGTGTTTAGACATGATTGAAGACCACCATCATTCAGTTTTATATACCTTGCTATCATATTGCATTGGTTGGTTTTTAAACTTTGCAATGCGCCCTACTTATCTTACACCATAAAGAATTGTTAATTTTGGGATAAGCATGGTGTTTTGACCTTGGTTAATAAATCTTTATGGTAATGGAGATGTTTGGCAACCACTTTGTAAGCATAGAGCTTAGAATTTGGTGTAATCGTTGTTTTGTTTTATACCATCCTTTCATTTGCATACACACTTGCACACACGTACACCCATTAGGTTTAACTTTTTTTTCACTAGATTAACTATGCCACAAGTTAAGGTCTTAGGAGATGTCTTTGGCTTGTCGGCATAGAGTGAGTATTCCTGACCGTCACCTCAGGAGTACTTTGTGCTTTAGAATTGTTTTGCAGGCATTGTGAATCACTCCCATAAAGTTCGGGATAAAAAGCTGAAATCAAGATCATCAACACCTCCAAAATCTCTAAAGAAGCGCTGCTGTTTTTATCAAGATTAAGCACACATTCAGAACTGTACAAAAGAGGAAAATTAGATGTTCAGGAGCTCCATTAAGTCTTCTTTCCAACGCATCAAGATTCAACATTTTAGGAGACCCGTGCAAGGAGTTACAACCAAATCTTTGGGTGTCACACGTTCTGAAATCAGCCCGGGACAGCTTGCACTCACGGAGTAAAAAGGGTATAACTCCTTTCTTCGAAGCCCGATTGGGATGAATGACCACTCATTGGAAAGATAATTTCAAGCACTTTGCAATGGAGCAACAATTCAGTACATGTTCTGTTCTGTAAGTATAAGAAAAATTCGTGGAAGATGAACCAGCAATGAGGGACAACATGGAAGGAGGTGAAGATGGTATAAGAAACAATTGGGACGGAGGCTTGTGACAAAGGGTGGATGTTGGAGGACAATCAAGACAAAGTGAAGAGTATGACGATCCACACATGGTGGTAGGACTTCAAGATGGTTCATCATCTTCCATGTCTAGCAACATGCTAAGCATGGGGGAGGATTTGGTGGACATGAGAAGACCGCATGGAGTACAAGGACCACGATCGCCACAGGATGACAATTTTCTTCTTCCATGATTAGCACAATGCTTAAGCATGGGGGAGGCCGCACTACACATTAATCATCAAAGGACGGTAACAATTCCTCAACACTCTTTTTGTCCTTGTCTTTCTATATGTCTGCTCATATGTTTATGCTTTCCACAACCTTAGATGCAACCTTTGTATATCTCTCTATAGAATAACCTAGGTTTGTTTTGTTTTCAATAATAATCACCGTTACCTTGTGCTCAACAAGATGATATCTTGTATGCTCTCGCTTATGGGTATATGATGATCTTTGCCGCTTTGCTCATTCTTGTGCTTGGTTTATACATGATTAAGCTAGTGCTCTCTTTTAATATGAATCTGAAATTTAATTAATGCTAGCCTAATCTTTTGTGGAGGTTATGATAATTTAAGTCCCATAGTTATTTTTCATTACTCTCAATTTTGAATGAATCAAAGATCCTTTTTTTATTCTTAAAAGATATGCTAACCTTGTCTTTAATACCACTTGCATTTTGCTCTATCTATCCAAAGCTTTACATTCAACTGAGTGCAAAAACCTTAGTTTACAACATTTATTTTTAGGTGCATTGATTCAAGGCTTGATTTCTCTGGCTTGAGACTAAGAAGCTGGTCATTCCGTTTTTGCGTATCTATCTTTAGGCTAGCCTTTTCTATCTGTGCATTGTGAGTTTCCACTTCGGGAATTTTGCAAACCTCGCCGGATATCCACCCACAAACCCAAAAATATCTTTTTGTGTATAACTCCTTGACCACAACCCAAAACTTTGAGTATGGATGAATATTTTGTGGAAGATTACAAGGAAGGTGCATCAAGACTTTGGGAGACTTCCAAAAAGACCCCTAGAAGATTTTCGAGTATATCTCTCTAAGATAATATGAGAACTTCAATTTCTACCTTAGCATATTTATCACCTCTTTTGCCCGAGGACGAGCAAACGTCTAAGCATGGGGGGTTGCCAAGGAAGTGCTAGTATAGTCTAGAGTTCAAGGGGAGCAAATAAAAAAAAGAGAAAACGTATGATGAAAGAAAAAAATGAAAAAAATGATAAAGAAGAAAAAGTATGATAAGAAAAAGAAAGAAAGAAGAAAGAAATAAAATAAAATAAAGCTCCCCGGTTCTCTAGCTATGTTTAGTGCTTTTTGAGTTTTCAAGAGGATTCAAGATCAAGACCCATGCTCATCTTTCCAACCATGTGCAATCCAATAACGAGGACTTCGTTTGTGCCTCGAGATCACTCTTTGCCATTTGCACATGTCCACCTATCTAAAAGTGTGTGTTCATCTCTCCCCCCTCCTTGAGAACATTTTTTTCCAATGACCTTTTTGACGAGTCTCGGTAAGTCCATGAGAAGCTTGTCTTGTTTTAATAATATCTCGACTATAATATCTTGGTAGGACTAAACTTTCCCATGGCTCCATATAAAGCCTTACACCAAATATTTGAGAGAGGAAAGGAGTAGAACAAGTATGCTTGAGAGACAAGATGAGATGAGAGTTCATGAGCAAGATGCATGGAGGTTTATTATTGATCTTGGTAAAGCAATTTTTCTTCATCCCGCTCTTTATTTTCAAAAATTCTGAGATTTGTTTAAAATTTGAGAGCATGATTAATTACTTGTGGAAAGAGCTTAAATGATATCTAACCTCCATAGAGATGAAAGCTAGCTACATTATGGAACTTTAGTAAATGTAAACTTGGAGAGCATTATGTTTTCTCATGTATGAACAAGTGCAGGGTATGAACATTGAAGGGCAATACTGATATCCATTGAAGGCTTACTCGAGGACGAGCAAGGTTTAAGCATGGGGGTATGTTGACAGTCAATTTCCGTCAACCAAGAGCACTTGTTACACTTTGGTTTGAGCTTTGAATTATAACTAACCTGCCACTAGGCATACTAATGATGTAACAAGTTCACACTTGCATGTGGTTTTTGGAGTTTGTTGTTTACGCAGGATTTAAGCGCCTAAATGAGGACTTCCGGGTAGAGTTCATCGAGCATTTTATGAGAAGATCACGAAGCCCGGCACAAGTCAAGACACGAAGTGAACATGACTCCAAATGACCCGAGGACCGAAGCATGAAGCCGTGAAACTCCGAGCACCCGAATGGAAGATGTGGGAGTTTGCGCGCCAAGCACCCTTATCTAAACCGCAGGGAAAATGATGTCAAGGACCCACATGCACTTCGGAAAATATTCAAGAAAGTGCAAGAAGCATCGTGGAGGAAGATGGGCCCAAACCGGGCCGAAAAGGGCCTGGGCCGGCCGGCCCATGCCGACCGGCCTGGGGTGTTTTGGGCCCGGTTCACGACGCCCTTTGACCTACACGCACCTCGGCTCATTTATATCCTCTGCCTCTAACGGCCACCACATCAATTCATCAGAACTCAGCGAAACCTAGAAGTGAGCACCGGAGGGAGACGACGACGGCAGAGTCCTCGAAGATGTCTAGGGGATGGCCTAGGCCAACCCTAGCCTCCATGGCCGCCCTGTGTGGTTGTGCCATGGTGGAGTTTCGGAGCTAGTTGAGGTCATCAATGGTATGTACTCGGTGGTGATGATCCAAACGCATCTATTATTATATGAGCAATTGCAATCTTGTCACTCTATCTTCTAGCGATTCCATATCTCCGTTTATACTTTTTAACCATCATGAATATGCTTGTTCCTTAGTCTAAAGCAAGGTTAGACTACTTAACATGCTCTATGTAATCGTGGCGATTAGGTTTAGCATGCTGATCCTTCATGATTCGTAGACACATTCATGTTTGAGCGTGCCCGTAGATTCCCCCCGCTTCATTAAGGGAGCATCGTGACAGGGAGATTTCCCCCTGAAAGAGCGGATGTCTTCGGGAGGTAGGCCGGAGGTAGGAGTTTAAGGATGCTAGTAGATGAGATGTTCGATTCGTTGCTCGTTTGCCGGAGCTACAACTAGAAGACAATAGGCCAAGTTACCCCTTCGGTGGAGCTTTGCCCTAGCCGATGTTCATGGATGTGACCAACCTTGTGCCATAGCTCATGTCTATCAAGGTCCATCCTTTTTATGCAATCAATACTATATGTTAGCTTAGTTTGGCTAGATAAGGTAGAGATCCTTAGCGGTTTGCTTCCGATCCTTGGATTTACAAACCTTGGGGACCCTCCTTGGTGAAAAAGGCACCAAGTCACCCGTATGCTTGCGGTGAACTTCCACACGGTTTTGAACCGTCAACACCCTACTGCGCCAACACTTAGCCGTGCCCACCGCCGCCCTCCCCTGCTGCGCCGCCATCCCTGTCGCAGCATCATCGATCCCTGTGCGCGCCCATGACCGTGTGTACGTCGTCGTCCGTGCGCGCGCCGGTTGCCGCGTCGTCGATCCCCACAATGGCCATCGTCCTGAGATCCTCCCCGTCGCCGTCGTCCTCTGCCTGGTCGTCGTCCTCCGCCCGGCCGCGTCCCCACACGCCGTCTTCCTCCCCGGCCAGCCTTCCTCCGACGCGCCCGGCCGGTCCGACCGGCCGCCGTCCGTCCCCCAACATGCCGCACCTAGCGCCGGCCGCCGTCTCCGCGCCCGTTGTTGACGGCTGTTATCCACTCATTTTATACCCGTCAACATGTACCTTTTGGCATGAGAAATGATCATCAACACTAGAATAGGGCTTAAACTAATCATTTCCACAAGTGTTGGTGATTATGCAAATACAGGTAATTAGCACTAGAAAGAGGAGTAAAAGCACAAGTCTTTGATCCAAGTACTTCAAGCTCAGCTAATGAGGGGATGCCACATCGGATTCCCTAGGATCACTGACGTCATCAATCCAAGAGAGGCAAGCCCGACGAATCACGTATCGCCACATGGACATCACATGGATTCAAGAGCCCACTTATCACCCAAACCGCCAGGAAACTTGGCATGCACGGGGGAGTGACCTCAGGGCCCACTTGTCAGCCACCTGGAGAAAACACAGGGCGACACGTGGCCCCGAGGGTTCGGCCGAACCCTAGATCGGTCGAACCAACTTTGGTTTGGCTGATCTCGGCCCTCCATGTGTCAGCTCCTGATTGGTCCCCTGCTGCTATCCCGGGCGTTTTGGAGCACTTGGAGCCCCGAAGCAAGCCACCTCCTTGCCTATAAATAGAAGTGGAGGGGCTCACTTTTGGGACACACACTTCTCCTCCTCCTCTTCATTTTGGCCTTGGAGCCTCTCTCTTTAGGAGAGGAGAGCTCTTTGTATAGGATTAGTGCTAGGAAGTGAGGTGGGAGGCTTGGGGCCATGTCATGTTCATGACATCTTCCTCAAGAACGATTCTCAGTGGTGCCTTTGTTCTTCATCTAGACTAAAGTGAGTATTTCGACATTTTCTATTTAGACTAAAGTCGTATGCATGCATAGTTGCTTTGTTCTTGTGTTCTTCGTTTGTTCTTGGTTTAGAGGCTTGTGTTCTTCGAACACAACCCTTTCCATCTAGTAGAACTGGATCATAAGTTTGCATCTTGTTTGCTAGCTTATCTATTAGAGTAAAGTTGATGCTCCTGCATTTATCTAATTAGATCAAAGTGCATTCATGATCTTGCATAAGTGATAGAGTATACCTTGAGCTAGTGCCAGTATCTCCCTCTCGGATTCGTAGTTCCGTATTTATACGGGGTGCTATAGTCGGGCTATCAGGACGTCAGACGGTGTCCGGCTATAGTAGTAGTCAGTGGTGTAGACGTGGTGTCTGGACCATAGGTTATCCTGCGAATACCAAGTACATTCGCGTAACGATAGAGGTAGGCCGCAGTGGTGATAGCCTGTTAGACCCTTTGGAACCCTCCGCGCCTGTGTACCGGGTAGGGCCCCGTTGCCAGAACATATTGCCTAGCCTTAAACAGCTAGGGTGGGTTGGCACCCAAGGCGAGTGTTTTACCTGAGAGACCGTGCTAGACTCTGCGCTCGGTCAGGCAGATCCTTTCTACCTATCCTATCAATTAGTGTTGTGTCCTTAGACCACTAGCTAGGTTTGAGTAAGAACTCCCCCGTCCTTGGATTCGATACCCTGTGGGAATACTCATTCTCCTAGGGAGAAGTGCTACAATGGTGTATCCGTGCTCTTGTGGATTCGTTCGCACTCGTCAGTGTACCCGGGAGTCTCTTACATGCTCACGCTATTACGGTGCCTAGCGTGAGATTAAGAAACGCCAACAAGCATTTCTGGCACCGTTGCCGGGGACATATTGCCTAGCCTTAAACAGCTAGGGTGGGTTGGCGCCCAAGGCGAGTGTTTTACTTGAGAGACCGTGTTAGACTCTACGCTCGGTCAGGCAGATCCTTTCTACCTATCCTATCAATTAGTGTTGTGCCCTTAGACCACCAGCTAGGTTCGAGCCGGAGCTCATCCGTCCTGTGGATTCGATACCCTTGGAATACTCTTTCCTAGGTGAAGTGCTACAGCGGTATTTCCGTGCGCTTGCGGTATACCCGGTTGCTCTTATACGTTCCCTCTAGGTGTACAACTAGTGGTGACGTTAAGAAACGCCAACAAGCATTTCTGGCGCTGTTGCCGGGGACAGTTGTTGTTTCTATCTTCAAGCCTAGTGGTCTTCGTATCTTTTTATCTTTTCTTTTGTTCTACCTTTACCCCCTCTAACCTTTGAGATGTCTTCCTATCAAAGCCTCTCTACCCCTAGGGGTGAGTTCGTCTTAGAGCAACCATCAACTTCTTCATCTTGCTGCGAACTCGGTCCTGGCTTTATAGCCATGGTTCAAAATCGACCCTTCTCTGGAGCGATTAGCGATAATCCTCATGTTCATGTAGAGGAGTTCGAAGGACTGTGTTCAGGCCTACTTGTGCTAGGCATGACACAGGAAACTTTGAGGTGGAAATTGTTCCCTTTCTCTCTTGTAGATAGGGCGGAACAGTGGTACACCCTCACGGTGGGTAGTGTGAACAGTTGGGAAGAACTACGAGATAACTTTTGTTACTCGTTCTCCCATCCAGAACATATAAACTCTCTACCGTTTGACCTCTTCGACTTTGAGCAATTGGAGATGGAGTCCATAGGTGCAGCCTAGGCTAGGTTCTCAAGTCTCTTGACATCTAGCTCAGACTTGTCTATATCTGATGATATTTCAACGAACATCTTTTACACGCATATAGATTTGGAACCTGCACAAGAGCTCGACCTCGTAGCTGGAGGATCGTTCGAAACCCAAACTCCAGAGGAAAGAAGAGAGATCCTAGAATTCTTCTTAGAAACCTCTTCTTCCCATGACTTTTATGACGAATCCTACCAAACATCCGAGTCGAGCTATGAGAGTCTCTCAACAGCTGAATCTGAGCTTTCATTCTCCAAATCCCTTGATTCCTCTGTTGAATCCTCTCCCGAATCACGAACACCGAAGGAAGAAGAAACTCAACCTTCGGAGTTATCTTCCCAATTTGAGGATGGTCCTTCTAGAAACATCAGAAATACCTCAAATCACTCTTGGCACGAGAAGCCTACGGCATCGCTGGACCTTTATGGGGTCCTCGATGAAGTTTGGAATCATAGGACGATAGTAGATTGGTCATCTCAGAAGCATACATCTGAAGCAATTCGGGTTAGCTCGACTTCCATGATCATCCACTGTTCCATGAGAGGAAACACCGAAGACGTTGTCCATGACCCTACTGTTGGGGCTTGCATCATACTAGAGACCCTTTTGGATAATCTGGTGGGTGACATGCCCTTTATCCCGACTGATAGATTTTTCCATAGTCCCAGGTGGTGCTGTGTTTTTCCATGTCGCGGGATTGCTAGGGACGTGCCGATCACCATTGATGACATAGAGGTGCGATTAGATTTCCACATCTATGACATCATGGATTTTGATCTTCTTCTAGGTTTCCTCTTAGAAAACTTCTTGCTAAATCTCAAGGAAACCCAGAAGAAGAAGAGCTTAGGGAAACCATTTTTGTCCATGCTGGATCATCTAGACATCCTTTGACTGAACCCTTCCCTAGACCTACGGTATCTCCTTTGCCTCCTGATCCTCCTGACGAAGCATATCCTGAGGAGGCCATGAGGGAGGAATGGTCAAAGGGAGTGACGCGATTTTCCGAAGCAATTTGGAATAGTTCACCTTCTCTAGTTGTCTCTTGCTCTATTAGAAGCATTGCCGTAGAGGCCCATTGTAACCCCATCATAGAGGTTAACATTTTGCCATGGCACTTAGTGGAAACTCTTTTGGGCAGAGTCCCACTAGCACCACCCGACATGCTCCTCAAGACCTGTCCGTTTGGACGTGTTCTTGAATGTCGGGGGATTGCAAGTGTTGTGCCGCTGATCATAGACGGGATCAAGGCTAGTTTAGACTTTCACATCTTCGATATCCTTGATCCCCTTTAGAGCAGTTCTTCGATACATCTTTAGGGAGCCTAGATGGTAAGCCTAGGGGAGTCGCTTCTGCCACTGCTACCCCTTGTCCGGGACATCCTATGGCGAGGCCTTTTCCCCAGCAAAACCTACTCGAGAAGATGACGCATACATCTCTATTCGCATCACCCGAGCCCGTTCTCATTAAGGTTGTAGAATGTTCTACCCCTTGTGAGGACGACTCGGGAGACTCTCTTCACCTTTGTGAAGATGAACGACCATCGCCATTCTCGACCGAGTTTCAGCCTCTTCCCGCTGGCTCGTATCATGTTGCTTTCAATCATGATCAAGAGTCGACATCGAGCTCCCACGATGAATCTCTTGAGATGGACAATTCATGGGCCATGGAACCTTTGAAGGCACTGACTCTGGAGTCCGGAGGAAAGGATTCCACACACAAGCATGGTAGCTTCATTCTTGATTCATCACATAGACCATGCTCGCATCATGTCCCTCCAGAGTCAGACATGCTTAGTGCGCTGAGCACGCATGAGGGCTGCAATCACCTTATGGTCCTCTTTTGTAGAAAGTTCAGAAGGTTGGTTGTAGATGTATATGTTTACCATAAGCATATCAGATTTCGTGTGTGCATTGTGGCACTAACCTTGCAGCTAAAGCTTCACTGATACATCAAGGTTTGGTGGTGAGACGGGAATGACACTACCAACAATAGCTGCAAGATGAAGTTCCCATGGTCGAGCTTATGACCTTAAATAAACAAAGCACTACCAGGAGATAGCCTGGATTAGCATAGGTTTTATTTCCCTTTTCGAATAAAAGCAAGAACATGTTTTTAGGATAAGTTGTCCTTCGGGTATTTTTGGTCACTAACCATTCAGGTGGAGATTGAGAAGAAAGATGGATAGGTGATGTCGACGGACATGTGAGCCACGTCAGCTGCAACACCTAGATACGCTTTGGTGAGGGAACGTTTACAAAAGGAAGCTTGATCACCACACACTTGAGTTTTGTTGCCTAGTGATGCAAACTTCAAGTGTCGGGGAGGTATGTGAGCATCCTGAGTAAAGTTCCTCCTCTACCAAATCTTATTCTGGTGTGGTGATGATGTCAGCTCTTGCATCTTGCCCACTAGATAGGTAAGTCCTGCTTTTGACATTAAACAAAGCCCTTCCGGGAGGTTGCCCGAGGTTCACCGTCATATGTTCATGCTTATATACCTTTTGAAGATAGCTTGATCATGCATGCATGCTTCCTTCATTTATGTTCGTATGCTCTGGTTTGAATGAATGAACATGTCATATGTTCATAGACTGTTTTAAATTAAGCATGGTGCTTAGGTTAAAATCTGTCTTCTTCAGTCAAAACAAGACATGGTGTCGAGTTTTGATTGATGAACCTTGGAGTTATATTTTCATAGATCTTGGTTGCATATATGCTGACTAACCCCTGCACAAAATTGTCAAATTTGAATGGGTAAGTCGTTGAGCTAAATTCAAAAGGGAAGGTAAGTTGAGGTATCAGATTCATGTTGCACAACATGCAAAGGTGGTACATATGACCTCTCAAAAGTCCAAGGTAAGTATATTCCCCTTTGTGTATGAAGTGTAATCTTGATCTAACCTTGTTCGAGCAAATGACATGGTGACAATAAAACAAAGTAAAAACAACAAAAATATTTCAATTTGAATAAAGGCTCTATGGTTCTCGAACCAGTAGAGTCCATCTTTTGTTTTCATTTGTCATTTGAAGAACAGCACCAGGATCAACCAAAAGTGCGGGGGAGTTCTCTCAAGCTCATCATCGACATATCCACTAGAGAACTCCCACACGGGCGCTGCACAATATCGACTACGCCTTCATGACAAGAGCAAGGTAAACTAGAGTGAGTCGGCTGCCTTATGGTCAGCCGAATCACCACTGGTCTTCCTTGATCTCTTATCCTCCAGGAGCGATGGTATGTGCACCCTGTATCTCACTCTCCGTTATCCATGGGTTTGATTGAATCTCATTTCCTATCATTTGAAATCAAACTCAGCAATTCGTGCTATGCTTGCTCTATATGATTCTTGTGGTTGGCTTGCATATGTTTTATTCCTTACCTATCATCTTGATGCTTGTGAACCAATATCATTAGGGAACTCATGCTTATCTAAGTAGTTGGCGTTTGAGATATGGTTTGATGATATGATCTTCGCTCTAAATGTTTGAGTGCTTGGGAATTTTATTTGAAAACCTGAAAACCCTTTGCAAAGCTCCTCTTTGATATGCCACCGTCCTACCAAAGCTATATGATGTTTGTAGTTGAAAACCTTATACTCATATGCTGCTTGTTATTGCATTGAGCTTTGTCAAATTCTGTGACCCTTGTGAGAATTCTTTTCATTACTTTCATGATCAAGATTCATGTGCACCCCACCTATTTCCCCTTGCTATGCTTCTACACTTGAAGTTAGTATTGTATCATTCATCCATGAAAGCTCCATGCATTGTTCCATGATTTATCCCTCTCCAAATATCTCCAAAAGAGTCTGGGCTATACAAAAAAAAGAGAAGAGAAAAGACATGCTCAAAAGGCATGATGAAAAAAAGAGAGAAAGAAAGGATAGCCCGTGTCTCGGTAATTTCAAAAAGGAGAGAGGAGAAAATCATGCAAAAAGGAGTCCCATAATCTTGATGGTAATAACTAGTGTCTGTTCCGGGGCTAGTGTCCACCTTACCATCAACCCATAGTTCTCATCATATATGTATGGTAATATCTAGCACCCATTCCGAGCCTAGTATCCACCTTACCATACTCGCCATAGCCATACTGGTGCACATCTTGATCTGATAGTATGATTTGATTTTCTCTGTGGATCCCGTTTTTGACTTTGCAATATATGTGATGCAAGTGTGCTTTCTCTTTATCCTACCCTGAGCTCCACATATAGCCATCATTAGAAGTAGGATGAAGAAAGGCAGTAATGCCTTGGTGAGGACATATACACAATGAGTGATCTGAGAAAATCAAATGAGCAGCTAAGCAAAGTTTGTTTTGAAACTTTTGCAAAAACCCCAAGTTACTTAACATGATGAGCAGGAGTGATTTGATTCATGGCCGTTCCATTCCTCAACCACCCAAGATAGCATGATAGACACTTCATAGAGTTCACAAGTGCAAGGTACGGTTCAGAATATCTCTTATGCTTACTTCATACCTATGGATATCATGTCTCACTTTGATCTTGTTCTTCCCTTCACTCGGGACGAGCAAAGGTCGAGTGTGGGGATATTTGTTGACGGTTGTTATCCACTCATTTTATACCTGTCAACATGTACCTTTTGGCATGAGAAATGATCATCAACACTAGAATAGGGCTTAAACTAATCATTTCCACAAGTGTTGGTGATTATGCAAATACAGGTAATTAGCACCAGAAAGAGGAGTAAAAGCACAAGTCTTTGATCCAAGTACTTCAAGCTCAGCCAATGAGGGGATGCCACATAGGATTCCCCTGGATCACTGACGTCATCAATCCAAGATAGGCAAGCCCGACGAATCACGTATCGCCACATGGACATCACATGGATTCAAGGGCCCACTTATCACCCAAACCGCCAGGAAACTTGGCATGCACGGGGAAGTGACCTCAGGGCCCACTTGTCAGCCACCTGGAGAAAACACAGGGCGACACGTGGCCCCGAGGGTTCAGCCGAACCCTAGATCGGCCGAACCGACTTTGGTTCGGCTGATCTCGGCCCTCCACGTGTCAACTCCTGATTGGTCCCCTGCTGCTATCCTGGGCGTTTTGGAGCACTTGGAGCCCCAGAGCAAGCCACCTCCTTACCTATAAATAGAAGGGGAGGGGCTCACTTTTGGGACACACACTTCTCCTCCTCCTCTTCATTTTGGCCTTGGAGCCTCTCTCTTTAGGAGAGGAGAGCTCTTTGTATAGGATTAGTGCTAGGAAGTGAGGTGGGAGGCTTGGGGCCATGTCATGTCCATGACATCTTCCTCAAGAACGATCCTCAGCGGTGCCTTTGTTCTTCATCTAGACTAAAGTGAGTATTTCGACATTTTCTATTTAGACTAAAGTTGTATGCATGCATAGTTGCTTTGTTCTTGTGTTCTTCGTTTGTTCTTGGTTTAGAGGCTTGTGTTCTTCGAACACAACCCTTTCGATCTAGTAGAATTAGATCATAAGTTTGCATCTTGTTTGCTAGCTTGTCTATTAGAGTAAAGTTGATGCTCCTGCATTTATCTAATTAGATCAAAGTGCATTCGTGATCTTGCATAAGTGATAGAATATACCTTGAGCTAGTGCCAGTATCTCCCTCGCGTATTCGTAGTTCCGTATTTATTCAGGGTGCTATAATCGAGCTATCGGGACGTCAGACGGTGTCTGGCTATAGTAGTAGTCAGTGGTGTAGACGTGGTGTCTAGACCATAGGTTATCCTGCGAATACCAAGTACATTCACGTAACGATAGAGGTAGGCCGCAGTGGTGACAGGCTGTTAGACCCTTTGGAACCCTCCGCGCCTGTGTACCGGGTAGGGTCCCGTTGCCAGAACATATTGCCTAGCCTTAAACAGCTAGGTTGGGTTGGCGCCCAAGGCGAGTGTTTTACCTGAGAGACCGTGCTAGACTCTGCACTTGGTCAGGCAGATCCTTTCTACCTATCCTATCAATTAGTGTTGTGTCCTTAGACCACCAGCTAGGTTTGAGTCAGAACTCCCCCGTCGTTGGATTCGATACCCTATGGGAATACTCATTATCCTAGTGAGAAGTACTACAATGGTGTATCCGTGTGCTTGTGGATTCGTTCGCACTCGTCAGTGTACCCGGGAGTCTCTTACACGCTCACGCAATTACGGTGCCTAGCATTGAGGTTAAGAAACGCCAACACCCGCCCCCCTCCTCCTTCGCCGTGCCCGGCCGCCGTCTTCGGGCTGACCCCCCTCCTCCGACGTGCTGCCCGCCCTCGCCCGACGCGCCGCCAGCCGTCCATCCCCACGCCGCCGCCATCCCCTCCAGCATTGTGGTTCACAGCGCTGGTGGGCGCTTAAGCCACCCGCCAGCATTGTGGTTCACCGCTAGCAGGCGGTATAAGCGCCCACCAGTGCAGTACATTTAGGGAAAAAATCAAAATATCGCACAAACCTGTTCAAATTTGTCAAAAACTTGCACAACTCTAATGAAATGTTTTAAATTTAATTTTGGAAGTGTGTATTCTCATTGAAATTGTTTGTTCGGCAAACTTAGTTCAAATGTGACTCTTAGGTGAAACACCTCAAGTGTTATAAGAGGTTTCACCCATGTGTCACATTTGAACTAAGATTTTAAAACAAACAATTTTTATGAGAATACAAACTTCCTAAATTAAATTTGAAACATTTAGTTAGAGTTGTGGAAGTTTGGGACATATTTCAACAAGTTTGAACAAGATTTTGAATTTTTTGATTTTTTTCAAAATGTGTCAAATTTTGTGAATGTTTTCTAAATTGATTACATTTTGAAACCAGTAGTTCTTTGTGAGAAAACACACTTTCTAAACTTAATATTAAGAATTTTACTTCACTTGTATAAGTTTCAAACAATTTTGAACTAATTTAGGCAAGATTTCAAATTTTTTGTTAAAAAAATTCAAATAAATCAAAAAATTCAAAATTTGGTCCAAACCTTCTCAAAATTGTCTGAAATTTGCACATCTCTTATAAAATGTGTCAAATTTAAGTTTGGAAATGTGTTACCTCAGAAAAAATTGTTTGTTTGACAAACTTAGTTCAAATGTGACTCTTGGGTGAAACACCTCAAAGTGTTACAGGAGGTTTCACCCATGAGTCACATTTCAACTAAGATTTTAAAACAAACAATTTTTTATGAGAATACAAACTTCCTAAATTAAATTTGAAACATTTTGTTAGAGTTGTGGAAGTTTGGGATATATTTCAACAAGTTTGAATAAGATTTTTGAATTTTTTTATTTTTCAAAATTCACAGCGCCCGCCAGCACAGATGCTCACTGCTGGCGGGCGGATTAGGTCACCCGCTAGCATAGATCCCCTCTATATAACGCGGCAGCGCGGTGAAATTTTCTAAGTGTTGGCGCGAACTGGAAAGACGCCGGCAGGCTGCCAAAAATTCCCGTTGTCTGCCGCCGTCCTCTCCGAGCACCGCCGTCGTCCCCCCCGCACGTCGGCCGCCTCCTCCCTCGAGCGCCGGCCTCCTCCTCCCCCGAGCATTGTCGTCGTTCCCCCGCCGCGAGCGCCGCCTCCCTCCTCCCCAAGCGCTGCCGTCCTCGCCGCGCCGTCGCATCCTCTCCGAGCACCGCCGCCGTCCTCCCCGCACGCCGGCCGCCTCCTCACTCCAGTGACGCTCGGGATGGCGACGACTCCACCGCCCGCCTCACCGCACGCCGACGACGACTCCACTGCCGGCCCCCAACCTCCGCCGCCGACTGGTACGGGCGCGGAGCCGAGGCCGGGGAAGGGTCCGGCAGCGCCGCCGCCAACTCCACTGCCGCGCCCCAAGCTCAGCCGACTGGGCAGGCAGCGGATCCCAGGACGAGGACGGGACCGCCGGCGCTGCCGCTGCCGCTACTGCCGCCGCCGCGACAGCTCCGGATCCACCTAAGGGGTTGGTTTTAACCTAATGTATAGAAATGTATAAATATGTATAGAAATATGTATAAATAGATTTATTGCATAATATGTATAAATATGTATATAATTTAGATATGTATGCATTTATTTTTCTATGTGTTGGAAAATTTAGATATGTATAAATATACATATGTATAAATATAGATATGTATAAATATAGACATCATATAGATATGGAAAAATTATATCTATATGTATAAATATAGATATGTAATTTATTTTTCTATGCAAATTTGTGGATTGGAAAATTTAACTTGTGAAACATATTTATGGATTGCAAAATGTATGTACAATTGTTTGTGTTTATCAATTATGCATGAAATTATATTTTGTTAATTGATCAGCGGTAATCTAAAAAACAAACATGTCAACAACATATAAATGTACAATGTATATGCTTATAATTAACATTGATCAATTGACAATAGTGTGGAATCCTCAGAGGATTCCAGTGATTTTAATGAAGACTATGAAACTCCACCTGAGTACGAACCAAGCGTACCGCGGCCTCGTAGGTGTCCAGATGACGATGATCTTGATTACGAACCAAGCGGAGATAATGAGGTTTGCATGCACATTCACTACGAATAATGTATGTTGTTCAAATTAAGTTATACTGAAAATAATGTTTTCCCTGTAGAACGATGAGCGATCTCCGCGACGACCTCGTAGAGCACCTACCATTATTGTCCAACTTCGGGTACTACTGTTTCTAGTAGTACCTTGAAAAGGAATCATGGGCACCGAAGAAGAAACCAGATCCCTGATAGAGGACAACTTCTGATAGAACAATTGGGTGACAAAGGTGAGCCCGTTGCACCTGAGGGGATAGACGCTAGGTTTCGGGACATCGTTGGTGCAATTGCAGGGACCAAATGGCGTCCTAGATCACAACTAGTAATTGGAAGAAGGTGCCTAAGGCTACAAAGGATGTATTGTGGGCCAAAGTGAAAGAAAAGTTCCTTTTTCCAGAAGGCACAGAGATAGAAGGTAGAAAGTTTGGTGAGTGCCTCTGTGGAAGAGCTCTCAGGAATTGGAGGTCTGTGCTTAACACTGATTTTGTTAAGAAAGGCAAGGATGCTAGGGATGTGTATGGAAACATTCTGCTAGATGTGTGGGAAGAATTAAACGAATAGAAGAGAACAGAGGAAGCACAAGCTCAGAGTCTCCTAGCTTAGGAGAAGGCTAAGAAAGCCGTTGAGAACCCCCATCACTTGGGTTCGGGGGGATATGCTGCCAAGCTGGTTTACCAGAGTTGTTTGAAGGCATGGATGAGTGCAGCAGGAATTGGTGCCTTGCTCGAATTCCTACTGTGACACCTGACGGCAAGGTGACATTTGAGAAGCCCACAACAGAACAGATCTATGAGAAGTTGGGAGAGCTCGTCGAAATGCAAAGGAAAGGTCTTTTCAAGCCCGACAGGGAGAACGATATGCTAACCGCGCGATCGGTACCCCTGAGCACTCTAGGCGTGTCGAGGGATGTCATCAACCTTGCCATGGGGTAAAGCATTTGTTGAACACCAGGCAAGCTACAAGAAGCGGGACCGTTATAAGAAGGGCCTTGAAGACAAGATGAGCAAAATCGCCAAGCAAGAGTTGTTAGGCTTCTTCTTAAGCCAACAGATTTCTACCGGACAGAGTGCACAGAATGCAATATCCGATGGTCCAAACTTGCAGCTTGTTGGCCGCATTCCAAACTTGCAGCTTGCCCAAATCGGAACCGTCGTGCCTCCAAGTAGTGCGGGTTCTATTGCAAACACCACATATCCTGTCGATGAAATTAGAGAGGATACACCATGCAAGTTGGTTATACCTTATGGAAGAAAACAAGATAAGTTTCGAGAGGTTGTAACAGCCATGGCACTATCGGGTCTTGTGTTTCCGAATCCACCACCGGCAGAGTACGCATGGGTGCAAATTGTATCGGTGTCTGATGAGTCGTGTGAGATTGATATCCCTACTGATGAGAGGATTGAGCTTCTCGGTGATGCAAGGAACCAATACATACTGTGGCATCGCCGAGATATCATTCTTAATGCATCACCAAATCCCTCGCAACCTAGCCAAGAACGAGTACCCCTCCAAGATTCAGACCCTAGCCAAGCCCTCCAAGATCCTAATGTTGCAGTCATCGACAACACAGAACAACCTACGATGGGTGTTGAGCATGGAGGTAACAATGAGAACGACATGCCAAGGCTATCACCCGTCCAAGAAACTCTCGATGAAGGGGCATTAGCGGAATCTGCAGACGACGTGGATAATTTTCTAAGGTCATCATCTCCTACGCCATCTCCACCTACCAAGAGGCCAGCAACAATACCCCGTATGATAGCCTCACGTGAACCAAAGAAGGTCACATCAGATGCTGCCATGTTCTTCAAAGCACTCAAGAATAAAAAGACTGTAAAATCCGGTGTAAATACTAGGAGCCTCCGTAAGCAAAAGGAGGGGCTTGGAAATTTTATTGGGTCGTATGATGTGCCCAATAGGTATGAGCATGGCAAACCATTCTTGCATTCGTGGCAACTGAGCGAGGGGCCACAGGAACTGAAAAACCTGCATGAATGGATCATGAACGCCATGAATGAAGGCCTAAACTCTACCACCACGTCTGTCCCAACATGGGTGTTCGGTAGCCCTCAAGTGAACAAGTTTGTAATTGATTTCAAGGATTTGCACGCGTTGTACCATCGTGAACGCCTCGATGTGAATCTCATCACTGCTTGGTGCATGTAAGTCAACATGCATGTACCATACTATTTTTTTTCAAATTCATATGTATTTTTGGTAATCATCCTAAGCGATCTATTGTGCAGGATGCAAGCATTGGATGAAAAGAAGACAATTGGGAGGTGGAGTGTAGCATACTGTGACCCGCAACAAATATGTGAGGCGGAACACACGTTCTTAATGTCTGATAAGCTCAGAAAGAAAATCGAAGAACAAGCGCAGACACAAGAGAAGAAAGATCTTATGATAAAGAAATACCATACAAGCTTTAGTCATAGGGTGTCTGTATACATTGGAAAGAGAATGAAAAAATGCAGCATAAGGATAGTATCATGTGTGCTTACAATTTTCAGTAAATTCATTCTAATTACTAGATATATATAAATAGATATATTCTGTAGTTTATTTATATTAATTATTTAAATATAATACAGAGACCATTTCATTGCCATCCACATCTATTCGAAGCTAGGAGATGCAATGGTCTACGACTCATTACACTATCAAGAGGATTCTTACCGACCATTCATCGACATTGTAAAAAAGTAAGACAACCCATTGCAATGATTAATAATGCGTGTATCGGCTAAATTTGTATTACTAACTTTTGTCTTTGCATCCTTAAAGTGCGTATCGGCTGTACATAAGGAATGGTGGGGAGCACCCTCTAAATAAGGATACATTGTTGATATGACATGCTAAATGGGTAAGAACATAACAACTTGGTTTTTTATCAGAGTTGTACACTTTTGTTAATAATTACTGATCATTTTTTATTTGTTTGCAGTGCTACAAGCAACCTCCCGGCACTGTGCTATGTGGATATTATGTGTGCGAGGTCTTGAGAAATAATGGGAGGTACCGGACGAATCCTCAAGACGTAAGCCTCTTGTTGTTTGTGCAAATTATCTTCCTATAATGGTAATGTATTTAGAATCTTCATTTATTGTGTGTACGTGCAGATGCCTACCATCGAGGGATCGTGGGGGAAGCTGGGTGACAAGCAAATCAACAACATTTGTGCGGACATGGCGAGGTTCATCCTACATGAGATTTGCCATGAGAAAGGAGTATTCTTCGACAAAGAAGGAGTGTTGATTGTGGACGAGTGCGAACATTTACGTAGATGGGCCGAGTTTAATTGAAAACTAGTATTATCTATTCAAAATGTTGGATGTCGATTATCTATTATGTACGATGTTTGATAATGTGATTTATGTATTATTATATACTAGTTTGAATTATGTGGTTATGTGGTATTTGAATTTGGCGGTCAAATACAAATAATAATAAATTTACGTGAATTTAGCCTACAAATATAATTAATAATAAATACCAGTGAATTTAGCAAGCAAATTCAAATAATAAACGAAAATTGTGAATTATATACAAATAATAAACTATTAATGCGAATTATATAATAATAAATGGTAGATTGGAAAAAACATTTCGCTGGCGGGTGGCTTAAGCAACCGCCAGCACAGAAGGCCTCTATGCTAGCGGGCGTCATAAGCACCTGCCAACAGAGAAATCCTCTGTGCTGGTGGGCGGCGTAAGTGCCTGCCAGCATAGATGTTCTCTGTGCTGGCGAGCGGGCAACCGCCAGCACAAAGGGCCATTTCTACTGGCTCAAAGTTGCTGGCGGTTGCTGCGCCCGCCAGCAAAGACCGATTTTAGCCGTCAGCACAAATCATTTCTGGCCTAGTGACTAGCACGGGTGCTTAGCGGGTCTCCCGAGAGGGGGTTCCCCACACCTGACGTGTGGGTCCCACACGTAAGTGAAATGAGAGAAAGGGAAAGATAAAGCTAAGCAGGGGTAATCTTGTCCATACGAATATACATACCTTTTATACACCGGAGAGTGGGCCCGAAATCATCTCCAAGCGTACATAATAGCGTATTTCAAACATGTGCAGAATTGTAATGACAGTGGCATAGTTTCTTGAATAGTAATGGTGTGTTTCAAAAACGACAAAATTATAATAGCACAGATCTAATTAACCCTTGATTAATTGAAATAAATAGGCCTAACCCAATTAATCCAACAGTGACGGCGATGATGATATTTTCTCTAATAGTATAACCCAATTAATTCAACAGTGATAAAGCGGCGATGATGATATTTTCTTGTGATCTTACGGATGGATGATGTTAGTATACCAACTGATTTCGGTGTCACATTATGGGATACAATAACATAGCAGTATTATCCTTACATTCCAAATTGTAAGTCATATTGAATTTCTAGGAGGACGGTCCCAAACACTACCAGAAAATCAACCTTCCGTCCTGGACATCAGTACCGGGTATTTTGCACCCCAGTACTGATGTCCACATCTGTACCGGGTGGGAAGGGAGGGCCCCGACGCGCCTCCAGAGAGCCACATTAATACCGGACCGTGGATGGAGCTGGTACTAATGTGGCACATTAGTACCGGGCCTAGACACTACCCGGTACTAACGTGGCAGTTACACATTAACATTAGTACTGGACCTAGACACCACCCGGTACTAATGTAGCCACATTAATACCGGACTGTGATTGCCACCGATACTAAATGCCTTGCCCACCGCGCACCCCGTCCCACGCAGCTCCGTCCCTGCCTCTCTCTGACGTGTATGCGTCCTTTCTTTTTTTCTACCACAGCCGCAGCTCCCACCCCTGCCATCTCTCACCTGTCTTATTATCTCTCCTCCTCCTCAACCATTCATCCCATCTTCTCATCTCTATCTTCTTCTTCCTCAATGCAAACTCTAGCTGTTATCTCTTCTCTCTCTCTCTCATCTCTGCGCAGGGAGGCCGCCGACGCGCGCGAGCCCGGGCACCTGGCCGGGGGCGCGCGGGGCACGGCCGGCCGGGCGCGGAGGCCACCGGCGCGCGCGAGCCCGGGTGCCTGGCCGGGGGCGCGCGGGGCACGAGCGCAGACACCGCAGGCGCGCGCGAGCCGGGTACCTGGCCGGGGGGCGCGGGGCACGGGCACCTGGCGCGGAGGCCACCGGTGCGCGCGAGCCCAGGCCTGGAGGCACGTTCTGCGGGAGCGCGGAGGCACTTTCTTGTGAGTTCTTGTGTGATTTTTTCCAGTGAGATTCTTGTGAGTTCTTGTGTGTGATTGTGGATGTCTCTTAGTCCTTCTAAGATTGAGATGTGAGAGTTTTGTGATTCTTGTAAATTGTGAGATGTAGTCTTGTGAGATTGTGATGAATAATGGATGTGATTCTTGTAAGATTGTGAGATCTATGATGTATTGATCGATGTGGTTTTTATGAGATGAATTTGAGAGCTGAGATGATGAATGTTGTTGCTTGTGAATGATGTATTGATCTATGGTTGCTTGTAAAAGAAAAAAAAGGAAATGAAAAGAAAAGAAAATGAGAAAAGAAAAAGGGACTGAGGGGAGGGGGCGGACGGCAGTTGACAGGACTCCGACATCTGTACCGGCCGGTGACAGGACCCGGCACTAATGTGGGCGGCCACATTAATACCGGGTCACACGTCTAATGTGGCCGTTCACACATTAGTGCCGCCTTAGCTGTATCGGGTGGCCACCCGACACTATTGTGGGTTGCCACCCGGTACATAAGCCGGTTTTTGTAAAGCTGTAGACGTCAGATTCGGTGCTCGGCCTCCGGTGGTTCACAAGCTCCGGATCGATGTACCCAATCGTCCCTGCCACGACTTCTGTGGTGCGTGAGTCAGCTCCGTGGTCAAGAAGCCTTGCCAAGCCAAAGTCCCCCAGCCTGGCGTCACAGGAGGCGTCGAGCATGATGTCTGCAGGCTTGATGTCTCCGTGCACGACACACTTATTGTTGGAGAGTGCTATACCTGTCTGGCCAGAGGTTAGTAGCCTCCGAGGATCGTAGAGGTGCTTGTCGAGGCTGCCATTGGACACAAACTCGTAGACAAGCAGGAGATCTCTCTTGCCGTCGCACCAGCAGAGTAGTTGGACGATGTTCCGGTGCCTAAGCCTTGTCATGACTCTCACCTCGGCCTCAAACTCCTTCACCCCCTGCACAGACGACCCCTGGGATAGCACCTTGATGGCCACGTGACTGCGCTGGTCACCCAGGTAGCCTCTGTACACCGGCCCGAAACCTCCTTGGCCAATCTTTTCTTCCTCAGCGAATCCATGAGTCGCCACGGCGAGCTCGCGGTGGCTGTAATTAATGTCTGGGCACCAAGGGGCAGAGCTGGGTCTGCAGGACCGGCCATTGCTGTGCAAGTTTCTTCCTACGCTTGCACCATATATAGCACAAGTGCAAGAATACCAAGCAAAGCAGAAGTGCAGAACCAACGGCGACTACTGACTGCTGCCGTTGCAAGAATGTGCTGCTTGCGGCCCAAGGCCCGTTGATGAGGGTACAAGTTTTTTTTTCCGATGGGCTATCATCAGCACCCAACATCATCGTTCTACTAGGTTTGTTAGAGCGCTGGATCCTTTCTACGGCGGCGGGGGGCACAGGAGATATTTCCCTAGGGTTACTACAAAGCCCATTAAGAGATTCCACGACTAGAGAAACCATTATTTTTACCGAGTGGGAACTCCATGAGTACCGGTTATTGAACTGGTGTTGTTCATCCGGTGCAAATGGGGTACATTAGTACCAGGTGGCTCACCCGGTAAAAAAGTTCATCAGTATCGGTTGTCATTGCTAGCCGGTACTAATCTGCCCACCATCGCCTGCCTTCTTCTCTTTCCTTTTTCTTTTTCTTTTTCTTTTTTATTTCTTCTCTTTTTCTCATCTGGGTGCTACCACACAAACATTATCACAGGTCAATTTCATCACAAATTCCTCAAAATTTCATCATAAATTTCACATTCACAAACATATACACACGTACCACAGATTCACATATTTACCAGAAATACAATTCACAGATTCACAAACGTTCTCATAGATTCGCTCACATATTCACAAACGTTCTCACTGATTCACAAATTGACTGGACAGAAACAAGATCAAACCACGAACTGACCGTCGGCCTACAGGCCCCGTGCTCCCTGCCCCTCGCGCCGGCCCCTTCAGGCCGCCTGCGGCGGCCCCATCTCGCGCCGCGCCGTGCCAGGCCGTCGGTGGCACGCGCCGTGCTGCGCCGGACCGCGCTCGCCCGGCCGGCGGCCCGCGCCGGGAGTGCTGCACCCCCTGAAAGAGAGAAGAGAAAGAGATGAGAGAGGAGGAGGTGGATGAGGATGGAGAAAAAAGAGATAGGCGTAGTGGGAGTGAATGAGGATGAAGAGGAGGAGCAAGTGGATATATTTGTGTACGTGTGTGATGAGACCGACGGGAGAGAGGGGGAGTACCAGGTGGTTTTGCTGCCCGGTACTAATGTGGCCATATAAGTACCAGATGGTGTTCTGTCCCGGTACTGATGTGCGTCTGAGCTATTAGTACTGGGTGGTCACACCACCCGGTACTAATGGGGGCACATTAGTACCGGGTCTCGCCCCCATCCGGTACTACTGGAGCTCACAAGGCACGCATCGGAGCTCTCCCTCCCCACACAGTACTAATGCACCTATTAGTATCAGGTGCAAAAATACTCGGTAATAATATGATTCGAAGCTTAAAATAAATGCTCGATTCTCTAGTAATGTTTAAATCCTCTGCAATCGATGCAGAGAACCCCCCATCAAAGTAGTGGGGGCCAAGTACCCCTCCGACGAACTAAGATACCGGAAGGTGGTGGTATTGGTCTTGGTAAATAAACCATCATTTCTTTTCTAGATAAAGACCATCGTTCAAGATTGCATCGCGAAGCATGGGAGTCGACTGTCCCCCGGGTAGTCGGCCAAGGGGAAACGGGAAATGTAATGAAGTATTGGTAGTATTGCCTATCGGTGAAAGAGAGGAGAGGTACCCGGTGGTTAAGCTTAAGTAGGTGAAGCCATCGAATGGCTGCTCCTCGGTGGTGCAGCATTGGATTTCAGGCACACCCGTCCTGGGCCTTGTGCGTGGTGCAGGAACCATGTCAGAATCACGAGCATGATCAGAGTTGTGGTCGTTGATGATGTGAATCGCGTCGCCATATCTGGAGCCTCTTAGGCTAGCAGGAGCACTAGGGCCAGAGATGAATCCAGTGGTGCCTTTTGCCTAACTGGTGAGCGTGTTTTTTTAAGATATGCATAGCACATTTTTCATTAAGAGAGAGAGTTTACCATGATGTAACTTTAGGAGAGCTCCTAAAGTGCAGAGTTACAAGATCGACAACCTGAAAAGAAACAAAGTAGACGACAACAGAAACAAAGAGAAGAACACCTCACCATCACCACCACCACCACCACAGAGAAACAACAACCTAAAACGACAAATGCCTGCAAGGAAGATACACCAAGAAAACACGCACATCACCGCTTGTCAAACACCCTGGAAAGTAGTGGAGGCAGAGTGAAGAGGTCCTGCAAGACGACACTCTCAAGAAGGAAGCGATGACAACGGCGCCATCGCCCGCCCAGCCAAGAAGGAGCAGACCAAGTCTTCACCTGGCAAACCAAAGGATTTCGAGGCCGCAACAACGTCCCCAGCAGGGTAAGTTACGTTGCAGAAGATAGCGCAACCATTGTCGGCACTAGCATACGCTAGGCAATGCTTTCACCAAAGGCCTCCAAAACCAAATCCACATAGCCGACCGCCGCAAGCGAGATGAGAGGCAAAGTGATGGAATATGCAGCGGGAGTCCTTGGTTATGGCACTGAGGGACACATGCAGGTATTGTCGAGAAGAGGGAAGGAGGTAGGCCCAAATGCGACGTAGGGACGGCCTATGGTCGACCAAGACGACCGGAATCACACGGAGACCCGTCGAAAGAGGGAGAGCAAGCCGAGGCCCGCATGATCGGCGACCAGCTGCCGCAAACAGAGGCGGGGCGAGACCACGAAGACAGCGTCTGCCACGGCCCGTCAACGAGTCGGAGATGCATCGATGATGCCGAATACACGGAGGAGAGGGCCGCCGGCGCAATGCTTGACGAGGAGGTCGCGTCCCGCCGTGGAGGTAGAGGTAGAGGGGTGGCTGGTAGCGTTGACGACACCGGGCGGGGGGAGGGGGGTTGCGAATCCAACAGACACCTGCCACGACAACGCAGGTATGAAGCCACCGAGGGCGGTAGCCCAGCAAGGTGCTGAACCCACCACCCGCTGCGACGAGCCCGAGGGAGCAGGGCCTACCGTGACCCACCATCGCGAGAGGGAGGGGGAACGATGGCAATAGTGGTAGAGGAAGGCTCGACGCCCACAGCGGTCCCGGAACAGGGCGGCGACCAACACGGTATGACAACTGAGAAGCCGCGGCACCGAGTGACGAAGGTAGAGGCAATGACACCGACGCAGAGAGCCCGTTGATGCTACGTGCGCCAGGCAGGGAAGGAGCCGGGCCAGGAGCGTACTGCCAAGGCCTCCCCCGGCAAGGCTGACGCCGGAGGCAGAGACAGTGTTGGAGGAGGTGACGTCGGGCGTGGGGAGAGGCCGCAATCCCCAGCAAAGTGCGCGGAGCGAACACCAACCGGCCGGGGAAGGAGGAGCCAGCCCCGTCCATCTCCAAATCCACCGCTGCCTGTGCCAAAACTGTGAGGATAGAGGCCAGGTCTATGCCGAGGAGGGCCGAAGCAGTGACTCGGAGACGTCGGTGGTGGAGGCATAGGCCTCATATCCAGATCTAGGGAGGGAGCATAGGGAGGTAAGATGAGGCACCGCCAGAGGGAGGGTGTCGCCGCTATCCCTGGTGCAGCAAGCCCAGCCCCGACGGCACCCATCACAGCCCGCTGGCGCCGGAGGCACGAGGTCCCAAACCCAGATCTAGGGTTTCCGTGGGAGAACACAGGTGGCGGTGTAGATTTATACTGTGATTCACTTGTCTGGCCTTGACCTCAAGTCAATGCAATGGTGGATGACCTAGTAAGTATCATCATCTAAAAGTAGAACATCTTTTTACCCGACCTCGATATTGCAATCTGCGGGTTCCTGCTTTCCTTTGGCGTGATCCTTATTGCGCTTTGGATATGTCGGTGCGCAGGAGTGAGTGGGTCGTCAGGGATTATCACTTACCGTGTGAGACTCTACAATGTATACAAAGACATGCTCAAGTATAATGGTTATTAGTCTCATTGATTTTGTTTCCTTAAATCACCAAAATTATATTAAATAAATAGCTTTTATGGTCATGTTTGCTACAACTAAGGCATTCACAAGGTTGATAGACTATAGTACTATAATATGACCAAAACATTGAAAAAGAGAAATTGAATAGGTAGGCTACGTCCTTCATGGTGGCGTGCTTGTCCCGGTATCCTCAGTGATGTTTCAGTGTGGTGCAAGACACCATGAAGAGCTTGGAGATGAGGCTGCTGTGAAAGTTCAATGGAAAACAATGTGAAGTTTGCAGCCAACCCGCGAAGAAATAGAGCTATGAGATGAGGCCTGTCCAGTGTGATAGCATCACGCCGTATGGACGGGAGGCCGCCCCGCACGCGGGAGGGACGCGACTTCCGTAGGTAAGTTTTGTTTTTTTATTAGTTTCTTTTTTGTTTTTTTGTTTGTTCCTACTTTTTATATTTTTTCTCTTTCCTATCCATTTATTTTTTATTTGAGTTTTCTTTTTCACTTTCATTTTTTATTTTATTTCTTTTTCTTTTTTCTATTTATTTTAGTTTTTTCTCCATTTTGCTCCTTCCATTTTTTCATGTTTTCTGTTTTTCTTTCCATACTTTATTTTATTTTTCTTCTATATTTTTTCTTCTATTCATTTATTTTTGTTTATTATTTATTTCTTCTTGATATATAAGGTATTTGTTAGTTCTTTTTCATTTTTATATCACTAGTAAAATGCAAGTGCGACACGCACGTGTTTAAAAAAACACAATAAATAAAATAGATATGTGTATCGAAAAAAAATACTCATCAAACGTAGACATTTCGTTACGTTTAAAAATAGAGAATTATTTGACGCAACTATATATAATGCAGTATAACATATTTAATCCTTCATAGCCTGCTCACGTCACATGCACATCATTTCTATGCTTCCAAAACATTTCTATACACAATGTTCTTAGTTTTCTTCCCGGTTGGATCAGCTAGAATGTTAGGTTTGGCCAAAATCCACGTCGTGTTACGCCCAACTCCTCTAGACAATGCTACATATAGCTGACCATGAGAGAACACCGGTTCAGGAAGGTATATTCCAACATTTGGAATGGTTTGTTCCTGAGCCTTGTTGATAGTCATCGCAAAACTTAGTCTGATCGAGAACTACTTCCTTTTCAACTTGAATGGTAGCGTCACATCTTCAGAAGGGGACATAGGTATCCTTGGAAGAAAAACCCACTTGCCAGCATGTTGCCTGTTAACAATCTCAGCATCAATTAAATTGTTACCAAAACTCCTAACAACCAAACAGGTGCCATTGGAAAGACCATTGTGTGGATCAAGATTGTGAAGTAGGGTCACTGGGCAGTTTTCTTGATTCTGAGCTCATGAGGAGGCAAGCCATTAGGAGTGATAGAATTTAGAAAATCAAGTGGATAGGTGTTGGTAGTGTCATCATCGACCGTGTCATGGCTGAAGTACACCTTTTCCTCCCTAGGGAACAGTTCAATCATCCTAGCATTGATAGCATCCACGTGCTCGTTCCTAGTGGACAGGATTGCCTGCTCTCGCAAATACTCTGATGATGTGCAATTACCTTTCAGATCGGGAAACACATGCTTTATAAGAATATCGACAGACTCGTCAGACTCATACTCAACCATAATGTCATCAGGCAGCCGCACATAATCATGAGCATCACTTTCTTCTCTTCCATTACCAATCCTTAGTAGAAAATCAGAGTTTGTGCTCTCATGTTTTGAGTCAACTGGATCTTAATAATTTTTTCCCATATATACGACCTCAGCAGGGTTGCATATGTAATCTGCGCTCTAGTACCACGTGGCACGACAGGGAGGACTTGTCTAAAGTCACCTCCAAACACAACAATCTTTCCACCAAAAGGGTCACTACAATCCATTATATACCGCAAAGATCTATCAAGGGTTTCAACAGCTTGTCTCTTGGTCATGGCCACTTTGTCCCAAATGATTAATGATGTTGTCCGCAAAAGAGTTGTCGTACCACTCTGCTTTGAAAAGTTGCATACGCTATTATCACTGAGTTTAATAGGGATCTTGAATGTTGAGTGGGCAGTACGCCCGCCCGGCATGATAGATGCCGCAATACCAGAGGTTGCCGTTGCGATAGCAATGAGGTTCATAGATCTGATTTTGGCAAGTAACACCCTGTACAAAAATGTTTTGCCAGTACCTCCAGGTCCGTCGACAAAAAATACCCGGCCTCTATTCTAAATCACATGCTCCATGATTGCATCAAAACCACAACGTTGTTCAGCGTTCAATGATCCTATGATATTCAAATCCTCCTTGTCAAAAACAACATTCCTCTCCTCGGTTAGCTTCCTATAGTAATCTCTTGATGCATCTGTAACTGGGGTAAAAAAATTCATCAGATATAATCCCTGAATTGAACATACTATAATTTAATTTAAATAGGGTATGTACATAACATAAAACAACATTACAGTACAATAGTCAGAGAACCATGTGTGCACAATATAGTAGTTGTCATAAAAACATACAGTGCAAAAATATTCACCATATATAATCTGTAAACCTACCAAACAATATTTTAACTGAAATAGGTTATACAAATTGTAATTAGCATAACACAAAATTACAGCATGGTATTCAAAAAGAGAGCCGTGTGAACACAATATAGTACCCGTCAGAAAAAGTCAATGTCTAAATATGTAATCACTTAACTGGACGTTACATAATTTAATAAAAATAGTATATATTTATCTAACATCAAACATAATTATAGTTTAATAGTCATAAAAATAGAACCATAAAAGTACAGTATAGGGGCTATCATTCAAAGAGAACCATATATAATAGTAGGCGTCTATATATAGTGTTAAAGGGGTACCTGACTCATCAAGATGGGGCAATCCAAAATTCTTTATGTCTTTCCCCATGGATCGCACGATGTCTGCTATGTCCCTCAGCACCAATTGCATTGCCGATGCATCATCTCCATTATTGCGGTGGTAGTCTTTTGCTATTGATTCAAAGTGTTTATCCCAGAGTTTATGTATGTCACCATACTCACAAAACACAACAATGATAGCAAACATGCGCCTTAATGCACAAGGCATTTGAAAGTATGACGCTTCAATCATCGCCTCATCGAGAGATCCATCATAGGTAATAAGACCAAGCTTCTCACAAGCATCTCTAAAGGTTGGGCACACGACACCTTGAACAGTTCTAAGTGACTCATACGATGTTGCGCCTCTCACATGATTTAGAAGAATGTGAAGGTAGTACCTGCACCCTTCAGCTGGGTTCGCATAGACTAACCTTCCAATCTGGAAACGTTGTTTCCTCGGTTTCCAATATTTACCAGATTTGATCCATCTATAATGTTATGGAAATTCCCTGTACAAATATTGACGTGCTTTAGGATCTGCAATGTTCATCTTGAAGTATTCAGTTAGCATAGAATGTTGAGACTGAGCACACTCTACCACTTCTTCTAGGTTATCTGTATCATTAAATGGTACCATATACATTCTAGGCAGATGTACTTGCATTTGAAGGACAGGCGGAGACATGTTGTACAATGGGAAACGATATAGCCGGTAGACTGCCTCTATTGTAGTAATACATCTTGCTTTTCTATACTGCTTCACCTCGTTGATCTCAATGGGACCATCTGAGTCCGATACCTCCACAGAGAATGAAGCATTATCATGCCCTTTGAATATGTATTTGTATATATATTTGATAGACTTGATGCTGCAACAAGCCTCAACATTGATATGACAGTTGTAACGCATCGATAGTCTAGGGTTGTACGGAACCACCCATCTGTTGTCTAACCAATGATTTCTCACAAAAACCTGATGACCATCCTCTCGTCTTATATATAGTGGGTATGAATCTTTCCCCTACTGCGTCTGGTCACAAAACTGTCGAGGATAATTGAAACGACACTCACCATCGATCATGCAGGGACATGATGGATTAAGTGTCCCACAAGGACCATGCATCATGTGAGTGCATACCAATCTATGAAGATCAGGATATTTCTTTTCATCCTGCAACTCGGCTGAGATGTGCTTGTTGAAATCATCAGGTCTGTTAAGCTTTGAATTTTTTTTCCATAATCAACAAGAAGTGCTCGTGTGGTAGTCCCCTTTTTTGAAACTCCGTGACATGTGCCCAAGCCACAACTTTTCCAAAGTGACCCTTCACAATCATGAATTCATGACGGTCCTGTAGCTTAGCATGGTAGACTTTGGCCACAACATCAGGTCTGTCCTGCGGGGTCTGGCCAGGTAGCAATTGTTCTGTAATTTCTGGCCAATAAGGATTGCATGTCATGGTTACAAAATAATCTGGGTGCCCGTACCGTGCCACTAAAGCCATTGCATCCATAAAACGTGAATGAACGTCCCTATCAGAACCTGGGAAATCCTTGATAGAACAATACGTTTACCAACCTTTCTTGCATCAGCATCACCACTGGCCAAGCAGTCCATGATACCCTATGAAATAGCATACATACATAGTTAGGGTAAAAATAGACATATTTTGATAGCTAATCTATTTAATAATTCACACTAACCTGGTACAAGTCAGCTCGAATAATTTTCTGATTATCAGGGTTGGAGTACCAATCAAGCCGCATTGATTCAATTTTTACGTACATATCAACAATCCATTGCTGGAACAGATGCCCACCATGGAAAAATATGTTAAACACACCATCCCGTATTTTCATTAGAAAACAATAATACTCCCGAGCGCTGACGTGATGCCTCGACCCTGGTTGTTTAGTTTCAGCTAAATGAATTTAAAAATCTAAGTAAACAAATACAATTACAATACAGTAGACTAATAAACACTCACCACCATCATGATCATATTCATCACCGTCATTGTCATGGTCAACATTTCCATTGTCATCATCGTCGGCTTGGTTGGCTGCTACGTGACCCACAGCGCACAGTTAACAAATGGATGAGCACAAAAATATTTAAAAAGATGCAGCAAGTTAGTAACAGCAAGCAATGTTATAATATTACATGTATCTTCAATTGACATAGGTTGGGTTGACAACAACTTTTTCTGCTTCACTATCTTACCTGGTTCGACGGTCACATCTACAAAATAACGCAGCAATACAATAATTGTATTTTGTCCCAAAATATTCTTGCATTGTAAAATAATCATCATAATCAACTCACACTTACCATTTTTATTATGCTTGGTGTATTTCTGCTTTACCCTTGAAAATCGCACAACGGGATTATCTTCCAACAACACCTTCTTGTCTTCCCACCCAGTTTCTCCCCTAGGGTAGAAGAGCGGGTAAGCTAATGGGTCATAGCAACCATGATACGCACGTATGAAGGTCGCGTGCCCCGAGTTTGCATAAACCATTATACTCCTTTGAAATTTTCTTTGCTCATCCAAACCATCTTGCCATATCGCAGCTACCTGGTCCATTGCGGGTGCATTAAACCTCCTTTGATCAACTGAGATGCTTGTATTTAACTCAATCTTGTACTCTTCGATGTTTGTTGACCGTCCTACGATTCTGAATGTATGTAGATAAGGGTTCATAGCCACTATACTCAATATATGCAGTATCTTCCTGAGCAAGTTTTGATCAAGATGAGGAGACCTATTTCGCCGATGCACCATGTTCTCATCAGTGTCATAGAAATATAGCTGCATGTGGCATGGTCCCTTACCACCAGGCTTTAATTGGTCAATTTTGTGATATATTTGACCATGTACCTTGAATGTATAAATCCCAGTACCTGTGTATATATAAAAAAGACAGTCAACATAGAATTTCATTTCAAGGTTGCCGGTGTGAAATAAATTAAATTTTGCATAGAAGTAGATACCTTTTGCTGTGGCTAGCCCTTGGTCAACGGTGGAACCAAATGACGTGAACGAAAAATGTGAGTTGAAGTAACGTATATTCTTTCTAAAATATTTGGCATCACTGTCAGTTTGACTCTCAAACAAACGACACATCTCAACTGGCTGCTCGTGTACATAAATATTAACCTTGCCTTTCCTACAGCAGAAACCGTCCGTTTCGCTTGGGAATTTCAAAGCCCCACAATATTCACATTTAGGAATTTTTCGAAGGTAGAAATGTTTATTGGGTAGGTCCTTGTACACATAGTCGTATGAATCATGAGATAGAATAACTATGTTCGGATCCCTACGAGTCTTGTAATGAATAACTGCAAGGAAGGGGAAAATTGATGAACAAAAGACTCGTCCCATAACCTTATACTATAATAGAATAGTATCAAGTTTCAGATCTACCTCGCTCATGGAATACCCTCGCCTCATCATCTTCATAATTTTCTAAGCAACCCTCATGAGGCTGATGGCAGTCAAGATCCTCCTCTGCCATGGAAGACAAGCAGTACGGTATTATGCAGATTATTGTAGTGCCACTTGATTTTCTCAAATTCTCAATAATGAAATAGAAGCTGAACTAACCTTCCAAAGCAATACCGTCCTCATCTGGCTCCCAAATACCTGGTCCACGTGCATCACAACAATTAACCCTGTTATCCATACCTACAGAAGTTAAACGTCATTACGAATTCTTATAAATATTATGCGTGGCCTAAATGCAAAGAGGAGTTAGAGGCAAACCTCCATTAGAATATCTAGACATGGAACGCGTAACAACACCCGCAACAACGGGATCACGAGTACCAGAAGCCCAAACTGAGTTGACACGGTGACATTTAATTTTAGATATATACAAACTGCAATAGAAACGTCTCACATGCTGCCGATCGTACACATTACCTTGGTCGGGCGTAATGGCGACAGAACCAATGAAAGGAGTCCCTTGAACACTGGTTAGCACAGACTGCATGGCACCTATGGCATCAAGGTCGCCACATGAGATAGTATTTTTCCTGCATATGCTTGGTTCATTTGCTTTTTTCTCACGTCTCCTAAAATTCCTAGCAGATTTAGCATCATCTGACATCTTCAAGTATTTGTTCCTTGACTTTTGCCAGGCTTTCTCCTTCCGCATGGCTAATGATGTTACCATTAATATTAACGTCAGGTTCGATAAACCATACCATATAAAATTACACACATATGCAAGATGCAACAATGAAGTTTGCAACAACGAACCTGCGGGTGAATCTTCGATGATTGCTCCCGCACTAACAAAAGGAATAACTGCATGAACAACCCGTGTTTAGAAAATCGTGCATCAAAACCAAAATATGAAGTTATAAAAATTGTGAAGCAACATACCCATAGCCATAGCGGCCGCTTCTCTCGAGGTCTTGGCGGCCGCTTCTCTCGAGGTTTTTTTATGTTGGTAGTCTGCTCTCTTCTTTGCATTTAATTGATCCTTTTTTGCTGCATATTGATCTCTTCACTTTTGCCGCATGCATTCAACCTTGTCAATATTCGCTCATGCGAGTACCTCACCATTTTCGACTGAAGTCCGTCCTATCTTAGGGTTAACAACAGCACAGTTAGGATCAAAATTCGTCGTATCACCAAGCGTGTTATGCAGGGCAGGGAGGACGCCAATGTTTGCACCTACAATTGAAATTGATGCAATGATGTATCAAATCCTCCATATACATATCAATGGATAAACAAGATGGTTCACACTAACCTGCAGGTTCAAGATCTTGCATACCACTTAGTTGTCTCTTCGAACCTCGTCCGGGACGTGAATGATTGACCATATCTCGTATGCTAACCACAGATGCAAGGCGCCATTAGGTTTTAGCAGGATGTGGGGAGAGGGAGGGGAGGCACGGTGCCTACAGGAAGCTTTTTCAACTACACGTGAGGGCATTATTTCGTGGATGGAAAGAAATCTGGACATCATCAGCGTGAGGCCATTTATTAGTGGATGGAAAGAAATAAATTTAAAAAGGAACAGTGAGGGCGTGAGGGCATTTAGTGGATGGAAAGAAATAAATTTAAAAAGGACCATGTGAGGGACTTTCCACTTTCGTGGATGGAAAGAATTAAATTAAAAAAGGAACATCATTAGCTTGAGGGAATTCCGTGGAAGCAAGTTGGAAAGTTTTCAAACTACGTATCATTGCTAATATTATTGGATCGTTGGGTACGTGGCCAGGTAGAAATCCCAGCCGGTGAGAAAAAATCGTGAGAAACAGGAAAAGTATTTTCTATCGTTGAAAAAAGGGCCTCCCCCCTCCTTTCGTCAACCAAATTGGCGTCTGCGGGTGGGGTTCCATATGACCGGTGGGTCCGTCTGTGAGGGGTAAAGGGGTAGATTTTCTGGTGAGAAACATTTTCAAAAGAACTCGTTCTTTATAATATATAGAAGATAAGTATTGTTTTCTATTTACATATTATATCATCCTTGGTGAATATTTGTTCTCTTCAAAACTTTTTTGTGAATATCCGTTCCACCTCGGTGAACATTAGTGAAAATTGTTTTCCACTCCATATTGTTCCATCTCAGTGAATAATTGTTTCCCTTTGTTAAATATTTGTTTCCTCTTATTGAGTATTTGTTCTACACCAGTTGAATTTTTTCACGTTTAGGTAATATTTGTTTACCTTCAATAAATATTTGTTCCCCTTCAGTGGATATTTTGTTCCACCTCAGTGAAAATTTGTTCTCCTTCAGAGAATTTTTCTTCCCTTAGTTTATTTATTTATTCTAACACTTTATTTATTTGCTTAAGATGGAATAAAAACTTATTATAACTATAATAGAATCTTGTTCTGACTGTTGTTCAAAATTGTTCTGACACTTTATTTTATTTGTTCGAGAAGACATACAAATTTGTTCTGGCTACAATAACAAGTTGTTCTGGTTATAATAATATCTTGTTCAGACTATAATAATAATTTGCTCCGTTTATAATAATAACTTATTCTGACCCTTGTTCTAGTTTGTTCTAATAGTACATTTGTTTTGTTCGACATGACATACAAACTTAATCCGCATATAACAGTGACGTGTTTTGATTTTTTAAAAAAATACAGTTAATATTTATTCTAACACTTTATTTATCTGTTAAAGATAGAATATAAACTTGTTTTAGCTATAATAGAATCTTGTTCTGACAGTTGTTCTCATTTGTTCCGACACTTTATTTTATTTGTTCGAGATGACATACAAAGTTATTTTGGATATATTAATAAGTTGTTATGAACGTTATTCTGACATGTTCCGACCCTTGATTTTTTTTTCGAGATGATATGCAAACTTGTTCTGCATATAAGAGTGACTTGTTCGCTGTAACACTAATTAATATTTAGTATTTAAAAATGTTTTAGAAAATAGTTTATCAAAACATAGTCAAGTGGGATCTTATTTTAAAGATCTCAGTACAAAATATTTATTTTTGAAATCGAAATTTAAATTAGACGCATGGATTAAGATTTCACTTTTTTAGTTTTGGAATAGATTAGTTGAGCGGAATCACGTGCCTCTTGCCCCCCACCCCCGCCGCACGCCGCGGCCCCCTTCCCCTCCCCGGGCGCTGCACGCCTGGGTGCGGTGATGGTTCGTTTTTTTTTGTCACTGAAAGGACAAGTAGAAGCGCCCCTATAAAGCCGTGGTGTCACGGCCGCCGTCGCAGAATGCGCATTGGGCGCACGCGTAGATCCGTACCCTGAAATTTCGGAAAAAATTCCTTGCAGGAGTCCTACAAATCCCGCATGGTGCAGGACTGCGCCCGATGTCCGATGCGTGGCTCCATTCCACATCCAACACTGGTGAAGAGGACACCCTTCTGCGGCTTGGTGATGGCCTAGCGGCGCACACACGCTCCGGATTAGAGCTGCTCACATGATTTGTATCGCGAGCTGCCTGTTTGGTGGAATCGATCTCGGGCTCGGCCCGGCCTCCTGTCGTTAGGTCCTGTAAGCCGCCGCCGCTGGCTTGCCGTCGTCTTGCATTGCCGCCGCTGGCTCTTGCCGACATTATTCCTCACTAGTGACCACGCCCACGTGCTATGATGCCCTAGTGGACAGCTTTGTGAAGCGGGTCCTCCTCACGGAGGCCTACGAGGACGCCATGGCCTTTCTCCCTTTGTCGCCATACATATTCATGCCATGATTGCATCGTAGCTCTGTGAGGACGGTTTCTTGGTTTGGACCTCAAAACCAAACCCGAAGGCCCAACGTGACGGAGATGGGGATCCGGGAGCGTTGGGAAGCTTCGAGGTGGGGGCACGTGGCGCGATTACGGGGCTTGCGTCGATGTTAAGCAAGTCCGCGGGGGAAGCGTGTCCGCTCGATGAGAATATCCAAAGACTTGACCAAAATGCCCTTGAAGAGTGTGTATCTTCCTTTTAAGTTGTAGGGGTAGCATGATCATTTGTCTCCTCCGGTGGACTTCATATAAATAGCAGAGAGGTGGATGGCATCTCTCTCTCGGCTCTAGCTCTCTCTCCCTTGGATGATTTGCTTCCTTTCTTCGATCCATAGGCAAGACAATTTTTTGAATAGAATCTGACCTCTGGATGTATGGAAGAATTCATCGTTGTGATGCTATCTTCTTCTTAGCTCTTTGTGATTTTCGTGTCATTTTGGGAGCTATTTTTGGAGGTTTTTATGCTTCGCTTGTTCTGCGGATTTGAGGGGGTTTCTCTCCGGATTTCTTTGAGGGGATCATGGGTGGATGTCTTATGCATCTTTGTGGATGATCTTGACCCCTCAAATGTCGGGATTTGCCCTCGATTGCATTTTCGGAGTAGTTCTTGGTGTAGGCTTGTGCTCGGGAGATTTGTGATTCCGGTTGATTGGATTGGTTTGGGGCTCCAAGGGTTTAGGCATACCATCTCCTAGAGACGCTTCCCATCTATCTAAAATTTGGGCTCAATCCATCTAGCGGTTTGGGGAATCTGTGGATCGAAAGGTGGAGTTGACCCCGCAGTTCGGTTCTGTTCGTGCTCTGCGTGAGGCACAGACAGTCCGCGCGGTGAGGACAGATTGTCCGTGGTGTCCGTGTACATCGTGTGCTCGTCGCGTATTCTTGCTGTTAGTGAGCACACGACGCTTTGATCCTTTGGGGTTCTTGAGTTTTGTTGCAGTTGGTTTGCGGACAGTCTGTGTGCAAGGCACAGACAGTCCGTGGTAGGTCGGACGGTCCTTGGTGTTGGCTCTCGGACAGTCCGTGGTGGTGGTGGACAGTCCGTGAGGTCTGATCGGACTGTCCGTATAGCCCTGGTCGTCTGGAGGTTCTGTTAGCTTATACGGACAGTCCGTCCGTTCCATACGGAACGTCCATGTACGGCTGACAGACAGTCCGTCTCTCCTTGACGGACAGTCCGTGGCAGGCCTCGCAGATTTGGCTAAGTGTTGTGTTGAGCCGTGTGTTGTGCTTCCGCGTCGCTTCAAGTTTGAGCTTGTTCCTAGGGTTGGTAGCTCCGTTGTGACTATGTGACCTTGACGAGTTGATGTGGGAATCCTTGGTAGTGATTTTGGGACTTAGCCGGTTTCGAGTTGGAGAAATTTTTATCGACTTCCATTCACTCTCCCTCTTTAGTCGCCTAATCGGTCCTTCAAGATGACACACAAAGTTGTTCTGAATATAATAATAAGTTGTTTTGAACGTTATTGTGATATGTTCCGACCCTTGATTTTTTTGTTCGAGATGATATGCAAACTTGTGTCTGCATATAACAGTGACTTGTTCACTGTAGCACTAATTAATATTTGGTATGTAAAAAATATTTTATCAAACCATAGTCAAGTAGGATCTTATTTTGAAGATCTCAGTACAAGAAATCTATTTTTAAAATCGAAATTTAATTTAGACGCACGATTTAGGATTTAACTTTTTTAGTGCTGGAATAGATTAGTTGGACGGAGTCAAGTGACCCTCACCCCCCCCCCCCCCGCTGCACGCCCGGGCGCGGTGATCGTTCTTTGTTTTGTCGTTGAAGCGACGAGTAGAAGCGCCCCTGTGGAGCCACTGTGTCGCGGACGCCGTCGCAGAACGCGCATTGGGCGCGCGCGTAGACCCGTACCCTGAAATTTTGGAAAAAAATTATGTGCAGGAGTCCTGCAAACCCCGCACGGTGCAGGACTACGCCCGATGTCTGACGCCTTCCACATCCAACACTGGTGAAGAGGACACCCTTCTGCAGCTCGGCGATGGCCTAGTGGCCCACACGCTCCGGATTAGAGCCGCTCGCGTGATTCGTGTCGCGAGTTGCCTGTGTGGTGGAGTCGATCTCAGGCTCGGCTCGGCCTCCTGTCGTTAGGTCCTGTAAGCCGCTGCCGCTGGCTCGCCTTCGTCTTGCATTGCCGCCGCTGGCTCTCGCCGACATTGTTCCTCACCAGTGACCAGGCTCACATGCTGTGATGCCCTAGTGGACGGCTTGCTGAAGCGGGTGCTCTTCACGGAGGCCTACGAGGACGCCTTGGCCTTTCTCCCTTTGTTGCCATACATATTCACGCTATGATTGCATCACAGCTCTGTGAGGATCATGGCGATGCCTTTCAATTCGTGGACCTCTCTACCTTCGTGTTGCAAAGTAAAGCACGTTTCCAAAAATCCTGTAAGTTTCTGATGGAAATCAAGGCGAGGAAGGATCAATAGCTTCCTGTAGATCGTGCTGGTCAGGTCCTTTAGGAATCATGACCTTACGAAAAAAATACTACTACTCTGAATTGCAGGGATGGACAGCACGGTGCAGCTTTGCCTTTGTTGCAGAAAGAATTTTCTAAAAAAAAATAAACCCGGTGGGGTAAAACCGTCCCACGGTTCTTCATTAAGAAGAAGTAATCTTCTCCGGGTTTAGAAAATCTCCAAACCCCGGTTTCACCGGCGAAAGGATTTTTTTAAACCAGCTCTATAATTCGTTCCAACGAGAAATCGAACATAGGTCTCCTGGTTGCGATCATACCTCAACCCCTCTAACTAAGTAGACTAGAGAAGCTTTAGTAAGATAGAACTTAATTTTTTGCAATCTGCGGAGCACCCAGAATTGCAACTCTAACTAATGAAGTTACAAATGTTTCCTCCAATGTCTGGGACGCGGGAGCTCCTGTCAGCTGAGCTGATCATCGCTTGAGTCGAGCTGATCGCGAGGCGCTGGCTCGTCCATACGTTTTTCCTAGCGCGAGCTGCGGGTCCTGGATTTCCTACCCGTCCACGTGTCGAGCACCGGGCGCAGTCCTGCACCGGGCGGGGTTTGCACGACTCCTGCACGCAATTTTTTTCCGAAATTTCGAGGACGGCACATTAGTCACTCGCTTGACTTATCAAGTCAACTTTTCCAGACTACTCCGTATATTCTACGCTGCTAACTGATTAATTGCTGGCCATCTGAGCTCCTCCAATCAAACCACCACCGCCATGGCCTCCTCCAACTTCGATTCCCGTCTCCTCGCCCTCTTCTTGCTCAGCACCTGCTGCCAACATCATGCCCTGATCCTCACCTCCGGAACACTTGCGCCAACCTCCGACAGCACTCTGGGCAAGTCACTCCCTGGCCCTGCAGATGGCGTTGTGAACTCATCGACTGCCGCAAAAGATGACCCCGTCCCCGCCGCCGACTTCTTCTTATTCGACGGATCACCGTGGAGCAAGGCCAAGTCCAGTTGGCCGGCACGGGACACTGAAAGCTTCAGTCCGACCACACTTTATAGGCGCCGGCGTCGTCCGCTTGCCACGGACCCTAGCAGCAACAACTCACGACGAGTAGTAGGCAACCACACGAGCCATGCGGACACAGAGGCCACTGTTCCTTCAGCTTCCGTTTCCTCCAACGGGAACGCCACGGAGCCGATGCCTCTCCGTCAGCAGGAGCTACCGGGCGCTCATCTCCGGCCTAGACGGAAGAGCGGCAGCGCCTCTAAAGCAAGAAAATCCCTGTGTTCTTACCGTAGGACCACGAGTTTGCTTCATGGCCGTCTTGAGTGTAGTGGAGTGGTGGTCGTCGTTGTCGCGGGCTCTGTGCTGCTCGTCTTGCTCTGTTCCTTCGCGGTAGCAGGACTACTGCTGCTTCGAGGCGTCCACGGGAAGCGACAAGGAGAGATCGCCGGCGCAGCTGCCGACCCGGAAGACGACGGCAGGGACGACAGGCCCGCCCCGAGTCCAGGATTGGTCCGGCGAGCAGCTGCTGGGCCTCGACGCTACAGCTACGGCACGCTCGCGGCGGCGACGGGCAACTTCGCGGAGCGCAAGAGGATCGGGCGAGGCGGGTTCGGTTCCGTCTACCGCGGGTTCTTGCAAGACCAGGACCGTCATGTCGCCGTCAAGACGTTCGCGGCGGCGGGATCGCCGGAGCAAGGGAGAAGGGACTTCGAGGCAGAGGTCGAGGTCATGAGCCAGCTCCGGCATCGCAACCTTGTCCAACTCGTTGGGTGGTCAGACGGCCACAAAGGGCTCCTGCTTGTCTACGAGCTTGTGCCAGGTGGTTGCCTCCACAAGCACCTTCACGATCCTGACATGCTTCTAACTTGGCCAGAAAGGTAGTAACAATTCCTTAATAACATTTTATTATGTTGTATCTTTTTATCGATTTGGATATATGGGCACTTGCTTCTGCAGGTACAAGATTACGCTTGATCTGGGCGCTGCCATACTCTACCTGCACACGGAGTGCGAGCAGTGCGTCGTGCACGGCGACATCAAGCCAAGCAACGTGATGCTCGACATGTCGGGCAACGCCAAGCTCGGCGACTTCGGCTTGGCGAGGCTCGTCGACCACGGTGCCGAGCCGCGAACAACGCAGGTCGTTGCAGGGACCTTGGGATACATCGACCCAGAGTTCGTCAGCGACCGGAGGCGCGGCACCGAATCGGACGTCTACAGCTTCGGCGTCGTGCTCCTCGAGATCGCCTGTGGCAGCCGACCAACCGCGCCAGGGCAGCCAAAGAAAGAAGCGTCCAGGCTGCTGAACCGTGTCCGCCGCTGCCTGTGCGACCGGAACGCTATCCTCGACGCCGCGGACAGGAGGCTAGGCGGCGAGTTCGACGAGCGGCAGATGGAGCGCGTGCTCTTCACTGGCCTCTGGTGTGCCGACCGTGACCGGAGCCGGCGGCCGTCCATTGCACAAGCCATGGACGTCCTGCGCTCTGCGAACTCGGAGATGCCGGTCCTTCCAGCGGTTGCTTTACAAGGTGAACGCGGGGAAATCCGGGTCCTGGAGGAAAGAGCGTATGGCGACCTGTCAACAGAGGACGATGACGACGAGTCCACGATTTCGTCTACTTCCACTGCGTACCTTTCTCTTGAGGACTCGCGTTATCCACCACGCAATCACGCGGAGTAGTCATGCGTGATCATGACATTAAGCTCTGTATCGTAGCGACTCCAATGCTTATCATTTTGGGTTCTTTGTATTTGTGCATGTACTTTGAAGCCTAATGCCCTCAACTATATAGAAAAATTGACAAAACGATTGTACGTAACAGTGTATAACACATAGCACTGCTTTACATTGCTGAGCCAAGTATATAGCATCATTACGATTATGTATCAACACTCAACAATCCTGTTGAAAGTAATTGTACTCGAGATATGTAATGCGGCTGCGGCCGTGATATTGTTGTTAGGATAAGACCATAGGAAATCAAGTTTGTTTAGATAGATGCGGTGATCCAACAACTTGTTGTGTACTCTCCAAGGCAATTAACATATATATTAACACGCAACCGTGGTGAGCCAAGATAGGCAACCATGTTCCCATATTTTCTCACATGGTATCAGAGCTTCTTCTTTCTAAAAATGCATATACTTCTAACCCTAGCCATGGCCGCCTCCTCCTCCAACTCGCCGCACCACTCCCCTTTCGGTCCTCTGGTGGCAGAGAAACTCAGCAGGGACAACTTTGTGTTATGGAAAGCACATTTTCTCCCAGGAGTCTGCAGTGCTCAAGCCATGGGCATCCTCGATGGATCTACTCCTCAGCCGACGAAGACCATCACCGTCCAGAAGGACGGGAGGGACGAGGAAGTGCCCAACCCGGCACACGATGCATGGGTGGCCAAGGATCAGCAGCTGCTCGGCCACCTCCTAAACTCCATCTCCAAGGAGGTGCTCAGTCAGGTCGCCACTTTGGACACCTCGGTCGAGGTATGGGCGTCGCTGCAAACAAGCTTAACCGCCTCGTCGCGCGCGGGGGTCACCAACCTGTGCCTGCAACTCGCCAATCTCAAGAAGGGCGACATGAAGATGGCGGATTACTTCACCAAGATGAAGAACATCTGCAACGAGATTGCATCTACTGATAAAACTATAGATGAAGATGAGATGGTTGGCTTTATTCTTAACGGTCTTGGCTTTGATTACAACCCCGTTATTTCTTAACGGTCTGTCTTGGCCGCACTGATCCCATCTCGTTGAGCGAACTCTATGCTCAACTGATGGCCTATGATCTTAGTTTGGATATGTTCCGAGGTAGTGAAGGGGGACAGTTCCAGTCCTCCACCAATTCCTCATCCAGAGGACGCAGTGGCCCTCGTGGCCGCGGTTCCTACCGCGGCGGACGTGGCCGTGGCAATGGTGACCGCAACGGTGGTGGTCGTGGTGGCTCTAACCACGACAACGTCAGGCAAGGGGGTTCACGTCGGGTTCCCTGCCAGATCTGCAAAAAGACCAGCTATGAAGCCCGCGACTGTTGGTACCGCTATGATGAAGATGATGACGAGTACCAACCCAAGTCTGCAAGAGCTGCTGCTACGGGGTATGGGATCGACACCAACTGGTATGCTGACAGTGGTGCCACTGACCATATTACCAGCGAGCTTGAGAAGATGATTGTCCGTGACAAATACGGCGGACAAGATCAAGTCCACACTACAAGTGGAGCATGTATGAAAATTAGTAACATCTGTTATTCAGTTTTGCATACCCCAAATAAAAATTTGCATCTCAAAAATATACTTCATGTGCCTAGTGCAAACAAAAGCTTGCTATCTGTCCATCGCCTTACATCTGATAATAACGCATTCCTTGAATTTCACCCAAACTACTTTCTTATAAAGGATTGAGACACGAAGGGAATTCTACATCAAGGAAGGTGTGAGAGAGGTCTCTATCCTCTTGCATCTCGCTCTTCGCGTCCTAGGCCAGTCAAGCAAGCACATGGAGTCAATAAACCGTCATCGTCCCGGTGGCATAGTCGTTTGGGTCATCCAACATATCCTATAGTTGAGAATGTCCTTAGAGATCATAATCTCCCGTGTGCAAGTCCTTTGAGCAGTGAGTCGGTTTGTGATTTGTGTCAAAAGTCTAAGATTCATCAACTTCCTTATGAAAGATCAAGCAGTGTTTCTAGTTCTCTCTTGGAACTTATTTTCTCAGATGTTTGGGGTCTTGCATGTGTCTCTGTTGACAGGCACACATATTATGTGAGCGTCATTGATGACTTTAGCAAATACACTTGGGTTTATTTGATCAAGCAAAAATCTGATGTTTTCCAGGTGTTCAAGAATTTTCAGCATCTTGTTGAACGCAAGTTTGACAAGAAAATTATTTCTATGCAAACCGACTCGGGAGAGGAATACGAAAAACTAAATTCTTTTTTCCAGTAGATTGGGATAGCCCATCGTGTTTCCTGCCCCCATGCTCACCAACAAAATGCTGCAGCCGAACGAAAACATCACCACATTGTTGAGGTTGGACTTGCTCTTCTTGCAAATGCTTCTATGCCTCTAAAATTTTGGGATGAGGCATTCGTAACTGCAGCCTACCTCATTAATATTCTGCCCAGTAGGGCTATAAAGTATCGTACTCCTGCCGAGCTTCTTCTACAAGAAAAACCCAATTATAGCTCGCTCAGAATTTTTAGTTGCGCCTGCTGGCCCAATCTCCGACCTTATGACACCCGTAAGCTTGCTTTCCGATTTGTTCGGTGTGTCTTTCTTGGGTATAGCTCTCTCCATAAAGGTTTCAAGTGCCTTGAACCATCCACTCGCCGAGTTTACATTTCTGGTGATGTCTTTTTTGATGAAAATGTATTCCCTTTCAGTGACATGCATCCAAATGCTGGTGCTCGTCTTCGCCAAGAAATTCTTCTCCTTCCAAACCATCTTCTTAATTTCGGGGATGCATTATCTGATTCTGGTGTTACTAATGTTCAACCTGGCTCGAGTATTTCATCTGTTTTGCAGAACTCTACAAAAAATTTTGGCGCAAAATGATGTCCCCATCTTGCCAAACACATGTGATCAGGGGGTATTGGTGCAACCCCTATCCGGCACTCGATCCCAAGCTGATCCAGCGACAGGTCTGGACAGCGCACGATCCCAAGCTGATTCACCGACAGGACTGGACAGCGCGTGATCACAGGCGGATTTGCATCCTCGCCAGCAGTCGTCGTGTGGCCTGACAGCAGCAGTCCCGCCCCCACCCGAGCCCTCCGCACCGAGTCCGTCGTCACCACGTGCTCCCACGCTGCCAGCCTCTCCGCGTGTCGGGGGGGACAACATTGAACCCGAGGCGGATCCGGCTGTGGCTCCTGACGGCACCGGCAGATCTTTTGTGGCCGATGGATCGTTGGCGCCCGTGCCTGATATTTCTACAACTCTTGTTTCCTCACCAGAAGTCCAACGCCCCAAGACTCGATTGCAAAGTGGTATAGTGAAACCGAAAAAAATTACTGATGGCACTATTGGATATGGAAATCTATGTTCCACAGGTGAACCCCAGTCTCTACAAGAAGCTCCCGGGGATCCAAATTGGGAGAAAGCTATGGAAGAAGAATATGCAGCACTTCTCAAGAATGGTATCTGACATCTTGTTCCCTATCGGCCAGGTATGAATCTCATAGATTGTACATGGATCTTTAAAATCAAGAGGAAAGGAGATGGGTCAATTGACATATATAAGGGTAGATTGGTAGCAAAAAGCTATAAGCAGTAATATGACATAGATTATGAGGATACTTTCGGTCCAGTTGTTAAAATTGCTACTGGTCGTCTAGTCCTGTCCTTGGCTGTTGCAAGGGGTTGGTGTTTACGACAATTAGATGTTCAGAATGTGTTTCTTCATGGTGTTCTGGAAGAAGAAGTATATATTGAACAACCTCCTGGTTTTGAGAGTAGTAATAGCTCCCATCTAGTATGCAAGTTAGACAAAGTCATTTATGGTCTCAAACAAGCGCCAAGAGCCTAATATTCTAGATTGAGTTCAAAACTTATAAGCCCTGGTTTTAAAGCTTCAAAGTCATATACTTCCTTGTTCATTTATCGGAAAGGTGGAATTATTATTTATATGTTGATTTGTGTTGATGATATAATTGTTACCTCCTCCTCTGAAGAAGTTGTGGCAGCTCTTCTTCGAGACCTTAAGAAAGAGTTTGCACTTAAGGATCTTGGAGATTTACATTATTTTCTTGGCATTGAAGTTAAAAGGAATGAGGAAGGAATAACTTTGTCACAAGGCAAGTATGCACGAGATATTCTATCTCGAGTTGGTATGATAAATTGTAAACCATCACCAACGCCTCTTCCCGCCACTGAGAAGTTGTCAAGATTTGAAGGAAAGCCTTTGGGTGTCGATGATAGCACAAGGTACAGAAGTATTGTGGGTGCATTACAGTATCTTACATTAACAAGACCTGATCTTGCTTTTGCAGTAAATAAGGTCTGTCAATTCCTTCATGCACCGACAAGTATTCATTGGACTTCTGTTAAGCGAATTCTCAGATATGTTAGCTTTACAACTGATATTGGGTTGACAATACCAAAGAAAAACTCCTTTCTAGTAAGTGCATTCTCAGACGCTGATTGGGCAGGAAGTGTTGGTGACAGGTGTTCTACTGGTGGATTTGCGGTATTCTTTGGCTCAAGCCTTATTTCCTGGAGTGCTTGAAAACAAGCAACAGTGACACGTTCGAGTACTGAAGCAGAGTATAAGGCTATGGCAAATGCTACAGCTGAGATTATCTTGTTAGAATCCTTGCTTGCGGAGCTTTGGAGTACGATTGAGGGTTTCACCTAGTTTATGGTGTGATAATTTGGGTGCTACTTATTTATCTGCCAATCCTGTGTTTCATGCAAGAGCAAAGCATATAGAAATTGATTTTCATTTTGTCCGTGAACGAGTTGCTCGGAAACAATTGCAGGTTCGGTTTATTTCATCTAAAGATCAGCTAGCAGATAGTTTTACTAAAGCTCTCCCAGCTTACAAGTTTGAAGAATTCAAGCACAATCTTAATCTCCGATAGTACGAGAGTTTAGATTGGGGGAGGGTGTTGAGAGTAGTTGTACTCGAGATATGTAATGCGGCTGCGACCGTGATATTGTTGTTAGGATAAGACCGCAGGAAATCTAGTTTGTTTAGATAGATGTGGTGATCCAACAACTTGTTGTGTACTCTCCAAAGCAATTAACCTATATAATAACACGCAACCGTGGTGAGCCAAGATTGGCAACACATTCCCATATTTTCTCACAAATACAACAACAATGCATGTGAGGGAAGACCCTGCATAACATTTCTACATACACTGTTTCATTCTAGGAGGCAACTGGAATCCGTGGAAGTGTGGTATGCAGTGTCAGTATCTGGATTTCCAGAAGCAGAGTCCTCTGCTGCCGAGAATGAATCACCATAAGCTATTTCTTCTAGGGAACGAGCTACCTCCGGACCTTGCATCCCTAGATCAACGTGGAGAGGCAAGTCCAAATCCAGACGTCGCAGAAGATCCATGGCCTGCACAATCGACGGCCGCTGGCTCAGGTCGTGATGCGCGCACCAAAGGCCCACGACGAGCACTCGCCTCATCTGCTTGTCATCGAACTCGCCATCCAGCCGCTGATCTGCCGCTGCAAGAATGGAGTTGTCGCGGTACAATCCGCGGACCCAATTCAGCAGCAATGGACATGGAGTCGATCCGTTCGATTGCGTTGTTGCGGTCGTCGGGCGCCTGCCGCAGGCGATCTCGAGAAGGACGACGCCGAAGCTAAAGACGTCGGACTCCGCGCACGGCCTCTGGGTGTTGACGAACTCCGGATCCATGTAGCCGGGCGTCCCCGCCACGACCTGGGTTGTGTAGGAGGAGTCGGTGCCGTGGTCGACGAGCCTCGCCAAGCCGAAGTCCCCGAGCTTGGCGTTGCGGGAGCGGTCGTCGAGTAAGATGTTGGCAGGCTTGATGTCGCCGTGCAGGACGCACTGCTCGCACTCCGTGTGGAGGTACAGTATGGCCGAGCCCACGCCGAGTGCGATCCTGTACCTATGAGAGAACACATTCAATCAGTCGATCTCAAGTTCAAAACTAATAGCTATGGAAACTTGAAGTAAAATAAGCTTATGTGGCAGATTCAACGTTACCGATCAGTGTTTTAAGTACCTTTCTGACCAAGACAGTAGGTTCTGAGGATCGTAGAGATGCTTGTCGAGGCTGCCATTGAGCACCAGCTCGTAGACAAGCATTAGGCCACCCGGAGCTTCACACCAGCCGAGCAGGTGGACGATGTTCCGGTGCCTCAGCCTCGTCATGACCTTCACCTCGGCCTGGAACTCCCTGCTCCCCTGCAATCCTTCTTGCGACATCACCTTGATTGCCACGTGACGCTCCTGATCACCCAGAAAGCCTCGGTACACTGGCCCGAAGCCTCCTCTGCCAATCTTCCCCTCCTCCGCGAACCCGCCCGTCGCGGCGGCGAGCTCATGGCGGCCGTAGCGTCTAGGCCCCGAGGGGCAGATCTCAATAATCTGCTGGTGGCTGAGCTTCTTCTTGTCATCTTCCAACTTGTTACGCACGCGCCAGAGCACAAACACTGCAGTAGCGCAGAGCAGACCAAACAAAGCCAAACCAACCGCAACTCTGGCTGTGCCGGCCGTTCTAACCTGTCGTCGGCGATGAGGCAGCTGCAGGTTTCGCTTCGTGGAGCTGCCATCCGTGCCAAGCAATTTTCTGTGTTGCGCAACGCTCTCGCGCGGTAGCCTCTTGTGGTCGGTGTGGTACCTTCCCCTATTATTGCTACGACTAGGAGGAAATAATGCTTCCCTCCAGGAACTGTGATGCCCAGTTTCTTCGATGAATGTATAGTAGAAATGATCCAAACGTGCACTTAGACGATGGTTGTAGTAGGTATGTGGTTCTTGGATGTTAGGGACGAGCATCACGCTACTCGCATAATAACTGGAGAAAGCAGCGTCGTCAAAGGATTTGTTTGGACCAAATGAGTAAGAGGAAACTAACTCTCCAACCCGAGGCGCTCCTCCGTAGATCCCCGGTTCCAGCACCAGCGAACTAGCAAAGGGCCAAGGAATTGTGTGGTTCATGTCCGTGTAGATCGCAGGATGGCACGCCGATTGGTTGCCGCCTTCGCCGGGACGCGAGACCACCAGCATCAGTAGCGCTGAAGAACCACTAGTGGTGGTATTGGCCTTGAAGACTGACGCCGGAGCCACTGAAGCTGCAGCCGGCAGGCGGGAAGGAAGGGAGGTGCCTGAAGCTGGCATGCTGGGCGCCGGAGCCCAGGTCGTCGCCGCCACACATCCCTACGGGGTTCTCTGTGAGCCTTGGTTCTGGCGAGGGAAGCGTGTTGAGAACGAAGGTGATGGTGATCAGAACTGTGGTGGAGGTGGGCTGCGGCGCCATTGGGATTTTGGTGTGCTAGAATTCCCAAGGAGGGAAAGAGTATACTATGCCGTGCTTAGGACGTTTCTCGATGGGGGTATTGCTGAAGTCTTCAGTGGCTAAGGCAGGGACGGATCCAGCGGTGGGGCGGGCGGGGCTCGAGCCCCCTACCGCTGGAAATCTAATGGAACTCTCCTTAAGATTCCTCTAAAAATTTGAGGAAGAACAATGAGGGAAGGAGAGGTTAGAGAAAGAAGAAAGGGAAGAAAGTCCCCTCTAAATTTATTTCTAGATCCGTCACTGGAAGGTGACCAGCAAGATGTGAACGGTCAGTATACGTACTAGTCAGTGGCAAATCCAGTCAAGCAAGCTTCATTCTGTGTCCCCATTTCGCCATGTCGGCGAGGGAGCTGCTACCCTCTTTCCGTTAGAGTATGTACAACCCACATCTCGCTCTGTTCGTATGGCTGGCTGTTGGTGGCTGGTGCTGATTTATTCTGAGAGAAAAGTACCGCTGGCTGGTAGCTGGTGGCTGATTTGTTCTGAGAGAAAAGTACTGCTGGCTGGTGGCTGATAAGCCAGACGAACAGGGCGACAGCGGGTCGTCTGCAGAACTTCGAATTTAACATACAAGCAGATGTACGAACAACTCATACAACACACAGACACAGAAGTCATCTGTAAGTTGTTTAATGCTTTGCATGTAACTTAAGATCAACTACAAATGCATTTGTGTACCATTGTGTGACTATTTGATTAATTGAATAATATCAAACATAAATAATAGAAATATGAATTACAATATTGCACCGTTCGCATCGCACAACACATACACATGCTTCGTTCGGTAACTGACACGCACAACAAAGTCACATTCAGACTTCCACCATTCAGTGCACAAGACCTTCAGTTTCACATTGACAGACAAAGTCACATTCAGACTTCTACCATTCAGTGCACAAGACCTTCAGTTTCACATTGACAGACAAAGTCACACTCAGACTTCCACCATTCAGTGCACAAGACCTTCAGTTTCACATTGACAGAGAAAGTCTATATAATCAGCTACACATTCACAGAGACTTTCATGAAAGTGATAGTGCACATTCACCAGCAGCGGCATACAATTCAACCAGCTATGATGATAACATTCAGAAAATAAAACAGCTACACATTAAGTTCACAGATGCAGCACAGGTAGCATGAGAGTTCAGATAAGATAAATGACAAATTCAAGCCCTCATATACAGCGTAGGTAGCATGACAATTCGTATGCAGCACAGATAAGATACCATTCACATGGTTCACATAGATTCAGCAAACTGAAGCCCTCATATGCAGCACAGGTTTACACACCAGAAGGAGGTACAACCTAGTAAAAAGTGCAGATAAATTTAGTAAATTTGAGGGATAGGATCAAGTTGTAAAAGAGATCAGTAAACATCATACAGATAAATTCAGTAAACTTGAGGGATAGGATCAAGTTGTAAAAGGATCAGTAAACATCATATAGATAAATTCAATAAATTTGAGATTCAATGCTCAGTTTCTCACACCAGATGCTCAAAGATATTCAGCACAGGTTCACTGGTTAAAAAGTCAGTAATGTAACCTTGCCAATGTTAAAGAACAATAATGAATTGTTGTGAACAATCATAAGACAGCTTCAGAGATTGTATAACACAATTTTCAGAGATTCGATAACACAATATTCAGAGATGCAAGGTGGAAGCGGTATAACACTAATTTTTTGCTGAATAACACTGATTTTTTGCTGATAAAGTGCCAGTGCAGAATTACTTGCTAGTTCAGATAACTGTCACCAAAAACTCATATGCAGCACAGGTTCACACACCAGTCCTCATAGTAGAACAGTAAGATTGAAGTCCTCATAGTAGAACCTGTTCAAAAAAGAGATAATTTCATAGATTGGATTGCAGTACTGTAAGCATCTCAACATCATGTCTACTGAAGGGTGCTCAGGGGTATATCCCCAAAATGGAAAGTAGAAGCTACTAATTCTGAATGCTACTGTTCAGATGTAACTCACAAAAAATTTTGCATGACACTAAGATAACTTTCAGAATTTTGCATGACACAGATCAAAGGTCACCTTAGCCACCAGATAGCTCATGCAGGTTTCTGAAAAAAACACAGAATAAATTCAGCAGCTCTCAATTAAAAACCAACCCAACTACAACTACTTAAACTTCCTCCATTGTGAGGTTGTGAATTGTTGTCCCTGCAAAGATTGATGACAGAAGCTCATTAAAGCACAAATGCAAATAATGCCACCTCCTGATTGCAAATACACGAGCTTTAGGCTTTCACCATATTGAAAAAAAGCAGAACAAACGACATATCTTCAAAAATGTGAGTCTACTATAAACATGTGAGTCTATAGTAACGAACCATGCCATTTCTAGATAATCTTTACTAAACTGCAATAAGTAAGTCTCACTACAACCCCAGCAATCACCACTGTTTTTTGTAACTCTGAGCTCCAATGCAAGTAGGATTGAAAATGAGTTAGCACTAGTGCACTACTATCAAATTGCAAAATCAGGGCTCTAGACCGTGCAATCATGGCTAAACAAATTGCAATGGCAATTTGGGACCGATGCCTGCAGTTCACAAATACGAAAAGGGGTCTCACCGAAATTGCAAAATCAGATAGAGCAGGAGGCTACTCTGGATTTCCCCACCGCTGCTGAACTATAAACGACGACCAAATGGGATGGAGGCTTCCACCGCGCCATGACCGCGCCATGTCCACAACGAAGGAGACAGCTACTGCTTCCTAGGGCTTTAGAGCTATCGGCGGAGGAGGCGGGGCAGCAGCGCGCCGGCGGCGGTGGAGGATGAGGGGCAGCGGCGGCCGCATCCTCCTCCAATCGAGCAACATGACGCCGCCCCGTGCTGCAGAGGAGCGAGAAGCAGGCCGGCATGCCCGCGGTGGCCTCCCTCCGCTCACGCGTGCCGGCGGCCTCCCTCACCTGACCGCGGTGGAGCAGAGCAGAGGCACTCCTCGCCGTCCTGAAGCTCGAGCTTGGGCCGGCAGCGGCGGATCTGCAAGGTCACGGCGGCGTGGATCTCGCGCGCACTGGTGGCCTTCCCACGACGACGGTGAGGAAGGCAAGGTAGGATGCGAGCTTTTAGCGGGGAGAAGGCGACTTTCTGGTGCGCTCGGCAGGGAAAGGAGGAGGCGTGCGGGAGGGAAAGATTTGGCGGGGGGAGGTGGAGGCGGATGGGAGGAGGAGGCGCGCGGGATCCGACGTGCAGCGGCGATGGGAGACGACATGTTCTACAGCGCGTCGTCACGCGTCGGTTCTAACTCTGGGAACAGGAGGCGACGCGGGGGTCGTCGGTGGGAGAGTGGGAGGGCTTTTCATAAAAATGTCATTTTACACACGCCCTATACAAACGTGTTGTACTAAGTCAGTTGGGTGTAAATGAATAGTGGATGATAGAGGCGTTTAGTTGGGTGAAAAAGTAGTGAGGATGTGATGAAAGAATAGTGAAAAAGTGGTGGGGATGGGATGGGTGAAAAAAGGTGTATGAATAGTGTTGAAATAGTGTTTGTTGTGAGAGAAGATGCGATGGATGTATAGTAAAAATTGGATCGAAGTGTTTAGATTGGGAAAATATCGTGGTGATGGGACGAGTGAATTAGAATGAAGGTGAAAAGTGGTAAAATAAATAGTAGATGAATAGTGAATTAGAGTAAAATATTGCACAAGAAAACAGAACCTAAACCGTTTTCAAATAGTTTTGACTTTGGCATGAGCATTTTGCCGAACCCAGTTGCTGGTAGAATATATCTTCCGGTTCACGCAGCCCCAGCGCATACGTAGATTCATTCATTAGTTTTTTTTTCACGCTGCTAAGAAATAAATACTTCGGTGATAGATCCCTTAGACAAGTTACTAGGAGCCCACACAATTCTCATTTCTGTTCTAACATGATGACTAGGATAGTTTATGTGGTACTCCTAAATAGTGGTGTTTGCATTTAGATTACCCTCACCAACCCTTAAATTTAAAACCTCACATCTTAAAATAATAATAAATGTGATTAAGATTTGTTACGTTCACGTATCAAGATACTTCGTGCACGACTGCACGTTAGCCTATCCAAGTCTATATGCACATGATCGCGCTGGATTTTGGATCAGCCATAGTGTCATACCCTACCTACAAACAGAGTGCGAGCAGTGCGTCGGCGACATCAAACCGACCAACGCGACGCTCAACGTACAGGTCCTGTTGGCACCTTTTTCGGGCCAACAAACACACGGAGAAGCTGCCGCAGCATCTCTGCGTAGGCACCGGTCATACCGGTCGTCAGTGAAAACGGTGATAGACCTACGAACGTCGGCTCGGGAGGGACTCCGTCAGAGCTGGTGTATGTAGGGTTGCTGTCACACCCGATTTTCCGAAGAAAACCAAGTAGTAGCTATATGTATGCCAGGATCTAGTTTCATACATATAGTGACATCATACTAAATAACAGAAACCATATCACGTAAAGAAAGAGAGATTATCAGAGATTTACAGCGGAATCCTGGGAAGCAAAGGCTCCAACTTCACACGCAAACGACTGGGGGTTGCGTACGCCTAGCACCATCTTCTGGACATCATACACCTTCTTCTTCTTTTTCTGAGCAGCGGTTAACAAGGATGAGTATACTTATGGTTGGTACTCAGCAAGGCCACGAAAATTAACCAGAAGGCAATTTAAAGTCTATCTTTAAGTTTATTAATCATGTGAGGGTTCAGGCCGCTCTTGACCGTGAGCACGGCTGATCGATCAGTTTTCAGTCTGCAGAGGTTGTACACTTTCACCACAAGTCGCGTAAAAGTTCTGAAGGACTTTGAACCCAACCATGCTGTGCAAAAGTAGGCACATTACCATACTTCCGAGGTGTGGTTGCATAGGGACGCTACGAGGCTTTTACAAAGAGTCCTCCTATGTGTATTAGTCTATAGTAGCACGTCCTAGAGGCTATCTTTCGTACCCTCCTTCTACTCTCGGACCAGGTCATCCTAGAATAGCAATTCCGTTCCAATACCTGTCCAGAGTAGAAGAGTCATAAAAGCATTCCTCCGTACCACAAGCTACCCTGACTAATAGCCACACAAGACTTCCCTAATTAATTAGCCAAGACAGAGCCATATGTCTTGTGGTTGTACTGTTTTCCTGGGTGGTTCTCCATGTTCCAATTAATTCATAGTATTCTTGTTTAAAGCATAGGTAGAAGGATGGTTAGGGTCACTTGCCTTTCTCAACAAAAAGCTACTCTTGCTCTTCTGCTCTTGCTCTTTCGGTACTCTTGATCTTCAGGACTTTCGATCAACAGCTCGATCTTCTACTCGAAGCAAACATCGGGCACAACACATGCAAAGCAGACAAACAATAACAACTAAGAACAATACACCAATCATGAAAAGTTTTAAAAGAGAGCAGGGTTTGGTTCTAGGACCGCGAACGCAAAAACACTCGGAACTATCGGGAGATTTGGATTATATCACACAAGGCTATGTGCTTGGTATATTTTAATTCAAAAAGATGTGCATAGGTTATTTCAGAGAAATACCCTATTTAATAATTAAGAAAGTTATATTTATATCAAAAAGACGATGTGAATCTAGTCCAATTTTATTTACAAATATTCAAGTATAACTTATGCAAATTAAACATTTAATTTCGAAGAAAGCACGTAAAGCAACTAAACGTATATCTTTATATTTCGAGTTGTACTAATCAAATTATAATTCAAAAACACATTTATGTTCATATTCATCAAATTAACATTTAATTCAGAAAACTCGAGATAGACCTATGTTGCTTTTATTAGAAAGCAAATTGCATAATCATTAATCAATTTAAGTTTAATTATAAAAATTGAGGTATATCTCTAATTAACTTTTAATTGAAAGAAATATTTAAATAAGTATTAATCATATTAAGTTTCTTATGAAAACACGTGTTGAACTCTAATTAGATTTTAATTAGGAAAACATGTGTATAAGGATTTAATCATATTTAAATATTTAAATAAATTATAAAACAAAGAACATGTTCAACATTGTCTCTAACGCGTACTTTGAGTTGTTATGAACCTAACGCAACTTAAAACGGTCAAAACGGAGCTAAAACGTGAAAACTAGGGGCTAAACTGCGAAGAAACTTGGACTCCAGGGGCTTAACCTCAAAAACCAGGGACTAAAACCTAAACTTTCAAAAGAACCGAGGGCTTGGGTGCAAAACAGATGGCTTAGGACGGCGGGTGGGAAAAACTGGAAAGGTTAGGGGCATATTCATAAAAGAAAGGACCTAATTGAAAGGGTTCTTATAGGTGGAAGGGTATCGTTGTCAAACTAGAAAGTTTAAGGGCTTTTTTGCAAAAGAGCGGCGGCCGTGCAGGGTTGACCGGTACATTGAGGGATTGACCGGGAGGGGCGGTGGATCTAGGCCGTAGATCCCGGCGCGGACGGCTGGCAGCAGCACGAGGCGGCCAGGCGGCGGCGCACGGCCGGCGCACGGCGGAGAGCTCGCCGGCGTTCGGCGATCTCGAGCCCCGGAGAACGAATGACGACGGGGAAACTACCTAGAAGAACCTGGGGAGCACGGCAACTCACCGAGGTGCTTGAAGAGGAGGGAGGATCGGCGGAGGAGGAGATCGGCGACAGGGAAACTCCGGTGGGAAGAAGCTCCGGTGTGGCGGCGCTGCGCGAACGAAGAATGGGAGGAGGAGTGGGGAGATTGGTGCGGGAGGAGCAGGGGCTAGGTTCCCCCTTTTATAGGGTGGAGAGAGGCAGGGGAGGACCGGCAAGGCGGCGGGCTCCGGCAGCGCCATTAAAGCCACGAGCTCGGTGGGGGTGCCCGTTTCGGGAGGGGAAAGGGAAGGGGAAGGGGAAGGGGAAGGGGAAGGGGAAGGGGTGAGGCGGCACGGGAGTGGGTGCGTGCGCCGCGCACTCAGCATGGAGGGGAGGAGGCGCGGGTAAGGGCGGTGGCCGGCAGCCACGGGAGGAGGAAGGCTGGCGGGACTGGAGGTTGAAGGTGGATCCGACAGGTGGGGCCCACCTGTCGGTGACCGGGAGAGAGGGGAGAAGGGAGATGGGCCGGCGGGACGTGGGCCGGAAGCTAGACGGGCCGCGGAGGAAAAAGGTAAAAGAAAAAAAAGAAGTTGGGCCGCGGATGAGAAGCTGGCCCGACTGCGAGAAAAAAGAAAAAGGGAAGAAAGGGGGAGAGAGCTGGGCCGCTGCTGGGCTGAAAGAAGGGAGGGAGAGAGAAAGGGTTTAGGGGTGGTTTGGGATTTCCTTTTTGTTTTTTTCCTTTTCGACACACATCAAACAAAAACAAATGCAAACCAAAACATGAATGCACCACACATACATATTTATTTTATTTAATTTATAAAAACAATCAATTGCTTTTTCCTATACTAAATTTCCTGTAAAGAGAATAAAATTTAGGCAAATTTTAAAGTTATGAGAAAATCGTTGCTTAATTATTTTTCCTAATAACATCCTGAAATTGGAAAATTTCAGGGTGTTACAAATCTACCCCCTTAAAAGGAATCTCGTTCTGAGATTCGCAAAGGCTAGTAAGAAACAAAGTTTCGGGTGGTTACCATCCAACACTTATTAACTTTCTTCCAAATTGCTTGGCATTACAAAATCTCCTTAAACACATCTCTTTATTCTTCATAACCTACTAATAAGTAAAACACCACATGAGTACTGAGCCTAGCTCCACTTGTAACTATCAGCTTCGTTGACCCGCCTTCGTAGGATTTTCTTCTCATCTTGATAAAGTGATTTGAATAGAGCTGGATTGACTCCATGATCATTTTTTTATAAGCTTAACTGTCTTGAGTCATACTTCGGATCCTCATACACAACCTTTAAAGTTCTTCTCCATTTGATCCAAATGCTTCTTGGGTATTGATTTGCTTATTCTGTCTCTGCTGAGCCTTCTTTTCATATCGGTCAGCACGTTTCTTAGGGCACCTACTACTAAAATGTCCATGATCTTTGCAGTAGAAACAAGCTCCACTTTCTTTAATGCTTCGACGATTGCGTGGTGGATCTTCATACTCATCTTCTGGTGCTTAAGACAAATGGTAAAGGTGTGAACTGTTATCATGTTGCTCTAGAAAATTCATTTTCCTTTTCTTACTTATGATTTCTTGTAGTTTGCTTTCTAACTCAATAGCTTTGTTGATGACATCTTGCAAACTAGAATATTCATGTAAGCTTAGTATACTCTGAACGTCTTCATTCAACCCTTTGATGAAATGTTCACGTTTCTTTTTATCACTTTCAGACGATCTGGGTGCGTACATCGATAACTGGATAAATTTATCCCTATACTCAGTCACTGTCATTTGCCCCTGCTTCAAGCTAAGGAACTCCTTCCTTTTGAGCTTCATTGCACTTACAGGAATAAAGTGTGATATAAAGTTGCTCTTGAATTCCTTCCAAACAATACTTTGTGGTTGCTCATGTTCGTAGATGTAGGAATCCCACCATTCTGCGGTTGCTCCTACAAGTAGTCCTGATGCAAACAAAACCTTATCTCTATCATTGCATTGTACCATATCCAGTTTCTTCTCAATTGTCGTGATCCAGTCTTCAGCTTCTAGGTGCTCCATAGTGTTAGAGAACCTAGGTGGCTCAGTATTCCAGAACTTTGTATGTGTATCCTCCGGGTTTAGATATTCTGACACATATTGATCGTATCCAGGGTTGTAACTGCTACCATTGCTCTTGTCTTGGTTGCCTTTTTCCATCTGGTTGGTGGACAAAGATCAAGATCAGAAGAGGATAAGAATAAATTGAAGAGCAGGTAGAATTCTTAATATCATATCCATCTTTTCTTGGTTGTTGTGATTGTATTCAATTTGTGGTAAAGAGGAGAATAATAGGGGTAACAAAAGAAATTGATCATCCTTTTCTTCAACTTCTTTCATGTGTTGATGTCTGCATATGCTTGTAGATTTCTTGTTGTTGATGTTGGTGTTGCCTTCCAAACTTTGATCTTCTAACATCTTCCATAGGGTTAAGTAGAAAGAAAGAGGGGACAAGGAGGTGGAAGGTACAAGAGAAGAACCCAACTAAGCAATTGATGTCATTGCAGGTAGAAGACCCACAATACACCAACAATCAATTCAAAGAACCAACTCAAACAAGGTCACAAGAACAAACATCATCAAGCAAACACGAAGCTTCACCAGTCAGCATACAGTCAAAGGAACGATGCTACACATTGTTAATATGGTTAGAGGGATCCTCCTAAGCTTGGTTGTGATGTATCTATAGAAGCAAGAAGAGATTCAAATTGGGAGATATATACATTAGGAAATAGATATGCAAGGATAAGATAGAAACAAGAATATCAAGTAGGGTCTGATCAGAAAGTGAGAATAATTCTCATAATGGTCAAGGGTAAGGTAGGAATTGTTTTAGAGTAGAACAGACCTTAGGAAGAGACCATTGCTATCTAGGCTTACGTCCTACAGTCGATATAGCTCTGGTACCACTCTGTCACACCCGATTTTCCGAAGAAAACCAAGTGATAGCTATATGTGTGCCAGGATCTAGTTTCATACATATAGTGACATCATAGTGAATAACAAAAACAATATCACGTAAAGAAAGAGAGATTATCAGAGATTTACAGCGGAATCCTAGGAAGCAAAGGCTCCAACTTCACAGGCAAATGACTGGGGGTTGCGTACGCCTAGCACCATCTTCTGGACATCATACACCTTCTTCTTCTTTTTCGGAGCAGCGGTTAGCAAGGATGAGTACACTTATGGTTGGTATTCAGCAAGGCCATGAAAATTAACCAGAAGGCAATTTAAAGTCCATCTTTAAGTTTATTAATCATGTGAGGGTCCAGGCCGCTCTTGACCGTGAGCACGGCTGATCGATCAGTTTTCACTCTGCAGAGGTTGTACACTTTCACCACAAGTCATGTAAAAGTTATGAAGAACTTTGAACCCAACCATGCTGTGCAAAAGTAGGCACATTACCACACTTCCGAGGTGTGGTTGCATAGGGACGCTACGAGGCCTTTACAAAGAGTCCTCTTATGTGTATTAGTCCATAGTAGCACGTCCTAGAGGCTGTTGACGGTCTAATGTCGTAGTAAACTTCGAACCGCAAGCGTACGGATCAAGGGACCCTCTTTCCCTTGAGTGTAAATCCAAGGTTCTTGTCAAACCCAAGGAGCAAGGGGATTGCTATCGTTGATCTTGTATTAAACTAGTTAACCGAATCAATCTACTACTAGAGATCAATCTAACCAAACCAAACTCAACTAGAGGTGTGTGAGGTGCACGAGATATAAAGGACATTTGCCCATAGGGTTTGGGAAACATAAACATGCAACCACCTAAACAAATCGGAAACAATCTATCAAGGGATGCGACCGATGCCTTCGCCCTTTCTCCCTCATCGTACTGTCACTACGAAGGGATAATCATGACGGTGAGACACGACCAAGGTGTGATGATGGGATCGTCGGGAGTATTGAGATCTATGCTCCCGAAAAGCATGGTAGCTAGCCTTAAACAACGAAGCATTCATCAACACGGAATTGATAGATTGAAACCATAAACGAGTTGGTGATTACATGATATGGTCCGTTACAACCCCATGGACAAATGAAAGGTTGACCCCATCAAGACGCTAGACATGGCATTGTTGATCATAGTAGAACCTCCGGCGATGTCGTCCTTCAACTCCGGTGGCGTGGTGGCAGTGCCTCCATGTCCTCCTTCGCTTGTGGCCGCCTCCTTCAACTCGATGAATATTTCTCGCGAATGTTCTCTTCGAATTTCCTCCGGTCTAACCTCTCTGCCTTGTGGTCGCCTTCGGGGGTATTATCTCTGTCTCCAACGAATGGCGGCGCCGCCAGCAACTTAGGGTTGAACAACCTTCGCGCACGAGAAACGGGGGCCTGAACCGATGCTAGAAAAGGCCAGGCCGATCGGCCCAGTCCGATCGGCCTGGGCCCTTTTTGGCCCGGCTCAGCCAGGTCTTCCTCGACGTTGCTTCTCTTGTCAATATGAACTTGTAGCCCAATACTTGTAGCATTTTGACGTCATCAACTCGGCGATAAATATAAGGGGTCTTCTCGTATGAAATCCGATCTTTACGCCTTGGTCCTCGGAGATGCTTCACCATAACACTTCGGTCCTTGCCACCTTTGGGAATGAATATGCCTTGTACTTGAACATGAACGGAACTCCCCAGTTGGTCCTTTGAACTTGATGTGACTCCGTCCCTTTAGTTCATGTTTTCCTACAAGAACATTATACTTCCAAAAGCACATACACAGTTGAACTTGTTATATCATTAGTGTGCCTAGTGGTGGGTTAGTATCATAATAAAGCTCAAACCAAAGTGTAACAAACGTCCTTGGTTGACGGAAATCGACCGCCAACATCCCCCCACGCTTAGATCTTGCGCGTCCTCGAGCAAGTTGCTCACAAAAAGATTTATCCACAGGGTTGAAACACTTCTCATCAAATATTTCCTTTACAAGTTAGTCAATCCTTTATCTTTAAAATAAGAGACATGAGAACAAAGATCATAATGCAACATGGGCGTTTAGAATCTTTATCAAATCAAGACTTACCCCATAACTCATACCTTTTCACTAGAGATCTTCAACTCCAACCACACTTACTTTCTTACTTCCATCGGAGGGTTTTCATGAGTTTTCATAAATAAAATTCCTGCATCAAGTGTTAGACAAAATCCTTCTCCAAGTTCTCACATGTCGCTCAATTAAAGTGGCTATCCTAGATAGTTCATAAACTCTCACCTTTCACAAGTCTCTCATTTATAATGTAAAGTGGAGCTATAGGTATGGCTAGTGAAACTAACACACATATTGTTAAGCTAAGAAAGTCCTCTAAAGGTCAAGCACCTTCCGAGCCAATGATCATAAGAATTATCCATAATGTAAGGGGATCAAGGATAAGAAGATTTAGAATGGTGGACATGTGCAAAGGAACGAAAGAAATGACTTCAAGGCACTAATGATGTCCTCGATGTCGGATTGCACATGGTTAGAAAAGATCGAAGATTCGTTCCCAACATTGTAGCATCCTTCTTTGCACTTCTCTTGATCCTCATATGATTCATCATTCAACACATCTCTTCTTGCTTAGCCATGAATTTCCATACTTTTTCTTTCTTCTTTCTCTCTTTTTTTTATGCGCACCATACACATATATATATTTTTTTTTCTTTCTACTTCTTTTCTTCTCATCTTGGCCCCTTTCGAAGCTTTCCGCTTGCCCTTTTGACATGAACACCAATCTGAATTTTCAATGAATCCTCACGCAAAATTGGAACGATCCTTCAGTAATGGGTTGAGTTCAAGGAATATGATAATAAAAAGATATATATGGTTTTGGGTATGGAATCCGGCGATGAACAGGGCATTCGATGTGGAATTCCCGTTTCCGAATAATGACGAGGCTAGCAACAAAAGATAATAAACAAGGATATGATCATTGCTCGAAATTAGCCTTTCCTAGAGAGAAACGTCTTAACCCAACTCATTATGCTAGTGACACTTATGGTGGAGCAAAGATATATATGCTAAAGGCTTTATAGGATGATTATGCCTCTCAACTTGGAGAAAGAAAATGCTAAACTTTATTTGCGAGGATGGTTTTCTTAATTTTCAGAAATAAAAGCTCCTCCAATTTATTTAATAATCATAGTGTGGTAGAGGCGAAGTCCTAGATCAAAGGTTAAGCATGGAAGCTTTCAAAGACAATTTTCCACTAAGCACCACGAAGACAAAATTTGCAATGCTCATGCTCGAATAATTAAAGGTAAAGGAAGAAAAACAAGTAAAGTAAATAAAAGACAAGGAAGTAAAGACACTTTTTTTATTGACTCACACTAAATTAAGACACACTTCAAGCTAAAAAAATTTAAAAACAAGACTCACGAAACTAAACTATCAACTAAAGACTTGAAAGAGCTAGCTCTCCCCCCACGCTTAAATCATACGACGTCCCCATCGTAATTTTACAAAAAGGGACAAAAAGAGGGGAAAACTAGCTACAATGCCTAATGACACCTCCCTCAAGATTCACACCACTTCTTTTTGAGATTCCCATGCATGCCGAAAAGTTTCCTCACGTTCCGGTTAAGGAACTTGAAGTCGTCCTCCACCACGCGCTCAAGATCCTCCATCCGTTGACGCATAGCCTCCATAGCGTGAAGGCATTCATCAAGGGACGCATAGAGATCCGAGATCGCGTTGCGGCATGCCGAGCAACACAAAGGGTGCTTGCTCGGGCCATCCCCCTTGTCATCCGGGTCATCTCCATCATCGGGATCTCCTCCGTTGCCTTGCTCATCGTCACCCCCGGGCTCCTCCTTGGGCACTTCCTCCCAAAAGTAAAGGTCATTATCATCTCTCCCGGCGGCTCCCCTTGAGCTAGGGCTCCGGTCATTGGAGAAGTCGCTATCCCCGTAAGTCTACCGGCTCGAGAGTCTTCTCCTTGTAGCTCTTCCTCTTCATCCCGAGGAGTCTCATCGAGTGGCGTACGGGGGAAGCAGACTTCTTCTTCTTCTCCTCCTCCCTCGGAGTGCGGCTTGCAAGCTTCTTGTTGGGGATGCGGCCTCCTACACGAATCCTCGTGGTTCTCTTTACTTCTTCCTTAATCACGGGCTTCAACTCACACCGACGAACCTCCTCATTCGCCGGTGTCGGAGAGGGGAGGCGCTCTTCAACTTCTATCACCGCCTTGACCTCCGCCTCATCCTTGGTCAAACTCGGTCTCGCCATGGCTGCGCTTGATGCTTTCGTGGAGGTGGGAGATTGCGAATGAGATGCAATTCCCGAACACCCCATGCACCCTTAAATATCTCGGAAAGACTCGGCCGAAACCCTACCCTACCATTTTTGGATTTGCCTAATTTCGTCGGTAGGAAAAAGGAAATACCAGACGAACATACCAGAGAAAAACGAGACCGAACCGGCGCGAAACGGCCCTAGGCCGATCGGACTAGTCCGATCGGCCCAGGCCCAATTTCAGCCCGGTTCGGGCCAGTTTTGATGGGTCTCTTCATTACGCACATATGAACTCGTGTGGCAAAAAGGTCTAACTAAAAATCGAGGAAAGGACTCAAAATAAATAAGAAAAGAAAATGAAAAAGTATTTACTACGGGTTACCTCGTTTTCCGTCCTAGGCTCGACGCTCGGGCTCATCCTCCAATGTGTAGACGTCAATGTAGTCAATGGGTACGACATCGGGCTCGAGGTAAACCTTCAATCGTTGCCCATTCACCACATATCTATCTCCCTTCATGTCCATGATTGTCACCGCTCCATTCGGTGAGGCCGAGTGAACGACATAAGGTCCATCCCACTTGCTTTTTAGCTTCCCTTTTCCAAAGAGTTTGAATCTTGAATTGTATAATAGAACCTTGTCACCCTCTTTGAACTCTTTCTTTTTAAGCCTCTTATCATACCACCTTTTCATCCGCTCCTTATATATACTCGCACTCTCGTATGCCTTGAGCCTCATTTCTTCCAACTCACTAATTTGTACCCTTCACTTAAGTGTTGCCGCATCCAAATCAAAGCTCATTTCCTTGATCGCCCAATACGCCTTGTGCGCAAGTTCCACCGGCAGGTGGCAAGATTTTCCGTAGACGAATTGGTATGGAGTCATACCTATCGGTGTTTTGAACGCCGTTCGATACGCCCATAGTGCTCCGCTCAACTTTTTCGACCAATCTTTACCTCCTTTTTCGACGGTCTTGTTTAGGATGCTTTTCAATTGCCGATTCGAAGTTTCCGCTTGACCGTTGGTTTGAGGATGATATGTCGTGGATATTCTATGCTCGATCCCCAAATTGGACAAGGCTCTTTTAAAGCTTTTTCTGGTAAAATGAGATCCTCCATCACTTATCACAATCCTTTGCACTCCATATCGTGGGAATATCACCTCTTTGATTATATGTATAGATTCATCTGTTGAAGCTCTTCGGCATGGGATTGCCTCCACCTATTTGGACACGTAGTCAACCATTACCAAAATATACTCATTCCCATTTGATTTTGTAAAAGGGTCCATGAAGTCAATCCCCCACACGTCGAATAAATCAATTTGTAAGTTATAATTCAGCGGCATGGCATTTCTTTGAGATATATTCCCCGTTCTTTGGCACTCCGGACAACAAGCAACGTACCTCTTTGAATCTTCATGCATTTCCGGCCAATAAAATCCACTAGCCCATACCTTTGCTTGCGTCCTAAAATGCCCATAATGTCCTCCATATTCACTTGAGTGACACTTTCTTAATATTTCACCCCTTTCCTCTCTTGGTATACATCTTCGCAACACTCCATCCGAGCCAAGCCTGTAGAGGTAAGGTGCGTCCCATATGTATTTTCGGCTATCGGAGATTATCCTTCTTTGAGTATTCTTATCCAAGTGATCTAGCGGCATCCTTCGTATGGCTCTTATGATATCGATCATCCAAGTGTCTTTGTCAAATACTCGATATAGGTGATCATCTCTCATTTTATCTTCAATAGGCTCTTTGTCATCCTCCCGATTCATTCTTGACAAGTGATCGGCCACAACATTTTCGGTACCTTTCTTGTCACAAATCTCCACATCAAATTCTTGAAGAAGAAGGATCCATCGAATCAACCTTGGCTTGGCATCCTTCTTAGTCAAAAGGTACTTAATTGCCGCATGATCGGTGTAAACAATTACCTTGGAATTCACAATATAAGATCTGAATTTTTCAAAAGCGAATACCACCACAAGCAATTCCTTTTCCGTTGTCGCATAATTTAATTGAGCTCCACTGAGAGTTTTGCTAGCATAATATATGGCGTGTACCTTGCCTTCCTTCCGTTGCCCCAATACGGCTCCAACGGCATAGTCGCTAGCGTCGCACATGATCTCAAATGGTTGGCTCCAATCGGGCGGTTGAATGACGGGCGCGGTTATGAGAGCTTCTTTTAGTTTCTGGAATGCCGCCAAGCACCTATCATCAAAATCAAATTCCACATCCTTTTGAAGAAGGTTAGTCAACGGCTTGGTGATCTTTGAGAAGTCCTTGATAAATCTCCTATAGAATCTCGTATGGCCCAAAAAGCTTCTCAATGATTTAATATCTATAGGTGGTGGAAGCTTCTCAACCGTCTCAACCTTAGCCTTATCAACCTCAATTCCTTTCTCGGATATCACATGTCCCAAGACTATTCCTTGCTTCACCATGAAGTGACATTTCTCCCAATTTAGCACCAAATCGACCTCCGCACATCTTGAGAGAACCTTGTCCAAGTTTGCCAAACAATTCGCAAAAGTTTTTCCATAGACGGAAAAATCATCCATAAATACTTCGACAATTTCCTCGATGAATTCCGAAAAGACCGCCATCATGCAACGTTGAAAAGAGGCCGGTGCATTACACAAACCAAAAGGCATCCTTCTATAAGCAAATGTTCCATAAGGGCAAGTGAAGGTTGTCTTGTGTTGATCTTCTGGGTGAATAGGAATTTGCATGAACCCCGAGTGTCCATCAAGAAAGCAAAAATATGCATGGTTTGCTAACCTTTCAAGCATCTCGTCGATGAACGGGAGGGGGAAATGATCCTTCTTTGTTGCTTTGTTCAACTTTCGATAATCAATACACATCCTCCATCCGGTCGCGGTTCTTTGCGGGATTAATTCATTCTTGTCATTCTTCACCACGGTCAATCCTCCTTTCTTCGGTACACAATGCACGGGGCTCACCCATTCACTATGCGGTACCGGGTAGATGATTCCGGCATCCAATAGCTTAATAACCTCCTTCTTCACCACCTCTCGCATGGCATGGGTTAACCTTCTTTGGGGGTCTATGACGGGCTTGCATTGTTCCTCCATGGGTATACGATGAGTGCAAAAGGCGGGGCTAAGTCCTTTGAGATCGTTGATCGAATATCCCATCACCTTCTTGTGTTTCTTCAATAAATTCAGCAACATATCATTTTCTTCGGGACTCAATTCATCGCTAACGATCACGGGATAAGTCTTGTCCGGCCCCAAAAATTTATATTTTAGCCCCTTGGGCAAAGGTTTGAGATCCACTTCCGGTACTTGCGGTTCTTCATGTTTAATTTCCCCGATGTCTTCGAATTTGTCTTCTTCCAAGCTTCCATTTTGTGGTTCTAGTCCTTTGGTTGCTTACGCTAGTTCTTTATCAAGCTCCTCATTGGAATCATTCTCCATTGCTCTTTGTAGCGGATCTCTGAAAGTTTCAACAAAACGAAGGCTCCCTACCTCTTCGTCATCAAGAGGTAGGGGTAAAGCAATATTCGAAGCACTAAGGAAATTATATGTGTGATTATCCCCATCAAGATTAAGAGTTACTTTTCCTTGTCCGGCATCTAAAACGGCATTAACCAACTTGAGGAATGGTCTACCAAGAATGACATGATCATTTTTATCATGGTGGACATCAATAATGAAGAAATCGGTTGGTATGCATTTTTCAGAAATTTTAACCTCAAGGTTGCGAGCAATTGCAAGTGGAATAATGATACTACCATCTCCCATGATTAATTTAGTAGATGTTGGAATCAAATCTATGGTGTGATCATTAATCTCATCAAAAATTTTAGAGGACAAAACACTTACTTGTGCTCCAATGTCGCATAGTGCCTTGCATTCAATGTTGTTGACCTTGCAATCTATGCATAGCGATGTCTTCTCCTCTTCATCGGTTCCAATGACATTAATTTCAGTAAGGCGAGCAAATGGTGACGCCTCGGGCTTGACTCCCAAAAGTCTTTTAGCTTTGGCCAAATGGTCCGGATCTATTTCTCCTTCGCTAAAGAGTTTTTCAATGACTTCCTCGATTGCCTCCAATTTGAATAGCGGTTTGGGTTGCTTTTCCAGCGGGAAGTCAACCTCCAAAGCTTTTACCGTCCCTCTTTGGCTAGGGAACGGTCTTCTCTTGTCGAATACCTCCTCAAAATCTATTGGAACCCAATCCATCTCCTCGAACTTGCTTAACGGCTTTGCGCTTGAAAAAGATCTTTTTCTTTCCTTACTCGTTTCCACACAATTGCCCTCTGGGATAGCTCTAGGTTCCTTGTGTTCGAGTTCTTCCACTTTTTTCAGGATTGGCTCCACTTCCTTCTCTTCCAGGGCTGCTTCTCTAAAAATCCCAGCAAGCGTCTTCATGCTTGTGTCATGTTCCGTATCTCCTAAAAGTCTTTCTTCCCAATCTCTTCGTGTGGCCACCGCTTTGCAAATTTTTTGTAGAAGTTGGGCGGCTTCCGTGAGTGTTTTCTCCATGAGATCCCCTCCTACACACATTTCAACGTGTTGCATCCAACTAGGGGTTAGGGAAAAATAAAATGTATGCAAAAGTACATCACCGGGGAATCCAAGTCTCGGTCCTTGTTCGATTAGCGCATTGAAACGTTCCCACGCTTCATCTATCCCTTCCTCTTCTCCTTGCTTAAAAGTGATAACTTGCCTCCTCAAATGTTGGACTTTGCTTATTGGGAAAAATTTGGCGCAAAATTTTATCATCAATTGATCCCAATTTCCTCCAACTTCAAAAGAGGCAGCCGAATACCATTTCTTTGCTTCATCGGCAAGTAAGGGAAAAGATTCCATTTAAACCAAACCTTGGGGACTCCCTCTTGTTGCACCCTATTGCATATCGTCGTGAAGCGCTCGATGTGTCTATATGGATTTTCCGTCTTCAACCCTCGGAACGGGTTAGTTGCCACCATCTCGATGATCCGAGCCTTGATCTCATATTTCGTCGCTTCAAGAGTTGAATCCGACTCTTGTACTTTAATATCCTCACATCGTGGGCTAGCATAATCCCTTAATGATCTCTCCGGTTCCTCCACGGGTCTTCCGACGAATGCCATCTAGACAATCAAAGACAAAAACAAAAACAAAAGAGGATTCTTTCTAGAAAGTTAGGGTTAGGAGTTAGTGATCAACAAAAATTAACACAAAATAAACGTAGCAAATTGGCTTGCTCCCCGGCAACGGCGCCAGAAAAAGGGGTGCAGCTTGTTGACGGTCTAATGTCGTAGTAAACTTCGATCCGCAAGCGTACGGATCAAGGGACCCTCTATCTCTTGAGTGTAAACCCAAGGTTCTTGTCAAACCCAAGGAGCAAGGGGATTGCTATCGTTGATCTTGTATTAAACTAGTTAACCGAATCAATCTACTACTAGAGATCAATCTAACCAAACCAAACTCAAATAGAGGTGTGTGAGGTGCACGAGATATAAAGGACATTTGACCATAGGGTTTGGGAAACATAAACATGCAACCACCTAAACGAATCGGAAACAATCTATCAAGGGATGCGACCGATGCCTTCGCCCTTTCTCCCTCATCGTACTGTCACTACGAAGGGATAATCATGACGGTGAGACACGACCAAGGTGTGATGATGGGATCGTCAGGAGTATTGAGATCTATGCTCCCGAAAAGCATGGTAGCTAGCCTTAAACAACGAAGCATTCATCAACACGGAATTGATAGATTGAAACCATAAACGAGTTGACGATTACATGATATGGTCCGCTACAACCCCATGGACAAATGAAAGGTTGACCCCATCAAGACGCTAGACATGGCGTGTTGATCATGGTAGAACCTCCGGCGATGTCGTCCTTCAACTCCGGTGGCGTGGTGGCGGTGCCTCCATGTCCTCCTTTGCTTGTGGCCACCTCCTTCAACTCGATGAATATTTCTCGCGAATGTTCTCCTCGAATTTCCTCCGGTCTAACCTCTCTGCCTTGTGGTCGCCTTCGGGGGTATTTATCTCTGTCTCCAACGAATGGCGGCGCCGCCAGCAACTTAGGGTTGAACAACCTTCGCGCACAAGAAACAGGGGCCCGAACCGACACTAGAAAAGGCCAGGCCGATCGGCCCAGTCCGATCGGCCTGGGCCCTTTTTGGCCCGGCTCAGCCCGGTCTTCCTCGACGTTGCTTCTCTTGTCAATATGAACTTGTAGCCCAATACTTGTAGCATTTTGACGTCATCAACTCGGCGATAAATATAAGGGGTCTTCTCGTATGAAATCCGATCTTTACGCCTTGGTCCTCGGAGATGCTTCACCATAACACTTCGGTCCTTGCCACCTTTGGGAATGAATATGCCTTGTACTTGAACACGAACGGAACTCCTCAATTGGTCCTTTGAACTTGATGTGACTCCGTCCCTTTTGTTCATGTTTTCCTACAAGAACATTATACTTCCAAAAGCACATACACGGTTGAACTTGTTATATCATTAGTGTGCCTAGTGGCGGGTTAGTATCATAATAAAGCTCAAACCAAAGTGTAACAAACGTCCTTGGTTGACAGAAATCGACCGCCAACAGAGGCTATCTTTCGTACCCTCCTTCTACTCTTGGACCAGGTCAGCCTAGAATAGCAATTCCGTTCCAATACCTGTCCAGAGTAGAAGAGTCATAAAAGCATTCCTTCGTACCACAAGCTACCCTGACTAACAACCACACAAGACTTCCCTAATTAATTAGCCAAGACAGAGCCATATGTCTTGTGGTTGTACTATTTTCCTGGGTGGTTCTCCATGTTCCAATTAATTCATAGTATTCTTGTTTAAAGCATAGGTAGAAGGATGGTTAGGGTCACTTGCATTTCTCAACAAAAAACTACTCTTGCTCTTCTGCTCTTGCTCTTTCGGTACTCTTGATCTTCAGGACTTTCGATCAACAGCTCGATCTTCTACTCGAAGCAAACATCAGGCACAACACATGCAAAGCAGACAAACAAGAACAACTAAGAACAATACACCAATCATGAAAAGCTTTAAAAGAGAGCAGGGTTTGGTTCTAGGACCGCGAACGCAAAAACACTCGAAACTATCGGGAGATTTGGATTATATCACACAAGGCTATGTGCTTGGTATATTTTAATTCAAAAAGATGTGCATAGGTTATTTCAGAGAAATACCCTATTTAATAATTAAGAAAGTTATATTTATATCAAAAAGACGATGTGAACCTAGTCCAATTTTATTTACAAATATTCAAGTATTACTTATGCAAATTAAACATTTAATTTCGAAGAAAGCATGTAAAGCAACTAAATGTATATCTTTATATTTTGAGTTGTATTAATCAAATTATAATTCAAAAACACATTTATGTTCATATTAATCAAATTAACATTTAATTCATAAAACTCGAGATAGACCTATGTTGCTTTTATTAGAAAGCAAATTGCATAATCATTAATCAATTTAAGTTTAATTATAAAAATTGAGGTATATCTCTAATTAACTTTTAATTGAAAGAAATATTTAAATAAGTATTAATCATATTAAGTTCCTTATGAAAACATGTGTTGAACTCTAATTAGATTTTAATTAGGAAAACATGTGTATAAGGATTTAATCATATTTAAATATTTAAATAAATTATAAAACAAAGAACATGTTCAACATTGTCTCTAACGCGTACTTTGAGTTGTTATGAACCTAACGCAACTTGAAACGGTCAAAACGGAGCTAAAACGTGAAAACTAGGGGCTAAACAAGGTTTAGGGGCTAAACTGCGAAGAAACTTGGACTCCAGGGGCTTAACCACAAAAACTAGGGGCTAAAAACTAAACTTTCAAAAGAACCGAGGGCTTGGGTGCAAAACAGACGGCTTAGGACGGCGGGTGGGAAAAACTGGAAAGGTTAGGGGCCTATTCATAAAAGAAAGGACCTAACTGAAAGGGTTCTTATAGGTGGAAGGGTATCGTTGTGAAACTAGAAAGTTTAAGGGCTTTTTTGCAAAAGAGCTGCGGCCGTGCAGGGTTGACCGGTACATTGAGGGATTGACCGGGAGGGGCAGTGGATCTGGGCCGTAGATCCTGGCGCGGACGGCTGGCAGCAGCGCGAGGCGTCAGGCGGCGGCGCACAGCCGGCGCACGGCGGAGAGCTCGCCGGCGTTCGGCGATCTCGAGCCCCGGAGCACGAATGACGACGGGGAAACTACTTAGAAGAAGATGGGGAGCACGGGAACTCACCGAGGTGCTTGAAGAGGAGGGAGGATCGGCGGAGGAGGAGATCGGCGACGGGGAAACTCCGGCGGGAAGAAGCTCCGGTGCGGCGGCGCTGCGCGAACGAAGATAGTGAGGAGGAGTGGGGAGATTGGTGCGGGAGGAGCAGGGGCTAGGTTCCCCCTTTTATAGGGTGGAGAGAGGCAGGGGGAGGGCCGGCAAGGCGGCGGGCTCCGGTGACGCCATTAAAGCCACGAGCTCGGTGGGGGTGCCCGTATCGGGAGGGGAATGGGAAGGGGTGAGGTGACGCGGGAGTGGGTGCGTGCGCCGCGCACTCAGCAGGGAGGGGAGGAGGCGCGGGGAAGGGCGGTGGCCGGCGACCACGGCAGGAGGAAGGCCGGCGGGGCTAGAGGTTGAAGGTGGATCCGACAGGTGGGGCCCACCTGTCGGTGACCGGGAGAGAGGGGAGAAGGGAGATGGGCCGGCGGGACGTGGGCCGGAAGCTAGACGGGCCGCAGAGGAAAAAGGTAAAAGAAAAAAAAAGAAAGAAGTTGGGCCGCGGATGAGAAGCTGGCCCGGCTGCGAGAAAAAAGAAAAAGGGAAGAAAGGGGGAGAGAGCTGGGCCGCTACTGGGCTGAAAGAAGGGAGGGAGAGAGAAAGGGTTTAGGGGTGGTTTGGGATTTCCTTTTTGTTTTTTTTCGTTTCGACACACATCAAACAAAAACAAATGCAAACCAAAACATGAATGCACCACACATACATATTTATTTTATTTAATTTATAAAAACAATCAATTGCTTTTTCCTATACTAAATTTCCTGTAAAGAGAATAAAATTTAGGCAAATTTTAAAATTATGAGAAAATCGTTGCTTAATTATTTTTCCTAATAACATCCTGAAATTAGAAAATTTCAGGGTGTTACAGTTGCTCTAGGGTCAGCAGATCACCTAGGGTGCCATTGGACGTCGCGAAGACGAAGGAAGAACAACAGATGAGATTAGAAAAGCTAGAGCAGAGATAAAAGTAAAGACAAAACGATAAAGGGTAGATGTATTTGATTGATTGGATCTCTTAATCGGTCGTGACCCTTATATGTGTAGGGTGGGGAGGTCTTACCCCGCAAATAAATTCTTTTAGAGCATCTTCAAGAGTTTGTCAAATTTTACTTGACAAATCTTGTGTTTTGCTGACTTCTAAACAGATATGCTAAGTAACGGTCATCTCCAACAGTTTAGCATAATTCACTTGCCAAACTCAAATCTAAGTTACATCAGGAACCCTGAGAGAGAAACAAATTTATGTTTATGCTCTTCTACCTCTTGAAAAATTGCATCAGAAACCCTTCTCTGTTATATTTTTTCACCCTCCCACGTCTAGAAACAACGATGAGAACTGTGAGCCACACGCGTATATTTTTCCCAAGTTGCCAAAAATTACCAAGTCTTTTGCCAAATTGTTGGAGAAGTATTTTGAGCATTTTTTCTAAAAATCAAGAATGGTAACTCAATTTGGCAAACTGTTGGAGATGCTCTTATAATCCTAATATATTAGGACTCCTTGATTTAACTCAGACACGGGGGCACCGGTCAGACCGGTGTGGCTTGCCAGACTAGCTACAGCGGCCAGGACTGGTCAGACCGCCTATGGGCACCGGTCTGACCGCCTATGGGCACCGGTCTGACCAACTTGGCCGGCTATGTGCCAAATTTGAGTGTCAACATATGCTCTCATATTTTTGGCAAAGGATATGTGCCAAAAAATACTCTACCAAACTAAAAAACACTTGGGACTATGTCTAACAAAACATCAGTCGTAAATATGTTTTGCTCAAGTCGAGGTTGCCACCTACTTTGGCCTCCACTCCTTTCGGATTCGTGTTGGTTTGGCTGACTTTTCTTCATTTTGTTGCTCCTTTGCTCCTCGCTTGCGCAATCTTTGCAATCTCCTCTTTTGAGTGTGGGACAAGCCTGAGGGACACAACCTCAGATGCATACCCTTAGAATTTTGCTTGTTGTTGTCCTCACCTGACTTATTAGTAGTACACACATCACTTTTGATCAGATTACTACTACAAGCAACCGATCTATGACAATTTGGGTATGTGATCATATATGATTTCATGTACATACTACTATAATCAGTAGACATATAATAACAAGAATAATACCAAGAACATAGCATAACTGAACCAACAAAAGAATAGGGTGCAAAAGCATAATTACTTTGTTGGTGATGCATACCTTGCTTTCCATGTCTTGGTGGTGCTTTTACGCTCTTTGCATCATTCGACTAATTTCTCTGCTTGTGAGCAGCCCCACTTCCTCTTATACTTGGCCAGAACTTATTCAAAACTCAACCTTATCTTTTTCCTTGGACTTGGGGCATAAGTAATTCTTCAAATATTTTATCACACTTAGCCACATCAAAAGTAAATTGCATCTCATCCCGACTCTTATGGGTCGGCTTTAGAGAAGCACAAGTGTTTGCTTTATCATTAGGTGACCATGTAAATTCAGCAGCGCATACTTCTTTACACTAATCGTCCAAAGATTCATAATCTAGCATATGCACATTTGGACGATCAGATTTGAGCCAAGTATCTTTGCTTCGGTTTTTTTTAGCTAAAGCTCTTGTCAAGACTTGGGCAACATTAGCAAATTCAAGACTTTCTAGTTTTTCTCTAATATGAGATCTTAAACCATTAAAAGCTGATTTAGCAAGATCCCTCTCGGAGATAACAAGACTATAACAACGGTTTTTGTTTCTCTAAACCTTCTAATGTAATTAGTAACAGGCTCATCATGTTTTTGCCTAACCGATGTTAAATGACTTAACTAAGCTCATTATCTCCACTATAAATGATCATGAAATTTTTGCTCTAATTGTTCCCAAGTACGAATAGAGTTAATAGGTAACAAAGCAAACCATGAAGCATTGCTAGTTAAAGATAAAGAAAATAAACACATTTTTATTTCTTATATAGCACTATGAGCAAGATATTGACTAACATGCTCCAAGTAGTTTTGCTATCATCTCCATTGAACTTTACAAATTCAAGACAACGCCAACCAAAACCGAATCAAAATTAGAGGGAAGACTTTTCATACTTTACTTCTATCTATAGTCATCCCTCCTTTGTTTAGTAAGATTAGCATTAAACCTATCGATGACTTCTTGGATGGTGGTTGGCATTGGCATGGTAGAAGCATTCGATTCCAACACATTCGACTCTGTGTATGAGCTAGAAGCATTATGTTGTAAACAAGTAAACAACTGTTAAATTGGGCATTAGGTGCATAACCATACACAGTGCTCGTTCCAAAAGGAATCATAAATGGAATATCTTGAGCTACTGAAGTATGCTCACCAGATCGGCCGAAGCAACCTGAATGGGAGGACTAGTAGCTAAAGGTTTCGAAGACGAGGGATATGGCACCATGGCGCCAGGACCGGTCGGACCCAACGGTCTGACCGGTCTGTTCTGACCAGATGGCGGTGGTGGTGTTTGTCGCGTGAAATAGTTCAACGACATGCCATACTAAGGATCAATCATGGGTGCAGGGTGCAGTCGATGTACTAGTACCTGAGCTGGTGGCTGGTGCTGATTTGTTCTGCGAGAAAAATACCGCTAGCTAGATAGTAACTGGTGATTTGTACTGATTTGTTCCGAGAGAAAAGTACTATTAGCTTGTGACTGATAAACTATACATTGTCTCCTTCAACTGCGTATCGTACACGGTAGGATTCGTGACATCAACACACAAAGTTCATTGACAAGAGGACAACAGGAGACTCTGGTCGTTGCTGCAACACGGGCTTGGCGCTGTGAGGAACTGAAAGTGTTTTTGCCAAGTTTACGCACTCTTGCTCGTCTTTTTTATCAATTGCAATTATATTTTGCAATTTACCTTTGTGCTCCACTTTCCTAAGTAGCTGCTACGACTTGTGGAACTATTGTTTTTCAAAAAAGAAATTTGGATCTGTACTCAACTTTAGATATATATCATTGATATCTCAATGACATGTAGAGTTTACATGAGTCAATGACATGTGAGGTCAATGATATCTATCTAAAGTTACAATCTTTCAATGGTATAGATCTAATTATTCCATAGTATAGATCTAATTATTCCTTTTCAAAATCGGGGAAATAAAAAGCCACTACCCTTTCTCGGCTCCACAGTGATTGCATCGGTGGCCCTCGTGCTTACGTCTCCGTCGGCGAGGCTGCGTGCGTCTCGCGCGGCTGTGTTTGGCTACTTTGCAAAAACGCCCTTGCATTTTTAAAAATAGCAGCTCAATCCAGCTTGACCAGACAGGACCCAAAGCATGTGTGTACATTTTCCACTTAGAACCTCAAACTAAAGTTTATTTCGACGCGAGAATAAAATTCTTTCGTGTTTACAAAAACACCCCCACGAGGCATTTTTCAAACACCCCCTCCCACCACCCCAACCGGTTAACCTCCCTCCCCGCCCGAACCCTAACCCCCGCACTCACTCCTCTTCCCCAATGCCCTCTCCTCCCTCTCTCCTGCACCTCGCTGCCTCCCCCCGCCGCCGCTTGCTCCCACGGGATCCGGCATGCGGTGCGGCTCGGAGAGAGAGGGCGCGTGCCGGCCGGCCACGGCACTGCACGACCCGAACGAAGGCCGCTGCGACCCCAGCGGTGCGGTCCGTTTGGGCTGGGGGCCTCCGTCCGCGGCGCGGCGGGTGGGCCTGGCTGCCGCCACAGCTCGCTGTTTCCCCGGATTCTCCTCCTCCCGCCGCGACCGCCACTGCTACAGCTAGGGACGGAACCAAAACATCCGAATTGTGTAATAGATTGATATTTTTAGATCAAAATAAAATAAATTTGGTGCTAATTTTTTATGCATTATAACCAGCTAATTACTGGAAAAAATAAAAAAAATTAGCTACAATTTTTTTTGGATTATTTGCTTTCGATAGAGAAAAAGGTGAAAAAACATCCGTATCCGAATCCGAATAGATATCCGAATTTCTTTTCATCATTTGATCAAAATATAACGCACATTTGAGGTTTATTTTGTATGAATCTTAACAAGCACAATACCAAGAACAAGAATATAAATTTTGGATACAAAATATTATGCCTAATTTAGCTAAAATAAAAAAACGACTAAAAAATGATATCCGAATGGATATCCGGTTCCATTCCTAGCTACAGCCCACCCTCCCTTCTCGCCTCCATGGCCACCTGGAGGCACGGATCCGGACAAGGATGGCGGCCCCTGAGCGGCAGACAGGCGCGACGCGCTCCCGGCTGCTACCCTGGACCCTCGCCCTACGGCTGCTGCGGTCGCTGAGAAGTCCCTCCTCTATGTGCTCTGCCTTCTTCGTGCCTCCTCCCTCTACCTCTGATCCCAAACCCTAGCAACACGTGAGATCTCCTCTTTTCCAGCCTCTGCCCGTTTCCCCTTCGTAGACCAGACTGTGCAGAACTGCAGATCCATGAGCTTCGATGTTTTGTTGTATTTTGATTCCTTTTTGTTGCATCGGATCTGCTATACCTTTTACTAATCTGCAATTCTTTGTTGTGCTTATAGAGGTGCAAGCCCGGCCATCAGTGACTTGAGGTGAGGTCCCTGCTGTTTTTTTTTTGTTTAGAGCACATTCGTGTTTGATATTGTTGCTTGACTGCATCTCTTTTTCCTTGTGCCTGCATTGGATTAGGTGAATTTCAAGGTGGGATTACTGCCTTCTTCTTTGATTTCCTCGTCCAGATGCTCTCAGGCTTAACTTACACTTGTTGGTTTTATGATGTCCTTAGGATTGCCAGAATCTCACCTCCAGTTTTTTAAAAAAGTATTCTTCCTTCACTTAATTAGTTACCTAGAACAGAGGTGTTTGGGTCTAGAGCAGTATGCTTATCATAGTCTAAAAGTGTCATTAACCTAGGTGGGATGTTGATATATGGTCTGCTTTGATTTTCTATGGTACAAAAAATATTTTCTTCTATCCTAAAAATGAATCTATTTATTGAGACTTGGGTCTTCTTTGTTTCATAAACATAAATAATCTCTTCTTCCTTAGATGATATTTATACCGTGAACACCTCATTTTGGATTCGCACGTGTCATAACCTTGCAACGCTTTCTTCTATGTAAAGTGATGCTTCTCTTTATTGCACTAATCATCTGATCGATATCCATGTTTCTGCAGAATGCAAGGAGACCAACATCACTTTGTTTGCAGAGGCAAATTAAAGGTTTGTGCCACCCTTCATATTTTTGTCTTTATGGTTTCATATGGAGTCTTTTACCTTCATGAACTCTTCTGATTCTATCACTCTGATACCATGCCTGTTGGTTCTCAGGTTGCTTGGCAAATCTTCACTCATTTGCTGCACGACATTGACAAGGGCAAGTTGAAGGCCGTCCCATATCAACCTTGAAGCCAAGGCCCTAAGAAACCTGACAAATTCAGCACTAGAGTTGCTATGTGGCCATGCTGTCTACCTGAACGCCGAATCTGCAGTTTTCATCCGTCCTGCCTTCCTGCACGTTGTCATTATTGAGGTACTCAATCACAGAGCTGAGGTGTTTTAATAGATGTATCTCTAATATTTTTCTTCTAATATAGTGAGGCATTAGACAATCCGGTCATCTTCTTTTATTGCTTCGTCCATAACCATGTTTACATAGCAGTACAACTGAGTATATGAATAAATTATGGTTTCATAAGCATGTCAATTTGTTGTTGAATAGTTCATGAGTCAAGTCAAAGTTATTTCTTTGTGAATTACTTGGTGCTATGCTGCATTGCATTTGTATATCCATTTTCTAATGCCTAAGGAAGCCTGCAATCCAACGAATGAAGAACTCTCGATCTCTCACGAACATGTTCAGGATTTAGGATTGTTCTTCTGTCTTTTGTCCCAGTTGTTGAATAAATCTTGTACATATATGTTATCTGAAATATGTTTAGTATTTGAAATACATGAATTAGGAAAAGGATATGTGAAAGTAGGTTGTAAGTAGGGCTAGCAACGTATGGTCAGGCGATGTGCCTCTGCTTTCTTACTAGAATGAAAGAGGAAACATTTAAATCAGTACAAAACAATGTCTTAGCATTAGAAACAATGTCCATTTGTGTTATGGCACAACATTATTTGTGCTTTCCTTAGATCTAGAGATAGTATATATGGTTGTTCTTTTTTCTTAGATTAACTGGCTTAGCTACTGTGACAGGAAAATTCTGTGGTGTCTTTAATTTACCTGTTCCTTTTTATGCGTGCTTCACCACAGGTTACTTGAATCCTACCATCTGCATCAACGCGCAAAGAAGATTCATGTACAAGTAAAACACATGAAAGTGATTCAAAGAAGAGGTACGCTTCACTAACACATGTTCATTTCAACTTTTTTAACCCTGCCAAATACCAGCCCTACAACTAGAGTTTTACAACATGCTTCTAGGACACACTCATCAACGTCCAAAAGAATTGCAAAGAAGTTGTTCATAGATAAAGGCACTAAATGTGCTGATGACAATGGATCATGACTATGCTGTTGAGCTAGGATATACTTTCTTTTTCTAAAATATTTTTTCTCGATCAATCTAAAATATTAGCTTGTGTATGTATGATCATAACATCTGAAGCTTCTTAGTCATGAAGACTGAATATGGAACTGCAAAACTCACGAATTGTACTGAAAGCTTATGGTTTTTGCAATTGTCATTGGTCCTCAGTACATGGGTTCCATTTTGTATCTTTCTAATAGTTTTTGTTGTCGTTGCTAATTTTCAGGTTGTTGTCGGGTGCCAGAAAGGGCTTGCCATTGCTGTCTGCTGCTCTAGGTTTGCTGGAACCCTTTATATATCATAAATATAAAACCAAATGGGCCCTATCTAGATGCCTTCTTGTGCTTCAAGTGGACATTATCTTCTGTTGCTTATAAGTTTTGAGTGTATATTCCTATTATACATGAATTGGATTATGTATGGTGCTTCTGGCTGCAGATTTCTCGTGCTTCATGAATGATTGGAATCCTTTTTGCTTTTAACTTTGTGCTTCTGCCAACTCCGGAATTATGTGTTTTCAATGCCTAATTGATGGTAGATCAGAATGCTTTTTTTTCTCCTTTTCTGCACTGATCGTCCCAATAGTTATATCAGCTTTTGCTACCAATGCTATAAGGATGTTATCTTGATATAATAAGTAGCAACTAATTGTTCTTATCCAATCTCCTGTCAAGCATCGCCAGATGCCAGTTAGGCCTTCTTCACGTACAGAATAAATCATGTTAAATGATGATGTGTGAGATCATATGCTAATGATAGGGCATGCAACGCGTGCCTCGTATGTGATTTATTAAAGAAAAGAGAGCAACAACAACTAATTTAAACATATTTCAGTGTGCTGGCTTCTTGAGTAACTGAGTTACAGTGATCTTAAAGACGTGGTAGAGAGGTTGGCTTTTCTTTGCAAATTTTGCAACATCCTGTTTAATGAAATTGTATTTTGGCCAAATCATGTTTATAAACTTGTATGATGAGCAGATGTCAGCACTAATCCATTTTGTTTAATGAAATTGGTTGGGACAACTAATCATGAGTTCTTTCTATGTTGGTGTTTTTATGGATTTATTGGTAGCTTTTAATAGGGTGCGCATTGCGCGCCGATTGTTCTAGTAGTGTAACCGCTTATGTGCTTTGATTTCCTAGAGCAACTGCAGGGACTTCGAACTAGGTTGGTAACAAACCTGTCTAGCGATTGAGAACTTAATGAACATTTACCATTTTTAGAAATTGATATATGTTCATCTTTAGAGCTAGTTACTTTTTTGTCAAACAACCATCATTTTTGCACAGTGCAGTCAAGATAAAATGCCAATGGTTTTCGTTTTAAGTGCCCTCATTCCTTCCTCGGAGCACGACGTTTTTGCAGTGCAGTCGAGATACGATGTCAAAGTTTATAGTCTTGAGTCGACGATCAGCTCAACAAGGATACCACCTACGTGTAAAACCAACCAAGAAACGGCTGTCAAAAGATCAAGCCTCTAATTATTCAATTCGAGCAAATACGAACACCAGGCATCTGGTAGGTACAGGCTCCTGTACATGAGACTGTTTACTTTTGCTCGCTGTATCGCATGATCCCATGAACATCAACGATGCCAGGAGGGAACACCGGATCCGTCGCTGCTCTCACCGCAACCTTCGCCACGGAGGTAACACTCACAGGGGGTGTCAACAGCGGGCCGACAAGTGGTAATCTGGCCAGTGGCTTTGCGTTTTGGAGCACCTGCAGAGATAGATCACTTTCACATTTAATCAAGCCACATTGTGAAGTAGTTCATAGAAAAACACATCATGTAAAATACTATGTAAACAATAATTTGCATTGAGCATTACAAAATAATAACCACGGCACTTTCTGCCACTAAATTAAGGAGCCTAGTTGGATTGGACCAGGTGATATAATACACAACAAATCGTTGATATGGCCACAACAGATGCAACCAATTATCTTTGTTGCGTAAGGCATGAAAGTTGCATTTTCTTTATAGCAGTAAATCAATGAGCCCATATTTTCGGTAACCATGTCACTAACTAAATCCACCCTTGATCTTTTGGGAAGATGGAAAGAGAGAAGTTTGGCTAACTTAAGTAGGATGCAAAACTTCAATTTCAAATGCAATTTACTACCTCGCAAATTTGTGAACATAGGTTCATTTCAACGCATTAGATGCATAAAATCGTCAAATATATATAGGGAACAAGACCAACAGACGTTTAGGTTCATCCAGGTTCTTTGCACAAAACCTGATGGCCATTCCAATTCACTGTTGCCTAATTGCCAGTTGGTCCATGGCACTTTCTGTGGTAAATTAAATTATCCTTGTGACAGAAACCTATCAAATACATGTCTCTTCTCGACTACTTTATTGTACCAATGATTATCTCACTAAGAAAGATAATTAAAATTGCATGCACTTGTCAGGAACTACCTCCAAATAAATGCTATAAAACCCTTCATCACCATGAGGGACAAGGACAGGTCCTAGAGACATTCAGTTTGATGTCCTATCAAAAAAGAAACACATCTAGTTTGTTCAACCACTTTACACTGGTTGCATTTGGCATGATGTGGCTTCCCAAAAAGGTAATTTTACTATAATATATTTTTCTTTTACTTGCAGGTTCAGTGCTAACTAGTTTTAAAATAGCATTTTAGCTACTCTTGGCAGATGCTCCACTTAGTGTGCACATACTTATTTCAAATGATAGAAGTTATAGTTTGAAAAGTGGCATTTTTGCCACTGCCGATCCCTAATTGAAGATTTGCCATCCAAAATTGCCACTGAAAGTATTTCAATTCAGTTCGATTTGCCATTGGAATATACATGAATTATGCAGACCCAACGACCATATCACAACCGATTTTTAAGTGCAGACTTCCAACTGGTCTATTTCCAATAGCTGAAAAACAAAAATATGCCAATGCCAAATATGCATACCACCCATGATAATAGAGCTCCACTTGTTCTATACATGAAATTGAAAGAAGTGAGGAGAGAGAAACCTCACCATTTGCATAGGGGCACCAACAAGACCAAGTGGTATCTTTACGCTGCCCACTCGACGAGTTCCATGAATAAAACCAGGCCTCAGTATCACTCCTAAAGAAAAAAACAAAAAAAAAAGAATATGCCATCGTGCAAGTATCAGACTCAGAGCATGACAATTACAAAAAGAGAGAGAGAAAGATCCAAAAGGATTGCTTCAATTTTTTTTCTGTAGTGTTGAAATATATAGTTGCAGATAAACACAACTTTCACTAATAATTTTATATGAAGCACATCATGCAAGTCAAAGTTGCATTAATAGTTCCAAACAAATTTTCTGGCTACTAATCTTGCTTGTCAACAGACAAACCAACTTGTACTAGCAAATTCATGGAAAACAGAATGTGTAGAGGTGTTATGTTTGGAACAAAAAGGCTTATAAGCTGGGCCACAACCCACCTAAAATTCCAAGGTGACACTAAACCACCACAACAACACCACTCAATAGGCCACATGGGCCAAAATCACCACTACTAACAAGCTACTAATGAAATTGGCCAGCAATTAAAGATAACTTACCTCCATAGGTGAACTTTGACAGCAATTCAGCTTCAGCAGCTCTCTGAACCCCAAAAAAAAATTGTATACATTAATTACTGCCAACAATAGTTACAGGGGGACACAAACTGCAATGCAATGGAACAACATGCCTTACAGGCTTACTCCCTAAGCTTCCTGAATCCTGATACTAAGGACTTTTCACTAGCTCACTCATAACTAGGAAATTAGCTTTCAACAAAAGCAGACAGAAATGGTGCCCTAAAAAGATTGTGTCGAGCACTGTATAGGTTTAACAATGCCATATGGAAAAATTTACCAATGGATTGGCCAAGTGCCAACAATTTGAAGATCAAATTTATTGTTGTTCCAAGTTACAGTAGCAGATGCTATTTATGTAAACTCTTTATGCATGATTGTATTTCCGTACTATAAATGCAGCTGGAGCAAAAGTTAATCAAATATGCATAGCAAGTCAATAATGTTGAGAAGTTACCTTGCCCTCGTAATAACCCTGCAATAAGTAATTCACTAAACCAAAGTCTGCAGCCGACACATATACAAATCTCTTTACACCTGCAGGTACAGAACAAGTAAATTAACAAGCAAAAGAAGATAATTCTCAAATATAATCAGATTTCATTCGCTATTTTGTCTGCTAGAATAGAAACAATGGAATTTGAAGAACCTACTGGAAAATTAAATGAAAAATTCAACAGTTATAGATCAGCCTAATGTGAATATATTAACAGAATCATATCTACAAGCATAAGTAATAGGGTACTGCGAAGTGTCAAAACTTGAATGGATTTCAGCTGCCTCACTCAGCAGAGAAACTTTGGGCATGCAAAATGTTTCAGATATAGATTTCCATGTAAAAATCCAACTCAAACATGGCATCCCATATTCAGTAAAAAAAATATTGACATGTGACTTATGAGCACGAATGTCAGAAGCCAGAACCTGACTCCACATGTTTTTGTTTTGATATGGATGTCCAGGTAACACTAAATGCACTGAACCCTAATGCAAACAGAAAAATGATGGGCAGGGAAACTTAAAAGTTTGAACTGCATATAACTTATATGTAGGTGCTTAAAAGTTTGAACTGCATATAACTTATACAGTTGGCACATGAGGCCCAGGTTGCGTTTAGCACGGCACATTTTCGCTTAACTCTTTCACATGGTATGACAATGAGATTGTACAAAGCACTAGCCAGAAACAGCTTTTGCAACCACTTAGCCTGCACCCTCTCCCTCTGTCACCCTCTTTTCCTCTATTCATTTTTCTCCCTCAAGTGTGTTTGTACTATCTATTCTCTTGAAGCATGTCTAGTGTTACTAAACTAATTCCACCATGCTACATTTGTAACCTATTCAATATTTATCTGTTTATCTGCCAGAATCCCACCATCTGTTTATCTATTATGTCCAAATCTCATATCTGACCAAGGTGTAACACTATGATGCGTCAACATAGCATCATAAATCTGCAAATTTTTTTAATGAAGTGATACGCAACTCTCTTACATTGTCCGGAAAAAAAAATCTGCAAATTGTATACTATTTGTAGCATACCATACCACGTCCAAAATCTGCTTATGGCACATCTCCCAAGTAGAATGGGCACCCATATGCGCTCTATCATACACTTTCATCCCCTCTTTGCGAAAAAGGGTTACCCCAAATGTGTTATGTTTGAAACACCAGGTTTATAAGGTAGATTTCAAGCACCTAGACTTCCAAGGTAGCAGTAAACCACAGCATCAGTAGCCACATGGACCAACACCACCACGACTAACATGCTGCTAACAGGCTATGGCATTGCATACCAGCATCCCTTTTAAGGGATTATTCCCTCAGCAGCTTGCTGCATATGCAGCAGACACCCAGAACCCCCTCAGTACACGTGCACATGCAGCGAGGACACATAGGCCAACAACACATACTAATAGGCTGCTGATGTGCTTTAAACTTCCTGATGCCTTTTTCTAGTTAAGTTTTTTTTTAAAATCTCTTTCTTGGTTCTCTGTGGGTTGATGACTACCCCACCGGCCCACCCCCACTTGCTTGGAATAAAAGGCTTTTTTATTGTATCAAGTAGCTGCAGTTTGGAACTACAGTCAGATAAAGTTGAATCAAGAAAGGCAAGCATCCATACCAAGCAGAAGACTTCTATCTACAGTTTATTTGTCACTCAACCTTGGCCAGAAGCATCCCCCTGGCTTTGGCTTACAGAGAGGGGAGCACCGAACCCTTTATGAAGGTATTCACAAGTCACAAGACCAGCAAGAACCTGAGTGGCCCTGGATGCTCTTAAACTGAGCTATTGTTTGGTTCTCATTCTGTGAGTAAACACGAAAAGGGAAACATGTTCCTCTTTTATCAAGGAAAAGAGAAAGGAAAAAAATCAAAATGATGGTGAAGTCGTACAAATATCATTTCAGTGCAACCAAGCTGCTATTCTAAAACCGAACTGATATTTCTAGCATCTTTGAAGACTGAGTGACCACTTGAAATTTTTAATATGACAGAAATAAGCCAGAAAAACAACATTATAGTCATACAAAAACATGAATTCACTAAAATAATTACACAGTAATTTAATAAACCAAGCAAGGGAAAGCAGCAGTTCTGATGTCAGAAACTGCAATCATAAACGAGAAAAAATATAATATTTCACAATGATGGCATGAATAGTGCTATACCTTTCTCAGCTGCAGCCTTAATGGCATTGATGTTTGCAGTCCCATTAATCTTGTACATGTAAGAATTTGACCCAAAACCTCCAACACAGGATATCTGCAATAATTTTCCTCATCTGTTAGTGGTCCATCAAATCAGTGCATGCTTGGATACTTCATGTAATAGTTATGGCATGCCTTCTGCAAGTCCGAGTACATAGTTGAAAAGTACCTGGTATTTCATGTATCAATCCATACATGCTTCTTATTATTCTAGCATTTGTAGAACCATAACTGATGGTGAATACAACAATTCAACAATTCTAGTTTATCTACAAGTACATAATTGTATACAAATAAAAGTTGCCCCAGATGCTATCCATAAAACAGGGATAATAATTGTTGAATAATTGTAACTGGCACTAGCAATAGTCCATGACAATTCCATTGACCTAGTCATACAAATCAAACAAGGACAAACAGTTTCATGCTACAAAGTTAAAATCGCGAAGTCTGGGCCTCAAGGGTACTGATGCCAATTATTGGTGCAAGTTAGCAATTGTGTAAGATTTATTAGAATGGCCATAAACAGGTCCCACATGCGTGTGTCTTGGGTGTGTGTGTGCTGTGTAAGGCTATTTTAGACTAAATCTCCTTATCTTAATGCAATGATATGCAGTTCTCCTGCATATTCGAGAAATAAACAGGTCCCGCAGCACCAAATGTCATGTAAAAGAGAGGGCAGGCCAACACTGCAGCATCGCCTACATCATCAGCCAAATGCAAGCATTGTCCAGTGATGCCTATTGGAGTGCTGCTCAAAATTTTTGTGTACTGCTTGAGGTCCTATAGCTCTGGACCTCTGGTGTCACATTTCACAACTACTAATGTTTTTAATACAAAGTCCGATAATAGAATTGGATGACCCAAATAAGTTATATAGCTATGAAAGATCTACTCGAAGCAGTTGGTATAAACAAAACAAACACTAATACAAGTCTAGGAATTTTTGCACATGAGAAAACTTTGTAGAAGATCTTTCTGTTATGGAAAAATCTTGGTATCTTTCAGCTTACTCCGTATTTAAGTGTGGAAAAATCTTGGTGTCATATCACCACCCTATAAACTACACTGCATGACACTATTGACATGCAGACAAAGTAAATAACAACTATACGAAATGTGTACAACAAAAAACTTAGCTCAAATGGTTTTGGGGATGGGGATGGGGCTTACCACTGCAGAAACATCATCCATAGCATCCTTCAATGAAGCCGGTTCCAGGAGGTTGCCTGTCCAATAGAAGAAGGTAGATTAACTACATTACCATTGATTAAAGAAAGTTAACCTCAGTAGCAAGCAACCTTGGTTCCATATAACTTTGTCAGCCCAAGATTCACTTAAGGATGGCTTTCCAGATCTAATGACAAAAAATAGCATTGTAAGAATAAGAGATTATAGAATGTATTAAGGAGAAGACGAATTTTAAGTATGAAAAGGTCCAGTTTATTGTCGTTAACTATCATTGAATCCCTCAGAAAATGTTGACTCGGCTTACTCCCCTCAAACTATTCAAATTGCCCTATGATGACATGATCTTTCCGTCCCTTCTCATACAAGTTGTATCTTGGGTTCAAATTTGGTGGGTCATAGTTGACATTATACCCTCTGTTGCAAAAATAATTCTGATGCTTTTAAGAATTATTTTCACCAGTTGGGAGCATTTCATAGTACTTTAATCCTCAATATGAAAGCATGAAAAATGTTTTTTAGAACAAAGTGAATTACCCGCAAAATATAGAAAGTGAATTTCTCAGGGTAGTAAAATGGACTTTTTTCCTTTTAAAGTTGTAGAAGTACCCAGATTCAACTACAGGATACTGTGTACTGTGACTGAACTGTAAGCAAATCAAGTCTAGTATCGTAGATATTGACTCTAATATATTTAGGAACTACCAATATGTTCTTAATTTGTACTAAGAAAATCCATTTAAGAACATTAAATTGACAAATTTTTAGTGTGTGTTGGAACAATCCGATTCTCTTTTCCAATTCTACACATGGTTTGCAAATTATCCTAGTTCAGGGTTCTGGTTTTGTTCTGACTGCTGTTCATACTATTATTTTACCCCCAATTTTGCTACATTAACCAGAAAGTTGAAAAAAGATCTTGGCCTAGGATGGCAAACACTCCTCACAGCAGTAAATTATGGGTAGAGCAGCACAAGTAAAGACAGGTGAATGAGAGGTTATTATCATTATTGCTACAGACGCAATAGGAATCAACAAAAACTTGATTGACTACACTTATTTGAGGATTAGAGTCAGTTATTGTTTTCCATGAATGATATCTGAACAAAGCTGTGTGGTGATTTTTAAGCTGATATCATAGTCAAGTCCAAATTTATTATCATCCGGGTGTTTCTAGCTTATTTTATAATGGTTTTTGGATACTGCAACAAATCTTGAAAGAACAGAAAGTCAGAACAAATTGTGATGTATGAAAACAAGAGAAATAAACTAGTTTATTGAGTTACCGATTAAGACTAGAGACAACAAATCCTCTGTCCAAAGCCTCTTTGCAAACGTGTGATCCAACAAAACCACTTCCTCCTAGCACTAGCAGCTATAACAAAACAGATGTAGGAAGCAATTCAGTAGTCTTAATAAATAATGAATTTCAATAAATTAAGAAAAGAATGACTGGAAGCCCATCTTTTATTTTCAAAAATGGAGGGGAGCTGCAGTTCATTTCATTTCATTATGATGAGAGAATAAAATACATAGAAGGGATTTGGATCCCTTCCACACACGTATAAAGCAGTTACATGCATGCCACCCTCACAAATTATTTAAACGAACAGACCACCTATTTGGACTAAGAGTCCAGGTAAAGCAACCTCGACCTATAATTGCAAATTCGTTGGCTATTACATGTAGAAAAACCATGAAAAGTATAAATCATTGATAAGATATATCACTCTCAAGCCTCTTAAATATAAAACTTGTTACAATAAGGAAGGTATAAAGAGAATGACGATAATGATTTCTGAGTTCACCTCCCAGCACTACTAAAACCCCGGTGTTTATTGGGCAAAGCTTGGATAGTTGGTTTATCTACAAAGAGGTCATTGCATAACAATTGTTCAAAAACATGATGACTGTCAGATTTGACAGAAAAAACATAGAAACATGGAGGACATGGATAGGAACAGGGCAAGCATACAAAGCTTTACAGACTTCAACAAAAAAAACTCTCTAGATCAAGATGCTACATGAAAATACATTTCCACTACGTTAGAGGCAAACTAGAATCTCATCTTCCACAACATATTACCTTGTCCGGCGAAGGTGGTGTCACCTTCACAGTTTCTGCCTCCTCCACCTTAAAAGGTTCCTCGACGTGCTTTGGATCACTGGGCGTGGCACTGCTGAAGAATGCACTGCCAGTTTTCAGCAAGACTGGCGATGAGCTGTCAGAACCCCAACACACAGAGGGAATTAGCAATCTCACAAAAAAAAGCAAGTAGCAGCCTGACTGCCCAGAAGCAAGGTATCAATCAAGAATACACCAGAAAACAGGCCCAGCCCTGGGACAGGGGAAACAAGTGATCACCCAGGATCCCCATGTCTAGGAGTAACACCGTCTTGCAAGCCTACAAATGCAGCTAAAGCACCCTTGCTACTCACAGTCAAGTAATGACACGGGGCACTCACAGATGGCCATCTGTTTGTTCCCTGGATATTGATGTGCTGACACACGGCCATGACTTATTAAGGATCAACCCACATGTGTTTTCACTAATCTCATTTTTTCTGCGTGTTCGCTCTGCAACAAGCATTTTTGTGGTTCTTGAGTTTTCTGGTTCACTAAGTAGGTTCTATCTGCAATAAGCAATTTTTCTGGTAGCATAGGACAGATAGAGACCTACAAGAAAACAATCAATTATAATTCTATCATTATTATATAAAACTAGTCACATTCTTATTTCAATGATGATTGATGATCAAAGTGAGTATCCATAAGTAAACATAGATCAACCGCAGATGTCTTATAATCTTGACACTAGAGGAATAACCAATGTGTATCTGTACCTGGAGAAAAGTCCACACAGCACATTTTGCGATTAATGGAAAATGCAAAATCGAAGAAAATACATTATAATATCTACTAGCAGGACCTCTTCTTCCAACTTCGCCCCGGGCCTACCAAAATGTAAGGAGTCAGGACCGGGCCCTGGCCAATGAAATCACGCCTCGTTCTCCAATCGATTCGCCCCAAGTCTAATGAATCCCCTAAGCGCCACTAAAATTGCCGCATGACCCAAGACAACCCAATCCACCGCAATGCTAAACATCGCATCCTCACACGAATCACATAGAGGGGTGTCGCTCACCTGAGACGGGAGGTCGGGGCGGAGGAGGAGCGGATCAAGCGGGCCACGGCCGACCTCATCGCCGCCGCACCTGTACTCACGATCTCGCCGAGGGCGAAGCGGGGAAGGAAGGGGGGGAATCGCGTGCAGGTGTTGCGCGCCGGGAGGGAAAGAGTGGGGGACTGGGGGAGCCTGGGAGGGCCGGAGGCGGAGGGGGTTCAAGCCTGGTGGCGGCGTGGCGCTTTTGGTGGAAGCGTAGGCGAAGGGAGGGAGCGCCACGTCCCGGGCTAGCGTGCGGTGCCAAGGCTGCCGAATCCGCTAGATAGCGCACATGCGTTTGGATTCCTTTTTATTTATTTGTTTTTGAAATTAAAAATTAAAATGCGTTTGGATTCAGCCGTTCAGGTGGTTGGCCGTTTCGTTAAAATTTATTTCTTTGCTGATACAACCCAACTATTCCCAGTGATTTCTCATAATGTTTTATAGTACATTACTTATCTTTTGTTCCATGTTGCGTTTCAACTTGCTATTTTTTCTTGGACAATTTATTTGTTCTCCATGTATAAATGTTGGTTCAAGCTGCATAAACGTTTTTGCTCCGTGTGTGTATGTAACTAGAAACCACGACGCGCCCTTGCCTTGCTACTGTTTGAGAGGAGTCAATATTTAATTGTTGGTTCACTAAGGGTATATTTGCATTGCATTTTTAATATCGAATTTAATATTTTAGTATTGAAGCACTGCCCCGCCGGACAAATGTCAAGCGAGTCGTTAGAAAATTGGGGACTGTTCCAAAATTTCAGAAGATGATATGTGAGCAATATGACTGTATGAGTATAGCCCATCTATGCAGGTGGAGACGATTGTACAATAGACGTGGAGATGAGGATTAAGTAGATCGAGAAAGCGAAGACGAAGACGTGGAGAATATAGTAGTAGGTCTGCCAATTTTGTAAATGGAATTTAAGTTCTAAGAGCAACTCCAATAGTTTGCTATTTTAGTTTGGCATCCATCTAATTTTGACAAAACATCAAAAATTAAATTCTAACAGTTTGGCAAAACAACTTGGTATCAATAGCAACTTAGCATCCCTGCCCTCGCCGCGCGTATATATGCGCGCAGCTATCCGCGACGCATCCTCACAAAGATGTGAAAAGGTATAAAAATAATTTTATTTTTTCTCAAAGTTCCTGATTTAAGTTTTAAGAGGTTGAAGGGTAGAAACATATTTTTGTTTCTCTCTCAAGGTTCCTTATGTAAGTTAATTTGGCAAATGAATTATGCCAAACTGTTGGAGATGAACTCTTTTTTACTTGGCATATTTTTTTAGAAGTTGACAAAACACTAGATTTGCCAAATAAAAATTGACAAACTCTTAAAGATGCTCTAACCGTGGAGAACAAAAGAGGTAAGTAAGACTTGACGAGAGCTCCACACAAGAGGTAACTAAAACTTGATGAGAGTTTTGCTAGTCACTGTGATCCTTGCCGCATCGGTATAATAATAGAAAAAGTTCATTTTCGGCCATCTTATTATCGGCTCAACTTGATTTTGACAATTGAATCGCAAGATCAGAAAATTTTTACCACTCATCAACTATTAAAATCGCTCAAATTTAGCCATTCGGTGGTTTGGGTGGGTGGTTTCGCTAACGGCCTGACGAGGACGCCAAGTGGTGTTGGACCCACATGTTAGCACCTCTCTCTCTCCACTTTCTTCTCTTTTCTTCACGTCAATGAAACCATGCACCAAAAGTGTCGGGTGGCCAAACTTAGTGGCATACCTAAGATTTTATCTAAGATATGCCGCAATAATTTTTTTATACATAATTCAGTAAAATCCATATACAAACGGTAAAAAGGTAAAATCCATATATAATTTGGTAACCAACTTTAAATTTCAAAGGAATCCGGTCCATCAAGTCTTAAATCAACGATTAAGTACAATTTGAGGGCCCCTCTAGAAGCTTTTTTTTGTTTTTGTGCCTCTGAAAAAAAGAGATGCAATACTCAATAATTCTACATAGAAATATGTAAATGCGTCGACGATCAATGGACCAGTAAATCCATAATTCATCGTTCTAAAAAAAATAGATCATAGTCCATAGCAAAACTAGGATTCTGAAATCGAACACCGGAGCTTTCGCACCATGAAACAATTGGGGGCGCAGAGGGCACGTCGCATCTTGGTAGCTTGGTAGGGACGGCGAGAAGGAATCCAGCACCAGCACGTAGCGCAGCGGAGGCCAGAGGGCTGGAGCCCCCAAGGAAGCGGCGGCTGCCATTCTATTTTGACGAGTTATTACTGCACGGTGCAAACGGAGTAAAATACAAGGCTTTCTCCAAATTTGTTATGGAGTGTCATCAAGATCTCTACACTCTCAAAATGTATTTTCACGTTTATGAATTTATCTCAAGATGTCATTCAGATTCCTAAATGTCATGTAAGTTCTTAAACTCTCAAATAGAATTTTAAAATCCCCAATCAAACAACAATAAACATATACGTGATCACTAGCATATGGTGGTTGTGAAGGCGACAAGTGAGAAACAAGTATTACCATCAGCGATATGTGACAAATTTTAAGATTTTAAAATGTGTTTTGAGGATTTAGAGACCTGACTGAAGCCCGAGGACAAGTTTGGAGACCTAACTATGCACTTTGAGAGTTTATGAACCTGAATGACACTTTAGACAAGTTTGGAAATATAAAAATGCATTTTGAGAGTTCAGAATCCAGATGACACCATAAGACAAGTTCAGATACCGACCGTGTATTTTACTCGTGCAAACGGCCCAGGGATTTGCTCACCACGATGATGGACTCCTGTGATCCTGTCCTAAGTGTGGTTAATGGGCCATCCATGCATCAGTACTTTTAGGAATGCCGTGGCACAGTTTGCTAACGTTTCCTCCCTCAAAATTATATATTGGGGGCTGTTAAAAAAGTTTTTTCCTCAAATATTATATCAACTCAGAGCAACTCCAAGAGACCCTTATATTATCCCAAAATCTTGTTTTGGGAGAAAAACACAAGAAATCTCCCTCCAACAGATCTCCTATTCTTTCCCAAAAAATACAGTGATGCTAAAAACTTCCCCATCGCCCCGCATATTTTCGTGTAGATGCTCCTCCCCCAATCGCTCATGGGGTCATGCCCCGTCAAAATCGGAGATGCAAGGAAGAAAATGACTTGCGCCTACGGAGCACAAATATATTTATTAAATTCCATCCATTTTTAAATGTGTTGGGTGGGTCTCACTGGAAGGCTGACTGGTTATTGTTGGGGAATAATTATTAGCAACCTGCTGTAGAGTGTCATGATTTTGGAAGAAAACTTTTTTAGTATAGTTCCCGAAAGATAGTTTTGGGATAAATTTTTTAGCATACCCTTGAAGACGCCCTAACAGATTGTTAATAATCAACTCCTAATATTTTAAAATAGGCCACATCATCATAATTGGACCCATTAATTAAGCAGCCCACCACGCCACTGCTCCGTCCTGATGCATGACTGGGCGATCACCACATGGAGCAACACCAAGATGTGAATTTATATATATATATATTTCAATTTACAAAATTATACTACCATTTTAAAATTTTACAAAATTATACCACCAACGCCGTGGGTCACGGCAGATAAGCTCAACCGCCGTGAGCCACGACAGCAGGAATCCAAAACGTCGTAGCCCACGGCGGTTGGGCGTACCGCCAACGGTCCGATGGGGCTGTGGTCCTAAACGCCGTGGCCCACGGCGGCTGACTCACCTATATAAAGGGGCGACGGCGGCCGCCGTTGCCCACCCCTACCGCCGCCGCAGCCTCTCTCTCCCTCTCTCAAGTACGGTTTCTTCCTTTTTTAATTAATTTAATTACTGTAATTAGTGTAGAAAATTAGATTTTAGTTTAAAAAATTTAGAAATTAGTTTAGAAAATGTGGATTTTAGTTTAGAAAATTTAGAAATTACTTTAGAAAATTTGGAAATTAGTTTAGAAAATTTAGATTTTAGTTTAGAAAATTTACATTTTAGTTTAGAAAATTGTAGAAATTGTAGAAATTACTTTATGTTGTTTAGAAATTCTAAAAAATTATTTTTTCTGTTTTACAAAATCTAGAAAATTTAGAAAAATAGTTTCCATGTTGTAGAAATTGTAGAAAATTACTTTATGCTGTTTAGAAATTCTAGAAAATTACTTTTTCTTTTCTAGAAAATGTAGAAAATGTAGAAAAATAGTTTTCATGTTGTAGAAATTGTAGAAAATTACTTTATCTTATTCAGAAATTCTAGAAAATTATTTTTTCTATTCTAGAAAATGTAGAAAATGTAAAAAAATAGTTTTCAGGTTGTAGAAAATGTAGAAAATTACTTTATCATGTTTAGAAATTCTAGAAAATTTCTTTTTCTTTTCTAGAAAATGTAGAAAATGTAGAAAAATAGTTTCCATGTTGTAGAAATTGTAGAAAATTACTTTATACTTTTTAGAAAATCTAGAAAATTACTTTTTTATCTAGAAAATGTAGAAAATTTAGAAAAATAGTTTTCATGTTCTAGAAATTGTAGAAAATCACTTTATATTGTTTAGAAATTCTAGAAAATTACTTTTTTCTAGAAAATGTAGAAAATTAGTTGATCAGTTCTAGAAAATATAAAAATGTAGATATTACTTTATATGGTTTTTTTATTTATTCATTTAATTTTTGTATGCAGCTGCAGCTATGGATCAGGCTCAGGATCAGGCTCGGGCTGAGGCTCAGGCTCGGGCTGCGGCGTACGTGACGCCCGAGTTGTTGGAGGCTCAGGTCGACCGCAGGCACCGCTCGTACTTGTCCGCTGTCCTCGGTGAGGACCTTGGACACGTACATTCTCACACTACGCGGACGTTGTTGCCGATCCACAACCGTTGGGTTCCCAAGTACGTGAATTTACCTTTGTTATATGTACATTTATTTATTCTTTTGTTATTAACTAATAAATTTACCTTATTTGTTTCAGGCTACGCGCTGCAGAACTGCTGTCTGTAGCGCGGTTAGTCGAGGGGGACAGGCTGCGGGACACGATTCCTCGTAAGGATCGCATCACGCGGTTCCAGTTCGATTTCTCCCTCCTCTGCGCGCTTCTCGACCACTGGAGGCCGGAGACCCACACGTTCCACTTCACCGTCGACGAGCTGACGGTGACTCTCCAGGACACGTCCCTGCTGATGGGACTACCTTATGAGGGCGAGCCGATGGGGCCCGTGGACATCTCGGCGGACTGGCGTACCGAGTTCCTTGCTCGGTTCGCGAACGTTCCTCGGAACGATCGCGCCCCCGCCGCGTACCACGAGTTCACGAACGCTCACGGACCCACCTTGAGCTGGTTACACCAGTTCAGCGTACGTACCTTCACCTTATGTTTTTCTTCGTTTTTGAATATATGGAGACAATGTTACTAACGTTTGATTTTGTTTGTGTAGACTGATTACCTGCCAGATGACGCCGAGGACGAGACAGTCGACAAGTTCTTCAAGGTGTACCTGTTGTGGCTATTTGGGTTCGTCTTGTTCTGCAGTTCGCAGGGAGACGCGGTGTCGGGGTTTGTTATCGCCGGCAAGTAAATTTATATAAGAGCGCGTGTTCTGATCCGCACGGTAGCACATGAGACACTCGGGGTTATACTGGTTCGGGCCTCCGGAGAGTAATATCCTACGTCTAGTCTGAGAGGAAATGTTCCTTATGCTCGGGAGTTTGTAGTAGGAGGTACAAACAAGTCGGGAGAGGGTGCAGAGCCCAAGTCCCTGGTGTGCGGGTGGTTCAAGTAGCAGAAGTCTGCGTACGTGAGTGAGTGAGTGCTTGCGGTGTTTGTATGAGATGAGATATCGATGCTAAGTGCGTGTGGGGGTGAAAACGAACATGTCTTGTGAGTGCCTCTGTCTCTCCCTTTTATAGTCGCAAGGGAGAGGCCTAGGGCGGTTACATCGAGTATGTGAGCTGGTCTACAGTGCGAGATGTCCTTCTCTGCGTCGTGCTGTCAGGCAGCAGCAGCGGCGAAGCACTGTTACGGAGCCTTGGGTGACGATGTAGATCCCGTGCGTCCCAAGCAGCCGGCCCGAGGCCCCCCGCGCCCTTCTCCGAGTAGTTAGTCGGGTACAGGAGGCAGAGTACGTGCCCTGATCCCGTTAGTGGATCAAGGGCTTGTCTTTTCTTGGTACTGTAGGAACGGAGTAGTCTGCACCGCGGCGATCGAGGGATAGGCGACGGCTTGCACTGTGCTATTGGTGGCACAACGTTTCCCGTGCCCTTCGTGGTACGGTGCGTACCGTCCCTGCAGAGGAACGGCAGGAGGATCCATCCTCTGACTCAGGATCGACCTGGTCAGGGCGGACCGGCGCGGGGAGGCTGGCACGTGGCGAGTTGCGTACCTGGGTATCACGGGACACCAACGGGGCCCGTGTACCTGCGGCCTTGACGGCCAAGTCTTGAACTGGTCGGAGACGGGAAACTACTCATGCGAGTAGGTGATCTACGCCGCGTCTCCCGATGCTTAGGGCGTAGTGTGTATTGTACTGTACGTTGTTCAACGTCCATTACGCTGTCCGCGGTACGATGGCCACTGTGCCGTTCGTGGCAGGGTTCGACGAATCCGTCCCCTGGCACCGAATCGGCCTGGCCCGGGCGGACCGCTGCGGCGGAGCGGACACGTGGCGTCACGCGTGGGAGCGTACGCGGAGATCCCGGGATCCCAATCTGGTGGGCCCACGCACCCCATGCCTTCGCCGCGAAGCCTGCGCGGGTCGGTGACGGAAACTACTCGTGCGAACGAGTAGTCGTAGCTGCGGGACGGAAACTACTCGTGCGAGCGAGTAGCCGCGGCCGTGAGGCGGAAACTACTCGTGCGAGCGAGTAGTCGGGAGTGGAGGTGGAAACTTGTCGTACGGGCCACCATGCACTCGGGGAAGAGGGTGCGGACGGCCGTGGGCCGCCTGCCTTCTGGCCCATGGCGGAAACTGGTCGTACGAGCCTTCACGTGCTCGGGCAGCGTAACACTCGTTGTGTTAGCTGCCGAAGCATGCCGGACGTGGGTCCGTACTGTGTTTTTCAGGGGTCTTGGTGGGCCCTGGTCCATGGCCTCGTCACGTGGTGTCGAGGTACTTGCTCCCCCACGCTCGGAGGATTGCCGAGGCGCCCTTGGACGCGGTGCCCCAGATCAGTTGGGGCAACGCTGTTCTTGCCTGCACGTACAGGGGCCTGTGCTCGGGGGTGCTGAGGGGTCGTTCTGACCAGGCGATCCTTCTCGGCTGTCCTCTTTTTCTTCAGCTCTGGTGCCACGAGCGGTTCCTGATTGGTCGACCCTACGTCTCTCACGACCCGTACGAGCCCCTGCCAGAGGGTCACGACCCCAACGACCGTTTCACCATGGGCCTGCAGATCCACCCACCTGACCCGTTGACGTACCCTCGCGACCAGACGCGGGCCGCAGCGCAAGCAGACAGGCTGCACAACAAGAAGAGGCGTTGCTAGATTAGGATGACTACTTTGTATTATGTCAGCAGCACTCTTATTTGTGATGATGACTACTTTTTATTATGTCATTTTGCTTTTCGTTATTACCTCGTTTTCTGTGTCATAAAGTTAAAAAAATCATTGCGACCGCCGTGGGTCACGGCGGTAGGTTCCAACCGCCGTGGCCGACGGCGGCTGCCGTGCTTATATAAAGGGCGATGGCACCAGCCGTCCCGCCCCACCCTACCGCTGCCTCCCTCTCCCCACGGGCTGCTACTCCCTATTAGGTAAGTTTCCTCTCTTTATTTATTTTATGTAATTAGTTAAATTAGTTTCGAATAGTGTAATTAGTTTAGATATTTTATAACAGTAACTAGAGATGTCTACTGCTGCTGCTGGAGGGGGTGAGGATGGTAATGGTGATTGTGATTCGTCACACCACAAGGGGAAAAACACAAATACACCACCTGATCCGAAGAAAATGAGCACGTTGGAAAGAGGTATGCTTCGTTATTTGCAAGGAAAAACTGCAGATGCCATTACAACAGGAGAGGAACCTCCTTGGGATGCTCTTTATGCTCCACCAGACATGCATCATTATTTGCAAGCAAAAACTGCAGAGGGCATTGCAAGAGGAGAGGAACCTCCTTGGGGTGGTCGTTATGCTCCACCAGCAGACCCGTGTGTTGCTAATCCACCTACTATAAAAGCTACCAAGAAAGCTAAACCTTCGTCGTCACATTGCAAGAATGGCCGAAGTTTGTCATTTTGTATGATGTTGTAGTCTTTCCTGCAGTGCTGTAATATTTGAACTACTATTTCCTTTGAATCATGGTACTGTAATATTTGAACCGGATCTTATTGTGATTGTCTTCTCAATAATTGAACCAATATTCCTTAATTTTCTTTTTTTCCTTTCATAAAGTAAAAAATAATAAATGACCTTAACCGCCGTGGGCCACGGCGGCTGGTCCTAACCGTCGTGGGCCACGGCGGCTAAGGAAAATCGTGAACGCCCCAAACGCCGTGAACGCCCTCCAACCGCCGTGGGCCACGGCGGTTGCATAGTAAACGCCGTGGCGTACAACAGCGTACGCCACGGCGTTTACTATGCAACCGCCGTGACCCACGGCGTTGGTGGTATAATTTTGTAAAATTTCAAAACGGTAGTATAATTTTGCAAATTGAAAAAAAAAATATAAAAAAAATTCCCAAGATGTCGAGCTCTTGGAGGACTAGGACAAGGGCCACAAGGTCCAAGCTTCTTATATCACAATCGATGGCCAGCTCAATTCAGAGTTGCTGGACTCTGGACTGCTTATGTGCAAATCACCTGGGCATGTTGATGGTGCTGAGCGAGCCTTGCAGAACCCAAGAGGAAAAAATTGGAAGCATCAGCCATAACTTTGAGTACTCTGCCTATAGTTGGAGGAAAATGGAACTATCAGCCATAACAAGCAAAGCTTAATCTCCACTATGCCTATAGTTTTGAGTACTCTGCACTAAGATCGTTTGAGTACAAACTTCAGTTTCAGTCAATTCAACATGACAAGTTCCAACTACTGATCAAGGAACCAAGAACAGATATGTGTGTGTCTATGTGTGCCGTATTCTTTGTACCATGGAACTACATCTACCAGCAGCTAATAAAGTATCAGATCAAACATTCTTGCAATTATTGGAACTGCAATTGGCACCTTGCAATTCATGATTCCTTCTCTACCACCTAGCCACAAAGAAAAAGCCTACACAATATTCTCTTCACATCGCAGATCACTACAGCTAGATGAACTGCCCCATTCAGTATAAGAAATCCATCTCATCTCACAGAGGATTTAGCAGAAGAGCTTCTGAATCATACCATTCACAAATGAGTTACTGTTTGTTGATTGTTCAAAGGTACCAGAGAGGTCGTCGCTCGATGGGTACCGGGTACAACATCACCGAAAGCGAATCGAAATCGCCACCGGCAAGGACTGCCATCGGAGGGTGGGGATGTCCACCTTGCAGATCACCGGTCAGGTCAAGGTCCTGGTCCTCGCCGCTGCAGCTCTGCAAATTTCCCCTGCCGCCGGTCCATTGTTGGATGTGATCGCTGCCTGGCCATCAAGGGTGCTGGCCGTCGGCGAGAACCAAACGCGGTTGTAGCCTCCCGCCACCGTGACTTACTAGCCTCTGCCGGACAGGAGCAGTTGGCCGTGGTGGCTACATGAACCGCCCTCACGCCGCCGCCGACCCTTGCCGCCGCCGCTGTCAGTCCTCGCCGCCACCTCCGCTGTCCCTCGCGGCTTCTGGTCTTCTAAGAACGCGCGTGCGGCAGGAAAATCCGCAGGAAAAGGATCCACGCGCGGGACTGTGTGCATGCGAGCGGATTGGGGACGCAACCCAGACGCGAATATATGCGCGGTGACACCGACAGGTTTCGCGATGCAGAAACATTGGGGGAGTTTTAGAGGAGCTGTTGGAGTCAATTTTTTCTCTCCCAAAAATGGTATTAGGAGAAACATTAGCAATCTCTTGGAGATGCTCAGTTTTGTGATTCGATAGTCAAAATCAAACTGAGTCAATAGTTGGATGGTGGAAAATAGACTTTTTCTAAAATAATTATAGAAGAAAATTTTGGTATTTTGGATCCTAAAGTTCATCTTTTGACTCATTGTTGGTACCTCTACCGCGACCACTTCGATCGCAAACTTGCACACACTGGTGGAAAAAAGACCTTTGTTCTCAAGTATTTGTCCCGGTTCAACTTTGGAGCCGGGACAAATGCTATTGGGGCGACGTAGCCTCGGAAAGCTGTTTGCGCCGCCTCCCCTTTAGTCTCGGGTGGTAATACCACCCGGGACTAAAGGCCTGGCGTCCAACGGCTCTGAGCCGCAATTATTGGCGCCAAACTTTAGTCTCGAGTGGTGTTACGACCTGAGACTAAAGGGTGAGCCTTTCGTCTCGGGTCGTAACACCACCCGGGACTAAAGTTTTTGTCCCGGGTGGTATTACCACCCGAGACTAAATGCTCATCTTTAGTGTAGGGTGGTAATACCACCTGGGACTAAAGGGTGGCTCCTATATATCCTTGCCTCCCTTCTTCTTCCTCTGCCCGAGCTAACATTCACCCGAGAGCTAAGTTCTTCTCCATGGCGCCTCTCTCCTAGGGAGGTGATGTCCAATTTTTTCGTCATCAATTTGTGAAGATTACTCTCCTCCAAAGTGTTGCTAAGGTTTGATTCTTCATCCTTCCTTAATTTGTTATGATTAAATTTCGTTTTTATGGTTAAAAATGGACAAAATATGGATTTAAATTTTTAGGTGGTAGAGGAGCTAAGAGATGATGTTTTCAGATGTTTTAGATTTAGCTAACATTGCATTTAGTTTCACATATTTTTAAGCATAGTTTCACATAGGGATTTATCCTCTAATTTTATAGTTTTTGCTATAGAGATAATTGATTTTAACTTTTAGATGAGAGATGCATTTAATTTTACATTTAGCTTAATTTAGTAGAAGTTAGTTTATTAAAAAAATGGTCACTACCAAATGAAAATATATTACCTACCTATTTCATTCATTTTTGTTAAGCATTTCTTGTTTTAATTTAGAATACATTTAGTCATTCTCTTATTTTTTTCTTTTTTCCATATACAGTCGGTTGGTTCTCTACCAGTGGCCTTACATCACCAAGCTACATCCCTACATCTCCTACCTAGCTACGTCACCGGCGAGCTGGGGCTATACGTGGCTCGGTGACGTAGGACTGTAGCTAGGTAGGAGATGTAGGGCTGTAGCTAGTTGATTTGGAACTGTAAGTGGGAGAGCGATGTGCGTGTATATGATGGTGAGGTGAGGCTGTAGTTCGTAGATGATCAGGGTCATTAGAAAAGGTATAGTACTACCTACTTCCATTGTTTTATCTTTTAGAGATTATTAAAGACAATATAAATTTTATTACATTCATGTTTATTAAGTATTTTGTGTATTTTTATTCGAAAGATTTAAAATGTTATTTGCTGCAACATCTAGAAATTCAGACATATAGTGCACCGCCTCCGGTACCGATAGGAGCAAGTTGTTCAAGCATAATGTTTTGAGTGACACCTCTCAGGAGGTTAGCTTCAGCATATACAGTAGCTCTTAGTAGACACCTTATTCAGAGAGTGAGAGAGAGAATGTCGACATCATGTTTGATCAGCTTGCTCCGTCGGTACCGGAGGTAGTGCACTATGTCAGCTTCTAGATTTTGAACCACTGCTTTGAACACATCTCTGAATTCGCATATTGTCTTCAAATCATCAACATGTTCAGGAACCGTATTTGATTTTTATATAGAATAAATAATGAAGTTATTTTTTCACGATGGAGATGAACCGGCAATGGATGTACAACGCCGACAGATGGTCAGCGGAGTACATTAACGGCATGCATGGTTTTCTCGAAGTGGCGAAACAAAACAAGGATGCGAGTATGTTCATGTGTTGTCCATGCTCTGATTGCAGAAACGAAAGAGACTACCATGACCCAGGCACACTTCACCTCTACTTGTTGAAATACGGATTCATGCCGAACTATGTGGTTTGGACCAAGCACGGTGAAAGAGGGGTTGTGATGGAAGACGACAAAGAAGAGGAGGAGGGTATTCCGGACTGGGCCGCAGGTCAAGCTTTTGCAGATACTTTAATGGAAGATGATGACGAAGAAGAGTTACCAGCACATGCTGACGGGACTACCGATGGTCTCGGTCAGGTTCTACAGGATGCACATAGGGACTGTGAAAACAAAAAAGAAAAGGTAAAGTTCCAGCGTATGATCGAAGATCACAGAAAACTGTTATACCCAGATTGCAAGCCAGGTCACAAAAAGCTTGGTACTATAGTAGAAATGCTGTAATGAAAGGCAAAACATAGTGTATCTGATAAGGCATTTGAAGGGATGCTAAAAATTGTGAAGGACAAGCTTCCCGAGAACAATGAATTACCATCCACCACATATGAAGCAAAACAGGCTGTGTGCCCTCTTGGGTTGGAGGTACAGAAGTTCCATGCATGCCCTAATGATTGCATCCTATATCGGGGTAAGGATTACGAGAATTTGGATGCTTGTCCTGTGTGCAAAGCGCTACGTTATAAGATTCGGTGAGATGAAGATGCTGGTGATCTCCAGGGGCACCGTGACAAGACGAAGAGAGTTCCGGCGAAGGTTATGTGGTATTTTCCTATAATACCACATTTGAAGCGTTTGTTCCGGAACAAAGCACATGCTAAGTTGATGAGATGGCACGCCGAGGAACGTAAGCAAGACAACCTGCTGAGACATCCGACTGATGGGTCTCAGTGGAGAAAGATTGATAGAGAATTCAAGACATTTTCTGAGGACGGGGAAAGGAACATAAGGTTTGGTTTAAGTACGGATGGTTTCAATCCATTCGGGGAGTTTAGCAGTGGTCATAGCACTTGGCCTGTGACCCTATGCATGTTCAACCTTTCTGGTTGGGTGTGCATGAAGCGAAAGTTCATTATGATGCCGGTGCTCATCCAATGTTCAAAACAACCCGGCAACGACATTGATGTGTACCTAAGACCGTTGGTCGATGCACTATTACTACTATGGCGGGAAGAGGGCGTATGTGTGTGGGATGAGGATAGGCAAGAGAACTTCGATCTACGAGCATTATTGTTCATAACCATCAACGATTGGCTTGCCCTAAGTAACCTTTCTGGGCAGACAAACAAGGGATATCGGGCATGCACGCACTATTTACATAGAACACAAGTTATTCATCTCAAAAACTATAAGAAGGTCGTGTATAATGGTCACCGTTGTTTCCTTCCAACTAATCACCCCTTACGGAAGAAAGGGATGCATTGGAAAGGGAAGGCTGACCATTGTACGAAGCCACCCCATTTTAATGGAGATGCCGTATTTGAGATGGTAAATGATCTAAGGGTAGTCTTTGGAAAGGGTGCCGGTAGTGAACCTGTTCCAACTGACGCCAACGGGCGTGCACCAATGTGGAAGAAGAAATCTATATTTTGGGAGCTACCTTATTGGCGTAGCCTTGAGGTCCGACACGCAATTGACGTGATGCACCTTACGAAGAATCTTTGCGTGAATGTGCTAGGCTTCATGGGTTGTTACGGTAACCCGAAGGATACCAATGAAGCACGAGAGGACCTGAAAGAATTTCATAAGATTCCCAAAGTTCCGCAGGAGGGTGATGATGAAACTGATCCAGAAGAGGATGATGATGATGTTGATTACTTTGGTCCTGCTAGTTACACTCTCACCAAGAAAGAGAAGGAAAGTGTGTTTGATTTCCTGAACAGTATTAAGGTTCCGTCTGGCTACTCGTCGAATTTAAAGGGGATCATAAATATGAAAGAGAAGAAGTTCACAAATCTAAAGGCCCACGACTGTCACATGTTGATGACACAGTTGCTTCCAGTTGCGTTGAGGGGTGTTCTATCAGAGAATGTACGATTATTGGTCGTAAAGGTTTGTGCATTTCTCAATGCCATTTCACAGAAGGCAATCGATTCAGCCAAGCTAGGAAAGCTACAGAATGATGCGGTTCAATGTCTTGTCGGCTTTGAGTTGGCATTTCCACCTTCCTTCCTCGATGTTATGATGCACCTCCTGGTACACCTTGTGAAAGAAAATTACTATTCTCGGTCCAGTATACCTTCACAACATGTGGCCTTTTGAGAGGTTCATGTCGATCCTCAAGAAATATGTTCTTAACCGTGCCCGTCCGGAAGGAAGCATTGCCAAGGGATATGGAACTGAGGAGGTCATTGAATTTTGTGTTGATTTTGTCGACACAATTGACTCAATTGGGCTTCCAGTATCACGACACGAGGGGAGGCTACAGGGAAAGGGCACCATCGGAAGGAAATCAAGTTTGAGCAATAATACTGATTTGTTCCATAAAGCACACCTAACAGTCCTGCAACAATCATTACTGGTGACTCCGTATAGGACGGAACACAAGCAGATTATTGCTTCTCAAAATCCAACCAAATCCCCAGTCTGGATTGCACGCTGTCACTTGGAAACATTTCCCTCGTGGTTGAGAGAACAACTCATCGGTAACTCAATGATTCATCCACAACTAGTTTTGTTAGCCAGGGGACCTTGTAGCACAATTACAAGATTTCAAGCTTACGATATGAATGGTTACAATTTTTACACAAGAGCTCAAGATCGCAAAAGCACAAAGCAAAATAGTGGTGTCCGTATGGACGTCATCGGAAAAGATGGGGGCAAGACCTGCTATTATGGTATCATAGAAGAGATATGAGAGCTTGAGTACGGAGCGATGAATGTCCCTCTGTTTTTTTGCCAATGGGTAAACCTGAATGGCGTAAAGAAAGATGAATATGGAATGACAATAGTAGACCTTACCAAGATTGGGTTCAAAGATTATCCATTCGTGCTTGCCAAAGATGTGCATCAGGTTTTCTATGTCAAGGATATGACTAGCTTACCGAAGAATAAAAATCCCCAAGAAGGACCACAAGAGGCAAAGCGTCACATAGTTCTTCCGGGTAAAAGAGTAATCGTGGGAGTCGAGGACAAAACAGATCAATCCGATGATTATGATCAGTTTGATGGCATGCCTCCGTTCGCTGTCGAAGTTGACCCAAGCATATTACTTGGACGTGAAGAGACACCGTACTTACGTGCTTGAGATTAATGTCATCCTGTAATGATTATTGTTTAATCAATTGTGTAATGCTAATTTGATCGACTCTGTTATTGCATTGATCTCAAACTTATGCTAATGTGTTGTATTTTGGTCCCAAATGTTTCGGAATGCTTGCATATGTCTTGTGAGAATGAATGAACCACCAAGTTTGATATTTTTTGAATAAATTCAGTATTTATTTCGATTTAATTGAATTTCAGTTGTGATGCACATCAATATTGCAAACGAAAATTGAAATTGAATATTTCAAACTCTAAAACATATTTTTGCAAAGCAAAGTAGAGCTCTTTAGATTTTTCTGAATTTGTTTATTATTTCTTCGGTTTAATTGAATTTAAGTGGTGATGCACATCAATATTGCAAATGAAAATTGAAAGTGAATGTTTCAAACTCTAAAATATATTTTCTCATAGCAAAGTTGACTTTATTAGATCCTAACTAAATATAATTTTGCATGGTTGAAATAGTAAAAGTTACTATATTTTTTTAATTTCAAAGAGATATAATGTGAAAATAAGGAAAGAAATAGGGGAAAAACACTTCCCGCCCAAAATTACACTTTAGTCCCGGGTGGGGTTACGACCCTAGACTAAAGGGGAGCCTTTAGTCTCGGGTGGTAACACCACTCGGGACAAGAGGGCGAAATTTTGCCCTTGGGGGGCCCTCCCGCGCGAAAGGGGCATTTAGTCCCGGGTGGCGTTACGACCCGAGACAAAAGGGGGGGCCTTTTGTCTCGGGTCGTAACGCCATCCGGGACTAAATGCTCTTTGCTCCCGGGTCTGTTTACGACCCGAGACTAAAGAGGGGGGTCATATATATCCACGGACCCACCCCTCTTCTCCCCAACTCCTCCACTTCACTCTCCGCCGTCGCCCCTGCTTTCTACGCCGACCGTCGTCGTCCCCCGCCGTCACCCCTGCCTCCGTCGTCGTCTCCCCTGCCGTCGTCGCACCCTGCTGTCATCTTCCCCGTCGCACCCCGCCGTACCTGCCCGCGCCTGGCCGTCGCTCCCGCGCCCGGCCGGTGCGCGCCGCCGTCTTCATCGCGCCCGGTGCCATCGATCCGCGCCGCCCCGGCGTCCCCGACCGGCTCCTCCCCTCCACGCCACGCTCGTCGATCCGAGTCGTCCCCGGCTCCTCTCCTCCACGCCGCGCCATCCGAAGCTCCCGGCCGCCGTCAATCCGTCCGCACGCCGCCGTCGACCCCGCTCCCGACCGCCGTCCCCGCGCTCGGACGTGTCGTCCCCACGCCCGTCCCCGTCTCCGCGCCGGCCCCCACGTACGCCCGGCCGCCGTCTCCGCCTCGCCCGGCCGTACGTCGCCGCCGCCGCACGTCGACCCCGCTCTCCCTCCGCCGCGCCCGGCTGTCGCCCGCCGCCGGTGCTGGCCGCCGTTGCCCCCTTGAGGCCGCCGTTGCCCCCCTGCCGGTGAGGGTATTTGCTGACGTCTGCCCCTGATGGCTGACGTCAGCATTTTTTTTATTTTTGTTTTTAATTTATAGATTTACAATTGATTATTGTATTTATTTATGAATTTAGATTAGAATTAGAGATTTAGAATTGAATTTAGATTTTAGATTTGAACTAAGGTATTTAGATTTTAGATATGAATTTAGATTTTAGATTTGAACTTAGGTATTTAGGTTTTAGATTTGAATTTAGAGATTTAGATTTCAACTTAGAGATTTAGATTTGAATTTAATTAGTGTTTTTAGATGATATGTATTTAGAGATGAAATATGTATTTAGAGATATTAATTTTTTCGCTGGCCGACACTTATTTAGTATCGCTCGACACGCTCGACCCCGCCCGACACTTAGGTTTTCTCGCTCGACCCCGCCCGACACTTAGGTTTTCTCGCTCAACTCCCGCCCGACTCGCTCGACCCCGCCCGACACTTAGGTTTTCTCGCCCGACTCCCGCCCGACTCGCTCAACTCCCGCATGACAGTTAGATTTTCTCGCTCGACTCCCGCCCGACACTTAGGTAGTCTCGCTCGACTCCGGCCCGACTCGCTCGACCCCCGCCCGACACTTAGGTAGTCTCGCTCGACTCCTGCCCGACACTTAGAAATTCATGTATATTCTTAGAAATTTATGTACTCAGAAATTCATTTATGTGCTCAGAAATTCATTTATGTATTCAAAAATTCATTTATGTGCTCAGAAATTCATTTATGTGCTCAGAAATTCATTTATATGCTCAGAAAATCATTTATGTGCTCATAAATTCATTTATGTATTCAGAAAATTATTTATGTGCTCAGAAATTCATTTATGTGCTCAGAAATTCAATTATGTGCTCAGAAATTCAATTATGTGCTCAGAAATTCATTTATTTTCTTAGAAATTCATTTATTTTCTTAGAAATTCATTTATGTGCTCAGAAATTCATAGAAATTTCTAGTTATGGATAACAATGAGGACGATGATCGGATTATGGAGAACCTTATTACTGGCGGTCCAAATACCGAGCTCCCAGCCTTCACCGAGGAGGAGCGTAGCCAGGCGGACGCGTTCCTCAACATAACCGCGGACATCGACACCCGCACCGCGGACATCGACACCCGCGCCGAGGACAATAATGAAGACCTTTTCATAGTTAATGCAGAAGGTTCCAACGAGGTATATATATCATGCATTAAGTTCATCATGCATTAAGTTCATTCTGGAACCCCGCATGAATAACAAATCCGCAACTTGTAGACTTCAACCTCGACAAGCAAAAAGACTAAGAGAGGGCGTACAAAAGTAATCGTCGATCATGACATGAAGTTTCATATCACTGAAGTCAACGAGCTTGGCCAGCCATGGGAACCAAAGAAGGTCAGGGACAAGTTTGTGTCCCAATGCGGTGCTATTGTGTGGGACAACGTGCCCATATCGTATAGAGAATGGAAGGGAAAGGAAGATAATCCATGGGTGGTTCCGGATTCAGTTAAGAATATGTTATGGGATGATATCCTAAAACACTTCACACTTCCACCGGGCGTGAACGCAAACCTTGTGAAGCAGTGGACTCTCACGAAGATGGCAACTCAATTGCAGTGTTTCAAGAAGTAGCTGCACAGAGATTATATCAAGAAGAATCGAACTCCAAATTTTGATGATTATCCCAAGCTAAAGGATCACTAGCAGTCCTTTGTGGATTACAAGAATAGTGAAGAATTCGCCAAGAAGAGCGCACGAGCTCAGAAAAGTGCCAGTAAGAAGACGGATTACAACCATCATCTTGGTCGAGGTGGTTACGCGGTTGCAGCACCCAAGTGGCGGAAGATTGAACAAGACCTGCTCAACAAAGGTATCGTACCAGCTAGGAATGAAAGTGGTGTGGATAATTTCCGCATCCGATCCGATCCGAATCCGAATTATGCGAATATGGAGAAGTGTTTTTGATATTCATGCGGATGTGGATAATCCGAATCTGATTGTGTGCGGATGCGGATTAGGATATGGTGTTAATGATATCCGACGGATATGGATTATCCGATAATTGAATGCGGATAATCCGAGGCCTATAATAGGATATCCGACTACTATGACAGCCTAATACGCCCCATACACTATGACCTTTTACCTATACATAATTTTTTAGCCCACAAAATTTTAGTTATATATATAGTGTGCAAATTGTGTGCACGTGCATCAAAAACCCTAGCCGCAGTCCTGCGTAGAGCACCATTTGTCACAATTTGAAACTGAATATAAGCATGTATTATCTGACTATATTAATCCGCATCCACTCCGACACCGATCCGACTCCGCACCATATCCGACATTCGAAAAAATCCGCATCTGTAACCACATCCGTGTAACATCCGCTCCGCTCCACATCCGACAAAAAAATATGGATGTGGATTTGGTAAAGGTATTATCCGATCCGATCCGCTTTCATCCCTAGTACCAGCGGTCTTTGACTGGGAAGAACGATCGAAAAATTGGTATTATACCCGCGGTGGAAGACTGAACCCTGATGATGGTTCCCTCGAATTCCCACCCGCGTTACGGGAGGCGGCACTTAGATAATGAAAAAGGTTGAAGACATCAAAGCGGGCAGATTGGTTCCTGATAGAGAGATGGATGAGCTCACTTTGGTGCTCGGGAATCCGAAACACCCAGGACATTGCACGGGCTACGGGGTAGTCCCGTGGAAGTTTGCTTTCAGGGGAAGCGCCGACACCTACAGAAGCTGTAAAAGAAGAAGAGAGCGTGAAGAGGGGCAGTGGCGCGAAATGATGGAGCAGAGACTTAAAGAACAAGAAGAACGTATGAAGGAAGAGGTTGCACGACGAGTCACCACCGCGGTAGCTCAGATCACCCCTGCCGGAGCACTGCCCCAAGCACCGGTGGACCCCATCATTAGCCCTTCCGCTCGCAAAAGCAGCTGTGCTTCCACAGAGGCCCCCGAAGAACAAAGGGCGACAAACCAAGAAGAAGTTCAAGTAGAGGACAACGAACGGTACCCTGTGGATGAACCCTGTCAGCGCACCGTATGTGAGCTGCACAAGCCGATCAGCAACATCACAATGAAGGTATAAACCTGATTATACGTGCAATTATCTCAACCTTTGATGCATATCTCAGGCATTTAATAACTTCATCATTTCTCTACATATATATAGGTGGCGTACGGAATGGCTTTAGCACATCTCCCAGGATGTACAAGCCACGGCATGCAGATTCCAACTGGCCACGCCTCAGTTGGTTTGGAGGAGATTGCTAACCCAAAATTTAACGACATAGAGCTAGACATCCCAGGAGTCACACCCTGAAATTTCCAATTTCAGGATGTGAATAGGAATAATAATTAAATAACAATTTTCTCTCAATTTTAAAATTTTCTCAACATTTATTTTCTTTATAGGAAATATAGTATAGGAAAAAAACTTTGTTTGATTTTCAAAATTAAATAAATGGTTCGATGAGTGTTGCATTCATGCCGAAGCATCTTGGTCTTTGTTGAGTGCAAAATGTTTTAAAAACACGCTTAGGTGCTGACCAAACCCTTCTGAGAATTTTTCAGATTTTTCTGGGATTTATTCTCATTTTCTCTGAGCATTTTCTATTTATTAGAAGGCTCTAAAATCTTTTTCATGGGCTCCAAATATTTTATTTGGATTGCTCGTGTCTCCATCTAGCTCTGGGAATTTTCGTAGAATTTTTGGGATTTTTAGAATATTTTTCGTGGCTTTAATGGATTATCTAGCTATTTCTAGATTATTCTTTTTCACGAAAATGTTTTCTAAAAATAAAAAGAATTTTTTTTCTTATTTCTTCCTCTTTCGGCCCGCGGCCACTTTCAGCCCAACCTTTAGAAGTCCAGCAATGCGCCCTCATCTCCTCCGCGTATTCGCTCATCGCCCACGATCTCGGCCCAACTTGCAAGATTCGGCCCAGCTTTGGCCCGCCTTGCCTCTCCCTTGCCGCTGCCGCTGACAGGCGGGGTCCGCCTGTCATCGCCAACCTCCAGCCGTGGGGGAACCGGACACAGGTGTCCCGGCCAATCCCGGCATGGCCGCCGCGCCCCCTTGGCGTGCACGCCGGGGATTCTCGGCCTCCGCGTGACCCCGGCCGCGTCGCGCGTCCTGCCCTAGCTGTCGCCTTCGCCCGTGCCTCGCCCCTGCTCTGTGCCGCACGCCGGAGCAGAGCACCGGCCGCCACTCGGTCCGCCGCTGTCGAAGCTGACGACTCCACAGGGGCTCCGCTTTGCCGAGCTACGCGTGGGCAGCCGCTCGTCGACCCCGTCCCGCCGCCGGAACACCACCACGGCTTCAACCCGAGCCGGTCGCCGCCATTCGCCGTCAAGGTTCGCCGCCGGCCGCTTGCTGATTCGCCGGCTCCGTCCGTCCCCGGGCAACTCAAGGCCGCCAGCCGCCAGGAGCGCCTCCACGACGAGCCGCACACCCGCCACCGCTTCCTGGAGCCGCGGCATCACCGGAGCATCCTCGCCACGTGGAGTCCGAACCGGCTGACGCAGAGCTCCGCCGCCGGCCGGAAATGAGGCCCTCCCCTTCATCCCGTTCGCTGGTGAGCACGCCCACAGGTTCCCCTCGATCTCCTCTCTCTTTTCCCCCACTCAACCGAGCCCCTCGCCGTCCCAGTCGCCGGCGACCTCATCAGCCGGGAGCCTCCTGTCCGCCCGTGCGTACCCTGTCTGGAGGTAGAAGAAGACATTTGGTCTTTCTGCGTTTAGGCCCCTGCAGTTCTTTGAAATCGTGAGTCGCATCTCGCCGAGGCCAGCCGTCCGATCTAGAGCCTACGGCCCAGATCTGATCTAAGCTGAGTCAACCCGGCGTATACCGATCAACTCAGCCTAGTCGTCGCCGTCTTACAGAAAAACCCTTAGGTTTCTTTGGTTTCGCAAACAGATCCTTCATACTTCAAAAGTTATTAGATCTGAGTCCTTTTCTTTCCAGTTTAGACCCTATCTTTTCTAGATTTACCACCCGAAGCCTAGCCTCTAAGTTTTTCAACTTAGACCTTCTGTTTATTCACATAATTATGTATATGCCCTCGGGTTCTTACAGTTAAACCCTTAGAAGTTTCTAAACCTTACCAGTAGGTCCCTGCACCTTGTTTTCTCCATAGTTTTCACGTTTTAGCTCCGTTTTAATCCGTTCAAGTTGCGTTAGGTTCATAATGACATGAAGTACACGTTAGTGGTGACTTTTGATCATGTTTGTTTTCTGAAAATAAATTTAATATTAATTTTGATTAATGTTTATTAAACATGCCTTTTCTAAATAAAAGCAATATAGTGCTATACACCGTTTTTCATAATCAATATTAATTTGATTAATGATTATTTTATATGCTTTTGTTAATAAAATTAGATCTTTACCTCGGTTTTTCATAAATCAAATGTTAATTTGTTTAATATTTAATTAACCTTTTGATAATTAAAAGTTGATAGGCTTTTACACCGCTTTTTGCTATAAATATAAATTTGATTAATGCCAATGCCATAATATTTTTAATAATAATATGGTCTACTTGAAACATAAAGTTATGTTTAGAAGATTCATATAGTTCATCTTTTCCAAGTTAAATGTTTAATTGGTATAACTTAAATATGAATCTTTATAAATAAAAGATGACTAGTTCTTTACACCGGTTTTATAAATAAAGTTCAAATTGCTTTAACTCCAACTTTGGGTATTTTCTTTATGGAATATCCTTTACATATCTTTTGATAATAAAAAAATAAACCAAGCTCATAGTCTCTGGTTGTTTGATAAAAATCCCTCGATAGATTTTATCTTTTCAACCTTAGTTACGTTTTCAACGTTGCGTAACCATAGAATCGAACCTATCCTTTAGAGCGCTCTTTTAAAGCTTTTCTTTTGATTGGTGCTTTGTTCTTTTCTTACTTTTTTGTTTCCCTTGTATGATTGTGCCCGATGTTTGCTCCGAGTAGAAGACCGTTGTTCATTTGCTTTGAAGAAAAAGAGAGTTCCAAGAAAGCAAGAGCTGAAGAGCAGTAAGAGTATAGCTTTTCGTTGGAGAAAGGCAAGTGTCCCTAACCATCCTTCTACCTATGCTTTATTTATAAGAATATTATGCAATAATCGGAACATGGAGCGACCACCTAGGAAAATAGTGCAACCACTATGGCTCTGTCTTGGCTGAATAATTAGAAACCTTGATGTTGGGGTGGCCTTACCTGATAAGGGCAAGGGGGAGCACCAGTGGGGTATAGACTCGCTCTAGTAGGGAGTTGGGCTTGGCTAAGACACGGTACCTACTAGGGGACTTTATACTCTGCAACGACTCGGAACCTTCGCGGGTTGCTTCACATTTGGGAATCTTTGTAAAGGCCTCGTAGCGTCCCTATGCAATCACACCTAGGTAGTGTGGTATTGTGCCTACTTTTGCACAACATGGTTGGGTCCAAAGTTCTTCTGAACTTTTACGCGACTTGTGGTGAAAGTGTACAACCTCTGCAGAGTGTAAAACTAATCGATTAGCCGTGCTCACGGTCAAGAGCGGCCTGGACCCTCACATGATTAATATACTTAAAGATGGACTTTAAATTGCTTTCTGGTTATTTCTTGTGGCCTTGCTGAGTACCAACCATAAGTGTACTCAACCTTGCTAAACTGCTGCTCAGAAGGAGATGATGTGTGAAGCTGTTGAAGATGGTGTTGTTGCTAGGTGTACGCAGCCCCCAGTCGTCTGCCTGTGAAGTTTGGTGCCTTCGTTTCCAGGATAAAGCGTAAATCTCTGATAATCTTTGTTTTTCTTACGTGATATTGTTTCTGTTATTCACTTATGTCAACTATATGCATGAAACTTGATCCTGGCATGCATATAGGTTTGCACTTGGTTTTCTTTGAAAAAACAGGTGTGACAATGACGGGGAAAGGGCACTCCATGATGCGCTTCATGGTATCATATTGTGGTCCAAATGTTACATCATAATACCTAACATGCCGCCACCAATCCCTCCGAGTGTTGCCGAGCAGCAGCCACCATCTCCCGGGCCGTCACAGGGACGGTCGTCGCCGAATGATTGGAGCTCATCGTCTCCACAACGGGGGAATTCTCCTGCCGCGAGCGATGATGATGACCTCCATCGTCAGCAATCACCACCAAAGCAGCCTTCACCAAAGCCTGCCAAGAGGTGCCGATCAAAATCTACCGCGTCTATGCCCGTGCCAAATCCGGATCCCCCGACGAAGAAAGGGAAAAAGCTGTTTGTTAAAAGGAAGCTACCATATGACATGACAGCATCAGAAAATGAGGCGAAGTGTGATAAGCAACTCAAGGCGTGGATTGAAGGGACACAAGAGGCTGCAAAACAGAGACTGCTCGCAGAAAAGGAAGCAGAAAAGAATAAAGATCGTGTGCAGAAACTCAGAGCTTTCATAGAGAAGAAGGAAGCGGAAAAGAAAATAATAAAAGAGCTGAAAAGTGATTATGACCGGTCGCTGCACAAGTCCCTAAAGAAGAAGAGACAAGGAGGGTCACCAAATAGTTACATCGACCAAGTACCGGGGTCGACGATGCCACAGGATTATAGGAAGAAGAAGAAGCCAACACAAGCGTCGACGTCGGCGAAAGAGCCTTCAACGAAGAAGGCAACACAAACGTCGACGTCGGCGAAAGAGCCTTCAACGAAGAAGGCAATACAAGCGTCGACGTCGGGAGTACAGACTTACGTCACCTCCGGCCTCACTGCACCTGAACGAGCTCTTGCACTTATGGACGCAGAACAAGTAGCGCATGTCATTCAAATGCAAGAAGCAACAGGGCTCCCACTAGAATTTGTTCTCGGCCATGAATCACCTCCTCGGGACAAAAACTTCGTACCTAGATGGCACTACGAGCATGGGAAATCTCTTGTCAGGCCTGAGTTGGTGAAGAAACTCCCTACTCAGATACGCAGATTCCATGACTTCTACATGAAGACATCTAAGGAGGGCCTGGAGATGATTGGCATGCTTGTTAAACCGGGAGATTTTGTTGGTGAAGGCGAGAAGTTGGTCTGGCTACAATTCAAGGATATTTATGAAATTTACCATCTTGACTCCCTGAATACCGATCTTGTCATGGCCTGGTGCCTGTAAGTGACGGTGCAATACATACCCTAATTAACAAATTAATGCATACTCTAATTATTAACTTTGTCTTTCATTTTCTGTAGCCTGGAAATGCATAACATGCGGAAGAAGGGTTACCAACGAATAGGTTTCATGGACCCATCTTTAGTTAATCAAGATCAAGTAAAGCTCCGACCAAGAACAACATTCAAAACAATCCTAAGGACCTTGTGTAATATGCATTACAAGGATTTGATACTTCTACCTTACAACTTCGAGTAAGTGCGATTACCATCTTAATTACTAAGGGTTCGCATTTCTAATTATCCTAGTTAACATTATTTAGTTCTAATCTTTTGAGCTTGCATGTATATACAGTTTCCACTGGATTCTTCTCATAATTGATGTCAACAGAAGCAACGTCCTTGTCTTTGATTCATTGAGAAGAGATACGAACAAATACTTAGACCTTCAAGATATGTTTCAAGAGTAATAATTCTATCCAATACGTTCCCTTTTATGCAATAGTGTGCTTTTACTAACACTATCTAGCTCTAACTTTCATTATTTTCTGCCAGAGCTTGGGAAAAATTCACTGATGTCAACCCTGGAACATGGAGACCTAGAATAAACTTCTCTACAGATTTTTCCGGTACGTAAACCAAATAACAACTTCAGCTTGGGCAAATTAAAAATGTATAACACTAATTTTTCATAATTATCTTCTTCAATTTAGTGTATGAGACAGGAACAAGGGACACATTTATGTGCATACTATGTGTGTGAGTTCATCCACGATTTCTGCGAGGCAGACCCGTTAGATTATACTGTAAGTATTATTTTAAACCAATTAATAATACATCATTTTCTAACCGCTTATATATTTAATTCTTGTGTGTAATATATTAACTTATTTGCACATTACAGAACAATATGATTAGGGACGCAATCATTGAGAAGGACCGACTCTTGGCGATTCAAGAAAGTCTCTGCGGATTCTTAATGGACGAGGTGATTAATCCACAAGGCAGAAATCACTATGACGGTTATCGAATTGAAAAACTTTAATTAGCACCTCCGGTGGAACTTTAGACTAGAATTAGAATGAAATGATATTTTGATGTATATATATACTACTTTCAGAAAATACTATCTATGCTTTCGATGTAATATAATGTGTGTATATATTTATTTATAAGTTTATTCTCTTGATATAGTATGTATAGTAGACACGTATAATTAGTGCAAATATTTATACGTACACATAAATTACACCCATATACATGAGAATATACGTGTATAACATTATTAGAATAATTGGAATTGAAACAAAAAAATTCACAGCGGGGTCTTTAGTCCCGGGTGGTAATACCACCCGGGACTAAAGGGATGGCGCACAGGCGCTGGTGTGCCCTCCCCTTTTGTCCCGGGCGGGGCTACTACCCGGGAATAAAGGCCCCCCTTTATTCCCGGTTGCCCACCTGATGACAAAAGGGGGGCCTTTTGTCTCTCCCCTTTCGTCCCGGGTGGGTTTTAGGGACTTAACGCCTTTCCCGCCCGGGACGAAAGGCCCTTTTTCCACCAGTGACACTGAGTGGCTATAGGTGGTCGTCCTCACCCCCTCCACAGCCCGACCTGAGGTCCTCTACCATCCCAACGACCACTGCATCACCTCACTTTGTTGCCACGAAGTTTTTTAGGTCCACTGGACTCCTGGAGCCCCCAACTCCAAACCCTGAAAGGTTGCCGAAGATAAGGAAGACGGGGGTTGATGGTGGTGAGAAAAAATTCAGATGTGAGAGCTCTTCAAAATACTTAGGACGATTTAGCAATGCCCTTTCTCTCAGTCACAATGCCCGAAGTATGCAAGATCTAATTGCTTCCTGTTGATCTTAGACTGCGTTAGGCGTTATTACATTGTTGTTGCATGCTCTGAAAGGCAATACTACTCCAGTTTCATAAATTTGAATTTGAAGTTTTTTTTACGACTTAAATTTGAATTTGAAGTTATGGCAGCAAGATTAGTTTAAAATAAACTTAGGAAGCAGTCCTAATGTAAAATATAAAAAAATGGATGTAGTACTTGAAATGACGATTTCTAATCAATAGAATACGTAATCTTGAGACAACAAATAATGGGTTGCTGATTTAAATTTTCTCATCATAATTTTTTTCTTTAATTCATGCATAGAAAAAATAGAAATATAATGAGTTACATATAGCCACAATTGGTACAATGGAAAGTCGTATCATAATTCTAAAATCTAGCATATGAGGTGGTTGTTTGGCGAAACAACCACCTCTTTCTCTTTTCTCACCCTCTCTCCTTCACATTAAAAAAAACTAGCAAGTTGGTCACGCTAATAGCGCGGCTAGATTTGATAAACTATATTTTTTAATTTTATGTTAGCATTGTATATTTCTTTCCCATCATTTAAAATCTTTAACACCGATATAGATATTGGAGCTCGGGATTCAAAAATGTTAATGACACACTCAAATTCTGCTATTTGGATGGTGTTGGAATTGGTGGATAGAAACTGATCCAATAACAAATGCCATTTGACGCTCCGCTGCACCTCTACATACAATGACAAGCTTTGCAGCTTTGTATTGGACTGAGATCGTTGTCCACCCTCTAATCACTTAGTCCCCGCCTCAACCGACATCGCCTCTCGCTTCCCCGTTCTTTATGGTCGAACTTCGTCTTGTTGATTCCACATCTCCTGATTTTGGCTCAGGTGTTGACCTCACGTAGAGTGTGAATGCTCCACTTCGCGACGCACGGATCCAACTCCTCCTACGAGCTTGTCGTACCTGGTGGCAGCGCTGGTTGTCGACGTAGGTGACCTTGAAGACTCCTCTCAATCTGGGATGGGCTCAAGCAATGGCAATCTCTCTCTCTCTCTCTCTCTCTCTCTCTCTCTCTCTCTCTCTCTCTCTCTCTCTCTCTCGTTTTATTCTAACTTGCCATCCTGATAAATACATATGATGTTTCTTATATACACATATTATATATTTATATCATGTCTCCTAGAACATATATTCAAACCTAGTTTATTGCTTGAAATGTCATCTCCTTGGTCATTGTTAAATATACCTTATGTCTTCTACAATAAATCATTGTGTTTGACAATACATTTATATATAACTTCCATGATAACTACTGATTCAATAGTAGGTGCCATTGTTCATTGTGCGTGTACTTGTGTTCATCATCATGTCCATTGTGTTGTTTGGTTCTTCACACACACATACCAATCTAATTCCAAAAGTTTTCAAGAGATTAGAAAATATACAACAAACCAACTTGATCTTGTCCCTTCCATTTTTGTTTGGAGGCTTACTATGCTTACAGATATGTGCGGCCGAGAAATTGTTCTTTTTAGTTACTGCAGAGGACCTGATGTCACTGACGGGTGGCCTATTCGCAAGCAAGTTCATGTTCCAAGAACATATATTCCATTTACGGCAGAGTAGGCTTATCCTAAATGGTGACACCATGCTGATCATTCGATTTATCCCCTCATGTCTATTGTGCAAGATAGATATTTACATTGGGTAGCTTAGATTTCCCAGCACATCGTGCTAGCTGCTTGGTTGTATCACAATATTGTCCATATCAAAATGTTTTTGTTTTCTCTTCTTGTCCTCTCCCTTTTGTCAACCATACACCTTCTTGTTTTCTGAATATATTACCAACTTGTTGTAGCCATTTATGGCCACATGCTCTATCCACCATTGTTGTCTGTTACCTTAGTTCTTCTTTGACCAAAGCAATTGCATTGTGTTGGTCGCTAGCTAGGAAGCCATTGTCTTGGTTTTGTGTCATTGTCTCCAAACCCCATATGGTCGATGCAAAACCATACTTAACATGTTCTTTGTCAAATTACTGCTATACAAACCTACATGGGTTGCTCATCAAATCTATCCTATCTTATCAACTTATGTGGCGTCCAATGTTTTGTCTACATCACAACCATGGGTAATGTGTGTCAGAATCGAGTATTTCCTCTCCCAAGCCTCCTAAGCTTGTTGTATCTTTCACTGTTTATCTCCAAAAAAACAATCTAAGAGATTTAGGACGTGCTTGTTATGCTTGCTGCCTCTTGCTCGTCTGTTTTCCTTGCCTTGCTAGGTAAAGCAAGGCGAGCTCCCATGGGAGCATTTGCTTTTCCTTACCGTTGTTCACCTTGTAGCTCGATCCAACATCGTCATATTTCGATCGATCAGTAGCAACGGAGGTCCATCCGGCCACGGTGGAGGTCAATCCGGTAGTAGTGGAGGTTGAATCGACGATAGTGGAGTTAAACTTGATCATGGTTCTTTCGGGTTGCCGAGTCGGAATTCTTGGCCCGTGCTCGACCCGTCACATGGTCGGGTTGGATTGGCTCGGGTTGGGTTCAGATTTTTTATGTGTAATTTTCGTTTTGGATCGGGGTTTTTTCTTAGTTCATAAAAAATTAGCACGTGCCCGGCCTGTCGCACGGTCGGGTCAGGTTTTTTTAGGCATGTTGGGTAGGTTGATCAGGTCTATAGCAGAGGTCGATTCAGTGGTTAAAGAGTTTGATCCTGCAGAAGCAAAGCTTGATTTGGTTTTGATGCACTTGGATTTTACAACGATGGTGCGATTTGACGGTCTCCTGCACCACAAGGATGTTGTAGCTCGATCCAGCACATCGTAGCTCAATTCGGCAGCAGTGAAGGTCGATCTGACAGCGGCGGAGGTCAATTCGACATCAATGGAGGTCAAATGGACGACAACAGAGGTACAATTGGAAGCAGAGGTCGATTCAGCGGCTAAGGAGTTTGATTCTGCGTCAACAGAGCTTGATTTAGTTCCGGTGCGTCGAGATCTGAGGACGGTGTAGCTCGTTTCGGCAATTTCAGTGTGGATTCGACAACCTCCTGCGCCAGCAAGGAAATTCTTGTTGAACCGGGCATGCTTGTCGAGCAAACATGTGAGGGAGGTGAGCCGCCGACAAGTGTACCATGTGTGCTTTTAGAGCAACTCCAACAGTCTCTTTAAATCATTTTGTGTCTGTAAAAAATAAAGAAAACAGAGAAAAAACCCGTCCCAACAGCTTCGCCAAAATACATCCTCGCAATTCGCCTCGGCATCCCGCTCCTTCCGCTCGCGAACTCTGGCGAGCGCCTCCGACACGCAATATCCCGTTCCCGCACCAAATCCACTCTCCCCTGCCTGAATCTCGCGCCACTACCCGCGCCCAGCAGCTCCGGGCCTCCGTGCCCTTGCGCAGTCGCCGCCATCGCCCGTCCGCGCGCTCCCACTCCTCTAGTTCTCCCTCGATTCCTCGTGCAAGACGGGCGCCACCGGCCAGTTCCCCCGTCGGACGCGTGCGCGGACGCCGCCTACCAGGGGCGGCCCCGGAGCTCCCATTGACGACAGCGCGCGGCAGGTGGGGCAGGATGCGGGCTCTGTGAGCCAGCTGTCGACGCGGGCGCCGTGGAACCCATAGTCGCATGCCGGGAGCACGGGGTCGCGCTGTCAAGGAGAAAGGATGAGGGAAGAAAGGAGAAAGGATGGGGGAAGAAAGGGGATGACAGGTGGGTCCTGTGTGTCAGTGAGTGGTTGGTGGGGATTTGGAAAATGAAAAATAGCTAGTCTATTGGATTACTCAATAGAAATTTGTAGTTTTCTATTTTTACAAAGGGCTAAACCTTCAAATTGCTAGAAAAATAAAGAAGTTGTTGGAGTTGCTCTTAATTCTGACATACCTATCATATTCAAAAAATATATGCTTGGTTTGTTAATTGAAGTTAGAGTTGTATTTATATATATTATATAAAAATTTATACAAAGTATAACTTCCAATAAGATCTAGATGTTCATATGAAATTTTAAAATTTAAAGTCAACGTACTATATTCCATATATCATAATTGCATATATCTTTCATTTTTTAACAAAATTTTCTTCCAATGTAGGAGGGTGAGATGGATATTTTTTATTCTATCTGGATATTAGAGTTTTTTCTTTTAATTATGTATTTGTCTTTTTAATATAGTTTTTTTTGGATTAATGTAGACAGATCTTCATTAAAACCAAAAGTGGAGATTCTTCTCTTATTTCAGATTAACATGGTAATTTCCATGTGGTGGTTTTTTTTAACTTTCTTGTATTAAGATAATAGATCTTACATGCCATTACGTGAGACGACTTATGAAATTGGTATAGCAATGTACTCGCCCTAATTACAAATCGAGCGTGCTTCGGTAACCTGACAAGCGGCGAACCATTTTATGAGACCTGCCAGGTGGTGAGCTGGCTGTGAACAATCTTCTTAACCTCGACCTCAAATGGCTAACCTGCCGGCCACGAACCCACGACTTCTCCATTTTTTTTTACGTGCTCAGATCCTTCTCCACCGTGCGGTCCGATCCGTATTCCCAGAAAAATGGACATAGACATTAGCTGGGACTACGGTACATTGCCATTAAAAATCGAACATCATCGTGCAAGTTTAAACATCAGCAGAAATGGCGGTGTTCAGAGCACTGGTGGTGCTCGCGGTTTGCCTGCTGTGGTCCTACAGCCCCTCCGCCGCCTTCTCCTCGGATTCCTCCGGCGACTTCCTCCACTGCCTCTTGGCTAGCATTCCGAGCGAGCTCATATTCACGCAGAGCTCGCCTTCCTTCACCTCTGTCCTGGTGTCCTCCGTCAGGAACCACAGGTTCTTCACGCCCAGCACGGTGCGCCCCCTCTGCATCGTCACGCCCACCAACGCCTCCCACGTCCAGACCGCCGTGCTCTGTGGCCGCCGCCACGGCGTCCGCACCCGGGTGCGCAGCGGCGGACACGACTACGAGGGTCTGTCCTACCGGTCCGTTCACTCCGAGGTGTTTGCGGTGGTCGACCTCGCGAGCCTCGGCACCGTGCGCGTGAACCGTGGCAAGGCCACCGCGTGGGTGGACTCCGGCGCGACGGTCGGCGAGTTCTACTACGCTGTCGCGAAGGCGAGCGGCAACCGGCTGGCATTCCCGGCCGGCCTGTGCCCGACAATCGGTATCGGGGGGCACTTCAGCGGCGGTGGCTTCGGCGTGCTGCAGCGCAAGTACGGCGTCGCCGTCGACAACGTCCTCGACGCCGTGCTGGTCGACGCCAAGGGGAGGCTCTTGGACAAGAAGGCCATGGGGCGCGACGTCTCGTGGGCCATCCGCGGCGGTGGCGGCGAGAGCTTCGGCATCGTGCTGTCGTGGCGGGTGAAGCTCGTGCCGGTGCCGCCGAAGGTCACGGCGTTCATCGTCCCGGTGTCCGTTGACCATGGCGCCGTCGACGTCCTGACCAAATGGCAGGAAATCGGCCCGGCTCTCCCAGACGACCTGTTCATCAGGGTGATGCTCCGCGGTGGGACGGCCATCTTCCAGTCCCTGTACCTCGGCACGTGCGACGCGCTCCTCCCGGTGATGCGCGGCCGCTTCCCCGAGCTCGGGATGAACCGGACGCACTGCAGGGAGATGAGATGACCTTCATCGAGTCCGTGCTCTACGTGTTTGTGGGCAAAGGCAATCCCATCCCGGCGACGGACATGCTGAATAGAACCTACCCCATGGAAAGGTTTTACAAGGCGACGTCCGACTACGTCCGGCAACCCATCGCCCAGGGCGTGTGGGCGGAGATCTTCGCCTGGCTCGCCAAGCCTAACCCGGGGTTCATGATCCTGGACCCCTATGGCGGGCAGATCAGCGCCGTGCCGGAGCCGGCGACGCCGTACCCGCACCGCGGCGGCGTGCTGTACAACATCCAGTACATGAACTTCTGGACCGCTAATGACGACGGGATGCCGCACATGAGGTGGATCAGGGACCTGCACGCGTTCATGGCGCCGCACGTGAGCAAGAACCCGAGGGAGGCCTACTTCAACTACAAGGGACAAGCTACGAGGCCGGCAAGGTCTGGGGCGAGAAGTACTTCAAGGGCAACTACAAGAGCCTCGCTCTGGCCAAGGGCAAGATCGACCCTGACGATTACTTCAGGAACGAGCAGAGTATCCCGCTGCTTGTGCAAGATCGACCCTGACGATTACTTCAGGAACGACCAGAGTATCCCGCCGCTTGTGCCGAAAAGGTAGTTTGGTACTGATCATGTGTGAGCTGAAATTCGATTGCTAGATTGCAAGGTTTGTAGAAAAAAATATCTTTGTTGCTGGCAAAATTGACCATCCAACAGGATGAATAACACAGTTAATCGAACTCGAAACTACAATCAATCATCAGGGAAATAATGATACAGTTAATCTCGATAATCCTATTACACAAATCATCCTCAATGTCATGTGAACTAGAGAGTCTCACGATGATCTCCAGCAGCGCACGCCTCCGCGCGTGGGAGTGGAGCTGAGCGAGCCCCATGACGCAGTGCGCGGCCGCCTCGGTGAGCACCGGTTCGGGGAATCCTCCTCTCCTCCCCTGCCCCGGAGCCGGTGCGGCGGTGCAGGACGCGGGAGAGGGAGCTTGCGTCGGGGCCGCGGAGCAGGCGTGGCAGTCGACGACATGGGGCGACCCGGCGGCGCGGCGGAGCACCTCGGTCTCCTCCTCAGTGTCGGGGTCCGGGTCGTACGACATCTTGAGCGCGAACACCGCACCGGTGCGGCGGTGGCGCGCCTTGCTGACCCTTGCGAAGCTGCCAGCGCCGAGGTTGCCGATCTAGTCGAAGTGCGAGAGATGCATCTCCTCTGGCTCTGGCGCCAGCGTCGTCATCATCTGGTGCGGAGCGGCACCGGCTCGGTGGAACATCTGGTGAGGCGCGGCGGGGGCGACGGAGCAAGCCATCGGAGTCGCGGCGGTGTGAACGTGGGAGGCGATGGCAGATGGGAGAGACGAAGGAAGCAGGTTGGGGGCGGGAGACGATAGGATGGACGAGGAAGCAGACGGCGCTGGGTTTATAGCAGGGGCGTAGGCAGGATTCAAACATTGAGGGGCGGGGGCAATTAGCCATAAGAGAGGCTAAATAACCAATTTTTAAGTCAAAATTACTAATTTTACTGATTTTGCAATATTTTTTTTGATTTTCACAATGGTAATTTGTTGTTTCTTGGAGCATTAGGGGGGCCAGGCCCCTGCCTGCCCCCTGGCTCCGCCCCTGGTTTATAGGCGGCTTGCTCGAATCGACCAGTCGGATTGGCAGAGGCGGATTTGAATGCGATAGAGCAGAGGAAACTGCCAGCCAGAGGGAACCTGGTTGACGCGGAGCAGAGAAGAGACGAGTCCGACTCGGACCCGATATGGGTTTGTTTAGTTAAAGTGCAATTATGTAAGACCCAGTTGTTTAGCTAGGAACTTAGGGTTAACATATTTTTTGCCCTGATTTTTTTTGTAACAATTGAGCACAAGTGATATGGGTGGTTAGCTAAAATGCAAATTATTATGGACGTATTTGCAGGCACTTTTCTTTTCTTATCTTCTTACGAAAAATAATTAAAAATCATTATATAAAAACTAGAGTTTAATATGTATAAATACTTCTGGTAATCTAAAAGTCATGGCAAATTATGAAATTCACAATCGAGTAATCGTGTGAAATTCACCTATTATATTTTGATCCTAAAATTGACATGGAACATCTTGTGCGATGTTGTTCTGCAGCACAATTCCAATTACTTTTGTGAAACATGTATGTTTGTTAGGTCTGATGTCTCTTTGCCTTCTTTTTTTTCTGTTGCTGGTAATTGACTAATTGTAATACAGAGGGTCTGGAGAGCAGTGAACTATCAGATGAACTATTATGCTCGCTGGGTAAGATCACGTTCCTGCTGAAGTGTTTTTTTAGATAATTTTCCCTCCTACCGTTTGATCACTGAAAGCCATGAATTGTGCTTAAAAGACTGCTACTACACACATGAAACTGGTAAATATTAGGTTATTGGCTGATTACTGAAAATTATTTCTAGTTTGTTCAACTTACTCATCCATCCTTTATTGTTTCAACTTACTACTGAAACTCGCAATATCTTCTGCTGTTCGTTCAAAGAAAAAAACATACTCACCCATCATTTATTGCTTCAAGTAGCCCAGTTCATCCTAAATTCATTTATTACCTCTCCCCCATTGCTACATTCGAATATGTGCTAGTCCCAAGGCAAAAGTTTGAGGTAATTCCCAAGAGCAAATGAAATATCTGCATGTACTTCAATTGTTTCTGCTCAAGACCTATTTAACTTCGTCCTAGCTGTTGACTTCCTGCAAACTTTACTAGATAATGCAAATGGTCTTCTCTCCCTACCTCTTCCTGTCGGAGCTGGAGATGACTTCCCAATAATTTTTTTTGAAAACGCAGGAGAGCTGCGCTTCATTGTATTAGAGAGAGAAAACTAGTCCTCTTACAAATCTCATCTCTCATTCAGGGGCCAAATATGAGAGATTAGTTCAAAAACACAAGACTAGCCTATGCAACAAAAAGGACCCGACCAAAACCAAGATCTAGACAACTAGAGGACACCAACTAATCCCAAGCTTTGCAGTTTTTTAGCTCCGGCCAGGCACCACAGGCTGTGTTCATCATTGATTTCCCTCATGATGGTGGTGACCGAAGGGGCCAAACCCTCAAACACACAGGCATTCCTGTGTTTCCAAATGATCCAGGTGCCCAAAATAATTAGGGAATTAATCCCTTTCTTATATTTCTTCACTTTCTTCATCACTTTGCGCCACCACTCAGCGAAGCTCCGTTCTTGCTGCGTGGGAATGCAATCGCCAAGATTCAGGGGGGCTAGGAGATTAAACCAAACTTGTCTAGTAACCACACAAGAAATCAACAAGTGTTGCACTGTCTCATCCTCTTGGTCACATAAAGGGCACTGATTTGGATGAGGCAACCCCCTTTTTTCAAGACGATCGGCAATCCAGCACCTATTGCCGATGACACCTTGATTGTGATGGAAAGTAATGAATCCCAGTTGCAGTTGCTCACAGAAATCTTGGAGAATTTTGCTACTTCTTCAGGTCTGAAATTAAACTTCAAGAGGTTTTTTACGGTACACAATACCACCATGTACCACCGGTTAAAAAGGACTTGTATGTAAGAGAAAAACATCTATATGCAAGGATCCGACGGTTGAGATTAATTCTGTACCACCGGTTTTTTTGTGTGGTATGGGTGGTATTCATAGGTGGGTATTATCGGAAATGCAAAATGATATTGTTGTAATATATGAAATGATTTAGGTATTATAGGTGAGGGAGGAGGAAAATTTTCCAAACAATATACATCGAGCAAATTACCATTTTACCCATAGCAAAAAATCAAAAAAGTGATAATACCACCGTACTACCACTGAGTGGTATTGTGTACCGTAAAAGACCTCGTCAATTAACACTCCAAGTGAAATAATGTCATCTCTAGCTGAAGCTTTGGGATGTAGTATTGGATCATTCCCCTTCACATATTTGGGCTTTCCACTAGGAACATCTGAAAGTGCATCTAGGACCCCTATTTATTTTGGTGATAAATGACAATCACAATTTGGAGGATTTAATTGTTTAATTGAGATGTGTGCAGGTTGAAATATGAAAGAACACAATTTGGATGAAAAGGAGACCCCCAATAAAAGTTATGAGGTGTTAGCCGCTCAATGGAGGTTTAAAATTCGTTTTCTAATTTTGAATTTGAGTATAGGAAACACCGTACTATAAAGGGGGATGCGTATGGTCGAATTGAGGTTTGCCACATGTGTTTTACTTGAGATACTAACATACACTCGAGAGACAAAATTCACTTACGAACACAGTTTGGAAAAAGTTCCAGAAATCTCGGATGATCCGGCACCTTGCCGGGTGATCCGGCGGGCGGGTGACCAGGCCGCTGGTCCCGAAATTCTCTGGGAGTGTCCCGGATGAACCTGGGTGATCCGGCATGATGTCGGGTCATCCGGTGTGTCGTCTAGCTGCACAGTTTCGGCTAGTTTTTGGGGGTTGGGTATTTATACCCCTTCACCCCCTCCTTCATTTGTTGCTGACCTAACCCGGGACAAACACCTCCACAAGCATTTACTCCTCTCCCCCAAATCCTCCTAGAGCTAATCCACTCCAAGAATTCATCTAGGGTGTGGGATTGAGAGTTGACTAGGTGTGAGGTTGAGCCCCTTGAGTGAGTTCATCACTTGTTTATCTCCAGAAGCACTTGTGGCGGCTTTGGTTCTTCGATTCGCGTTTGTTACTCTTGAAGCTTGCTTCTAGACGGTTAGGCGTCGCCCGTTGAGTGCCCTCTCCGTGTGGAGCACCCGAGATCGTTTGTATTACCCCCTCCTTGGTGGAGAATTCTTAGTGAGCACCAATCTTCCTTTGTGGGGATTGGGTGAGGCAAGAGGCTCTTGGTGATAGCCCTCCCTTTGTGGGATCCTCAACGGAGACGTAACTTCCTTTGTGGGAGTGAACTTCGGATTAAGCCTCTTATCAATTGCTTATTTGAGTTATTCTCCTCTCTCTAACCCTAGAAGTGTGTTTTGGCCCGATCTATATATTTGTTGTGTTACAACTCGAATCTTTGGTTGCAGGAGGTTCCTAGCATCTAAACTAAACTTTTGATTCATATAGAAATGCTAGGAGTTCATCTTTATTTCTTGAGTTCGTAATCCTCTCTGGTTGCCGGGTCATCCGTCACAATACCGGAAGATCCGCCCGTCGGATCATCCGGCATTGTACCAGATAACCCTGTAAGTATTTAATTTTCGCTGTCAGTTTTTCAGGAATTTCGAAGTGAGCCTATTCACCCCCCCTCTAGGCATCACAAGGTCCTTTCAATTGGTATCAGAGCCTAACCCCTTGATTTAGGCTTAACCGCTAAGGGATCAAGATGTCGGGGAGTGGTGGAGACCTCTCCGCTCAAGAAATCGCCGCTCAAGAACTCGCCGCCAAGGAAGCTCAAGAGAGAGAGCTCAAGACCGCTCAAGATCAAGCTAAAGCTCTAGAGCTAATGGGGAAGGCCCCAAGCCGTACACCATCCGACGTCGCAAGCTCCGACGATTCCGACTCCGACTCCGACTCGGACTCCGATTCAAGCGATGAAGATGTCAAGGATGGTGACGATGATGTAAAGAAAGCGGCCAAGAAAAGAAGAAAAGCCAAGAAGAAGAAGGCGACAAAGAAAATGGCCAAGAAGCTCCTCAAGAAGATGATCAAGAAGGAGCAAGCAAAGCATTCCCACTCCGGCTACTACGAAGTGCCATTCCACTACGGACAACTTACGGGCAACAATCCTAACGAGAAATTCTATTCCGTACATTTGGGAAAGCCTCCCCACTTCGATGGGAAAGACTATCCTACATGGGCTTATGTTATGCAAATGCACCTCTACGGGCTTCACCCTTCTCTTTGGAAGATTGTGTGTGTAGGTGTGACAATACCCGCCGAAGGTGAAGCCATGACGATCGAGCATGAACAAGACCTCTACCGCAATATTCAAGCAACAAGAGTCATCACATCATCCTTGTGTGTTCAAGAGTTCAACAAAGTCCGGAACATCCAAATTGCCAAGGTGATTTGGGATACACTCAAGGAGGCACATGAAGGTACCGATCATGTGAGAAGAGGCGAGATTGATTTGATTCATGTAGAGCTTGAGCTTTTCGTCATGAAGGATAGAGAGACCATGAGGGAAATGTATGATAGGCTAATCCTCCTTGTCTCGGACATCAAAGTACTAGGAAGCAATGATTGGGATGATGAGGTCACAAAGAAGTTGCTAAGAGCATTCACACCGAAGAACCCAAACCTAGCAACTATGATAAGAAGAGACCCAAACTACCACAATATGACTCCCAATCAACTTCTTGGTGAGATCTTGCATCAAGAGCTAGTCGATCAAGATGTGGAGAAGTCACTTACCTTGAAGGTGAACAAGAGTCTAGCCCTCAATGCTAGCTCTAGTGAAGTGGTGGAAGCAAAGCCCAAGACTTCCAAGACTAAGAATGAAGATTCAAGTGAAGAAGGAAGCATGGATGAAGAAACTGCCTTTGCCATAAGGAAGTACAAGAAATTCTTGAAGTTCAAGGCATCAATGAAAGGTGGTGATGATAGAAAGAAGAAGTCACAAAGAAAGTGCTATGAGTGTGGAGAGTATGGACACTTCATTGCCGAGTGTCCCAAGAACAAGAACAAGGACAAGAATGAGGAAGAGAAGAAGTACAAGGAAAAGAGCAAAGAGTACAAGAACAAGTACCAAGGGCGTGCTCACGTGGGTCAATAATGGGACTCAAGTGATGAAGATGAAGCACCTAAGAAGAAAGGCATGGCAACTCTTGCCATGGCACAAGGAGCATCTTCACCACGCCTCTTCAACAACTTCTCCGACGATGAGGACAACTCTCACTTTTGTCTCATGGCAAGAGGGAGCAAGGTACATGAGTCAACCACCTCATCCTCTCTCACCTCATCATCATCCACACCTAGTAGTGACATAGACAATCTAGATGAAGAAAAAGAAATGGAGGCAAACATGATAAAGCAATTTGGTAAAAAAAGGCCATAAAGAAATTAAAAAGCTTTTGGACAAATTAGAGGAAAAGAAGGAGATTCTCCATGAGCAAGAAGACTTGCTTATCCGTGAAAAGGAAAGAAACCTTGCTCTAGAGAAAACTCTTGCCGAGGAGAAAGCTAAGGTGGAGAAGTTGATCGTAGGCTTGTCCTTGGCCAATGACTCCAATAAGAGGATGCTAAAGGACTACTCTTTGGAAAATGAATCTTTAGCTACCCTAAAGGCCACTCATAGTGAGCTTCAAACAAGCTTCTCATGCTTGTCGGATAAGTATAAAAATCTTGAAGCAAACTATAGTGCTCTTTGGGAAAGCACCAAGGCCGACCCTAAAGCAAACTTTGACTCTAACGCCTCCACTAGCAATGGTTGCTCCATATGTTCTAATGTTGATATAAATGCTCTTAAGACTAACCTTGCAAGGGTAGAGGAAACAATTAAGAGCAAAGATAAGGAGATTGCCCGGTTGAACATGTTGATCAACCAAGATAAGTTGGGTGTCAAGTCCATTCCAAAGGCAATTGACACAAGAGGACTTGCGCACTACAAGGACAACAAAGTCAATGGTAGAAGGGTGGTGAAAGGGCATGAGATCCCCTTGTGGAACAAGGGTGGCTACCTCAACACTATTATGGATATTGCCCATGGAGTGACCACTTCTACCACAACACAAGAGAAGCCAAAGGTTGTGAACATCACAAAAGGAAATGGTGGGGTTAAGTCTCCACCAAAGGCATCAAAGAATGTGGTGGAACACAAGCCCTCTCCCAACTACACATGTGACTATGTTGTGACCTTGGACCACAATGGTAAAATGGTGGTCAAGTATGTTGGAGTCTATGCCAAGAAGGCTATGAGAAAGAGTGTGTGGGTTACAAAAGTTTATGCTTCTAACCTCCAAGGACCCAAATCATTTTGGGTACCTAAACCAAAAGGTTAAACTTGTTTTGTAGGCCTACTCCTCCGGTGGAACCGCATGGCTAATTGATAGTGGTGCCACTAATCATATGACCGGAGATGAAGGCTTGTTTGCATCCCTTGAGTATTATGACACCTCTACGGAAACTATCATATATGGATATAATGGTCAAGGAGATGTGGTTGGTTTAGGTAAAATTGCTATCTCAACAACAAATTCAATTGAAGATGTTTTTCATGTGCAAGGTTTGGGGTACAACTTATTGTCGGTTTCACAACTTTGTGAGAAAGGCTACAATTGTCTCTTTACCAAAGAGGGTGTGACCGTCTCTAGAAGTGAGGATTCCTCTATTGTCTTTGCGGGTCACCTAAGGGGAAAGCTTTACTATGTGGATTTCACACAAGTAAAGGTGGATCCTAAGGTTTGCTTAGTGGCAAAATCCGACATGGGTTGGTTATGGCATCGCCGACTAGCCCATGTTGGCATGAGGAACTTGGCCAAACTTCAAAAGGATGAGCACATCCTAGGACTAACAAATGTTGTTTTTGAGAAAGATAGGTTATATAGTGCTTGTCAAGCGGGAAAGTAAGTTAGAGCGCATTATCCCGCCAAGAACATCCTTTCAACATCAAGACCGTTGAAGGTTCTACACATGGACTTGTTTGGACCAATTGCCTACATAAGCATCGGTGGTAACAAATATGGTTTAGTAATTGTTGATGATTTTCCCGTTTCACTTGGGTATTCTTTTTGCAAGATAAAAGTGAAGCAAAGGGAGTGGTCAAGAAGTTCATAAGAAGAGTTCAAAATGAGTTCGAGCTTAAGGTCAAGAACATAAGAAGTGACAATGGCTCGGAGTTTAGGAACACTCAAGTTGAAGAATTCCTTGATGAAGAAGGCATCAAGCATGAACTTTCCGCTCCATACACTCCTCAACAAAATGGCGTTGTTGAGAGGAAGAACCGTACATTGATTGAAGCGGCAAGAACAATGTTTGATGAGCACAAGACTCCGGACTCATTTTGGGCGGATGCCATCAACATCGCGTGCCATGCCGCCAACCGCCTCTACCTCCACAAGTACTTGAACAAGACTCCCTACGAGATCATCACCGGTAAGAAATCTAGTGTGCACTACTTTAGGGTTTTCGGGTGTAAGTGTTTCATACTTAACAAGAAACCCAAAGCCTCAAAGTTTGCAACCAAGGTTGATGAAAGTTTTCTCATTGGTTATGGAACTAACGAACATGCCTATCGTGTTTTCAACAAAACCACCGGTTGTGTTGAGACCACGGTAGACGTGAAATTTGATAAATCCAACGGCTCTCAAGGAGAGCAAGTTAGTGAAAACCTTGTAGATGATGAAGAACCTCCAAGTATCTCCATCTTTAGAATGGGCACCGGTGAAGTAATGCCTAGGGAAGTTCAAGTTCAAGCTCCTGTTGACACAAGCAATCAAGATCCACCATCATCAACAAGAGTTGAACCACCTAGTTCTCAAGTTCATCAAGATGAAGGTCAAGCTCATGGTGACGATCATGGGAGTGGCTTTGATCAAAGGGAAGAACAAGGTGGTGAAGCTCTTGAACAAGCACCTCAAGTTGAAGATGATGATGATGGACCCATTCAACATCAATCTCAAGCACCACATCCAAGAGTTCATCAAATGGTTCAACGGGATCACCCCGTGGACAACATCCTTGGGAGTATCCAAAGGGGGGTAACAACTCACTCAAGATTGTCAAACTTTTGTGCATTTTACTCGTTCGTCTCTTCTTTGGAACCTCTTAGTGTGGAACAAGCTCTTGAGGACCCGGATTGGATTATTGCTATGGAAGAAGAGTTGAACAACTTCAAGAGGAATGAAGTTTGGGAGTTGGTGCCAAGACCCAAGCAAAATGTGATCGGCACCAAATGGGTTTTCGGAACAAGCAAGATGAATTTGGTGTCGTCACAAAGAACAAGGCAAGGCTTGTGGGCAAAGGCTATACTCAAGTTGAAGGCTTGGACTTTGGAGAAACTTATGCTCCGGTGGCAAGGCTTGAGTCAATACGTATACTCTTGGCCTATGCTACTCATCATAACTTCAAGCTTCATCAAATGGATGTGAAGAGCGCATTCTTGAATGGACCTCTCCAAGAAGAAGTTTATGTTGAACAACCACCGGGCTTTGAAGATCCAAACTTCCCCAACCATGTGTACAAGCTCCATAAGGCGCTCTATGCCAAATTTATGTTGATGACATTATCTTTGGGTCTACTAATGATAAATTTTGTGAAGAGTTTAGTAGGATTATGACCAAGAGATTCGAGATGTCTATGATGGGTGAATTGAAGTTCTTCCTTGGATTTCAAATCAAGCAATTAAAGGAAGGAACTTTCTTATGTCAAACCAAGTATGTGAAGGATATGCTCAAGAGGTTTGACATGGCCGATTCTAAGCCCATCAAGACCCCTATGGCATTAAATGGACATCTTGATCTCAATGAAGAAGGGAAGTCGGTCGACCAAAAGGTATTTCGCTTCATGATTGGCTCCCTCCTTTACCTTTGTGCATCTAGGCCCGATATCATGCTTAGTGTGTGCATGTGTGCAAGATTTCAAGCTAATCCTAAGGAGTGTCATCTAATGGCAGTTAAGAGAATCTTTAGATATTTGGTTCACACTCCTAACCTAGGCTTATGGTATCCTAAGGGCTCCACTTTTGATTTACTTGGCTATTCCGATTCGGACTATGCCGGTTGCAAGGTAGATCGAAAGAGTACAACGGGGACTTGCCAATTACTTGGTAGGTCTTTGGTGTCTTGGAGTTCTAAGAAACAAAATTCGGTTGTTTTATCCACGGCCGAAGCCGAGTATGTTGCGGCCGGTGCTTGTTGTGCACAACTTTTGTGGATGAAACAAATGTTAAGTGATTACAGTTGTATGTTAAGTAAGATTCCACTCTTGTTTGACAATGAGAGTGCCATCAAGCTAGCAAACAATCCGGTTCAACACTCTAGAACAAAGCACATAGATATTCGACATCATTTCTTAAGGGATCATGAGGCTAAGGGAGATATTGCTCTACGTCATGTAAGCACAGAGAGGCAACTTGCCGATATCTTCACTAAGCCTCTAGATGAGCAAAGGTTTTGTGCTTTGAGGAGTGAGCTAAATATCTTGGATTCTCGTAACTTGGCTTGACTTATTGCACATACTTGATTGTTTGGCTAGATAGGATGAAAACTTTGTTTTTATGGTTATTTTGTGTGAGTTTTTCAAAAGATTTGGATTTTAAGATCCTTGGATCTTTGCTTGAGTAAAGGTGACTATGGTTATGCTTGTTGAATGTGGCTAGTCACTTTTAGTCAAGTGTCATTATATGTCCATTGACTAGAACTATCTCAATCTATCTCCAAATCTCAAAGAAAAATCTCTAAGACAGTTGCTGGAAAATTCATTGACATCGGGTCATCCGGCGCTATGCCGGGTCATCCGGTCCTCGGATCTCCCGATCACAAGTCCCGAAATTCACTGTCTATCTCCCGAAGGAACCCGGGTCATCCGGCGTAGTGCCGGGTCACCCGGCGGTTGCCCAGAAATATATAAGGCCGTGGCCGGCGCCCTCAACCCTAACTCTCTCTTTCTTCTTTCTCCCAACCGGCCACCTCCCTCACTTCACCCCCATGGCGATCTGAAGTTTCCCCCATCGAATCAAGGTGCTCTAGGGCTTCAAGGACTCATCTAAGCCCCTAGAACAACTTCATCCATCGGGTTACCCGGCGTTTGCGCGGGAAATCGAAGAAGGTAAAGATTCAAATCCATTCAAAATCCTTTTTCCCGATCTCTCAATGCCAGTTGTTCTAGATGATTTCCTTGGGTAGGATGCTTCATACTAGTGCCTAGAACATCTCTAGATGATCTCATTGAGTTTTGTTGGTTGAATCTCGAGATCCATGGACTTCTTGTCCCGGTCTCGACCCTGCCGGGTCATCCGGCATCATGCCGGGTCATCCGGTAGGGGCTGGATTTTTCTGACGCTTTATCTTTCAAGCATCCCTTCTAATCCATCAATCATATCTCTTGTCCAGATGCCTCGACAGAAGACCATGACTCACAGGAATCTTGGGGGAGGCTCTCAAGGTGGGGATTCTCCCTCCGACGATGAAGGGCAAGCGGACCGTGGCAAAAGGACTCAACCACAAGCCGTTCCCGAACGTGCTCATGGCCGTGGACGTATCCATCAGCAGTACTCACGTGCTCCCGGTACTCGTGGCCCTAGGAGAGGTGCAATTGGTGATGTTGAGGGGATTGAAGCCAACGACAACATTGATCTCACCCCACTCTCCTATGTGGTACTCTCTTTGACTCGTCCCGTTCGCTCTCCTCATGATCCACCCATGGTTAATTACATGAAGAAGGGCACATCTGTCAATGAACTTAGATTTGAGGATCACTTTAGCAAACCTAGAGCATTCTTTGGAGATCCTAGATTTTGGTCACCTCATCATGCGGATTGGTATGAGTCAACTATTTTCAACAAAAAGAAACCTTCCACTCCCATGAAATGGATAGATTGGACTTATTTGAAGAATCGTGCTCCTTTACTTGAAGTGATTGATTCGGTTATCACTAGATGTGAGGAGATGGGCTTGATAGAGATTATGGCCTTTCAGTGTGATTGGAATGAGAAGGTGGTTGCTCAATTTTATGCTACTCTGTCAGTTGACGACACCACCTCCACTTTTACTTGGTCCCTCCAGGGCAAGAGATTATCTATTCGCTTGGATGCATTTGCTGAGATGTTTGGTCTTCGCCATGAGCTGAGAGAGAGGGGTACTACTTTTGTGGTAAATGAGGGTTATGCTGATCTACATGTTGGAGATGAGCTCTCAGATCACAGATTGGCTTTCATGTATGATGGAGCTTATGGGGAAATGCAAATTGGGAAGATTTCTGGACTCTCACCTTACTATAAGCTGTTTCATCACCTCTTCAGACAGACTCTTACTCCTAGAGGTGGAGACTCAGACAATATCTCCCACAGGGCAAAGAACTTGCTGTATCAGATGGTGCCAGGGTTGCCCAAGTTTTCAGTGGCTATGTTCATTTGGGATGAGATTACCTTGGTCTCTCAGGAGGCTATCAGTGGTTGTCACTATGCACCGTATATCTTTCACATGATCAAGCAAGTGACCGGCATCAACATCAGGCCCGACAAGATTCATGATCCATTTCACACCTCTACGGGCAAGTTGGAGCAGCTCTTGAAGATTCGTAGCCACCGCACCCCTTATGAGCCTAAGGGACCCTTTCCAGGCATTTATCTTCCTAGGAGCATGGGTGGTGGAAACTTTCAGGGTTCTCAAGGTCAATCTTCTTCACAGGCACCTCCTCCACCTATGGGTCCTTCATCCTCTCATGGTCCTTCCTCCTCTCATGGACCATCTTCGTCTCAAGGCCCTATCCACATTGGGCATCGTAGCAAGAAGAGCAAGCTTGAGCTCATGGCACAAGGACTATTTGCTTGATTCAAGTCTTGCAAGCGCAATGAAGATGAAATTCAAGCTACTAGAAGGTGGATGGCCGAGGAAGCTTATAGGAGTGAGACAAGGGAGAAGCAAATGATGGCACATATGCACCTACCTCACTCACCCGTTCGTCCCGCTAGGGAGTGGCCCGACTTTGCACCTATTGAAAATCCATGGGATCACCAAGGCACTTGGCAAATGGGTGGAGATGATGATGAAGATGATGAGGAAGAAGACCTTCATGGCCAACAGCAAGGTGCAGAACAAGGAGAAGATGATGATGGTGACGATGGTGATGATGGTGAGGACGATGACGACGACGATGATGATGCTTAGCTCTCCTTTTTGGTGCTTGTTGCCAAAGGGGGAGTGAATTTGGTCATTTGGTGCTTTGGAGACCCCTTATCTATCTTTTTATCCTATGTATCCTTGCTATTTAATGGACATGTAATGAACTACTATGTGTGATGGTGTGAATTATGTGATGGTGTGCCAAGTGAGAACTTTTATTTGTGTAAGACCTATTTATGGTACTCTATTATGCTAGTGTGATGTAATGAACCTTAATTATCGTGTGATGCATGTGTTGGTTGATGAATTATTATTTCTCACTTTATTGTTGTGATATATCTTGTCATATGCATCACGGATTATTTTGTATCACACTTATGCACCATTGTTGTTGTATGCAAAGATTTAGGGGGAGTTCTCGCTAAATGTGGCATGGGCATATGAGGCCTCTCTTATTGATAAATGCTCACATTTAGGGGGAGCTTCTCACTATTTAGTTGGATACACTCATCTCTTTTATTAAACCAAATTGTGTTGTCATCAATCACCAAAAAGGGGGGAGATTGAAAGTGCATCTAGGACCCCTATTTATTTTGGTGATAAATGACAATCACAATTTGGAGGATTTAATTGTTTAATTGAGATGTGTGCAGGTTGAAAAATGAAAGAACACAATTTGGATGAAAAGGAGACCCCCCAATAAAAGTTATGAGGTGTTAGCCGCTCAATGGAGGTTTAAAATTCGTTTTCTAATTTTGAATTTGAGTATAGGAAACACCGTACTATAAAGGGGGATGCGTATGGTCGAACTGAGGTTTGCCACATGTGTTTTACTTGAGATACTAGGGCTATAAGTAGGCCACCGCCGCACCCCCAGGGGCTCCCAACCCTAGCCGCCGGGGATTCTTCCCCATTTGCCACCCGCCGCTGCTCGCCGGAGGAGAAGGAGAAGGGGGGAAGGAGAAGGAAGCCGGAGGCCGTCCGTGAGCTCGCCGTCACCGCCGTGAGGACCAGAGGTCACCCGCGGAGCTCCTGGATGCCAAGAAGCCGAGGACGCCGACGACATCTGCCTCCCCTGCTTCCTCTGCTCCGAGCCGCGCCGCACCTTCACGCCAACGACCCTGCTTCGGCCGCCTTCACCGACGCCTACACTTCGACCAGAGGTCACCGAGGTGAGGCCACGCTCTCCCTCTCATATGTTGAGGACCCGGCCTTTGAGCCGAGGGGGAACGCACCCTGCCTATGTCGCAGCCGCCGCCGCGCCGCCGCGCACGCCGCTGTTGTGAAGCCGGCCTTCGAGCTGAGCCGGGCTTTTGCAGGTGCCGCCGCCTTCACCACGTGCGCATGCTTGCCTCCGCCGTTTGCCTTGACCCAGCTCGTGCACTCACGCACGCAGCTGCCGTCGACACGCCGGTGCGCCCACAGCCCGTCCTACACCGCGCTGTCGCCGTCTTGCTCCCACCGCCGTTTCGCCATGGCCGCCGGTGCTGAGCACGCAAGCAAGGGGGCTAAAAGCCCCGGTTTTTGCTCCTTTACGTTCCCTTGGTGCACGCACGCACACATCTTGGCTTTTGGTTCACCCGCACGTCGTCGCCGGCGCTCGCCGCCGTGCGCCCGCGCGACCGCGTCGCCGCCGTTCCCCTGTCGCGCCGCCGACGTGCCTCGCGCCGCCGACCTGCCTCCCCCGGCCAAAGCTACCTCCTTTTTGCACGAGGGTGAGCCCTAGGCGCTCCTTGACCTCTCACTGACACTTGTTGGTCGGCCGGACGCGCCTCGCCGCCGGCGAAGCCCTTGCCGCGCCGCCGCTCCTTTGGGGCAAATCATCGAGCACGATCGGGCGCCGGCGTAAAACCCCTGGGGTTCAGTTGCGCACGCCAGCTCACACGCGCGACTCACCATAGAGGATCCGGTCGGATCTAAAGCGGCCGGCCACTGGCTGCCGAGCCACACGCCGGGATGCGCCGCGCCCCGCTGCAGAGATCCCCTCGCGGATCTAGTGCGCCGCGCCGCGTGGCCGCCACCTCGGCCCGCCACGTCGGCTACCGCCGGCCTAAAGCTGCCTGCGTGGCTGCCACGTGAGCTGGACGAGCCGGCCTGCAGCTAGCTTATAGGCTAGGTGGAGACAGCAGGAGTTAGGGAAAAGCTAGCCTAGAGTTTGCTATATTGTAAATGCGTATTTGTTTTTTAGAAAACTATTTTATCTTTGAAATTCATATTAAATTCGTTTTAACTCCGAAAAATACGAAACTTCTTCTGAAAATCTTCTAAAATTCCAAACTCCGCGCTAGGCTAGAGTTTGCTCGTTTTGGGTCTTATTTGTTCTTCGTCTTGGATTTTATTGCAATTAGCACCCGTGTTTATATTTTATTACGATTCTAGGAGCCGCCGGAGCCGGAGAGCTGAGCCAGGACTACGACGACGACCTCGACTACGACGACTACTCGCACCCAGGTTCACACCTGACCTACTTTGAATGCCCATTAGGCATTGCTTTAGAACTGCTAGCGCTTTACTTATGCATGATGATGATTATGATGAAACCCTTGCACTGCCCTTTTTACTACCCTGTCCTTGATTGACCTACTACTACTACTATATTTATGCGTGATAATACGCTGAGCTTGCTGTGCATGTGTTGGGATGATGTGGTAGTATTCTTGGCGTATGTGGGGAAAAACCGGCAGGAGAAGGTGTTTTTGGGATATTTTGGCGGGGGTGAGCTCAAGACAACCCGATCCGGGATCGGGGGCCAGGGATCATCTTCTCGGACGTTGCCCAGTTGGGTACCTATGGCGGGTACACTGTTTTAGGAGCACAGGTGTTGGGGTTTTTGTGATGACTTGGAGGATAGGAGCTCGCCCCGGTCTGAAACCGAGTGGGTCGCCTGTTACACAGAACTTTCGTACACACCACCTCGCCGAGAGTGGGGAAAGGGCCGTTCGACCCTAGCAAGTGCGATACCATACCTGCCAGTAGGATAGAGGGTATCAGTGAGAGGGTTAGGGTGAAGTCCCTTCCCTTTGGGCGCTCCCCGTGCGGCCACACGGGGGCATTTTCACAGTTCTGGGGTGGTCCTTTGCGAAGGACCGCAACGAGACCCAGATGCAGGATGGAATCGTAACTCCTAGGTGTTCGTTCGGTAGGGTAGGCTCGGTCGGCCATACACCGTCCGGGTACTATTCTGAGTTGGGTACTGGTGTACATGCTCTGCAGAGTTTAGATCTATACGTATAGCCGCGTCCTCGGTTATGGACATACCCGTTGTTTCTCCGACTCTTACGTTTTGGGATTTCTACCTTCCCCCTTATAGGATGAGAGTGTATGGTGAACCGTGGTTGTTCTCAGGGAGAGGAGAGTTGCTCCCTCTGCCTCGCGGATCCGGGTGCAACCATTGAGGTGCGAGGATTGGGAGTTCTCGCACCGACCCTAGATGGAGATAGGTGATGGTGACGGTGATCTGGGTGACCAGGTGTAACCATTTGCGGATGAGAGATATGGGAAATGGTGGGATTTATGGAGATATTATTCTATTTATGTTGCTGCTGCTACATAGGAAACCCAACTACTACCTTGATACTTTCTTTACTCTTAGAAGTAGGCCACTTAAAGCTTGCATACGGTTGGTGACGTGGACCTATCCCAATCCTTGGGGATAGCCCCTGAGCTTGCAGGGTACGAGTCAGACTTCGACAACAATGCCGACGGATGGTACGACTGAGGGGGCACGTTGCTTCGCTCAAGGATGCCTGTGGGAGACGAATGAAGACGGAGACACCTTCTGGGAGATAGCTACCGCTGCGTAGGCTGTTATTCTTGTTATTCCGCCAAGAGGCGTGTATTGATGTACTCCGATTATTCAGGACATGTAATAATCAGATTATTATTCGTACTCTGATGCTTTACTTCGTTGTATGACTGTGATATTTATCTGTGATGAATGCCTGTGCGTGATAGCGTCTGATCCAGGGACTATCACGAGACAGAAAGCTGGGTTTTCCGCTTTTGAAAACCCAGGGTGTTACAGATGGTATCAGAGCCGTACTTGACCGTAGTACGTGCCCTTAGAAATGGTCGATAGAAACTAGGACTCTAAACGATCTCTTTTGGTTATATACCATTCTTGACTTATATTACAAAAAATTATCCTTCTTTGAAAAAGTTCTATCTCACCTGCGCTAACTAGAAAATTTCTTCCGTGTCACAGGAGATGGCTCGTCAGGAGGTGGAGTTGCTCCCGGAGCACATGGAGGGACTCGCCAGCTGGGTGGACCAGGTCGTCCTCAGGCTGCGGATTCCCCCTACGCACGTCACCTACCGCGCTGAGGACGTCCGCACTCTGTCAGGCCCACTAGTGCTTTGCACGGTGGCCATCCTACCCCACCCAGCGCTTCCAGGCTTCCCCGGGATGCTCGAGCACAGCACAGGACTCAACGTTAGGAATGCTGTGGACACCTCCTGCAGCCACGTACTTCACCACCTGCTGGCTAGGTACCGTGACGTCTACAGGACTGGAGACCTGAGGCTGATTCCCTAGGACTACTACAGAGTGGCTCTGATCGTGAACGGACTGCCAGACCCTTCAGCACTCTATGAGGAGGAGGTTGTTCAGGGACCTCTACGTGAGTCCGACGACACGCTCGTCACCACTGGGAGCTACCTCGTGGACCTCGACACTCACGCCCGCCGACTGAGCGAGCAGACGAGTGCACTCTTCAGCAGGCTGGAGTACACCACTCTGGAGCTGAAGGAGCTTCAGCCCCGCACCCAGAGTCTGGTCGTGGAGAACCTCACCCTGCGCCAGCGAGTCGAGCAGCTCGAGCGAGGACTACGCCACGCCAACTCTTTGGCAGTACAGGCAGAGGCTGAGAGGGTGACCGCTCGAGAGGAGAAGATCTACGCTCAGGAGGATCTACGCAAGCAGGAGGCCAGGTTCACCCGTCTCTTCGCCAAGCTGAACCAGAAGGATGCACAGATCGCCTCATTGGGACGCAGTCTCGACTGTGAGAAGGCCAGAGTGGCCGAGCTAATGGAGGACCAGTACTCCAACACCACCAACCTCGCTGCACTCACCAGGACTTCTGTGTTTCTGCTGGACAAGTGCAAGAGGATGCTGAGGACTTGGGAGGACGCCGACTCTCTTCGAGTGGACGAGCTTCAGGAGCTCAACGGTCTGCTACCTCCCGAGCACCAGTGGGCGATCCGCAAGGAGACCTTCAAGCTCCACCCGTCCGCCCTCAAGCTTCACCTGTGTCCGATAGCTGACATGCCCACTCCGGTTGAGACCCAGGAGGTGAGGGCTGCTCACGCCAGGTTGTCACGGATGTTCCCCAGGGACTTCCTCGAGGAGGACCGTTACCCCGTGAGGTACAAGAAGGCTCACTTCGAGTAGCGTGTTGGAGCATGACCATGCTAATAAGAGTAGAGTTGTAAAATAGGTAGTTTCCATGAGTTGATCCATGCAGCCGAGAGCCTGTTCCGGTGCATGACGAGTTATGAGTCTTTTCACACCTAGATGTGCACACCCTTTTTGAGGTCATGTAACGCTATATTAGATCGTTGTTGTGTGTGTGGCCTCCGAGGCTTGTGTCAGCCTCGAGAAAACTTATGTACTCATAATGGATGCTGATTGTTTGGTCTTAATGGAGTTAATCGTTCTTATTGCTTCTTCTTATTGAGTGTTGGACTTATATTAGTAGAAATATTTTCATGCTTGTATATCAGACTCAATTAGTTGGTGAGTGACGTATCTAAAGCTTTCCATTATCCTTGGTCTTGTTTTCAGTAAGATGTCCATCAGGAGGTCCGGTCGTCTGTTGGCTCGCCTCGAGGAGGCCGAAGCCGAGGAAGAGCAAGCCCCGCCTGTCCGTGGCCGTGGACGTGGCCGCGCTCCCGTACATGGACGTGGACGCGCTCGTGGTCGTGGACACGCCCCTGTCCTAGGATGAGGCCGAGGCGTTGTGGTGCCACCACCACCACCTCCGCCCATCGGACAAGGCGCAGTGGAAGATGGAGGAGAGGAAGAAGCCGAAGAAGAGCCTGAGCCACACCCAGCTCCCCAGGGTCGTGGCCGTGGTCGTGGCCGTGGAGGAGCACCACCACCGCCACCACCTAACCTGGCTGAGGTGATGGCCCTGCAGACTCAGCTGATGCAGAGGATGGTTGATGCCATCGAGAATCGAGTCGGTGGGAACCGCAACGTCCCAGTGGAGCAGGACTTCACCAAGAAGATCGAGAGGTTCCTCCGCCTGAAGGCCCCAACCTTCAGCTACTCAGATGATCCTCTCGAGGCCAATGACTGGCTCCGCGTGATCGAGACGAAGCTCGACCTCACCACCTACACTGACAAAGAGTGTGTATCTCTCGCCGTCCACCAGCTCGAGGGTCCTGCCAAGTCTTGGTGGGACAACTACTCCGGGAGTCACCCGAACCCAGCTTTCATCACCTGGCTGGAGTTCTGTGAGGTGTTCCGCGAGCAGTACCTGCCGAAGGAGCTCATGATCCAGAAGGCCCAGGAGTTCCGCACCATGACTCAGGGTGCGATGAGGGTGGAGGAGTACGAGAGGCACTTCATGAAGATGATGCACTATGCCCCTGACGACACCAACAACGACGACAAGAAACAGTTCTGGTTTCTGCGAGGCCTCCACCATAGTCTCCGCCAGGGCTTGAAGGCCAGTGAGCACAAGTCCCTTCACCACCTGGTGAACAGGGCTATCACGCTCGAGGAAGAAAGGAGGGGGCATGAGGAGCGCATGAAGGGCAAGAAGAGGTTCGGAGATCGGGACCATGGCGACCGATCCTTCCAGAGGCCGAGGAGTGGGTAGAGCAACCTGCTGAGAGGGAGCTACCGCCCGGGGAACAACCAGCCCGGACGTGGCTTCGGAGGGAACCGTGCACCGCACCCAGGAGGAAGGAGCAACTACCAGCAGCAGGGTGGTGGCTACAACCGCCCGCAGCAGAGCGCATCAAGACCCTGCACCGGAGGTTTCACCCTGACATGCTACGCCTGTGGCAAGCAAGGCCACAAGTCGTACGAGTGCCCCAGCAAGAAGACCGCTGCTACACCTGCTAGGGCACCAGCTCCAGGAGGGAGGCCACCTCAGGCTACTCCCCAGCCGGCCGCTGATCGCGGAAGGCTCAACCTCCTGACTGAGGAGGAGGCTGCCGACACCCCTGACGTCGTGATCGGTGAGTTTTTAGTTTGTGGTGCTAAAGCTTTGATTCTGTTTGATACTGGTGCAACTAGTTCGTATGTGTCCTCTAACTTTGTAAACAAACTGTCTCTCCCCATGACTCCCCGACCGAAACCTATTGTGATGAGCTCACTGCTCGGAGATATTAGGTGCACCCTACTATGCAAAGGGGTGGAGATGTTCATCAAGGGTCACAAGTTCCTCGGAGATCTGATCGTGATGAAGTCCAATGGGATTGATGTTATTCTGGGCATGGATTGGATCACCGCTCACAAGGGGGTTATCTCCTCGTCACCCCGTCAAGTGACCCTGATACACCCGAAGGGGACGAAGATCACATTCGAGCCGCTGAAGTTACGGGAAGTACCAGCTGTGTACAACCTCACTACGAAGACAGTGGCCGATGTTCCAGTGGTTTGTGAGTACCCCGATGTCTTCCCAGATGATCTGCCGGGGTTACCACCAGACCGCGACGTGGAGTTCGTGATCAACCTTGTGCCAGGCACATCACCCGTGGCACAGAGTCCTTACAGAATGGGCAAGATAGAGCTGGCGACGCTGAAGGAGGAGTTAGAAGCTCTCTGTGAGAAGGGGTACATCTGACCGAGTGCATCACCTTGGGCTTCACCGGTGATGTTTGTGCCGAAGAAGGATGGGAAGCAACGGCTGTGCGTCGATTATCGCGCTCTTAATGCGGTAACCATCAAGAACAAGTACTCGTTGCCTCGCATCGATGACCTGCTTGATCAGTTGAGGAAGGCCAAGTACTTCAGCAAGATTGACCTTCGATCCGGCTACCATCAGATGAAGATTCGCCCTGAGGACATCTACAAGACCGCGTTTGTGACCCGGTACGGGCAGTATGAGTTTACTGTCATATCGTTCGGTCTTACGAACACCCCAGCCTACTTCATGAACATGATGAACAAGGTGTTCATGGAAGAGTTAGATAAGTTTGTCGTGGTTTTCATTGACGACATCTTGGTCTTCTCGGAAACTGCTAAGGAACATGAAGAGCATCTGAGGATAGTGCTGGAGAAGCTGAGGCAGAATCAGTTGTATGCCAAGTTCAGCAAGTGCGAGTTCTGGCTAGAAGAAGTAGCTTTCCTTGGGCATGTGTTGTCAGGTGAGGGAGTTGCAGTTGATCCCTCGAAGATCGAAGCTGTGTCAAAGTGGCAGTCGCCCAAGACAGTGACAGAGATCAGGAGTTTTCTTGGGATGGCAGGGTACTATCGCTGTTTCATCGAGAACTTCTCCAAGATTGCGAAGCTGATGAACGAGTTGCTGAAGAACAACACGCCTTTCGTGTGGTTAGAGAAGTGTGAAGCAAGCTTCCAAGAGCTCAAGACCCGACTCACCACAACTCCTGTGTTGACGCTTCCCGATGACAACAAGGACTTTGTGGTGTACTGTGATGCTTCGAGGCAGAGTCTTGGTTGTGTGCTGATGCAGGAAGGCAAGGTGATCGCTTATGCTTCAAGGCAGCTTCGGAAGCATGAAGAGAACTACCCGACACATGACCTTGAGTTAGCAGCTGTTGTTCATGCTTTGAAGATATGGAGGCACTACTTGATGGGCAACAAGTGTGATATCTACACGGATCACAAGAGTCTGAAGTATATCTTCACCCAGTCAGAGTTGAACTTGAGGCAGCGAAGATGGCTAGAGTTGATAAAGGACTACGACCACGACATTCACTACCATCCCGGCAAGGTGAATGTCGTGGCCGATGCTTTGAGCCGAAGAAGTTATTGCAACAACCTGATGGTGCAGGAGGAACAGCCAGAGTTGTACAAGGAGATGGAGAAATTGAAGCTCGACATCGTCGAGAAGGGTCAGCTCAACGAGTTGAGGGTGAAGTACGGTCTAGAAGACCAGATCAGGCAAGCCCAGAAGAAGTGTCCTGAGATTGAGGAAGTGAAAGACCTTCTGACGAGAGGCAAGGCCCCTGACTACCGCATTGATGAGCAAGGCACGTTGTGGTTGAAAGATCGCATATGTGTGCCTAGTGGTGAGGATATCCGGAATACGATTCTGAAGGAAGCTCACGATTCTCGGTATTCCATTCACCCCGGTTGCACCAAGATGTACCAAGACCTGAAGTGTCGATTCTGGTGGGAGAATATGAAGAAGGACATAGCCGAGTATGTTGCCCGATGTGACACATGTCAGAGAGTGAAGGCAGAACATCAGAGACCCGCCGGATTGCTACAGCCACTTGCGATACCTCAGTGGAAATGGGATGATATCAGCATGGACTTAGTGGTGGGTTTACCCCGCACTCAGAAGGGGAATGACTCGATATGGGTGATTGTGGACCGTTTGACCAAGGTAGCACACTTCCTTCCGGTAAAGAACAAGTTCACTGTGAGTCAGTTGGCTGATCTCTACGTAGAGCATATCCTGAGGTTACATGGGGCACCCCGCAGCATCATGTCTGATCGTGGTGCTCAGTTCACAGCTCAGTTCTGGAAGAGTCTGCATGATTCGATGGGCACCCACTTGGACTACAGTACAGCCTTCCACCCTCAGAAAGATGGACAGACTGAATGAGTGAATCAGGTTCTCGAAGATCTGCTGAGAGCTTGTGTGTTGACCTACAGCAACGATTAGGAGAAGAGTCTGCCCTACGCTGAGTTCTCGTACAACAACAGCTATCAGGCAAGTTTGCAGATGGCACCCTTTGAAGCTTTGTATGGCAGAAAGTGTAGGACCCCATTGATGTGGTCTGAGGTGAGGGAGAGGATTTTCTTCGGTCCTGCTTCCATTGTGGAGGCTGAGGAGAATGTGGCCAAGGTTAGAGAGAACCTGAAGATAGCTCAGAGCAGGCAGAAGAGCTACGCTGATCCCAAGCGAAGGGATGTCTCCTTCGAAGTTGGTGACTACGTCTTCTTGAGAGTGTCACCGCTTAGAGGCACGAAGAGGTTCCATGTAAAGGGGAAGCTAGCCCCGAGGTTCGTTGGACCCTACCAGATTGTAGCAAGGGTGGGGAAACTTGCTTATAGGTTGGAGTTACCGTCTGATCTTGCCGGAGTGCATCCTGTGTTCCACATATCGCAACTCCGGAGGTGCCTCGACCCGAAGCTTGACAAGCATGTCTCCACCATTGCTATCGACTTGCAAGATAACCTGGAGTATTTGGAGTACCTGAAGAAGATTTTGGATTGGGCCAAGAAAGCTACCAGGAGTACCACCACTCGCTTCTGCAAGGTGCTTTGGAGCAATCACATCGAGCGAGAAGCGACGTGGGAGAAAGAGTCGGTCATGAGGGAGAAGTACCCGCACCTCTTCGAGACGGAGGTAAGTTCTTAATCTCGAGGACGAGATTCTTTTGAGGGGGGGAATCTGTAACATCCCGTGATTTTATTACGGAATGTTAAATATAAAAATGAGGATTTAAAATTTTCGGTGAATTATTTGAGTGCTTGACAATTTATTTAAGGATGTCTTCTTATTTCTCTCCTAAAATTCCTAGATTTATTTTTGAGCTAAATAAAATTTCTAGGAAATATAAAATGTTAGTGTGAGAAACTTGGAGTTTATTTGGGATTTAATTGTGTGGAATTCAAATTTGAATTCATATTCAAATTTGAATTAAATTTAGAAAAGGGTGAAGGAATAAAAGAAAAAGGGAAAGGGTTATAACCCTGGTGGGCCTTGAACCCAGCAGCAAAGTCCATCGGAGGCCCTCCGTTTCTTTCCCCAGCCCAAGCAAAACCCCCGCACTTCCTTTCGGCCCAGCACCACGCGGCCCATCTAATCGCACGGTCCGCTCACCACCTACCCCCGCACAGAGTCGCTGCCAGGCGGGTCCCGACGCGACGTCACGCTCGCGTCACCTCCTTCTTTCTCCCCCTTTTCTCTTTTGCTGCCGTCGTCGCGCCAAAGCGCCGCGGCGCCGCCCATGGCTGTCGTCGCGACACGCCCGCGCGCCCTCCCTTCACATCTAGCCGTCCACGTGCCCCGCTCTTCACCTAGGGCTATAAGTAGGCCGCTACCGCACCCCCAGGGGCTCCCAACCCTAGCTGCCGGGGATTCTTCCCCATTTGCCACCCGCCGCTGCTCGCCGGAGGAGAAGGAGAAGGGGGGAAGGAGAAGGAAGCCGGAGGCCGTCCGTGAGCTCGCCGTCACCGCCGTGAGGACCAGAGGTCACCCGCGGAGCTCCTGGACGCCAAGAAGCCGAGGACGCCGACGACATCTGCCTCCCCTGCTTCCTCTGCTCCGCGCCGCGCCGCACCTTCACGCCGACGACCCTGCTCCGGCCGCCTGCACTTCGACCAGAGGTCACCGAGGTGAGGCCACGCTCTCCCTCTCATTTGTTGAGGACCCAGCCTTCGAGCCGAGGGGGAACGCACCCTGCCCATGTCGCCGCCGCCGCCACGCACGCCGCTGTTGTGAAGCCGGCCTTCGAGCCGTGCCGGGCTTTTGCAGGTGCCGCCGCCTTCACCACGTGCGCATGCTCGCCTCCGCCGTTTGCCTTGACCCTTGGCCGTGCGCGTCACTGATCCGCCGCCTCGCCGTCCTCTCCTGCGCCACGGTCGAGCCGAGAGATCGCGCGTCCGCGCACGTGCGCGGGAAGGAAAGGCCCGTCTTTTGGCTGGCCTGGCAATGCCCCAGCTCGTGCACTCACGCACGCGGCCGCCGTCGACACGCCGGCGCGCCCACAGCCCGTCCTACACCGCGCCGTCGCCGTCTTGCTCCCACCGCCATTCCGCCATGGCCGTCAGTGCTGAGCACGCAGGCAAGGGGGCTAAAAGCCCCGGTTTTTGCTCCTTTACGTTCCCTTGGTGCACGCACGCACACATCTTGGCTTTTGGTTCACCCGCACGTCGTCGCCGGTGCTCGCCGCCGTGCGCCCGCGCGATCGTGTCGCCGCCGTTCCCCTGTCGCGCTGCCGACGCGCCTCACCCGGCCAAAGCTACCTCCTTTTTGCACGAGGGTGAGCCCTAGGCGCTCCTTGACCTCTCACTGACACTTGTTGGTCAGCCGGACGCGCCTCGCCGCCGGTGAAGCCCTTGCCGCGCCGCCGCTCCTTTGGGGCAAATCGTCGAGCACGATCGGGCACCAGGGTAAAACCCCTGGGGTTCAGTTGCGCACGCCGGCTCACACGCGCGACTCGCCGTAGAGGATCCGGTCGGATCCAAAGTGGCCGGCCACTGGCTGCCGAGCCACACGCCGGGATGCGCCGCGCCCCGCCGCAGAGATCCCCTCGCGGATCTGGTGCGCCGCGCCGCATGGCCACCACCTCGGCCCGCCACGTCGGCTACCGCTGGCCTAAAGCTGCCTGCGTGGCTGCCACGTGAGCTGGACGAGCCGACCTGCAGCTAGCTTATAGGCTAGGTGGAGACAGCAGGAGTTAGGGAAAAGCTAGCCTAGAGTTTGCTATATTGTAAATGCGTATTTGTTTTTTAGAAAACTATTTTATCTTTGGAAATTCATATTAAATCCGTTTTAACTCCGAAAAATACGAAACTTCTTCTGAAAATCTTCTAAAATTCCAAACTCCGCGCCAGGCTAGAGTTCACCTCTTTTTGGGTCTTATTTGTTCTTCAACTTGGATTTATTGCAATTAGCATCCGTGTTTATATTTTATTAAGATTCTAGGAGCCGCCGGAGCCGGAGAGCTGAGCCAAGACTACGACGACGACCTCGGCTACGACGACTACTCGCACCCAGGTTCACGCCCGACCTACTTTGAATGCCCATTAGGCATTGCTTTAGAACTGCTAGCGCTTTACTTGTGCATGATGATGATTATGATGAAACCCTTGCACTACCCTGTCCTTGATTGACCTACTACTACTACTACTACTACTACTACTACTACTACTACTACTACTACTATATTTATGCGTGATAATACGCTGAGCTTGCTGTGCATGTGTTGGGATGATGTGGTAGTATTCTTGGCGTGTGTGGGGAAAAACCGGCAGGAGAAGGTGTTTTTGGGATATTTTGGCGGGGGTGAGCTCAAGACAACCCGATCCGGGATCGGGGGCCAGGGATCGTCTTCTCGGACGTTGCCCAGTTGGGTACCTATGGCGGGTACACTGTTTTAGGAGCACAGGTGTTGGGGTTTTTGTGATGACTTGGAGGATAGGAGCTCGCCCCGGTCTGAAAGCGAGTGGGTCGCCTGTTACACGGGACTTTCGTACACACCACTTCGCCGAGAGTGGGGATAGGGCCGTTCGACCCTAGCAAGTGTGATATCATACCTGCCAGTAGGATAGAGGGTATCCGTGAGAGGGTTAGGGTGAAGTCCCTTCCCTTTGGGCGCTCCCCGTGCGGCCACACGGGGGCATTTTCACAGTTCTGGGGTGGTCCTTTGCGAAGGACCGCAACGAGACCCAGATGCAGGATGGAATCGTAACTCCTAGGTGTTCGTTCGGTAGGGTAGGCTCGGTCGGCGGTACATCGTCCGGGTACAATTCCGAGTTGGGTACTGGTGTACACGCTCTGCAGAGTTTAGATCTATAGCCGCGTCCTCGGTTATGGACATGCCCGTTGTTTCTCCGACTCTTACGTTTTGGGATTTCTACCTTCCCCCTTATAGGATGAGAGTGTATGGTGAGCCGTGGTTGTTCTCGGGGAGAGGAGAGTTGCTCCCTCTGCCTCGCGGATCCGGGTGCAACCATTGAGGTGCGAGGAGTGGGAGTTCTCGCACCGACCCTAGATGGAGATAGGTGATGGTGACGGTGATCTGGGTGACTAGGTGTAACCGTTTGCGGATGAGAGATATGGGAAATGGTGGGATTTATGGAGATATTATTCTATTTATGTTGCTGCTGCTGCATAGGAAACCCAGCTACTACCTTGATACTTTCTTTACCCTTAGAAGTAGGCCACTTAAAGCTTGCATACGGTTGGTGACGTGGACCTATCCCAATCCTTGGGGATAGCCCCTGAGCTTGCAGGGTACGAGTCAGACTTCGACAACAACGCCGACGGATGGTACGACTGAGGGGGCACGTTGCTTCGATCAAGGATGCCTGTGGGAGACGAATGAAGACGGAGACACCTTCTGGGAGATAGCTACCGCTGTGTAGGCTGTTATTCTTGTTATTCCGCCAAGAGGCGTTTATTGATGTACTCCGATTATTCAGGACATGTAATAATCAGATTATTATTCGTACTCTGATGCTTTACTTCGTTGTATGACTGTGATATTTATCTGTGATGAATGTCTGTGCGTGATAGCGTCTGATCCAGGGACTATCACGAGACAGAAAGCTGGGTTTTCCGCTTTTGAAAACCCAGGGCGTTACAGGGAGGACTAGGTGTAATTGACCTACAGGTGCAAAATGAAGCTCTTCTTCTAAAGTATTTACATAAATTCCTGAATCATGAAGATCTCCCTTGGGTGCATTTAATCTGGAATAACTACTACAGCAATGAGCAACTTCTAGGAGCAACTAGAAAAGGGATCATTCTGGTGGAGAGATATCATTAAACTCTTGGACCAATATAAAGGAATAGCTATACCCAATCCAGGGAATGGTAAAACTATTTCCTTATGGGATGACCTCTGGTGTGGAATTGTTATTACAGAAGCATATCCAGAGCTCCATTCTTTTGCGAAGAAACAAAAAATCAGCTTACATAAGGCAACTCTGTCAGCAGACTTCTACTCCCTCTTCCATCTGCCACTTTCTTGTGAAGCCCACACACAGTTTAACAGATTGCACAATTCGATTGTCCATTTGCAAAATGAAAGTACAAAAGACAGTTGGGTTTACATTTGGAGAAATGGTATGTACTCTTCATGTAAAGCATACAAAATTATGAAAGGACATATGCCTATCCATCAAAGTTTACAAATGGTTGTGGGACTGCAGCTGCCAACTGAAACATAAAGTCTTTTCTTGGCTCCTTCTAAAGGATAGATTAAATACAAGGGAGATACTCAAAAGAAAAAAATATGCATCTGCCATACATGTGTTCTGTGCCAAGAAACATTGAGGAATCAGTTCTGCATCTGTTCCTTTTCTGTTAATTCTCAAAGCAGTGTTGGAACTTGATTGGTCTGCAAGTTGGTGACACTTCTGGAATCATTCAAACACCAGTTCGCTCATAATTTCTTCATCGAGGTGATAGCTATTGTGTCATGGTGCATATGGACAACAAGAAATGATCTAATATTCGAAAATCAGGCTGCCACCATTCAGAAGTGCAAGCAGACCTTCCAAATAGAATTCTCAAAAGTCATATACAGAGAAAAGACCAAGTATCATCCAGTGATTGATTTATGGTTTCAATCTTCTTTTTTGTAACTTTTGTTTTTTACTTTTGTTTTGTACAGACTGTTTCTTCCTTCTTAATAAATAACTTTGCTGTAGAAAAGTCATATACACAGTCTGAGAAAATGTGTGGAAAATGAAGTAGACCAAGGAACATGTGCTCTAGAAAAAAGTATGAAAACCTGTTTGAAAAATTTATGAAAATTGTAAGACTGTGTTTAAATAGTGAGCAAAAGAAACAAATTTAAATCGTAACTCACCTTTTTTAAAGCAAGCATATGATCATTTTTGAAACCCTTCTTTTTGGCACAAAAGATACCATTTTGTATTTTTTTAAATCAATGACCATATTTGTAAATTTGACAAATAGAAAATATAGAATTTTTTTAAAAAAATCCCGCTGCTATCCGCTGAGCCCATTGGGCTTTTGAGTACTTCCCAAAACTTTTGGGCCAACATCCTCCTCCTTCCCACCACCGTGTACTTCGAATTTTTTTTATATATTTTTTAATTCATTTTGCAAAATTATACAATCGTTTCAAAAAATTTCAAATTTGATCTCCAAACGTCATGGCGCACGGCGGCCGCCGTGGCCCACGGCGGTTGCAGGACCAGCCGCCGTGCGCTACGGCGGTTGTGCGCCACCGTCGTAGGCCACGACAGTTAGCCTAAACGCCGTGGGTCACAGCGGTTGGGGACGGCGGTTGCAGGCGCCGGGCGGCGGCAGGCAGCGGGCATGCAAACGCCGTGGGCCACGGCGGTTGGTTTTTTTTAATATTTGGAAGAGAAAACACACACCTTTGCATTGGTATGTACGGCGCTTGTATAACCCTAACAAAGCACCTTGCGTACTGATAACATGCCTTAGAAAATTTAGAAATTTGATTACAACATTCCTAATTAATCTAGTTGTACGTGAATTGCCCGGAGAGTATAGACCCGCCGGAGTCTTGCGACGACATGTAGTAGTACCCACGTGGGGGTGGAGGTGGTGAAGTTGGAGGGGACCAATCTTTCGGGGGGGAGCTGTTCTTCTTGTGGCACTCACAAGTGCAGGTCGAACATTTGCAGCATCGACCGTCTCCAGCGCTAGACGATCGATCAGGGGAAGCCAATGCCTCCGACAGCTCCTGCTTCAGGTTGTAGATGACGACGTCCTCGAGATAGTCGATGTACTCTTGATAGGGGCGAATAGCTGGTGGATCCACCCATTGCGAGAAACCGCAATTCTCTGTTTGGGTGGAGTACTGCAAAAAGCAAGAAAACGTAAGCAAACCAAAAAAAGATGATGAACAAATTTGTGGACATTTCTTACCCATGCATGTGGGCAGTGCCAGAAGCGACGACCGGAGTTGTTCCATCCCTCGTACACTTGCATCACACAAAACTCACCGTGCGAACACCTAGGCCACAACACCGTTTGCTTCGGTGCGTAGCTTCTAACTTCACGCATCGATCTGAAGTCACTCTTACCTTTCAATGGGAAATTGGCTACGAAATCTGGTGATTGCTGATGCCACAACATAGGACCGAAGCCGTGTGCATCCCCGCTCCAGGAAGTCATTGTTGAATGCAGTGAGAAGAAGGCAATGGAGTGAATGATGCTACATATAGGCAGAAGAAGGAGGCTGGCTGGGTGGTGGGCCCTTCGATCCATGGGAAGAGAAACGAAACAGTGACTCAGAGAAAACACACCTTAGTACTAAGGCACTGTCGCATTGTGGGCCAGTCGATCCGTGGGAGGGGAACGCGTAAGTGACTCAGAGGAAACACAACGACTCTACATATGACAGTCACTCTAACGAAACACACGTAACGGAGAAAACACACTCTAATTCAGTTCGATTAAAGTTCTTAAGGATACAAATCGAGGACCCTAGTTGACGATGTCATGAAATCCCGAATTATTTGATACAATCCGACTAATACTCTAGGTCTACTGAGTACAACGGGGGTATTTCCCCTTTTTGATGGCATCCGGCCCAGCTTCCTTGGCCCGGCGAGCTCTCTCCCTCTTCCTCTCTCTGTCGGCTTCACGGGCCTGGGCCGCTTCATGTTCTCTCATCTCCTGGCGAATGCGCATGTCCAGATCCATAATACAATTTGACTGTGACTGTCTCCGACATGTCTGATTCATAATAAAAAGCAATAACTGCTATCAAATACTACATCCAAGGACTAACATACAAATAGACTAATATCTAAACTAACAGTAAATATGTCACGTAATATAGGCTAAAATACAACTACAGATCTATACTCCAGAAATCTATACCATACAGAAATCTACATATTTAATAGTAATTATATCTAAGTAAAATTACTAAAAGAGTTCAAATCAGCAAAATACCAGCAATGAAGCGAAGAAGCAGCAGAGCTTCGCTACTCCGCCCCCTCCACCTCACTCTCTTCTCCTTCTGAACCCTAAACCCTACAAACATGAACTATTCATACTACAGATCGAAAGAAATCTAATGAATCAATACTAATTATGATTTCATTACATCTAAGTACAGGTGCTAAATTGAAATCAACGAAATACCTACAATGAAGCGAAGAACCGGCAGAGCTTCGCTGCTCCGCCCCCTCACTCTCTTCTCCTTCCCAACCCTCTCTTTCTTTTTTCTGAATTATTATGACAATTTCGAGCTAATTTTCGGCTCTTATAGGGTCTGACGACCTGCCGCCGTGGGCCACGACAGTTGCAAATCCTTACCGCTGTGGCCACGACGGTTGGGCTTGCCGCCGTGACCCACGGCGAATAGAGGCCAACCGCCGTGGGCCACGGCGACTGGTCTTCCCGCCCGTTAACCCTGTGGCAGTTGGCCCAACCGCCGTAGCGCACAGCGGCTGGTCTTGCAACCGTCGTGGGCCACGGCGGCCGCCATGCAGTCATAGCGTTTGGAGGTCAAATTTGAAAATTTTTGCAACGGTCGTATAATTTTGCAAAATGAATATATATATATATATATATATATATATATATATATTTGTTAGAGTCCTTTACCTACATGCCATTAAAAAAGATGTCGGTTACGTATATGTCACAAAAAAAATTTCCAGACACCTGTATGCCATGAGTTCAACTTTTGTTTACATTCATACCATTCCGTCCATGGTCTGAGCTAACTGTGTCAAACAGACAGGTCAAATGACCATTTTACCCCCTGTGGGCCTCACAAATCTCCTTCCTCCTCCCCTTCTCCTTTCTCCCGCTGATGTGCTTCGCCCTCTCCGCGTCTCTCTCCCGTCAGCATCAAGGACGACGCGCAGCAGGGAGGCCCGCGCGTAGAGCTGCCGGGCCGCGCCGGGCAGGCCGCGTCGCCAGGTAGGCCACGCCGCCGGGGCAAAGGATGCGGGCAGGTGACTGCTGCGCGCCTCCTAGCGCTGGAGCTAGCCGAAGACACCCATCCGTGCGGCCATGTCCGCCCGGCGCTGCAGCCCGCAGGTGCTTCGTGCTCGTCTGGGTTCCCGTGCGACCCGGGTGTGGCGAATCGCGCGCCACCCTCCGTTCCGTGATGTGGTGAGCACGATCCCTCATGGAACTTCTATGCTTCACGTGAGGATTACGCTCCTTCTGAGCGCATCTGTGTTGCAGATCCGGCTCCTTGCTATGAGCAATCTCCGTGCAATCGAGAGGTCGCAGGAGGAACACCAGTATGCTCTTTGAAATTGAATCTGGTGAGCCCCAATTGAGCTCAAGCAGGAAGAAAGACGTGTGCTTGACGAGGAAATGAGGAAGAATTGGGGGCTCGCCGAGGTGGATTGAAAGGCCTTTTGGTGACCGTCGGTTGACGAGGAAATGAGGAAGAATTGGCGAGGTTGGCCGCCGAGGTTGTGAGCGCGGGAGAGATGACGACCGAGGCGGATTGAAAGGCCCTCCATTCCGTGATGCGGGAGTGAGGTTGGGGATTGATGGGTGGGATCAGATTCCTCGATACCGGCGGGGAGGGCGGCGGCGGACGGCCGACCGACACCGAACATGGGTCTCTATGCAAAAGTGGTAGCAACGAGAAGGGCAAACTTGTCAAATGCAGATGTGGGTTTCACATGTCAGGGCTCTCAATGTGTTAAATCCCAACGAAAGGTGGACGAAATGACATGTACGTAAACAAAAATTGAGATCCTGACATGTGCGTGTCTACAAACTTTTTTTTTTGACATGTGACGTTTTTTTTTAATGACCCGTGCGTAAAAGACTCAGTTTGTTAACCCACCTCGCCTTGAGTTCCCTCGCCTTCGCTCCTCTTCTCGAAGCCTCTGCGTGGGCACCGGGCGGTGAATCGAATGTCGGGCGAAGACGAGCTCCTCGCCGGCGGGGGCGCGCCCATCCGGCCGCCGCGGCTGGAGGACGCGGGCCTTGAGGACTGCGCGCTCCCGCCGGAGTCCATCGCCGAGGCCTTCTCTCTCGCCGCAGCGGCAGTCTCCTCCCGCCTCGCCCGCTTCCCCCTCTCCGACGACTCCGACGACGAGGAGGGCCGCGTCTCGTCACCGCGCGGAGGCGGCTGCGTGGATGACTCCAGGCCCCTCCGCGGGGCCGTCCTCGACGCCGACGCCCTTGTCGGCGGCGGCGTCACGGGCGGCGGCGGCGCCGCCGATGAGCTCGTGGTCGTCGGCGGAGGGCGCGGTGGCGGATGCGAGGACGCGGTGGTTGTCGGCGGGCGCGGGGAAGAGCAGGATGGAGTCGTGGTTGTCGGGGAAGGGCGCGGGGAGACTGAGCTGGGGAAGGAAGGTGGATGCGTTGAGGGGGTCCGAGAAGTGGTCAGTGTACCGGAGCGTGCGCACGGCAACGGAAAGGACGATGAGGAAGTGGAGGAAAAGGTGATCTTGGTTCCAGATTTCGACTGAGCAGCTCGATTGGTGACCGCTGAATTCGAGCTTCTCGTCGTAGCTTGGGCCAAGGTGTGAATTTCATTTTAGTTTTGTTCTTGTTAGAAGCAGCTAATAGTGTCAGATCTTTTGCTACTTGTTGTTTGTTTGACTGTTGTAATATATGGTTTGTAGGCTGAGACAATATCTGTCTTCCCAAATGTTTAGCCTTAGCTGCATCTGGCTTAAGAGTCTGCCTTGCCAGTGATTTTGGTTGCTGTTGTCCTGCTTGAGTTTTGCACACTCATCTGACAAGATTAGTGATTGAAATAGATTATGAAGGAGCCACTGGTCCGGCAGATTGGCACCTGTGACAAATTTGAAGACTTCAATTAAAAAAAACTTGGTTGTGCACATTGCCAATATTAAGAAGAGACTAAATTTCTATGTCTGTTGAAGAGGAGTTCCTGCAATTTACTGAATTGATATGCCTCCTGAAACCATTTGTCACATTGTTATATAAGGGTCGCCAGATGACTATTTGCTAATGAAATGTGAAGAGGGGTGTTGGCGTGTTGCTTATGAGCTCAACATATACTGTTACACAAAAAGTTTAACTTGATTCAAGAACTGAAATTATGCTGAAATTATGCAAACTTACAGACAAGTAAACATCTTTGCCAACTCCTTGCTACAAGAAATGCATCTAGGCTGTTTGGTCAAAGTCATACCATTTTGTAAGCTTCATAGCCTTGCTGAGATCAAGTAAAATTTGAACCGGATGAGGGAAATGTAGCTTCTTATGAAATAGAAGCTTATCCAGAACACTAGGTTAACTGGTAGAACGGCTTCAAATGTTTTGCAACTTGGATCTACATTAGTTGTCTCATGGTGTGACATCAATCAGTTATTGCTTCTGATGGCTCTTGTGACTGATGAATGTATCAAACCACCATTGTACATCTAAACATGGAGTAGTACTGAAATTCCCTATGTTCTAAGATAATGCTGGTAGCCGGTTTAACCTACAATTGGACTATTGATGGCAACAAGGCTCATTCAGCATGGTGATATATGTTCACTACAGATATTTGTGCTGCAGTTGATCTGTATAACCATGCTTTCTGGGCTTCTGGCAGAATTAGTGAAAAAGAGGTCATCACAATAGTATAATTAGTTTCAAGTTTTTCCTTAGGGCACGCAAGAAGGCCATCTGCTTCATCTCCTATTTCCATATTAGTAAATAAATTACTAATATGTTCAGCTTACTATGGCAGATCTTTGCTGCTGCTTGTTTGTTTGACAGTGATGTAATGTATGGTTTTTAGGCTCAGCGATAGGTTCTCAAACGTTTATCATTGGCTGGACATCTGGCCTATGAGTTGCTAGTAGTTTGTGCCTTATTGATTATCTTGACTGTTATGTTCCTACTCTATTTTGGCATATTGATGTGGTAACAGTAGGTTATTGAAATGGACTAATGAAGAAAATCACTGATCCAGAACCTATGATAGATCTAAAGAACTAAATTAAAAGAACTCTGTTCAACTGTATGGCAATGTATTATGTCTGTGTACTGCTTTGTTTCTGGTCAAATGAACGGTAGGGTAGATCCAGAATCTGTCATTGTGACAATCTAAAGAACTAAATTAAAAGAACTCTTTTTTGCTATGTGGCATTATTATGTATGTGCTGCTTTGTTTCTGGTCAAATAAACTAAGTTATATCTGTGAGGAAAAAATGGACTAATATTAAGTAGAGGGATTCCTGCAATTTACTAACAGCCTGTTCGCTAGGCTGGTGACTGGTGGTTGGTGCTGATTTGTTCTGAGAGAAAAATACCGCTGGTTGGCTGGTGATTTGTGCTGATTTGTTCTGAGAGAAAAGAAGTGTTGTCTGGTGGCTGAAAAGTACTGCTGGCTCTACCTCCTTTCATTGTTTGTTATAGAAGGGCAAAATATCCGAAAACTATTTGCCGATGAACTCATAAGCAGGGGAAACATGATCTACAGTTGAATGTTGCTTAGGCTATCCGCACTCGTCAAACTCCAAATTCAACCTCTAAAAGGAATATTTCTGCCTCGTCATCAATACCAATTTTTCGCACTCGTTAACCTCTATATCTCAAACTTCATACCAACAATCAACACATGGGACTCACGTACACAAACCCTTTGTTTTCCCAAGAGTTCTGTTTTTGTCTGTAGTACCGGCCCTAGGCCGGTAGTACCGATAAGCTCTCATTGTCTAGTTATACCGAGGCCCTTGGTAGTTCCGACCCCAGGTCGGCACTACTGATAAAGCTGTTCTGTTTCAGTTTTCAGGAACCCTCGGTAGTACCGACCTGAGGTCGGTAGTACCGATAAATCTCGTTCACAATACAGTAACAACTAGTTTTGGGGTAGGTATTTATACCCTCACACCTCTCCCTTCAACTCCACAAGGCCATTCCTCTCCCCAATTCCCCATCCCTCCTCCCCATCTATGGTGCCTGCCGCTGGCCGGCGGCTGAGAGCAGGGGAGCGGCAGCAGCGGAGGTGGCCGACCGGTCGTGTGGGTATCTCCGCCGCGGTGGGAGATGGGAGGCGGACGAGGAAGGGGGCCGGCGTCTGTGGTGCTGAGTGCGCGGTCCTTCCCCTGGCTCCGCCGCGGGGCTCCCTCCTCCCCGGTCTCTCCTCTTCCTCCGCCGACCCAGCCCCTCCTCGCGTCCATGGCGGCTCGCTTCCCTGCGCGCGCCAGCGGGCCTGGCTCCCTCGCGCCATGGCGGCGGACGGCTCCTCACGGTGCGCCGTCCGTGCTCGAGGCAGAGCTGCTGCCGGTCCGCCACCGCCTCGGCTCCTCTGCCGGGCGGAGGAGGCTCGATCTACGGGAGCCCGGCCGGTGCTTGGAGCAGAGGTAGGGTGTAGCAGGGTCGCGGCCTGGGACACGACGACCGTGACGGAGCTCTGCTGCTTCCAAAGACCTCACCCGCGCCGCCGGCATCCTTCCTCCCGCGAGCAGGGGCAGGGGCAGACGGGAAGAACCAGTGGTGCGGTGCTGCTCCTCGGCGGGCGGGCGGGCCCGATGGCCACCACCGCAACCGCCTCCCACCTCGTTCGCCGCCGCGTCCATGGAGGGGATGCCGAGATGCGGTGGAGCTCGAAGTGGGCGAGGAGGTGGCGGCGGAGGCGTGCGGTGATGGCGTTGCAGGCGTCAAGGAGCTCGACACCGGCGTCCAAGTGCACGACGATGCGGGCTAGACAACGACGGCGGATCTCCGGCGGTGGCGTCTGCTACTCAACCTCCACGGCAGCCATCCCCTTCTCCTCTCTCTCTCTCCCCCTTCCTGCCCACAACGCGGAGCAACAGTGGGCACGTGGGCCCGGTGCCACGTCGGCGTAGCGCTCGCCCCCGGCGGACGCTGGATGTGGCATTCGGGCGGTCGAGCGCTACGTCCCAGTTTGCTTTTCAGTGCGCCGCTGCAAGGGAAAAAACTGGAAAAGCGAACTCCAGTTCGCTTTGCCATCCGGTTCTGGTCGCCGGTGCGGACAATAACCTTATGAACTCAAATATACTGTTCCAAGAAAAAAAATGAACTTGATTCATTGATTGAAATGACGCATACGTCCACACGAGCAAACATATTTGCCAACTTCTTGTGTATCTTATATACGCTTTTTCTTTTCAAGTCATACAAGTTTGTAAGCTTGATAGCATTGCTGAAATCCAATGAAATTTGTGAAACTGGATAAGAAAAAAGTAGCTTTCCTATGAAATAGAAGACCATACAAAATTCTAGAGTGAAGAGCTTCAAAGGTTTTTGCATTTCTAGCAACTTGAATCTAACCTCCTGGTGTGACATCAATCAATTACTGATTCCGATGGTTCTTGTGGCTGATGAATATGTCAGATCACTGTGCCGTATGCCCATATCCAAGCGTGGAGCAATACTGAAACTTGGTGTTCCTTTGTTGTAAGTGATGATAAACAATTAATAAGGACGTTGGATCTTATTTGCAAGTGTTCAAAATTTGACCAAATGCCAACAATTCATATTTGGATACGAAGTTAATCTTGTACATAGCATTCATTTCAGCTCGAACTAGTTTGATTGCTTCTCAACAATTCAAACATTTTTTTAGCAAGACTCCGACCTTATATGCGGCAATGTAAACATTTTCTCAACAATGTAAACATTTTTTTGCTTTGTCCTTTCTTAATTCATAAATAATCTCTCCTCTTTTTATTCCTCTTATCAATGTAAACTGTTGTGAAACACGTCGTCAACGGTTAGGTCTTCTCCCTCTCGCGTCTCTCATAACAAGCATAAGAATAAGTACAAAGTAGACAAGAGACAATATAGGTGGAGCTTCTCTTTATTATCTGAATATCGATATCCTACAATAGGGGTAATCCTCTGATATATATACTCCGAACTAAGCTTAGAGTTTTGGTAAGAGCCCACAAGCAAACGGACAAGGACTAGGACTTCTAGTCCTCCTTTCTATCTATACGAAATCCGGTTGTTTTACAACACTCCCCCTTGGGCGATTACCGTGAATGCATATGCTCATCAAAAACTCCATCCGAAAACCCAGTGGGAAAAATGGTTTTTGGAGAAAAGAGTACATATCAACTGTATTTTGTATTGCACATGTTGCCTCGTCAAAAACCTTATGTGAGAAACCTTCAAGTAAAAACTCACAAAGGAAAAAAGAGTACAACATAAAACCTTCTTGGTTATACAATATTATATAGTTATTATTCTTCATAAATAGTGATCAATCTTCATGATTTATGCATGAACTTCATGATTCTTGCAACAAAGATCTACATGATCTAAGTAAACGAGTGGTACACCTTCATGGTAAATTTAATAATTAATCATCAAGTTGATTCCTTCTAGGTACAACTTAAGAGATTTAAGATCTAAATATGATTAAACATATGCTCCCCCTCATAACAACATCCTTTGAACTTTAGTGTTCAAAATGTCGGAGTCACATTCTTCATAAATGTGCATTAGTCCTTCGAAGATTTAACTTGTAATTCTTCTAGATTATATTAGGAGGAATGCTTCAAGCATTAGTAACCACTTTATTTGACTATGCAACACAAAATAAAATTCTATCCTTTCAGAGGAATTTGGGGATAATAATTTACTAAATTTCATATCTTATAGATATTACATTTCAAACTTCAATGTTTGATTAATAACAACTATATATAAGTGGATATTAAGTTAACACCAATGATCTATTCGGTAGATCTTCCAAAGTTAGTTTATTCCATACTTCCACTTAAGATAATCAGTCTTCAGTTGGCATTTGAGGAGATAATTCAAATTGCTAATCACCAATATACCTTCTATGGTATGTGAGGATACATACTATCAATGCTGGTTGATTGCGTATGCACTTACTGGTGCTTGTATGGCTCATTCAGGACCATACGAATTCTCACCTCATTCTTAATTCAATCACTTGGGTCTGTATGAATTTTCATTTATATCTTCAGGATTATTGGTGTTCACTCAGAAATTAACTGATTAGTCCTTCATTGACTATATCCTTCAAGGATTTTCTAATTCTTCGAGAATAGTATTTCTCTTCTCTGAGAAATTCTCTCATGCAAGAGAGAAGTGATTTATTTGTTAATTTGAGCTCTTTAATAAACTCTTTTATTTGAACATGTTATTCATAATAAGTCACTTTATGACTTCATATCCTTCGAGGAATTGCTCTTCTAGAGACTATTAATATTCATTTAGGAATATTGTCAACCTTAGACATTTATTACTTAGTATGAGATTTACTTTCTATTATTTTCATCTTTTATTTCTTCGAGGAATGATGAATCCTTCAAGGATCATCTCTTATGAATTTTCGAAATCCATCAATTAACTGCATAATATATATTTCAGTGTATTATTTCCATATGCCAGATAAGTAGCAGAATATTGATTCATACATAATGGGAGTTTACTAGCCTTTTGAAAGACTTATGAACCATTGTATTTCACCATGTCATTATTTCATAATGATTCATCCAATTTGAACTTCCAGTTTCAAATATTTCTACATGGTTCAACCTCAATTGCATTTTTCAATTTGACCCAATATTATTGCTTCATGCAACTCTACCATGGACTTTATTTATGGATCCATATTTCTGTTAGAGAAATATTTGCAATAACAGAGGTAATATGTCGTCGACATTCATTCTTTTCTCTCCCATATCTTCAGGATAAGACTATGATATAGTCAACTAGTATCTGCTATCCCAACACAAAATACTGAGCGCGCTTTATAGTGTTAGGCATTCATCTTCAAGATGACCATTTTCTTAGTTTGTGAGGCATTCGACCATAATGGTCTTCTTTCCAGAATTCTACAGAGATTTCAATAAATTGTTTGACAAGTTCATTTAATCCAAAACCAACAGGCGTCCCCGTAGATTTTAAATTAATAACCAAATCATTTGCCATGGTGAGTATATTATTAAATACCCGGGATATACCACACATAGCATTCTGTTTACTACAAGTAAACTTAACTTCTGGTTAATAACTTTAGGTTGTATCTCCTCATTCCAGATTCCCATATGTGAGTATTCATTATGTGTGCACATTCTCACTAGGATAAAAGTCATTCAGGGAATTTCACTTCAAGTGTGTTTTCACATCAGGTGATGCCATTCATAGGCTCCTCACAATTTAATTTTCTGGCATTTATACTTCGCTTCATGCGAGTATGACTGAGTGCGTTTTCTATTCCTGCTTCAAGCTTCTAAGAATATTATGAAGATTATTCTTCTATTCAATACAAGGCATTCATATGGGCTTTCTCTCCCCCTAATGCCGGTATTATATCTTCATAAATAGCATACTTCCCATGATATCCTCATGAACTTAATGTAATGGAAATTCAGTTCCATATATTTCAACTTCAAGTTGATGCCCATTTGTATGCTATTATGGTAAAATAAAATTACACGCACTTTATTTTAGACTTTTAGGGATTATTTGTTATGTAGTGAGCTAGATTTCATTAAGTCTATAGAACCATTATGTTTATCTAGCTTCTTTATTTATTTAGCCCAAAATATTTCAAATACTCATACAATATACTTCAAGTAATTATTATAATTAAACTTCAAGTTTAATATTTATGCAAAACATAATCTACATGGAAAATCTTTTGGAAAATTTAATTGGTTTTATATTCAAGATTTCCTCATTTACTTTTAAATCCACAATACATAATTATTTTCCACACAATGGATAATCATGTCCATTTTTTTTCAATTTTTCGCAAACCCATTCTAATTGGGCAAATCAATTTCTAATTGGATAAATTTCCTATGAGATCAATTATAGACCAGTTTGCTCCCCCTCATCTTAGCCTTCTTGACTAAAGATTTAATTACTGACTTCTAGTCATTATGCACATATGCATATAATACATTGATTTATCAGCATGCTAGCTGATTGATAGAGTGCTATGATGGCTTACTGGCCATCTTATCAGAGTGGGAGCTACTTCTCAACAGGAGAAGTTTTGAAAGAAAACAACATGCAAGTTGCTGTAATGATAGGAATAGCATAATGGCTACAAGCCAATATTTAAGCGAAATTTTGGTTTGATGTCCATGCAGAGACTTCTGATTAATGTGGTGAAATACATGTTCTCACATTAGTGTGGAATAACTATTAACTTTGTCATTCTAAGTGACAAAATAATATTAGGATTTAAAAAGTTACACAGAGCTACATGCTTAGTCATTAAAGTGACTATGGCTACTGACCAATTTGCGTGTTGATTGTCCATCAATCTAACAGGATGAGGCTCTAAACCAATCAATCTTACAGGATTAGGAAATGCCTATTAGAAATTTCAATTTTATCCACATTCTTCATGTCTCTAGGTCCCAATTTTCCCCCTTTTTCATACCATAATTGCACTTTTGGATAATGCTATGCTTCAAGCATGATCTATGAATCACTTCAAATATTCCATAGAATTAAATTATACTACTAGTATAAATAGAATATGGTATGAGATCCATATTGATGTACTATTCAGTGTACACAAATGTGGTTAGGGTAGAATGAACTTCAAGTTAAAGTATGTAGTCGAGTAATTTACAACTTCATGCTAAATTGAATCTTCCATATTCAAATAAAAAGCATGTATATTATTAATTAATATGCTTCATGGAAATTCAGTTTCCGGTCTACCTGCATGGTAGCAATGCACAATAACTATAACTTATATGGGTATTTGAGACTTTAGTGGAAAATAATTAAAATAGGCAATTCAAACCAATTACTTACAATATTCAGTATGTAATTCTTTTATATATTCCATGAGATTACTACAAGCAAATGAGCACAAGATAAGGTGAGAAAAACCTATATGGAGGTAAGAAAACACCAATTTGTTCAATTTGTCATTCTATTATGGGAAAGATTCTTAAGTTCATGCTAAACTTCCGGTCTTGAGAAACAAAAGATTAATGCTTACTCTTCATTAGCATAACCAAATTCTTCAGGAATATAACTTAATAATGCAACTATGTAGGAAATATTATTTATTTAATGGTTTTGGGTGACTACGAGACTTCATGGTCTCATTATATCTCCCCCTGAGCCCAACATCGCTTTTGAAATGGATATTATTTCCCTTACACTTATATAGTTTATACAACTTCTAATTGCACAAACATTTTTTATATTGAGTTTACGCATATTCTTCTTGAATTGCAAAAGTGCCTATATGGCAACAAATATGATTCTTCAAGTGACCATATTGATTCCGCATAACTTCATGTTATGTATGAACTCAAAATATATGACATGCTTCTTACGAATTTACTTCTATTGTAAAATCATAATGCCATGTGGGGAAATAAATGTGTTGATTTCAATCAACTAAATAACTTGCATAGTTATATAATAGTTCTTCTAGAAATTACATGTTGCTAGGCATAAACCATATTGCATTTCTTCAAGAAATGACAGAATTCATGTCACATCCTACATTTTTATTCATGCAATTGCTACGGTAACACTTCATGTGTTCAAATGCATGAAACAATTGCAAAATTAATTAATGTTGGTTAATCTATTTAATAGATTATTTAGGTAATTTCCCAGAATATTTCTAGCATAAAAATTACCCATTCACACATTTGCGAAGAAAAAGAAAAATATGACACTCTCAGGGGTATGTCTAAGGTTCTTCAGGATTGAGAGAAGTCATAAACATAAAACCATTTTCTATGATTAAAGGTAATTTTCTAGCCACTTCAGAGATTAATGGTTTAATTTTCAGAATTACATATCCATTAAACATGCTAGAAAAAGCTGAAATATGAGCCTCAAGGAGGTTTCAAAAAAAATAGAGAGCTCATACACCTAAAACCATATTTCTATGATTAAAGGCATGATTTACTGTATTTATTTGTAATTATACTAATTAAAACAGTAAATGAGTTCATGAATACCAATTTACAGAAGTTATCTGTACTGCAAAATAAATGAATTCTTCGAGGTTTCTCGGGACCCCATCTCATCTCACTCCCACAACCACCTCATCCATTCTCTTCTACGGGAGAGTTCTAGGCCTTCATGGACAGGCAGTGGCGGCTACGAGCCGGTCGTTCCCTTGTACTCGACGTGTGATGCCGGTCGTGGGGCTGCTGACAGCGGTGACGAGGAGGCAGCACTGCACCTGCTGGCGTCAGCGGGGAGACGGTGCTGCGGTTGCTGGCAGCATTGGCGTGGAATTCATCTTCAGGCGATGCAATGGGTGGCGAGCGGCGGTGGTGTGCAATGCAGCTTCGGGTGACAGCACATACGGGTATGAGAAAAAAACCAAATATGGTGATCAGTATTCGATCTCTGCTGCGGGCTGGGCTTGAACTCGACTTTGACCGTACCTCAGGTAGGACACGCATTTGTCCTTGGTAGTCTCGACTTCTAGTCGTGCAACTTGCTGCTAGGTCTCGGTTTCTGGTGAATCGACGCGGTTGCAGAGTCTCGGCTTCTGGCAATGCGAGAAATATGGCTGGAAACAAGCTTGCAAGCTCACAATGTCTTCGACATGCTAGTCGAGAAGTTGTTGTAGGTATTTGCGAATATAGGCATCATCATGGTAGTCAAAGAAGTCTGCAAGCTGCGGACTCAACGATGAGCAACAACAATGCATATCTGCAAGCATGGAGGAGACGTCAATTCGACTTCGGGCGCTTTAGCTTCAGGTAGATGATGACGCACTTCTGACGGGAACGTACGGTTGCAGGCGTGGCTTCTAGCGACATGTTTTCATGACAGAGCCGCTCCAAGAATCGAGTAGGGTACGTGATCCGATTTGCATATCGGTAGCGTTGTACACAAATCCTTTTCTCCTTTTTTCTAAAATCCAGGCCTTAAGTCACCAACGTACAAGTTAGGGACATGGTATGATCATGCAAGGATCAAGCGATTTAGCAAGCCAACGTGATTTGATAATGCAAAGATCCAGCGATTAGCAAGTCGTCTACTTCTCGGTAGATTGATTTAGCAGATTAAATCACTCAACTCGAAGATTGGTTCCACAGATCTAATCTAGTAAAATTTGAGAACAATCATACCGTGTTGCTTGATTCAACGAACAGATTCGAAGCCTGTCGCGTAGGACAGTTCGGCTAGGCCGGGGGACCTGCCGGCGTGATGACGAGTCGGTGCAGATCCGATCGCTGGCGACGTTGATGTAGTCGACGTCGTCGAAGTAGTCGTTCATGTGGACGACGACGAGATCGCCGGCGTCGAGCTTGATGGCGACTCCTTCGGTGTAGTCGACGAAGAGCAGTCGTGCTGATAACGTGTTGTGAAACACGTCGTCAACGGTTGGATCTTCTCCCTCTCGCGTCTCTCATGACAAGCATAAGAATAAGTACAAAGTAGACAAAAGACAATATAGGTAGAACTTCTCTTTATTATCTGAATATCGATATCCTACAATAGGAGTAATCCTCTGATATATATACTCCGAACTAAGACTAGAGTTTTGGTAAGAACCCACAAGTAACAGGACAAGAACTAGGACTTCTAATCCTCCTTTCTTTCTATACGAAATCTGGTTGTTTTACAACATAAACAAACTACGATGAGCTTTTTCTCATCACATCGCTTTGCTTTCAAGAAAGAACCACACTTCCGAGTCCGAGTCCGTCCCTGCTGTCTTCCGCTCCGCATCAGCCTTCAACTTCCGTAGGCTCATTTCCTACCAGCTTCCCTCGTCACCGCCTCCGCGGCGAATCCGACTCGAAGTTGCCAATTCACTGGTTGTCGACCCGTTATAAATCCCAAGCGCCGCCATCGCTTCCTCCCCCATCCCAAAGAGATAGCTTCCCATCCAGACCGCCCTGCTTCCCTCCTCCCTCCCGTCGCCTTCCACAGCACCGCGATTCCAATGGCTTGCTCCGTCGCCCCAGCCGCCGCGCCTCACCAGATGTTCCATCGGGCCGGTGCCGCTCCGCACCAGATGATGACACCGCTGGCGCCGGAGCCGGAGCAAGAGCCAGAGCCAGAGGAGGTGCGCTTCTCGGACTTCGACTGGATCGGCGACCTCGGCGCCGGCGGCTTCGCGAGGGTCATCAAGGCGCGCCACCGCCGGACCGGTGCAGTGTTCGCGCTCAAGATGTCGTACGACCCGGACCCCGACGTCGAGGAGGAGGCCGAGGTGCTCCGCCGCGCCGCCGGGTCGCCGCACGTCGTCGACTGCCACGCCCTGCTCCGCGGCCCCGACGGCGAGCCTGCCTGCCTGCTCGAGTTCATGGACGCTGGCTCCCTCTCCCGCGTCCTGCAGCTGCACGGGTGTCGGGGCAGGGGAGGAGGATTCCCCGAGGCGGCGCTCGCCGAGGCGGCCGCGCACTGCGTCATGGGGCTGGCCCAACTCCACTCCCGCGGCATGGCGCACATGGACGTATGCCGGACAACTTCCTCGCGAACTCCCGCGGCGAGACCAAGATCGGCGACTTCAACACTTCCAAGATCCTCTACGGCGGCGCCGGCGAGCACCTCCAGGTTTCCCTCACCGCCGGCACCCGCTGCTACTTGAGCCCCGAGCGGTTCGCGCCCAGAGCCCGCGCCGGTCCGCAGGTCGCCACGGCCGCCGACGTCTGGGGCCTCGGCGTCACCGTCCTAGAGATGTTCTTGGGCCGATTCCCCGTCGTGCCGGATTTGGAGAAGGCATCTTCTGCGGAGCTGGAGCTTGCCATCTGCCACAGGGACCCTCTGCGCGTGCCAGAAGAAGCAGAGGCGTCAGCGGAGCTGCGCGGGTTCGTGGCCGCGTGCCTGCAGAGGGAGCCGACGCGGCACGCCACGGTGCCGCAGCTGCTGAGGCACCCGTTCCTCACTGGCCGCGACGTCGAGGCGTCGAGGCGCGCGCTGCGAGACCTCATCGTCGAGACTCTGTAGACTGTAGTGGCTTGGAGCAGAAACTCTGCGTGCTACGATTATTCAGATTGTAAACTGTGTAGTTAGTTTCCAGTGACACTAACTGTGCTGTTCATCCACCAATTGGATGTTAAATTTTGCCAGCAACAAAGATGTTTCTTTTGCTTGATAATTTGTGTTCATTCGATTCGAATTGAGAACTTTGACGCATGATTCATCTTTGCGCATGTGGTTTATTGACTTACTACTCTGCTGCTGATAATTCTGTACACAGTTCACGGCTCAGTCCTCTGTTTCTAAGTGCCACGGATCCTCTGCTGTTATGATACGCAGTTGCAGTAGAATTGTAGAACAATGTGTCGATTGGATGCCTTCCGGCTGGGAACTGATCACCAAAGCCCTGTGGTTATCCAAGGCAATCCAACACAATCCCCACAACAAAATGTTATATTTAAAATTGATCAAATGATGACCATCTTTGTCTGACAAATAGTATATAGAAACAAGGCATGACACTTTGTTCATTTGATTCATCGCTGATTAAGTGGGCTAGGATCCTACATGTGTGTTGCTAGTTTGCTACAGGCGGCAAAGCTATTATATTACAATGCACAAAGCAATCATCAATATGTAGTGTGAAAGTAAGAACGGACATTAAAAAGATATTTAATCCAAGTATACTTACTGAATTTAACGAGGTACAACAAGTTAAACTGGCCCTAATTATAGCCAATGTTCAAATCTTGTCAAAGAAACAGATATTGACAGCTGTGCGACTTTATCACACCATCAACAACTCTATGCACTGGATATTGTTTCTATAATTTTTAAAAATATCTCAGAGGCTAACTTTCAAGGCTCCATAGATATCAACTTTAGGATTATCACCAACCATATGGATAGTTGTAAACTGACAACCATTTACTTCCTTTAACGTCTGTGAATTAGGATACATGCTCATATCAAGTTAATTTTTCAAATATGTTTGATGTATACTTGAACACAAATGGATTGGGTTTCCCATAAGATGTAGCCTCCGGTAGATGATCATTTATTCCAGATTCAGTGCTTCAAAGAATTACAGACCGCAGAAACATTTTCCAGCAGTAACCTAATATCTACAAATTTCATGTATGTAGTAGCAGTCTTTTAAGCTCAAATCATGGCTTTCAGTTATCTAATGACAGGTGGGAAAACGATCCAAAATACACTTCAGCAGGTACACAATCTTACCCTGTGAGCATCACAGTCCATCCAAGTTCAGTATTCTCTGGACCCATTTCTGTCAGAAAAAAGAAAAGAAGACATCAGAGTCAGACCCAACTCAAGAAAGCCAAAACCAGCTGCTATCTATGGGTTGTACATGCCCTAAAGGATGGATGAGTTGAACATACTGGAAACAAATTTCAGTAGTAAGCCAATAACCTAATATCTGCCAGTTTTTAAGCTCAAGTAATGGCTTTCAGTTATCAAACGACAGGAGGGGAAATGATCCAAAAACACTTCAGGATCTTACCCTGCGAGCATCGTAGTTCATCTGTAAGTTCACTATTCTCCAGACTCTCTGCAATCTGTATTACAATGACATGCAACAGGAAAAATGAAACAGAAGGTTTTTCCCTTCTGACTGCGATTATGCACATTTAAACAAGGTGTTTCCCTCTGACTGCGATTATGCACATTTAAACAAGGTTTATAATAGTGTTGATCATACTTATTTGAAACTCCACTAATCATAGTATCATACTACAATTTTTATGTTGGGACAAAGTTGAAGTGTTTAGTAATAAAGAATTTTAATTACAAACCAAAATTTGATAAAAGGGGAGTACTTCAATACTTGTGTAGTCATACAAACAAAGTATATTTTCATAAAAAGAAAATTCAAATTTGTTTCTCGAATCAAACATTGTCAAAACTCAAAACTGATTTGGATTACACTGTAATTAAATATTGGGCGTAACTTTCACAATTTTCATATTTATTCTACTTGTTACTGTTTAATTGCAAAATTGGCATAAATCCATAATAATTTGCACTTTAACTAACAACCCATGTCACTTGTGCTCAAATGTTAAAAAAAATATGGATTCAACAATCTTAAGAAATGTTGGCCCCACTTTTCATGGAAAATGTTGGTCCATAATTTTTTTAAAATGTTAGTCCAACTTTTTTTAAAAATTGTTGACAATGATTTTAAAAATGTTGACAACATTTTTTCAGTGAGCTATCCTTCGTTGTTTCTGGTTCTGTAGGATCGATGGTCTATAGAAGGGGGGTTGAATATGGGTCTTCTTTAAATTTCTAGAACAAGAAACAAACCTTAACCTATATCTCTAATGTTGCTCATCTAAAAATATTTCTTTCTACCAACTAAGCACACTAGCAACAAAGTTCCTTAGCAAGATGCACACTAACATGAGAAAAACATCCTAGTCAAGATATGCAACAAGCAAAGCACACTAGAGGAAAACTAGAACAAAGGAACTTAAGATCTGAAAGTAAATGCAGAAATAAGTGCAAGAAGGTAGAATGAGTGGACAAGAGACAACCAAATTTTTTCCCGTGGTATCAAGAAGTTGACGATTCTCCCTAATCCACGTTGGAGCACTCACAAAGAGTTTTGCTCCCCCTCGAGCCACTTAGACTTGAGTGCTCACTAAGAGTACCCATTCTCCATCTCCGGAATGGTGGGTCTCAATCCATTTACACCAAGAACTTCCCGGGGCTCCCACAATCTCCAAGAGCTCACCAAGAACCCCCATTCACCGAGACCGTCTAGGAGCCGTCAAACTCCAAGCGTAACAAGCTCACACACTTTCACTTGACCAATGCACTCAGCTATGCTATTGAAAGCACCTTGAAACTCTTGATCACCAAGAAAGAATCTCTCTTGGCTAGGAAGATGAAATCCAAATGATCAAAGCACTAACTCCTCTTCTCCTTGGCTGCTGTGGTTCTTCAGAGTGGCAAAGGTAGCTCAAGAGACGCTGGGGGGGTTCCTATTTATAGGCGTAGAAAGGGTGGCTAGCTGTTAGAAATGTCCCCTAAAAAGTAGTACCGTCGGATGAATCGACGGTTCCCCCAGCGACAGCGTCGGTTCATCCGGTGTCTCTGACTGATGAAATATAGCTGTTGAACCTGGACGCTGTACCACTTCATCCGATGCATGCACCGATGCTGCGTCGGCTTATCCGGTGCTGAAGCAACTTCACTCAGTCCGTCTCTGCGTAGAATAACCATAGGCGCCGGATGAACCGCTGGTAGTCTTCAGGAGTGTCATTTCATCCGGTGCTGAAGCAAGTCCTCTCGGTGCGTCTCTGTATGATTTATATGCACGCGTCGGATGAACCGGTGCCTGTACCGTCGTTTCATCCGGTGCTGAAGGCACTTGACTCCAATCCTCACTGTTACCAAACCCTAGGTCACCGGATGAACCGATGATGCACCGTCGGTTCATCCGGCGGTGCTGTTTTCTCTGAAACTGCCACAGAGATCATCCGGTGCAACTAGAATTAAGGCCGTCGGATCATCTGACGCGCCCTTTTGCAGTTCAACTCATCCAATTCAATCGCCTTTGAGTTTTTCTTCAATTCTTTTGCTTCCAATGTGATTCCATGAGTACTTTGAGCTGTTTAGTAACCAAGGAGCTTGATAGTGCATGAATATAGCATAGCATTTGGCATGGTCAAGCTACTAGAGTGTGAACCCCTCTTAATAGTACGGTCAAACACTACAAACTAGCAAATCCAAGTGTCCTTCATCTCCTTGTGACACTTGGAACTAATAATGTCCTTAGCCTTGTAGTCTTTGTCCATTGATCATCCATAATTTCAATTGAGGAGTCTCATTTCACTTATATCTCATGACAATAACCCAAGAATAAATCCGCTACAAAACAATGGTTAGTCACAAGTGTATGGTTGTCATTTATCACCGAAACACACCCTTACCAAAGGTGCAGTGGGGCCTTGATGCTTACAATCTCCCCCTTTTTGGTGATAGATGACAACACAAGTAGAGATATACGAGAATTTGAAATTAAACCATAAACTCTACAACTAATGCATGGAAAAGAATATAAACAAGCACACATGCATTAATTAAACAAACACACAAGCATGAGTAGACATGTAAACCATCAACATACACAAGATCCAAATACATGTCTCATCATGAACTCCACAAAACAAACAAGGGGCACAAAAACTCCAAAGCACACTCCCAAGCTCCCCCTATCTCTACACTCCCCTAACTATCTCCCCCTTTGGCAACAAGCACCAAAAAGGGACCTAGTCCTACTGAGGTGGAGGAGAAGCCGGCGGCGTCGAAGAAGTAGCAACCACTGAAGGCGCGACGCAAACCCTGACATGGTACAATGAGGCGTCACCGTTGTCGGACTCGAAACCCGACAGCTCTGAAGAAGCTAGAGCGGTGTCGGTGCCGGTAGAAGTAGGAAGTGCCTGAGAGCTCGCCACTGCCATCTCTGACTCGATCTGCTGAGTGATCGTACGAAGTGTGGTATTCTCCTGATCGAGTCTCTCTGTCTGAGGAGTAGCCATAGTCGGCATAGGCGAGGTGAAACCCAGGGAAGGTCGTGCCGGTGTCTCAAATATAAGAGGACCTGTCGGGAACGGAGATATCAGCTGGGTCGAAGGAGTCTGTGAGAACTGACCCGCCCTGAGGTGCTCATGAAAAGAAGTCTGTGGAGTAGAGAGCGGCTGAGTGGCAAACGGCCCCGTCTGAAGTAGCGGTGAGATCGGGACTGTCGGTACGGGGAGGCTCACAACACCACTGGCTGGAGGGAGAGAGACTGTCGGCTCTGGCTGAAGCAGCTGCTGGGTAGGAAGTGTAGGAAGCTGAAGCCCCGTGTGCTGGAAAAGCTGACCCAGGCAGGTGGACATGAAGGAGAACATCTGAGCGGTCATCATCTGCTGCTGCTAGATCTGCTGCCTCTGAGCCTCCTGCTGCTGGCGAATGCTATCAAGTATAACCTGCTGAGCCTCCTGCTGCCGCTGAAACTAAGCCTGCATCTGGCACTGAATCTCCATAGTGGCCTTGGACTGGTCTGCCAAGGACTGGATCACTGAAGTCAAGGAGTCTGGCTGGGTAACCTAAGAGGTAGAGATCGGAGGAATTGGTGACTCAGCCTTACGCTGTCCTGGCAAACTCGAGCCGCCAACCTCGTCATCATGGGTACGATAGACACGAAAGATGGGTTGTGGCTCGGGCTCAAAGTCCTCGTCCTCACTGGAGTCCTCGGTGTCGGTGGTAAGGTACGAAGGTAGAGGCCCCTCAGCAAGTGCAAGAAGCTCGTCCTGTCGGGCTGCCTCGTCCATAGCTGCCTCAGCTGCGGCACGAGCCTGAAGGTCCTCAACTGCTCTCCTCCGTCCTCTGGCATTGGTGGCTGATAAGTCTTGAACACGTACTTGGATCGCTCCAAGACAGAGATGTAGCGCTGAGACTCGAGTCGAGATAGCATCCAGCTGATCCAGTGAGCGAACGGAAACTATCGTGTCATCCTCATACCATCCATGATAGCATCCTCGATCTCACTGAGCAAGATATCCACGATGTCGAACGTCCGGTGAGTCATGATGTAGAGAAGGAGCCACTGCTGAACTCCGGTGATCGACTCGGTATTCCCCATCCTAAAGAGTAGGGACCTCCTGAGAGCAAAGTGGACCACGTAGGCCTCACGTGTCAACAGGTCAGGGGTCCGAGGGGTGCCGGGGAGGAATGGCTGCTGGAACAGAAAGCTGATCTCTTCGTCTGACGGAACTATCGGAGTGTGAGCATGACGAGGAGCCTCAACGTCAGGGTAGGCCAGGTAGTGAATAGACGTGTCGTCGACTGGTACCCCAAGTAACTCAGCTATCCCCTGTCTGGTGAGTCTGAACTGCTGCCCCATGAACATGAACCTCATAGATAGCCGGGCATCCTCAATGTACACAGTGGCGTAGAAGAAAAGGACCCACTCAGTGTTGGCATTTCGTAGCGTCGTCACTTTAAGAACAGATCTGAAATCCATCCTTAGTGACAACACCAAGAAACACCTTGTAGGCACCTCTTAATGTCACAACTAACGACGCCGGGTTAGCGTGATCATCAAGACTTGCCAAAGGTTAATCCAAACGATCATGAACGAATCCGCAAGTGCACAGATAAACCATTGTAGCATTTCCCCAAGGAAGGAGAATATTCCAAGGGTATCGTATCCGTGGAAGGCAATGACGGATATCTTAGACTTATGCTTTTGCTCTGAATGTAAACTAAGAGACAGATATAGGAAACAACAAACTCAAAGGCAGGGGTAAGATAAAAGATATAAAGGGTAGTGTGACACACACACTCAGATCTACCTCTACTCTAGCACACTACGGCTTAGGGGGAACATACAAGTTAGCTCTAGGTTCTAATGTACTAAACATACAAAGCTAGAAGATACAGGAGATAGGCATGAGTATTGCATGAGAGGGTAAGGTTCAACACCCAGGTACAAATGGGGAGCTAGCCTGCGACGACCAGCACTCTGCGAAACTAGACTTTAGACTCCTACAGCAGGTACCCCAGCGTGGAGGGTTGCAAAGGATCCAACAGCTGTCACCACTGCGGACCTACCTCTATCGTTACGGGGGGTATGCTCATAAGTAACGTAGCCAGACAACCCAAGCACCATGCCTACGTTGATGCTAGACTTCACCCGGCCCAGGCTATTGTGACCCAGGGTGAGAGCCACCAGAAGACTGGTCAACTTAGACCGAGTACCGTAGCTTGAACACAGACCTCATGCAACACTCTCATGCCATCTAACAAGATCAACTAAGGCTAGACATACAAACAGATACGAACTCTCTTATGTCTAGTCAACAAGATCAAAGGGTCGTGTTTGTGAAGAACACGAGCCTCTAACTCACGAACAAACACATAAGGAATGAGTTTATCACCCTTCAAGTGGATCAAAAGGTAGTGTTCATGAAGAACACAAGCCTCTAAATGATGAACAAAGGATGAACTCAAGAACATATCATGCATATGATCTACCATGACTTTATATGAAATAGCTGAATAACTGAAGTAGATCAAAGTCATACAATGAAATAAAGATAAAAGAGAACTCATGCCTAGACTCCAAAGAAGACTTGGAACCTGAAGAAGAGCTACTCTAGCCTACCCCCTAGCCTTGGAAACTAAAAGTGAGAGGAGAATGAGAGAGTGGTGTGTGGGAAATGGGAGCCCCTCCCCTTCCCTTTATAGGCAAGGACCTGGCTTGCTCGGAGCACCAAATGGCCTCAAAACACCCGGGAGTGAAGCAAGTGACCGATGAGCAGCTGCCACGTGTAGGGACGAGATGGGGGGACACTAGGTCAGTTCGGCCGATCCTAGGTTCGGCCGGCCCCCTAGGCCCCCCACTCGGGGTGGTTTTCCTCTGGGTGGCTGCCCTGTGGGCCCTCTGATCCTCCCCCGGTGCATGACTTGATTTGGTATCCGAGGTGGGCCCTTTGATCCATGTGAAGTCCATGTGCCGTCCTCTGATTCGTCGGTGAGTGCCTTCCCTGGATCGATGACGTGGAATGTCATGTTTCCCTTGGTGGCAGCCTCCTCCTCAACTGAGTTGGCATGGTTTCTTCATAGAAGGTGGGTTTCCATATCTTTTAAGGGGTAAATCACCTACATACAAATAATCTCCAAGGACAAGTGGAACTACATTATTCAAACCAAAATGCAAGTAAATAATGCAATTGCCTCCATTTATGTGAGAATATTGAGGGCTGAAAGTGGTACTTTTTAGCCGTCAACAAACTTCCCCAAGCTAACCTCTTGCTCGTCTCGAAGCAAGACATTAGGGACTTAGGTTGGTTGATCAGGAGTTGCTACGATGTTGTATGCTCAACTTATGGCAAACATACATCAAAGTACTCTACCAAGAGTTGAACCAATTGGCAATGTTCTTACCTTTCACCTGATGACGTGGGGCATATAGCTTCACCTGCCTTAGGTGGTTGAGAGACAGAATGGTTATATAGAATGTGCATAATCACTCATACCTTGATCAGCTATCAATCCGGAGGTTTTGCAAATTTTTCAAAAGAAAATCAGAGTTCCTCAAATGATACTCTCGGATCGCTCAAAAGTGTATGGTTCCTCACCAAGGCATCAATGCTGCCTTTCTTCACATCCTACTCCTAATAGGCTTTATGTGGAGCTGTAGGTAGGGAAGATGTGGCATACTTGTCTCTCATATTTTGCTAAGTCAAAGACCGGATCCTTGGAAGAAACAAACATACATCCTGATTAAGATGTGCATATGTGTGTGATGGATATGAGCATGGCAAGGTGGATACTAGGCCCGGAAATGGGTACTAGATATTACCATGCTTTATATGAGGGAATGAGGGATTGATGGTAAGGTGGACACTAGCCCCGGAATAGGTACTAGTTATTACCATCTATATGGCGGAACTCTTTCTCTTGCACATATCAATCCCTTTTTCTCCTTTTTCTCTTTATTTTATTTTTTCCATGCTTTTGAGCATGCTTTTCTTTTTATTTTTTTCTCTCTTCTTTTTTTTAGCTAGCCCTTTGTCTCTATTGGAGATATTTGGAGAGGGATGAATGATACAAAGATACATAGAGTTTTATTTTGCGGAAGAATGCATAGGCAGTATGGAGCAAATGATGAATGCTAACTTCCAGTGTAGAAGTTTAGCATGAACGTGTACGTGATCTTGATCAGGTGAGTATGAGTTCTAACAAGGGTCACAACAATTTGACAAAGCTCAATGAGAGAACAAGCTGCATATGTGGAGGCTAAGAGCTAGAATCTACATATGGCCTTGGATGGGAAATTCTCATCATTGAGGAACTCATCATGTTTTGATTTTTCAAAAAGAAAAACTCCGGATGTCAAGCATCACTAAGCACAAGATCATAGCACTCTATTCTACCATATCATGTCTCACAACAACTTAGGCAAGGATCATGCTTTTTGCTACCCACGGTTTTCAAGCTAAGGTTTGAACATGCAAGCCAACGAACTCAAAACTTAGGTAGGATACATAGTTGTAAGCAAGACATACGAGGAGAATAAACAGAGCAACTATTCATCATTTCAACCATAGAGGCAAAGCATTCTTACTATGCATATCAAAGCAAACTAAGCAAACGATGATGAAAGCAAATAAATATTTTTGGTCTTTTTATTTTTGCAGTTTTTTTTATTTTCATTTATAAGATATTCTGAAAACAAAGGAAGATACAAGTTACCTCAGGATGGGGGTCCTCCCCCAAGCTAGCTTCAGGCTCACTGCGGAGGAGGGTAGAAGAAACCCTGACTCGCATAGTAAGCCCTCTGCGCCTCCATGTATCGCTGCTGATCCTGCTGCATGGCTGCTATCCTCTCACCAGCCTGACGCTGCCACGCTGAGGTAGACTCGACGTGGGTGTTCAGCTTCTCCTCCAATCCCGTGACCTGGACGGTGAGCTCTCCCATCTGCTACGCGAGCTGAGCATCACGTGCAGAAGCTGAGGAGTGCCGCCGGAAGGACGAAGACGGAGGTGGACCACCGGAGCTGGAACTGGCGGGTGTAGCCCACTGAGCACTGCTCGCACCCGCCCAAGCCGTGCCACTCGCACTCGGGTGGTAGGTGGGCTGGTCCCAACCAGGTGCATATCCAGGGGTGACCCCGAACATGTACCCCGCAGGGGCCCCTCCTGCCACCGGTGGTGTAGCAGGCTGTGGCTGTGGCTGTGGCTGAGGTTGTGGTGGTGGTGGTGGCTGTGACAAGTTAGTACCATGGTACAAGCTCAAGGAATGTCCGGATGGACATCACTCCTGAGCTCGCCCCAGCGAGAATGAAGAAGACACAGAGCAGAAGTACATTTGCTTTCCTAAACCAGAATTTTATTGTGATGGAAAAATAAGGATAACTTACCGAACTTACCTATCGGCGCAGAGCTCATTATTTTGAGTCTTTAGAGCTAGACTTGGTTCCAAAGTTCTCACCTTGGCAGTGAGGCAGCCGTTTCCTTCGGAAGAGAAGTTGGCTTTCTATTCACCTTCCTCCACATCTTACGAGTGTCATGTGGGTTGTGATGTCTAGGGGGTGGTTTATTGGACTGGGACTGAGATTTCCAATACTGTTTATGTCCCTTACCCAAAAGTTGGCGTTCTTCCTTCCAAAAATTCTTCATGAATGCAATGAGGCTGTCCACTTGCCGTGGTGACACGTCGACCTCTCGTGCTGGAGTATCGGGAGTTGGTGAATCCTTGATCATTGAGCATTGTTCTTTTCTTGGACGAAACTCGAACCTCTCCTCCTTGCCATTGATGTAGAGACGGATCACACCCGCCCCCACATCAATTTGTGCATCAGCTGTACTCAGAAATGGTCGCCCAAGTATGAGCGGCACTTCCTTAGCGATCTCCATGTCTAGGACAACAAAGTCAACGGGGACAAAGCAATCTCGGACTTTCACTGGAATGTCCTCGGCTATCCCCGCTGGGTATCGGACCGAAGAATCGGCTAGCTGCAGCTGCAAAGTGGTTGGAGATAAACTCGTGTAGTTAAGTTGATCAAAGACTACCTTAGGCATGACGCTGACGCTGGCCCCTAAGTCACAGAGAGCATGGTCGAAACGTTGGGTCCCAATCATACAAGTGATTGTGGGACACCCTGGATCCTTCTTCTTCTCAGGAAGGCGGTTGAGTATGGCAGCACTGCACTCCTCCGTGAGTCGTACCACTTCGGTTGTAGGAAGAGCTCGCTTCTTGGTTAGGATGTCCTTGAGATAACGCGCATAAGTAGGTACGCGTATAGCCTCGAGCAATGGGACGTTGATATAAACTTTCTGAATCATGTCCACGAAGCGATTGAACTGTTCATCTACTGTTGTCTTCCTGCTCTTTTGAGGGAACATCATCACATTGGCTTCTATGAATTCCGGATGTGCCGTTACTCCTTCAGGTGCTTTATCTTTTGATGGCACCTTCCTTACTTGGGGGGTTTCTTCCGAGTCGGATGAATCCTCATGAATATTCTCAACTTCTGTTATTCCTTTCTTATCTGACCCTGCATGGTCAGGATATGGTGGATCCCGAGTGGACTTACCTCCTCTCGTGGTCACCGCATTTGCATTTTCAATAGAGGGAACAGAAGTAGCCAGCTGAGCCAACTGAGTTTCTAACATCTTGTTAAAACTCAGCTGACTCTTCTGGGCAGAAGAAAAACTTTCAAGCTTGACGTTGAGACTTTTCAAAGTTTTATCGAGGGCAGCTAGCTTTTTGTTAACACCTTCATTAATCTTAGCTTGCCCAAAAACAAGATCTCTCAAGTAAGGTTGGTTGGGATTGTAAGAATTACCTTGGTTACCTCCTTGATAATAAGGGCGTTGTTGATTCCACGATTGGCCTCCTTGTTGAGGTGGACGATAACCATTGTTGTTGCCGTTCATGTACATCACTTCCTCCTAAGTCTCCGGACAATAATTTCCTGAGTGCCCAGTGTTGCCACAGACTTCACAAGTCATATGAGAATCCATAGGTAGAGTAGTGGTGGCCATGGCAGCCTTCTCGCTGGTGTAGTCATTCAATCTCTTTATAAGAAGATCCAAGTTGGCAGTAATCATGTCTGCTTCCTTAACAGTATGAGTACCCCTCGGTCGTGGTTGGAGTCTTTCATCACTCCACCCTTGGTTGGAAACCATCTTCTCAATGAGTAATTTAGCATTATCAACAGTGAGTGAGAAGAATGCTCCTTGAGCAGCAGCATCAATATGGCCTCAGGCTGTCAGAGTCAACCCATTATAAAAGCTTTGAAGAATGAGCCAATCCTCCATCCCATGGTGAGGACAGGCCAGGACATACTCCTGAAGCCTCTCCCAAGCCTCTGGAATTGATTCACTTGCTGCTTGCTGAAAACCAGAAATCCTTCCACGAAGAGCATTGGTTTTACCCAATGGGAAGAACTTCTTGAGAAATGCCTCTGAACACTTACTCCAAGTGTTAATAGCATCACGATTCGCGTAGAACCATTGCTTGGCTTTCCCCAGGATAGAGAATGGAAACAGCCTCAGACGGACATCATCCATATTTGCACCCCTGATGATGAAAGTGCTGCACAGCTCTAGGAATTGCTGCAAATGAGCATTGGCATCCTCATTTGGCTTGCTACAGAATGGGCTAGCATGTACCATCGTGATTAGACCCGTCTTGATCTCAAAATTTTCAGTCCCCATTGCCACCTCAGGGCCTTGCAGCACCTGGTCAGCGGAAGGAGCTGAGTACTCACGAAGTGTCTTCTGGGCCATAGTGTTCGACGTGGATGGTACAAAGGAAGCTGGATCGCCTTCCGAACGAGTACGACGAGGTGAGTCGAAATGAATTTGAGCTCTCCTCACAAGTGACTCGGGATCTTCAGTAAAATTCTCTGGTAAGTCGAAACCAGTCATACACTACCTGTCTTCATCATCCAAAGATAAAAGAAGACAATCAAGGATAGCCTGCATTGAGAGTTGTCCTAACCTACTCAAAGTTTATAAACAGATGCAAAGCATAGTCATGATAATCCTGTGCCTTCCTGTTGACATTTCTAAACGTCGATCACTTAAGAACATATTTGGAATCCATCCTTAGCGTCGGTGCTAGAAATGCTTGTTGGCATTTCCCAATGTCACAACTAATTGGCGCAGGTTAGCGTGAATATTGAGAGTTGCCATATGTTAATCTAAACTATCATGAATGAATCCGCAAGCGCACAGATAAACCATTGTAGCATTTCCCCAAGGAAGGAGAGTATTCCAAGGGTATCGAATCTAAGGAAGACAATGGCGGATATCTTAGACTTATGCTTTTGCTCTGAATGTAAACCAAGAGATAGATATAGGGAACAACACACACAAAGGTAGGGGTAAGATAAAAGATAATAGGGGTAGTGTGACACACACACCTCAAATCTACCTCTACTCTAGCACACTACGGCTTAGGGGGAACATACGAGTTAGCTCTAGGTTCTAATGTACTAAACATACAAAGCTAGAAGATACAAGAGATGGGCATGAGTATTGCATGAGGGAGACATGGTTCAGCACCCAGGTACAAACGGGGAGCTAGCCCGCGACGACCAGCACTCTGCGAAACTAGACTTTAGACTCCTACAGCAGGTACCCCAACGCGGAGGTTGCCCTAGGATCCAACAGGGCTGTCACCACCTGAGGACCGACCTCTCGTTACGGGGGGTATGCTCATAACTATCGTAGCCAGACAACCCAGGCACCATACCTACGTTGCTGCTAGACTTCACCCGGCCCGGGCTATTGTGACCCAGGGTGAGAGCCACCAGAAGACTGGTCAACTAGACCGAGTACCGTAGCTTGAACACAGACCCCATGCAACACTCTCATGCCATCTAACAAGATCAACTAAGGCTAGACATACGAACAGATATGAACTCTCTTATGTCTAATCAACAAGATCAAAGGGTCGTGTTCGTGAAGACCACGAGCCTCTAACTTATGAACAAACACATAAGGAAGGAGTTTATCACCCTTCAAGTGGATCAGAAGGTAGTATTCACGAAGAACACGAGCCTCTAAATGATGAACAGAGGATGAACTCAAGAACATATCAAGAATATGATCTACCATGACTTTATATGAAATAGCTGAATAACTGAAGTAGATCAAAGTCATACAAAGAAATAAAGATAAAAGAGAACTCATACCTAGACTCCAATAGGCATTAAGCACAATCATTTGTCTCATCACACTTTGGAGTTGTTGATTTGCATTGAACGCTAAGCAACTTTCTCATAGTGTGATTTTCCTTTGTGACACCTCTCACACAATGCAATGCAAGAACAAATGCATGAAATTAAACATGAATGCAATCTATGTGACAAGCAAAGATGCAAAGCGAAAAGATAAACTATCTTACCAAGTTTGAGCCCTTGTTAAGCTTACTCATGGTGAGCCTTTCAACATGCCTTGAGCAAAACTTGAAAACCACCGGCTCAAGCAAGACCCATACTCACCACTATCTTAACAAGGTTAGACAAGCCCCTACAACATGTACATATGCAAATGCAAACTATATGACAAGCATCACATGATGTTGGACGCATCAAGCACATTCAATTCACTCCTTAGCCTACAAAAGGTGTTTTCATTAAGAGGCTTAGTGAATATATCCGCCAATTGCTCCTCGGAGCGAACACCACAAAAGAGAATATCACCTTTAGCAACATGGTCTCGCAAGAAGTGATGGCGGATATCAATGTGCTTGGTGCACGAATGTTGAACCGGGTTGTTAGCAATTTTTACGGCACTTTCATTATGACAAAGGAGAGGAACCCTATCTAGAACCACACCATAATCCAAGAGGCTTTGCTTCATATAGAGGATTTGAGCACAACAAGCCCCGGCGGAAATGTATTCCGCCTCCGCGGTGGATAAGGCCATAGAGTTTTGCTTCTTAGAGGACCAAGCAACCAAAGATCGACCTAGCTAATGGCACCCACCCGAAGTGCTCTTGTGGTCTACTCGACATCCGGCAAAATCCGAATCCGAATAACCCAGGAGCTCAAAACAAGCACCATGGGGTACCACAAGCCAATGCTAGGTGTGTATTTTAAGTATCTAAGGATCCTTTCAAAGCACTTAGGTGAGATTCTTTAGGGTTGGCTTGAAACCGAGCACACATGCAAACACTAAACATGATATCGGGCCTAGATGCAGTAAGGTAAAGAAGAGAGCCAGTCATAGAACGATAAAGCTTTTGGTCAACCGGTTTACCTCCCTCATCTAAGTCGAGATGTCCATTGGTAGGCATTGGTGTCTTGATTGGCTTGCAATCATCCATCTTGAATTTCTTGAGAATATCATTAGTGTACTTTTCTTGATGGATGAAAGTCCCTTCCTTCAATTGCTTGATTTAAAACCCAAGGAAGAAGTTGAGTTCTCCAATCATAGACATCTCGAATTCCCTAGTCATGAGATCACTAAAGTCCTTGCACACTTTGAGATTGGTAGAGCCAAAGATGATATCATCAACATAGATTTGAAAAATGAAGAGCTCCCCATTGATGATCTTGGTGAATAGAGTATTGTCCACTCTCCCAATCTTGAAGCCTTCCTTGATGAGAAAGTCCCGGAGCCTCTCATACCATGCCCTTGGAGCTTGCTTGAGTCCATACAAAGTCTTGATCAACCTATAGACATGGTTAGTATGTGTGGAATCCTCAAAACCGGGAGGTTGCTCAACATAGACTTCTTCATTGATGAAGCCATTTAAGAAGGCACTCTTGACATCCATTTGGAACAATTTCATTTTGTGACAAGAGGCATAAGCAAGAAGGATACGGATTGCTTCAAGACGTGCAACCGGAGCAAAGGTCTCTCCATAGTCCTAGCCTTCTACTTGAGAGTAACCCTTGGCAACAAGTCTTGCCTTGTTCTTCACCACAACTCCATGTTCATCTTGCTTGTTTCGGTAGACCCACTTGGTGCCAATCACGTTCTTGTTCTTGAGGCGCTCTACTAGGACCCAAACTTTATTTCTTGTGAAGTTGTTCAGCTCTCCTTGCATAGCCAAGATCCAATCCGGGTCCTCGAGAGCTTCCTCTATAGTAGTGGGTTATACAAAAGAAACAAATGCATGATGTTTGCAAAAAGAAGCATATTGTTTGCGGTGAGTACGTGTACCACCCTTGGGATCACCCAAGACAAGATCGATGAGGTGGGTTGATGAAGTCCTTGTATGCCTTCCAAGTGTGGTAGAAGTTGGATCATCTTGAGGTTGCACTACTTCCGATTCTTCTTCTTCTTGATCTTGGGTGTCTTGTGATGTAGGAGGTGGTCCATGTGAGGAAGATGGGCTTTCTTGTCTTGTGCGCCTTTGATGGTCATCATTATCATCATCGGAAGATGATGAGTCTTCATGGTTGTGGGAAGTCGAAGGTGTATCATCATCCTCCTTAGGCATGATGTCCCCAGTAGCCATCTTCTTCATTGCTTCTCAGAGAGGTTCTTTTCCTACATCATCAAAACAATAGCCATCTCCTTGGGAGCCATTAGATTCATCAAACTCCACGTCACATGTTTCTTCAACGGCACGTGTAGTGTTGTTGAATACTCTATATGCCTTGGAGTTTGATGCATAACCAATAAACATGCCCTCATCTACCCTACTCTCAAACTTCCCTAGGTGCTTTCTCTTCTTGTAAATGAAACACTTACACCCAAAGACTCGGAAGTAGGAGATGTTGAGCTTCCTCCCAATGAGAAGCTCATAGGGTGTCTTCATTAATAGTCGGTAGAGATACACCCTATTTGAAGCATGACACGCCGTGTTGATGCTTCCGCCCAAAATCATTGAGAGACATCATAATCATCCAACATTGCTCTAGCCAAGGTGATGAGAGTCTTGTTCTTCCTTTCTACCACACCATTTTGTTGTGGTGTGTAGGTTAAAGTGAATTCATGCTTGATGCCTAGCTCATCACAATACTCTTCCACTTGAGTGTTCTGGAATTCCGATCCATTGTCACTCCTGATCTTCACAATAGATGACTCAAATTCATTTTGAGCCCTTTTAGCAAAGTTCTTGAAGATCCCAAACGTCTTGCTCTTGTCCTCCAAAAAGAATGTCCAAGTGTAGCGTGAGTAATCATCAACAATGACAAGGCAATAGAGATTACCACCAAGACTTTTGTATGTAGTAGAGCCGAAGAGGTCCATGTGAATGACTTCCAATGGTCTTGAGGTAGAAACATAAGCCTTCATAGGATGGTGACTTGTGACTTGCAACTTGCTTGCCGGCTTGGCACGCTCCACATAACTTGTCCTTCTCAAATGTGACATCATTCACACCAAGAACTAAACCCCTTTTGAAAGCCTTCTTGAGTTGACTCATGCCTATATGTGCAATACGACGATACCATAGCCAACCCTTGGATGTCTTGGTGAATAGACAAGTAGTCAAGTTCGCTTCATGAGCGGAGAAGTCTACAAGATAGATGTTCCCATGGCGAAAACCTTTGAACACAACTTCATTAGATTTCTTGTTAGTAATGATAACTCCCTCATCATCAAATAAGCAACATAAGCCAAGATCACAAAATTGAGCAATGGAAAGCAAGTTATAACTACAAGAGTCCACAAACAAAACATTGGAAAGAGAGAGATCTTTTGCAATAGTTATGTCACCCAAACCAGAGACCCTTCCTTTAGAATTATCACCAAAAGTAACTTGCTCATGATTCTGTAACACCCTAATTTTTGCAAAAAATTGTTTTAATAAAATTTGAATAGAAACAAGGCTTTGATATTAAGGATCATAAGGTGTGTTTGAATTTTTAGGCATTTAAATATATTTTTGAAGAAATAAATAAATATAGGAGTTTTATGTTGCATACATGCTGGAGCATTGTTTTTGTTTGGTTGAATTCAAATTTGAATTTGAATTCAAAGTGTTTGAGTTGTTTTTAAAAAAAAGTTCAAAAGCTTTCTTTCAAAACCCACTATCCTTCCTACCTTCTGGCCTGCTTCGTGTTTTGGCCCAACTCAAGAAGTCTATCCCGGCCCCCTGTTCTCTTCCACCGTCTGCCTGTGCGCCAGCCCAGCAAAGAACCGGCCCACAGCCGGCCCGCGTCACCCCGCCTCGCCCGCAGCCGCTGCCAAGTGGCCCCGCCCTGTCATCTCCTACCTCCGGCCGTATCCGCCCCGGACTCCCTCCACCGCTGTGCTCGAGTCCCGGACTCCCCCGTCTCCGAGTGGTCCTCCTCTGCATGCCAAGGTTTCGCCCGTCCTTTATAAGCCACCGAGCCCCGCCGCTCCTCCCCAATCCCAAGCTGCCGCCGCCGCCTTGAGCTCCCACAGCGCCACGCCGAAACCCTAGAACGGCAGCCGCCGTTGATTCGCCGAGACGCCGCCGCCCCGACGACCAGAAGCTACCCCGGAGGACCCCAAGGAGGTGAGCAACACCCCGGTGCCGCACGTTTGCGTCCAAGCGCCCTGAGCTGCGAAATAGAGCTCACCGGAGTTAAGCTTCCGCCGCCGCCCGCTGAGCCGAGCCGTACGCCGGCGTCGTTGCTCGAGCCACCTCCCCGAAGCCCTGGTTGAGTTCGCCGTCGCATCTGCAACCTTCCCGGCCGCTTCCCGTCGCCAAACAAGCCCCCTAGCTCGAGTTCGTTGTTCGCCGGCGAGCCTTGCCCGCAGCGCCGCCGCTCGCCGTCGACTGCGTCGCCGTCCGCCGCTTACGCAGCATCCCAACCCTCCGTTCCCAATCTGACGGCCCAGATCTAATCTGCCAGAGGTCAATACCGGTCAACGTGTCTAAACCCCCGTGTGACCGTGGTTTTTTGCAGAAAAACCCCTGCGTTTTCTAATATAGCAAGCCGGTCCTCCCACCAGTCAAAGATCTTTACAGATCAGTCCTTTTTCTTTTGTTTTAGCCCCTGGTTTTTATAAAAATAGTGCCCGAGGTCCAGAGCCTTAGTTTTTCAACCAAACCCCTCTATTTTTAAGTTTCTTTACTCTTAAGCCCTCGGTTTCTTGCAGTTAGGCCCCTGTAACCCTAGTTTCTTCACAGTTATGCCCCTGCATCTTCTTCTAGCCATATCTTTTCCGTTTTAACTCTGTTTTTAGCGTTTTTTATGTCCAAATGATTGTATCGAAGAGTAGAATAGCTTTTTACCCTTGTTTTGCTTTGATAATACTATTTGGTGATTATTTCTTATTTTATTCCATTGTTTGCTTGTATGTACTTGATGTGATGCGTAGAGAACGTTTGGGGTGAAGGATTTGAAGACCAAGAAGCTCAAGTGTCTGAACAGCACCAATGATCTATTGAAGGCAAGTCTTCCTTGATGCATACCCATTTACCTATACAACATGCATTTAATTCACTGTTCTTACTTTTGCTTGCATTAAATTGATGGGACCCTTTTTAAGGACATGACTAGATTATTTTTATCCCTTTACCTTGATCAACCTGGGTATTTAAATTATTGTTGGGTAGCTCTCGCTATGCTTAACTTGGTGGATGGTATTAATGAACTTTATGAAACTTGATTTATTTATGTTATACCTTTATTAATACAAGATCACCTTGTTTAATTGGAACATGGAGCGACCACCCAGGACAACAGTGCAACCACAAGGGCATATGGCTCTGCCTTGGCTAATTAATTAGTGACTCTAGTGTTGGGGTGACTTTAACTGATAAGGGCAAGGGGGAGCGTTAGTTGAGGTATAGACTCGCTCTAGTAGGGAGTGGGCTTTGCTAAGACACGGTACCTACTAGGGGACTTTATGCTTTGCGACGGCTCGGAACCTTCGCGGGTTGCTTCACACTGGGGAAACTTTGTAAAGGCCTCGTAGCGTTCCTATGCAATCACACCTAGGTAGTGTGGTATGATGCTTGGTCGACATCGCATGGTTGGGTTCAAAGTTCCTAGAACTTTTACACGACTTGTGGTGAAAGTGTACAACCTCTACAGAGTGTAAAACTAATCGATTAGCCGTGCTCACGGTCAAGAGCGGCCTGGACCCTCACATGATTAATCTATGGAAGACAATGATTAACTTGATGCATCTATCTTTATTTATGTTGTTGTTCTCTTATGTTAATTATGGGTTTGGTATAAACTTACACTTTCTAGTATTTATGCTGCTAATAAAACTTGACCAACTAAAATGTTGAATGCTTAAACCCATCAGCCTCCACTATAAAGCCTTGCATGTTATGTTATGTTTCCGCTTGCTGAGTACGGCATGTGCTCACGCTTGTTTTCATTATTGCAACGACACAATCCGGATGCTGTTCAGACTTGGAGAGGTTTGAAGATTTCCCTGGAGACTTCGACGACTTCTAGGTGGGCGTGCCACCAGTCAGCTGCCTGTGGTGTTGACCCTATCCGCTGCGTTGCTACTCGTTAATTATTAGTTCGTTTATGAGACATTTTGGTCTGTAATAAAGTTTAATACTCTCTTTACGTTATGACATTGTGTTTTGGTTATCACTGAGTCGTTATATGTGTGAACTTTGATCCTGGCGCACATATAATATGAGCATTCGAATTTGCCTTTAAATTCGGGTGTGACAGATTCCCCGCATCATCCACTAGAGAGGTGAACATTTTAACTTGGCCGGTCATGTGTTGAGTACATCCACTATCAAGGACCCAATGACTTCCCCCGGCCTTGTAGTTCACCTACACACAAATAGATCAAGTTGAAGATTTAGGAACCCAAGCAAGTTTGGGTCCAATCACATGAGTTACTAAAGCTTTGAGAACCCAAATTTGCCTAGGATGATTCACTTTAGCCTTGGTCCCTATGAACCTTGCCGCCACCTTACTCTTGCTATTCTTCAACAACAAGAAATGATTATTGTTGAACATGGAATGATAGTTGCAAGGTAAGATAGGCAACGAACGTGAAGGTATAGGACACTCCCATGTGTGATGACCGGTGATCTTGCAATGTTGGCAATAAGACCCAACTTCCTTCACAAATCACCCATAAAGTTCCTTTGACTTGGGAGTCTCCTTGATGGGTTGAGGGAAGGAGCCAAGTCCCTTAGAGCCATAATCTCTTGCATTGTGATAAATGATCTCCTTATGCAATTCTTCACACTTGGCCAAATTCTTCACACAAGATCTTAGGTTTCTTACTTCCTCTTCAAGTGCTTTCACCCTAGCATGGTTAGTCTTGGAAGAGGAGGCAATATTCTCATCATTTAGTAAGATCTTAGGTTCTTCAATCAAATCATCACAAGAGGTAGAAGCATTTGTCTTAGTGATATCTCTAGCAATTTCTTGCCCACTAGCACAAATAGCCTTATAAGCAAGCTCAATTTCTTGATACTTCATCTCTAAGACCACATGATCTATCTTAAGCATCTTTTGACTTGACTCAAGAGACTTGTTAAGCACGGTTATATCATCATGTTTGATGATTAGCTCATTGTGCTTATCAAGCAACTTGTTGTGGTCATCTCTAAGTCACTTGTTAGACACTACCAAAGCTTCATGTTCTTTGCTAAGGTCATTGTGTTTCACAAGCAACTCATCATTGGATAGCTTAAGCTTCTCATGGATCTCTTCAAGAGCCTTGAGCTTACTCTTTTGTTTCTTGATCATGTCAGTGTATTGATCTAGAAGTCCCTTAAGAGCATGAGGTGAAAGTTCATTATCACTATCCGAGGAGTCGCTATCTTCACTATCGCTCACCTTGGAGTGTTTAGCCATGAAGCACATAGGTGGTGGAGGAAGAGGAGGTTCTTCATCATCCATGATCACAAGATCGGTAAACTTCTTGTTCTTCTCATCTTCACTACCGCTTGATTCACTTGAAGTTTCACCATTCGTGATCCACTCATTTGCCAAGAGAGAACGATGACCACCCTTCTTCTTGTTGTAGGGCTTGCTAGAAGAGTTCTTCTTGTATGAATCATTCTTAGAGTGCTTGTCATCTTTCTCATTATCATCATCATTGTCGTTCTTCTTGCTTGAGCTTGACACTCGCTTGTCGGGCTTGGGGTAATCATATGATAGATGATCATAGCTTTGGCAATTGTAGCGCTTCCTCTTGCACCTTCACCACTTCTTCTTGATGAGCGAAACTTGTTTTTTTAGGATCATAGTTGTAGCCTTTCTTGCCAATCTTGGAGAGCAATTTGGTAGTCCTCCTCATGAGGAAAGCAAGTTCACCATCATCTTCATCACTTGAGTCACTCTTGTCTTCACTTTCACTTGAAGAGGGAGGAGGTTGCTTTTGAATTTGGCTTGGGCTTGGTCTTGTCACTAGCCTTGAGTGCAAGATCCTTCTTGGAGCTTGATGTGGAAGTAGATGATTCAATTTGACCCATCAAGAACATCTCATGAGACCGAATCTTGTTCACAACTTCGGTGATGGTGAGAGTTTCAAAGTCCTTCTCAAAGATGAGTGCCTTGACGATGTTGTACTTGGGCTTGGGAAGCGTTTGAAGAATTTTCCAAATAATTTCCTACTCGGACACGTTAGCAACATCGAGAGTATTGATATTTTGAATAAGAACACCCATCCTAGAGTACATTTCCTCTACACCCTCATCATCCTTCATCTTAAACTCATTGAGCTCAACCTTAAGCAACTCATACTTCTCCTCACGGATTTTCTTGTTGCCTACATAGATTCTTTTGAGCTCCATCCAAACCTCATGAGCGGTCTCCAAAGCAAACACCCTATCAAACAAATCCTCCTCAAGAGTCTCAAAGATAAAGTTTCTAGCACGATAGTTCCACTTAGTTTCACTCTCGGTGGGAACATTTGGAAAAGGATACATGGTGGTGATCCATGCATCATGGTGTTGTGCTTGAAGAAAGCTAGCCATTCTATGTGCCCAAAAAGTGAACAGTTTCCCCGCCAACTTGGGAGGGCCATTGCCACTACCCTTGCCCATCTCTCTAGGCGGTTAAGACACCAAAAAGAGAGCCTAGGCTCTGATACCACTTGTAGGATCGATGTCCTATAGAAGGGAGGGTTGAATATGGGCCTTCTTTAAATTTCTAGAACAAGAAACAAACCTTAACCTATATCTCTAGTGTTGCCCATCTAAAAAGTTTTTTTCTACCAACTAAGCACACTAGCAACAAAGTTCCTTAGCAAGATTGACACTAACATGAGAAAAGCACCCTAGTCAATATATGCAACAAGCAAAGCACACTAGAGGAAAACTAGAACAAAGGAACTTAAGAGCTGAAAGTAAATGTGGAAATAAGTGCAAGAAGGTAGAATGAGTGGACAAGAGACAACCAAATTTTTTGCCTGTGGTATCGAGAAGTTGACGCTTCTCCCTAATCCACGTTGGAGCACTCACAAAGAGTTTTGCTCCCCCTCAAGCCACTTAGACTTGAGTGCTCACTAAGAGTACCCGTTCTCCATCTCCGGAATGGTGGGTCTCAATCCATTTACACCAAGAACTTCCTGGGGCTCCCACAATCTCCAAGAGCTCAACAAGAACCCCCAATCACCGAGACCGTCTAGGAGCCGTCAAACTCCAAGAGTAACAAGCTCACACACTTTCACTTGACCAATGCACTCAGCTATGCCATTGAAAGCACCTTGAAACTCTTGATCACCAAGAAAGAATCCCTCTTGGCTAGGAAGATGAAATCCAAATGATCAAAGCACTAACTCCTCTTCTCCTTGGCTGCTGTGATTCTTCAGAGTGGCAAAGGCAGCTCAAGAGACGCTGGGGGGTCCTATTTATAGGCCTAGCAAGGGTGGCTAGCCGTTAGAAAAGTCCCCTGAAAAGTAGTACCGTCGGATGAACCGACGGTTCCCCCAGCGACAGCGTCGGTTCATCCGGTGTCTCTGACTAATGAAATATAGCCGTTGAACCTAGACGCTGTACCACTTCATCCGACGCATGCACCGATGCTGCGTCGGTTTATCCGGTGCTGAAGCAACTTTACTCAGTTCGTCTCTGCGTAGAATAACCATAGGCACCGGATGAACCGCTGGTAGTCTTCAGGAGCGTCGTTTCATTCGGTGCTGAAGCAAGTCCTCTCGGTGCGTCTGTGTATGATTTATATGCACGCGCCGGATGAACCGATGCCTGTACCGTCATTTCATCCGGTGCTGAAGACACTTGACTCCAATCCTCACTGTTACCAAACCCTAGGTCACCGGATGAACCGATGATGCACCGTCGGTTTATCCGGCGGTGCTGTATTCTCTGAAACTGCCACAGAGATCATCCGGTGCAACTAGAATTGAGGCCGTCGGATCATCTGACGCGCCCTTTTGCAGTTCAACTCATCCAATTCAATCGCCTTTGAGTTTTTCTTCAATTCTTTTACTTCCAATGTGATTCCATGAGTACTTTGAGCTGTTTAGTAACCAAGGAGCTTGATAGTGCATGAATATAGCATAGCATTTGGCATGATCAAGCTACTAGAGTGTGAACCTCTCTTAATAGTACGGTCAAACACTACAAACTAGCAAATCCAAGTGTCCTTCATCTCCTTGTGACACTTGGAACTAAGAATGTCCTTAGCCTTGTAGTCTGTGTCCATTGATCATCCATAATTTCAATTGAGGGGTCTCATTTCACTTATATCTCATGACAATAACCCAAAAATAAATCTGCTACAAAACAAGGGTTAGTCACAAGTATATGGTTGTCATTTATCACCGAAACACACCCTTACCAAAAGTGCGGTGGGGCCTTGATGCTTACAGGTTCAACCATTGTAACATTACGTCGAATTTAGTTCTTCCTACTACGATCGTGTATGTGTGTTGCTACGGGCAACAAAAACATTTTGTATTGCAATTAGGGATGAAAACGATCGGAAACGGTCGGAAAACAATATCACAAAATTCGTAAACTATACACATGTATCAAAAATTTTGCAAATTTATTTGTTTTATCAAATGAATAGATAAAAATGGAATAGTGTGATGAAAAAATAGCTAAAAATAATAAGTGATATAATATGATAAAAAACGAGAACAATGAAAACGATTATCGTTTTCATCCCTAATTGCAATAATATTGAATTCAATAGGACAATTACAAATACGTTCCAAAAAAAATATCATCCAAGATCATAGTTACGTCATTAAATAAAGCTTGGTACAACGGAAATAAGAAAGGAGCAGGTGAGGTGTTTGGGAGACAGGAGCAGATAACTTTTTGCAAAATCGTTCTAAACACGCCCTGAATTCTGACTGTGATTGTGCACACATAAACAAGGTTTATACTGGTGTTGATCATACTAATTTGAAAGTCCACCAATCATACTACAACTTTTATGCGGGGGCAAAGTTGAAGTGTTTAGTAGTAAAGAATTTTAATCGTAATCCAAAATTTAATAAAAGGAGAGTGCGTCCATACTTGGGTTGCATACAAACAAGTGTGCTTTCATAAAATGAATATTCATTTGTTTCTCGAATCAAACATTGTCATAACTCAAAATTGATTTAGATTACAATGTAACTAAATTTTGAGCATAACAATTCATAGTTGTTGTAGTTGTTAATATTTAATTGCAAAAATTGACATAAATCCATACTAATTTGCACTTTAACTAACAACCCATATCTTAAGCTCAATTATTACAAAAAAACATGGCAAATAATCACCTACTAAAATTGTTAATGCCCATCTTAAGTTGTTGGTCTTTTATCACTTTACCCGATTTTAGCTGGGTTGAACTAGCTAAAGGAATCTTTAGCCAACTAAAATTTAGCTAGGTCATATTTGGATCCATAGCAACTAAATTTAGTTGGTCGATCCAAACAGGTCTAAGATATACTATATTATTTTGTTTTTTTTGGGTCTTTTAGTACTAGTGCAGGCAGGAACCAATTGTTTTCTAGCCATGGCTAAAGCACTGCGGCCATGTCTGCGAAGAGAAGTTTTAAACACCATTTCATTTTGTTGTTGCTTACTATATATGTGGCTATTTTGAAAACATCAACGTGAAACTTTCCACTAATCCAGTGTTACCACAGCAGCCGCTCCATTAGCGACTTGCATTGGGCACAAGCAGCACTGTTGTATTCTCCTCATCCAATTATTGAAAGGCAGGCGCACGCGACACTTCCTTCAATTATTGAACCTCACGCAGCCAATCACCTGCATCGACTTATCCATTCATCATACATCCTCAGACCTCAGTGTTGATCTGTGCGTGAGAACGAAGGAAATTCATGGAGTCGTCAAAGGTACAAGTGATGGAGTCATCCTTGGTGGCACCGAGAGAGGCGTCACCGACGACGGGGCTGTGGCTTTCCCCCTTCGACCTCGCGCTGGCGAACCGAGGCCACACCCCACTTGTATTCCTCTACCGCTCCGGCGCCGCCTCCTTCGACGTCGCCAGGATCAAGGAGGGGATGGCCAAGGCCTTGGTGGCCTTCTACCCGCTCGCCGGCCGCCTCGGCGCCAACGACGACGGCAGGGCGCAGATCAGCTGCAACGGCGAGGGCGCTCTCTTTGTTGTCGCTCGCTCTTGTCTCAAATCTGACGACTTGGACTTCTCCAAGCCGTCGCCGGAGCTGAGGAGGATGTTTGTTCCTCGCATTGAGCCGTCGTCCCTCATATTCGCCACGCAGGTACGTACGCACTGAAATTTCTTCACCACAAATTCTCCCCTTTGATTTCCCTCGTAAGTCCGTGATGTGTTGGAAGCTCTGCAGGTGACATTCTTGAGGTGTGGAGGGGTGGCGTTAGGAGTGGCCGTGCACCACGCCGCCGTGGACGGCCCGAGCATGTTCCACTTCATGCAGACATGGTCGGCCTTCTCCAGGGGCGCTGGTGCCACCGTGACGGAGCTCCCCTGCCACGACCGCACCCTCCTCCGCGCGCGGTGTCCACCGGCCGTCCACCCCGGCCGGCGCCCTCTCAGTGCTGTGCCCCAAGGTCACCTTCTCGGAGACCTCGGCACCAATCGCCACCGAGGCGTTCAACATCTCCGCCGACCAGGTCGCGACCCTAAAGCGCCTCTGCGGCGGGGCGAGCACCTTCTGCTCCGTAAGCGCCCTCGTGTGGCGGTGCACGAGCGCCGCGCGGCGGCTCCCGCCGGACACCGAGGCGCGCCTCAGCTTCCCGGCCAACGTCCGGCGACGGGTGAGGCCGCCGCTCCCGGATCGCTACTTCGGCAACGCGCTGGTCTGGTTGGGCGCCGCCGCCGCGGCGCGGGACATCGCCTCGGCGGCGTCGCTGGCGTCTCTGGCCGGCCGCATCGGCCGCGCCATCGCCAGGATGGACGACGAGCTGGTGCGGTCGGCGATCGACTACGCCGAGATGGCAGGGGTGGACGGCCGGCCCATGAGGGGCAGCATGCCGGAGACGGAGCTCCGGATCACCAGCTGGCTCGGCATGCCGGTGTACGACGCGGACTTTGGGTGTGGGCGCCCGCAGGTGATGTCACGAGCAGAGTCCGTCCGTGGCGGGTTCGTGTACCTCATGAACGATGGTCCGGCGGACCGGCGCGGCGGCGGCGGTGTCCGCGTCGTCATGTGCATGGAGGCTGCGAACATGAAGATGTTCGAGCGGCTGCTTTATGCAAACATTGCAAAGGCATCATCAAAGCTCTAAGTGTGAACTGATAAACAGGGAAACGGGATCTACAGTTGAATGTCGCTTATGAACTCAAATATATACTGTTCCGTGATAAAAGTGAACTTGATTTACTATGACGCATATACTTCCACACAAGCAAACATATTTGCCAACTTCTTGTGTCTCTACTATGGGAAAACTGTTCTACCAGTTACACGGAATCAGTAAATTAGATTCAAGTTGCTAGAAATGCAAAAACCTTTGAAGCTGTTCTACCAGTTACTCTAGATTTTTGGATGATCTTCTATTTCATAGGAAAGTTACCTTTTCCTCATCCAGTTTCACAAATTTCACTAGATTTCAGCATGGCTATCAAGCTATGGGTAGAACAGCTTCAAAGGTTGTCGTAGTTCTTGTGGTGTGACATCAATCAATTACTTATTCCGATGGTTCTTGTGGCTGATGAATGTGTCAGATCACCGTGACATATCTCGTGTAGCAATACTTAGCGTTCCTTTGTTCTAAGTGATGGTAAACAATTAATAAGGACCTTGGATCTTATTTGCAAGTTTTCTGAATGTGACCAAATGTCAATAATTCATATTTGACTATGAAGTTAATCTCGCATATATCCACATCTATTCAGGTAGAAGCATTCATTTCAACTCAAAGTAGTTCGGTTGCTTCTCAAGAATTCAAACATTTTTTTTAGCAAAATCCGACCTTATAGTATGCAACAATGTAAACAAAATAACATGTTTAACCTAGGACTGGACTATTGATGACAACAAGGCTCATTCAGCATGGTGATATATGTTAACTACAGATATATGTGCCGCAGTAGACCTGTATAACCATGCTTTCTGGGCTTCTGGCAGAATTAGTGAAAAAGAGGCCATCACAGCAGTATAATTAGTTTCAAGTTTTTCCTTAGAGCACGCAAGAAGGTCTTTCTATTATTAATTAACACAAACTTTTAGATAATATAAACAAAGCTTGGATGAGAAATACAAAATTATCAAATTTATAATTTTAAAATTGACACCACTCATCTGCAACCTCTTATATTTCCATATTAGTAAATAAATACTAATATGGTCAGCTTCCTATGGCAGATCTTTGCTGCTGCTTGTTTGTTTGACAGTGATGTAATGTATGGTTTTTAGGCTCAGCGATAGGTTCCCAAACATTTAGCATTGGCTGGACATCTGTGGCCTATGAGTTGCTAGTAGTTTGTACCTTATTATTCTTGGTTGTTATGTTCCTACTCTATTTTGGCATATCGATGTGGTAACAGTAGGTTATTGAAATGGACTAAGGAAGAAAATCATTGATCCAGAACCTATGATAGATCTAAAGAACTAAAATAAAAGAATTCTGTTCAGCTATATGGCAATTTATTATATGTATGTACTGCTTTGTTTCTGGTCAAATTAACAGTAGGTTATTGAAATAGACTAATGAAGAAAAACACTGATCCAGAATCTGTGACGATCTAAAGAACTAAATTAAAAGAATTCTGTTTTGCTATGTGGCAAATAAACTGAGTTATATATGTGAGCAAAAATGGACTAATATTAAGTAGAGGGATTCCTGCAATTTACTAAATTTCTCTACCTCCTTAAGCCATTTTGTCCCATTGTTATAGCAGGGTAATATATCCTAAAACTATTTGCCGGTGAACTGATAAACAGTGGAAACATGATCTACAATTGAATGTCGCTTATGAACTCAAATATACTGTTCCAAGAAAAAAGTGAACTTGATTCATTAATTGAAATGACGCATACTTCCACACAAGCAAACACATTTGCCAACTTCTTGTGTATTATAGAAGAAATGCCAGTGAAACTTATGTACTTTTTTTTTTGTCAAAGTCATACAGTTTTGTAAGCTTGATAGCCTTGCTGAAATCCAGTGAAATTTGTGGAACTGGATAAGGAAAAGGTAGCTTTCTTATGAAATACAAGATCATCTAAAATTCCGGAGTTACTGGTAGAATAGCTTCAAAGGTTTTTGCATTTCTAGCAACTTGAATCTGATTTAGTTCTCGTGGTGTGACATCAATCAATTACTGATTCCGATGGTTCTTGTGGAGCAATACTGGAACTTGGTGTTCCTTTGTTGTAAGTGATGCTAAACAATTAATAAGGACCTTGGATCTTATTTGCAAGTGTTCAGAAATTGACCAAATGCCAATAATTCATATTTGGGTACTAAGTTAATCTTGTACATAGCATTCATTTCAGTTCGAACTAGTTTCAGCCCGAACTAGTTTGGTTGCTTCTCAACAATTCAAACCTTTTTTTAGCAAGACTCCGACCTTGTAAACAAAATAACTTGTCCTTTTTTGCTTTGTGCTTTCTTAATTTATAAATAATCTCTCCTTCTTTTTATTCCTCTTCTCAATGTAAACAAATTGTGATGAGCTTTTTCTCTGCACAGACAAATATTATGCTGGAGCAAAATAGCATCAAACAGCATGAAAGCTTGTTTTTACCGGTCATCTAAATATCTTGGCCAGCTGTGGTCTCAAGAAACAACACACTTCCCAGTCCGAGTCCGAGTCCGACTCCCTGTTGTCCCCCGCTCCGCGTCAGCCTTCAACTTCCTACCGCCTCACCGTCTCTGCGGCGAATCCGACTCTAGATTTCCTACCGCCTCTGCGTCGAATCCGACTCGAGGTCGCCACCCCAATTCACTGGTGGCCCGTCCGTTATAAATCTTAGCGCACATCGCTTCCTCGTCCGTCCCAGGCTTCCCAGCGATCCCTTCCCTTCCAGATCGCCCTGCTTCCCCCTCCCTCCTCACTCCCATCGCCTGCCACCACCGCGACTCCGATGGCTTGCTCCGTCGCCCCCGCCGCCGCGCCTCACCAGATGTTCCACCGGACCGGTGCTGCTCCGCACCAGATGATGACGGCGCCGGCACCGGAGCCAGAGGAGAAGCGTCTCTCGGACTTCGACTGGATCGGCGACCTCGGCGAGGGCGGCTTCGCCACGGTCAGCAAGGTGCGCCACCGCCGCACCGGCGCGGTGTTCGCGCTCAAGAAGTCGTACGACCCAGACCCCGACGTCGAGGAGGAGGCCGAGGTGCTTCGCCGCGCCGCCGGGTCGCTGCACGTCGTCGACTGCCACGCCCTGCTCCACGGCCCTGACGGCGAGCCCGCCTGCCAGCTCGAGTTCATGGACGCCGGCTCCCTCTCCCGCGTCATGCACCGGCACCAGGGCAGGGGAGGAGGATTCCCCGAGCCGGCGCTCGCCGAGGCGGCCGCGCACTGCGCCGTCGGGCTCGCCCAGCTTCACTCCCGCGGCGTCGCGCACATGGACGTCAAGCCGGACAACTTCCTCGCGAACTCCCGCGGCGAGATCAAGATCGGCGACTTCAACACTTCCAAGATCCTCTACGGCGGCGCCGGCGAGCACCTCCAGGTTTCCCTCACCGCCGGCACCCGCCGCTACTTCAGCCCCGAGCGGTTCGCGCCCAGAGCCCGCGCCGGTCCGCAGGTCGCCACGGCCGCCGACGTCTGGGGCCTCGGCGTCACCGTCCTGGAGATGTTTTTGGGCCGGTTCCCCGTCGTGCCGGATTTGGAGAAGGCATCTGCTGCGGAGCTGGAGCTGGCCATCTGCCACCGGGAGCCTCTGCGCGTGCCGGAAGAAGCAGAGGCGTCGGCGGAGCTGCGCGGGTTCGTGGCCGCGTGCCTGCAGAGGGAGAAGACGCGGCGCGCCACGGTGCCGCAGCTGCTGAGGCACCCGTTCCTCACTGGCCGCGACGTCGAGGCGTCGAGGCGCGCGCTGCGAGACCTCATCGTCGAGACTCTGTAGTGGCTTGGAGCAGAAACTCTGCGTGATACGATTATTTAGATTGTAAACTGTGTTGTTAGTTTCCAGTGACACTAACTGTGCTGTTCATCCACCAATTGGATGTTAAAATTTGTCAGGAACAAAGATGTTTCTTTTGCTTGATAATTTGTGTTCATTCGATTCGAATTGAGAACTTTGACGCATGATTCATCTTTGCGCATGTGGTTTATTGACTTACTACTCTGCTGCTGATAATTCTGTACACAGTTCACGGCTCAGTCCTCTGTTTCCAGGTGCCACGGATCCTCTGCTGTTATGATACGCAGTTGCAGTAGAATTGTAGAACAATGTGTCGATTGGGATGCCTTCCGGCTGGGAACTGATCACCAAAGCCCTGTGATTATCCAAGGCAAGCCAACACAATCCCCACAACAAAATGTTATATTTAAAATTGATCAAATGCTGATCATCTTTGTCTGACAAATAATATATAGAAACAAGGCATGCCACTTTGTTAATTTCATTCACCGATTAGGTGGGATAGGATCCTACCTGTGTGTTGCTAGTTTGCTACAGGCGGCAAAACTATTATATTACAATGCACAGAGCAGTCATCAATATATCAGTAGTGTGAAAATAAGAACGGACATTAAAAAGATATTCAAGTATACTTACTGAATTTAACGAGGTACAACAAGATAAAACTGGCCCTAATTATAGCTAATGTTCAAATCTTGTCAAAGAAACAGATATTGACAGCTGTGCAACTTTATCACACCATCAACAACTCTATGCACTGGATATTGTTTCTATAATTTTTAAAATATGTCAGAGGCTTACTTTCAAGGGTCCATAGATATCAACTTTAGGATTATCACCAACCATATGGATAGTTGTAAACTGACAACCATTTACTTCCTTTAACGTCTGTGAATTAGGATACATGCTCATAACAAGTTAATTTTTTACCTCAACGATGCCCCCTCCCGATCCCGACCCCGACCCCGCCCCAGGCGGCGCCCCAGGCGGCGCCCCAGGCGGCGCCTCCCCCTCCGGCGGCCGTGCCCCTTCCCAAGCCCCCAACCTCCTCAAACGCTCCTCCCCCTCGCCGGCCCTGCCTCCGCTTCCAGGTGGTTGGCCGGCCCCTCCCCGCGTCGGCCGGGTTCTCATCGCCCCGCGCTCCTTCGTGGGGGCCTGACGGTGTCACAGTGGACCGCTCAAGTCTCTCCCCGAGCGAGGCCTTCCGCGACTTTACCCTCTCCAACTTCCACGCCACCGTCTTCGCTCAGGTCACCGGCCCGTCCCCGCTCCTCCGGCCTGCCCGGCTGTGGATCTCCCCCTACGCGCGCCTCCCCTCCTGCAATGTGGCCTGGGTGCGCAACACCCTTAACTACTGGCTCGACGGCTCCTTGCCTGCTGTCCCGGTGGTGGCGGAGGCACCGGCTGTCTTCTCCATCGAGGTGGCCCGTCCCGCCATTGCGGATTTCATCCTCACCCTCGGGGAGCTCCGCCATGGCCACGTCGCGCTCAGGTTCTTCCCCAGCTTGGCAACGGCTACCTCCTCCCTCTCGGTTTCGAATTCTGAAACTCCCGCTCCTGTGCCTCCGCTCGCTGCTGTTGCCGGGCCTGTTTCGGCCTGCTCCTCGGAGCCGGCCTGCTCTGGCCCTGGCTCTGGCCCGGGTTCGGCCCCCCCGGGTTGCCCTGCGCTGGGGGTTGACGCCCTGGCGGCCCGGCGGGAGACCCTGGCGGCCCAGGCTTGCGGGGCGCCCGAGGGTGGCGACGTGGACACTGCAGACGTGGAGCGTCACTGTGCACGTCCCGTCAACACTGCGGCGCCCGCTTTGCGCTCCGTGCGGGCTCTTCCCCCTCCCTGCACCCGGTGCACCCCACCTGTCGGGAACCCGCACCTGGGACTGTCCGCACTGACATGTGCCGGCCATCCACCGCCTGCGCCGTGCACCGGGTGCACTGGCCTTCTCCCCCTCCCCGCCGGAGGAGGCATCTTCCCCCCGCTTTCCATCGCCTTCCGCTCTTCCCCTTCCACTCCCCAGAAAACCCCATCCTCGCCTACCTTCACCGTCGTCGCCGCTTCGCCTGCCAAACCACCGCTGCCTCGCCGCTCCCCTCCCCCACCACCTCATCTCCCGCCTAACCACCGCCGCTGCTTCCGCTGTTTTGCGCTCGACCATCACCGCCGCGTCTGCCGCGAGCCGATGCGCTGCCGGCGGTGCTGGGTCTTTGGCCACACCCAACGCTCCTGCCGCGCGTGCCCCCACCCGCTGTCCTCCTCAATGGCGGCTTCCTCCCGCTCCACCTCCCTCATGGTGACGTCGTCGTCGTCCTCGCCGGTGGCCTCGCCGCGCACCTCCGCCTCGGTCTCCAGCGACGGGCTCCCGACCTCCCCTGACGTCCCGGTGCAGCCGATCCCCGCGGAGCTGGTGGCCGACCTCGAGGAGGGGGAGATCCCGCCGGCTGCGGCCGACCTTGTGCCTGCTGACGCGTCCTCGGCCTCCGCCTCTTCGGGTGCCTCCGACGACGGCCCGCCTCGCCCCGACCACGTCGATGTCTACATGCCGCCGGTACGCATGGCCCGCTTCACCCACCTCGCCTTCGCTCACGTCGACCCGCCGCCTCCGAACCCAGGCACGCATGTCCGGGAAGCTCTCGTCGGCCAGGCGGGTAACCCGCGCGTGCTTCTCGCCATCTCCTCCTATGGGGCGGCGCTCGTGGCGTTCGAGAGCCCGGCGGCCCGGGAGGCGGCTCTGCAACTGGAGCCTTTCGTGGGGCGCCAGCACGTCGTCATGCTGGAACACCATGAGGAGGCCCCCCACCGCTTCCACTTCGAGCATGCGGCCTTCGTCAGCCTCGCCGTCAGGGAGAACCCCATGGAGCACTGGAACCGTGAGCGCATCATCTTTAGCGCTGGTCCCTACGCCAATCCGCACATCATCGATCCGATCAGTCTTTTTGGCGTCGACTTCACTGCTGTCCTTCTCACGGTAAAGGCCGAATCTGTCGCCGACATTCCCTGGGAGGAAAACTTCAAGAACCATGCAGGCCTGGGTTCTGTCACCACCATCCAGTTCGTGCGGGTCGAGGACCTGGACGACTCCGACTCGGATGGGGACGACCTGCCGCCGGGCCCTGGGCACCTGATCTTCGACGACCCCATGCCCGGGGGCCCTGCTGACGACACCCCCCTCGCGCATGGCCCAGGTGGGGCCAACCCTACTACGGGGGGCCCGCACGCTTCACCACCGGGGAACCATGGTGGCCACGGCGGCCAGGCTGGCCTCCACGTCAAGGCGCCTCCGGTGGGCCACACGTACCTCGAGGCGCCCGCCACGCCGCGGCGCGGCGACGGCGTCATGACCATGGCGGATGTCCAGCCGGTCCCCTTGGGGCGCACTGTTGCGCTGGAGGTCCATGCCGCACCCCTGCTCTCCAAGCCGGCGGCCGTCGACTTCAAGTTGTGCCGGGGCTCCTACTTTGAGATCTCCATCACGGCCGGGGATGGCGCGGTGGGCCTCTACAAGGTTCCCCTGCAGCCGTACCACACTGATGTCCGGGGCGACCAGGGCATGCTCGTCGTCAACTTGTGCTCCGCTTCCATCGGCTTCCTCCACCAGGTGGCTAGGATCGGCCGTCATCGTTGCGTCTCCTTTTCAGCGGACACCATCTGTGGCGGGCCGCTCCCGCCGGCGACTCTCACTGTGGAGGCTGCCAGCGCGTTGTGCGATGCAGCCATTCTACCGACTGTGCTCGTACCTCCTGCCCCGCTGGTTGCCCCGCCGCCGCTTCTGGTGGCGCCTCCGGAGCCCCCGGTGACGGACGTTCCGTCCTCTAACAGCGAGCCGGACTTCGACGCACTGGATCTTGGTGCGGCCACCAACTTCAACATCCCGACCGCCTCCTGCACCCTCTTCCGAGGGGACGTCGCCTACAACATCATTGCCCAGACCGCCCTTCCGCTCCCTAAGCCGTGGTTCGCTGTCCCTGCCACCCATGTTCCTCTTCTTGTGCAGGATGATCTCCCGGACGCTGCTCCGGTCCGGGGTGTGCAACCTCACCCGGATGCGCCTGTCATGATAGCCCTGGCCGACCTTGATGGGCGCCCGGCCATGGAGCCTGTGGCGCCCGTGGAGGTGGTCGACCTGCTTTGCCATGAGTCGATCCAGGCCGCGCTCCAACCCTCGCGCAGGAGCAGCGCGCGGCTCCGCGCCAAGGAGCCGGCTGTGCGGGAGACGGTGCCCAGCAAGGCCTCGCGCCTCAAGAAGCGCAAGCTCGGCGACGTCACGCCGGTTCCGCCACCTCCGGCGACGTCCCCGCCTCGTCTGATGAGACTACAGCTTCGGGCAGCGCATCTGACTCCGGCGGCTCCGCGTCCCCAGCTGCGGCGCTGTCTGCTACTCCGGCGTGGTGCGTCGCCGACCTTCAGCTACTGGGGTGTGCCTGCGGCGTTCCGGAGGCAAGGCTGGAGCAGCTCCGCAACGCCCCCGCCCCGATCATTGACGCCCTCGACAGATGATGATGCACTGCGCTCCTTGGCGTACCAGGAACTTTTGCTTTTGCTGTATCAACTGCGGCCTTGCCGCCTGGTCTGTAATATGTGCCTGCTGGCATGAACTCGACTGTGCTGTGCCTGAAATGCTCGTCGGCGCTGTTGGCCGGGACTTCTGCTCTTTCTGTTGTTGTGCTCTTCCTTTTTCACTGAGCTTGTGGGCGTGCTGCGACTGGCTGGGTGCTCGTGTTTTCCATGGCTAGCTCATCGAGAACAATCTCCATCTTGTCCTGGAACGTGCGCGGCCTCGGTGATAAGGTCAAGTGCAACAACATCCGCCTTGATCTCCCTCAAAACGCCCCTCCATCCTTTGCATCCAGGAATCCAAGCTCACCTCCATTGACTCCTTCAAAGCCTCCTCCTTCCTCCCGCCCTCGCACGCACGGTCCTACTCCTTCCAGCCCTCCTCCGGGACTGCGGGGGGCATCCTCACTGCCTGGGATGCCAACCTCTCCTCCCTTGTTTCCCAGTCTACCGCTACCTTTTCCCTCACCACCAAGCTCCAATCCACCACCGCTAATCTCCAATTCACCATCACCAACTGCTATGGCCCTTGCCATCGCCCTGACAAACCGGGCTTCCATGATGAACTTACTTCTCTTTCTTCTCAGGTTTCAGGTACGTCGCTCCTGCTCGGGGACTTCAACCTGACGTGCTCCCCTGATGATCGCTCCAACGGCAACTTCGATCATCAGGATGCGCAGCTCTTCAACACGGCCATCGACAACATGGCCCTGCTGGAGCTTCCGCTGACGGATCGCCGCTTCACCTGGTCCAACCACCAGATTGAACCGATCATGGTGCTCCTGGATCGCTTCTTCGTCAACAATGACTGGAACCTTCTCCTTCCCGACTCCGCCATTGCGTCCGCCTCCGCTCCGGTCTCCGACCACTGCCAGCTGGTCATGACCGCCACTGCTAAGGTGCCCAAACCAAGCATTTTCCGCTTCAACAACCACTGGCTGCGCATGCAGGGATCGCTCGCTGTCATCACCTCTACGTGGGCCAATGTCCGTCTTCCACCGGGCACCGCTAAGCTGGTGCTTGACCTCAAGCGGTGCAGGGCCGATCTCAAGGCCTGGCGGCGCATCCTCAGATCCCCAAAGGACTCCCTCACCAACTGCAACCTGGCCCTTAGCATGCTCGATCTCCTTGAGGAGTGTCGGCCTCTCTTCCCGGTAGAGTTCGCCCTGAGGGACTTCATCCGTGATGCTGCTCAGGAACACGCTGCTCAGTTGGCCACCTTCTGGCGCCAACGGGCTAAGGTTCGCACCTGCGTCCAGAGTGACGGCGACACCAAGTTCCATCACCTGACGGCCACGATCCGGTGGCGCCGCAACCAGATCAGGACCCTCCAAGACGATGCTGGGATCCTGGTCTCCGACCACACCGGCAAGGCCGGCCTAGTGCATGCTTTCTACCATGCCTTGCTGGGGGAAGCGGATGACACTCAGCCGCTGCCTGGGCTTCCCCACCTTCTGCGCAACACCCGCCTCGCTACCTCCCAAGTTGCGATGCTGATCCAGCCATTCCACCCATCTGAATTGAAGGCGGCTCTCAAGTCCATGAGGGACAACTGTGCCCCTGGTCCGGACGGGTTCACCCCCCTCTTCTTCAAGGCCAACTGGGATCGACTCAAGGCTAATCTGCTGCTCCTCCTCAGCAACTTCCATGCCGGCTCTGCAGATCTCTGTCAAGTTAATAAGGCATACCTCGCCCTGCTGCCCAAGAAGGAACAATGTCTACTCCTGAAGGACTACAGGCCCATCTCGCTGTAGAACTGCGTCACCAAGCTCTGCACCAAGGTCCTGACGGCACGGCTGCAGCCATGGATGCCCCGGCTCGTCCACTGTGATCAAACGGGGTTCATGCGTGGGCGCTGCATTGCGGAGAACTTCGTCTACGCCGCGGAAATTGTCCAATGCTGTCACAAGAGGCTTGCCCCGGCCATCGCCCTCAAGCTGGACTTTCGCAAGGCCTTCGATTCGGTGGACTGGCGTGCCATGGATGAGGTCCTGGCGGCCAAGGGCTTCCCTGATCTCTGGCAGCAGTGGATCCACCTACTCAACACTACCAGCCAAACTGCCATGGTGCTCAACAGGGTCCCCGGCCGATGGATTCAATGCAAGAAGGGGATTCACCAAGGAGACCCCCTCTCCCCCCCTTCATCCTGGTGGCTGATCTCCTACAACAGATGATACTCGACGCCTCTGACAATGGCCTCCTGCAGCACCCCCTGGTGGACGACCTTCCCTGCCCGGTGCTCCAATATGCGGACGACACGCTCATCATCGTCCGCGCTGTCCCTGAGCAAGTTCTCCACCTGAAGATCCTCTTGGAAGCATTCTCCAACTTCACGGGATTGCACATCAACTACGACAAGAGCACCTTCGTGCCCATTACGGTGGACGACGGGCAAGTGGCCTCCCTGGGCTGCCCGGTGGCCTCCTTCCCGCAGACCTACCTAGGCCTGCCGCTGTCCACTCACAAGCTCCGACTGGCGGCCTGGACACCTCTTGTCTCTGTGGTGCTGAACTACATCCCTGGCTGGTGTGGCAAAGTGCTGACGCCCAGCGGGCGCACCATCCTTGCCAATGCCGTCTTGGGTGCACGGGCCGTCTATGTCATGTGCTCTTCCCTCCTCCTCAAAGGCACCATCGTGGAGATCGATGCCCTCCGGCGTGCATTCCTCTGGACGGGCGACTCGGTGTGCAATGGCGGGCATTGCAAGGTGGCATGGTCCCTCGTCTGCACTGACAAAGAGCAAGGAGGCTTGAGGGTTAAGGACTTGGCGCTTCAGAACCGTGGGCTCCTGTCCAAGTTCCTCGCCAAGCTACACTGGCCCCCCACCACCAACTGGTAGCGCTGGTTCCATCGGACCTATGGAGCCGGCTCAGGACGAGACCTCGGCGACAGTCATCACCTCGACACCCCGGTCTGGTCTGCCCTGCTCCACCTGCTGCCGGATTTCCGCTCTTACACCAGGATCCACCTGGGCGCCGGGCTTTACAATTCCTTCTGGTTTGATCACTGGATTGGGCCTAAGCCCCTGGCTGAAATCTTCCCGGCACTCCTCTCCCACACCTCCCGCTGGAACGTTTCTGTGGCTGCCGCGTTTGATGGCGTCGCATGGGACCTCCATCTGCACCCCCGCCTGTCCCCCGTGGCGGTGGCGCAGCGGACCATCCTCCTCCAAGCGCTCCAGCAGGTGACCTTGCTGGATGGTCAGCCTGATCGCCGGGGTGTGGGTGCGAACATGGTACCCTTCTCTTCTTCGGTCTACTACCATCATCACATGTCCCGGCGCCCTCCCGACCCGTTTGCGCCTCGCATCTGGGACAGTGCGGCGATTCCGCGCTGCCGCCACTTCCTCTGGCTCCTGCATCACCGGCGGCTGCCCACGGCAGCGTTGCTGCATCACCGTAATATCATCGATTCGCCTTTCTGCGCGTACTGCGGCGGCCATGAAGATCAGGAACACCTGTTCCTGCGCTGCCCTCGGGTGGTCCGGCTGTGGCGCTGCCTTGGCTGGCCCTGCGCACCGCACCTGACGGATTGCCACGATCTATGGACAATGCCTCAACTAGCTGAGGATCTCCTGGTCAAGCTCGGCTCCACCGTCATCGTGGCCGTCCTCTGGAACATCTGGAAGGGTCGCAACACGCTGGTTTTCAACTCTGAGCTCGTCTCTCCTCGGGCTCTGCTTCATCAAGCTAGCCAAGACCTGCGCCTCTGGGTGCACCGGCTGCGCAACCCAAGCCACCGGGACCGACTTCTGCTGTGGAGTAGTATCCTGTGTAATCTAGCCTAGTGATGCGGCTTCCTCCTCACCCCCTTTTCTCAAATCCTGTATGCCCAAACTCGCATATCTAAATTAATATATCGTTCAGGCCGGCTGCTTGCCTGCCGTGGTTGTTCTAAAAAAAACAAGTTAATTTTTCAAGTATGTTTGATGTATACTTGAACACAAATGGATTCGGTTTCCCATAAGATGTATCCTCCGGTAGTGATCATTTATTCCAGATTCAGTGCTTCAAAGAATTATAAAGGATGAATGAGTAAGTTGAACAGACCGCAGAAACATTTTCCAGCAGTAACCTAATATCTACCAATTTCATGTATGTAGTAGCAGTCTTTTAAGCTCAAGTCATGGCTTTCAGTTATCTAATGACAGGTGGGAAAACGATCCAAAATACACTTCGGCAGGTACACAATCTTACCCTGTGAGCATCATAGTCCATCCAAGTTCAGTATTCTCTGGACCCGTTTCTGTCAGAAAAAAGAAAAGAAGACATCAGAGTCAGATCCAACTCAAGAAAGCCAAAACCAGCTGCTATCTATGGGTTGTATGAGTTGAACATACTGGAAAAAATTTTCAGTAGTAAGCCAATAACCTAATATCTACCATTTTTTAAGCTCAAGTAATGGCTTTCAGTTATCAAACGACAGGAGGGGAAATGATCCGAAAACACTTCAGGATCTTACCCTGCGAGCATCGTAGTTCATCTGTAAGTTCACTATTCTCCAGACTCTCTGCAATCTGTATTACAATGACCTGCAACAGGAAAATGAAACAGAAGGTTTTTCCCTTCTGACTGCGATTATGCACATTTAAACAAGGTCTTTCCCTCTGACTGCGATTATGCACATTTAAACAAGGTTTATAATAGTGTTGATCATACTTATTTGAAACTCCACTAATCATAGTATCATACTACAATTTTTATGTTGGGACAAAGTTGATGTGTTTAGTAATAAAGAATTTTAATTATAAACCAAAATTTGATAAAAGGGGAGTACTTCAATACTTGTGTTGTCATACAAACAAAGTATGTTTTCATAAAAAGAAAATTCAAATTTGTTTCTCGAATCAAACATTCTCAAAACTCAAAACTGATTTAGATTACATTGTAATTAAATATTAGGCGTAACTTTCACAATTTGCATATTTATTCTACTTGTTACTGTTTAATTGCAAAAATTGGCATAAATCCGTAATAATTTGCACTTTAACTAACAGCCCATGTCACTTGTGCTCAAATGTTAAAAAACTCACGGCAAAAAAAAAATCACCTACTAAAATTGTTAAGGCTCATCTTAAGGATTAACCCAAAATTGCCTACGGTAGACAACTGGGTCTTGCATGATTGCATTTAACTAAACAACCGATAGTACTACTTGTGCTCGCACCTCGATGTATGTACCGGGTCCGAGTCGGACTCGTCTCTTCTCCGCTCCGCGTCAGCCAGGTTCCCTCTGGCTGGCAGTTTCCTCTGCTCTATCGCATTCAAATCCGCCTCTGCCAATCCGACTTGATGGCAAACAATTAATAAGGACCTTGGATCTTATTTGCAAGTTTTCTGAATGTGATCAAATGTCAATAATTCATATTTTACTATGAAGTTAATCTCGCATATATCCACATCTATTCAGGTAGAAGCATTCATTTCAACTCAAAGTAGTTCGGTTGCTTCTCAAGAATTCAAACATTTTTTAGCAAAATCCGACCTTATAGTATGCAACAAAGTAAACAAAATAACTTGCCTTTTTTGCTTTGTGCTTCCTTAATCATAAATAATCTCTCCTCTTTTTTATTCCTCTTCTCAATGTAAACAACTATTATGAGCTTTTTCTCAGCACAACCAAATATTATGCTGGAGCAATAAGCTTTTCCCATCAAATAGCATGAAAGCTTGTTATTTACCGGTCTTCTAAATATCTTATGGCTAGATGTGGTCTCAAGAAACAACACACTTCCGAGTCCGAGTCCGGAAGCTTGTGTTGTGATTTCCCTGATGATTGACTCTTGTTTTCAGTCACATTAACTGTTGTTTATCCAATTGGATGTTAAATTTGACCTGAAACAAAGATGTTTCTTTTGCTCGATAACCTGTGCATTGGACGATGTTTCAATAACTTGTGTTCATCCTGGATGAGAACTTTGACGCATGATTCATCTTTACGCATTTGGTTTATCAACTTACTACTCTCTGCTGATGATAATTCTGTACATGGCACGACGCTCAGTCCTCTGTTTCTAGGTGGCACGGATCATCTGCTGTTAAATCTGATACACAGTTACAAGTAGAAGAACGTGTCGATTTGGGCGCCTGCTCCAACAAGTGATCACCGATCACCGTAAGTCTGTTCCTCCAGGTAACGAATTCGGCCAGTGCCGTGCAACTCCTGCAGCACAGGCATGCGGCATGCCTCCACCGTGGCACCGGAGCGCAGGACCGACAACGGGATACCGAATTTTACGATGATGAAATAATCACACATGTTTCGCTTGACATACACTTTGATTACTACTAGAATGATCCGAACCCAAATCTTGAACTTGGATAACAATATCTGGCAGATTTCAAGTCCTCAACTCGTGGTAATCTAATATTTTGAATTTATTTTAGAATTTTACCAGAGGTAGGCAGGTGCATGCCCATGGATAACGAGGTGTTAGAAAAACAATTGTTTTCTCAGATTTGATGTGTTGCATCTTGCAAATAGGGCATATCTTGCCTATGATTTTTTTAAATGATTCCCTTATTCCTGTGTCTTCCGACAATTTTATCTCCTAACTTTGATTTTCACATTACTGTAAATATACATACACGAACCATTATGTCAAGGAGGTCTCTGGATCCATTTCACATCGATAATGTGCCTTCTTCCACCTATAGATATATAGTTTGGAAGAAGTTTCTTTTGTTTTCTAGCCAAAAGCATTGCGGCTTGGTCTGCTCGTGATGTAAGCAGTCCATCCAGCTGATCGGCCAGCTTACCACCCTTACAAATCTCATGTCAAAATACAACTTCTAACTCGGTTTACACAGGTAATATCGGTCGGACCGCTTTAGTAAACCGGTCTGACGACCAGTTTTTTTAGGTGCGGATCTTCTCAAAATTATAAACCTCTTATCTGAATTTCGAATTGGCTTCATATGTATTTTGATCATCTCAATGAGGACTACACATAGGTAGATCTAATTTGCATTTTGAATACTTTACTAAAAAGTGGTCCTACCAATTTATGCAACCCGGTCAGACCAGTTTGCCAATTCATGTCAATTTTGACTGCCAACGCACATGTATGGATGAATGCAGTCGACTTAGTGAGATGTCATCTCTGATTCTCTGCATTAATCTAACCTACCCCAGAGTCAGCCTCCATCACATTAACCTAACCCCAGAATTCATCCCTGCATGCATTAACCTAATAACCTAACCCGGTCAGGATTTGTATCCTATAGTGTACTCTACTCTTCGTCAAGTCAACTTGTAACATGTGTGGCGTAATGACTAACGATCTACTCCCTAGATTCGTAAACCAATTTAGTAAGATTTCCTCCTGCGTCATTGAGACCCTACAAATAGCACCCCCACTCCATCATATGGGCACCAACCTTTCTCATATAGTCATAGGCTCATAGCTTATCTTTCTGTTACTCTCTCTCCAGCTCCAGCAAACATCCATCCAAAGCAAATGGCTTCATCTGCAGCTGCTCTTAAGGCGGAGGCAGCGGCCGCCATTGCTGTCTTCGCCGTGCTGGTCATGTCTTCGCAGGGCAATCCGAGGACGGGGCCGCCGTGCAGCTCCTGCGCGTCGCAGTGCAACAGCACCTGCGGCACCGTGACCGCCACCAACTGCAGCAGCGCCTGCGGCTACCCGCCCGAGTGCTACAGCTGCCTGGACCGGGTCTACAACGGGTACGAGAGCTGCTGCCGCAACGCCACGATCAACAGCGTCGTATCCTGCTGCGACAACGGCTGCTTCGGCGACTGCTACGAGACGTGCGGCCCCTGCGACGTCAACGGCCTGATGACGGTTCGATGCAGGGACGTCTGCAAGCTCAACAGCACCGCATGCGAAGCTTGCGAGGAAACGGTTAGCAGGGACTGCAATGCCTCTTGCAACAAAGACTGCAGCAAAACCTGCGTGAAGAAAGACAACAATGATGGATGGTGAAACTTTCTACTGTATGTGTTAATCTATGCAAGAAGTCGTGGCTGTCTGTTTTTTCAAACGAATGAGGTATTAAGGTGTAGCCGTGCTTGTCTGTTCCCTTTGAATTTTGGTACTTCTGAAAGTGTTCGATCTCCTTTGAAACCTAGCCTATGCTAAGCTATATATCCTACTGTTCGAAAACGTTATATATAAAAAGCGAAAGTTTTATATATCCTTATTCGCTAGAATCAAAACTATTTAGCAAGAGTAGTATAGTCTGGACCGGGATGATATTCAAGGTACACATCTAAAATTGTAGATCTTTGCGAAACACAAGTGGTCATCTTTCAGGCTTAGTGCTTAATTACCTCTTCGTTTGGCCTTGCTTTCAGAGAGCTTTTGCAGAAGCCAGAATAAAATTCCCTTTCTTTTTCTAAAAAAATGGTGAGTTGCCTCACACCACGCAAGGACGATGCGGCAACTATGGCGAGTATATCATACCTTTTTTGTGTGCGCACCCACCACGAGCCCTATGGGCTTTGGCTATGGTCATTTTAGCAGGTCTATATATACATGTGAATTTGGATAGATAGAGGGAGGGAGGGCCAAAGCACCTTACATGATGCAATGGAACGAAGTGATGAGTAGATGCATGCCAGTTATATTATGATTTTGAGCTAACATTTCAAAGTAATTTACTACAGCTATGGTTTAAATTTATCACCACAATTACTGTGGAATTGTCTATGGACTTTTTCCTATAAAGGAAATAATTTTTCATTTTACTTCGATCCCATCACCTATCCATTTTGTCTGCTTAACCCCTTGAACAAAATGTTGGCTTACTTTATTCCTCTAAACTATTTTATTTAGTCCAATCTACGCCCTCATTAGATTCATCCTTTTTTTGTTTCCAGTGTATGAGTTGAATTTTGAGTTCAGTTTTTGTGAACAAATACCAAGCAAGATGGTTTATATTTTAAAGTAAGATTTTATTCATGGTTATTCTCATACTTAGAAATATTTAATACCAAATTGATCTTAGATATAAAATCGTACGACAAGTAGTCCTGAAAAATTATATTACATTTTTGTAATGCACATCATTATGTTATAACTTAATTGACAAATTAAAATCTGAATTAAAACTCAACCAGTATGCAACACTAGGCCAGAATCGATTTGTACTGACACATGACAATTAGCGTGCTGGCGGGCACAATTGGCACCCGCCAGCACAGTGGTGCGCGGGGGCGCCAGGTCTGTATCCGCCAGGGGTAAAGACACAGTGTTGGCGGTCGACATAAGCCAGCCGCCAGCACAGATCGATCATCAGTGCTGGCGGTTGGCTTATGCCGCCCGCCAGCAGTATTTTGATAGTGCTGGCGGACGACGGAAGCCAGCCGCCAGCACAGATCGAAGCACCAGTGCTGGCGGTTGTCTAATGTCGCCCGCCAGCACTGTGCACAGTATAACTGTTCCGACACATTCTTCTTCCCAGCCAACCTTCCATTGGAGCTTTGTCCGAGTGGAGCTCGGGAAAAGCTCCAAAAACACCAAATCAAGAGGGGAAGGTTTTGCTCTTGTTTTCCTTGGAGGAGGTGGCTATATAAGGTGAGTTTTTGCTATTCCAACCTTCTTTTTCACCTTTAATCCATCATTTCTAGCTTATCTCTAGAGATCTAGATCTAGACCTAGGGTTAGCAAGAGAGAGAGGAGTGAAGAGAGAGAAAACGAACTAATGATTTATTTTTTAAGAATAATTATTTATGTGACTAATATAATCATTGTAGTGATATGTTTGTCATTTTATCATTAGTTTTCATTATTAAATAAAAATCTAGATTGAGTTTTCTTTTATTTATTATAATTCAAGAATTTAAGTTAGTTTATATATTTGAGTTTAATTGAGGTTTTAATTGTTGTGACTCATATATTTACATGTATATCATTAAATTAGTTTATAAAATGTAGATTTATTTTTTAAGTTCTTTAAGATGGATATGTTTGACATTTTTTATCAGTTTCATAAATTAAAATTATAGAATTTAATATCGTTTAATTTTTACATATTAATTAGTTTCTAAGATGTAGAATTATTTTATAGGTAGTTCAAAATGGATAATAGAGCATGGATGTATGGCACACAAAGACATTGTCTACATTCATGTCCGAGTTATCAAAGTTTCTCGAGGTTGCGAAGAAGCATGCCCAAATTTGCAAGACAAAGCAAATACGTTGTCCGTGTTCTGACTGTTGCAACAAAGTAGTTTGGGAAGATATTAATGTCATGAAGATGCATTTGGTAAAGCGAGGTTTTGTGAAAGGATACACAACTTGGTCCCACCATGGTGAAGCAGTAACTACTGTCAACAATGCAAGCACCGACACTAGGTATGATGAAGTGGGCGGCAAAGATGAAGATGAAGATGAAAATGATCATGTCATGATGGATGATGCTTTTGACTGTGGAGATCGAAATGGCGATCAAACAGATGCACCACAGGTGGACGAGGAATGTGATGTTGATATGGAAGAAATGTTGCGCCACATTGAACCGGAGGTGTTGCTAGGGAGTGCTAAAGGGTTAGAAAATTTTGAGACACTTAAGAAGGCAGCAAAGGATCGTATGTATGAGGGTTGTGGGAAGGAGTGGACAGTGTTGCGTTTCATCCTCCAGCTTCTGATTGTGAAAGCTAAATTTGGATGGTCGGACAATAGTTTTAACAAACTCCTTACTTTGTTGGCCAAGCTGCTCCCGAAGCCAAATTTAGTGCCAAACAACACATATGAAGCAAAGAAGATTATCAACCCATTGAAGATGCGAGTGCAAAGAATACACGCGTGCAGGAACCATTGCATATTGTACCGCGGTGACTATGCAAACATGCAGAAGTGTCCAAATTGCGATGCTAGCCGATACAAAAGCAATGCAGATTTCGATGCGGAACGTGTCGCTACCTCGAAAGGCACGAAGAGGAAGATGGGTGGAAAGAAAAGTGCAGGCGCTCAAGTGGAGGATGAGTCTAGTATTGGTACTGACACAACTGGTCAACGTAAAGTCCCTGCTTTGGTGATGTGGTACTTGTCAGTGGAGGACCGCCTGAAGCGATTATTCTCGAACCCAAAGACCGCTAAACTAATGACTTGGCACGCTGATCGCCCAGGCAAAAACGATGGGAAGCTTCGACATCCTTCGGATGCTCGGCAGTGGAAGACTTTGATTCCAAGTATGACAAGTACTTTAGCAGTGAAAAAAGAAATATACGGTTCACGTTAAGTACAGACGGTATGAATCCATTTGGTGAAAGAAGCAGCACACACAACACATGGCCAGTGTTGATGAACATATACAAACTTCCCCCTGGCTATGTCACAAGAGAAAGTTCCTTTTGCTAACCATTCTAATCCAAGGACCGAAGCAACCTGGTATCGACATAGATGTTTTCCTGGAGCCATTGATGGAAGAAATGGAAAAGCTTTGGATACATGGGATTAAGATGTGGGATGAGTACAGACAGGAGCAATTCACACTTAGGGCCATTATCTTTGTTACCATTAATGATTACCCTGCCCTATTTTCTGTGTCAGGTCAGGTAAAAGGAAAGACAGGCTGTGTAGTATGCTTGAATGATACAATATCTTTGTATCTTAAAGGATCTACGAAGATAGTGTATATGGGCAACAGACGATGGCTATTAAAGACTCACAAGTACCGCAAGATGCCAGAGTATTTTGATGGAAAGATTGAGAATGGTTCTGCCCCACAACCGGCCACAGGTAGAATCGTATTTGAAATGTGTCAGAAGGTCAAGTTCAAACTTGGTAAGAAGTCAAAAGTTGGTGTTGATGAACCTACGAAAAAGGGAAGGAAGGAGGCTGAAACTACGGAGAACGTCGACGTGCCTTTTAAGAAGATGTCTATCTTCTTTAAGTATTTGCCATACTAGAAAGATTTGGCTGTGCGCCATGCCATTGATGGGATGCATCTTAAGAAGAATGTGTTTGAAAGCATCTTGGGTTTCTTAGGTTTATCGGGCAAGGTAAAGGACAGACTAAAGTCACGCAAGGATCTTGTTGACCTAAAAATCAGGCCAGAGCTACACCCGCAAGAACATCCTAATGGTAAACAGTACCTTCCCCCGGCCAGCTACAACTTGACATAAGATGAGAGGTTGGCTATTTGCAAGTGCTTTCGCGGTCTGAAAGTGCCTACCGGATTCTCATCCAACATCAGATCACTAGTCTCGTTGAAGGACATGACGCTTACTAGTTGTAACTCTCATGATTGCCATGTGATGATCACTATTTTTCTCCCAATTGTGATCCGAGTTGTTAAACCAGTATTCCTTAAGATGGTTATCACAAGGATGTGTTACTTTTTCAACGTGATTTCGCAGAAAGTGGTCGATTGTATAGAGTTGGCAAGACTGCAGCTTTTTATGGCTGAAACGCAGGCCCAGCTCAAGATGTGCTTCCCTCCGTCCTTTTTTGATATCATGGAACATTTGATGCTCCACATGGTTGAGCAAATTACAGAACTAGGACCTATGTACTTCCATCAAATGTGGACCTACGAACGATTCATGTCGATTCTGAATGGATACATGAGAAATAAGGCATTTCCAGATGGCAGCATGATCGAGAGCTACCATACAGAACAGAGTGTTGATTGTTGCATAGATTACATAAAAGATACTAAAGCGATCGGTTTACCGGAATCTCGACACGAGGGAAGATTGTCTGGGACAGGTACCATTGGAAAGAAAAGATTCATTGATGAGGAGAACCAAGAACTGGAGAAAGCACATTCAAGTGCTCTACAACAACTTGCAATTACGGAGCCATTCATCGTGGAACACATAAAACAGATTAGTGAAGAAAATGATGGTCGGTCCGATGATTGGGTCCTCAATGAGCAAAAGCGTTGTTTCCCATCCTGGTTAAAAGAACATGGACATCTATTTGAAGACGATGCAGTAATGACCAGATTAGCGTCCGGCCCATCAAGTAATGTCACCTCATGGCAAGCATACGAAATTAATGGGTACACCTTTTATACCAAGGCAAAAGACAATAAGAGTGTCGCGTATCAAAAAGTGGTGTTCGCATAGATGCGATTGATGCCCGCGGAAACAACAACACTTTCTACGGTTTCATAGAGGAAATATGGGAACTTGACTATGGAGCGAATATCCGTATCCCCTTGTTTCGGTGCCAATGGGTCAAACACCCGAATGGCGTTACAGATGACAACTATGGGCTGACACTTGTAGACCTTGCCAATGTAGGTTACAAAGATGACCCATGGGTACTCGCTGAGTGTGTTGCACAGGTTTTCTACATAGCTGATCCTATGAATGTAAAGAAGCACATTGTCGTCTCCAGAAAACAAAGAATTCTTGGAGTTGAAGGTGTAGTTGACGTTGAGGATTACAATCAGTATGAGGAATTAGTCTTGTTCAAAGATCATGAAAAAAGAATCAAAAGAATTGAAAGCAGCATTCCTAAATCGGAGAAGCCATGGTTACGTACACACTGCGAAGGAAGAATTGTTAAAGAATAAATTAGCACTTGTTATTAGTCTGTCTTGATGTATCTCTTGTAAGACTTTATTAATCAATGTCGTTCTAAGACTTCTTATTAGCACTTCAAATTAAGTCACATTTTGAAGTCATTATTATATTGTATTGGGTTCGATTTCACACCATTGAAAGCTCACAAGTAAAATCATACAAATACAACAACGCATGATTAATACATCAGTACTTTAGTCTTAGCAAAAACTAAAAGTTCAAATCCATACAATTAAAAGGGTACAAATTTCATACTTAATTAAAATCTAGGATCGTTCACATCATTACCGTGAATCATCGTGAGGTACAAAGTATGATTAATATCGATGATGTTGATTCCTAAGAACCTATCAATGTAATCCAGCGCATATATGTATGCACTATCTCTGGCCATGTAGGACGTCATGAATATCTCTCCAAATATTTGCACCGAATTCGTAGATGGTGATAGGGTAATGCCAGCTTGCCAACCGCTACGTACTGGACATGGGTGCGGTGTTGTGAATGTCCATCCAATGTTATGCAATACTTGACGTAAGACCTCATGCATACCTTGATCAGCGTGCATGAAACTGTTATACAATGCGTCCTGATTCAATTGGCAAGCAAAACATAACGTGTAAGTACAAGGTTCTTAAAAAACAAATTCCAAAAATAAAGAGTAAGTTTTAGTTACATACAATGGACGATGCATACGATGGTGATATCCGTTTAGGCATTTCAGTGACGGCCATGTTGTTATGTTCTAAGGCTTTAATCTTGAAGTAACTATAGTCTGAGATTACATGTCTTGTTTGAGCTTCTATTTCGATAAGTGCCTTCCTCACGGCATCAGAAGCGGCAACATGTGGTTTTATTGCAGCAAAAGAATTGACATGGATAATAACTGTATCACCAAGTGTTTGCTCTCGCATGCCCGTAGTATTAATTGATAGAGAAACAATAAACCTTCCTCGTGATAAAGTCGTTTGTTCATGTTTCACCATTGGAGCTTGTCCAGTCACAGAATAAATAACTCGTTCCAACCATTGCATTGGTGAAACCAGCTTCATAATTAACAATGCAAATAATACACATTATTATCATTGTAAAAACAATGACAAATTCAAAAAATAGAATATCTAAGTACATACCACATTTTGACGTAACTCGCGTTGGGTAATGGACATGGGTTCTTGACCGACAGGGAAGGAAGCACCAACAGGTTGCCCTGGGGATGGTGGCGGAGGGTCTGGGACTGGGGGACCACTGCGAACAGGACGACGACCACCTTCACGGCCGTCATCACGATTAAAAAAGGCAAACCGATTTGCTATTGTTATCCCTAAAATATACAGGATATTTTATTTAAAATTTTCTACACAAACTTAAGTCTAACAAAAATTTGCTACACAATCTATTTCTAAATTACTGCACAATCTATTTCTAAATTTATACAAAATTACTACACAATCTATTTCTAAATTCTACTCCCTTCTATGTAATTTTACAATGCACTAATCTAAGCTAACAAATTTTTTTAAAAAAAATCACTTACAAGCAGGGAAGCTGGCGCGGGGGATCGGAGTTGGCAGGCAGGGGTGCTCTGGCGGCGCAGGCAGGGGAGCTGGCGGCGCGGGCAGGCGAGCTGGCGGCGGCGCAGCGCGGCGCGCGACGGCAGCGCGGCGCGTGACGGCAGGGCGGCGGCGAGGCGGGTCGGCGAGGTGGCTGCGAGATGCTGCAGCGGGACGGCGAGATGGCTGCGAGACGCGGCCGCGGGACGGGAAGACGGCGAGGCGCAGTCCGGCAGCCTGCCGGCGTCGACGGCGCAGTCCGGCAGCCTGCCGGCGTCGATCCGCTCGCGCAATAGTACTCAAACACTTAGGAAAAACAGAGCACTTATAGAGCACTACGCTGGCGGGCGCTTAAGCCACCGGCCAGCAGTGTGCATCAGTGCTGGCGGGTGGCGCCAGCACTGATGCACACTGCTGGCGGGTGGTTTAAGCGCCCGCCAGCATAGTGCATTTCGAAAAAAAATCAAAAAATTCGAAATTTGGCCCAAACATTCTCAAAATTGTCTGAAACTTTCACATCTCTTATAAAATGTGTCAAATTGAAGTTTGCAAATGTGTTATCTCATAAAAAATTATTTGTTTGAAAAACTTAGTTCAAATGAGACTCTTGGGTGAAACACCTCAAGTGTTATAGGAGGTTTCACCCATGAGTCACATTTGAACTAAGTTTTTCAAAAAAACAATTTTTTATGGGCTCACAAACTTCCTAAATAAAATTTGAAATATTTTGTTAGAGTTGTGGAAGTTTGGAACATATTTCAACAAGTTTGAATAAGATTTTGAATTTTTTGATTTTTCAAACTGTGTCAAATTTTTTAAATGTCTTCTAAATTAACTAAATTTAGAAACTACTAGTTCTTTGTTAGGAAACACACTTCCTAAACTTAGTATTAAGAATTTTACTTCACTTGTATAAGTTTCAAACAATTTTGAATTAATTTAGGCAAGATTTCAAATTTTTTGAACAAAATATTCGAAAAAATCAAAAAAATCGAAATTTGGCCCAAACCTTCTCAAAATTGTCTGAAACTTTCACATCTCTTATAAAATGTGTCAAATTGAAGTTTGCAAATGTGTTATCTCATAAAAAATTATTTGTTTGAAAAACTTAGTTCAAATTTGACTCTTGGGTGAAACACCTCAAGTGTTATAGGAGGTTTCACCCATGAGTCACATTTGAACTAAGTTTTTCAAAAAAAAATTTATGGGCTCACAAACTTCCTAAATAAAATTTGAAACATTTTGTTAGAGTTGTGGAAGTTTGGGACATATTTCAACAAGTTTGAATAAGATTTTGAATTTTTTGATTTTTCAAAATTCACAGCGCTGGCGGGTGCTTAAGCCACCCGCCAGCACTGATGCATACTGCTGGCGGGCGCTTAAGCCACCAGCCAGCACTGATGCACACTGCTGGCGGGTGGCTTAAGCGCCCGCCAGCATAGTGCATTTCGAAAAAAATCAAAAAATTTGAAATTTGGCCCAAACCTTCTCAAAATTGTCTGAAACTTTCACATCTCTTATAAAATGTGTCAAATTGAAGTTTGCAAATGTGTTATCTCATAAAAAATTATTTATTTGAAAAACTTAGTTCAAATGTGACTCTTGGGTGAAACACCCCAAGTGTTATAGGATGTTTCACCCATGAGTCACATTTGAACTAAGTTTTTCAAAAAAATAATTTTTTATGGGCTCACAAACTTCCTAAATAAAATTTGAAACATTTTGTTAGAGTTGTGGAAGTTTGGGACATATTTCAACAAGTTTGAATAAGATTTTGAATTTTCTGATTTTTCAAAATGTGTCAAATTTTATGAATGTCTCCCGCCGCCGTGCCGCCGTACCGTCCGCCCCTTTTGCGCCGGCCGCCTCCTCCCTCTGCGCAGCTCAGGATGGCCGCCTCCCCGCACGTCGGCGACGATGCGGCTCCCGCCGGCCCGCAACCACCGCCGCCGACTAGTGCGGGCGGAGGATCCGGGGCCGGGGACGGGGCCGCCGCCGCCACCGTGCCCCATGCAGCCCCTGTCCTGGACGGGGACGGGGCCGCCGGCGCCGCTGCCGCTGCCGCGGCCGCTGCCGCCGCCGCCGCGACAGCTCCGGGGTTCATTTTTTTTAATTTTGTTGCTAAATTTTGTTGCTCCGGATTCATTTTTGAATGTGTTAAAAAATTTAGATATGTATAAATATAGATATGTATGAATATAGATATGAATATATGAATAAATATAGATATGTAATTTAGTTTTCTATGTACAATTGTTTATGGATTGTAAATATAGAAATGCATATTCGTATATATATGGAAAATTCAAACATATTTATGGATTGTAAATATAGAAATGTAAATTCATATCTATATGAAAAATTCAAACATATTTATGGATTGTAAATTAAGAAATGTAAATTCATATCTATATGAAAAATTCAAACATATTTATGGATTGTAAATTAAGAAATGTAAATTCATATCTATATGGAAAATTCAAACATATTTATGGATTGTAAATTAAGAAATGTAAATTCATATCTATATGGAAGATTCAAACATATTTATGGATTGTAAATTAAGAAAATTAAATTCATATCTATATGGCAAATTCAAACATATTTATGGATTGTAAATTAAGAAATGTAAATTCATATCTATATGGAAAATTCAAACATATTTATGGATTGTAAATTAAGAAATATAAATTCATATCTATATGGAAAATTCAAACATATTTATGGATTGTAAATTATTTGTGTTTATCAATTATGTCTGAAATTATATTTTGTTAATTAATCAGTGGTAATCTGAAAAACAAACATGTGAACGACATATTTTGTTAATTACAGTATGGAATCCTCAGAGGATTCCAGTGATTTTAATGGAGACTATGAAACTCCACCTGAGTACGAACCAAGCGTACCGCGGCCACGCAGGCGTCTAGAAGATGAAGATCTTGACTACGAACCAAGCGGAGATAATGAGGTCTGCATGCACATTCAGTACGAATAATGTATGTTGTTCAAATTTAGTTATATTGAAAATGATGTTTTCCCTGTAGAACGATGAGAGATCCCCGCGACGACGTCGTCGTAGAGCACCTACCATTGTTGTCCAAGAGGCAGAAGGTTCAGGACCACAACCTTCGGGTACTACTGTTTCTAGTAGTAACCCGAAAAGGAAACGTGGGCAACGAAGAAGAAACCAGATCCCTGATAGAGGACAACTTGTGATAGAATAATTGGGTGACAAATGCGAGCCCATTGCACCTGAGAACGTAGGTGCTAGGTTTCAGAACGTCGTTGGTGCAATTGTCAGGGACATCATGGCGCCCTGGATCACAACTGATAATTGGAAGAAGATGTCTAAGGCTACAAAGGATGTATTGTGGGCCAAAGTGAAAGAAAAGTTCTTTTTTCCGGAAGGCACAGAGAATGAAGGTAGAAAGTATGCTGAGGGCTTTTGTGGAAGAACTCTCAGAAATTGGAGGTCTGTGCTTAACACTAAATTTGTTAAGAAAGACAAGGATGCTATGGATGTGTATGGAAACATCCCACTAAATGTGTGGGAAGAATTCAAAGAGCAGAAGAGAACAGAGGAAGCTCTAGCTCAGAGTCTCCAAGCTCAGGAGAAGGCTAAGAAAGCTACTGAGAACCCACATCACTTGGGTTCGGGAGGATATGCTGCCAAGTTAGCAAAATGGAGGTAGGAGGAAGAAGAAAGGAGGGTAGCTGGTTTACCAGAGTTGTTTGAAGGCATGGATGAGCGCAGCAGGAATTGGTGCCTTGCTCGAATTCCTACTGTGAGACCTGACGGCACGGTGACATTCGAGAAGCCCACAACAGAACAGATCTATGAGAAGTTGGGAGAGCTCGCCGAAATGCAAAAGAAAGGTCTTTTCAAGCCCGACAGGCAGAACGATATGCTAACCGCCGCGATCGGTACCCCTGAGCACTCTGGGCGTGTTCGAGGGATGTTATCTAGCTTGCCATGGGGTAAAGCATTTGTTGAACACCGGTCAAGCTACAAGAAGTGAGACCGTTATAAGAAGGGCCTTGAAGACAAGATGAGAGAAATCGCCAAGCAAGAGTTGTTAGGCTTATTCGTTAGCCAACAGATTTCTGCCGCACAGAGTGCTCAGAATGCATCTGATGGTCCAAACTTGCAGCTTGCTGGCCTCCTTCCAAACTTGCAGCTTGCCCAGATCGGAACTGTCGTGCCTCCAAGTAGTGCAGGTTCTATTGCAAACGCCACGTATCCTGTCGATGAAATTATAGAGGATACACCATGCAAGTTGGTTATACCTTATGGAAGAAAACAAGATAAGTTTCGAGAGGTTGCAACAGCCATGACACTATCGGGTCATGTGTTTTTGAATCCACCACCGGCAGAGTACGCATGGGTGCAAGTTGTATCGGTGTCTGATGAGTCGTGCGAGATTGATATCCCTACTGATGAGGGGATCGAGCTTCTCGGTGATGCGAGGAACCAATACATACTATGGTATCGCCGAGATATAATTCTTAATACATCACCAAATCCCTCGCAACCTAGCCAAGAACGAGTACCCCTCCCAGATTCAGACCCTAGCCAAGCCCTGCAAGATTCTAATGCTGCAGTCGTCGAGAACACGGAACAACCTACGATGGGTGTTGAGCAGGGAGGTAATAATGAGAACGACATGTCAAGGCTATCACCCGTCCAAAAAACTCTCGATGAAGGGGCATTAGCAGAATCTGCAGACGACGTGGATAATTTTCTAAGGTCATCGTCTCCTACGTCATCTCCACCTACCAAGAGGCCAGCAACCATACGACGTATGATAGCCTCACATGAACCAAAGAAGGTCACATCAGATGCTGACATGTTCTTCAAAGCACTCAAGAATACAAAGAATGTAAAATCCAGTGCAACTACTAGGAGCCGCCGTAAGCAAAAGGAGGGGCTTCGAGATTTTATTGGGTCGGATGATGTCCCCGACAGGTATGAGCATGGCAAACCATTCTTGCATTCGTGGCAACTGAGCGAGGGGCCACAGGAACTGAAAAACCTGCACCAATGGATCATGAACGCCATGAAGGAAGGCATAAACTCTATCACCGCGTCTGTCCCAACATGGGTGTTCGGTTCCTCTCAAGTGAACAAGCTTGTAATTGATTTCTCGGATTTGCACGCGATGTACCGTCGTGAACGCCTCGACGTGAATCTCATCACCGCTTGGTGCATGTAAGTCAACATGCATGTACCATACTATTTTTTTCAAATTCATATGTATTTTTGGTAACCATCCTAAGCGATCTATTCTGCAGGATGCAAGCGTTGGATGAAAAGAAGACAATTGGGAGGTGGAGTGTAGCATACTGTGACCCGCAACAAATATGCGAGACGGAACACACGTTCGTAATGTCTGAAAAGCTAAGAAAGGAAATCGAAGAACAAGCACAGACACAAGAGGAGAAAGATCTTTTGATAAAGAAATACCATACAAGCTTTAGTCATGCGGTGTCTGTATACATTGGAAAGAGAATGAAGAAAATGCAGCATAAGGATAGTATCATGTGTGCTTACAATTTTAAGTAAGTTCGTTCTCATTACTAGATATATATAAATAGATATATTATGTGGTTTATTTATATTAATTATTTAAATATAATACAGAGACCATTTCATTGCCCTCCACATCTATCCGAAGCATGGAGCTGCAATGGTCTACGACTCATTACACTATCAAGAGGATTCTTACAGACAATTCATCGACATTGTAGAAAAGTGAGACAACTCATTTCAATAATTAATAATGTGTGTATCAGCTAAATTTGTATTACTAACTTTTGTCTTTGCATCCTTAAAGTGCGTATCGGTTGTACATAAGGAATGGTGGGGAGCACCCTCCAAATAAGGATACAATGACGATACGACATGCTAAATGGGTAAGAACATAACAACTTGGTTTTTATCAGAGTTGTACAATTTTGTTAATAATTTTTTATCATTTTTTATTTGTTTGCAGTGCTACAAGCAACCTCCCGGCACTGTGCTATGTGGATATTACGTGTGCGAGGTCTTGAGAAATAATGGGAGGTACCGGACGAATCCTCAAGACGTAAGCCTCTTGTTGTTTGTGCAAATTATCTTCCTATAATGGTAATGCATTTAGAATCTTTATTTATTGTGTGTACGTGCATAGATGCCTACCATCGAGGGATCGTGGGGGAAGCTGGGTGACAAGCAAATCGACAACATTTGTGCGGACATGGCGAGGTTCATCCTACATGAGATTTGCCATGAGAAATGCGTATTCTTCGACAAAGAAGGAGTGTTGATTGTGGACGAGTGCGAACATTTACGTAGATGGGCCGGGTTTAATTGAAAACTAGTATTATCTATTCGACATGTTGGATGTCGATTATCTATTACGTACGATGTTTTCTGATAACGTGACTTATGTATTATAATATACTAGTTTGAATTATGTGGTTATGTGGTATTTGAATTTGGCGGTCAAATACAAATAATAATAATTTCACGTGAATTTAGCATACAAATACAATTAATAATAAATACCAGTGAATTTAGCGGGCAAAATCAGATAATAAACAAAAATATAATAATAAATGCGAATTATATACAAATAATAAACGATTAATGCGAATTATATAATAATAAATGGTAAAATGGAAAAAAACATTTCGCTGGCGGGCGGCTTAAGCAACCGCCAGCACAGAAGGACTCTGTGCTGGCGGGCGGCGTAAGCACCCGTCAGCATAGATGTCCTCTGTGCTGGCGGGCGGATAGGGCAAATGCTAGCACAAAGGGCCATTTCTACTGGCTCAAGGTCGCTGGCGGAAGCTCTACCCGCCAGCAAAGACCGGTTTTAGCCGCCAGCACAAATCGTTTCTGGCCTAGTGCAAAGAAATAAAAAATAAAATCTAAGTAGGGGTAGACTAAGCTAAATGAAATAGTTTGGAAGAGTAAAGTGAGCCTAATGTTCGGGAGGTTCTGTGGACAAAGTAAATATGTGTGGGTAAATAAAATGGACTTTTTCCTATAAAAGATCAAAGTTTAGTTTTGGCTGCCACGATGTTTAACTGCACTCTTTGTTTAGGGTCGGAGCGGAGGAGCAAGCCACTCCATCCTCAAAGTCAAACGTTACGGCCTTGTTAAGTTTTGTGAAAAATTTTGGAGAAAATTTTAGAGTTTCCTATCAAGGTCTATTAAAGTATTAAACGTAAACTAATTACATGAATGGATTGGAAATCACGAGACGAATTCATTAAATTTAATTAATTCGTCATTAGAGATTGATTACTGTAGCACAACGTTGTCTAATCATGACATAATTAGGCTCGTTGGATTCGTCTCGAAAATTAAGGTAAAGATTGTGGAATAGGTTTTGTCATTATTCACATTCAATACTCCTAATTAGTGTCGGAAGATTGATATGACGGGTAGTTGGTGAAATTTTAGAAAAAACATAGCCTTAACAGTAGATACGACGTCTAATAACATTAGCTACTACTCCATATAAAATGCATGGGGAACGGAAAGAAGGGAATCTCGTGCACTCAAAAATAGGATCCAAGACCAAATCAAAGTCAGTGTGCATGCATTATGCCAGTTGAAACTGCTTGAATAATTTAGTATTGACTAATACTGAGTCAAAGACTTAAGTTAATTGTATGGAACAAATTAAAGGCAGGGTGCATAAGACCATCTGCACTGCATGACGGTATGCCTTGCGGTAAACTTTTACCGTAAGATTGTAGAGTAAAAACAGCTGCATCGCTGCACGGCACCGTAAAGCTTGGATTACGCCACAGCTGCCGCAACGCAAACTTTACGGCACAGCTGCCGCATCCCAACGGCAGGTCTCCTCGCGGGCAGGGATGGAAGAAGATTGCTCGACGACGCGCCCATCCACCGGCGGGAGCTGCGTGGCGATGCCGACCCAGGCTGCTTGGAGCGGGAGAGGAAGCGATGCGGCCCCGTGGAGCTCTAGCCATGGCGGCCGGTCCGCCCATGCCGCCGCTCGCCGACAGCCATGCTTCGGCCGGGACGGCGGCGCGTGTACCACGCGCCTACTCCTCCTACGCCGCCATGACGGAGGTGCTGGGCGTGTAGCCGGAAGCCGCCGCCTCCGGTCATCCAGGCACGAGACGCAGGCGAGGAGCTGGACGGCGCGCAGTGCCGCGGTGGTGGAGGGCTGGGCGGCGCTGCGGAAGAAGAGAGGGAGGAGCGACGGGGTGCAGAGGAGGCCCGCGACCGGCTCGGAGAAGACTGGGAGGGGCCGGCGCCGGCACCCACCGCAAGTACAGCTAGCGGCGACCGGAGGCAAAGGAGGTCCGTGCGTGCAGATGCGGAAGAGAAGGAATGGGGAAGATCCGGTGGACAGGATAAGGCTGATTTTCTTTTCTGTTTTGCCTCCCCTCTTTTCTTTTTTAATAATTATATTTAGTCCCTAGAATTTCTATTATCTCACATCCTAATCCCTAGAACTATTATTTTCACCCATTTGAGTCTGTAAAGAGGTATAAAATAAAATTTTAATTGAAGATGGTAGTCGGAGGTGGTGAGTAGAATATATGGTTATTGAATGTAGAGTAAATATATAGAGTAACACGAGTGCGGGAGATGTTGATGTAGAGTAAAGATTCTGACTGATGTGGTTAGAGTATTCGTTTTAGAGTAAATATATAGAGCAACAGCAGTGCGGATGGTCTAAGGCCAACCTCAATTTTTCTAACTTGGTAAGGTCATTATGCGGAGAGAAGAGAGTTTCATAAGGCCACTCTCAGTGGTAGTTTCACGGGTTGCCACGTCTGCTTTTCAACGTGATGAAAATGTCACTCTCAATACACAGTTCGCGGGCACAGTTTCATAGACAGAATACAACATTTACATCTTACGTGTGTTGTGATCAAATATGGCATGAGAACTATGTAGCATTTTTTATATTAGACTATGGTGACATCGGTCAATAATCAAGGGTTATATATTTGTATTTGTTTCATCACTAGCATATGAAAACTCACGTAGGTGAATAACTCTCAATGAAGCAGTTTCACATTCACATGATAGATATGGAGCATTCACATTTGCAAACTTAAGAGATAATTGACCGTTCACTGACAGCCAAATTGAAATACTACTCAAATAAATGACAAAACTATAATACAAATGGAAACTTTAAGTCAATGCCTTCCATCATTTCCTTTGTCCACTGGAAACATGCATCAAAATATTGTCATGTGAAGGTTCCAATTGGTACCAGAAACCGACATAGGTGCAGGTTCAGAAAAAAATTAGGATGTATCAGAAATCAGACACTCATCAAGTTCAAGTCAAAGGATTGATACTTTAATTAAGATGCGAGAAGAGTTTCATCCTCATGACACTTATCAGACACAATTATCAAGTTCTCAGTCTTTTAACTGTGCATTTGAGAATGACATGAAAGCAAATTGAGCATTTCACCACTTGCCTTCTATTCTTTAAATGTGGATCCACTGACCTTGACTTTGTCAAATTAAAGTCAATGATTCATATGTATATAGTAAGTAATCTGCCACCGAACAAAGAGGCAAACCCCCTTATAAAAATAGCTAAATCCGTCACGAAAATAGTTTTCATGAGAGTTAACCCCTCACACGAAAATGGAATATCCCTCACAAAATTTATTTTTCATGAGAGTTTATACAGCCCACCATAAATATAGATAATTTTGAGTGTGGGTTTGCCTACACAAAAATAAATATTTTGATGACGGTGCATATAATACCTTCACGAAAATAAATTGTCATGGGAGTTTTTTCCAGCCTTCACGAACAAACATTTTCATGAGAGTTGTTAGTTACTCTCATGAAATGGTGTTCCTCCCACAAAACATCCATTTTATGGTAATGGTTATAGGTACTCAAAAAATAACAGATTAACAACGCACACGGGACGTAAAAGTTCAAGCCAAAGAACTGATGTTTTTTTATGTATCAACAAAGGTTTTATCCTTGGCAGAAGGATAGGCTTGGTTCTCATATATCACTAGGTGATTCTCCGCGCGTTGTTGCAGGATTTGAGAGAATTTTCTGATAAACTATGAATCACTATCAATTTTGATTAATACAAAGAAAAAACACCTAAAAATAAATCTGACGTTGTGACAACTCAGGATTTGACAGGAGACCAATAATGATCCTTAGTTGGTGGGAGATAATGTGGATAGCTTGTATGAATAGAGAATTGGTGGGAGATGATGTGCATAGTTTGCATATATAGAGAGAGAAATAGAGTTAATGAAGTGGGAGATAACATGGATAGATTGCATAAAAAAAGAATTATTGAGAGATGATGCGGATAGCTTATATGAAGAAAAGATTAGTGGAAGATGATGTGGATAGCTTGCGTGTAGAGAGACCTAGAATTAATGACTCTTAGTAAGATGCTTTGATATAGTATAGTTAGAAATATAGATTAACACAGCCATGCAGCCCGTGTTGGCCTTGGGCCAATGAAAATCCACTACCCCAGCCTAGCAAACTTTGCCCCAATTTTTTTTTAACACAATGCCCCTTCCAGCCCAAGTTAGCTTACGAAGCAGGAATTTTTTTTATATATATATATTTTACATTTTTACAAAAATATATGCTCGTTTAGGAATTTTTCAAAAGTATACAATCGCCGCCGTATGAAACGGCAGCAGCCAGGAACCGCCGTTCCAAACGGCAATTCTAGACAGCCGCCATTTGATACGGTGGTTGGTGGCATGCCGCGGCGGTTAGCTGGCGAGGACAGCGGTAAGCCAACCGTCATTTGAAATGGCGGTTCGGCCTAACCTCCATTTGAACCGGTGGTTGGGTTAACCGTCATTTCAAATGGTGGTTGTTCTGTTTTCTATTGTTTTTTATAAATTTTTAGTTTCGAATTGAAATTGAAAAATACTAATACCCTTGCAATGAAAAATACAGTACGTATACGATAAAATACAATACCAATACAGTACCATCAAACACATACATCGACATGAAAAAGAGTTTTCGTGCTACACAAAACTAAATACGACCGCGCTTGGCTGGTGGCTGGACTCTGCCTCCCCCTCCCCTCCTCAGCGTTGTCGCGCCTGCCCTCGTATGGTCCTGGGGTAGGTGAGGGAGTCCGGTGGTGCACGGCGTCGTGCAGTGTCATGGGGGGGTGTCGGTCAGACTCGCTGGGAGGCCTATCCCGATGCCTACGGCATCTGCTCGGCCTGCTGCATAGTCTACTCCGGTGTCGATTGTGTCCTGACAGGTGCCCCGCCTAGCTGGGAAGCTCCAATCTCCTCCGGCCTCTCATCCGTCACTCTGATGATGTCCTCAAAGTCGAACATCACCGGAGACTCTGCCCCTACACCCTCCTCGTTTGCTGTGGAGTCAGGTGTGGTGCCGGAGGTGTAAAGTGCACAAAGATAGAATTTGTTAACCACATATCAACTGTGTATGCATCAGGAGACAGAATGAGAGTCCTCACCTAGGGGCTGCTGGGAAACAGGTGGCTGATAAGGTGGTGGCGGCAAAGTATGTGCTGTGAAGGGCCAGCCCAAGACGAAGGTCCTGGACCCGTCGGTATCGGTGGTCTCCCTGCAAGATTAGGCATCACTCATCAACACACTACATCATCATACAAACTAGAATGAACATAACAAGGTGTACTTGTGGTGTAGAAAGCAAACGGTTGTGGTACGTATGTCGTCGGAGCCGACACAGTGATGGAGTACGGTGGCAGTGTATAGGACGACGATGCCTGGTACGAACGACCAGTGGAGGCAGAGCTGGAGAATGACGCGGGGTGGCATGGAACCAGAGGAAGAGCGATGTCACCGCGAAAGTTCACCGCTGGACGAAACCTCGATGTGGCCTCCAACATCCTGTCATACAGCTGCTGGTGCTCCAAGGCTCCCATGACGAGTGCCCTCCCGCACGTGTTTGATGTTAATGCCTCGATCTCCGCGATCACGTCGTACTGTCCATATAATTAGTATGACACGCTACAATGGTAAGTAACTGAACAGAATCAAAGATAAATTTTACGCACAAACTTACCACATAGTCGAAGTTCTAATCACGTCGGACGGGGTACGTGGCCGACGGAGCGGCCGACAGCTGCAGTGGCACGACTGGAACGTGCGTCACACGCACCCGAGTCCTCGGCAAGTACCACTACAGGTATGCTCTGAAGGCCGCATCATCGTGGGGTCGCTGCTCGGCGACAACATGCTCCTCATCGACCACGTGAGTCCAAGCCTGCACGTAAGACTCCACCTTAACCACCCATTGTGCCCCAGCGGTAGAGCCCTTCCGCTACCACCTATCACAAATGCAGCGAATTAGTCGATATTTGATATTACGTAAGCAAATGAAAACGTAAAGAGTTTGTAGTAACTTACTTGTGCACGTTAGGAGGCACGCTGTGAGCGACTGGCAGAGGCGACATGGTACAGCCCGAACTGCCTTATCACCCGATAGACGTTGTACTCCTCAACGTGGATGTCGCACACCACCGGTGTCTCGAAGGCACAAGGACGAGAGGCCATCACGTGTGTGTTGCGCGATAGCCTCGTCTGAGTACGATGTCCGGATGATGTCAGCATCCGTCATGGTGTCAATCTACCCCACGAACTCTCTGTAGGACTTCCTGGTCTGGTTCCCAGCCCAGGAGAGCAGCATAAGAAACCAAACAGTTAGTGTTACGAATGAATAATTTGAGTGCAAATAAGGCAAGAAAATATAAGGTGACAGTCATTACCTTCCGCAGGCACTAGAGAGAACCCATGGTAGGACGGTCAACATTGTCGTGGGCAGCTGGCAGGAGCGTGTACGAACGCCGAGCGACAGAGGGCTGACCCATGGGAAGTCACTCGTACGACCACAGCTAAAAATTATTCTAGTATTTCTAAAGAAAATCTAGTATTCCTATAAGTTACTCTAACATTTCTATAAAATATATACTATTTCTAAAGAAAATATAATATTCCTATAAGGTACTCTAGTATTTCTAAAAGTAAATGTATTACTATAGTATTTCTAAAGAAAATCTAGTATTTCTAAAAGTGTTTCTAAAAATTATTCTAGTATTTCTGAAGAAAACCTGATATTTCTAAAGAAAATTTAGTATTTCTAAACTATTTCTAATGTTTCTAAAAATTATTCTAGTATTCCTAACATATTTCTTATATTTCTAAAGATTATTCTCGTATTTCTAAAAAATATTTGATATTTCTAAAGAAAATCAACTATTTCTAATATTTTTAAACATCATTCTAGTATTTCTAGAGAGAATATGGTACTTCTAAATAAAATCTAATAAACTACTCCCTCTGTCCCAAAAAGATTGTCATCCTAGAAATTTTAGGACAGATTATCAAGGAGGTGAAATGACCTCGATTGCCCCTATTTATTTGCCATATTTAGTGCTAATTGATTGTTGCATGCCCGCATGCACATGCAGACATGCCAAATAAAGTAAAAACGACATGCTTTTTGGGACAAATTTTGAATCATAAAACGTCATTCTTTTTGGGACGGAGGGAGTATTTCTAATCTTTTTAAAAAATATTCTAGTATTTATAAATAAAATATAGTATTTCTATGATATTTCTAGTATTTCTAAACTAACTATACTATTTCTATTATTTCTAAAACTATTTCTGAATAACTCTTGTATATCTATGATATTTCTAGTATTTCTAAACTAATTATTCTATTTCTATTATTTCTAAAACTATTTCTAAATTAATTCTAAAACAAATCCTAAAACTACTTTCACTAACCTAAATACATGTACTAAGATAGGTACAAGAGTTAGATTAATACTTGACTTGAAGCGCAGATCCGACAGAGCTTCGCTGCTACCGAAAATGATCGAATCTTGGCTCGATCGAATGAAAATGAGAGGGGAGGGCGGATTCTGCCCTCTTATAGTGACGGTGCCGGAACCACCATTTGATATGGCGGTAGCGGTCCGCATTGTCACCGCGCCATTTCAAACGGCGGTTCTTGTGGGGGTGGCCCACCATCGAGCCGCAACCGTCCTTTGAAATGACGGGTGTGTTAGGCGGGCCCACTGGTAGGCGAAGCTGCCGGTGGAACCCCCTGCAGCCTTTTTATTTGGCGGTTGCACGGGGCAGCCGCCGTTTGAAAAGGCGGTTCTTGACTGCCGTTTAATACGGCAACAATGGTATACTTTTGAAAAATTCCTAAAGGAGCATTTATTTTTCTAAAATCGTAAAAATATATAATTTTTTTTCATGAAGCAGAGAGCAGCAGCACCGGAAATCCTATCTACCTACCTTCCAAAAGGTGGGAATAGATTGGAAACTTCCAAACACATATTCATGCAAACACTTCGCCCTCGCTGGCCCTGCAACTTAACCGAGAAGAAGCTGGAAAAAAATATTGTCAACTTTTTTTTTGAAAAATATTGGTGCAATGTTTTTCTCAAAAAATTATGGATTCGACTATATTTAAATTAATGTTGGTTGAACTCTTCTTGAAAAATGTTGGCCCAATTTTTGTATTGAAAATGTTGGCACATTTGTTTCAAAAAAAATGTTGCCAACATTTTTCAATGAGCTATCATCAAGTGGGAGGGTTGAGAAAAAATACGAGGAAGAAGAAGATAAAGTTGAGATGGATCTTGGTGGCCTAAAAGTTTCAACTTATATCTATCCACAAGATAGATAGGAACCATTTTTCTTCTTTTCCGGTTCAACTACTGAATATAACATCAGGCTGAATTTAGTTTTATAAATTGATGTTTCAATCCACTTCAGGAACTGCGCTCCTGCCAATACACGCTTTATATCTTCAAGATATGTGGTCTGACAGTCCGAGCTGAGATCAACTCCAAATATTTTTGTGAGCTTGGCAGTGGCGCACGCGTTGTCATGTGAAGTTGCTCACATTCAGCAAGGACGGTAGTGCATTGTCCTGAAGCTGCAATCTTTTCTGTGCTCTTTTGAATTCCTGAACAGCCCTGTACGGAATGGGTGCGAACGTGTTGAAGTTACTCTGACGATCATCAGCATAACTGAAGTTGGAGTCTTTTTACCCTGAATGGCAGTCATGAACTCACGTCCCCTTTGAGGAGTGTGTGTACAAAATGATGCAGAACAGAACTCATCATGCCGTTGCCATTGTTTTTCTGTTTCATAACTGTTGAACTGATGATACCTGCAAAGGCTACTGGGCCTCCAACTAATACCCGCAAATTCACCCTCCCGTCCACCCACAGACCGACCCACGCCGAGACCCTGAGAGTGAGCTGCGGCTATAGGGTTTTCGCCACTGGCCTGGCCGCCTCAAGAGTGATCGAAGTCGCCGCGGCGCCGCCGGTAGCAGGAATCCAGGAACCGCATCCCACGCTGTCCGGATCTATCCCCACTCCTGCGAAGTCATCACTCTCTCCATCTCCTTGCCGACGAGCGCACGTACGCCGCCCGGTGCCGGACCGCCGGTAGTTTTGTTGCAGTATCCGGCCGGGTGTCGCATACTAGCCTCGTCAGGCCGGGAAAATGGGGAGAATGTGGATGTGGCACGCTGTGGCCGCGCTCGGCATCGCGTGCGCAGCCGCCGTTGTCGCCGCCGATTGGGAGCTCTCGCGCGACGGAGCCGCGGCGGCGCCGCCGGGGATGGGCGCGGTGCGTAATGCGACGATGAAGAGTGATGCCATCTCGTACCACCACGTCTGGCCGGTAATGCGATCGGGCAGCTTCTTAATTACTTTCGAGCAGGATATGTCTGTCAGACTGTCACCATTCAGTTTCTATATTTAAGTCTGTACTTCATGTTTATTTTTGTTTCACTGGGATAAGTCTGCAATGTCTTCGCTTTTCAGACATGTTTTTTGTTGTGGATGTTTTGTCAACAGCGGATGGAATTTGGGTGGCGGATCGTGCTGGGTTCACTGATCGGACTCTTCGGTGCGGCGTTTGGGAGCGTGGGCGGCGTCGGCGGTGGCGGCGTCTTCCTGCCGATGCTGGCATTGATCATCGGGTTTGATCCCAAGTCGTCAGCTGCCATGTCCAAGTGTGAGCATCCAAATAATAGTTGTTCCTTCTATTCCTCTGGATCAACTCAGATCGATGCTGTACTCGATCTTCATTTGTGATTAACAGGCATGATCATGGGTGCATCTGTCTCGACGGTGTACTACAATCTCAAGCTGAAGCACCCAAGTTTGGACTTACCGCTGATAGATTACGACCTCGCCATGCTCATCCAGCCTATGCTAATGCTTGGGATCAGCATTGGTGTCATTTTCAATATTGTTTTCCCGGACTGGCTGGTCACAGCTCTCCTGATAATCCTTTTCCTAGGTTCGTGTTTTTTATCATCTTCGTACCCTGAAGACATCTCAGTCTGATTTAATTTAATTGACCATGGTTTGCACCTCCTAATTGAATCACAGTCACGTCAACGAAGGCCTTCGTAAAGCAGAAATGCATTACCGCAGGTATAAGCGACCGCGGAGCTTATCAAAATAGTGTTGCATGTCTCACTTAGAAGTTTTGAAATTTTTTGAACTTTTGCACACCAATATTACCAAACAAGATGTGCATTGTCTCAAAAGTTGAGATTCAAACAACTTTTGTAAAAATTCATATGAAAAAAACAAATTTCAGTCACTAGAGGACAAAAGTTTTGGGATGGGTGAAATTTGTTTTTTTCATATGAATTTTTACAAAAGTTGTTTGAATCTCAACTTTTGGGACAATGCACATCTTGTTTGCTAATACTAGTGTGCAAAAGTTCAAAAATTTTCAAAACTTCTAAGTGGGACATGCAACACTATTTCGATAAGCTCCGCGGTCTCTTATACCTGCGGTATTTTCACTCCGCTTCGTAAAGGGTGTTGAAACATGGAAGAAAGAGACCATAAAGAAAAGAGTAAATCTTTTGCAATTCCATTGTCATCTTTATGTTTCTTTCTCCTGTTATACTAATTGGATTGCTTTCACCTCTTCCAGGAGGCTGCACAAAGGATGGAGCAAATATGTAAGAGAGCAAAAAAAAAATTTATCTCACCAAATGCAAAAGCTCTTCCTTTTCACTAATATTGTTTCCCCAACATTTCAGGTCAGGAACCAACTGAGCATGCAACGGCAATCCCTACAGGAGTAGCTAACACAACTGATGCAAAAAATCCATCAGATGGGAAGGTAAACGCCAAATGGCTCGATTCCTTCATATTCCAAACAACAGTCATAAGATTTTTTTTTAACTAGACTTTTCCAATGTGTTTCAGTCATCACTTCTGAAGAATGTATATTGGAAGGAGTTCGGTCTCCTTTCATTTGTGTGGTTGGCATTCCTTGTGCTTCAGATTGCAAATGCGAGTATCAATATTCAATACTACAGCTTATCTAGCGTTCACTGGAATCGATCTTACATAAATTTGTAGTAAATGTAGTCATTTTTTTCTTCTGCTTCTTTTCTAATTTTCACAAGTAATAATGCCTATGATATTCTGTTTTTATACTTGCAGAAGCACAGTGCTCACTGCTCCACTCTATACTGGGTCTTGAATTCTCTCCAGGTTTGAACATTAGAAAGAAAAGGATGGATATTTTTTTGAACGGAACGGCAAAAGATTTGCCGTAACTTTTATTAGAAGAAGAAAAGAGGGTAAAGAGCCCCCATACAAGAAAAAAAAACTTGACCGGCGGGGCAAACAACATTAAGCATATGCCATGTGGGATCTGTTTCATCTGAGGAGATTATATAGAAATTGTTAGGCTTTAGATCAAATTTGTACTAAATTCAAAGAATCTGTATCACAGTCCTCCTATCAAAGCAAACCTTTTGAAAGCTTGCACGAACTAAATCTTTCTGCTTTTAATGCAGATCCCAGTGGCAGTAGGAGTGACCATGTATGAAGCGCATGGTTTGATTACTGGGAAGAAGGTGTTATCATCGAAGGGAAGCCAACATAATGCCTTAAAACCTCGCCAGCTCTTTGTATACTGTCAATTTGGTATCATTGCAGGACTTGTGGGGGGTCTGCTAGGTGTTGGAGGAGGCTTCATTATGGGGCCATTGTTCCTGGAGCTGGGTATCCCTCCCCAGGTATGCTCCACCCCTATAGTCTGTCAGTTTCACAAAAAGATATTTACATGGGGTTTTCTCAAGCATACTTTCTTGAGCTTCAGTTATCCTTGAAGAGTACTACTGTATAGGTTTTGTGGTACCAAGGATTGGTATGTCAGGACCGTACCGGAACAAAATATCAATACTTGAGCTATCAATCACGAGTTATAATTCTGTTAGCTCTTAGTATTTCTAAAGGCTATAGAAAACATAATGTTTTAAAGTCGAAACGCCTCAATAATAACCAGAAGTACGATATATGGTGATAGGTTTCAAGTGCTACAGCCACATTTGCAATGATGTTCTCCTCTTCCATGTCCGTCGTTGAATATTACATCTTGCACCGGTTCCCAGTGCCATATGGTAATCTATTTCTCTTACATTTCCAAGATGATTATTACAGCTAGCAATGGTCAGTTGTGGACTCAATTCGTTTAATTTGCCTTGTCTGTAGCTGCTTATTTCATCGCTATTGCATTCATTGCCGCCATCATCAGCCAGCACTATGTGAGGAAGCTGATCAGTTGGTTAGGGCGTGCGTCACTCATCATCTTCATCTTGGCTTCCATGATCTTCATCAGCGCAATCTCTCTCGGTACAAATCTTCTACTGGTTGGGATCTTGGGATCGACCAAAATCCCCATGGCTGAACAGTTTGTACTGTCTTTGTTGAAGGGTCTATTACTCAAACCGGTGACTGTACTGTGATAGAAGATGAAGGACAGGACACGTTGGATGCTGACTGTGCTAGCTACGCCACGTGGGACGCTGACATGTACCAAAACCGGGGTGGTTTCGGCTCGGGGGGGTAAAGTGTCCGGTTTGGTTAGTTGGCTGGTGTCGCCTGTCCGGTTTTGTAGTTGGAGGGCCAAAATCGGACGAACTCGATAGTTGGAGGTTGAAAAAAGGACTTTTCCCTATTTTGAAAGATACTTAAACCATTGCCTTTCCTGCAGGTGGAGTAGGCATCTCAAACATAATCCACAAGATTGAGTGTCACCAGTACATGGGTTTTGAAAGCCTTTGCAAGTATGGTGCCTAGGAGATAAGTCAGCTTAAAAGAATAGATGCTTTGCCATGAACTTAACTGCAAAAAAAGTTGAATTCAACTCGAGAAGTCGAGAGTAGCTAGGTTGGTCAAAAGATTTGTCTGAGTCAGGGTTAAATAGCGAAGATAATGTAGTCCTCAACAGGTCCAGGGAGTGTAAGCTGCATGGAATTTGCGCGTCAGATGCTTATATATGTTAACCTTGTGTCACATAGAAATTGGAAACATCGATCAATCAGAGCTTGTTCGATGGGCTGGTGGCTGATGCTGTTTCGTTCTTAGAGAAAAATACTGTTGGTTGGTTGGTGGTTGCACTATGTAAGGGACGAAGATTGGAGACGCGGGTTAACCACCATAGGAGACGCGTGGGAAACGCGTCTCTAAGATTGCGTCTCTGATAACAACAGATTAGAAACGCGCCCAAAACGCGTCTCTACAACGACTACATAAGAGACGCGTCTTAAACGCGTCTCCTTTGAAGCCAAGAACAGAGACGCGCACCACACGCGTCTCTGAAGTATTTCTTCAGCGTCTTCTCTAAGACAGTTCGGAGACACGTTTTCCGCTCGTCTCCTTTGATGCATGAAAAGGAGACGCGTCCAATTCACAAGCGTCGCCTTTGTTAGACCAAAAGGAGATGCTTCAGTCTGATGCGCGTCTCCTTCAGGGTAGAAAAAGGAGACAATTTTGGCTGACGTGCGTCTTCTTCAGGGTAAAAAAAGGAGACGCGGCTGACTGACGCTTGTCTCCTTCAGGGTAGAAAAAGGAGACGCTTCTGCCTGATGCGCGTCTCCTTCATGGTCGAAAAAAGCAGACGTTTTTGACAAAGCTGCGTCTCGTTTTATGGAAGATAAGGAGACGCTTATTGTTGGGAAGTGTCTCCTTTGTTGGAAAGAAAAGGAGACGGTTTTGACAAAGCCGCGTCTCCCATGATAATATTTATGAGCTCCATAATTTAGCTCCATCCATTATCAAAATCACAGAATCACAAAACAAATAAACAACAAATCACAAAATCACAGAATATCACAGGCATTAATCTCACAAAAACCACAGGAAAGTCAGTACACATTGTTCATCTGCAGTACACACACAAGTTCATCTGCAGTACACACAAAAGTTCATCACATACATCTGATCCACTACAAGTCCATCACAAAGGAGTGTTGAAGTGAAATTCACCCTTCTGAGATATCACTTTGTTCACGACGAAAGATGCTATCTTCTCTCGAATGTGGTTCAACTCTTCAGTGTCTAGCGGTCTTAGCAGCACCTCAAATTCCTGAAGTCAGTACACACAATACATATGAGCCCCTGCTCCAAATTTTCAGTACACACAAATTTTGATCCTAGTATAAAAATTTAAAAGCAATTCTGTAGAAACTATTTTGTTCATGTAAAAGTCACATACACCAAATGGTTTCAGAACTGTCTTATCAGAACATTAACAGAATTTTTGAGAGCATCTAATGCATCATACCAGACCTGATCCTAGAATAGATTAATAGTACTAATATGGCATCATACCAGAATTCAATAAACGTAACTAAGACCTGAGCCTAGTACAGAAATTTAAAAGCATTTATGTAGAAACTATTTTGTTCATGCAAAAGTCACATACACCAAATTGTTTCAGAACTGTGTTATCAAAATATTAACAGAATCTTTGAGAGCGTCTAGCTCCCCATGATTAAGCTAACAGAGATGAATTCAAAATCTTTGTTCATGCAAAAGTCACATACACCATTCTAAGGCTTCATTGCAAGCTAATGGTCAGGAATACATGTAGAATAGATTAATACAAGGTTATCAGCTTAACAGAGATGGCCAAGGAAACATCACAGTAGTGATCAAGATAGCAAACATCATTGGGGTGATCTGTAACCAATGGGAAATATATGAAAGGGGAGCTCTGGAATGGATGAATACCTCAGGATCAGCTTTCCAATCTAGTAATCCCATTGCTTCCTCCATATGATAGCAGGTATAGAAGTCACAAGTGTTTCCTAGTTGCTGGTGACACTGCAAAAAGTTATAAAAAATTCAGAAGAAAACTAAAACTTCAGCATTAGCTTTCATAGAGACAGGTACCGTACCGCGAACTGAACGACATGTTCCAAGTCACTGGTGGGTAACTTTTTGATCTTGCAGTAGGAAACAAAAGCCCTGAAACAGATCATGCAACAATTGTTAGGTCGTTCTCAATAAACTATGCAGAGTCAGTAGTCAAGGAACTTACTCATTGAGCACAGCTTTCAAATTGGTATGATCACACCCTTTGGACCTCAATGAGTTGTAATACAAGACCTTGTTAGCCTTTGGAATGATTACCACTGTAATGAAGTGCCCACCAAGACCAAGGTCATGCGCAAAGACGACCAGTCTCTTTTTAGCATGTTGTTGGAAGGCATTTGTAAGATATTCCACCACAAAAGATTTAGAAGATATAGTGGAATTGGCTATCATTTAAGGATCAAGGAAGCCCACAGAGGCCTTTCCCCTAGCTTCTTCAAGCATTGACCTACGACAAAGAAAGAACAAAGTGAGAAACTCTTTGTGACATAGTAATTAGTGAGATGCAGATTAAAGTTTCAAGAAACTCATAATGTGAAGCAGCGGATAAGTGACATACTCAAACCATCTATGTTGAAGAGGTCATACAAGTCATTCAAACCCACAGGGAAACTCTTTTTGTCCTCTTTTGTCAGAAAATGGGATCATTTGAACATGACCATTACCCCATTCTTGTTGTTTTCCTTGCAACATTTCATGTAATGTTCATGGAGAGCTCTGGTTGTAGGTCCAACACTCTTGAGTTCAGAAGCATTAAGCATTGGCTGTCCAAATTTGAATTTTGGATTTGACTTAGTCACTCTCGACACTTCTATGGCCTTCTCCTTAGAGCTCATGGGAGTTTGCACTACAAGGTTTTCCCCCTATTGCAACACAACTCTTAGGCAACACCACAAATTTGGTTGCAATAGGGGGGTACTATGGCACCGAAACAGTGATTTGGTTGTAATATGCGTGTCTATTGCTACACAAAATTTGAGTTGTAATATTTATTTTTTGTGTTGCAACAGGTTGACGCTAATGCACCCATTATGAGGATTTGTGTTGCATTTGGTTGGAAATACTGCTACCCCATTTCTGCATTGCATTAGCATTTCGTGTGTTGCAATAGAAAGTTGCTATGGCCACCATACTAGGGTTGGTTGCGTTTGAACGGCTATATCGCAACGTCTTATTTGGGTTGCAAATATATCTTTGCGTTGTTGCAATACACGGAGGGCTATTGCTTCGTTTCTAGCCTCAAGATGCAATATCGTGTGCGTATTGCCACGAAATTTAGTGGTTGTGCTAGTTGTCGTTGTCGTTGCAATTGTATCAGACTTATTGCAACGAGGTCTTACTTGGTTGCACTTAAACTTGTCTATTGCCACGCTTTTTGTTCCTACTATACAGGAGAGGAACAATCAGATTGGGACTCATCCTTGATGGGACCCGATCTAATTCGTATGTCAAAACACCACAAAATAATTCATATAAGCTAGAGTTATATCCATCTTGATTAGGATGAAGAACACTTGAAATAACTTATCCAAAAATCATATTACGTGACATCTATAAAAAATTAATTTTTTTTGAAAAGTATGTCAATAGCTAGAATCGAACCCGGAACCTTACATTCAACAAAGGCAACATATACCATTGAGCTACAACACCTTTGTGAAAATGAAAAGCAAAGTATTTTATATAAGCTAGATTTATAACCATCTGAATTTGGACGGAGAACACATGAATGGTTCAAATTGAATTTAAATTTTATAAATATGGGTAAATTCATTTAAACTATGGAAAATAGTAAATTAGTTTCAAATTTGGAACTCCTACGAAGTGCAATTGCACCTATTGCTTCCATTTAGGGTGTATTGCAACATATTTTGGGCGTAGCAACAAATAAAACTGTGTAAAATTTGCACAACACTCGAAAACGTAAAAAAACCACAATCATAGCCGTCTGCACGCCCAGTCGTGCCCCAACCACAGCCAGCCGCGCCCAGCCAGGTCCTCCAGCCGCACCCTAGCCCTACCCTGCCGCACTCCAGCCACAACACGTTGAAATAGTAGATGAGTTCAAAATTAACAAAATTTGTAAAAAAAATTATGGTGCAATTAAAAATATGAAAAGAAAAGAAAAAACCCACAAAAGGAGCGAACTTGGGATTGGAACCCAAGTCCTTTAGTTTCAAGAGTTGAGCACCTTACCACTACAATACACATCATGTTGTGATGGAATATGTTATTGTTTTGTATACATATTAGTAAATAATGCATTTTTGAACTTCAAAAAATGTCGACTAAAAGTGATAGATCATGATGACTTCTACAACTTTTATATTTGTGATTTTTTCAGATGAAATCATTTCAAGTATCAATCTGGCTTGAACTCGTATATTTTGAAATACAAATTTAGAATTATTCAAACTTTTCACATTGAAAATAGTAAATGAGTTCAAAATTAACAAAATTTGAAAAAAAAATTATATGCAGTATATTATATTTATAAAATATATTAGTGTATATAAGATAATTATTGTTATATGTTATTCATAGTGGTGCAATTAAAAATATGAAAAGAAAAGGAAAAACCCACAAAAGGAGTGAACTTGGGATTCGAACCCACATCCTTTAATTTCAAGAGTTGAGCACCTTACCACTACAATACACATCATGTTGTGATGGAATATGTTATTGTTTTGTATACATACTAGTAAATAATGCAATTTTTGAACTTAAAAAATTGTCTACTAAAAGTGATAGATCCTGATGAATTCTACAACTATTACATTTGTGATTTTTTCAGATGAAATCATTTCGAGTATCAATCTGGCTTGAACTCGTATTTTTTGAAATACAAATTTAGAATTATTCAAACTTTTCACATTGAAAATAGTAAATGAGTTCAGAAATTAACAAAATTTGTAAAAAAAATTAATGCAGTATATTATATTTATAAAATATATTAGTGTATATAAGATAATAATTTTAAGATGATATTCACAGTGGTGCAATTAAAAATAGGAAAAGAAAAGGAAAAATCCCACAAAAAAACAGTGACTTTTTCATTTAAAATTACTTCATACCTCAAAATTCTCTTCGAACTTTTAAAATTTTGAAATTCAAAATTAGTACTGACCAAACAAAGTCATATAAACAAATGACCAAAACAAAAGTGATAGATCTTGATGACTTCTACAACTTTTATATTTGTGGTTTTTCAGATGAAGTCATTTCGAGTATCAAATCTGGTTTGAACTTGTATTTTTTGAAATTCAAATTTAGAATTATTCAAACTTTTCGCATTGAAAATAGTTAATGGGTTCGAAATTAACAAAACGTGTCATGATTTTATGTGTAGTATATTATATTTATAAAATATATTAGTGTATATAAGATAATAATTTTTAGATGTTATTCACAATGGTGAAATAGAAAATAGGAAAAGAAAAGAAAAAACCCACAAAAGGAGGGAACTTGGGATTCGAACCCAAATCCTTTGGTTTCAAGAGTTGAGCACTTTACCACTACAATACACATCATGTTGTGATGGAATATGTTATTGTTTTGTGTACATACTAGTAAATAATGCAATTTTTGAACTTCAAAAAATGTCAACTAAAAGTAAGATTTTTTTATACTAAATGATGTCAAATGGAAAAGTGGTGAATACCAAAGTTTCATGTCTCATCAAGATCTACAATGTTTATTTAGGTCATTTTCGAAAGTGGTAATAACATGTAATACAAATTTGACAAGTCTATGACATAATTTCTTATACCATGTGAGTGAATCTAGGATAAATGACCAAAGTATACTACCACTTTCGCAAATGCAAAAATGACCTAAATAGATATTGTAGATCTTGACGAGTTATGAAACTTTGGTATTCATTACTTTATCAGCTGAAATCGTTTAGTGTTCCAAAATGTTGCTTGTAGTTCTCAATTTTTGAAAATTAAAATTTAGATTATTCAAACTTTCACATGGATTAATGACTTGAATAAAATCTGTAGATTATTCAAACTTTCACATGGATTAAAAGAACTATACATCGACTGCTAACGGAAACCTCTAACTAGCACAATGGTAACACACTTGGAGTTTAACTCACAGCTCCCCGGATCAAACCCAAATGGAGCCTTTTTTTTGGAGTTTGGATCCATAAGCATCCCAAAAAAGTTTCGAATGATTTCGAGCAACTGTTACTACACATCCCACACAGGGATGAACATCTCTCGCTAAGTGATAATGACATGTGTGAGACATGTATGCTTTAGTGGTGATGTGCATCATCACTTTCTCAGAATCACTTGAAACTTTTTTTACAACATAATACACCAAAAGGTGGAGCTTACGCAAGTTTTCAGATTTTTTAAGCAAGATTATATGTTTTTAACATTTATTCTTTATTAAATCAACAAATATTTACAATAATAGGCAAACTTGGTCTGAAAATTCCAAAACTTCACACAACATCATAGTTTGGATCCATAAGCATCTCAAAAAAGTTTCAAATGATTTTGAGCAACTGGTACTACACATCCTATGTAGGGATGAACATCTATGGCTTAGTGACAATGACATGTGTGAGACATGTATGCTTTAGTGGTGATGTGCATCATCACTTTCTCAGAATCACTTGAAACTTTTTTGACAACATAACACACCAAAAGGTGGAGCTTATGCAAGTTTTCAGATTTTTTAAGCAAGATTAGATGTTTTTAACATTTATTCTTTATTAAATCAACAAATATTAACAATAATAGGCAAATTTAGTCTGAAAATTCCAAAACTTCACACAACATCATAGTTTGGATCCATAAGCATCCCAAAAAAGTTTCAAATGATTTCGAGCAACTGTTACTACACATCCCACGCAGGGATGAACATCTCTTGCTAAGTGATAATGACATGTGTGAGACATGTATGCTTTAGTGGTGATGTGCATCATCACTTTCTCAGAATCACTTGAAACTTTTTTGACAACATAATACACCAAAAGGTGGAGCTTATGCAAGTTTTCAGATTTTTTAAGCAAGATTAGATGTTTTTAACATTTATTCTTTATTGAATCAACAAATATTTACAATAATAGGCAAACTACCATCTTTGATTAAAAATTATATATCCAACAACCATATATTTTATTCATCCACCTTCAACTACCATCTTTGATTAAAAATGTTCAAAGGTACCTGACAACACATATCTCTCTAACTGTATTCGCTACAAAAAGTTTCAATTGTAACTATTTGATTCTCTTGTTTCTGATCAGGAGCAACAAACTACATAAGTGTTAGTCGATGATGCCTCAACACTACAAAATGCATGCCTGAACCATCCATCTTTACCTCAGGAAGAGATCTCTGAATCATACATGGTCGTCAGTAGTTTCTCTCGACTACTGAAGGGAATACTACAAAGTAATACATTTTCAATACCTTCTCCAATCACAGATGTCTGAAACATACATGTCTGAACCTTTTATTTTGCAGGGGGCAATCACAGATGATGTCATTGCTGAATTCTAGTAGTATTGGTTCCAAGTAGGAAGAATGTATTTTGCCTTCTGTAAAATAGATTATTTTGGAGTAGCTTTTGCATCTGTGGCTGAAGTATAAAATAGAGCGAAAATTGTAAGTCCATATGACCTGCAATAAGGTCATATAAACCTAGTGGATGCCAAAGAATAGCAGAACAATTTGTGCATCTCTTAATTTGCAAGACTCGGCAGTACTTTTTATTCAATTCCATGATAATTTACAACAAAATGGAAATCTATAAAACTGCATGTCTTTTATGCTTTCGATGCAGCCACAAGTTACAAAGATTGCAACCTCCTGCACAAATTCCACTATACAGGCATGATATTCATCGCACTGGCCTGTACTAACCCAGTACTGACCAAGCAAGTAGTCGAGCTTCAGCTTGAGGTTAAGCTAGTTGACCTCCTGGACAGCACCCGTGCTCCTGGACAGCTCCTCGACGAGGTGGAAACGCTGCATGCCGGCATCGTCCAGGACAACGACGGCGCTCGGCAAGGGACGGCGATGGGGAGACGCTCGGCCTGTGAACGACGACGATGCAGGCCGCAACGGAGGGATGGTGACGGCGCCGCTCTGAGCGAGGGGATGCGACGGCGCAGCTCTGGGAGACGGGATGGCGACGGTGCGTCTCTCCTCGACGTGACGGCGGCGGTGGGGTTGAGCTGACGACGGCAGCGGTGATTTGGGGGAGCTCTCGACAGGGGCTGCCCGCTGCCTTCTCCCCTTGTCAGCCCTTGTTAGCAGGCCGTGTTATTGGGCCATAACATATGCGAAGGAGGAGGCAGATTGCTCGCTCAGCTTCTCCGTTGGATGCCAGCCGACGGCCGCGATGACCGACTGCCGAGAGCTGTCGCCAAGAGCAAATTCAGGGGATCTCGTTCCCCATTCCATTCGGTCCTCTCCCCCTCGCCTCGGTCTCCCCTGCTCAACTGACTCCCCTCCTCCCGCACCGCAGAAGGAAACCCCAACCGCTAGGGTTTCGCGGAGCGGCCGGCGGCGGCAGGGGATCCCGCCGGCTTCGTTTCCGTCCGCGCGGATCTGACCTCACTCCTGCTTCCCACCTTCCGACGGGCGCCGCCTTCTCGACAGTGCCGCGGCACCCCCACTCCCGCGGCTGCGCCGCTCGTCCCCTGCCCGGCGACGCCGCTCCTCGGAGGGAGGGCTTGGACCTCCTGGGCTCTGTGGCCTCGACCCGTCGCCGTGGCACCTCGTCCCCACCAAGCTCCTCCCTGTTCCCCCTGGTGCCCGGCGCCTGCCTCTCCGTCCCCAGCAGAACCGGTCCGTCCGCGACGCCTCGCCTACTCAAGGTAGAAACCAGTGGCCCTCTGCTTGTTTGTGCGTGTGTGCCTGTCAGCTTGTATGAAATGTTTAGTGCTCTGTGTGCATAGCTAATGTTTGTCAGTCAGTTTGGGTATTTGGCGCGGCGGTGGGTAATCTTGTCTGCGTGCGTCAGTTTTTTTTTTTGAGGTCAACTTTAGTCACTAGCGTCCGTTCGTTTTGGGTATTTGTGCGTTTTTGGGTAATACTAATACATGCAGGAACAACTGTCACTTTGGTCACAAGCTAACAAATTAAGCTTTCTGGTAATCAACTGCTACCAAGAGAAACAGGGGTTTCCACTAGCACTATTTCTTGTTAATAGTTTACAACATGTACTTAGAGCACATGTAGTCAGGAAAAAGATACGAGATTATGTGAGCAAAGATAAGGAAACAACAAAAGGAAAGATGTAGCACATGAACAAATACCCAGTTAAGAATGGTTCGACAACAAAAGCATGCAATGCACAAAGCGTCAAACTTGGAAAATATGGCATGCAATATGGACCATCTATTAACACTTAGTCAACCCCCATTGGAAGCATGGTTTATGCCTATGCATATTAATAATCTTAATAAAAAAATAATGATAAAGATAAATACCATTGACGAATTAAACCACGTGTACGAGCAGCAACTAAGCAAAATATAGGACCACTACTTACACATTCATACGAATTGTAAAACACTAGCCAACAGGATGGATATTAAATATTGGTGGTAGCTCTACAGGCCCTTGCTAATGTGAATGGTGAAAGACTGTTCTTCTCAAAGTTCATATGCCCACAACGATGAAGTTCAATCTATGTATAGAGAATATAAATCAGCACCTGTCATCCTCGCATCTAAACAAGCTTTCTTCATACTGATTCTTCCTCATGTGCTTAAATGAATAATCTTCACTTCCTGATGTCACTGACACCAGAGGCTCCAAGATCAGTCCTGTTGCTGGCTGGGGGCATGGGATACTGAAAACATGATTGAACAAAAAAAATGTTATATGAAACATGGTACACAGGGAACTACATGATATGAATCAGCTTACGTTTTTAGGTAGGAGACGGTAACTGGGAGTGCATCGTTGACAGTTTGAGAGGTCAAGCTCTGAAATCGGTTTCGACAGGTTGTACTTCTCTTTGCCAGAGAACATAGACGGTTTGTGGCTAGCACCTTCCTTTGAATTGAATGTTGATCCTTTATCAAGTCGCTCTCTTTCCTTTTCTCTTTCCTTTTCCCGATCTCTATCCCTGTCCTCCCTATCCCGCTCTCTATCCTTCTCCTTATCCTCTGTTTTAATTCTTGCAGTTGGCCCTTCATAGTAGATAATCAATGTTAACATTGCAGTTGGCACCTTCTGATCCATGACATTGATGTACTATTTATTCATGCCCATGTTACAATACCAACTTCTTATCGATTCAACGTGGCTTTATGTCTAGTTCCGGACTCCTCTACTTATAGTCTGAATGCACTAAGGAGTCCGATCTATGATTCAACGTGGCTTACAATTATTGCTACATGATATCCTTTGAGCACTCTAATTTCCTTAGCATTTTTTCTTACTGAAAGTTGGCAATCTGTTAACATCAAATCAAATGCTTGTATAGTTACCACATAGATCAGTCATGAATATATACATCTTTTATTGGCGCAGCATCGGATTAATCGCTCCTTGTACTGGAGGATACTACTTCCTAAATAGCAGAACCTCCTAGGCTGCTACCACCCACCAAGTACCATTTGTAACAGTTCATTTCAAATAAAACACAAGCTGACAAAATATATCTGCTAATTTTTCTTCAGAGATCCACATTCCTCAACTTGTTTCAGTGTGGATGCCTGAAACACTTTATGGTGAAGCAATGATTCTTTTTCCGTATTTCCAGGATATACGCCAGATTAGAATGTGATTCACCACCGACTACCTCACTGAATGCTTGATCTGAAACTCTTCTCAAACTGATGACCCGGAACATCACTGTAAGTTTTTTTTATATATGTTAGATCCAATGGACCAGCCTGTCTAATTAACTTGTTTAGCTTACATATTATGAACCTGACATCTTTACTATTTAATATTTATTTGGTTCTTGTTCAATTAAGCATGCGCTATTTCTTCCTCAACAGTGACAAATATGTACTTTGCTTTCGTTAGAACTTAGAAGAAAATGTACTTAACCAACTATTGTTACAAAAAGTATATTACTAGAGATGGATCCTCTGCAGTACTGAGAACTAATCATACACTTTTTACAATTTTCATATACCATTTCCTGTAGAAATGTGCATAAAGTAACAATTTTCGTCTGCTAATCTTGGTTCATATCATTCTGGTACCTTCATGGTGAGGTGGTTGCATATTAAATTGAAGTTTCCTCACCATAATTAAAGCAAACTCAAAATGGGCATACCATTGCCGGTCCATTTGAAGTCATCTAGCTACTTCCATCTTCTTCGATTGAACATTAGCATTTGAGCTTTGAGAATTTCGTGTATTCAAAACTTCAGTTCAGAAATGGTTCATTGTTTAAGTTCACATATATTTAAATGACAGTGCAGACTTCACGGGTTACAAAGAAGGGAATAACTAAGTGAAAATGGAACCGTCAAAATACAAGGATGGAAAATGGATATACAATAGCCGTGCCTACCTATAGATAGCTTGTTGATCATTTTTGGAACTATACTGGTATGTGATACGATTTGTTTGATGGATTCTATAACTAAAAATGCTGATTGGTTGACTTTTGCTTTCTTACTAGGCTCTTTTTGTAGATGTGAGAGATATCTCTTTTGAGAAAGAGTATTCAGGAAGAATCCAAAATCTTCTCTTCATATACATTGGAATCTGGTTGCCTGTTGCTTTGACAAGTGGTAATATATAACACATGTCATCTCTTCAGCAACAGAAGAGTCTTGATAAGTTGATGTTCTCTACATATATAATTTCTGATAAGTTGTAGCAGACACTATATTTGTCTTGAGCACTTGCAAATAAAACTCTACAAGAAAGTGTGCCTGATTAGTTTGCAAAATAATCAATTTCATTTAGAAGAAGCGATGTGTTAGTTTGCAAAATAATCAATTTCATTTAGAAGAAACAATGTGTGCTTAATTAGTGCATAGGAACGGTTACAAACTTTTTTGGCATTTGACTTAGAATCTTGTGCTCCAAAATCTCTTATGTTAGTTGAAACTGATAACAATACCGCTTTATTTATATATTGGTACTGTGAGAAACATGATGTTGAATGCTTAATTGCAAAATTAGATGCATCCAGGTGAATAAATTTATTACCATTTGCAGGCTGCATCTTTTTTGGCACCATACTACTTGCATGCCTTTTTTTGTCCTGGTGTTCCAACCATTAATTAAAATTAATTAGACTTGACAAAAGCCTTTGCACTTGTGGTGTTAGCACGACCAATATACTATATCTGAATTGTGTGCACTTACATAGTAGTAGAAGTAACCAATAGCAATCATTAGACATCAGCTAAGCAATCATGCTTGTATTTTGTGCAGAAGGCCACGAGGGCTGCTTGCTGGAGGTTGCACGTATGCTGGAGGAGTTGTCTCCTTGCAGGCACAGGAGGGGCTCCTTGCTAGAGAGTGCAGGTGACTGACATGAAGCACTGTTTCAAAATTTAACACTGCAGATCCTCTTGTCTGCAATTCCATGGACTAGACGCATTCTGACATTACCATGTTGATTATAACCTGCAAATCTTATATGATGAACCTAACCTTTGCTTGTAGACTGCAAGAAGCAATTAAAAAGCAGTTGCAAAAGAAACTGCTAGGACACGTGAGTGCTTGTTTATTTACTGCCTTTTATGAGTAAATGTGATGACTAGCTTATCCTACATTATTTCTGCTTAACAATATCTCTGCCATTCTTTTTCGCTTTTTACTTTAGGTCAGTGAGTTGTAGAAGACACACATGTTTGCTTGTGAAGTAGTGACTATTCTCATTCTCATGTTTATAGTTTCAATCTGTATATCTACAACCGAACGAATGTGTCAGTCTCATTAATTCATTATTGGTCTGCCATTTTTCTGGTTGGTAAGATTAAGTTTGGCTGTTTCTCATCCTTTAAATGATGCAATATCAATGCTACTATTTGCCCATTTGATTTCTAAAAAAATTGGATGTAAGAGGTGCATGCTTGTAGTACAGCAGTTTTCTCTCTCGATTTGCACCAATCAATAGCTTGTATCATGTGAAGTGCCACTTCTTTGCGGGCAAATATGTTTGTATAAATCATTGTCCTATATAAACTTATTAGATCAGATACTAGTAATTTGTAAAACTTGATTAACTCTATTTTGTTATGATACTTCAACGGTTTTAATTTTTTGTGACATGTCCTTTTTAGGTTGCAGACTAATGCAGGAAGGAGCAAGCAATTAGAAGTTGGTTGAGGATAAAATGCTAGGCAGGAACAAGCAGAAGTGATAATATACATGATTTTTTCGTGTGATTTGTACCAATGATTTAGATTCTGCCAATATATGTGTATGGTAGCTCAAAAGTGATTAGGCTGCCTATTTTTATTTTGTGCTGTTAAAATGGGCTTGGCTCATATGTATAGAATTGGATTGACTTTTTAATATATGGGCAACATGAAAATAAAGTTCCGTACATTGTTTCAGCTGGGAAAGTGTTTATAGTTGTGTTAATTATGGTGGTAATAGAGACATGAACTTTTGCTAACCAAAATGTTTTCGAAGCAATAACGGAGAAGACATCTAACAACCAATCAAATTCTAACAACCAATCAAATTTGGTGGCAATAGCGTGCTTCACCTATAGCCTCTAGATGATTTTGGTGGTAATAGAATATTCTACATATAACAACCATCCATAATTCGTGGCAATAGAGTTGTCCACCTCTAGCATCCAAACGAACCTGGTGGCAGTAGAGGACACCACCTATAGCACCGAAATCAACTTTGTGGTAATAAAGAGAACCTCATATAGCAATCAAGCAACTTTCGTGGCAATAGAGAACACCACCTATAGCACCGAAATAAATTTTGTGGTAATAGAGGGAATCACATATTGCACCTAAGCAACTTTCGTGACAATAGAGGTGCTTCCCCTATAGCAACCACAATTAGAGCGTTGCAATACAATACTTTGCAACGAAAGATTTTAGAAATTGCAACGCGTTGTGTACGATGCAATTGCACCTATGGCAACACTAGATGCGTCGCAATAGAATAATTTGCAACCAACACGAGCACGGTCTAAAATGCTAGTTGCAACACCGCATTGCGTTGCAATAGAAAAACTTTTGCAACCACAAAAAGACCACGGTTGCAAAAGCCTAATGCAACGCCACCTTTCGCATCACATGGTTGACGAAAAAAAAGGTTGCAATTGCGGCTATTGCAACCAAATATGGCATATTACAACACATTTCGTGTGTTGCATTAGGGAGAAAATCTAGTAGTGTTGCTTCTTACCAGCAGCCTTCTTCCTTGCGTCGACCTGCTGCTTCTTCGAGGTGTTATCTTCAGTGGCTGCAGCAGTTCCCTTTGGCTCAAGAACACTCTTCAACACTTGTGCAAGTTCATCTGGTGGAATGATATTTCCAGTCTTGCATCCACTCTTGGGTGGATGCTTTGAATAAACACTGTCAGCACTCTTGGTTGCTGCTGCTGCTCCTCCTCCTCCTTTTTCCTTGGAAGTACCAATGGAAGCACTCTTGGTTGCTGTTGCTGCTGTTCCTTGTTTCTTAGAAGTAACAATGGCAGCATTCTTGGCTGCTGCAGATTCAGAACTCTTGTTCGCTGCTGCAGATTCAGAACTCTTGTTTGTTGTTGTAGATATCATGGGGGAACTCTTGGATCCAGATGCACCATTTGTGCTGTCATTTGGCCCTGTTTGCGATGGAAGCAGCACTGCCATTTGTGTAGTAGTTTTTGCCTTTGGTGCAGCCTTGACAGCAATGCGAGTCCTCCTCCATTGTATCCTCTGGAAGAGAGCTTCTCCAAGATTATTTATCTCGTCATTAGGAGGAAATTCAAGCACAACATCCTTAAAGCATGGAGGCACAAATTCCACTTTGACCACTGCACAATCATCTTGAATTGAGACTGTATGTAGCTCAGTTTGCTCTGGATAAACCTGACCCCATGCGCCCTCAACTTGACGGCCACCGAACCTGATTAGTAGGGCACACGGTGTGGGCTCGGTCAATTGGTCTATAGTATCTTCACCAAAATCTACACTGAACTCCATCTACTCAGAATTCCCTCCATCCTCACGACCTGTAGCAACCACCTCATGACCTGTGGCATCCTCCTGATGGCCTGCAGACTGAGAGGCAGAAGCACAGCTGCTCCTCCATCCGGGTGCAGGGCTAGGGTTCTTGGAAGTCGGCATAGTCTGCAGTACTCCTTGGGATACTAGCACTGACATTACTTCCTTTGTCACCTCAGCTCTGAGTTCATCCTTTAGCTGCTGTATAGACTTGGTTCTCTTCCTCTTCCTGTACATAGACAAGTGTTGAGGCCATGCATATTTCCATCCATGGTAGCTGGAGACACCACGCACACGACCTGGCTATTTGCGGGAGCCCAAGCATTGACTTAGCAGATCATTCTCTCTCTCCCATTCTATTCCTGAAGATTCTGCATGTGCTTGCTTTTCTTTGACTTCTTCAGCCATTTTCTTGTATGAATCTTTGTTCCAAATGATCTCGGCAACGCCGTCTTTCACCTCTAGCCTACTCCTTGCTCGCAACCATGTCCTAGACCGATCATCAGGGTATTCATCCCATGGGTTGGGGATTCCATCTGCAGCTAATTGCATGTCCTCTTTCTCCCATTGTGCTTCTTTCCCAGCATAACCAGGCCGAGACCCAGAGGTAGTGTGTGGCAATGTTTTGTGTCGACGTGGCATGCCCCTGTCCAAGTATTGCAAGGTTCCGTCATATGAGACACGTTTTATACAAAAACGTCTCCTTTATTGTGAAACAAAAGAGACTCGTTTGTTAAACAAGGGTCTCCAATTCTCTAGCACTCATATGAGACGCATGTTCCTAAAACAGGGTCTCCTATTGTGTACACAAAAGAGACGCGTTGCCTCAAACGGCGTCTCCAGTTGTGTACAAACAACAGAGACGCGTGTTCCTCAAACCACGTCTCATTCCCTTTAAAAAACAGACGCTTGTGTGGAAAACCGGGTCTTCTTTGTGGTTTACTTGAAAGGAGACACTTGTTTCTAGAATGTGTCTCCTTTATTTCTGCATAGAAGACGCTTGTCAAGGACCCCCGTTTTCAACAGATTTGTTGGAGACGCGGGTGGTTAACAAGTGTCTCCTTTGTGACATTGGAGACGCGTTTCTAAACCGCGTCTCTAATGATGGCGTCTTCTTTCTTGGGTTCTTACATAGTGTTGGTGATTTGCGCTGATTTGTTCAGAGAGAAACTACCGTCGGTTAGTGACTGATAAACCAGATGAACAGGGCATGTGCGAGCCCAATCCTTGCAGTATTTAATAAAAATTCTAATTGAGTGAATATACATACTACTCCGAACTAGGTGATGATTGAGCTTTGCTTTCTGATTGCGGAATGCACGTTCGATTGGTAGTAGATAATATAAGATAGAGTTGTAGTGGGGGTGTTTGGAGTTGTATTGTTTTCCCCTTTTTTTTGTCTCTTTCATCAGAGTTACTAAAAGCTACTGCCCTTTCCTTGCACCACAGCAATTCAAGCATTGTTGGCCTCTCCATTGCTCGCCACGTCGCTTTGGCAAGGCTGCGGCTGCGCGCGCCTCCGTCGCGCCCCGCACGGCTGTGTTTGGCTACATTACAAAAACACCCTTTGCATTTTTAAGCGCGCGCCTCCGTCGCGCCCCGCGCGACTGTGTTTGGCTACATTACAAAAACGCCCTTTGCATTTTTAAACACAGCAGCTAAATCCAGCTTCCAGACCAAACCACGTTTGTACATTTTCCACTTAGAACCTCAAACTTAAGTTTATTTCGACGTAAGAATGAAAATCTTTCATGTTTACAAAAACACCCCTGCGAGGCATTTTTCAAACCACCCCTCCCACCACTCCAACCGGTTAAACACCCCCTCCCCCGCCCAAACCCTAGCCCCCGCACTCACTCCTCTTCCCTGCTGCCCTCCCCTCCCTCTCTCCTGCACCACGCCGCCTCCCCCTCTTTCCCTACTCTCTGGCTCCCCCCCCCGCACCGTCGCCTCCCCACCCCTTCTCCCTTCGCGCCTCCTTGCTCTCCGCTGCCGCCGCCGCCGCCTGCTCCCACGGGATCCGGCGTGGGGTGCGGCTCGGAGAGAGGGGGCGCGTGCCGGCCAACCACGACGCTTGCACGGCACGAGCGAAAGCCGCTGGGCCACCGTCCGCGGCGCGGCGGGTGGGCCTGCGCTGCCCCCCAACAGCTCGCCATTTCCTTGGATTCTCCTCCTCCCTCCGCCGCCGCCGCCACTGCTATAGTCCACCCTCCCTGCTCGCCTCCATGGCCACCTGGAGCGCGCGGATCCGGCCAAGGCTGGCGGCTCCTGAGCGGCGGACAGGCGCGACGCGCTCCCGGCTGCTGCAGTCGCTGAGAAGTCCCCCCTCTATGTGCTCTGCCTTCTTCGTGCCTCCTCCCTCCACATTTGATCCCAAACCCTAGCAACACGTGGGATCTCCTCTCTTCCAGCCTCTGCCCGTTTCCCCTTCGTAGACCATACTGTGCGGAACTGTAGATCTGTGAACTTTGATGATTTGTTGTATTTTGATTCCTTTTTGTTACATCGGATCTGATATACCTTGTACTAATCTGCAATTCTTTGCTATGCTTGTAGAGGTGCAAGGCCGGCCATAGCATCAGTGACTTAGGTGAGGTCCCTGTTGCTTTTTTTTTGTTTCGAGCACCTTCATACTTGATATTGTTGCTTGATTGCAGTTTCTCTTTTTCCTTGTGCCTCCATTGGATTAGGTGAATTTCAAGGTGGGATTACTGCCTTCTTCTTTTATTTCCTCGTCCAGATGCTCTCAAGCTTAACTGACACTTGTTGGTTTTATGATGTCCCTAGGATTGCCAGAATCTGACCTTTAGCTTTTTTTAAAAAAAACATTCTTCCTTCACTTAATTAGTTGCCTAGAATAGAGGTGTTTGGGTCTAGAGCAGTATGCTTATCATAGTCTAAATGTGCTGATGACAATGGATCTTGACTATATTGTTGAGCTAGGATATACTTCTTTTTTCTAAAATATTTTTTCTCGGACAATCTAAAATATTAGCTTGTGTATGTCTCATCACAACTTCTGAAGTTTCTTAGTCATGAAGACTGAACATGGAACTGCAAACTCACGGATTGTACTTAAAGTTTTTGGTTTTTACAATCATCAATTCATCATTGGTCCTCAGTACATGGGTTCCATTATGTATCTTTCTAATAGTTTTTGTTGTGGTTGCTAATTTTCAGATTGCTGTCGGGTGCCATAAAGGACTTGCCATTGCTGCTCTAGGTTTGCTGGAGGAACCCTCCATATATCATAAATATAAAATCAAATGGGCCCTATCTAGATGACTTCTTGTGCTAAAAGTGGAGATTATCTTCTGTTGCTTATAAGTTTTGAGTGTATATTCCTGTTATACATGAATTGGATTATGCATGGTGCTTCTAGCTGCAGATTTCTCGTGCTTCACGAAAGATTGGAATCCTTTTGCTTTTAACTTTGTTCTTCTGCCCAGCTCCGGAATTATGTGTTTTCAATGCCTAATTGATGGTAGATCAAAATGCTCTTTTTCTTCTTTTCTGCACTGATCTTCCCAATAGTTATATCAGTTTTTGCTACCAATGCTATAAGGATGTTATCTTGGTATAATAAGTAGCAACTAATTGTTCTTGTCCAATCTCCTGTCAAGCATCCCCAGATGCCAGTTAGGTCTTGTTCACATACATAATTTGTGATTTATTAAAGAAAAGACAGCAACGATAACTGATTTTCACATATTACAGTGCTGCTTTCTTGAGTAGCCTGAGTTATTCTTTTGGTATGATTTCGTGCAGAGTAGCATTATTCGTACTGGTGTAGATGCCTTTAGCGATTCTATGGTACAAAGGTTGGCTTTAGCGATTCTACAGGACATGGTAGAGTGGTTGGCTTCACCAACCATAAATTTTCTTACGTAGAATACACAACTTGTATCTATATGTACATGTTTCTATATATGTCTGTTGCCCAATGAAAGAAATGCATCCTGTTTAATGAAATTATGTTGAGCCATTTAATGTTTCTAAACTTGTATGATGGGCAGATGTCGGCACTAATCCATTTTGTTTGGGACAACTGATGTGTTCAGGTTCTTTCTATGTTGGTGTTTTTATAATTTTAGCGGTAGCTTTTGATAGAGCGCGCATCCCAGAATCAGATTGTTCTAGTATGATAAAAATTCGACAAATTTGCGGCCTGTTTTAAAAAAACATACAGATGAGCTAGATCTCAACGTTTAATGGCAATATCGAGCTGTGACTGAGCGTGGTTTAGCGGTGGTGCACCTTACTTGTCGGTGAAACTCCATGGCAGCTTGGGGGTCGTTAGCGAAGGAATTGAAGCCTGGCTGCAGGTGTGATCGCAACCGAATCGCTTGTCTCACACTGTCACACACACGGGAAGCATGTGCTCTGTAACACCCTAGGTGTTTAGTTAAGCTAAATACCCTAATTACTCATGATAATCAAGTTTAATTAGTCCCTAAGCAGGTTTTGCTTGATTGTGCACACTTTTGCACTTAAATCCTTGGTCAAACTCTCAAATCATGGTCAAACTCCTAGAGCTCCAAAAGGCTGATTCGGTTTTCTTACGCGTTCTCCAAATTTCTCTATAGAAGTTCAAAATCGGCCAATATAAAAGTTCTTCGTTATTTCCGGGGACACATTTCTCATAATTGGCGGACATTCAAATTTTGAGTGCAAAGCCGCTTAAATTTGAGCCAAAGTTTCTGCGCACAGTAACTGGGGGCCGAGATTTGCAGGAACTTCAACGCGTGTTTACCACAAATCCATTGATCAAAACATATGTCGCCCTTTGCGAAAGTTGTAGGCTTATAGTTCCTCTACAACTTTTAGTTTTGGAGATTTTCAAGTTAGTTGGCTCTTTTTGAAGTTATGCATTTTCGAAGATGGGTATGTGGAACGAAACCCGGGCCTGAGTGCCGGCGCCGTCGCGCCCAGCGCGTCGCGTGCGCGTGCTCGCCCTTCTGTGCTTCGGCCGGCCACGTGGCGCCCGCGCGTAATCCCGGCGTACGGAGCCCTGGGAGTCACCGCTGTGGGCCGTGGACACGTCCTGGAACTCTCCGACCGCAACGGCCCACGAACGCCGCGACCACCTTGCGTGCCGAGCCTGAACCGCGCCACCCGCCGCTGCACGCCGCGCCCGCGCTGCGTCTCGCACATGCAGGCGAGCCAGATGGCAATGTCACGCTTTAAGGCGCCGCCCGACCTCGCTCGTCTCACTGAGTAACGCCGTGGCCGCTCGTTTCGCCATCCGCGCAGAGCCGTGCTCCGGCGGAGCAAGAACCGAGCCGCCGCCGCCCGCCATAGGTGCCACCGCCACGAACTCCGTCTCCGCTCGCAAGCGCCGCTCCGGCCGCTCCTACTCCTTCCCCGAGACCTCCTGCATTCCCCGTCCGCACCACCGCCCTGCAATTTGGCCGCCGCCGCCAGCGAGCCGAGCTCAGGCGGTCGCCACCCCCTGCGCCCGCCGAAGGGGGTCGCCGGCTGCCCCGCCGGCCGGGCCGGCCACACCTGCAGCACCAGGTGAGCCCCCAGGCGCCTCTCGACCGCACGCTCGCGCCCCTCCGCCCCTGCTCCGGCCACCGGAGTTGGCCTCTGCGCCGGCGAGGACGGTTATGTGAGGATTGGGTTCTTGACAGGGTGTTTTCAGCAAACTAGGGACCTGAGCGTAATTCTGAAGATTGTTGCAAGGGCCCGGTGGTAAAAGTGTTTTAGGGTTTTCAGCAGCAACTTCAAAAATCCGTAGAAAATTGTAGAAAAATCAGAAAAATGCAAATCCAATTTTGTTGGGTTCCTGGTGAAGAAACCTACCTTTTCTAGAAAGCATGTATAGGGTTTTTCTGTGTAAATTTTGAATTAAAAATTCGAACTCAGTTTGATGTGTTTTTAGTGTAGTTTAAAATATACACATGCTATGGAAGTAAATTTTGGATATGTTGCTCTTTATGACCTGTTTAGATTTGTGACAAAAGTTGGCATGATTTTGATGTGTAGATAATTAGTTATGATTTATGTAAGCTTTATGCTAGTTAAGCTTGATGCTTTTTATAGCCCTTTAAAATAAATTTTATTTAAATCACCAGTGCACCTCAGAACTTTGCCATGATAAATAACACCTCTGGTGAAGTGGGTGTAATTTTAAGAAATTTTTTAATAGGTGTTTTGGATTTAATCTTGTGTAGGATGAAAAATTAATAACTTGACATATATAATAGGTCTACATGTGTGCCTTGGTCAAGAACTTGGTTTTGGCCTATTTGAGGTGTATGAGAAAGCTGAGATCAAAAAGTTTAGTAAATCTTTTTATATGAATTAATGGTGATTTACTAAGCTGAAACTTGTCTTTTTCATATAAATTAATTTATAAATGATATTAAGCCAAATTTTGGTGTGTGAGCTTAGATTAGGTGTATCTTGCTGTGTGCAGAAGGTAGGATTTTTTTGATGAGTTTTTATTTTAATTTGGATTTAAGGTTGATAGGCTTGTTTTAATGAATTAATAAAAATAATTGGTAAATAAAGAGTTAAATTGCAAAACCATGCTATGTTTCTGTTTTAAGTTCACAATCACCACCCCTACTATTTTTTATGAAGTTGTTTAGTTGATTTGAGTGTATATGTGTACACCGTCACCGTTAAAATGAATTAAATGAACTCCGCTCCACCCCACACACCCACTTTTATGGTTATGAGTAAAATAGATAGTTATAGATATATGTGGCCAACAAGAGTTGGTTAGGTGGTAATTTTTCTCCCATCATAACCATAACCTAATGCATGTGCATATGTCGTTCGTGTAGAGCTCCCGGACGGCACGTATACGCTCGTGCAGGAGGACGAGGTAGCAGCGGAAGCTAACTACGCCGTAGTGCAAGAAGACCCGGGCCAAAGTCCGGAAGAGCCCAAGGCTGTTGCTAACTTAGAAGAAGGCAAGCACCGGAGTCACATATAACCTTTTTGGATTAAAACTTATATTCTTTTACTTTTTAGCATTTAATGTTACTTTGTGCATTTAAGTTGCAGGAGTTGTTTTGAAACCTAGATGCATGATCCTTAGGACTCCTATGCTCTTTTACTAGTATGTTAGGAACGCTAGTGCCATGCTCTAAGGATACGGTAGAAGTTGAGTAATGACTCATTGCTCGCGAGATATAGGATACTTATGTTGGAATCATAAGTTGGTTAAATTGACTCGCTCATGTGGTAAGAGCAATGGGTTCGGTCTCGACCGAGTAGCATGGTGCTGGTCTAAGCTATTGAACGTACCAAGTGCTTGTCGGGAATGGGACCGGTAAGCCTAGTACCTAATGAACCAGTGCGGGGACTTTATCGTTACTACTCTTGAGATGCTTCTCCCGGTTTGATCCCGGTAGTGCAAGTGTGATCCTGGACGTGCCGTGTGAGGGCGTTCCAGTAACCTTGTACTTAGGACTGTTGCGCCTGTCCCTAATCTGGGGAATTACGGGAACCGCCTGGTTGGGGTAGACACTGCACTTGGTCTATCTTCTTCCGTGTATCTTGGGTTTACCTTGCAAGGATATAAATCGATCGATCGTCGGTCACTCGTCGTTATCTGAGTCGGCTTGACCACTGGCTATCCCATGTTTATTTATGGAACATTTCGGATTAATATTGTTGGATGATTAATCTTGTTTGTACAACCATGCTTGCTTAGCTAGGTGCTTACTTAGAATGGTTAACATACTAGAACTTGAGCTAAAATTTGAAAGTAAGGATCAACTCTTAGTTGCTTTTGGCAAAACAAACCCACCAGCCAAAAAGCCTTGCATGTCTAGCTGTGTCTTTTATTTTGACGGGTCAATCTTGCTGAGTATTAGTATACTCAACCTTGTTTTTGTTGTTGTTTTCAGGTAATCCCATCTGGCCTGGTTCTATTCCAGAGGGTTGGGAACTTGAATGGGAGAACGATGATGAGGAGTGATATGCATGGGTGGCCTCCTGTGTGTATCATGCGTTTAGTTTAATTTCTGCTGTCTAAACTCTGAACCATGTTTACTTTTATGTACTCAAAACCAGGTTTGTAATTTTAAGTACTCGTGAGCTTTTATGTAATGTAATGTTGTACTCTGGTCCCGCCTTCGTGTGGGCTTAGCGCATAATTCGATCATGCGTAAGTGATTTACCGGGCATACCCCGGCAGAGGCGACAGAATAGTTCTTTATTATTGCTTAATGGCCACGTGGACAGACTTAGGTGATACTACAAAATTATTTTGGGCGGTTCTGTCACATGCTCGCTCCCAGAATCAGATCGACCGTACCAGATCCCGGATTCAACGCTCCGAGGGGTAGGCAGGATTCAAATTTCAAAATGGCGGCAAGCTACCGCACCCACCTGAAAGCAAGCGACCACCTTCGCCGTGTTAAAGCAGTGTGATTAAGAATTCGATTAGCGCACAGCACCCGTACCGTACGTAATGACTCTGCAGGTCAGCGCTAGCTCTTAGCTTGCCCTAGCTAGTGCGTTCCCATTGAGAGATGGTGCTGCAATTTAGCAGTACGTGACCATGAGTTCTCCACCAACCACACGGGGTTAGCTAGCTTAATTAGTGGTATGTTACAGGCTTACAGATACAAGGGAGCGTATCATGTGGAAACCAGCCCACCTGTGCAAACTATAGAAACTCTGATTTGAACCACAGGATCTAGATCTAAAGGCTATGGAGAGGGGTGGAGGAAATTTGCAGGCAGCCGCCCGCCGACCCCCCTTGCTAATCTAAACGTTTTTGCAAAATAGACCCCGGAGCCCTCATCCTAGCCAGGCGCTCGTCCCCCCTCCCTAGCGATTCGTTTTCCCCACGCTCATCCGGTCATCCCCATCCATTTCTTTCTTCTCCCCGCCCTGGATTGCATCAGCGTCGCCGCCCTTGGTGTCCATCAGCGCCGCCGCCCCTGGTGTCCCCGGCCGCCGCCCCCTGGTGTCCCCAGCCGCCGCCTTGGAGTCCCCGCGCGCCGTCATCCACGGGGCTCGCAGCGGCCTCCTGGAGTCCCCGCGCGTCGCCCTTTGAGTCCCTCGGCGCCGCCTCCTACAGGTCCCACCACACCGGGTTGAGCCACTAAACTCCTGTTCGTGCTCTTCCTTCCTCCTGCTACCTGTATGCTGAACCACATCGCGGCCATGAAGCTGAAGCTCTGCAGAAGAGAGAAGTACAGAACTACTATATTCATTGTCAAACGAGTGAAGCAATGGTCTACCTATTTGCAATGTTTCAGTCTATGAATTTTGCAATGTTTCAGTCTACCACAATTTGTCACACAATTTTTCAATGTGAAGTCTATCAATTTCAATCTATCAATTTCAGTGTATCAATTTGTCACAAAATTTATCAATGTGAGCAAATGCAAATGTGGTCATCTGAAGATTTCATGAGTGTTCATATTCCTGGTATTAGCGACGAGGATTTTGAATGTATGAACATCAGTGATTGATACCTGTGGATGGTAAAGAGCTCCTTTGATATTTGTAGCAACCTCAACAGGAAGGTCATATGTAGCACACCCCTCTGAATAAATCACAACATCTTATAGTCGAGGCACTCGATCAATATTTCGAGCAGCCAGAGTTCAACTTGCAAAGTCCAAAACACACATGTCTGTGCATATTCCGTGCACCAAGACCTGCACCAAGCCCCCAAGTTATACACAATAGGATAGGATCTATTTCTCAAATCCTTCTGTAGTAGGATAACTCACAGTTTTGATTTGATATTTTCCAACTCAATCGGCAAAAATACTGGATCCATCCTTCTCTATGCAGCTGATGTACCCATCAGTACAACTTTTCCTCTTTACAGTCTATCAATTTCAATCTATCAATTTCATTTGATGATAATGTGGAATTAGCAAGCTGTACTGCACAGCTCCCACAATCTGATTTCTAGGAAGAAATCAAGAGCTTTAGTATTTATTTCAAATGTACAGCTCAAGACAGTTCCTATTCCCACAATCTGATTTCTAGGAAGAAATCAAGAGCTTAAGTATTTATTTCAAATGTACAGCTTAAGATAGTTCATGCACAATTGCATAACTGCAGAGGATTTCACACAGTGATTAATACAGTTTTTCCATTCATGGTGAAAGAATTGTTTTCCATTCAGTTTCTCAAATTCATTTTGCATACACAGATACATACAGCAGCATAATTGCCATGTACAGATACAGACAACAGCACAATTGCCTGCAGACAGCACCACAGCAGATTACAGCTCCTGCTTTTGTTCATGCACACATTTTGTTCATGCACAATTGCATTGCACAGAATACAGATTACATACACTTTATTCATTTTCATACAGTGCACAAGTGCCATTGGAGCCTTTCCAAGATCACACATAATACAGCTCCTGCTTGCTTTCTCTTGCGTGCTACTTCAGTGGGGCAATTGCAGGCCAGACCCCACTGGCGGCCAATCCGGTGTGGACGGCCTCTCCAGGAGGTGGCCAGCAGCGAGCTGGTACGCGCGCTTGCCGGCCCTGTTAGCCCGGTGGATCGAGGCGCGCGGGGAGTCCAAAAGTGGCGGCGCGCGGGGACTCCAGGGGGGCGGCGCTAGGGCCTGGGGGCGGCAGCACTAGGGGCGAACCGGGAGAAGAAAGAAGCGCATTGGCCAGGGGGCGGCAAGTGCCTAGGGGTGGCGTGAGCACTGAGCAGGGGGTGTTTTGCAAAATATACTATGGACTGGCGGGCGGTGTTTTGTAAAAGGAGTGAAGTTTTGTTCGTGAGCGTCGGATCTAGATCCTGTGGTTCAGATCAGAGTTTCTATAGTTTGCACAGGTGGGCTGGTTTCCACCTGATACGCTCCCTACAAGTAAATAATAATCTCTGTCTGTCTTTAGTAGTGGATCGGACCACCACTCCGGTCAACTGCATGCATGCTAGCTGTGTCCACATAATAAGTGTGTCAAACAGAAACCTGTGTAGGGTTAGTGTGGAGGGACGATATCAATCTTTTGCAAATCTCAAACGAACGCGTTTCTCAGTAGAAAGTACGCTAGGATACATATGATGCTCCTTTTTTTAACTAATAAGGTATAAACGTGCATACGACTACGTTGTAGAAGCTAGCTAGCTGACACAATTAAGGTCGTCGACGCGAAGATATATGCAGGAGTATCTAACGCGCATGAGAAGTATGCCTGTGAGTTCCTAGAATAGAAATAGAATCATATAGCATATATACACCTACATATTTATATCTTGCCCCTACAGAAAAGGTACATATATATTATTTATGCCATCCACATTATAAATTTAGAAATGATAAAATGACCTGCAATTTAAAATATACTGAGCATTATATGGTCAATAATTCGAGGGACAAAAAAGAATTCAGTCAACCAGAATGGTACCGCGCCGTGCTCGAAGTATGTCCACACTCCACACACGTTCTCATGTCTCCTTTTGTCCCGGCTGATGCTCTAGCTGGAGCTATGTGTTAATTCTTTTTTATATAATATTATGTGCATTGAGCAAATGATGCTAGCTACTACTTCCTCCGTTTCATATTATTTATCGTTTTAGCTCTTCTAGATTCATTTCTTTTGTTATGCATCTAGATATATATTATGTCTAGATACATAACAAAAGTGATGTATCTACAAAAGTTAGAATGACAAGTAGTATGAAACGAAAGGAGTAGCTATATAGATCACATTCATGGGAATGAAAGAAAGATTGCAGCTAATTAATTGACTGCACTCAATCAAATCTCAACTCTCTCTAAATGGAGATTATGGTTGGTGGAGTCCGACAGATAAACGATTCCTGACAACCACACCGCACCGTATCTTCTCTTCATTTGTTTTTGTTCACCACTGCAAAGCGAGTTAATTCAACTCTCTCTGCAAACGATCATCTAGTAGGCACTAATAATAAGCACAATCACATGGATCATCGCCCATAAATGAGCTCCAACAATTATAAGGACAATACGGTCATAGTTTTTTTAACGAATCGTACAAGATAGCATGTGTTTCATCGATATAGCAGAAAAAAATACAAGACTATAACCCTGGGAGATCATGACCAGGAAAAGGAACAGAAAGAAAAAAGAAACTACACTCACCCGGTCGGATTAGGACATCAACACGGGTTACCGCTATATGACTCTCACCGACCGATTGGATTGAGACTTCAACACAGCCAACGCCCAACAGCTCTACACTCGACAACAGCCAACACCTCTACCTTAGTGACTTCACCCGGTCGGATTGGGACGTCGACCGGGCCTCCACAACACCGTGACGGCAAAGCATCCGCCAGACTGACGGTGACCAAGCATTCACCAAGCAAACCCCAAGACAACAAAGCATCCATCACACAAATAGGGGGTCAAGCATCCACCCGAGGATCAAGCCTCCAACCTCAGCAGCACCAAAACTATCCGGTCGGATTAGGACATCGACCCGGGCCTTCATGAAATCCGCTAGGTCGGATTGAGACGTCGACACGAACCACCACACACCCACTACCACAAACTGAAACATCTCTTCTTCTATAGTCAATATGGTCATAGTTGCTTAGAGCATCTCCAAGAGTTTGCCAAATTTTACTTGGCAAATTTTGTGTTTTGCCAACTTTTAAAAAGATATGCCAAGTAAAACAAGAGCTCATCTCCAACATTTTGGTATAATTGACTTGCCAAATCCAGATCTAACTTACATCAGGAACCCTGAGAGAGAAACAAAATCATGTTATGTCTTTCCACCTTTTGAAAACTTACATCGGGAATCCCGAGATAGAAACAAAATTATTTTTAGGTCCTTCCACCTCTTCTGTTACAGAAGGGATGCGCTGCAGATGCTCGCGCGCATATATACGCGTGACGAGGGGAGGGATGTCAAGTTGCTATTGATATCAAGTTGTTTTGCCAAACTGTTAGAGGCTAATTTTTCATATTTTGTCAAAATTAAATAGATGCTAAGTTAAGATAGCAAACTGTTAGAGTTACTCTTAGCATGATGATGGGAATGTAGAATTAAACAAAAATGTACCATTCTAACGGATCGACTATATTATATATACATTGGATGCAAATCCTAACAGAACGCATGAAAAGTTCAGAATTTCAGATGAATTGCACTTTAATTTAGAATGAAATGAAATTGCCCAGATCAGCTTCGATCTTGCGTGCCGTAGTTTTGCTAGTATTGTCGATTTACTTTGAGGCGAGTAATGGCCACCGAGTTTCCTGCAGGTTGAAACAACAGAAAGGGCACGTAGTAAGCTGGAAAAACGTCGACGGACTAGCTGAAAATGTGTAGGCGCAGAAAAGGCGCCACAGTTCCTGACTTCCTGCCTACCTGCAGGAAACCACATGCACACAGTTCTTCGGTAGACTGAACGCAAGATTCAGAAATGCATGAGGGTACATGCATGACTGCATGTACTGTACCTGCCTCCAGTGGCGGAGGACGAAAAAAATTTAAGGTGGGGCGACGTCAAGTCGTCGATAACACATGTATATAGAAAATGGTTCGCTAGATGTATTGATAAAGTCAAGCACAAACTACTAACATTTAGAACATTAATAAATATAGAAAATACAAGCAAATTCAACTAACCATGTGACGATGAATGTTTATTGCCGCCTAGGCAATTGCATTTGCTAATCTTTCTTGCTTTGAAATGTTTTCTTGATCTTCTCAAGATCAATTCCTTTGAATATTTCCCGCTCAATGTAGCACACCAGTAAGTAATTAAGCCAAGCATTAGACATCTTGTTGCGCAATTCTGTTTTGATAATCTTCATAGCTGAAAAGACCCTTTCAACTGTTGCCGTTGCCACTGGTAGTATCAATGCCAACTCAATTAGACGATAAACTGATGGGAAAAGAGTATGACTTTCAAGTTCAACCATTTTTACAGCTAGGCTTGCCAGATCATGACAATCTCTAAAATCCTCAATTCTTCTCACATGAATAATAAATAACTCAAGTTGATCTTTTATACCCTTCTTTTTGGAATAGGAGAAATCATCAGAATATATCTCAGTAAGCCGAGCTAGCTTGTGCACATCAAATTTAGAGAATGAATCCCTCGGGTCAAGACAAGAAAAGCATAAAAGCAACTCTGAACTTGTCTCATTAAACCGATGATCAAACTCTGTGGTAATAGCATCTATAGCAGCATAGAAGGTGTCAACACGAAAATAATGGTCTTGAGTGATTCTGTTCTTGCCCCCCTTTCTTGATCTTCCAAATCTTGTTACTAATTCATTCATATTTGGTACTGGAATGTCATTTTCGCTGCAAAATTTTGTGGCCTCCTGTAATAGTGGCTCCCAACCATCATTCCTCAAATTCATCAAACGTGTTCTCACATCAATAACCAAAGACATGGCTTGAACAATATTCTGATCCTTCCTTTGCAAGACAAGAGAGAGTTCATTTGTGATCCGTAGGATTTGCAACATCATCTTCATGATGAACACAAAGCTAAAAGACTCCATAATTTCCACTAAACCTCCTGCCCTGCCTGGATTACGCTCTTCTTGATGCACAATTTGTAGAACTTCAATTACAGAATCCCACATTGATTCAATACGAAGTAATGTCTTATAATGAGAACCCCATCTTGTATCTCCAGGTCTAGCAATGGACATTGCTTGATTTTGACCTCTACCCGAGGAAATCTCTCCACTGCCCAACTTTCCTACAAGATTCTTACGATGCTTATCCAACAATAAATCATTCCTCTTGCAAGATGAAGTAGTGTTGTTCACAATCAAAGTCACATATTCAAAGAAATCCTCGATAGATGAACAACATCTTGAGAGGGAAACAACTACCAGTTGCAATTGATGAGCAAAGCAATGGATATAGAAAGCATATGGGTTGTCATCACGAATAAGCTTCTGAAGGCCATTAAATTCTCCTCTCATATTAGAAGCACCATCATACCCTTGCCCTCGCAGATTTGCAATGTGCAGCCCATGCTCACCAAGTACTTCAACAATTGCTGTCTTCAGTGCCTGTGAGGTAGTCTCTTTCACATGCTTAATACCTAAAAATCTTTCAACTACTTGTCCTTTCTTGTTCACAAACCTACAACATAGACATTGTAATATAATTAGATAATTTTATCAAAAAAATGAAAATATGATATAACCATTGAACCATATATGATCAATTACTTACCTCACAACCACGGCCATTTGTTCTTTGATAGATATATCGCGAGATTCATCTATAAGAATGGAGAAAAGACAACCTGCCATCTCTTCCTTTATTGCCTTAGTGACTTCTATTGCACAACACTCTGAAAGTTCTTTTTGAATTGTTGGGGAAGTCATCTTGGCATTTTTGGGACATGTTTCATCGAATGCAAGCTTTACTACTTCATTTCTTTCTTTATACCAATCAAGAAACTCTAGAAAATTCCCCTTATTCAAAGAAGCAAATGACTCATCGTGTCCACGGAATGGTTCACCTTGTAATGTGAGCAAACTAACAAGACCCAATGATGTATCCAACCGAGTTTCATATTTCATTTGTGCATCTTGTTTATGTTTGACAACCTTATGTCTCACACCTTTTCTTGGATCTTTGAAATCCTCATATGCTGTCCTACACTGATTATGGAGTATTCCAGCATGCTTTGGAAGCCCCAAATATGCATTCTTCCAATTGTTATACCCCAATGATGTAAATACATCATACCCAAATTTTTCATCCATTCGATCATGCTTGAAAAGATAACAATAAAAACAATAAGCCCTATCCTTCGCCACACTGTATTCAAGCCAACAATGTTCCTTGAACCAATTTTGTTGAAAGGATCTTTTAGTACTTGATTGTGGGAACTTATATCCAATTGGTTGAGTTGGACCCTTATCTATGAAAGCCCTTCTAACCTCAGATCTAATATTTATTGAAAATCGATCAATCGGTATACGAAGCCCCGGATCAGTGATGATGTGATCCGGATTGAACTGAGTTATAATACCTTCCCCATCAATTTCAGTCTCCTCTTCAACTTGTAACCTTACCATATTATTTTCCATCCTCTCTTCAACTGCATAAACAGCTTGTTCCCACTCAACTGAGTCGAAGCCATCGTCGAAGTCATCTTCGAAGTCATCTTCCATATTCTATTTTTAATTCCCTGTACATCAAATCAAAATGAAAAAAAATCAACCAAACAAAAGCCGCTGGAGGGCAAACAAGCGATGAGGCTTATATTTTTTACCCAGAATGTGATGAGGTGACGCAATCACGCAAACCGCCGAAGGCCGAACTCACGATCGTCTGGAGTCTTGTCGTCGTACGTTGTGGTTTGTGGATTTGTGGCAGCGGCGCAGCACGACAGCAGCTAGCACCTAGCAGATGGAATCGCCGAGAACAGGAACCGGCGGCCGGCGGAATTTGCAATTGGCAAATCGTGGATGCCTCTGGAGTCTTGGACCCTTGATTGATGCTGGATTGTTGCATTGCTGGACCTTCCCTGGAATACAAGTGCAGCCCACAGGCCCAAAATTCCACAAGCCCCAAGCCACAAAGATGAAAAGGCCCAAAAAGCCCAAACTAAAAAAACGATTCAGCCATTCAGGATTTCTATCGTCGTCTTCGTCTGAACGTTGCTGTTGCCGCCTCGCCGGTCTCCATGGCGGCCGCCGGCCAGAGCTAACCGGGGGTGGGGATTCGGCGCAGGGCCAAGGTAGGGCGAGCGCCCTACCTTGCCCTACCGAGCGCTCCGCCACTGCCTGCCTCGTCCTGAACCACGTACGCCCTCACCGAGAAGGTGCCGGAGTGCCGAGATAATGCTATTAGCTAGTACATAATTTAATTAGGCCCTCCAGCCAACACCTGATCATCGAGATCAACGGGCCGTGCTGCCACAGCTCGGATTATACAATTATATATATAAGTATATATATTATATATAACAAAGTTGTTGTCCGCGTTGGGGGTAGCTCTCTCCTGAGTCCAGGCGCTACGCGGCGTGGGTGAGACGCCACGAGGTGTGACCCATGCATCACCTTCTTCTCTCTACTAGGATCATGCCCGTGCGTTGCTACAGGCAAATTTAAATCCATCTATGAGCATTTGTCTAGTTGCCTTCAACAAAAAAAAATAATGTATGCATTGGATTAGCAATATGAATTCGACTTAGTTAACTATTAGCATTTACAAAACACACTCAATATACTTCAGATCACATATCCAAGGAGCATAAACAGTCAAGGTATCTTATCTATTAGATAAGTGATATCTTGAAATTAACATCAGTGTTCATTCAACAATGTTTTCCATGAGACCATGTCATAGTGGACTCTACACATGAAATGGATTATACCTCGAAACAACATTTCTGGATTTAGAAATGTAGTGGTTCGAATGATCTACCTAATAACAACTCTGACTGAATCTGTAGAAGAACCGGTTCACCTAATAACAACTCTGACTGAATCTGTAGAAGAACCGGTTCACCTGAACAAGGAGAACAAGACATTAGACATGTATGCATCATCCTTAGCCTGCAATAGACAAGTCATAGTGATGGTGAAATACTATCGATAAGTAACCAATAACCTCAAAGTAAAATATGTTTAAGAAAGGAATAGCACAAATCATGAATCCCAAATAGTTGTTCCCCACATATTAGTAGTTGCATTGCTGCACGAATTTTTAAGGCTACAAAGTGCTAGAGTTATGTCTCAGGTTATAACATTACACTGCAGTGCATAAAAGGAAATATAGAAAAGCACATTTGTGTGCCATGTCATCTGTATCTAGACTCATAGAGAAGATGTACTCTGCTTACCTGATAGGCTTCTGAACATGTGAGCACATAGTAGGCATGTTACATTTTCTAATATTGTCAACTGTACAATAGACTCATGCCATGCACAACCATGTTTCTTGATCTCTCACAGGAAATTCAGAAACACATAACAGTTTCTAGCATATGCCGGCCAGTGTACCAACTATGATGTGTGATCTAATTAACATGGTCAACTGAACACCTTTACATGAGCAGAGACTCTACGCTGGCTCGCCCCGCTGACAGAACTGTGGCTGATTATACCATATCCTTCTAGATTATGTTGCAATAGTGGTAGAGTAATGTTCATGAAACCAAAACAAATAGACAACACAGCTAATTGAATGAACGAATATGAATGCACATCAATGAGAAAGAATTCAAATGGTGATATTGTAAAATTTGAAATTCAGATAGACAGAGCGGCAATCTAGCACAAAAATGTGACATCAATCAAGTAGTGCAGTTTTAGTAAATTAGATCAAGGCAGAATGCAATAATTAGATCAAGCACTTCTTAAACAACCACGATCTCCATCAAAATTAGTAGCTCTACATTCATGTTTCATCTGAGAATATAGAAAAACAAATTAAAGTTGAGCGAACACTCTCAACACCATCAATTAGTTCAAAATCATTATAGCAAGCTGACTTGAATAAAAGAGTGCATAATATTCATTCTCGCTGATCGGAAGTGTTATTTCAGTAACTTTTTTATGCTAATACCTTACTAATAAACAAGTGCATAGAGTATTACTTCTCTTCATTTTTGCTTAGAGTAGAAAACCTAATCTTCACTACATTGTCACTTCTGTTGCAAGGAAACCAAAAAAAACATACATAAGCCATTACTCGTAGCTTGTAATTTTCATTTTACTCATTGTTTTACTTTGCAGAAAATAGTAAGGGTAATCCAGTACCAAGAGTCACCTCCACTTGTTCAAAAGAACTTTTTGAACCTGCATAACACCGACAAGAAAATTAGAGTGTATTGTTTGACACTTTAAGCTATACACCAAAAGAACAATTATGAGGATTACAACCATTAATCTTAGATAGAAAGGATAAAGAACTACCTACAAGAATACTAATATAATTATCATTTGTTTTTTCCTTTCCTCCCTATTTGTTCCTTGTACCACCTCCAAGCAAAAAAAAATGTGTACCTCCATTACCGTTTAGGAGTAAGAGGCAGAGAGTCATCTGTCAGAAAACTGTTATGTGATAAATTAGAAACAGTAACGAAAGAAACAACAAAGGACTGAACGAACTGAAACAAATATGACAATGTTTCCTGTCATCTATGCTAAAAAATCCCTGGAAAAGGTAATGGTAGTACAACACACAAATAGCATAGACATCATACACAAGCAAGTTACAGAAGAAGGCAACACCTAAAAATTTGAAATATCATTGCTCCTGTGGACAACTCTCCTGCAGTAACAGGGTGAAGGAGAGACTTTTATATCAACAAAAAGTCAAAGATATATAGTCAAGATCAAAGGTGCAATGACTCTAATCACAAAAAAGAATCTATTTGTTTTTTCATGTAAAACAATAGTCAAAACTTTTGTGAGAAAACACATGAAACTATTCAAATCCCTTCCTGGGCTCAGGTTGCCGACGCAATCGCTTACAAGCACATGTAATCACAGATCAGGCCAAGACAAATCAATTTGGGAACTTTGAACAAAAGGAGCAAAAGCAATAGAGGCCATGGTCAAGCAGAATAGATGGACGAATGCATTCCACTCCGATTCGGATGTTCTGATTTGAACATTATAGCTCCAATGCGACACACTGCTCCGGTGATATACTAATCAAGAAATGCTATCATCAAGTAAAAAAAATTACTGAAGGGAAAGCGTATCTTAATCCTTATCAGAAAATTTGTGTAAGTGATTATGCTATACCATGAGAGATCTTTGGAGAGCTTCTATGTTTTGTGTAGAACTGCTGGATGAGCGATCCATTGCATAAACCAGCATCCCACGTCACAAAGCCTGCAAAGTACCATTTTTCATTAGTCTTATTTCAATTGTGTAGATGCATGTCAAATTCAGAGAGGATAAGGCTGTCAGTCCATTTACACATGAAACCTCACGAAAATACATGTCTATTTAGTAGATTTTTGGGTCTATTGATGAACATAACATACCTGTCAGTTGGTCTAAAGAAGATCAGCAACAGCTTCAATGAGCATACGAACTGAAATCTCAGGTAACATTCAAGCCTCATGAGTGGCATTACTTCATCCCATATATGGAGGTCATCAGAGTAGTCATGTCCTGCAGCATACGGACAGTTAGAAATGATAGGAAATTTTTGCATGTGTTTTGATCTGGTTGTACATTTTCTACAAAGAATGATTTGTCCTCGCCGTTACTGATTTCCACCAGAATTAAACATCAGCATAAACATGTTGCTGACATACCGTGGCTCATTGAATGAGTTGCCAATGGTGAGGAGCCTGTGATTAGAGAGGTGCTAGAGGAGGGGCCCGAGATGGTTACGGGCACCTTGGAGTTCATACGCCGCCTCAGTTGCTTGCTTCCCGTATTGCCTCGCCTGCTTCCTGTATTGCCTCGCCGTGGCTGAAGTATCGACGAGCAGATCCTGCAACTTGGCCCGTGCTTGCGGAGGGAATCACGGACAGACGGCGGCTGGACGCGGAGGAGCATTCGTTGCGGATCAACGCCGTTGCCGCGCCGTTGACCCAGCGTTTCGTTGATCCGGAGACGCCGGAGAGGTGCGGCGGCAGCGTCGAAGCGGACGCTGCGATCTTCAGCACGAGGACGTTGTGCTTGGAGTAAACGATCTTACCCGCGTTCTCACCCTCCTTGACGACGGCGTCGAAGGCGACCTGCCGTGCGCGTTGACTGTGAGCGCGAGGATCTTTGACCCGCCCTTGTCGTCGCGGCGGCCCATGCCGAGCGGGTACTACGCGACGTGGATCTCCAGGAAGGCGCTGCCATCGCCGAAGTCCTCCGGCCCGCTTCCCGTACGGCGGGATGACCCTGGCGGCGGCCGCGGGCCTCGCCGCCGCGGACCCCTACGCCGACTCCCCGCAGTACCGCTCCTTGAACCAGGGTCGCTACTGTGGTCGTAGAAGGTGGACGCCCACGCCTTGGGTGCCGGGAGGAGGTAGCGGCGACAGTGACTTAGATCGACCAAGTGGCGGCTTGAAGGGTTGCCAGGGAGTGGATGATGGAGGGCGACGGCGGCTGTTAGGGTTTGACATGCGAGGGATTGGGAGGGCGCGGAGGCTCGGAAGGTGGCGGCGAGGGACAGGAGGTGCGGACGCGGGATTGGGGAGGGCGCGGAGGGTGGCGTCGAGGAATCGAGGGAGGGAGCGGAGGCGCAGAGGCGGGATTGGGGAGGACTCGGAGGTTGGCGTTGAGGAATCGAGGGAGGGAACGGAGGATGGGGTGGATAAGTTTTTTTTCTTTTGAACATGGACGCCTGGGATCGGGGAGGGGGGACGCGCGGAGAAGGGCGGACGCGCGGGGCGGACGTACGGAGGACCGGCAAAACGACGTACCAGCTTTTTTTCTCCGCTTCATACTTTTTAGGAGTAGAGATTTTCTTTTAACATGGACGCCTGGGATCGGGGAGGGGGGACGCGCGGAGAAGGGCGGACGCGCGGGGCGGACGTACGGAGGACCGACAAAACGACGTACCAGCTTTTTTTCTCCGCTTCATACTTTTTAGGAGTAGAGATATAAGTCTGGCCGCCCCTTGTGTCGTGGCCGTCTGCTCCACTCATCCCCACTTTCTTATTGAAATTTCTTCTGCATTGCGTTGCGTTGCGTTGCGACAGTCGTAGCTTCTCCTGATCAAGCTAGGCAGAGGAATGGGGATCAGACGGCGGCAGCAATGGCACGGCGCTGTCGCCGCGCTCGGCGTCGCGTGTGCGGCGGCAGTCATCGCCGTGGCAGCGGCCGACGGCCGGAATGCCTCGCTGCCGGCCGGAGCGGCGCCGCCGCCGCCGGAGGGGATGGGCGGCGTCCCGCGCCAGCAGCAGGCTGACGATGGCAAGGCGTACCACCACGTTTGGCCGGTAACGACGACGATATATAACTCACTTCCTTGCTACTTTGCCTCATTTGCTACGGACTTATTATTGCAAGGTTTAACTAGCTCGTTTGGACGTCCTACGACATGCATGTTTTGCTGATTTGGTTTGGTGAATTTCGCAGCCAATGGAACTTGGGTGGCGGATCGTGGTGGGGTCACTGATCGGCTTCTTCGGCGCGGCGTGCGGGAGCGTCGGCGGCGTCGGCGGCGGCGGCATCTTCGTGCCCATGCTGGCACTCATCATCGGCTTCGATCCCAAGTCATCCACTGCGATATCCAAGTGTACGTAAGCATCATTTACAAGACATGCGTATGCATCTCGATCATCTTGCATTGTGTGCACGATGCCAACGTGAGGAAGGCAGCGGTCTCATTTGGTTCGGCAGGACGCTACGTATATGTACATCATTCGCAGTTTAATTTAATTTGTTGCATGGAAATATGTAGGGATTATTGTTCATCAGCAAAGTCCAGATCTAGTAGTCGTACTACTGGTACTACCTACAAAATAACAACGTATAAAAAAACGTTTCCAAAAAAAAAGTTGATTTTTTTAATCTTATTGTGTGGAATAATAAAATGCAATAGGATCCATCAATTTGGTTCTAAATGTACGACGATGCAACCCCCATTTCCTTTTCCGGACGACGTGAATATATGACGTTCAGACAGTATCTTTTAGCCTGCTGCTACATCATATCTTCGGTCGCAAAATGTCAACTATTACCGACCCGAGGCATCCAGTTATCTGATACTATAATACTCTAAATAAGATGCTGTGCATTGAATTTTTGGTCAGGCATGATCATGGGAGGATCCGTTTCGACAGTCTACTACAACCTGAAGCTGAAGCACCCGACGTTGGACATGCCGCTGATCGACTACGACCTCGCCCTGCTCATGCAGCCGATGCTCATGCTTGGGGTCAGCATTGGTGTCATCTTCAATGTTATATTCCCCAACGGGTCTCCTCATAATCCTTTTCCTAGGTGCTTGTTGTTACTTAATTTATTCCTGGTACCTTCAAACGAATTGTATTATATAGTCACCAATTATTTACTTTGGCTGCATCTCCAAATTTTTGAGTAACAGTCACGTCAACAAAGGCATATCTTAAGGGAATTCAGACATGGAAGAAAGAGACCATAAAGAAAAGGGTAATAATGAGAACAGTGATGTTTTTATCTTTGCTCATGTCTCCTGTTTAGTTTTACTAATGGAACTACTTTTATCTCTGACAGGAGGTTGCAAAAAGACAGGAGCAAATATGTAAGAGATCAATAAACAAATTAGTTAATGTCTCACAAAATGAAAGGCTCGTTCTTACAGTAATTGTTTCCCCAACATTTCAGGTTAGGAACCAGAGCACACGGCAACAGTCATCCCTGCAGACGACGCAGAGGATGATGCAACAGAAATCCCTACAGGACCAGGTGCTGCACCTGCAGCTGAGAGAAAAATCCCATCAGACAAAGCAGTAAGCATCTGATAAAGATCATGTACTACATAAACACCTGCATCTTTTTTTTTCTGTAGCCATAATAAGAATTGTGAGATGGCAACTTTCCTAAATTTTCAGACATCATTTCTGAAGAACATTTACTGGAAGGAGTTTGGCCTCCTTGCATTCGTGTGGGTGGCCTTCCTTGGGCTTCAGATCACAAAGGTGAGCTTCAGCACAATGAGTCATATATCAACTGGTGGATAACATCAGTTATTTATACTGCAAATCTCAGAAATCTCCTCTGTTTCTATGATTTTGATATCTACAGAACTACGTTGCTTCTTGCTCCGTGTGGTATTGGATCTTGAACTCTCTACAGGTAACAAGATTCCGAATCGCAAAACCAATGCCGCCTTTGGTAGAAATTGCATATCTCCATATTACATGAAGAAGATTCCCTTGCACAACATGATTGATTCATCCAGAGGGTTTCATGCATATGCAGATCCCGGTGGCAGTAGGAGTGACCATGTACGAAGCGCGCGGGCTGATGACAGGGAAACGGGTGCTATCCTCGAAGGGGAGCAGCCAACAGCAGAGCAAGCTGAAGGTTCGGCAGCTATTCGTGTACTGCCTGTTCGGTGTCCTCGCGGGGCTCATCGGCGGCCTGCTGGGCATGGGCGGCGGCTTCATCATGGGTCCGCTCTTCCTGGAGCTCGGCGTCCCTCCGCAGGTCTCGAGCGCTACGGCCACGTTCACCATGATGTTCTCGTCGTCCATGTCCGTCGTCGAGTACTACCTCCTGCACCGGTTCCCGGTGCCCTACGGTATGTACGATCCGATTCGATCTCTTCCACACTTCTTTCCTCTGAATCGATCTTCTCTTGTTTGTTGCAATCTTGTATGGACGTTTGGGCACGAGAACTCAAGTTTCTGGCTTTAATTTGGCCACGAATTTTGTGTATCTCCAGCTGCTTACTTCGCGGCCGTGGCGTTCGTGGCGGCCCTCGTCGGGCAGTACTGCGTGAGGAAGCTGATCGCGTGGCTGGGCCGGGCGTCGCTCATCATCTTCATCCTGGCTTCCATGATCTTCCTCAGCGCGCTCACCCTCGGTACAGACTTCGCTGCTGCTGCCATCCTCTTCTCACCAGCCTGATGATTGCAAATTGACCAAAAATAAAACTCCCAGGCAGTGCCTGAATAAGTATTTTTTTTGCTGAAAACCATGCGTCGTTTTAATTTCTTTGTGATCGTCTGCAGGTGGTGTCGGCATCTCGAACATAGTGCACAGGATGGAGCGGCATCAGTACATGGGGTTCGAAAGCCTTTGCAATGTCTAGTGTAGGGAGCAAACATAGTGCACATGATTCACGGAGGAGAAAGATGTAATCCCAACAACGATTTCTTTTTACCACACATGTGTAGGAGACGCACACGTAGAAGTCAACATGTACATGCCAGCAGTATCACATGACATCTATCGTAGGTAGCTCCAGTTAGCTAACGTGCCGTTGTTGCATTTGCGTGGCAAGCACGTACATGTATACACAGGATTTAGCTGCATTCGACGACTCCTGTCCTTTATTGACAGGGACACCGACAGTGTATTTAAATTTGACGAGACATTAGAACCCGGATTTGATTTACTCTGATTTTCTTTCCCCCCTCTTGCTTGGTTGGACGGACTTACTCTGATTTTATTTTTCCAATGGACTTGACAGACAGTCGATCTCAAATAAAAATCAGATGGCCCATTGAGAGTCGATCAGATTCCAGCCCATTACACAGGCAGTCCAGAGAGCCAACTAAATTCTGAGGTGCAATGGTAGGACGGTCCAGTATTCCAGTGAGACGCTACCCATCAGGATTTAAATTCTGGTGTTCACACCTTTTCCTGAATTTATTCTGGGATTTTTCGGCGTTATGCATTAAGTGGTAAGCGACGTTCCCGTCGACGACGAGGCGCCAGTGGTGACTTCAGGAATCTCCAGATCTGTCAGTACTCAGTCCTTTGGAGGTACTCATAGGGGTAGAGTTTGCGTACGTGTGTTTATACGGGTGAGTGTGCGTGCGTGTTGTGAACGTCTGCATTGTACCGTGTATTTAAAAAAACTAAATTCTGAGGCCAGGACATAGCGGCACAAATGTGATTAGCAAAAATATATGGCCGGATGAAACATTTGCAGAAGTAATTAAGGGCATCAGCAATAGTTGTAGATAGCAGCTCTCTATAATGTTGTCCAAGAGAGTGTTAATAGACTATCCATTTAACAGACTTGCTATAGCATTTATTAGTGGGCCCCACATGTCATTATTTTTATACTCCATCTTCTTCTCCACCGCTCCTTCCCCATCTTCCCCTCTGCATCTCCCCTGCCTTTCCATCCCTCCTCCGGCGTCTCCTACCTCCACCTGCCTGCTGCTTCGGTGAATGCCGGTGGCCGCGTCGCTCTCTCCTCCCAGCACCGGTCACCGGCCATCTCCCGCTCTAGCCAACATGCGCCGAGTCCGCCCCTACCTCGCCTGCGCCGACCACCGGACTCTGCATCCGGTCTACCCCGGACGCGCTGCCCTTCCCCTGTGTCGGCCTCGCCTCACGCCGGTAGCCGCGTCCCCATCCTCCTCCTGACGGCGGCTCGTCTGGCTTCCTCCTCGCCGGTTGTCCGGCGCCAGCGCCCCGTCCTCCCGATGGCGGCTCATCCGGCCTCCTCCCCCTGTCTGTTTGCCTGCGCCTGCGCCCCGGCCTCCTCCCGCCGGTGGCTCGTCCAACCTCCTCCACTGGCGGTCTCGCCGGCTTGGCCGCGGCGCGCCCCGGTCCTCCTCCCCACAGCGGCTGCCAGCTAGAGCGGTGCGCTTCACTGCCCAACCTTACATTCTACCGCTGGGGACAGAGAAGGTGCATGGTGGGACCCACTGGACGTGTCAGAATCTGTGTAGCGTATGCCGCTGGCTGTAGCGCAGGCACATTCTCTCTCTTCAACTCTCTTTCCTATGTGGAGTGCTTATAGAGCCTAACGACCTCATTGCGGGTGCCCTAAGTAACTCCTTCCGCCCGTCTCAAATGGTGGCATGTGGCCTAACAAATCGCTGTTTCATGCGGCAATTGGCCCAACCGCCAAAGCAAACAGCGGTATGTGCTCTCGCGGGCAGTTTCTCCAACCGAGAATGTATTATGTGCTCCCGCAGCTTGTAGTACTCCCATACTCCCAACCTACAAATGCACATCTAACTGTACATCAAAATTAATCTAAATATATGTATAGATGTATCATATTTTCTTCTAGCATCATATAAGATTTGAGGATGAACAAAAATTGATGCATGAGGAAACACAAAAGAGAAATCAATGATTCAACAGTAACGGGTGCGGGTCCAAAGATGAACAGGCACAACCCGCAATATCAAGTACTGATTTCACTTTTTTCTATGGTCTTACACAGATTTTTGTTACATCTCAAATTTTTGTGTCAACATAAACATTTGCATCATCTATTCATGTATATTTTTGGTTGAATTTTACATCAATATTTTGGTTGGGTTTTTTGCGCAGGAGCACAGGAGTACATGATGAGGTGGGAGTACAGGATATGCCCTCTTCTCCAACCGTCGTGTTGCACACGCGTTTGTTTTATTGGACTTGTTGAGCCATCCACCCTATGAAATGGCAGTTGGCCCTCTTTCCTGCATTTGATTAGATTTTACATTTTCATTTTGTTTTGGCTGATTTTGATTTCAGTTTGACGATTACATAAGACGGTAAGATACATTTTAATTTAATTTATGTAGATATTAATTGAACATGAACTTCTCCTGGTTCATAAAATAATTGAACAAATATTGTCTTTGACATGCCTGGGAGTAGACAACACAACCACGACTATTAATAACTATCCTTGAACTATGTTATTTACGTACAACTAATCCATTACATCTATGTACATCTACGACCAGCACTGTATCTATTTGCTTGTAATACCACTACATCTAATGTCATCTAAGTACATCTAGTCAATATAGTTAAAATTGCATAATACCTAAAGCGAAACGGAGATCCGACAGAGCTTTGCTGTTTCTTCCACCCCCTCCACCCTGAAGGACCGAATAGGCGACCAAAGAGGGGGGAGTGAATGGGAGCCGATAAAAATTCTTCCCGAAGGTCGAACTCAGTCTATACCCTGATTGCCACTCCGAGTACTCGCACACGCCAAAGAGTCTCAAGACAAGGCACAAATAAGCCCACAAGAACAAGAGACAATCCAAGAAGCACACCACGGAAGCACAAGATAAGAATCAAAAGGACTTAGGCAACTCTGCGAAGTCCCTGGCGGACCGTCCGAGAGGACCAGGCGGACTGTCCGAGATGACGGCGCGGACCGTCCGTGAGGTCTAGGCGGACCGTCCGAAAACACCACCAGAACCTCCAGTAGCGCACCGAGAAAAATGGACCGTCCGTGATGGACCCGCGGACCATCCGCCTCGTCACGGACCGTCCGGCACTCTAGTACGGACCGTCCGCAAACTTCACGCACCAAAAATCAACCTACTCAACGGATCGAAAGAAAGGCACACAAGAACACGCGAAGAACAACAACTCTGCACGGGCCTCGCGGACCGTCCGCACGGGCCTCGCGGACCGTCCGCCAAGCACGAGCAGAACTGAAAACAGCTCGAGCTCGGGAGTCAACTCCACATTTCCATCACTGGATCTCCCAAATGGCTAGAGCTCTTGAGACAAGACTTTGGGGAGATGAGAAGCGTCACACAAGGAAGCTATGTCCCAAAAATCTCGACCTCTAACTCCTTAAATCACCGGGAATCGCGGATCACACGAACCACCACCATGAACTCGGGCTCCAACCAAAAACGCACGAAACGAAGGTGTTTCCCGGCGTTTGAGGGGTCAAGATCACACACAAATATGCACAAGGCATCCACCCATGATCCCCTCAAAGAAATCCGAGAAGAAACGTCCTCAAATCCACGAATCGAGCGAAGAACGAAAAACCCCAAAAATAGGCCCGAAAATAACACGAAAATCACAAAGGACTAGGAGATCACCGCAACGACGAATGCTTCCATACATCCAGAGGTCAGAGTCTATACAAGAATCTAGCCTAAGGAATACAGAGGGAAAAGAAGTAGTTCAGAGCAATCTACCGGGGGAGGAAACCCTAGAGTCCAAGAGAGAGAGATGCCATCCACCTCTCCGCTATTTATACGAAGTCCATCGGAGGGAGGTAAATAACCACGCTACCCCTACAACTTGAAATGAAGATACAACCCCTCAGGGGTACTTTGGTCAAGTCTTCATCGAGCGGACACGCTTCCACCGCAGCCTTGCTTAGCATCGACTCAAGCCCCGCGATCACACCACGTGCCTCCCGCTTCGAAGCTTCCCGAAGCTCCCGGATCACCGTCTCCGTCGCCTCGGGCCTCCGGGCTTGGTTTTGAGGCCCAAACCAAGAAATCGTACACCTGATGGTTTTGTGGGCAAACCAACAAATCCCGCGTGCAAGCTTCGGGCTCCATCCGCTACCTTGCACCGGCCCATGTTCACGACTTCAGCCTGCTAGTCTTGCACCGCACGGCTCGCACTTGACCCCATCGGCCACTGGGTCCATCGAACCAAGCCTACTTGCCACTCCATCACCCGAAGGCCGCCACGGCTAAGGCCTTTCGCGCTTGTTCTTCACCTGCACCGACACGAGTCAAGCCGCAACCTATACCTGCACACTTAGCCAAGCATCAATCCACACAACATTGTCAATCACTCATCACTAAGGAGTGACCCTCCACTGGTCCTCGGACACACCTTGTCCTCAATCTCCCCCTTGATGAGTGCATTGACAACACCCATAGAAATCACGATAGAGAAAAAGAAAAGAAAACAACCACGAACACAAACCTCCAAAGCAAGTGATCCAAAACCAAAGAACAAGCGAAAACAAGATCACTCGCCAAACCAAGTCTCAGCCCCCTAAGACAAGGGCAACGACTCAACACAGCCGAGACAAAACAAAGCTCACAAAGAGCACACCACAAAGCACAAAACTCAGGCAAACCAAAGGAGCTCCCCTGCACATATGCAAACTCCCCTGAGCAGATGCAACCTCTTCTCAATTTTTCTCCTCACATGCAACATCTCACAAATGCAAACCAATTTTCCACAAAATCTCCCAAAATGCATAACTTCTCCCCTTATCATACACATTCTCCCCCTTGTTGACAATGTATGAATCAAGATATCATGATGCTCTCCCCCTTGTTTTCTTGAAAAATGCATGTCAAAGCATATATACAATCTACCAAGCTTCTCAAATATACAAACAGCACAACAAAATGCTACACATGAAACATAGAGCAAGCCAAGTAGATATGGTGTAGTTAGCACATTACCATCAAGAAGGTAGAGACATATAAGCATGTGACATGACCAAAACCAATTTTAAGCAATTTTCACAAAGAAACATTCATCTCATGAGCAAGATCCTATCCATGGCAATTTGAGCACAAATACACTAGATCATCCAAAGTTTATGCAAGATCACGAATTCTCATCACAAGATCATTATAAATGCCCACAAGCTACTCAAGTCATGTTAAAGCCACCGAGCCATGTGTCTACTTCTTAAAATGAGACTTCTCATGGTAGACAGCATGCAACGGTTTAACACCCAAGATATGAATATCAAAATCATAAAAACATGATTAGGAGCTCATTTTCAAGCATAAGGCAATTCACACACCAATTTCATTTTCAAGTTTAAACATGGTACATGAAGTGCCTTTGCGGCAAAAAGAAGCTTATGCTCCTCCCCAAGCAAGCAAAAGGGCTAAACATTTACAATGACAAAAAGGTCTTTGACCCAAAGCAAAGAGAACATGATTCTCAAGCACAAACTAAACATGATATAGGCATTTAAGCACAAATTGAGCATAGGCAAGCATCTACTCATGAGAGACACAATTTTAGCATTTTCATCAAAAGAAAGCTATCTCAACATAAGTATATGGTAAAACCATCAAGAGCATAGCATTCACATCCACAATTTACCAAACATGCACATATCACACATATAGCACATCAGTGATCAATGTATATACAAGAAGCTCATTCCTAGCACAAGTGATCCAAAGATGGCTATCCTACCAGGTTTTGTACAGAAATTAAAATGCATGAATGCAATGCAACAAAATGAACCATATGACACATATATACATGAGAAGCTCCAAGACCCAGCTAGAAAGGAAAGCACACCCCAAGTTCACCCCGCAAGCGAGTGAAAGTGACTTGGTCAAGTGGTTCGGTGAAAATATCGGCTAGCTGATCTTGGGTAGGGACATAGGACAAAGATATGTTTCCCTTCTCAACATTGTCCCTCAGAAAGTGGTACCTCACTTCTATGTGTTTCGTTTTGGAGTGGAGGACAGGATTTTTGGCTACGCTTATGGCACTGGTGCTGTCACAGAAAAGTGGAACCTGGGAGCACTCCTCACCAAAATCACTCATGGTGTAGGTCATCCAAAGCAGCTGGGAACAACAACTAGCAGCAGCTACATACTCGGCCTCTGTAGTGGACTGGGCTACACTGGATTGCTTGCGAGATGACCAAGAAACCAAAGAAGAACCGAGAAACTGGCAACACCCAGAGGTAGACTTGCGGTCCAATCGACACCTAGCAAAATCAGCATCGGAGTAACCGTGAAGTCTGAGTGTCGAGGAGGCAGAATACCAAAGACCAAACTCAGGAGTGTAGTTCAAGTACCTGAAGATCCGTTTGACAGCCTGCCGATGTGAAGTCCTTGGTGAAGCCTGAAAACGAGCGCACAGACACACACTGAACTGTATGTCCAGCCTCGTCACCGTCAAGTAGAGGAGGGGGCTGATCATGCTCCGGTACTCCTTCTGGTCCACGGGTTCACCATCCTCGTCCGCGTCCAAAGCTGTAGTGGTACTCATCGGTGTAGTCAGCGGCTTGGAGTCGTTCATGCCAAACTTCTTCACCATGTCCCTGGTGTACTTCGCCTGATGTACAAACGTCCCGTCCTTGCACTGCTTGATCTGGAGTCCCAAGAAAAACTGCAGCTCACCCATCATGAACATCTCAAATTCCCTGCTCTTGTCATCTGCAAATCTGGCAACAAGATCATGAGAAGAGCCACCAAAGATTATGTCATCCACGTATATCTGAACAATCAAAAAGTCATTCTCATGCTTAAGGAGAAACAGGGTCTTATCAACTGTGTCCATCACAAACCCCTTACTCAGCAAAAACCCTCTCAACCTGCCATACCAAGCTCTCGGTGCCTGTTTCAACCCATAGAGCGCTCTCTGGAGTTTGTATACACGGTGTGGGTATTTCTCGCTCTCAAACCCCGGGGGTTGCCTCACATACACTTCTTCCTCTATCACCCCATTCAAGAAAGCACTCTTGACATCCATTTGGTACAACTTGAACCCTTTAGCCACGGCAAAGGCTAGAAGGATCCTAATTGCCTCCAAACGGGCCACAGGAGCAAATGTCTCCTCATAGTCTATGCCCTCTTTCTAGTTGAACCCCTCAGCCACCAACCTCGACTTGTTTCTCACAACCATCCCATTCTCACCCTCTTTGTTCTTCCACACCCACTTAGTACCTATGGGACGGTAATTTGGTGGCGGATCGACTAACACCCAGACTTGGTTTCTCTCAAAGTTCTCCAACTCCTCATGCATGGAATTCACCCAATTCTCGTCAAACAAAGCGTGTCGAATATCTTTGGGCTCAAACGACGCGACAAAAGCAGAATGAGCGAAATGAGAAGTGTTCCTTGACCTCGATCGTGTAGTGCGTTCATGGATGTCACCTATGATCGTCGTCGGTGGGTGATCAATCTATACACGCCGGGGAGCCTCTCGCCTGGACACAACCTCCCCCTCAGCAGCAGCCTCCACTCGAACAGCCTCAGTCGTAGTGGGTGTAGGGGATGGTCCATCCTCGATCGTCGTCGTAGTAGTGGAAGTAGCGTGTACACGATCAGCCACGGGAGCACCACCATCATCATCGTCGTCGTCTCCATCTCCATCCTTCTCATCCTCAAAGATCCTCGCTCCAATCTCCTCATCACCTGCACACTCAAAAGCAGAAGAGCTACATGGTTGTGTCTCGTCGAAGGTTACCTCGCAAGTCTCCATGATTCGGTTAGTATCAAGGTTGAGCACACGATATGCTCTAGAGTGAATCGCATAACCAAGGAAAATACCATTCGAACATCTAGACTCAAACTTATCCAATTTGCCCTTCTTCAGAATGAAACATTTGCAACCAAAAGCTCTAAAGTGACTCACCTTGGGTTGTCGGCCATGCATCAGCTCATAAGAGGTCTTCTTCTTAAAGGTACGAAGGAAGATGCGATTTGAGACATAGCAAGCGGTATTGACCGCCTCGTCCCAGTAACGCCTAGTAGTCCTATGCTCATCGAGCATCGTCCTGACCATCTCACAAAGGGTCCGGTTCTTCCTCTCCAGTACGCCATTCTGGCAAGCGACGTATGGAGAAGAGTACTGATGATCAAGACCAAGATCACTGCAAAAGGCATCGAAATGAGAGTTTTTAAACTCCGTGCCATTGTCACTGCGTATAGCTCGAATGGCATCACTATGTCTTTCATTCTTCAACCTCAAGATCAAGTCTCGAACAAAGCCAAATGTCTCACTCTTATCCTCCAAAAAGAAAACCCAAGAGTACCTCGAAAAATCATCAACAACCACAAGAACATACCACTTCCCACCCGCAGAGCGAACACGAGCTGGCCCAACTAAATCCATGTGCAACAGCTCACAAGGTCGCTCGGTCATGATAGCAGTCAGAGGGGCGTGAGAAGCAGCAACCATCTTTCCTTGCTGACAAGAAGCACAAACCAAATCCTTCTCGAATTTCAACTTAGGCAATCCTCGGACCAGATCAAGACCACTCAAGCGGGAAAGCAACTCAAAACTCAAGTGTCCCAACCTCCTATGCCATTTTCAAAGCTCAGCCGAAACGCCAGCAACAAAGCATCGAGGAGGACCAACAGACTGGGAAAAATCGGCACGAAAGATTTGACCCTCGGGGACGATCGTACAGACAAGATCGCCTCGAGAATCAAGCACACGAGAAGCACCCGACTTAAAACAAACCTCAAAACCTTCGTCCAGTAACTGAGATACTGACAACAGGTTAAAACCAAGTGACTTGACCAGGGCCACACTTCTTAAGGTCACCTTCCTACTCACCTTCACCATACCTTCAGCAAGCACTCGTCCTCTCTCATTGTCCCCGAAAGTGATGTACTCCCTCGTACTCACCGGGGTGAGGCTGGAGAACCACCCACGATCTCCGGTCATGTGTCTTGAGCAACCGGAGTTGATCAACCAAAAGTCCTCCAAGCCTCCCACCTGCAATCAAAAATGAGAACGAGAATGAGCAAGCGACTCAACACTGGGGTTAGTACCGAAAGAGTCAAACCAGTGTCGAGCCATTTGCTCAAAAGAAGGGTTAGCAAAGTCCATCCTACCGAAACCTCTAGGCGGAGCCCTCTCACGCCTACCACCAAAGGACCTGTCACGTCTCACTGGAGGAGTACACGCACCACGAGGGGGAAAACATGGCCCGTAGTCCATCTGAGACCCAAAGCTCCGATCGTGCCTCCCAAACTCATAACGGTCACGAGAAGGAGCACATCGAGCCAACTCACCACGCCTAAACCCAACACGCCTATCTCTCTGAGGAAAACCACCTCCACCTCCACGAGTGGGAACTGACCTCACAAACACCTCACCCCTAGGTAGAGGCTCTGTACGAGGCTCAGGCACACCACGAGCAAGGTGGTACCTGTCCTTGTTTGCCATCTCTCTAGCAAACCTCTCATCTCTCTTCCTCCTGAAACAGAATTCATCCTTATGCCCATCCCTCCCACAATACTCACAATGGAAGCGGATCGGCTGTGGCTTCTCTGTGGGCTTCTCAACAGCTTTCTCTCCTGACTTCCCACAAAAGACACTCCCCTGGGTGCTCACAAACTTGATGGGTTTTTTGTAGTTCTCAGACTTGTGGGGGGATACTGGTGGATCAGGTGTTGTGTCAAGATTGTTTCTGAGGTGGTTTGGCTTGGGTGCAAATTTGTTCATTGGTGTGGTATGTGGTGGGATAGGAATCTATCTGGCTTTCTCTTCTCCCTCACCACTCTTCTCACCACACTTGTCAGCTCCCAACGCCTGACCATCAAACCTCTTGAACTGAGCCAACATCAAACTCAATTGTGGCTCATGCCCAGACAACCACCCCATCATTTTTCTCAATTCATCATTTTCATCTTGCTGACGATCAACATAGTGTGCAAGTTCCATGTTTTTCAAAGCATGCATTTCACAGGTTGAACATGATGTAGGAAGAGGAGCTTTCAATGCCGCCTCAAGAGAAACAATTCTAGTGTGAGACTCATCTAGCCTAGCATGCAAAATAGGACATGAGGTACAAGCGCCCAACAAAGCTGGCCTAGACTTCAATTCATCACACTCAATCCTAATCACATCTAGTTTCTCCAAAGTAGAGGCATGCTTCTCCTTGAGAGCAGTCAAATCAGCAAGAAACACTGAGCAATCACCACAGTCAATCTCATCAGACACTACAGGAGCAGATTTCAAAGCACCTATCTCATTTCTAGCATCCACAAGCAAGGATTCAAGCTCGGCAATCTTATCCTTAGCATCACCCAACAAAGACCAAAATTCCCTCTTCTCCTTGTTGGTCTTTCTAAGCACATCATCACGGTTATCAAGCAACTCATTGAGCCTAGCGTTCTCCTCTAGCAAGAAGTTGGGATCTTGTCGTACCTCTTCATCGGAGTCGGAGTTCGAATCCGAGCTGTGCTTCCCACCCTTCTTGGAGTGCGCTATGCCGCAAAAGCCTCCTTGTGCGATGAAGCTCAAGCCGGTGAAGTTCTTGCCTGTGTGCCGCTTGTCCTTGCGCCTTTCTTGCTCTTCCTCACTGCTTGAGTTGGAAGAGGCATCGCTTGATGTGGAGTCGATGTCGCTTGCTCCGACAACCATCGCTCGAGCCGTCTTCTTCTTGTGGCCGCCACTCTTCTTGTGCCTTCTCTCGCCCTTGTCCTTGTGCTTGTCCTTGTAGTCATTCCGGGAGCGGTGCTTGTTGTAGTTGTGCTTGGGCTTGCCCTTGTAGTCGTTTTTTATCTCCATGACTTCAGGGCATTCGGCGATGAAGTGCCCGTGCTTCCCGCACCAATAGCACATCCCCGAGCTCCGCCTTGCATTCTTGTGGTTCTCGTACATCCGCCCAAACCTCTTGCTCAACAAGGCGAGATCATCCTCGCTCAGCACCTCAAAGTCCTCATCTGGCAAAGACACAAGACAAGACAAAGAGAAACCACCAGAGTTAGCGTTAGACCTTGATCCTGAGACAAGAGCCAAACTATGAGGATCAGCGGGGCTCTCGCTCTTGGCTCTCAAGCCACGATCAACCTCTGAAGACATGAGCTTAGAAAATAGCTCATCAAGCGTAAGCGTATCATACACGCTCGACTCCTCAATGGCCTCGACCTTGGCACTCCACACAGACCTATCCAGGGCATGCAAAAGCTTGATAGCTTGATCATGATCTGTGTATGGGAGCACTGTCACATTGGTCCTCATGTTGTTGACTATGCTAGTGAAGCGCTGGAACATAGCATCGGTCGACTCACCAGGGAGATGAGTGAAGTTCTCATACTCTCTCTGGTAAGTGGAAAACAAACGGGCTTGCACTTGGGCATTGCCAACATGAGCATTTCTCAACTTGAGCCATATCTTTCCGGCCACATTCTCTCCGTACACTCGCTCGAACTCCGAGTCACAGAGAGCACGGAACAAGTAATCAACGGCCTTGCTGTTGGCCTCAAACATGTCCCGCGATCCTGGAAACAGAAAGCTATCTGGAATGACATATTGAGGATTTTGAGTGACCTCCCAGATAAGAGTTCCCTTCCCTCGCAAAAACGCGCCCATGCGCCTCTCCCACATCGGGTAATTCTTGCCATTAAAGTGCGGAGGACCCGACCCCTTGCCATAATCGCCCATCTTTGGATCTTAGACTGGTTAGAATCAAGAAGATCTGTAACCGGCTCTGATACCAATTGAAGGACTGAATAGGCGACCAGAGAGGGGGGGAGTGAATGGGAGCTGATAAAAATTCTTCCCGAAGGTCGAACTCAGCCTATACCCCAATTGCCACTCCGAGTACTCGCACGCGCCAAAGAGTCTCAAGACAAGGCACAAACAAGCCCACAAGAACAAGAGACAATCTAAGAAGCACACCGCGGAAGCACAAGACAAGAATCAAAAGGACTTAGACAACTCTGCGAAGTCCCTGGCGGACCGTCCGAGAGGACCAAGCGGACTGTCCGCGATGACGGCACGGACCGTCCGTGAGGTCTAGGCGGACCGTTCGAAAACACCACCAGAACCTCCAGTAGCGCACCGAGACAAACGGACCGTCCGTGATGGACCCGCGGACCGTCCGCCTCGTCACGGACCGTCCGGCACTCTAGTACGGACCGTCCGCAAACTTCGCGCACCAAAAATCAACCTACTCAACGAATCGAAAGAAAGGCACACAAGAACACGCGAAGAACACGAAGAACAACAACTCTGCCAGGGCCTCGCGGACCGTCCGCACGGGCCTCGCGGACCGTCCGCCAAGCACGAACAGAACTGAAAACAGCTCGAGCTCGGGAGTCAACTCCACCTTTCCATCACCGGATCTCCCAAACGGCTAGAGCTCTTGAGACAAGACTTTGGGGAGATGAGAAGCGTCACACAAGGAAGCTATGCCCCAAAAATCTCGACCTCTAACTCCCTAAATCACCGGGAATCGCGGATCACACGAACCACCACCATGAACTCGGGCTCCAACCAAAAACGCACGAATCGAAGGTGTTTCCCGGCGTTTGAGGGGTCAAGATCACACACAAAGATGCACAAGGCATCCACCCATGATCCCCTCAAAGAAATCCGAGAAGAAACGTCCTCAAATCCACGAATCGAGCGAAGAACGAAAACCCCCAAAAATAGGCCCGAAAATAACACGAAAATCACAAAGGACTAGGAGATCACCGCAACGCCGAATGCTTCCATACATCCAGAGGTCAGAGTCTATACAAGAATCTAGCCTAAGGAATACAGAGGGAAAAGAAGTAGTTCAGAGCAATCTACCAGGGGAGGAAACCCTAGAGTCCAAGAGAGAGAGATGCCATCCACCTCTCCGCTATTTATACGAAGTCCATCGGAGGGAGGTAAATAACCACGCTACCCCTACAACTTGAAATGAAGATACAACCCCTCAGGGGTACTTTGGTCAAGTCTTCATCGAGCGGACACGCTTCCACCGCAGCCTTGCTTAGCATCGACTCAAGCCCCGCGATCACACCACGTGCCTCCCGCTTCGAAGCTTCCCGAAGCTCCCGGATCACCGTCTCCGTCGCCTCGGGCCTCCGGGCTTGGTTTTGAGGCCCAAACCAAGAAACCGTCCACCTGATGGTTTTGTGGGCAAACCAACAAACCCCGTGTGCAAGCTTCGGGCTCCATCTGCTATCTTGCACCGGCCCATGTTCACGACTTCAGCCTACTAGTCTTGCACCGCACGGCTTGCACTTGACCCCATCGGCCACCGGGTCCATCGAATCAAGCCTACTTGCCACTCCATCACCCGGAGGCCGCCTGGTCCTCTCGGACGGCTTGTTCTTCACCTTCACCGACACGAGTCAAGCCGCAACCTATACCTGCACACTTAGCCAAGCATCAGTCCACACAACGTTGTCAATCACTCATCACTAAGGAGCGACCCTCCACTGGTCCTCGAACACACCTAGTCCTCACACTCCACTCCTCTCCTTCTCCTCTCCCTCTTTCTTTTTTTTGAATTTTTATGGCATTTCTGACGGATTTCGAGCTTTTGTAGGAGAGGGATCCAAACCACCGTGTCAAATGGCGGTAGCGGGAGGAAATATCCGTTTCAAATGGCGGTTGAAGAAACCACCGTGTGAAATGACGGTTAACTACTAGGCCCAAGCGTCGACAACTAACCGACATTTTCATATGGCGGTTGTTCTGTGGGACTAACACAGGTAACTGTTGTTTCATACGGTGGTTGTAGGGTTGGGACCCACGTGCGGCAAGGGAATTGCCTCTGTCACCGTTTGAAATGTCGGTAGGGGTTTACTACTGCAAATGTTTCATGCGGTCATATATTTTTGCAAAAAGCGTTGAAGAATATAAAAAAAATTCCACAAATGTCATCTCAAGTGATGGGCTTGTGGTCTCAAAAACAAATGTTATGGGCTTGACCTTGTGCTCATTGCTTAATCCTTTTTCAAAACCAACAGCTAGCATGTTCAGTTGGCTGGTGGCTGGTGTTGATTTATTATGATAAAAAGCATTATTGGTTGGCTGGTGAATACTGATGACAGAAAAATACCGCCAGTTGGTGGCTGATAATCCAGACGAACGGAGCGCAAATAGGCACCGACTGGTACCTTTTTATATTCATAAATAATGAATAGACATAAGCAGGTCAATCCTCAAAGGTTGTCTTGGAAAGGAAAAAAAAACAACCACTACAACAGCCCAAATACGTTTAACTTTGAAGTGCAAATATCTTACCAAGATCTCAATTTGTAATTTTGTATACATACATCATGCTAATCATCTTCCAATTTTATGATTTTATCACATATCTGTTGCAAACTAATAGAAGTAGAAATGATAGAAAAAGGTAATTACAAAGAGAACCTGCACTTATATCTTAATTTTTGCACAAACAAAAGTACAAGACGCTTTTGATTATCTCCGTGCAGTGCTTTGCCCTTTTGTGTTTGTTATTATCGTAGAAGCGACAAAGATTCCATCCTTGAGGCCCTCGTAAAGCAAGTTCTGATGCTGTGGGCCTGTGGCAGTGTCGTGCAGCGGATTCGTGGACATCTCACCTTCTCCACAACACCTGTTGCGTGGGTGGTGCACTGGGAATGAGGCCCACCTAGGCAGCATGCAGGCAGGACAGCAACACATGGGCCAGCCCAGTATTGCTCCACCCTCCACAGTGTGTCACAACTCACCGAGCTCACAAGTGTTTGTTTGTGAGCCCAGATCACATCGCCTTCATTGTACTCGGATGGGAATTATTGTCTGTCCTTTGATTCTGCAAATGACAGCTATTTTTGTATGCTAGTGCATGTTGGAACTATTAAGCAATTATATAAACAGAGACCTTTTGTAGCAGCAAAAATACTTGGTCGATAGGAGCACAAGATATATTACATGTCAGCTAGCTCTTATCCTGGCCAAGAGAATGAATTGCGTTGCAACTTCTCAAGTTCCGATAGTTCGAAAAGATAAAACTCCTCAAGATCCTTGGACTGGAATTGACTGCATGTTGCAACCATCGTTTCTCACGGAGGAAAATGTAAAGAAAACTGAATAAACATTGTCGTTGTCCTGTGCAGTGACGGCAACGCATGCAGGACGAAAGCTCTGACGGTTCTGTTTGCACCTTCAAGTTTGCTCTTCCCGACCACAAACCCGAGCACTTTTCCTTCTCGTGGTGCGAGGTGTTTTGAATTTCACTTGCACTTTTTGTTTTATCCGGTGCTGCGGTTCTGTGCACGCACGTACATCACCACAATTCAAATTCAATTTGCAGCCACCCATGTTCCAGAATGGTGTGCTGGTGGTTCAGGCAGCCGGGAACCAAGAACCTGAAAGGTTATCAGCAGGCCCGGCCCTGTAGTTATAGCAGGCGGGGCAGCCGCCCAGGGCCCCCAAATCGCAGGGCCCCCAATCAAGTATGCACTTCGCATTAGCGATGAAAACGGACGGGTTAAATCCCGCCCCGTGTTCTACATTTGACCCGGTCGTTTTCGCATTCTCGGAAAAATCCGGAAACGGGGCGGATACCGGGTCGGGGCTGTTCGGGAGCGGGGCGGAAACGGGGAAGCGTCCACCCCGCCCGTATCCTCGGGATCCCGTATACGGCCGGGAATATCCCGTATTTGACCCGGATGCATTTAACTCGGACAAAGGCCAAAACCATACACATTAACACATAAGGCCCAGCCGGCCAGCCCAGCAGCCCACATCTAAACCCTACCGGCGTCTTATCCTCGAATCGATTCCCCTGCTCCTCTCAGGCTCTCACTTCACACGGTGCGGCACCAGGTCAGAGACCAGGCGGCGCCGCTGCCACCCGCGCCACGCGCCCCCGCCCCGGCCGCCCGCACAACCGCCCGCAGCCACACCACGCGCCGCCGCCCGCACCACGCGCCGCCGCCTGCAGCCCCGCGCCGCCTCGCCCGCAGCCCTGCGCCGCCGTATCTGGCGGTCGGTCTTCGATCTGCCGTATCTGGAGGCCACCAGCAGTGCGGGCTGGTCTGGAGGCGATGTCGCGCCAAGGAGAAGGAGATCACCAGTCGAGCTCGTTGCCACCGCCGCCGGAGAAGCACCTAGGTTTGGCGAGCTTCTTGTTGTCACCACCACAAATCCCACCATCAAGTTCTGTGAAAGGCAGCACTACAGGATCCATTGCAGGTATGTGGTAGCAGTAATTTTACATTCTATTTCTAGTTTCTAGCAGCAGGAGATTCAATCATTCAAGGGCTAAGGATACTAGGATAGGAGAATATCAAGTATCAGTTTGCATTGCAGTAACTTTGAAATTTCATTCTTTGGCAGGATCAAAGAGAAAAGCAATTGATGGTGGTACTAGTGGCAGTGTTACACCGTCTTCATCGGCAGTGAAGGTTGCTGTGGCAAGTGATCAATTTTATGCAACCTCTAGGCCTTCATCTAGTAGTGTGAATGAATGCAGCAGCCAAGCAGATCCACTAGTCGAAAATGAAGATAGTGAACTTGATAACTTCTTAGCTGGTTGGAAGAATAATACAGTTGAAAATGAGTTGGATAAATATATGGCAGATGACCTTTTGCAGCAGAATCCATTTGATATCTTAGCATATTGGAAGAACAATACAGAGAAATATCCTGTTCTTGCACAAATTGCTCGAGATATGATGTCCATACAAGTGTCAACTGTTGCTTCGGAGTCTGCATTTAGTGGTGCTTGCCGAATTGTTGATCCTTATCGTAATCGTCTTGATCCTGAGATGGTACAAGCATTAGTATGCACTAAGGATTGGTTAAATGCAGCCAGAAAAGGTACTAATCTAAGTAGCTGCTCAATTGGAATTGTTCATTTCAACCATCTCTAAGCATTATTTGTTTACTGATACATGTATCTTGCATTGAATTTTTAGATTCTAAATATATTCCATCAATTGTGGCTGATCTGACACCTCCAGAAACCATGTCGCCCTCTCCTAGTGGGCCATTGAATGATAAGGTATGTATGTGTACAGTACAGACAGCTCAATAATGTCTTGAAAAATGATCATATATTCATATTTGTCTTGTAATATTGTAGGATGAGGATGTGGAAACTGATTCAGACCATATGGATGATGTGGAGTGAGCTGTGATTCTGTGAAGACTTGATGCCATGATGAATCAAAATTGTTGATTTGTGGAGTGCATTTTGTTGTGAGTGTTGAACTTAATGTCTTCATGTGTTGTGGTTGTCACTTATCAGTATGTGAGTCTGTGGACTTGTCACTTGTGTTGTGGTTGGTGGTTGCTATCACTATCAGTTTGTCTCATTGTCTGTTACTCTGTTTGTGGACTTGTACAGTTGTACTCTTGTAGTTGTGAGTTGGCTGGCAGGTTATGCCGTTGGCCCGTTGCACTATGTCTGATTGTCAATTTATCTTTGTGTGATACTATTCTATGAGTATGGACTGTAAACATTGGTGCTCTGATAGGGGTCTTGAGTACTTAAGTTCCCGACTTAAGTTATCCGTTCCCGCCCGTTTCCGATGATTTTCCGTCCGCATTGGTTCGTTTCCGCACACCCGCTTATCCCGATCCCGCTCCCGTTCCCGAGTGTTTCCGACCCGGCCCCGTTTCCGGTGAGAAAATGCGGGAGCGGAAATGGGAAAGGGTTTATCCCGCCCGTTTCCGTCCGTTTTCATCGCTACTTTGCATATATGCTAAGGCTAGAAGAACTGTGAATAGCGATTTGCTGTTAAAAAAAGTGTTGGCAACGTTAGCCCATAAACACATTTGATCATTGAGGCCCATCCATCTTCCTAGTCCTAGCGTTAGCGTACCCTTGAAGCTTTGGCACCTGGCAACGACCTGCGCCGCTGTGCCCCTGCCGTTGGCCTCCTCGCTCCTCTACAACTCCCCCCGCAGACTGCAGTCCGCATGATCTCGACCGCATCCAAATCGATTCAGCGTGCCGCGTGTGTGATTGACTGATTGTAAACTGCCTCACGCCCTCGCCAGCTCGCCCTGTCCGATTGATATCCCGGCCCTAATTAAGGTCTAACCCCAAGATGAAGAGGACTTGAAGGTAAGAAGGATCGATCCCAATTCCCTTTTTTTCTCTGCACAATCTCAATCTACTAAGTATTACCATCCAGCTGTTTGTATATTTCCAATTGCAAGTTAGACTTTTGATGTACTGATATACCACTGTTTTCACCATATGGGGATGGTTACTAGGGGCCTCCATTTTTTGTTTCACCCCGGGCCCCAAAAAAACGCAGGACCGGCCCTGGTTATCAGCAAGAAGCAGCAGCTTGTGGTGTAGAGATCTTTGACATGCATGTCTTGGAGTCGTTTGTCCCTTGCAGCTATAGAAGCTAGGGTTGCTGTTGCTTGTGCTTGTGTTTCCAGGTTTTTGACCCGTGCATTGAATTGCATATTTGCATCGATCGCCTGCATGCGAAGACAAGAAAAAAAATGGAATTATATATTTACCGTCCACTTCATGCATTGTTCTCTAGTCGTATAGCGCGATAGCACCATGATGGCATTTGACAGTGACCCCGGCCTTAAACCAAATTAAGGTACCACGGAATCCGTCGTCACCTCCATCACGCTCTCTCTGAAATAATGATTCTGCTTTCTGCATGCATCATCATCCTGGGGCAAAAGAAGAAGAAGAAGAGAAGAAAATGGTGGTTATATATGCATGCCGCGCCGCCTAAGCAAAGTGCACGTGATGGTTGATTATATATGCCTGCGACTAATTAATGTTGCTAATTAACACCGGTGGATTGGGGGCGGAACTAGCTAGGCATGCACGTTTGCTCGGTATCAACTGACACCTGAAGATTTTTAGAAAATCAGTGGGAAAGTAACTAGTGTTAGTTAATGTGGTACTCCCTCGTATCAAAAATACTTGTTGTTATTGACTTTTTTATACAAGTTTGATTATTCGTCTTATTTAAAAAATTATGCAAGTATCATTTATTTTGTTTGCTAAATACTTTATTATTGTTTGTATTTTAATCTTGACTTAATCTTTTACATGTTTGTAATAATTTTTTAAATAAGACGAATAGTCCGAAAAATTAATAACGACAAATATTTCGATACGGAGGGAGTATATGCATGTGGAGTAACTTAACAAGGCACTGACAACTGCCATCCAGTCCGCGGCGTGGTCCGCGCGCGGTGGTGCTGCCACCGTACGGGCGCCATGCATTCTAATCTACTCCCTCTGTCCCTTATTGATGGTCGTCCGGGAAGCGTGTCTGTGAGGGGAAACACTGTTCTTTGGCGACCAACAAAAAGGGACGGAGGGAGTAGCTCCACGCCCCCAATGCAAGGATGGAAGCAGATTGGATCTAGCACAGCGATGACGAAGATCCATGTGGTTATTAACTAATGAGCAGCTAGCTGCAGGTCTGGCCGTATGCTCACCATTAATCCATGCCGGCCGGCGGGAGTCAGCAGCAGATCGATCTTGCCAAGTCTGTATTATATTATTGTAAATGCACATGCTACTCGGTACTCCACTGTCTAGTGCTTACCAGTACTGAGACGCATGGGATGCCCAGGCCCGGTCCTAGGGGGGGCGGCCGGGGCGCTCGCCCCAGGCCCAAAAATTAGATGGCCCCTAATACCGTTGTTAAATATATGACACCGTTGACTTTTTACTCCAACATTGACCACTAATATATATTGAATAAATTAGTTAACTAAAGTAAAATGTATATCATTATATCTATTATCCGATGTACTTTAGATTTAACTTGTTGGTTTATCGATTTGCAAAAAAAATTGTAGAAAAGACGAATGGTTAAACGAACGAAAAAAAGTTAATGTGTCATATATTTAAGAACGGAGGTAGTATTACGTAGGGTCAGTCTCAAAGTAAAAAGGTATTACGTAACCTGGGAGCCAGGAGGCTGGGAACCGTCGCATCGCCGCCAGAACCTGGGAGGCCGCTGGGAACCGCGTGCCGCGTCGCATCGCCTCGCCGCCGTTCCGACTCCGCCGCAGTCCTCTCAACTCCCGTGTCCCGTCCCTGTTTGATCACGCGTGAGCACTCACAGAGACAGAGGGCCCGGCGGCGGCGGAGAGGTGCCAGATCAAAATGATTTTTCAATGTTTCTTCTCTCAGTGTTTCTTGATTCCTGATATGATCGCCTATAAATCTATAATCATCTTCCGATTCTTCTCTCATGCAGTCAGGGACTCAGCAGCGGTCTCATCACCAGTCATCCCTCATACTTGTTCGGCACCACACTTCGGATCAGCAAGGTACTACAATTCATATGAATATTGCTTTTGCATTCAGTTAATTACTTGTTAGTATCTATTAAAAAAATGTGTGCAGCCCTGAATGTGTGTATACTACCAATGACTAGTATTAGTAGTATTACCGTTTTCATATAAAAAGGTCCAAAATTTTGCGTCAAATACGTAGGACCGGCACTGGGGATGCCTCTGCATGATATGGAAGCTCAGATCTCCGCAGCCAGCTGCGTCGTCACACGTACAGCCTGTATGCCTGTGTGTGTACCCGGTCTTCAGTGTTCTGTTTTCATACAGCGTCATTCAAGTGCATTATATATATGCATCTTCTATTTCTCCTTGGAAAAACAATGTAAATGTCATTTTCACAGAGAGCTGATACGACTGAGCTTTTCTTCTTGTTCTTTCGTTTTCTTGTCTCAAAACGTGTCATGGACTCGTCGTATTTCATTAAGATGGAGAGAAGATCTGCACGGAACATTTGGTTTGGTGGTGGAGATAAGATCGAGCCAGCAAGTAAGGATTGCTGGTGCAATGCACGCCATTCTCGTGTTTCTTCAAGTTCAGTAACTCAGATATAAGACCGACCTCAGATCAGAGATCGGTTATCTCTGATGATCTGCATAATTTATTCTCATTTATTTGAATCGATCCTGCTGCCCAGGCGTGCATGATCTTCTCTTCTCTGGAGCAGTTGTATGTGACCTCCCCCACTGACTCCGTGATGCACTGATGCCGGATTAAGCTTTGGGATGAAAGCATGTTTCTTTTTCTTAAAAAAAATGCCCTCCTGCTAATCCCGGAGGTATGGTCTTTGGGCTCTTTTACGGTGGACCCCACCACCGTGGTGGTATGCAGTATATGACTAATTTTTGTAAGGATAAATAGGTAATTTTTGTAACATCAAGCCAAGAAACAAATTTCGTTTATGCCACCAAAAAAATTTTGAACGATTTTTTTCAAAAAAAAATTGTTTTTGAATTTTTTGAATTTTGAAATCAAAATTTTTGTTTTTGAAATTTGAAAAACATTTGACCATACCACCAGAGTGAAATGAAAAATTTTGAAAAAAATCGTTTTTGAAATTTAAAATGAAATTTTTTATTTTTGAAATTTGAAAACAAATTTAAAATGAAATTGCAAAAAATCGTTTTTGAAATAAAATTTCCGTTTTAGAAAAATTTGAAAAAATCATTTTTGAAATTTGAAATGAAAATTTTTGTTTGAATTTTGGAAAAAAAATTGGCCATACCACGAGAGGAAAATGAAAAAAGTTGAAATGAAAAAATCATATATTTCGTTTATACTACCGAGAAAAAACTACCAACAATACCCCCATACCACCATACCACCTATGTATACCAGCCCATACCACTAGTGCTGGTGGTATACAATTAATCTCAACCGTCAGATCCTTTCGTACTGGTCCTTTTCTAATAGTGGTATGAGGTGGTATGGTCCACCGTAAAAAGCCCCATGGTCTTTTTGGCGGCTTGTAACGTGAGTGCCCTTTAATTTCCGAAAGTGCTTGCCGATTGGAAAGATGCAGTCTTTCCAATCGATATGTGTAACGATCCGGGTTTTCAAACGAGGGAAAACCCGTCATTCTGTCTCGCGATAGTCTCTGGATCAGATGCTATCACGCACAGACATCCATCACAGATAAATATCACAACCATACAACGAAATAAATCATCAGAGTACGAATATAATCTTATTATTACATGTCCTGAATAATCAGAGTACATCAATACACGTCTCTTGGCGGAATAACATGAATAAGAGCCTACGCAGCGGTAGCTAGCTTCCAGAGGTGTCTCCATCTTTATTCTTCTCCCACAGGCATCCTTGAGCGAAGCGACGTGCCCCTCAGTCGTACCATCCGTCAGCGTTGTTGTCGAAGTCTGACTCGTACCCTGCAAGCTCAGGGGCTATCCCCAAGGTTCGGGATAGGTCCACGTCACCAACCGTATGCAAGCTTTAAGTGGCCTACTTCTAAAGGTAAAGAGAGGAACAAGGTAGAGGCTGGGTTTCCTAAGCAGCAACAGCATCAATATAAAGTAGAATATCATCTCCAATTCCCACTAATTCCCACATCTCTCAACCACAAACGGTTACACCTGGATACCCAGATCACCGTCACCAGCACCTATCTCCAGCTAGGATCGGTGCGAGAACTCCCACTCCTCGCACCTCAATGGTTGCACCCGGATCCGCGAGGCAAAGGGAGCAACTCTCCTCTCCCCGAATACAACCACGGCTCACCATACACTCTCATCCTATAAGGGGGAGGTAGAAATCCCAAAACGTAAGAGTCGGAGTAAACAACGGGTATGTCCATAACCGAGGACGCGGCTATACGTATAGATCTAAACTCTGCAGAGCGTGTACACCAGTACCCAACTCGGAATAGCACTCGGACGGTGTACGGCCGACCGAGCCTACCCAACCGAACGAGCACCTAGGAGTTATGATTCCATCCTGCATCCGGGTCTCGATGCGGTCCCTCGCAAAGGACCACCCCAGAACTGTGAACATGCCCCCGTGTGGCCACACGGGGAGCGCCGCAAAGGGAAGGGACTTCACCCTACACCCTCTCACTGATACCCTCTATCCTACTAGCAGGTATGGTATCGCACTTGCTAGGGTCGAAACGGCCATATCCCCACTCTCAGCGAGGTGGTGTGTACGAAAGTCCTGTGGAACAAAGCGACCCACTCGGTTTCAGACCGGGGCGAGCTCCTATCGTCCAAGTCATCACAAAAACCCCAACACCTGTGCTCCTAAAACAGTGTACCCGCCATAGGTACCAAACTGGGAATCGCCCGAGAAGACGAACCCTGGCCCCCGATCCCGGATCGGGTTGTCTTGAGCTCACCCCCGTCAAGTATCCCAAAAACTCCTTCTCCTGCCGGTTTTGCCCCACACACGCCAAGAAACTACCACATAGTCCCAACACATGCACAGCAAGCTCAGCGTATCATCACGCGTAAATAAAGTAGTAGTAGTAGGTCAATCAAGGACAAGGTATAAAAAAAGGGTAGTGCAAGGGTTTCATCATAATCATCATCATGCATAATTAAAGCGCTAGCAGTTCTAAAGCAATGCCTAATGGGCATTCAAAGTAGGTCGGGCGTGAACCTGGGAGCGGGTAGTCGTCGTAGCCGAGGTCGTCGTCGTAGTCCTGGACTCCTGGTTCAGCTCTCCGGCTCCGGCGGCTCCTAGATTCGTAATAACATAAATAAACTCGGCTGCTATTTGCAATAACTCCAAGAGGAAGAACAAATAAGACCCAAAAAGAGGCAAACTCTAGCCTAGTGTGGAGTTTGGAATTTTAGAAGATTTCCAGAAAAGGTTTTGTATTTTTCAGAGTTAAAACGGATTTATTACGAATTTTCAAAGAGAAAATACATTTCTGAAAATAAAATACGCATATACAATATGGCAGACTTTAGGCTAGCTCTAGGCTATCTCCAGCTGACTCTACCTGAGCTAAACGCCAGCTACAGGCTAGCTCCTGCTGGCCACGTGGCTGCCACGGCGTGGCTCTAGGCCAGCGTCAACAGATGTGGCCGCCCGCGTGGCGTGCTGGTGTGGCGCGGCGCGGAGGGTCCCGGGCGATCTGCTGCGGCGCGTCGCGGTGTGGCCCAGCGGGTGGGTTGGCCATGGTTGGCCAGCCGCATGGAATCCAACCGGATCTTCTGTGATCACCCGTGCGTGTGGGCGGCTGTGTGAGCAAAAGCCCTAGGGGTTTTGGCCGGTGCTGGCGGCTGTTCGACGGAATGCCACAGAGGGACTCCGGCGCGGCAAGGCTCGCCGACGGTGAGGGGTGTCCGGCGCAGGGCAACAGAAGACAGGATTCGACTTGGGAGACCCTCGCGCATCAATTCATGCCAAGAAAGGCCGGACCTTGGCCGGAGTGAAGCTCGACGGCGTCGGTGCGGCGATGGGCGCGGTGGCGCAGTGCGGTGAAGGCCGGCGTGGGCGCGTGGGTGCGCCGGCGTGCCGGTCGTGCTCGTGTGCGTGCTGGTGAAAGCAGGGAAACCCCAAAAGCCGGGGTTTTGCTCCCTGCCCGTGTGCACGAGGTTGGCCCTTAGGCCCGGCGGCGCCATGGGTGGCGCGCGCGGCGGCGGGGCGCACGGGCTCCAGGGCTGGTTCGCTGGTGAGCGCACACAGGTGCGTGCGTGCGCGGCCGGAAGAAGGTTCACGTCGCACCTAAAGGCATCGCCTTTTCTACCCCCCTGCGCGTGCGTGCACCGAGGTGCAAGCCGGCGGCGTAGCCGCGTCGGCGCAACGGCAGGGCGGTAAGGTGCGACGGCGACGTGCGTGACCAGGAATCAAGGAAGAGAGCGGAGGCGAGCGCGCGCGTCGACGGCAGCGGTACCTGCAAACGAACGGCACGGTTCGAAGACCGGCATCACGTGCGACGGCAGTCTGCGCGGCGGCGCGGTGCGTCGAGGGCAGGCGCGGCTCGTTCCCCCTCGGCACGAAGGCCGGGTCCACAACGGAGGAGAGTGGGAGCTTCGCCTCACCTTGGTGACCACTGGTCGACGTGTAGGTGTTGGGGAAGAGGGCCGGAGCAGGATCGTCAGCGGCGAGGGAAGAAGAGCGGCGCGGAGCAGAGGAAGCAGAGGCGTCGCGGTTCGTGGATTCTCGGCGACCAGGAGCTCCACGGGCGGCCTCCAGTCTTCACGGCGGCGGCGGCGAGCCCACGGACGGCCTCCGGTGCTCCTCCTCCTCTCCCCCCTTCTTCTCCTCCGGCGCAACCGGGTTGTGTGGACAGGGGAAAATCCCCAAGGTGGCTAGGGTTGGGAACTCCGGGGGCTGCGGCGGTGGCCTTTATATAGGGTAAGGTGAGGCGGCGGGACACGTGGACGGCTTGGATGCAAAGGGGGTGCGCGGACGGCATCCCCGGGGCGGCCATGGGAGGTCCCCGGCGAGCTCCGACCGCTTTGGTGCGGGCGTCAGCAAAAGAGAGGAAAAGAGAAGGAGGTGACGCTGGCGGCTGGGCCCCTCACGCCTGCGTCACGGCGGCGTGGTTGGTGGGAGACGGGTCGGCTGCTCGAGTGGGCCGCGGGAAAGTGCAGGGGCGTTAGGTGGGCTCGGAAAAAGGTTTAGGGGTCTCTGGTGGACTTCTGCTGCTGGTCTTGAGGCCCAAACAAGGTTTGGAACACCTCCCCTTTTTCCTTTAACCTAAACTCTAATTCTATTTTTGATTCAAATTTGAATTAGAGTTCAAATTTGAATCTCACTCAAATAAATTCAAATAAAAACCAAATAAACTTCAAAGTTCTCATACTAGCATTTTATATTTCCTAGAAATTTTTAATTAGCTCAAAAATAAATCTAGGAATTTAGGAGAGAAATAGAAGACATCCTTATTTAATTTATCAAGCACTCAAACAATTCACCAAAAAATTTTAAATCCTCATTTTCACAATTAACAATCCGTAATAAAATTGCGGGATGTTACAATATGATCCTGCCATGATCTCTGATGATCTGCATAACTTATTATTCTCGTTTATTTGAATCGATATGATCCTGCCGGGCGTGCATCATCTTCTCTTCTCTGGAGCAGTTGTATATATGTGAGCTTTGGGATCAAGACTAACCTATAGCATGTTTTCTTTTCTTAAACAATTGAGGTAGCTGTTCCTGGTCTTTTAGTTTGGGGCTTGCAACGTGAGTGCGCTTTCCTAAAGTGCTTGCGGATTATTGGAAGATGCGTCTTTTCGTTATTGTCTGGCCGGCCTAATGATTGTGTTCATGGTGGTCCCTTAGCTATAGCCTGTTGACTGTTGTGTGCATGTAGAATTTCATATACAAATATTACAGCTGCTGCTATGTTGCAAGACAATAAAATGTCCACATGCTCTCGCTCGGTCAAAAAGCATTGTGCCAAATAGAGGGACAAAAATAAGGATTATGTTTTTTTGCTTTTATTCACAATATAAACAAAACACTTTTTTCCACTTGTATTCCGCTATTTTTTTTTCTCGAATACGCAGGAGAGTTGCGCAGCATTGTATTAAGAAGAAAAATTTGTATCCCTCTATTTGTACTTAAAAAAACTCCATATTCAGTTCTCTACATATAGTAGTAAACTAAACTCTGTGCACTGATTATTCCTCATCAGATTGCTTAGCAGTAAATCAGCTTTCCAGCGCGATCCTGCACTCCTGCAGTCCTGCTGTATTAGGTGCAGGGCCGTAGTATAAGCACGCGGCATGTCTGTGATTTTCTGTGCATGCGCGCGTGAGCGAGATGTGCACATGCATGGAGTGGAGGCTGCTCAGTGCTCACACTGCTCCTGGCACCATCATGCCGTGTGCATAGACACGAGGAATATCGATCGTCCTCTGGCCTGCATCTTGCAAAGGCTCTGCCACTGATGACTGATGATGATGCCCTAGTCCTCCAATTTGTATGCACTTTGTCGCCTGACTGATGCATATGGTGTGTTGTAGGATCATAATTCATAAACTGAACAAGACCCGGCCCTCGTGATTCCTGTTATCGAGGGCTAAATCGTCAGTCCATTTTTCTTTACTGCCAATGACTGTTGGGCCTACCATGCGTCCTCGTACTATGCTAACATTTGGTTGGAAGAAACTCAGCAGTGGGCATTATTCTTCGGGCTCTTTTACGGTGGACCATACCACCAGGTAGTGGTATGCAATATATAACTATTTTTGATAATGATAAATAGGTAATTTTTTCAAATTTTAATAAATTTGACAACCTCGGGCCGAGAAAAAAAATCGTTTATGCCACCAAGATAAATTTGAAAAATTGTGTTTTTGAAATTTGAAATGATTTTTTTTGTTTTTGAAATTTGAAAAAAAATTGGCCATACCACCAGAGAGAAATGAAAAAAATCAATTTTGAAATTTGAAATGAAAATTTTTATTTTTGAAATTTGAAAATCTTGGCCATACCACCAGAGGAAAATGAAAAAAATTAAAATATTTCGTTTATGCCACCAAGAAAAATTAGAAATTTTCATTTTTGAAATTTGAAATGAAAATTTCCGTTTGAAATTTGAAAAAAAATGACCATACCACCATAGGGAAATGAAAAAATTTTCAAATGAAGAAATCATATATTTCATTTACGCCACCGATATAAAACTTCCAATAATACCTTTATACCACCTATGTATACCACCCTATATCACAGGTGCAAGTTGTGGTGGTATACAATTAATCTCAGCCATCAGATCTTTTCATACTGGTCTTTTTCCAACAGTAGTATATGGTGGTATGGTCCATCATATTACTTGTCATCCTGGCTTTTCTATATATATTCTTTTTGTTATGCATCTAGCGATCTATTATGTCTAGATACATAACAAAATTGATGTATCTCTAAAAACCAGAATGACAAGTAATATGAAACGGATGGAGTAGGTGATAAAAAAGAATGTGGCTGGAGTGTGATTGCTTGCATGCGCGCCGGCCGTCTCTTGAGGCCCCGTTTAGTTCCCAAAATTTTTCCCAACTACCCGTCACATCAATCTTCCGACACTGATTAGGAGTATTAAATGTGGATTAATGACAAAACTCATTCCATAACCCCTACCTAATTTTTCGATACGAATCTAACGAGCCTAATTATGCCATGATTAGACAACATCATGCTACAGTAAACAATCTCTAATGATGGATTAATTAGGCTTAATGGATTCGTCTCGCGATTTCCCGTCCATTCGTGTAATTAGTTTTGTAATTAGTCTACATTTTTTTACCTCTAATAGACCTTCGAAGGGGCTGCCAAAAAATTTTTCCAAAAATTTTGGCAACTAAACAGGCTCTCAAGGGTTTGGTTGCGTGCGCCGTCTCCGGTATCAGAAACAAACCACTATCATCCATATGTGCTGTGAAGTTGAGATGTGGCTAAACTAATGAAAGGCAATATGGGATGATCTTATACGCTGTTCGATCATCCGAAGGGCTATGAGTATATTTTTATGAAGATGGTATGGGTCGAGTCTAAGGGAGAGAGGTGATGATGATAGGTTCGAGTTGGGGGCCGCATACGGAAGCGTGAAAGAATTGAAGGCGTCTGCGCTTTTATGGAGGTGGGTTTATGTCGACATCAACATGATTGAATAGCCACTACGTGGGGGCTTCAGGGTTTGACGATTTGGACTGCAACAATTAACAAATTTTGATTTTCCGGTTTATAGGCCACAAAATCAGTGGTTCTCAGTTACAATATGTACAGAGAATTCTATTTTGTCAGCAATGGTATGGAGGGGAATAGTTAAACTTTTAATGTGATAGAAGGATGGACTAATAAGGTCCTGTTTGTTTGCAAGTTACAATAAATTTGGATGGATAGCTTTCCATATATCCGAAAGTCGGATGTCTTCGAAAATGGAAAACCAGAAGTGCCTTCCCGTAAGCTTTCTAGTTTCTAGCTTTCGAGAGCATGACTTTTGGATATATGAAAAACTAGCTGCCCAAATACCCAGAAGCTGAAACAAACCCAACCTAAATTTCCAATGGCATGTAGGACATTTAGCATCCTTACTATTTTGTCAGTAATTTCCTAAAAATACATTTATTTTGGGATCAAGGGAACATTATACTCGCAGGAATAATATATGCTCTTGCTAGTTCAAAGCGTCGTGCCAAGCTAAGCTAAGTACAGGGATAGCAAAAAGAATACATTTCCTCTTTTATTCAGAATATTAAAAAAAAGGGTATTAAACTGCATATCCCACTGGCCACTACTACACGCCCCTTGTGCTACCAATCAGCTTTGCAGCACGATCGATATATCCTGCTGCAGGTAGGTACAGGGTCGCGGTGTACGAATGTAAGATGCAAATAGAGTTGTTTAGAGTGAAGATGACCCCTTGTGATTCCTGTACTCAAGCTAGGGCTAAATCGGTCACTTTCTCTGCACTGCCACTTGCTGGTGGGCCTTCTCTTGGCCTCGCGCATGAGAATGGGTGGAGCGGACATAAACAAAAGGCTGGTGTGAAGGAGCCAAGTAGGAGCTTTCGCAGTGGTAATGACTTGACAGGAATTTTTCGATCGGTCACTATATATTAATATTTGTAGAAAACAATGTGTTGCCTGCGTCATCTCAGTAGTAGTTGAAAGAAATCTAGTGATCCAATGCTTTGGTTAACAGAAATCTTAGCCCCTTTTTTTCATACTGACTGGCCTTTTGGTCAGCCTGGGCATTCGGTAAATACCGAACCGATCGGTTTGGTTCTTCGGTAGTAATTTTGGTTCCTAAGAAATTGGTACCGATCGGTTTCTAAAAAAACTCGGTACCGAGGGTATTCGGTATCGGTAAATTCGGTTCGGTTCCGGTATTTACGGAAAAGTACCGAATTATCTCAAAGAAGATGTAATAACATGTTCAAAAACTAATTTTGACATGATTTCATAGATAATAATAGTGCAAAATACAAATACATATAAAAGTTCACATGACTATAAGTGTGAGTGCCAAAATTACATAATATAATAGTTTATAATAGTACAATCAATAATATAATAACACTTAAACTTATCAAATTCCAGGTAACTTCGGTAATTTCGGTAAATTCGGTAAGTTCGGTTCGGTTTCGATATTTACCTCGGTACTTCGGTTCCTGAAAACTCGGAATCGAACATGGAACCGAATATTTCGGTTTTGGTACTTTTCGGTTCGGTTCTCGCTATTTTGTGCCTAGGCTGACCTTTTAGAATGCGTACGAGACAACTGGCCCTATTCTCTTCGTTGAAAAAGAATAGTGAAAAGCACTATTTACTCATCACATCCATCACATCTTCTTGAAAGGACCTTGATGTCGCCTAGAGGGGGGTGAATAGGCGAGACGACCAAATAAAACTTTTCCCCCGAAAAACTTGAGCTTCCTGGCAGAGGCGGTCAGACCGCCTTCACAGGGCGGTTAGACCACCCTGCTGCTTTCTGCTAGGGGGAGGGCGGTTAGACCGCCCCTTGCAGGCGGTTAGACCGCCTCCTCGCAGAAAGCCAGCGAAGAGTGGCTCAAACTCCTCTTGACTTCTAGCACGAACCAAACTTGGTGAGTGGCCTTGGTAGATGGTAACAAGCAGGGTAATGATCCCTGCACACAAAGACAAGCACACCCAAGTAGATCGAAGCGGAAGCAAATATAAATATGCTAGAAAACCACAAGTGAAGCAAACCACAATGGAGACACAAGATTTGTTTCCCGAAGTTCACTTCCACCAAGGAAGCTACGTCTCCGTTGAGGAGCTTGTAAGGGAACCACAAGAGGTCTCCCACAACAAGCCGGGTCTCTTTTAATCACTTTCCTTGATTCCACTAAGGCGATCTTTTCCACGAAGAGGCAAGATCACAACCCTCACAAACTTGCCGCTGCTCACCACAACTTGGGAGCTAGCCGGCGACGCCTAGCCGTCTAGGAGGCAAACCTCCAAGAGTAACAAATGCTTCAAGGCATGTAGACGCGAATCACAAGTGCTCAAGCTATGGGATGGCTCTTCTCAGCTCACAAAGCTCACACAAACTCACACTCTCAACCCAACACAAGAATAGAGCTTAAATCTCACAAATCTCACAAAGAGAGGGTTGGGGAGAGGTTCTATGGATTTGGCTCTTCAAAAACAGCAAGGGAAGCACACCAGCAACCCTAAAGTCAGCAGCTCAAACAAGTGGAGCTCGTGGGGTACTTATACCCCACTCAAGGAAAACTAGTCATTAGAAAAGCGACCGGAGCGGTCAGACCGCCCCCTCCGGCCAGTTTGAAAAACTAGCCGTTGGCTGACAGGGGCGGTCAGACCGCCCCCCAAGGGCGGTTAGACCGCCCTGGGCAGAGAGCCCTCAAAAACCCTTTTTCTCTTTTCGCAAACACTTCAAGACGTGTTGAAGTGGCTAAGGTTGGATTAGAGATTTGTTAGAACACTCAGGAACTCTCTCAAGGCTATTTCTCACATAGGTCAACTAATGAGCACTTTTGATACTTGTCATGAAGCTAATGTTGCATCCCTCTTGATAGTACGGCATTCCTATACTCAAGAACGAAAGTAAATACCTAATCAACCACTTGAGCTTGTATACCTTTCATCTTGCCATACTTGAACGTGCTGAACTTGAGGGCTTCCAACAATTGCTATCTTCATGAGCATATCCATACTTGAGCTAATAACTTAAAATCTTTCCATATAGCATAGGTATGCACGCTTAGATCCTTAAGTCACTCCATATTGCCAAACATAACATGTAGATGAGTTGCATTGCTTCACTCGATTAAGGCTTGGATACGATACTTGGAGACCCCACAGATGCTAGAACTTCACCTTACCAAAACACGAAATGGCGGCTTAGCTAGGGCCCCAAAGATTGCTTAGTCCCTCACCCTAGTCAACTCGGTTGATCTCTTCATCACTTACCCAAACCACATTGAGTTCAACTTTGCTTCATCTAAATTTGATCTTCATTTGAAATACCGCTTCAAATACTTGTTCTTGATTGACAACATTTATGCAAACTTCCAACTTAGGATCATCAAATATACACTCATCCTTGTATCCTTTCACAATCATCACATGAAGTCTTGCATTTACTATTTAGTAGAGAACACCATTTCTCTTTTTATGACCTATTGATTTTTAATCAAGCTACCACATTCATTGGAGACTTGTAATTGATCTTTGGCAAATATCCCCAATATTTTACTTCATTTGATTGCTTGACATTCACCATTTCTCATCAAAGGACCACACACTTGCTTGTCTTCATAATGTGAGCCATACAACATTCATCCTCAAATATATAGCAATATTAACTCATGAATAACTAAATAAAAGTCTGCTCAAATTCTTAAACAAACAAGTTAGATCTTTAATCGCTTTGTCATTCAATTCACCAAAATCCACTTAGGGGCCTAGATGCACTTTCACTTCTCTCACAAGAAACACTATTCCAGCACTATTCATTTGCAACTTCACTATTCCTTAGATGGTTTGTTTGATATATGTAGTTTTTCACTTCTTTGATATGACCTACAGATTTTCAGTAAGATCTATTGTTATTGTACTACACATTACATTAGTGCTATCATATATATCAGTTTTACTCATGGTCATGAGTAGTCATGACTCCCTTGCCATGAAAATCCCTTCATCCCTTGCATTGTCCTGCTGCAGAGGGCACCCATGGCATGATCTTCTGATGGGGTGTAGGTTAGCTATGTTGGTTACACTCTTACTAAACACATTCTCTCTGTATTTTCAAAATTACCGAGCACTGCCAGAATATCCTCTCACTTGAAAATATAACGCTGATATACCAAATCTTGATTACCAATATGTGCGCATGGGGCTAATATATAGAGATGTGAATCCCAAGAGTGTACATTATTCTTTATGATGAACGTTGTTCCTTGCTACTCCATCCGTTCCATATTATAGGTCGTTATAGCTTTATTAGATTCATAGACTTCATTATGCACTTAGATACACCTTATGTCTAGATGCATAATAATATCTATGCATCTAGAAAAGTCAAAACGACTTATAATTTGGAACAGAGGGAGTATTGTTCTTTTAACAAACAACACTCCACAAGTGTGATTCTAGTAGGAATAAGTACAAGATTATATCATGTAGGCTATAACCAGACAATCGAAAAGAAACTTGGAAAAACAACTAACCAAAATGTTGTGCACCGAAAGAAGCACCACCACACAAGCTAACCTAGCCAAGAGAACACAGTCAGACACTGAACTTGCCACCGTTAAGCATGGCTGATCGCCTCCTAGCCGCAAAGGAGACACAAGCTAAGCACCATACCATAAGACTAGATACACATTACAAACATCGTGGACACCGGACTCCAACACACGCAAGGAGTGCGCACAAGGAGAGGACGAGATAGAAAACGAATCCCTTGCTTATCTGTCTCGCACCAACCTGTTTGTGTTGTGCCAAAGATCAAGAGTGCCACCCCCGTTCAAGATGAGCTCCTAGCAAGATGGAGAGGCCGGAAGAACCCCCAAAGTGGTGCCATCAAGAACGAAATAAAAGTGGTGTCAAAAAATTCGTCGCTGACGTCACCGCTGCCACTCTCCTAGGAGATTATGGCCAAGGTTTTCAAGGGGAGAACTGCCAAGAAGGATTGTAGTGCCTCAACAACACCCCAAAAGAGGGAATATGGTGTTAGAGAACGCCGCTGTTGTCAACCTGACTCGAATCTACGAAAAGATTTTGCCAAGAAAGGTGCCATTCTTTATCGTAGTTCCATCCGTTCAGGACACCGCTTCTACCACAGCCTGCTAGCATGGCACCACCTCACTGTGCAATAGCAGCACGAAAACAAGGAAGACACCGCAAACACCAAACACGCCACCGAGCCTCAAGCACACAGCCACCACACCACCATGCCTCGATGCACACGGCCTTCGTGACATCACACATGCGGCTACTCCTAAGGCACATTGCTTTAATGCCTTCTAAGGCACTGTCACTACTATGTCTGTTCGCCTCTTCATGTGCAACATGGCTGCAACTTGTCCCGCACGGCTGGATGCATAGGGAGAGGACAAGAGGGAAAAGGAATTAAATTATCTTGGCCCTCTTTCATGAACACATTCATTCCAAAGGTCAAGATCACCATGGCCATCCAAGATTAGCCACTGCTAATATTAGAGGCCGCAAGCACAGAACCCCCAAAGTGATGCCATCAAGAAGGAAAAGCGTTAAAAGGAAGCATCACCACCACCACCTTAGGATATCATGGGCAAGGTTTACAAGGGGAGAACCACTAACAAGTATGCAAGCACATGAACAACGCCCCCAAATAGGGAACACGATGTTATAAAATGTCATCATTGTCGGCTTGGTTCAAAGTCGGGTGATGCTTTCGCCAAGAAAGACATGATTTTTTTTGTCATAGCTCCATCTTCCCCAGGCCACCTCTACTACGAACCTACAACCATGCCACCATGACCGTCGTGCAGTAGCCGCACGGAGCTGACTTTTTAGCCCTTTTTCAAAAAGTTTTTCACAAATATGCCCCTGGGAGAAAGATTTGGAAAAATGGACCCTGGCCTCGGTGCCACATGTGGTGCGCCAATCTTAGACATCTCGGCGCCATGAGCTTTGGCGTCGAGGTCGAATTCTAGCAATACTTTCAATTTTGGGGGTCTATTTTAAATATATAAACTTGCTTCTTCTTGATCAACACATGTTGTCAAACGTTAACTAAGATTCATAGATTCCATTTTGCATGTTGTTGATTCCATTTTGCATGTTGTTGTCCACATCTTACATACAATTTTTTTCATAAAAGAATTTCAAAATGGACTGATTGACACTGTTTTCGGACTTGAATTTTTCATTCTGTCGGCAGTCTTACTTTTGATTTTGGGGCTCCGATTTAAATGTGTAAACTCACTTCTCCTCAATCAACAATTGTTATCAAATGTTAACCAAGGTTCATAGATTGCATTTTGCATGTTGTTGGTCACATCATACATACAAATTTCTCCGTAAACCAATTTCAAAGTGCGCTAAAAGACAATGTTTTCAGACTTAGGATATTTGGCCGCCTCCATAAGAATCCAAGTCTAAAAACAGTGTTAGTTACCCTACTTTAAAATTATTTTCTGAAAAACTTTTTATGTAAGATGTAGCCTACGACATGGAAAATGGAATCCATGAATCTTGGATAACATTTTACAATAGTTGTTGATTGAGGAGAAGTGAATTTACATATTTAAATTGGAGCTCCAAAATTGAAAGTAAGGTTGTCAGCAGAATGAAAAATCTAAGTCTGAAAAGTGTCAATTAGCTCACTTTGAAATTCAGTTATGAAAAATTTTCTATGTAAGATGTTGACAACAACATGCAAAATGGAATCTATGAATCTTTGTTAACATTTGACAATAGTTGTTGATCAAGAAGAAACAAATTTATACATTTAAAATAGGCCCCCAAAATTGAAGGTATTTCCGCAATTCGACCTCAGCACCAAAGCTGATGGTGCCGAGATGTGAAAGATCGGCGCCATGACATGTGGCGCCAAGGTAAGGGTCCATTTTCTGAAATCTGTCTCCTAGGGGCATAATTGTGAAAGACTTTTCGAGAAAGGCCCAAAAAAGTAAAAAAGTTCGGGAATGAGGCAGCCACCATAGACACCAAACATGCCATCATGCTTCATGCACACAACCTCCACATGATCATGCCTTGATGCGCCACCACAACATTACACGTACGACCCCTCCTTGCACGCATGCATGGTTTCCGTGCCATCACACACGCAGTCACTCCTCGTGTCATGGCCTCCGCACCTCCTCACACACGGCCACTATGTTTTCTCACTTCTTCATGGGCAATTGGATGCAAATGGTCCTCACAACACCACCCCACCATCGTGCCCACACGTGCCCCGCAGCCACAATGTGTGCCGCACCTATGAGCAGCCCATCCCTTTGCACATAGAGAGCCGCACTTACTTGCTCTTGTGGCTCGTGGTCTCCACACACCATCTCCAGACTCTCAGTGCAAAATGAGCCCTGGGAGCGTCAGAACTAGTCTCTAGGGAACCATATACATTGCTCGAGCAGCCGCCATCACCATATGCTCGACGACACCATCGATTTGCTACATCAGATCATATAACAAGGAAGGTCCTAGCCATTGACTTCCTTGCGCCCACAGGGGCTTCCAGCGGAGCACTCTAGTGGCGGCAAGGTAGAGGATGAGTGGAAAGGGTTTCAGTGGTGTTGAGGTTGTGTTTCCTTAATTTTGTACCACCAAAGAGGGGTGACACGGGAACCTTTCTGCGATGGATGGGTTTGCTCGGGACGTTGTTTCTTGGAGTTGTTCTTGTGCTTCCTTATACTAGCAAATGTTGGCATTGCATGCATTTCAGGATATGTTACTTCATACTTATTGTGATCAGGGACGGATCCAACGGTGGGGCGGGCGGAGCTCGAGCCCCCGTACCGCTGGAAATCCAATGGAGCCCCCCTTAAGCCTTCCATACAAATTTGAGGAAGAACAATGAGCGAAAGAGGGGCTAAAGGAAGAAGAAGGAGAAGAAAGTCCCCCCTAAATTTATTCCTAGATCCGTCACTGATTGTGATCAATGAATGCAAACATATGCATTCGCTTTCAAATGAATGTGCATCCATCTTTGAATGAATACAATGTGTTTAATTTTCTTCCACTCATTAGACCCACTATAGGGACATCATTTAAAATCTAATGATGTTCAGTTCATTCATGGTTACCATGGGTAGGGAGACAGTGCTATCTGTATACTAGTTCCATGTTAGGGTTTCTCCAATGGCTAGTTTATGGCTAGCTCATAGAATTTTTCTTCTGTTTTAATAGGAGAGAGAGAAGAAAGCTATCTCTTGTGTTCAAGAAATAGTTTTATACACACTCACCTCATGGTTAGTTCAGGATGATGTGTGAGATCATTTATATTATGAGTTATGTATACTAAAAGGTAGATCATTGGAAAAGTTTGATCTTAATTAGAGTGCTTAGAGCTAGGCACTAGCTCGTACCATTAAAGATGCCCTTACAGACAGTAGTGATATGTTGGCTATCCAAACCAGCTCTCATTTACAACCTGTTTTGATAACTCCTTTTCTTTCCAGTTACATAACTGGCCCGCCCGAATGTGCCCACCCCTATCATTGTCATTTTGTTAAATAATGCCGATTAGAAAATCCTTACGTAATGACAAAATGTGTGTCTAATAATAGTCGGTCAACATGATCGAGATCCTTGTAAAATTTAATAACGGGTTCCAAATATGCTCTTAGATTGCAGATGTGCTACGCTTGTTTTCTTTGCAGCTACTCCCTCTGTTTCAAAGTACTTGTCACTTTTGCTTTTCTGGATGCATTCTTTTTATTATGCATATAGACATAAATATATATCTGTGTAACAGAAGATATGTATCTCAAAAAGTCAAAACGACAAGTAATTTGTGACGGAGGAAATACATACTAAGAACTCCTAATAATGATTGCTCGAAAGGAGCTCTGAGTTATCATGATTTAGATAGGTTTTTGCCAGGGTGTTGTTTCATTATCACACACGTGACAAAACAGTGCCTCCCTAATTACTATAAGATCGACACTGAAAGGTCAGCTTGGCACCACTCTAAAATTTTTCCTCTACCACATATAAAATTAAAGCAAAGCCCCGCCAAAAAGCAACTAATTTTAAATAGCATGTGGCTGCATATTTTATTGGGTTGGGGTTACGTAGGCAGTGTAAATTTAATATCTTTATTAGATTCCCATTCCATGATCCATAGTTCCTTCTGTATATGTATTCAGATACATATAAGTATCATTCAGATACCTTCGCCAATCGAATTTTATATGCTGCTATAAACAATTACCAAAGGGAAATCCAATCAGAATCTTCTCATCAGGAACCAATAATTGTGTACAGATCCATCCGTAGCGTGGTCAAGGGTATTCATCATAATAGAGGGCCCAAAAATTTGTTCTTTAAGATGAAAGAGATCGGTGACAAGGAAGCAATGCAAACCGATCTGGATCCGAGTCAGAGAGGAGCACAGAAAATTGTTTGGTATATACTTGCAGTCAAATTTCAGACTTCTCTGAGAATGCAAGCTGGCATATTAAACTCTCTGTATGTTTGGTTGGTTGTTGCCATCCTGTGGGTGCGGGACCGGGGATCGCGCTCGATCTGGTCCGTCCATCCAGCGGATCCAACGATGCATGTGTCCAAATCCCTTGCATGGTGATGGAGAGGAAATTAAGTTGGTGTACCATCAGTACATGTATGTGAATTAGTTTCAGATGCCAGTGACAGCATTATCTTTCTGTATTTTCTCTTTTTTTGAAGCAAAAAAAAAACATGGCAGCTGCATTATTGTGCAGGCGAGTGATTGATCTGATATATATGAGAGTATGCTAGATCGCAAGGACCGGCAGCTAGCGACCTTGTCTCTCCGTGGCCCTCCTGCCTTTGGCAGTTGGCACACTTGTTGCGAGATCGATCTTGGCCGCATCTCCATGCTTGCACTGGTGTCAGGTGGTGCTCCATATGAATATGATCGTCATGTCCTAGGTGCCTTTCAGACAACAGGTGTGTGCTTCGCCGGAGCTATATGAACCTGAGCCGTGAAAAACAGTTACAGTATATTCTTTCTCAGAAACACAAAACTCTATACGTAGAGAGGAGGGGAAAATACCTGAGCCGTGCAAAACTTGTGCGACCTAAAAGCAGCGAGCTAGGGAAACACATGACAAATAATCCTAGCACTTTTTTGGTGTATATTCGTGGAAAAGAAAATATAATTATTGCCATTTTATTTAAGAGTGGATGGGTACGTATTTGTTAAATGATGAGTGGACACGATGTGTATTATTTGCTGGCGACATGGACCAAAAAACGGGCCCCTGCTAAGTGTACTGTGGTGGACGTACACCGTGCAGGTCACTCTCCAAGAAAGCTAAGCTTGGTGAGAGCCGTGGAGTTTTGCCGTTTTGCTAGCTCCTTCTCCGGAGATAAGGATCCAATGCAAGGATGCCAGCAGAAAAAGAAAACTCCATGCTTATCTGAAATTGCAGTGTCCAGATGAGGCACGGAGCTGCGGTTGGCTATCTGCTGATGATCTGCTAGCTCCAGCTAGTTTCTCTCGATCTGATCTGAAGCCGGGAATTTCATTCAAATTGTTGAGATTATTGACCCGCCGGCCGGCAGGGACACGTTTGTTTGGGGGACCAAGTCCATCATCGCAACCTTACCTGTGAGGCACGAGGGAGAAAAGGGGTGGCCTCCTATACCGGCGGCCCTACACGTACGTGTGCGCGTGAATTTTGAAGAGCGTGTGTTAATTTGGGTGACAGCCACAGCTTGCTACGTCCCAAATTAAAGGCCACACTTGTGTGGCCAGATTCTGTGCTGGGAAGGCATGCATGTGGCTACTGTAGCTTTAATTTTGGATCAACCAAGTAGCTGCTAGCAGCCTAGGCGTGCTGCGTGTTAGGCGTGAAGCATGCATGGCTGGGAATCACACTAACACCCCTTAGTAGATGTGTTATTGTATTTTGATCTTCGTTTCAAATTGTAGATCATTTTAATTTTTTTAAGTTCATATATATTATTATGCATGTAACATGGATTACATCTAGATGTATAGCAGAAAATATTCACTTTGAAAAATCAAAACAACCTACAATGATTTGGAATAGAGGGAGCACTTGCTCTTCTCCTGCTCTTCCTTGCTTGTTTTGTTTTTTTTAAGTTGATTCGCCTCTTCTCCCTACTCTCACATACTACGCTGATATTCACTTAGGAACAGAAATACAGATTCCACCAAACAGCTCAAACCACGGGAGTAGTGGCTGTCAATTCTTAGGATCAAACTCAGAATTGGCCTTCTATTTGGTGTTTGCCATATGCACATGCTCATATGATGTGGTCAGAGGACGATACACAAGTGGTTCGCACATGACACATGCATGGCTTCACATACTTTATATATTGCTGACCTGCCGATTCATTCTTCACGACGTCTCGATCGTCGCTTGTGTCACAGCAGGGAAGTTTTCATCCCCGGAATGCTCGTCACTTTCAAAGATCCAGATGCGCCTCGCTCTCTGCATGGCTAGCTTTTGGCCGCAGTGATTATGTTTACGCCGCCGCTCCTGCTATGAGAGTCCTGTTTAGATTGAGGGGCCGGGGCTAGCACTGCTCAATGTTTATCCTCAAAGGTTAGCCTTTTTGTTGGAGCTAAGAATTTTGAGAGGAGTTAAATATTAACCTCTCAAATTTAACCTCTCTGTTTGGAGACTCAAAGGCTAATTTGAAACTAAACGTGAGGGGCTAATGTTTAGCCTCTCGATCGGTGATGCAAACAGGGTCAATATACAAACAGCACACCACCACAATATAGCTGCTACTTGCTGGGAGAGCAAATTTTAACTGTCATTAAAAAAACAAGAGCGATCGAAATGCACCGCATCTCACTAACATAAATTATTCCCGGCTGAGATGCTCATCATCAGATATATCTAGCTCTTGTGTCTTGGCAAAGAATGAACGGTAGTGGCCGCAATCGTTACATCTTTGTGATCCTGCAACGTCGGCAAGTCAATCGGCAACGCATTCCGTCGCCGTCGCCGCACGTGGCGCCGCCATGAGAACCGGAGGCGGCCAGCTAGCCAGCACAGGTATCCTACAGTACACCAAACCAAAAACACTACTACCGATCCCGGGAAACGGTAATGATGATACTCCTAAGTGCGTGCTCTTTATTTGTGCCCTCAAAAGTAGGGATCGAGGGGGAGGAGATAGCTAGAAATGGTTGTCACTTTCCACAACACCCGGCCAGACGACCCCCGATCATTGCTCTGCTACAGTGCTCCACCTTTTCTTTCCAGTCCGATCGAATTACCAGCACAGTAGAAAACCCCTATTGCGCAGCAGTGCTTACTTAGCATGGTATAGCCAGCTGGGGCATTTTAGTCAGGCCAATAATTGGACTGTTGAAGCGGCTTACATGCATGTCCGATCCGGGGAGGACGCAATGCAAATTGCAAGGGATCGAAGATCCGAATAAGTGACTGGGACCCCGGGACAGTTCGATCTGGATCCCCCTGCTGTCAGATCAGAGATCAAGCTAATTAAACAAAACATATATAAAACAAAAAGGAAAAATTATCATTGGACCCACGCGGCTCGATCGTCTTCAAATTGCATGCCCTTCTTATGCCGCGCCTGTCAACAACCAACCGCGTGATGCTCAGCCTACTACACATGAGAGCCAGCGCCGGCATCAGGATGATTCACGTGCCGCGGGCAGTGGGTGTCCGTTGGGAGGGGATGATTCACATGAGACCAGAATCTTGTCTCTCTTTATTTCCTCTTTCTTTCCTTGTACTTTTATTTCTTTTTCCTTAAGGTCTTTAGGTGAAAAGAGGTGAATTTTTTTATTAGACCGCGTGCGTAGAGAGAAAAAATAATCTGACACGATTCTTTATGTGAGAAATTTTGGTGAAACTTTTAGAACTAAACAGGACCTAAGCTAAATTAGGTAGTGGTATCTTCTTGGTTAGCTGCCGTTTACCTTGAAGAACACACCCACGAGATCTCAGTTTAACCACTACTACTACTACAGTGTAACACGAAAACGACCTACTACTAGACATGCCATGTGCCACATAAACACGTACAACCAACTCGGACGGACATCCACGAAGAGCACATGCACGCATGTATGCATGCATGGTTCAAAACAATGTACGTTTAATTCGGCACGCGTACTGTCCAAATCAACTTTAATCTCTTTCTATCTCCGATGAGAAAATCAACTTTAATTTGGTTCGAAAAAGATTGATCACACACATACCCAACACACACAAAAAGGAAAAGGGAAGCTTGCCAGCAACACCGTACCATTTCGCGCAAAACCGTTGGTGATGAGGCGTTGACGATGTTCAGTTTGTGTAGTGGTGATGCATAAATGCATATATATCTGATATTTTGTGTGGCATTACATTAACTACTGCATGCGTGTGTACCATGCATGCATGTGTGAACTCCTCCAGGGACAAGCATGCATGCATGTACAGCTTCACTGCGCCCTCGTGACGAATAGCGCCAAAACAAAGGCTTTTGTTTTTTATTTTCCTACTATTTTGGAATCAATAAAAGCTTTGGTTTCTTCTACGAAACGGCGAAAACCTAGGACTAACTGCTACGTATACGTATACATTCTTCACTACACGACGTGTACTACGTGGAAGGGAATGTCTCGGGAAAGGAGAACGGGAAAAAGGTTTTTGTTTTCTTTTACAATAAGCAAAAAAAATGCAAGAAATTATTTTCCATCATAAAATGACATGTTCCTTTTAACACTTTTTTTTTTGACAGTGTGCTTCTCGGGTATGCATATACCTACTAGTTTTTTTTTTTGCGAAAGTGCATATACCTAATAGTGAAGCAATATATACACTGGCCAAATTAAACAGTGAATATATCTTTTTATTACCATCTGTATTTTCATAACAATGCTACTTAATTTTCATTACCTTCTGTATTTTCATATATCTTTCGTAATGGGATATTGATATATCAGCTGAGAATATATATTATGAGTTATAGTCTTATAGTACTAGCCAGATGATATTTTAATTCTCCATTCTTTGTTTCAGCCACATGAACGTGCAAGAGCTAACGACAAGCAGAGCATTTTGTTTTAATGGATATCATATGCACGCCCATACCAGCCACGCCAATCTGTGGTGCATATATGGCGTCAGAGTCTCTGTGGTGGAGTTTTTCGGCGCCACAGCCGTACGTACGCGACAGAAATCACTACTCGGATGCACTCGTTTTTCTTTGGCGTGTCAAGTGTTGCTATCCAACCAAATAAATGCTTAAATTGATGCGTGGTAGCTACAACTGTGTGGCGGGGGGAGCAGTGGCGTACGACAATCAAGCACGCCCCCAAATTAAATTAGTGTTACTGAGTCTGTTCGGCAGATCTTAAAGTAGCATCTTCTGATTTTGTACGTTGATTTGTTGTGAGAGAAAAATACTACACAAGAATCAGAAATATTGCACAAACAGAAAAGCTGAACAGACTCAATGTGAAATATATAATACACAAACAAGAAAAGGAGAAAACATCTGGAGGTTAACACGAACAAGTAAAACCCTGATCATATTATGCTCCCATAACAATGAAGCAAGTCATATTTAAGACATACTCTAGGCGAATCAAAAGGTATTATATAATATGCTCGAGGTCTATGTTGGAGTAGAAGTGAATTGCTCACCTTTCTCTATGGTAGTACGGTATCAGCGGATCTATACAACTCTATCATAGGATCATTTTTCCTTAATGTTGTCTTGGGTGTCTTCCTTTTGTATGTATAATAACAACATAGAGCCACAAGCCAATTCGATAATGAGATTTTCTTGGTCTGCAATTTTCCTACGAGAAAATGTGGTTCATGTTTTTTGTAGAAGAAAAAAAGGGAGAGTGTGGACCGTGCATCGCGATTCAGCATTTGTTTATCAACATTTCCCCTTTCAACTTGAGCGTCCAGCTTTGGAAAAGTGCGATTGTATAGTGGCCCAAACGGAAAAGAGTCACGCCTCTAAATTTGGCACCGAGTTCATCGCCTCCCCCATCCCAGCCGCAGTTCACACGTTCCCTGCCGCTCCTCGCTCTCTCCCTCTCTCTCTTCTTCCCTCTCGACACCGCCGCGCACATCTTTAATTCCTCCCCCATTGCCATTGCGTTCGTCCGCGGGTTCTTCCTCCCCGAGCAAGCGCCGCCGCCATTCCTGCACTTCTCCTCGTCCCGCGCACTCAATCTACCAAGAAACCCACCCGGGATCCCAGAAAAGCTGCGACCTTTGCACGCCCGGGACCGCAAGAAACGCGTTCGATCCCGTGATTTCCGAGGCTCCCATCTTTCCTTGGATTCTTTTCGGTTCCTGGGAACAGCACACAGCTCTTCTCCAGTCGGTGTTGCCGGGGAGCAATGGGGAGGAAGTGGCACGCCGTGGCCGCGCTCGCCGTCGCGTTCGCGGCGGCGGCAGCGCTCGCCGTCGCCGCCGACCGGGGGCTGTCGCTGGTTGGCGCCGCGGTGGCGCCAGAGGAGGAGGAGGAGGTTGGCCTCATGCGGAAGGTCGTCAATATGCTGTGGAGCGGTAGCAGCGAGTACCATCACGTTTGGCCGGTAACGCGAAATTGCAAACTGCTTCATATTTTCGAGCATTCTTTTTGTTTGACGGAGAGGGCATTTGTTTGTTGTACCAGAGCTCACTTGCTGGTTTAGCAGTTTGATTTGGATAAAGTTTGCTATTTTACAAGACTGGATACGTAAATACGTTTGGTAGCCTCACAGTGTCAGAGCTCTTCTGCTCTGGATTGTATCACGGGATTCAGTCTGGCTCATGCAGCTAGAAATAACTAGCTGACCCTATTTAATTTGCTATGACTAATTGGAATTGCTGTGATCCGAATTGTACTTCTAAGCACTTTTCCTTTTCGCTACTGTTTATAAGACGAGGTTCTGATTTGCTGAATCTTGTGGGTTGCTTTCTACAGCCAATGAAATTCGGTTGGCAAATTGTGCTCGGAACACTGATCGGATTCTTCGGTGCGGCATTCGGAAGTGTTGGCGGTGTTGGTGGTGGTGGGATCTTTGTGCCGATGCTGACACTCATCATCGGTTTTGATCCAAAGTCATCGACTGCAATTTCGAAATGTGAGGATCTAACTGCTTCCTGTGGATGCTTCCTCTTGTATGCATACTCTGAAAGCAACAGCTCTCTGTTCGCAATTGATTTATCAAGCTTATTTGGTATTATATGTGCTTTCGTGAATGATTCATGTGTGCAGTGGTATGCATCTTCATCTGGTATCTTTTCTGTCCTGTTGCTGTTGTAGTATACTGGAAAGTGAGCCTTGGGCTGATTGGTGTCCTTTTATTATATCCTAAAAGCTGTAGTTGCTGCTATTCTTCAGTAGTTTTTTATGCCATGCAGGTTCCTGTGGTAATTGGTAATTATAGATTCATGTGTAGACAGATTACATCTTTTTACCTTTGTTGGAAGTAGTACTTATTTTTCAGGAACACCCTGATCCCATGTTAGAAATGGAAGCTATATTGATCGAAAGCTGTACTTGTGTAAATAAGTAATAGAAAATCTAAAATATGGATGAAAGTTCAAAGGGACACATGTACTTTTCTCTCTCGTTAAAACCTAATTACCTAGTTGTTCGTTGTATAGATGGTTTACATTATTTTCAGCCCGATTCAAGGAAAAGTCTTCTTACGAATTTTGGTGTATCCATAAGTATATAAAAAATTAAATAATAAAAAAAAATATGTAGAGTATCAATTTTTATAATTTCTTATTGTGATGCTGTACTCTTGGCACAGGTATGATTATGGGAGCGGCTGTTTCAACTGTTTACTATAACCTCAAGCTGAAACATCCAACTTTGGACCTTCCGGTGATCGATTATGACCTAGCTGTGCTCATCCAACCTATGCTAATGCTTGGGATCAGCATTGGTGTTATTTTCAATGTTATATTCCCTGACTGGCTGGTCACAGTTCTCTTGATAATCCTTTTCCTAGGTATATCAATTCCCTAAGCTGAGAAAATAGCTCATCTATTGTTCATAAAGCCTTACACCTTGAAACTGAATAACAGGCACATCTACTAGAGCCTTTATGAAGGGTGTTGAGACATGGAAAAAAGAGACAATAATCCAAAGGGTAATCTCTTGTAATTTCTTTGCCTTCTTTATGAACAGTGAGACTTTTTCTTTCCTTATTTTCACATTTCACTCAGGTTATACTAATGAGATTACTTTCTTTTCTTTCAGGAGGCTGCAAAACGGTCAGAGCAAACTGCAGGTAAGAGCTAAGAAAGCGTGAAAAAAAAAGCTCTCCTGTCATATAGCTCGTCCTTACCTTTTTCAACCTTTCAGGTGGGGAAGCAGAGTACGCAGCACTTCCTACTGGACCAGATGCAGCAGCTGGCACGAAAGGCATCGAATCAGATGAGGCGGTAAATGTCTAATGAGCATATGCATGCTCAGCTGCATTAGTTCGTAACCATGTCGTAAGGATTTAAAGCTAAAAAATTGCTAAAATATCAGGAATCAATGATGGATAACATCCAATGGAAGGAGTTTGGTCTTCTTTCATTTGTGTGGGTGGCATTCCTTGTTCTTCAGGTCACAAAGGTGAGGATTTCAGCACGAAGTTACAATTTGAAATTGTAGACTATCGTCATCAGCCTCATCTAAGACTGGATCTTGTATATACTTAGATAATTTATTGCCAGTATTTTCCAGTTTCTTTGGGCCTTTTCAAAGGTAATATGTTGACATCTATGCTGTTTTCCTTCCATGGTTTCAGAATTACACTTCTACTTGCTCCACATGGTACTGGGTCTTGACCCTTCTCCAGGTATTACATGTTAAAAAATGGATGCTGTATGATTGTGACATTGTCCACACCCCATATAGCGAGCACAACATGATTAAATTTTTCTGCTGATTGAACATAGGTCCCAGTGTCAATAGGAGTGACAATGTATGAAGGGCTTGGGCTGATGAGTGGGAAGAAGGTGCTATCATCAAAGGGAAGTGAACAAACTAACCTGAAATTTTACCAGATAGTCATATACGGCTTCTTCGGTACAGCTGCTGGACTTGTTGGTGGTCTGCTGGGTCTTGGAGGTGGCTTCATTATGGGGCCACTATTCTTGGAGCTCGGCATCCCTCCCCAGGTACACTCCTCCCCAGTCCTTATTTTCATGTCTGCTCATGTTACAGATTGATACTGAAACGCCTCTGTAACAAAATCCGTGGTAGGTTTCAAGTGCCACAGCCACCTTTGCAATGATGTTCTCATCTTCCATGTCGGTTGTTGAATATTACCTCTTGAACCGGTTTCCGGTGCCTTATGGTATGAGCTGTTTCTTTACATATTTATTTTCCCTTCTTAAAGTACATATACTGACTTGACTTATTTTTCTCACTCTTCAGCTGCTTTTTTCGTCACTATCGCATTCTTTGCTGCCATCATCGGACAGCATATAGTGAGGAAGTTGGTTAACTGGTTAGGGCGGGCATCACTTATCATCTTCATATTGGCCTTCATGATCTTCGTCAGCGCGGTCTCTCTTGGTACCGTCTTTTCTCCTGATTGCATCTGACCAATCCCACTCTTTGAACTATGTTACCTATACAATCCTCCTCTCCCTGCAGGTGGAGTCGGCATCTCAAACATGATTAACAAGATTGCACGACATGAGTACATGGGCTTCGACAACCTTTGCAAGTACAAAGCATAGGAAGTGAAAGCGGATTTTGATTGAAGAACCAAAGTGCTGGATGGTTCGATTTTCAGGGAATGTGACCCAAAAGATTCTAGTTGCGCCACGGCTCCGATTGGAGGCAATCTGCATAGATTGGAATCAGATGAATTTTAGAGCATGTTCTAAGTGGTTCCTGATTTCCTCTTAAGTCAATTCAGTGTGTATCATACTTGTTCTGTACGAATTTTTGTACCAATTGTAGAGCTGCCTTTCTGCCAGCACAGAATGCAGTCAGCTCATTACCCAAGCTATATATATGCGTTTTTGTTATCAGAAACTCTCATGCCAGCTCTTCAGACAACATACCATAGTATTCTGCAAGATCAAATCTTCAGAAAGCTGTATTGTTGTGCTCCTTCTGTGCATCAGTATCAGCGGACAAATCCTTCCACCTACTGAGCCGAAGTCTTCCTTCTAACCTAACCTAACTAAAAAATCACAGTTGTGCTCTTTTAGTGCAGTTTCATCGTTTCTAATATGAAATTCAAACTAGCTGTGTGAGGCTCTATTGCATTCGCAGAGCTGCATTTTCTTTTATACTACTCTTTCCATCCCAAATCACTATTCGTTTTAGCTTTTCTTTTTTTAGAAAATGGAAATACATCCGACCGTAGTCACAGGAAACAGGGTCGGTGGCTCGTTCCACGACCCAGGAACGTCGTCCCAATTTGTGGGTCGGGGTCGAACTGGGTCACCGTCCCAATTTATGGTGGGTCACCGTCCCCATGGATAATGAGCTCTGGATCAAGCTCAAGATCACCAGGGAGAAGGGGGAAACAGGTGGGAAGGATGCAGTAGAGATTGAACGGAATATATATATATAACCAATACTTCTAACAACCAACGGGCATAGACAACCAATCCTATTGATTCTTGAATTATCCTAACCTGCATGCATCGTGTAGAGACAAAATGAGACTTTGATGTACTTATCTGGTAACTCATATGCTGCACGCCACCTAAAGTTGCATGTGCCCTCCTAGCGAGATGATTACGGAACAGTCAGCAGAGTAAGTTCCGCGCCAGCAATTAATTGATAACGTCGTAATAGAAGCTTGGTTAGTTTTCCCTATAATCAGAACTCGTAATCAGAGCAACAATTAAATGTGATTGACGTTGGGTAGTGGGTGCGGGTAGGTCTGGCTGGCTGGCTCGGCTGAAAGCACTACTTGGGTCTGGCCATAGAATAATTATTTTGTGGCCGGCTACAGTGTAGTAGTTCTATATATATATAGAGAGAGAGAGAGAGATTTTTTCAAAAATATACGATCCTGAGAAAGTTTATCAAAATTATACTACAACTGCTGTATCATACGACGACTGTTCTATCATTAGGCAGTTGCAGGAACAACTGTTGTATGACACGACGGTTACGCAAACCGCCACGGTTTGAAGGGCGGAGGGCCAAACCGCCATGTGATACGGTGGTTGTAGTCTGCAACCGTTCTTAGCCTTTATAAAGTGCAAAAATTAGCCGAAAATGACATAAAACTTCAGAAAAAAAAGAAAGAGAAGGTGAAGAGGAGAAGGAAGTAAAGTGGAGGTGGTGCAAGGAGCGAAGCTGTACCAGTTCTTCGTCTCATTGCAGGTATTATGCTAATTTCAACTCTTTTAGTACATCTACTTAGATATAATGATAGTTAGTGTTGATCCACTAGATTTAAGTAGATCTAAGGTATTAGATGACATAATTTTAGTGTAGTTTTAGTGAAGAATTTGTTCACGAGTATGGGTAAGCAAAGCAACGTGACCTATGTCCATCATCTTTTTTTTACTAACGTAATCTCGATTTTTGCAGTACTCCCACCAACCAGATAATTGTGGTTTCGTGCAATGGGTGGATCCCCCAGCTATTGAGCCGTATCAAAAGTACATCGCTCGAGGACGTCGCCATCTACAACCTCAAGCAGGAGCTCGCACAGGAACTGGCTCATCCAGATCCATCATCTAGTGAAGACGACGGACCCGTGGCGGGACCTGTGGTGTTCAAAACGAACACCGGTTGTGAGGACGAGTATTGCACCTGTTCATGCCACGAGAAGAAGAACAAAACTCCACCAGCAACTCCATCCTCACCACATTCACCCCCACCTCCACCCCCGCCAGGTACTACATGCCCTCCTAGCACTCCAGCGGATCTATGTTCTCTCGGCAGTTCTCCTACCAGTAGCCTAGGAATGTTATTTTCATTTTCTAAACTCCCTAAGGCATGTTAGGACCAGAACGACGTATGGTTATGTCAGTAGTCATGTCGCACGTTCCATTGCAAATTTGTGTGTTGTTGTGCAGCCGATTCATGCAAAAATGGACTATTTTTAATTTCTTAAAAAAAAGACGGCATCCTACTGCCGTATGATACGGCAGCAGGGTGCAACCGTCATGTCATACGGCGGTTGGCCCAACCGCCCTGTCATACGATGATTTCAGCCTGCAACCGCCCATGCACCTCTTGACGGTTGCAGACATACTGCAACCGCCGGGCTGTAGGCCACTGTACCGTCGTATCAAACGGCGGTTCCCTTAACCGCCGTATGAAACAGTGGTTGCTCGCACTTTGCCGCCCACGTCAGCAACTACTATGTCATACGGCGGTTGTTCCTGCAACCGCCCAATGATAGAGCAGCAACCGTATGATACGGCGGCTATAGTATAGTTTTGATAAACTTTCACAGAATCGTATATTTTTGAAAAAATCTTTAAAAAAATATATAAAAATTCCAGCAAATGAGGCAAACCAAGATTGGAGGTGGGCTGTACAGTCCAGTAAACTGCAGCCCATCTAATCATTTTTCCTCTTGGTTTCTATGCCTGACTGTTCGATCCTGAACCTCCATCCAGGGTCATCGACCCGGTCCTCTTTGGTTCATATACCATTTTGCTCCCAAAAGGGTATACCTCCTTCGTACCACAATTTTATAAAGTGTCGACCCTCGATCTCGTCCCTCGACCCGGACTACCCGGGAACTTTGTGACTATGCTGATTCGACCTCTACAATAAAAGCACACAGATTTTCTCTTCGTTTTAGCTTTTCTAGACATATAGCTTTTCATTTGCAATATATACTACGTCGAGGATCAACTTTTCATTTGCAATATATACTACGTCGAGGATCATAACACAAGTTGTCTTTACGAAAAAATCAAAATGAATAGTAATTTGGGAGTGAATGTGTACAAGTGTGTCTAAACTTCCAGCACAACATGATAACATCACCCCATATTTCTGTAAGCTGCAAGATATTATCAAGCCAAAGTTCTGTCTCTGTTATTTTTCTCACGCCTTTGCGACAAAATCAGGCGAGAACAATGCCTGATCCAATGAGATTGGGAGAAGAATCTGATACTCACTTTCTGCAGGCAGCACTAGCAAAGGACAAGATTCTTGATTCCAACTGGTGAGCCACAAGGGTAGTTGGATATCTATATCAGCACCCTCAAAGAACTCATCAGTCATCAGCCTGCAAATTCGCACCAGCGAAAAGCCCCGGGTGGCTCTCCGGCGGTCCGACCGGGTGGCGAGATGACCGACGGCCGGCGGCCGGACGGGAGCTACGGGCCGGAGTACGGCCCTTTGCCCCCTGAGCATGAGTACGCCATGTACCGTCACTTGTCGTCCAGGAGGAGGGCCCCTTGGCCTCTGCAACATGGCCATGGGGATGGGGTAGCAACCCTGAATCTCTCTTTACTTTGCAAACTTCATGTTTCTGACGACCAGTATTTTGATCGAATTTATTGGCTCGTTGTTTTCATACTTGAAGGCATGCTTTTGAATTAGATTGAAATTTTGTTGATCCAGGATTACCCTGGGAGGATGTTGGAGCAGAGATTGAGAAGGCAACCTTTTGGGCTTTCCAGGTACAGTTCAGAAGGCTGTTCTTTCTCTCAGCTTCAATTCCTTCAAAATTTGGAACTAGGAAACCCATGAATCCATGGTAATTGGCATTTTGTCACAAGTAGAATATGGATATGTTAATACTTACTCAGGCACCCTCTGCAACCATATGCACCATTCCGAATTCGCCATGGCAACGGCAGAGGTGGCCTAGGACAGAGGCAAGAGGACCCTGGACTAACTGATGAGGAATTCAGGGAAGCCATGGATCAGCTTAGGAAGCAGGAATACAGGCCCTCAAACCCTCAGAAGAGGAGACATCACCGGACCGGGAGCGCTAGAGCACCAGCAGTCACAGAGGAGAAGGCATGCACCATATGCCTGGAGACATTCCTGGTAGGAGAGCAGGTTGTTGCCACGCCCTGCAACCACATGTTCCACCAGGGTTGCATTGCCCCCTGGGTGAAGGGCCATGGCACCTGCCCTGTGTGCCGGTCTGCGCTCTGCGAAAGGAGGAACACTGTCACGGGGAACATCATCAGCAGCAGCAACAGCAACGGCGAAGATGGTGATGAGGTGGTGGATCTGGACCTGGTGGCGATGATGAGAGCCATGGAGGAGGCCTTCAGCCGGTTCAGGCTCTCTGACTTCATGTCATAACACCACTAGGTGCATGAATGCATGAGGTTCCTCTGCACTAGTTGGGAGTCACCCAATCCCACTTGTCAGTGACCCAACTGCAGAGGCAACTACTGCACCATCACCACTAGCACCAGCACATTGTAATTCAGTTTCATGACGTTCCCGTGCCATCAAATATCTGGTAATAATGTATAACTTGGCATAAGGTTTTTCCATTGTGATTTGCTGCTTACCATGTATTTACTTCGCAATGTCAGATCAGATAATGACTGCTGAAACTACAAGACAAACTTAAATCTGCCATTTCCAATGTAATTCACTGGAAGAGATGTGGCATGTTGCTTATCAAATGTATACCTTACTCCAACTTGTATCATGACAAACAATTGGAACGATTTAAAGCAGCATTCTAACTCATTGCAAATATTTCTAAGCAGACTCATGTTTACAGTAGGACCAACACCGACTGAGGGGAGGGTACGAAAAACTTTATCGGAACAGCTGAATAAGTTGGAGAGAACACCGTATGCCACTAACAACAGAAAAGCCTTTTTCTCCAAAGCAAGCTTGAAATCTGCATCAAGCATGCTCCAATTACCAGGACACTCAGGCAGGGGATTGATTTAGCATCTGAAGCCATTTACAGTTTTTTACATCAGTAGGTCTTCCTATGGCTGCTCTTCAGCTGTCTCGGATAAGGTTGGTTGGTTCACTCAAAACATACTTGGGCAGTTCATACTTGGCACCTGGTATATCAAAGAGACTTGTTAAAACATTAGAAAAAATGTGAAGGAATACATAAGGTAAAGGAATAAGCTGGAAAAAGTCGCACCCCTTTCATCATAGCAGAGAGTCAGATCAGCATTAGAAACGATTATACCTGCACTTTCCACAATTGCCTGGGCATGGGATACCTCAGATTCTGATGCAACTCGAAGGGCATCCCAAATTTCTGTACAAGGCTTGAAATGTTTAGTGCAAGAACTATAGACAAGTGCAACTAGAAAGCTAAACTATGCATTCAAGCAGGAAAAAAACACGATGAAGTAGCTCAACTTAGTATGACGTGAACAAGATGGGATCATGGGAAGAACGTGAACACAGCAGGGACGACAACTACCTTTCTGACCACCATAGTGAGGAGCTGTGTCCCAAAACTCATCGCGCATCTGCTTGAGCTGGGCCACTGTTATCGGTTGGGGATGCTTCCAGGGCTTGGGCTTCCTGACTTTCTTAGTACTATCTGCATATTATAACCTCACCAAATGAGATGAACAGTGAAGCATGCAAAAGCTTACAAAGGTAATCGCTGTCCTAGTAAAATCGGTCAATGTGAATAGCTGACATAGTAAAATGAATATGTCAAAAACAATACGGAGGACAAAAACATGAATGGATACAATGAGTAAATAATCCAGTTCTTTCCTGGCACATGGTTTGCAAAAAAAAAAAAAGCTAATCTTTACTTTAGACTTACTCTTCCTAGTTGCTACCATTATTCTCTGTGTTAGCTAGTACTTTGTTCCTATGCGGTTAACACACACACACACACAGAGATATGCTGTTAGCAACACAAGCTACTTTCAGTGATAGCGCGACATAACCAACTAGTTATCCAGGAACCAGAAGGGTAACTATGATCAGGAATAAGGCATAAATGCAATACTTGAACGATGTTCACAACAAACTTGACTATCATGATTTAACCAGATAACAAGCTACTGCACTTGCTGAATCCATAAAAGTGCCACTCCATGCGATGTAAGCAATAATAAAATTGCACACATGTGCCGTCTTCCTTGTAATATAGAAATAGATCACGTCCACAGATATAATATGAATATCTGCATTGCTAGCAGCCCCACCCAAAAAAGAACGTAATAGCATGCACTTAAAAGTTTATATTCTACAATATGCTATACAGGGCGTCAGAAATCAGAAATATGAGTGCGAGTTGTGCATGTGCCTCAAATCAAGGAGCAGGCATATCAAGCACAAAAGACTATACACATGGACTGCACTCGAGGATAAACATATTTATTATGCATGCTTTATATGGGCTACATGTTACAATTTAATGGGGCAAACAGTATAGTGTCATCACTTAACGATCTTGGAGAATCCAGATATACAAGCCAAGTTGTCTACATATCTCATAGTGCAGGAGGCCCTTCAACTCTCACCTCAGACAACTATAATCATAATAAACCCAACTAATCAAGACATTCTAATGGATCTTCATGGACACCTGCAGGCTGCAGGATCATGCTCTTCCTATCTTTACTAAGAGCATGCATTCGACAAGCAGAAAATGGCAGATACCATAATGGACACACTAACAAGAAACAAAAAGTACATAACTAAAAATGGCTGTCCAATTCACTCTCTTGTCGCCACTCCATAGCATTATCCAAATGCATAGTTCATCCAGAACGCACTGGCTGTGGCAGTGCAATTAAGACACTGCACAACCTCATCCTCACCCAATCTCAAGAAACCCGTCCTCCCAAACTCACCGGTCTACAGAGAAATTCCAGAACACCAAGAATTCAATTCATCCCCCCAGTTTCAAGAAGGGACATTCCATAAGCTACTTGAATGGGATAATTCAGAAAACCACATGACCCTCACCAATATAATTCCATCAATAACGAGGTCCCCTACGATAGCATACTCCCTCCGTCTCAAAATAAGTGCTCATCTCACATTTCGAGGAGTCAACAAGTTGTAAGTTTGACCGGATATATAGAAAATAATATTAATATTTGTGTCTCTAAACAAGTTTATCATGAAAATATATGACATGATTAATCTAATAATGTTTATTTAGTATCATAATTATTAATATTTTTAAATATATATTTGGTCAAACTTTAAAGTATTTGTGACTCCTCGAAGTGTGAGATGTGCACTTATTTTGAGACGGAGGGGGTAACTCGTATCCCTCCCAAGATTTCACCAAAAAAAAACAACCTCAAAATGATTCAGAAACCCACTTGTGACCCTCATCCATTTAATTCCATCAATAACGAGGTCCCCTATGACAGCACCACTCGTGTACCTCCCAAGATTTCACCCAAAGAAACTAAGATCTCAAATTGGTAATCTGACCCAGCTGGGACCAAGAACTACCCCCTCGCCGAGCACAGCTCAACCCAGGAGCTCGTCCCTTAAGGCCACCCAATCGGCCGCAACTCTCTCCATCCCAGCCAGCAGTACCGCATTGCGCCGCCCAAAGCCCTCCTAAGATCACGCCTTGGCGAGGGGACGAAAAATCCCCAAACCCAAGAACCCAAAATTCCCCCACAAGAAAACCCCGATTCCAGCCGGACGGATCGCCCGGCAAAGCGAAGAACTTTGGGATCGGGATCGTGGGATCTTACCGCTGCTTCCTCCGGTTTCCTTGGTGGCCGGGGTGGATCCTGCGCAGCCCATGGGGCGGGAGAGTAGAGCCCGCCGCGTCTCGGCGGCGGCGAGGCAGTGGTTTGTGGGGGCGGCGGCGCTGGCTTTGGCTCCGCTTGCCCTCCAACGAAAGAAACGAACGGAAAGCGATTGTGCTTGTTTTTTTAGCCTTTTATTTTCCCTTCACGGGATGGCTTACTTGTGCGGTTAAGCCTAACTCGTACACTAGTTACTGGATGACGTGGCAGGATAAGGGCAGCATGTTATCACTAATCTGTGTGATGTGTGAGGTGAGCTGTTGAGGTGGGTGATGCGACACAAATGTTGCTTTGTAGCTATTCATTCCTGGCTTAGGTTTGCCAAATTTAACATGCTAAAATTGTGTTAAAGAAAACATGAACTATTTCAAACTATTTAGAGGGGAGTATTACCACTATCCACCGCCTAATATGAGCAGCCTCGTGTAAGAAATTTTTGACATACGAAGTACTCCCTCCGTCCCAAAATATTTACACTTTTTGACTTTTACATGTCACGTTTGACCATTCGTCTTATTCAAAAAATTTGTGAAAATATAAAAATAATGATGATATACTTAAAATATATATGATGATAAAACATGTCATAGCAAAATAAATAATATTTTTACAATTTTATTGAATGAGGCGAATAGTCAAACGTGAAGTACATAAGTCAAAAGGTGCAAATATTTTGGGACAGAGAGAGTATCTAATTTATACATAGTCAGATCCCTTCGTCCCAAATTAATACTCGTTTTATGTTTAGATATGTAACAAAAAATTATGTATATAGAAAAACTAGAACGGAATAGTGATTTGAGATGAAAGGAATAGACTTCGTTGGGCTTTCTTTATTCGACTTCTTCTTCCTTTCACAATAAATCTGTTGTAAAATTTGTACATAATATTTTTTTTCTCACAACAAATCTGCTGAAATCTGCTGAAGAACTGCCGAACAAAAAACTTTTTTTAGTGGAACAGAAACAGTAACTGCCTACAACCAAAACAAGTTGCAAAACGCTTGCTAAATTATGTCTTCACGTGAAAACTTGTATACTTTATAAACAAAAGGGGCCCAAAATGAGTTTGGGCTTTGTCAAAGCCCAACTTCTAAAGGTAGAATCTTGTATACTTTGTAAACAAAAGGGGTCCAAAATGAGTCCCATCCGGAAATGCATCTCCTGAAAAATGCATAAAAAATCTATCCAAAAATATGAATATATGAATAGATAAAAAAATTTTATATCTAACATCATAAAAATTGAGAATAAATAAGAATTTGTATAAGAGGAAAAAAAAGATAAATGAGCGATTCAACAATAATGGATCCGAGTCCAGATGAATAGGTACTCCCTGCACTATCAAGTGCTGATTTCACTTTTTATTTCCTTACACATATTTGTGTTGCATCATCAATTTTGCATAAACATAGATCTTTGCATCATCTACATGTATCCATATTTTTTGTATAACATTATACGCATGTTTTTTGTACGGGTGTACAGGGGTACACGAATGGTTGATGAACGGGCGGGGAATGATATGTTCACTCCATCACCCTTTCATGCCGCGTCACGAATTTCCTTTTTTTTAACGGAAAGATTGCACAATTGTTCTGTGTAATTTGTTCGTACTAGTAAAGAGCACGTGCGTGTCGCAAGTGTAGTAAAAAAATTAGATAAACTAACAATTGATTTTTTTTCCAAGATGTACTTTTAAAAATATATAAAAATCCAGTAAAATATATTTATTAGAAATCTAACAAATAATAATGTGTATTTACAATAGATATATACACGTGTTAAGTTTCCGTTAAAAAATCTAATAAACAATTATATTGGTTTAAGTAACCAAACAATATAACATCACCTAAATTTGTCAATAAATCAGTGCCATCATCTAGATTACATAACCCCTTTGTCCATCCAAGGAGCAGCAGATGGTAGCCTTTTCCACTCCCTGAAAGAAGGGATAAATCAATTTCAATTCGATAAATCTAGAGAAAATCCAGTTCTTCAGAAATACTCACTTACCCTGCAAATGTCGGTATACTCCTTGAACCAACTTATGTTTGTCGTCCATGCATCGTCCTTCTCATCTCCGAACCCTGTCCTATGACAAGAAGAGATGGTTCCACTTAGAGAATGGCTATCGATTAGGGATAATAACTAAGAAACTTCCATCTACATTATAGGAGTGGTTTATGCTGCATTAATTTTGACATCCCAAACCACTTTTATAAACGGATGTATTGAGCAAGTGACATATGAGAAATCATCATATCGGGCAGGCGCATAATAGGAAATAAGCATGGCCTCTACACTATGCTCCCAACTTTCCGGCTTCAGGAATTTGCAGCTTAATTCTCAAAACACGAAGAAACATGACATGGTGCAAGGATATTGCTTGGGTGGGAGAGGGAAGGATCAAACTTACTGGAGCTTTCATCGATGACCTCCAGCCCGTCCCTTGTGGGTCTTGTCGACCTGCACCGTCTCGCATTGCTGGTTGTGCCCTGCAAACGCTTGGGCCAGCGGCGATGCCTCGCCAGATTCGCGAAGCTACCATCCCACCTCCTTTCATATCCCTTGCAACCCCAGTCCAAGAAGAACCAAAAAAAATGGAGATTGTGGGAAAAAGGCTGGAGTCATAGGTCAAACGAAACTAAACAAAAAACAGCAGCGAAGTGCAGAACCCATGGAAGAAGATGGGGATTGAAGAATTCCCTTAGGAGACAACAACAAACTCGGGGGTTGAGAAGTAGCCTACAAATACCTGTATTGGTCGTCGTCTTGCACCCATGTATCATCTATAAAACAACGAGGCATGCTCAAGAACTTAACCCTGAAAACAAAGAGAATTGCAGACGGCTCAAGAAATTCATTTACCCCGTTGGCAGCAGCATTAGCAGCTACAGCTATATCTTTTGAATTGTCATCTCCTCCTTCCGGAGATACCTACCAGGCAAAGCAAACATCCTAAGTATCCTTAAATTAGATTTCAGTTTTAGCAATATAGTTGTGTGGTCATGTTTCGAGCAAATATGATCGAAAATTACTGTAGAATGGTTTATCTAGTTCATGTTAGGATTTTAGCAACAAAAAATAGACATATCAATTATTTTTGTTTCTTTCTGCAAAATACCATTTGCTTGCTTTGTCACCCTCTCTAAATTTACAACTGCGTAAATTAACAATTAAATGATGAGAAGGTACCTCTCACTCTCAGTGGCTTTATTGCCACGGTTTCTTTAAAGATGAGATACTTGATCCCTCAAGCACATTAACCATGTAATCCTAGCAGCTCTCAAACAAGCACTTAACTATGTCATCCAAGCAGCTGCAAAGCACACGATCAGGGGAGACCATCAGTCCATCGTGGTCGATTCTTCTCCCACAAGAAGCTTCCACTTATCACTCATCGTAGGTCACCATCAACCCATCATGTATCTGTCCCAAACTATGAACACGTTGCACCCTAAAAATCCAAGAAAAAATAAATATATACACCATTGAGGAGAATGTAGATGTGTGTGTGTTTTACAACAAAAGAGATTAATGTGTAGCCACTAAGGTAGCAGTTTAGTAGCACCGATGATTCAAAACAAAGTTTTTTTTTCATATATGATTAAAGAAATGAATGCATCTATCTAGGATTCTAAAAAGAGAAAAGAACATGGTATGTATGCTTATGGTAACATGGAACATATATTCTACTTAAAATCTCAAGTGCAATCAACGACAATCTTTTCTTCACCAGTAGAAATATATGATGAATTAGCATTCATAGCAGGATATATAAGCATAAAACAAGATGTAGGTGCACTAAAATTACCTTGCAAGCCAAACATATCCATATCCTAAAACTGATAGTAGCTGCATGATGGAAATAGTAGCTAGGATTAAGAGAAAAATCATCTAGCAACAGGAACTCTCTAAATGCTATTGTGATAAATGAGTTAATTAACTTGATGTAGAGTCAGAGCTTGACCATGAGTGTGTGTTAGTTAACTCTAGCATTTTTGTCAAGAATCTTGAGTAATCATGCAAATGAAGTAACAAAAGCTCCCTGCACCAGATGAGTGTGGAGCTAAATCGACATCTAGCAAGCAAGCAAATATAAGTCCGTGAAGCTCCTATTCCACAGTCCACACCCAGCAACCCAATCACCACAACTGCGTCAACCTCGTCCTAATGGATGGATGGGGAAACAGAGGTGGGACACCACCGTCATCGGATCCCACCCCATGCTCGATTCCGGCCGCGCCACCCTCGCTCCTCCGTCCCGCCAATGCCATGGTGCAAGAACAGAGAGAAGAAAGAGTGTTGCTCGAGGTGAAGAGCATGAGATCGATTTGAGGTGGAGCTGGAGCAGGGCGACAGAATCTTGGTGCAGGGCCCCGCTCCTCCACGTCGCAGCGCGGTTCGGCCAGTGCCCCCGCTCCCCGCACCGCCACGCAGGCCATCGGTGGCCACGACGACCCTGCTTCTCCCACCGCCGCGCTGGCTGAGGCCCACCGGGTGGGGCGGCGCCGCCGCGGAGTTGCGCCGACAGCCATGGTAGGCGTGCACGGACTGGCTGCCATGGCAGGGGGAGCACGGTGCGTGCCACGGCCACCACCGTCGGCAAGCACGAGCTCGCGCGTGGCGTGGCCGCAGCGCGTGGATCCGGGAGGCACGGTCGGGGGCGCGCGGGGAGGCGGGTCGACGCGGGTGCTGGGCGAGCCGGCAGTGCGGGTGGGTCAACACGGGTGGTGGGCCCAAGGCGTGTACATGCGGCGGGTAGGCGCGGGGTCGGTGAGAAAAATATTATGTTTTTGGCAGAAACGCTCCCCAAATTGCGATTTTTCGGTACTTCATAGTCCTTCCACCCTATCCACTCCTAAAAACATATGACGAGTGGGTCCGGCGTGAGGGGTAAGACGGGCCCGAATTGAGTGACAAAAGTTTTCAATTGTCTTCGCTCCTTATAGTATATAGATAGATATACGTACGCATGCAGTAACGGAAGAGGGCAAGAGGCAGCCAAAACGTATGGAGAAAAATAGGCTGTTACGCTCAGGTTTGGCTCCCGTCCGTTTCAGCGATTGTGTCGAACATCATGAGCGCCAAATAATGCAAGTTTTAGGGGCCCACGGTGTCAAATAATATTCAATTCAGTTTAGAACGAGTCAGAAAAAAACGTGTTCTCAAAAAGGAAAGGAGAAAAAAAAACAAGTCAAGACACAGAGGTACATATATAGGGCAAATCCTGATTATGGATTGCTCTTTCTGACATATTTTGTCCTTTTTTATATAATATAGGGATCTCCTGATTGATGGCAAAATTAAAAAATGTAACAGAATTATATGATTCGGAAAAACCGTCACCTTTGTATAAAAAGGGAAAAAATCTCGAAGAAAGTATATTTTTTTCATGGAGCTATGCTATTTACATAGTAACCTTTTTAAAATACGACCAAAAGCTAATTTGGCAAGTATTTCGATACATCAGTATTAGTAGATTCTTTGAACACTCGCTGACTTCCCTGTTTAACGTTTGAAAAATTGCCGTGGTGGTCGTCGCGTTGAACGGCAGAAGTGCAGAACGGGGCACTTTTCGACCACCTACCCAAAAAAAATACTGTCTTCGTGACTATTTAGATACAAATCCACGCTTAACTGCTGACCATGCTTAAACTTCTAATGCGGGGAAAAGTATATATAATATACTAGTTAGGTATACATACACACTTCATCTTTGTTTGCGCGAGCGGAGAGCGTCGAAATCAGTGAGCCGAGCATTTTTGCGGCACCCACCCACGCCGAAGCCGACGAAGGTCGGAGAAGAGCCAGCCGAGCCCGTCGCCTTTACGCGTCGCCGTCTGCCAGCGTGGCCGGAGCGCCACGACGATGCGATGCGTTGCGGGGGATGCATGCATGCACGGCGTCCGTCGTCCGATCAGGCGCTGTCTCCACGTGGGCCCAGCCCAGGCCCAGCACAGACGTCGTGTCTGGTCAACAGGTTGACTTGGACCCGGCCAGGGGGAGGAGACCCGCCCTGCCCGCCAGGCTGGAAAGTGGAGCGCTCGATACACAGTGGATGGAGAAGGAAAAGTCTAGCCATGGATAGAGTCGTCTTCTTTTCTTCGTTGATGAAAAGGAAAAGAGAATGGTGGTGGATTGGGCTACGGGATGCTGCTGTCTCGCCCGTTCTGTCGAGAACTTTATTTGGAATTTGGATGCCTTCGAGTCTCCGAGAGCGTTCACACCATAACGAAGGTTCACACCGCTGTTAGTTACCAGCCCAACCCTCGAAAATCGGAGAACAAATTGCAGCAGCAGCGCGCGCGTTTAAACATAATCGATTTATCAACAATGCTAAGCCATTGCTGAGAAAATTTTATCAATTTGGAAATAAGATCAACCAGAACAGCCACCCACAAAAGCTCGGCGCAGCCCAGTGCCGCGATCCTAAAAGAGAGCAGGCAAGGAATAAAACCACCAACCCATCTACCTCGACTTCGCTCGGTTTTTTTTTAACAAACGGCGAAAGCTTAGCTTTCCCAACTTTTATTAGAAAAAAGAAATGACTCTGTTTATAAAAAAAAAACCGGATCCGAAAACTATACAACTCGGTCATAAATCGTACTACTCAGGAGAGGTAGCATGACCATCCCGCACAACTTCGGTCCATCGACACCACAACTATGGAACAAATCCCCGACAACTCCGGTCAGTAGACCATACACAACTAGGAAGATACTCGGTGGGTTGGATTGTGTCATCAACACGCACTGCTCAACTCAACTCAATTCGGTCGGATTGGAACATAGACACGAGCCTCACAAAGCTCCACAAAATCGGATTGGGACCTGAGCCTCCACAACTCAATTGGTTAACCTATTTTTATATTTTTTCTTTTTTTCACCTAAGCAACTTAAAACAGAACAACAAAGGAAAGAAAAAAATAGAGGAAAGGGGAGAAGATGCTCGCACAGAAGCACAACCGGAGCCAAACACCTCGCCAGAGAAACCTAGTCAGCGGAGGTCCAAGACAGGAGTCAAGACCCGCGCTGGGGAAGCTCGACGTCGCCTTCAGGAAGGACATGACACCAAAGGCGCCCTCGACGTCGTCCCAAGAAGGGATGGATTTTCACCCGCATTGTCTCCGCAGCGCAAGAGACGACCGACGCCACCAGCCACACCACCGTGGTGTGGCAGATGGGCCGCCGCACGACCATAGCCGGCAACACCACCACGATGCCGCTAGCAAAGGACCGCGCAACCGCCGTCGGCCATGCCACCGCGGCACCACCGACATACCGCAAGCGGAGATTTGCAGCTCGGAGCAACCAGCTACGCTACCACGACGTCGCTAGTGTGCCGAAGCCGCCACCAGCCGCGCTGCCATGACGCCACCAACACCTCCTTACGCCGGTCATCCTCCGTTGTAACCGCCGACGAGTAGGCCTAGCCGAACCGCCATGGAGATGCAGAGTGGCCCCGTACGCTGACCACGAGTCGACAATTTCTCTTCTTTCACCTACGTAATATTTTTATCTCAGAACAAACCTGTATAAATCAAACTATAATATTTTCCTTTTAAAACAAATCTTACATGGCGTACTCGAGTCCCAAATTCCCGATCCTGCTGGCGGCTGACGCAGCACTGTGCCTTGCACCGTGTCCGCGTCCGCGTCCGGACAGGCAGCAGCAGTTCCCGTGTGTTTGGTTGGAGAGCCGCGGGAGTGGAGCGGAGCCGACTCTTGTTTTGGGGACGGCTCCAACCCTTCTCATGTTTAGTTGAAAAGATTGGGTTGGAGTGGCTCCGACCCTCTTTTTTGTTTGGTTGGAGGAATAAGTTGGAGGAATGGATGGTAGTTTTCACTCCGTTAGTGGGTCCCACATGTCATAGGGCTTAGGTTTAGTAGGTCCCACATGTCATACATATCTCTTCTTCGTCCTCATCCCCACAGGCCACAACTTCCTCTTCCTCCCGAGCGCCATGGATGGAGCCCTGCCTGGGCGCGAGCTCTGCCCAGCGCCGGCCGGCCGCGCCTCCGCCGCCCAGCGCCGGCTCCGGGCGAGCTCCCTCACCGGCCCCGCGCGAGCTCCCTCGCCGCGCGCGCGAGCTCCCTCGCCCCGGGCCAGCTTCGCCGCCGCGCGCGAGCTTCGGCGCCGCGAGCGGGCTCCGCCGGCCCCGGGCGTGCTCCGGCGCCGCGGGCGCGCTCCGCCGGCCCCGGCCGTGCTCCGGGCCGCCGCCGTCCTCACGGGCCCTGCAGATCAGCCGCCCGCCATGGGGATCTAGGCAAGCTCCGCCGACGCCGCTGCCTCGTGCCCTACCGCCACCTCCGCTCCGCCGGCCCCAGGCAAGCTCCGCCGACGCCGACGCCCTCACAGGCTCGAGCTTGAGCTCAGCCGCTGCCCTCACGGGCTCCGCCCGCGGGAGAGCACGCCGCCGCCGCTTTCACGGTCTTCACGAGACAGGAGACAGACAGGAGAGAGGGAGACGGGAGGGAGACGGAGAGAAACGAGAGAACAGAAACGGGAGCAGAGCGGCTCCGTCCCTCGAATTCTGAGGGACGAAGCCAACCCGCATCTCGTGGGAATATTTCATCGGGAGCCGCTCCGCTCCCACCGCTCCTCATCCAAACACCCGCCGGAGCGGAGCCGTTCCGCTCCCGCGGCTCTCCAACCAAACACACGGTGCGGGTGCGCACCCGTGACAGAGAGGGGCGTACGCACTGTCGCAGCAGCAGCGGCGGCGACCAGGACAAGCCGCCAATGACACTGGACACGACTCCAAAAAGACGATGCCTAGCCAAGCCACTCATTATTTTACAAGAGACGAAAAGATACAGAGATACTATCTCTCTCCCACTCTCTTCGACAGAAACCCAAGCCACTCACTACTCTCCTTGACCTCCACTTGGAAAGTTGGAAGACAGGCGGAGAGGGGAGGGAGGGATGGCGTGGACGCCGCCGCCATGTCCAGGTGCCGGGAGCTTGATGGTATTCTTCCTCGGCTTGATCCTCCTCGCCGAGGCCGTCCATGGTGCGGGGGCTCCGGCGGCCGCTCCTCTAGCTCCTCCGAGGCTCGCGCCAGCTGAAGGTGAGTCCTGTTCCCCCATCATGCTCCGCCGGCTTCTCCGCGGCTCTGCATTTTTGTTCTTTCTTGTTTCAGTTCTTGCCTCACTTGTTTTGAGAGAACTGGGCTGTGTGCCTGTGTTGCATGGAGTCATGGACCATGTTCTTCAACCTTGTTTGCATTGGGAGTCGATCTTGAGTTGTTGCCTATCAGTTACTGCATGCAACGCCCAACCCATCCAAGAATCTCCAGTAAACACTTATTTGCCGCCCGAAGAGGGAGAAAGAAGAAAAAAAAATCCTTGTCGAAATAGCGAATAGAATCTTACGACAGATGTTGCCAGCTTAGCCAAGGAACTCAGGGCAATGTGCCTTTGGTCGGATGCTGTTCACCGATCATCCGCCAAAGGAGAACTTGATCACCGATCAGAGTCTGAGCCGCAAACCAGAGCATCCAATTGATACCCAGCATGTTGCTGCTAGCCTGCAACCACAAATAGCTTTTGCTCTCCTTTCCTCTCTTCGACTCTCAAATGTTCCGCTCTCCTCAATCCTCATCTGCTGCTGCTGAAACCGCGTGCTCTGCTATCTTTCCTTTTGCAGTGCGTGTCCTTAGCCGGATCGCAACCGCGCTCGGCGTGTCGCACTGGGACTTCACCGCCGGTCCCTGCGACAACGGCGACCGTGACGGTGACGGCGACGGCGGCTCCGCGGTGCACTGTGACTGCTCCTTCTCCAACGGCACCGTCTGCCATGTCACCGAGATGTACGCTTCACATCTTCAGACAGCCTTTTTTTCACCTTTCCATGGTCCTGTTTTTTTTTCTTAAATTCCTTACGGCATCAAAATCGCGTGACGGTTTGACTCCGTCACAAATTGATAATCTACGCAGATTCCTGAAGGCGAAGAACTTCTCTGCTGAGCTCCTGCCTGACTTCGCCGACTTCCCCAACCTTCTCCAGCTGTGAGTTCTCAACAACTGCTGGCTGCTCACTCATATCTGCGCCAGAGGCTTCGGCTGCTTAGAGCAATGGCTGCACGATCCATGGAGTAAGCAATATCATAGAGACGTAACCTTTGTTCCCTTGTTGCAGAGATCTAAGCAGGAACTTGTTCCATGGCGGAGTGCCTGACCGGTGGGCCCGGATGAAGAAGTTACAAGGACTGTGAGTGGCCTCCTTGCACTTTCCTCTTGTCCACACTCTTTGCTTGACTAGTACAACGAAATGTAGCATGTGGAGCTATCATGGAGAGTTGGAGACTCGGCCAGGGAAAGATCCGTGCCACTGGATGGTGATTTTCCTGCAATTTGTGAAGCCACAGTCATTGTCTCATCTATGGTGTAGGACCTGAGGTGTCGGCAAGTAGAGCATATAAGATAGCAACAGATCAGACCATTCCCAAGCACATTTTTTCTCCCTAACCCGTGCTAGATTAGGTGGCTTTTGGCCTATGTCAAAAGCTAACTTTGTGAATACTTAGTCATCACTTGTGCACGTATGCCTAATTTCCCAGTAGTGTGGATATTTTTAGGTTCAAGATTCAATACAAGAAAAATGAATTTGACTACAGGCAACATTAACAATGTAGTATTCCCAGTCTTTCTGCACATAGAAATTCGTGTTCATCCAATGCAATGCTGTTAATGCACTATGTTGATCTGTTGATGCCAAGTCATGCAGGTCACTGATGGCAAACAGATTGTCAGGGCAATTTCCCATGGTTCTCACAAAGATCACAACCCTGACTAACCTGTAAGTAACAAGTCTGGCAGAAACCATTTCTGTTAACTAGTTTATGAATTACCTCTCCGAATTATAGCCGGCAAATTAATCTGCAGAAGCATTGAAGGCAACGAATTCCACGGGCAAATCCCTCCTGAAATTGGAGATCTCATTCGAATGGAGAAGCTGTGAGTGTATTATATTATAAAACAAAACGACAATATATGATTATTGCTGGAGTTTGGTCAATGTAGTTTCAATGACTTATGTCCTCATCCTGAAACACAGAATATTATCTGTCAATGAGTTCACTGGCCCGCTTCCAACTGCTCTTTCATCGTTGATTAATTTAACAGACTTGTAAGGGTACACCTTCATCTATTATTTTCCTGCTTTCTTTCAGTTTGAAGTGTCTGTTGATAATGTTTAACTATTCAAACTGGAAACAGGAGGATTTCTAGCACTAATTTTTCTGGAAGGCTGCCTGCTTTTTTGGGCAAATTGAAAAGACTTGAAAAATTGTGAGTCAGCAAACTTGTGATGAAAACACATTTCGTATCCACAGAAATACCAAAGGTTAATATATTTAGTTACTGTAACTCATCGTGGTGCAGGCAAATTGGAGGATCTTTGTTCGAAGGGCCTATTCCCTCAAGTCTATCTGAACTGACAAACCTTTCTGATCTGTATGTCAGCAAAAATGTTTGGATTTTTAATAATTTTACATATATAATGATATTCACTTACTGGGTATATGTCCTTACAACCAACCAAAAGAAGGTTTTGATTAGTTTTCACTTAGGTTGTGTAACTTTGTCAAACAGGAGGATTAGTGATCTGAGAGGTAGTGGATCAGTTTTCCCAGATTTAAGTGGAATGAAATCCATGAAAACAATGTAAGTTTACGGATTTTTCAAGGTCATCCTGTGCCTGCTTTGTTGTGATAATTTTTTTTCTCCCAAATACAGGGTACTTAGAAAATGTTCCATCAGTGGAAGCATCCCGTCTTACATTGGCTCGTGGACAACTCTTAAGCATTTGTAAGCATGTTTGTAAAGACTACAACACATAATAACAAAGTTACAACATACAGAAGTGCTAAATGTTAAATTATTCACATTATTTTATTATAAACATTATCTATGCAGGGATCTGAGCTTTAATAAACTTAGTGGAGAAATACCACCTTCTTTTGCTAACTTGCGAGGTGTAGATTTTATGTAAGTTGTGGTACTTCCATAAACTGAAATAAAGCTATCAACATTTCATTGTGCTTTGAATGAATCTCTACCAAAATTGTCTTGCAGATATCTAACGGGAAATTCACTCAGTGGGAATATACCTGGATGGTTATTGATAAGAAACAAGATCACGTAAGTTAATTATTGTCTATTTGGGTACATTCTCAGGCAGCCTGCCTCTCTTTCGTCACATATCTTTCTTTTCCATGACTGCCTGATACCTACAGACATCCATGAAAATTCGTCACATATCTTTCTTTTCCAGGATGTTTTAAATATATCATAGAAGTTAGGTAGGACTTCAACTTTCTAAGATGTCGCGAAATCTGATCCATAAAAAGCATCTTTTATGCGTGTTGTACCTTGATAATCAAGGATCCTATCACATGGGGGTTCTTGAACTTTTTCAGGCCACGGGGATGCTGTAGCTCCGCACCCTGCCAAATGTCAAATTACCGATCTTATACAAGATTGTAGAAAACTTATAAAATGTTTTCTTATTTGTATGATGTTTGTGATGATGTAAATTGCTTTGAATCAGATGAGTTTTCTTCCTACCTCCACTCTTGTGTAGTTGGGATTGCGACATTGCATAGAGAAAAAGCACTCGTTATACATATGTACATGTAACTGAGAATGCCAATAATACTATAACTGTTAAGATGGAACTTAGAAGTTAAACATACACTTAGTATATGACGTAAAATGACCACATGCAGGGACATATCTTTTAATAACTTCACAATGGGGAGTTCAGGACCTAGTCAATGTCTTCAAGGGAGTGTGTAAGAAACCTTTAGCATGGTACCCAAATTTATTGCCCTTCATAATCTTTATGAAAATGCATAACCCTTTACTGTGGATCCTTCTATTGCAGCAATCTGGTGGAGAGCTATTCACCTGAAATGAACAGTCCGTAAGATTCTTTAGCATGTTGCATCAGTAAAAACTTCATAGCAGTGACCTGTCTAAACTCTAGACATAATAACATGTTCTAGTTCTTTTGCCTTCTGTGCAGAAATAGTGTTCAGCCATGCTTAAAAAGGAATTTCCCATGCAATGCTTCGAATGGACAATGTAAGTTGATTCTCAGTGTTGCTTCACAAAGTTTTTTTACATGCATTTCAGATGGATGCTGATAATTACGACAGACAATGGTAGCATTAATGATGATTAATTAACTTTGAATAAGTTACAAATTGCATGCTATTGCTTCTATAGGATTATCAAAATGGTAAACTCGAAATAAGCACACCCATTAAAATCACTGAGTAACTAGTAATCTGGGACTACTTCCCACACAGAGTACACTGGTTTTAAAGTACATAAAGCTCAGGCTGTAGCTAGTTTTCTTCTTGTTTTAGAACTGAAGCTGCATTGAACCTTTACCTACACACTCTCACAGATCAATATTCACTGCATATCAATTGTGGTGATAAAGAAGCAATTATTAATGGAACCAAATACGAAGCGGACACAACACCAAAAGGTGCTTCATTGTTGTATGTAAGCCCAGGGTCAAACTGGGCATTTAGCAGCACTGGGAACTTCATGGATGACAATATCACTGACGACAACTTCATTGCAACAAGCACATCAAAATTGGCCATGCCCAATTCAGAGTTGTACACCAAAGCCCGTCTTTCTCCTCTTTCGCTAACATATTATGGGCTTTGCATGTTCAGTGGGAGCTACACGGTTAATCTCCACTTTGCTGAAATTGTTTTCACAAATGACAGCACATATTATAGTCTTGGCAAAAGAAGATTCAACGTGTTCATTCAGGTAAACTAGATTTTAGCTGTTTCCTTTTAATTATAACATTTTTCCTTTGTTAGCAGCGATACTAACAATAGGCTTTGAACCTCAGGGAAAAATGGTGCTCGAGGATTTTGATATCGAACAGTCAGCTGGTGCGGTTGGAAAGCCAGTTATCAAGACTTTCCAAACATATGTCAAAAGTCATACTCTAGAGATTCAGTTCTATTGGGCAGGAAGGGGAACAACAGGCATTCCATATAGAGGTTCTTACGGCCCACTGATATCTGCAATATCAGTAACTCCAAGTGTGTTCTTTGGACTCCTGATTTGTCAATTTTGAATATTCTGTTCCACTAATTACTATGGGCAAGGACACATTATTGAATATCATGTGTGGTGTTACTAGTTGTGCGGATTATAGTTACAAAAGAAATATGATATTGACCAGCGCACTGATCAGGCGATTGTGGTCTATGTTGATGTTCAGATTTCCAGATTCCGTTGGCTGTTGAACCTCCCAAAACTCGAGATAGCAAAAGGAGTTCAAGGTCATCCATTGCTTTAGCGATTGGAATCCCTGTTATAGCAATATTCACTGCTCTGATTGTGGGCATTTATTGTATTAAGAAGCGAAGAAAGAGTTTGATGGATAAAGGTACAATGGCTATTTTCTCATTCAACTTATTTCAAATTTTATGTTCATTAAAAACTGGTAACTATATTTCACTTTTTGGTAAACTCCTCATGATAGAGCACACCTACTGCTGAGCTGCACTAGGAATTCCAAGATAATATGTTGATCCAAAATAAACAGAAATCTCATACTATACAATTGTCCTTGACAGCAAAACAATTAAGTCAGGATACTAAAGCTTTGCATATTACTGTGGAAACAATAAAACATTCCTGTCCATGTTAGTATATGTTAATGACCGCATATAAACCCTTTCTATAGAACTCAGAGCTCTTGACCTGCAAACTGGCTCCTTCACTTTGCGTCAAATCAAAGCGGCAACTAGGAACTTCGATGCAGCTAACAAGATTGGTGAAGGTGGTTTTGGTTCAGTTTACAAGGTCAGTCAGCATTTCTTCCCACACATAAATTATGCAGACGTTAGAACTGCTAAAATACAACTTACACTGGAACATTGCCTTCATTGACTCAACAGGGTTTATTATCTGATGGCACTATCATTGCTGTCAAGCAGTTATCATCAAGGTCTAAACAAGGGAATCGGGAATTCGTGAATGAGATAGGCATGATATCTGCACTCCAGCATCCTAACCTTGTCAAACTTTACGGTTGCTGTACAGAAGGAAACCAGCTCTCACTAGTTTACCAGTATATGGAAAACAATTGCCTTGCGCGAGCTCTTTTCGGTAACAATACTCTCCATGTTTCTTCATATATCCCGTTTAAACATATGCTCCATGTTAGAACTCAGACTATTCCTATGGGGTCCAGCTGAACAATACAGACTGAGACTGGATTGGCCAACAAGACACAAGATTTGCCTTGGGATAGCAAGAGGTCTAGCATATCTGCATGAGGAGTCCGCAATAAGGATTGTGCACCGAGATATCAAGGCCAGCAACATACTGCTTGACAAAAATTTGAATGCTAAGATCTCAGATTTTGGGCTAGCAAAACTTAATGAAGATGATCACACCCACATAAGCACAAAAGTAGCTGGAACAATGTAAGTGCTTTTCTTCCATGGCCTTGTTTCCCTTGAAGCACGAATCAGATCCACATATCCAATTGACCAATAATGTACAGATTAGAAGCTCTAGAAGGGAAGGCAGTTAGAAGCAATAATAACCATGAACATTGCAACATTTTATCTAACGAACTGAAAACATTTAACCTAACCAAAACACTGGAAAAACACAGAGAAATATGAAGTCATCAGCTAAGAGTAAGAAAACTACATCTATATGAGGGGTATCTTTGCGGCATAAACATAAATGAATAAAACATGCAACTAACAGCATATTGGCAGTTTCCTTGAATTAAGATACTTATTAATGATACTAATCTGTTCTTATTTGAACATCAATTTTCTGTGCACTTGTAAATCTATTGGACTGCACCACTTACAGTTACAGCTGACTTGATCATCCTGTATTCATGCAGCGGATACATGGCTCCTGAGTATGCTATGCGTGGTTATTTAACAGATAAAGCTGATGTGTACAGTTTTGGTGTTGTTGCTTTGGAAGTTGTCAGTGGCAAAAGTAACACAAACTACAGGCCAAAGGAAGACTTTGTTTATCTTCTGGATTGGGTAACTCCTGAATCTTCATTCATAAAGAGCCATTTAAACCATGAAAAGAAATTATGGACCTCAGACAATCATTTGCACTACAAACATCAATTGCCCATAGTGTTGGAACAGTATCAGTTTTCATTTAACACTAGGATATTTAATATGGGAGCACATTTAAATATCTCAATCCTAATTCATGCATCCTATCTTTTTTGACTTGCTAATCAAACTTCTCCTGGGAAACCCCTTTTAAAATTCTGTTTGATCCTGAAGAAAAGGATATTCTTACCATTCCGCACACCATTCAATGTCACCATTTTACCCTTGGAGTGACATAATGAGGAAACAGTACCTTGTTTTCTGCAAAACCAGAGGAAATTGGATTATATGATCATGCCAAACCCTACCATTTCTCATTTTGTTCAGATGTGCATACCTTTGAGTTGTATGCTAATCGCATCTCTTAAATGTGTTTCAGGCTTGTGTTCTACATGAGAGAGGAGCTCTTCTAGAATTGGTAGATTCAGATCTAGGATCCAATTACTCAACAGAAGAGGCACTCCTGATGTTGAATGTTGCCCTGCTATGCACAACTGCAGCACCTACACTCAGACCAAATATGTCGAAGGTTGTTAGCCTGCTTGAGGGCCACACCCCTCTCCAGCCCTTGCTGTCAGACCTCAGCCTTGCAGCAAGTAGCCTGAGCTCAAGTGGTGTACGCCGGAACTTCTGGCAAAACCTAAGTGAGAGCCAGAGCCTGACAGCAGAAGCTTCGTGCAATGACACTAATGAATCATCAGCCATAGATATAGATGATAGCCTGAGACCATTGGTGAGTCAGATGTAGCGTATGTGCATCATAAACTAGGTGTAGATGTAAGACCTAGTAGGGATAGGCCAGTATGACTTCTAAAATACCAAGTATCAACACTGTAACATAAATATCAAGTAGCAGTACTGTAGCATATTGATGTCTAGTCCTGGTAAGTTAGAGTATTTTAGAAGTCTCTGTTTTAGATTCAATGGGAATATCAAGATGATGAAATTGATACAACACTGGAAGTTCCTTGCGTTCCAAGCTCTGACCCTTCTTTTACTTCTATTTCCAAAGGAAGATTATAAATTTTTCGTTAGTTCTTCATCCGAGTAGTTAACTAACAGTCACTGCATGCAGATGTACTGATACCAGGGAAGCTGGATTCGGTGACTCGCTTCATAAAGTCACCTTGTAACTTTCGGCTCCATATCCACCATCCATTACAATCCTGACGGCTGCAGATTTTTTTTCAAGCAAAACTGTATCACTTAGTCTAGCAGTTTCTCAGATATCTTGACCAAGGAAAATCACACTGTCACTTGGTCTAGCAGTTTTCAAATCATTTGCCATTGAGATTAACATACACATAAGATGAAACAAAATATTGCATTTTTGAATCATTCAAAATGACATTAACAGCACAGCAGCCGTTCATGGCATTTTGGTACCACTAAACCATTGTAAGCATGGCCATTTAGACTTGTACAATTAAGTCACAAAATACTATACTTTATCCTAAAACACTTGGTAACCTTAACAGTTTGCCCTTTTCGCCGATGGAACAAACATATCTACATGAAGTCACCTTACGATCATAATTGCTTGCATTTGTGCACCTTTTCGTCACATCAAAGTCTGTACGACCACCACATGCCACCCAAAACTGCCAAACCTCATCTGGATTTCTAAACCTCAACCCAACTTGAGGTACCCCTGTCAACTTCAGCCATTGCCTTCTACAACGCTCGCAAAATTGCACAGAGGTATTCTGTAACCCAACATCAAATCGAGCACATAGGACAACCTATCACCAAGTCGAGCACATATGGCAATCCCGTCACCAAGTCAAGCAGATTAACCTTTCTTTGGTTCAACGAATCCTGAATTGCAGATTAACCTAAGGTCGCCGAAATAGAAGAGGAGCTTACAATGGATGAAGCTGTCCCTTACGACGACGGCCGGACGGCGGACCGGAGACGGCGGTCGGCAGCGGCTTGCCTCACTATACTCCACGGCGGACCGGCGTGGAGTTCTCCTCATGGTCGCGCGAGCTCGAGCATGCGCAGAAGGCGAGGCGCGGGAAGTGGGTCGGGGCAGCAGGGAGGCCTAGGCCGGGGGCAGGAGGGCGGCGCGCGGGAGAAGGAAGGGCCTGATTGGTAGCCCGCATGAGTCATGGGTCAGGCTCTCACGGTGCAACCAGGGTAGTTTGGTCCTGCATGGCCTGCTGGACCAGGCCCCGATGGTGCAATATTTGGTCTGCCAGCCTGCACCGTGTGAAGACGCTTGAGGGGGTCGTTTCACGCGGTGCTGCCGGTGCAGGCCCGTGGGTAACGTTGCCGTAACCATCGGTGGGTGGTTTTCTCACCAGCATGTGCCACCGCGCGTGCCGCGTGCCCGCGCATGGAGGCGAGCCGCCGCGGAGACCAGGGCGGCGCGCAGGCTGGGATTCGTCGACGTGAGGCCATGCGACCGAGCTCGACGCCGGGCCTCTCTCTTACCTCCCGCCACCGCACCGGACAGCGGGCCTCCTCGCGGCGGAGGAGCCGAGGGAGGAGGGGCCGCCGCGACTGGGGAATGGAAGGGCCCCGCCGTGCCGGGGGTCGTGGAGGAGGTGCGCCGCGATGTGGCCGGTCGGTGAGCGCGGGGACGAAGCGGCGGCGAGGCTCCTCCGCCGCCGGCCCCGTCGCGAGGAGGAGCAACGCCCGCGCGTCGCCGAGGCGTGCTGCCCGTCCTCGATCTGTCTGGTGCCACGTGCACATCGGTCGCAGAAGAGCAGGGCCCCCGCCACCGGCGCTCGCACCTCCCTCCTCCACCTTCTGCACACCAACGCCAGCTTCGAGGGCGTCCCTCTGCTAGCGATTCCGCCTCCGACCCTGCCACCTTGCCACATCGCATGCGCAGAGATCGAAGCGAGTGCTCGAGGAATGGCAGCTCGTGCTGGGATTGGAGCTAGTTGTTCTTGCTCTGCTCTGATTCGAAGAGAACAGATGTACTGGTGATGGTGGCTTCCGATTTAGGGAAGAGAAACAAGGAAAAATGACATGCTTGAGTTGTCGCTGGGCGAAATTTGCTATTGGTTCTTGCGATGGGATATTAGAGTAGAGAAATCGATGGAAGAATCGTGGAGGAAAGGAAAGATTGCTACAGGAGGGAAGGAGGCTCCTAGCCTGTTGTTTGCCACCGATAGAGAGAGGAGTTGAAAGAGGTGAGTAGTTCGAGCTTGACGCCTACCTCCAATGCAACGGATTTGGTTGTGGCGACGTGATTAGCAGCGGACTCTACCGCGGCGGCGCACGACGGGATTCAGAGTGCGGCGGCGCGGCTGACCGGTGGGATTGGTTGCGGCGGCGCGGCATGACGAGCGGAGAACAGAGGAGGAGGACAGGTGGTAACTCTACCACATCCTCGATACAAGGTAAGCCCATCACATTGTGCAGCCCACCAAACGAAATCTCGGTCCAGCCTGCATCATAAGATGCAGATTTACCAAACGAAATTTCTGCATCTTTGGAGCCTGGCTCGTATGCATCCAGCCTGGCTCAGGAGCCTGACTGAGCTGGGTCAGTTTAACAAACGCGCCCGAAGTGATTTCGCCTTCTCCGTTCCGTCGGTGGCGAAAAATCCTGGGATAGATCGGATTTTTACCTGCAGACGATTCCTGCCATTGAATGCATATTCCACGGTGGATGAGGGGCTAAAGTCACGGGGCCTTGCCCTCAAATAAAAAAAAAGGTCACGGGGCCTTATCGTCGTAGACGGGAGCTCAAAGGACGGGGTGCTCTATAGACAGGCGCTTTGAAATCCTTCAAACGAATTTTTATTTGAACGAACATACACGAGGGGGTGTTTGAATTCATGAGCTATTTTCTAACCCTTCTCTTTTTAGAGCCTAATAAAGAGTCAAACAAGTAGGCTATTTCAGAGCTATTTGTAACTAACTTACACAAAAAAAATTATCACCAAAAGAGATGCTAATTGGGCTATTCCAAATGGGTCCCATCGAAGGTAACCCCGGGAATCCTATATATCTTCCGGAAGATTTTTGCTAACTTACCTTCCAATGTTTGAGATTCGTGCAGCTAACCAGAGCCCTTGGATCCACCGTCAAACCCTAGCCCCTCTCCTTTCCCGTCCCCGCGCTGCCCCTGCATGCCCGCCGCCGCCGCCGCCGGGACGCGCTGCCCGCGACGCCCCCGCGGCCGCACGCACCCCGCCCTGCCCCGCGCCGCCGCCCCGGCCCCAGGTGCACCCGCGCGCGCCGCCCCTGGTGCCCCGCGCCGCCGCCCCCGGCTCCCCCCGGGCGCGGCCGGCAGCTCGGCGACCTCCATAGCGCCGCGCGGGAGCTCGCCGGCCGGCGCCGCACCGCTGCGAGGCCGCGCCGCCGCGCCCGCACGGCGCCGCGGCCGGCCGGCGTCCGGAGGTTGAAGAAAGCAAAACGAAATGTTGGAAAAAAATGTTGCAACATTTTTTAAAATGTTGACAAAAACATGTTAAAAAAGTCAACATTTTTAAAAATTGTTGGACCATTTGTTCAAAATGTTGAAACATCAGAGAGAGCTAAAAAATGTTGTCCAACATTTTCAAAAAATGTTGAAACATTTTCCGAAATGTTGACGAAAACATGTTGAAAAAATCAACATTTCTGAAAAAATGTTGTAACATTTCTTAAAAATGTTGGAGGCGGGCTAGTGGGAAGGGAAGTGGGCTGGTGGAAAAGAAATAAGTAAGAGTTTTAGATGGGCCTTAATGGGTTGGAAGTTTCAACCCTTATCTACCTTCCACAAGCTATATAGGAGCCCCCAGGCAACCCTCACGCCCTCACTCCCGTTGCCTCCTCCCCCACCTGCGCCGCGCCTGTCTCGGCGCCACACCGCGCCGCGCCCCTCTCCGCGACCACTGTGAGGCTGCCCCTTTCCGCGCCGCGCCCCTCTCCGTCGGGCTTCACCCGCGCCGCCATCCCCTCCACCAGATCCGGGCCGCCGTTGGCCCCGACCCAACCTGCACCGCCGTCGGGCTTCAGCCGTGCCGCTGCCGAATCACCTTCCACCGGATCACCTTCACAACGGGCGGCAACGGAGACGCCACGATGGCTGTCGAAGACCTGGCCGCGGTCGGCTGCGTGTGGTGCTGCCTTCCGCGACCTCGCTGCCGACCCGGACGCCTGGCGCGCGCTCTGCCTCGTGCTCTGGCCATCGCTCCGCGACGTGCCCGTTACGGACCTTATCAAGGCGGGCCACCGCTAGCTCTTCGCTGTCACGTTCCCGTCCACCGCACCGGCGCTCGACCCGACGGCCGGCGCACCGCCTCCCCGCGCGGCTCTTCTTGGCCACGACATGCCTAGGCCACAGGGCCACGCGCATGCGAGCCCCCCAGCACCGCCGAGCTCCTCAGCACGTGGCGCGTCTGTGCCCTCTGGCGCGGCCGCGACGCCGAGGCCGCCATCCTCGTCGCGCCCGTCTCCTGATCGTCCGGGTCCGGTCCCGTGAATGGGAGCTCCCTCCTCGCCACGTAGGTCACCGATGTGACCGGGCACGGCCGGAACAAAGTCCGCGACGTTTTCTTGGAGAATATCGACGAGGACGTCAAGGTGGCCGCCGGCTTCAGCCTTGCGAACTTGTTTCCGTCATCCCGGCTCGCGCGCGCATTCAGCGGGGTGGCGCACCGCGCGGAGGTGCTCAATCGCGCGATGACCCGGCTCATGTCGAGGAGCACCGTGCTCACCGGGCGGAGCCGTGTCGTGGAGGACGCGCTGCCGGAGCTGTGCTACCTGCAGCTGGTCCTCAAGGAGACGCTTCGGCTGCCAGGTGATAGCATTCTGATTCATGAGACCGGCAGGGATGTGGTGACTCCTGAAGTTAGTAGTAAACTCCTGCCAGGTGATAGCATTCTGATTGGCATGAGCGGCGACAAATGCATCCCACCATGCTGAAGCTGATCCCTGAAGTCACCCAGAAGCATAGAGGACTTTCTCTCTGTCATCGCATTGAGCTATAGTGAGCATCTTCTCAATGGTCTTCAACCAGTCCTCAGCTTCCAATAGATCCGCTGCATGAGAGAACACTGGAGGCTGATGGCTCATGAACACCCTGTGCCTGTTCACTAGAGCTTATTGCTGAGCATGGGGTGGGTTGTTGGCTTGGGCCTGCATATTAGCCACTGTGTTGGTCAGGTTCTGGAGAAGCTGCGTCTGAGCTTGCAGAAACTGCTGCATCACTGGATCCATTTGTGGTAGACGAGGTGCACTGCTGGAACTACTGCCTCGCCTTGGACGGGTCACGGGTGGTTGATCGACTCCTGATCCTGACCTGGTTTCCACCATCTGAGTGTTAGGGACACAGTTTTAGATGATTGATTCAAGAGAAAAGCTTAAAAGATAATGCAATGCAGATTTCCAGATTAAGATAGATTCTGTTGATCTCAAAGAACTAGTTGTAACTCTCTGCGTGAACAGCCAAAAATTGTGCAAATATTCTGAGATAAAGTATACATAACTACTGAACCAACCCAACTGGAATCAACTCAATTGGATGTCTGTAGCCCGAGATATAAAATAATTAAGGTGACTGTGTCAGCAGAAATTTACAGTTTCAGATAACTTCAATACTTCGTGCATAACTCCCAGAAAACGTATAGAAAATCATATACACAATTTCTGAACTAACCCAACTGGATTTGCATCAAATGGATGTCTATAGCTCGAGATAAAAATAAAATAGTGTTGCTGTATCAGAGGGCTGCGTGAACAGATTTGGTACCAACTGATCCGACTGATAGATTAATAATAAAGGGATAAAGATAGAGATAGCATAAGATTGATTAAGACAGAATTTTAACTCCAACTAACTCATCTTTATTACTAAACCAATGTCGTTGTGGTCATCACTCCACAACACATTGCACTCAAGCAAAAATCCAACTCAATCATTAACATAAGAACAACCATTCAAACACATGACTAAGCTAAGCACACTTATATATACGATTGTTTCGAAACTAACGATTACATAGACTCCAAACTTAAACTGAACACTCCTAAACTCTAATCCAGGAGGACGCGGGTACTGATGCTTGGTGCTCCATATCTTGCTCTTTAAGGCCTTGGTGACTGTGCAGGCCATTCCTCTTCTTCTTCCGCTGCTTGCCCTTGCCCAACGATAATAGCTTGGAGCCTCTTGATCTCCTCTCTGTCTGCCTTTTGCTGGACACGAAGGCCTCGCAGCTCCATATTGGTGGCATCCAACATGGTGTTAAGCTCTACAATCAATCCCACTTGAGCCAAGTGCTGGGGGTTCATATCCCTGTACACTTCAGGGATAATGATGCCCACTGCTCCATAAGGCCGACGAGGGAAGTGCTTCCACGTGGTGTTGCTGATGTAATGAGCTTTCTTGTAGCACCACGCGGAGAGGGCTCGCCTAGCAGCATCATCAATTCCAGCAGCGAAAGTATCCCTGATGGCCAAAGCGAGATGGACTCCCAGCTCATACTCCCCGAAGTAAGGATGAGTGTGCATAATGTGCACAGACACATCCCACTGGTCTAGATACCTCAGATGAGTCCTCCACAGCCCCAGGTAGTCTATCTTCACATCATAGTTGAGGTGCTGGAAGAACCTCCTGAGTAGTGTGGGGAAACATGCTTGTCCTTCATCACTGTGCCGAGCGATGACTTCCCACTTCTCTGGCACAGCTACTGGTTCCTCCTCTGGCATCTCCTCCTCTGGATCTAGATCCTCTGGATCTGAGCCATCTGAGTCTGAGCCATCTGAATCTGAACCTCCTGAGTCTGATCCCCCCGAGTAAGATGGATCACTAGAGTCACACTCTTGTTCATCCACTTCAGCTGGCTCTGCCTGTGCTTCCTCTGGATCTCCTTCTGGTTCTTCAGGCTCTGCAGCGGGCTCCTCAGCTGGTTTCTCCTCCGGCTCTTCATCATCAGACACGTGGATGATCACTGGAGCAGGTGTTGGAGTCTGTGCTGCAGGTGGTAATTCCATCATTATTTCTTCATCAGTGTCCCCCTCATGCTCTGGTCTCTCCATAGGATAGTAGTAGTAGTCTTGGTCCTCCAAGTGGCGGGGGAACTGGAAAGAGCCTGTACGAGTGGTCTGCAGCCAACGAAGCGTCTAGAGATAGAGAAGACAGTGCAAGAAAGAAACATAAGCTATAGATATCAAAATAGAGTTAAGACAGCAAATGGATAAACAAGGATGAGATAAAAATTAAAAGTAAACAGTTAAAAATAGATTTTTAATAAAGAAAGCATTAGTGTGACTTCTAATAATAATCCTTAATTTCGACCGTTACTAACTAGGCTAACGTCCTACAGTCAACACGGCTCTGGTACCACTTTGTCACACCCAGTTTTGGAAGCAAAATCAGATCATACATTTACATGTGTCCAGGATCATGTTCACACATGCAAACGACATAGTGGAGTACCAAATCGCAGTGTCACAGCGTTATCATTATTACAGACCGATTGTCCAATAGTCTAACACACCGTACGAGTAGCTAACATCGAAAAATAAACGAAGTCGTCCACCACAGGCAGTCGACCGGAGAAACGCGCCTAGAACTCTTCAAAGTCTTCAGGGAAGTCTTCAAAGCGTCCGTCTGAGCAGCAGTCCAAGTAGTGTAGTTGCAAGAATAAAAATCAACAAGCGTGAGCACATGTCGTACTCAACAAGGGAATATAACTATAACAACATGCAAGGCTCTTTGGGTGGATGGCTAACATGGTTAAAGCGGTAAGCAATTTTAGTTGGTCAGATTTTTATTAAGCAACTGATTACTAGTAGCAATGTAAATGTATACCAACCCAAAGAATAATAAATGCAATAGTAATAAGATGCAATGCACAAAATTAATCCATATTCCATAAATTACTCATGTGAGGGTCCAGGCCGCTCGTAACCGTGAGCACGGCTGATCGATCAGTTTATATACTCTGCAGAGGTGGCACATCTTTACCCACAAGTCGTGTTTCCCATGTCGCCCGGGTTATCTAGACCCTTAAACACTACCTTTGGTGAGTGGTTAGGGATTCACTACGAGGCCTTTACAAAGATCCCCTAGTATGGACTGCTCGCTAGATTACATGGTCAGTGCAACGCATAACCCTCTCTCAAACTGCGAAGCTACCACAGAGCAGATCAGGTTGAGGGCCGGGCTATACATCATCTACCGCCACCCCCTCGCCCTTATCAGGTAAAGCATACCACATACTAAGGTTTCTAATTAATTGGCCAAGACAGAGCCATTTGTCTTATGGTTGCACTGTTGTCCTGGGTGGTCGCTCCATGTTCCGATTAATAAGAGTAGTCTTGTTTAATGATGGTGGAGTATAAAATAAATCAAGTTCACTTTGTGTTCAGTAAAACCACCCTCAACCCGTAGTTAGCGACTAACCATGTGCTACCCAACATAAATAAAATACCCAGGTTATCTAGGACATGGTAAACAACACTAGTCAATCCTTAATCATAGGGTCCCATCAAATTAATGCAAAGCAATAAAGTAAACAGTGTAATTAAAATGTAGTTGTATAGGAAAAAGGGCATGCATCAAGGACTTGCCTTCCACAAACTCGGATGGCTGCTCAAAATCTTCAAATTCTTCAACAGCAGCGTAGTCCAAGTAACGATCGTCCTTTACGCACCACATCATTCACATACAGGCAAACAATAGAATAAAATAAGAAACAGGCATCAAATAGAATTAACAGAGCAAAACAACAGCGTAAAGCTATTCTACTCTTTGATATGATCGTTTGGACATAAAGAACGCTAAAAATGGAGCTATAACGAAAAAGATATGGCTAAAACAAGAAATAAGGGCTAAACTACGAGAAAACTAGGGTTCCAGTGGCTTATCTGCTAAAAACCGGGGACTAAAACATAATTAAGCGTATAAACTCAGGGGCTAACGCGTAAAACTATAAGGATAGGACCTCGGGCACTAAAACTAGGGAGTTCAGGGTCTAAACCGTAAAGAAAAGGACCTATATGTAACGATCTTCAGAGGTGGAAGGACCGGCATACAAAACTAAAAACATCAGGGGCTATTTTGCATAACAAGAAGCGCACCGCGGGGGTTGACCGGCACGCTCTGGTTTGACCTGGGCCTAGATCCGATCTGGACCGCCCGTTGGCGATCCGGCGGCTGCGGTGATGTGCAGGTGCGTGCGGCAGCGGAGCACGTCGGCGAGCGGCGGCGCATGGCGGCAGGCTCGCCGACGTAGGGCTAGATCGAGCTAGGGTGCTTGAATGCGAACGGGGATTGCACCAAAACGCTAAGCGCGCGAACGCGAACTAAACAGGGGCAAAAGAGGCGACCTTCGGCACACGGAGACAGCGGACTGCACGGCGAAGCGGACGGCGGCGATGACGAGATCTCCGACGAGCGCGTGTAGTCGAACCGGGGCACGAGCTCGACCACGGATGGCGCCTACGGCTTCCTCGCGAGCTTGCGTTTCTCCGGACGTGCTTCTCGTTGACGGGGAGGCGGCGACGGCGGAGCTCAGCAACGGCGGCGGCGCTAGGGTTGGCGGCGGTGGCGCTGGAGCTCTAGGGTTAGGGCTTGGGGTTCGTGGGGCCGGGAGCTGTGGCGGCAGGGCTTATAAAGGGCCAGGGGATCACGCCTTGGCGTGCGGGTCACGCGAAGAAGCGGCGCGGACTCGGGCTCGGCCGGCGTACGGACGCGGGGGGGGGGGGGAGTCCGTCCCGAGTCGGACCGAGGTCAGGGATGACCATGCGGTCCCACAGGTCAGCGACTGGTGCGCGCGGGGAGGCTTGCGGGCCGGCGCTGGGCCGGAAGCGCCGCTAGGCTGCGCGCGAGCTGCGAAGAGAAAGGGAGGGCGAGCGAGCTGGGCCGAGGAACTGAAGGTGGTCCGGCGGACTAGGCTAAGCAGGCCGACGCGAAAACAAATGAGAGGAAAGGGAGGGAAAGAAAAACCTTTTCGAATTTTTGAAACTTCAAACATATTTGAATTCAACTAAAATTTGAATTCAAGCACTCAAAAATAATGCACCAGCATGTATACAACATTCAACTCCTATATTTATTTATTTTATTAAAAATAATTATTTAAATGCCTAAAAAAATTAAATACCACCTTAAAATCCTTAAGCATAGGCACAATTTGCTAGCAAAATTTTAATAAAATCATAAATTGAAAATTAGGGTGTTACACATTTCCATTTCCATTACCAAGCAAAGTTGTCTGCAGGCTTTCCATCTTTGATCGACATCCTCCTATCTTCTCTGTTTTAGGGATAAGGGACCATGCATGGCCGAAACTGTGCAAAAGATCAAATTCAGTCGACGACCGTGCGTGCGTGCAGTGGCAGATGGTATAGAATGCATACCATATGTGGGCCCCCAGCGTTGAAACCGATCGACCCGGCCGGGTCAAACGGGCCGGGGGTGGCTGACTGAGTTTTTGGACCGCGTGGACCAGCCAGGCCGGAGAATTGACGCACACACAGGAAGCAAGAAAACCAGAAAAAGGGGGCACAAGCTTACACCATCATGAATCGTGACTGATTTGACATTTATTACCAGGCTACTGCACTCGATCTGAAAGACCGTCCAAAAGGAATTACACTCTGGTGGCAAAAGTGATTAGTAGTTTACTTACAGTAATCTGTTGTTTGACAACATTTTGACGAATTAGTTGGGGAATGTTGGCAACATTACACTCTGGTTGTCTCGCTGAATGTTATCAGATGATGGGAGCTGATCTGCACTTGTTTCCTAGCTACCCCCGGTGTCAGCCATTACATTTCTCGGATCAGTGCCCGAATGCCCGATGACCGTGGAAATTCTAGAAACAAACTTTTGGCGTGGCAAACCAGGCAGTTGCTGCAGAAGTAGTACAGGGACAACGACCTCATGCCTTCAATACCTCGTTCTGGTTCTGTGGCTGGGTTATATTTGAGCCAGGCTCACGCGCTGCCTGCAGCTGCACTGCACTACACGGCAGCTGCATTCATCCGGAGTCCGGACAGGCATGACGAATCAGAGCTCCAGCGCAGCAATGTGGATGCCGCCACCGCCATGTCACTCGAGGTGGCTGCTGCTGTCGGCCTTCTTCCTCGGCCTCCTCATGCTCGCCGAGGCCACCGTCCATGGCGCAGGGACCCAAGCACCTGCTCCAGCATCACCACCAGCTCCTCCTCCTAGGCTCCCTCCACCTGAAGGTTTGTTGTTGCCTCCTACTATTTCCTTTCCCCTCCTGCTCACCCCCAAGCACGTCAGAATGGCACTGCTCTTCGACTCCAACACTCCTCTGATCCTTTTCGCAGCGCGCGTCCTCCGCCGAATCGCAGCCAAGCTCCGCGTGACACATTGGGACTTGGCCGCCGGCCTGTGCAACGACCCTGCCACTGGCGTGGACTGCCAATGCTCCTCCTCCGCAGCCTCCAACCAGACCATGACCATCTGCCTTGTCGTTCGCATGTACGTATGTTGTTAAGTGTGGTTTCTCCAAACTGACTGACGACGAGATCCTATCCAAAGACTGTTCATACCTGTATTTCAACTGAGTTGCTGATGATCAGGCAACCGCAACACAGAGTGGATGACAGCAGATTGTGTTGATCACCGTCTTTATTGCAGAGTCCTCACGGCGCGCAACTTCTCCGGCGAGCTCCCTCCTGACTTCGCCGACCTCCCCTATCTTCAACACCTGTAACAAACTCAACCTCAACCCGTATCCCACAAACACATTATCCGTTTATAAAGAGAATAAATAATATTACCTGCACATTTCTCATAGGAAAAGAAATGATCTTTGTTTCCATGTTTCAGAGATCTAAGCCGGAGCTTGTTTCATGGCGGAGTGCCCAACAGGTGGGCCCAGATGAAGTTAAAACTACTGTGAGTGGCCTTCTTGTCCAAATTATTTTCTTGAGTAGTACAACAGGATGTAGCATGTGGAGCTAGTATTATGTGTTTTTAAAAAGATGCCTCAGGCTCTTGCTTTCCTGCAACTTGTGAAGCCACAGTCGCTGCAGAAAAGGGAACACATACGTTAGAATTACATTTTTAAAAAGAAAATTTGAAGTGCATTGCACATAATAACATTGAAATATAACACTGAAAAAATAGAGTTTCAATTTAATAATTTATGTATAAGTTACGAATGCTTGTCGACCAGAATGTAGTTTACACAAGAATCCTAACCTTCACTTGGGAGGCTCCAAGATACTGCACCTAATCTACTTCTCAGTTAGCAATATAGAGCAGAATAATGCATGTTTCATACCCTGCAGCAGAAATACAAAGCATGTTTTCCATCTGTTGATGCCTGAGTCATGCAGGTTTCTGATGGGAAACAGATTGTCAGGGCTATTTCCCATGGTTCTCACAAACATCACAACCCTGACTCACCTGTAAGTAAGAAGTCTGGTGAAAACTATTTCTGTTAACTAGTTTATGATGAGTTTATTTCTCGAATTCTGACCAGAAAATTAAGCTGCAGGGACATTGAAGGCAACAGGTTCCTATGGGCCAATCCCTCCTGAAATTGGACACCTCAGTCAAATGGAAAAGCTGTGAGTATTTTTTATTTATACCGCACCAAGGAAATATATGCTTATTGGTAGAGTTTGTTAATGTAGGATACCATGACTGATATACTGATTTTGAAATTCAGAGTACTATCAACCAATGAATTCACTGGACCCCTACCAGCTGACTTATCTTTGTTGACTAATTTAACTGAGCTGTAAGTATACCTTCATCTTTCAGTATACCTTCATCTTTCCTTTCCCATTTCTGTGTCACTTTGCAAAGTCTTTTTGTACTAATGTTTAACTATTGGAACTGGTAACCCCATAATAGGAGGATTTCTAGCAACAATTTATCTGGCAGACTGCCTGATTTTTGGGGAAATTTGGCAAACCTCCAAATATTGTGAGTCAGTGAATTCATTCATGATGATAGGTACCCACAGAAAATACCACACGTCAATATCTTATTTATTTGATGTAACACCTCATGGTGCAGGGAAATAGAAGGATCTTTGTTGGATGGGCCTATCCCCCCCAGCCTATCTAAATTGACAAACCTTCATGATTTGTATGCCAGAACAATCCTTAAACTCCCATAATTTTACACATATAATTATATTAAATTACTGGATATAAGTTTTCACAACCCTGTAAAAAGAAAAGATATAAGCCTTTACTAAATTCCAGTTATGTTTCTTTGTGGAACAGAAGGATTAGTGATTTGAGAGGTAGCGGTTCGTCTTTCCCTGATTTAAGTCGAATGCCATCGTTGAAGAAATTGTAAGTGTCCATGGTTTACTGAAGTTCAAGCTTGCCATACACCAGCTTTCATATGATACAAAATTGCTCAAATGTAGGATACTAAGGAACTGTTCCATCCAGTGGCGAATCTAGGATTGTGTGCTGGGGGGGGGGGGGCTCTCCTTCCTCTTCTTCTTCCTTCCTTCTTCTTCTTCCTCTTTCTCCTCAAAATTTCTATGGAAAATTTGTAGAGTTTACATGGGATCCAGGGTGGTAGGGGGGGGGGGGCTGGAGCCCCCCCTGACCCACCGCTAGATACGCCACCAGTGGAAGCATCCCGTATTACATTGGCACATGGAAAACTCTTAAGCATCTGTAATAAATCACAATGTAAGTATGTGCTATTTTTTTTATTATTAACATCTTTAATTATCAACATTATCTATGCAGGGACCTGAGCTTTAATAAACTAAGCGGGCAAATACCAGCTACTTTTGATTCTATGGGAAGGGTAGATTACATGTAAGTTATGGTGTTCTGCGTAAACTGAACCATACAGACATACATGGGATTTCATCGTGCTCCTTCCTTGAATAAGCCTTGACCACAACTGTCCTGCAGATATCTATCTGGAAACTCACTCACTGGGAACATACCTGAATGGTTATTGAAAAGAAACAAGATCGCGTAAGCTATTGTCTATTTGCACAAACTCTGATACAGTGATACCTACATATATCCATGAAAATATGTCGAATACCTTTCTTTCACAGGGCATATTGAAGTTGGCATTAAAGTTAAGAAAGGACAGCTTCAGCTTTCTAAGATGTGTGTTAATACAATGCTGATTGCCGAATTGATGATCTAGAAAACTGAAAAAATGGTTATTGTTTCTTAAATGCATCCATGATGTTTGTGATAATGGAAATAGCTTTGAATCAGTTGAGATTTCTTCTTACGTTAACTCTTGTTTAAATAGTGTCTGACTAGAAAAAATTGCTCGATACCCTAACTAAGAATTTCAATAGTATAACTATTATTGAACTTAGAAGTCAAACTTTCAATATCCTAAAAAAAAGAAGTCAAACTTTCAATTAGTATGATCAAATATAACAGAGAATGATCATACGGACATATGCAGGGACATATCTTTTAATAACTTCACGGCAGGGAGTTCAGGTCCTAGTCAATGCCTTTCAGGGAGTGTGTAAGAAATCTTTAGCATGGTACCCATTCTTCTTAAGTATGTTATGAAAATACATAACCCTTTCATGTGAATCCTTCAATTGCAGCAATGCAGTGGAGAGCTTTTCACCTGAAATGAACAGTTTGTAAGATCATCTACCTTGTTGCTTCAATACATAGAAAACTTTCTAGCAATGGACCTGTCTAGACATAATCAAATACTCTAACAGGGCACTTTTACCTTATGTGCAGAAACAGCGTTCAGCCATGCTTGAAGAGGAATTTCCCATGTGTTGCTTTGAATGGAGAATGTAAGTTGATGTTTAGCGTTGCTTCACAGTTAGTTCTAAAGCATCGGTAGACCAAAACGCACTCATGTAGAAAAGCAAAGAAGAAATGGTTTGTTTACACGTATTTCACATGGATGTTGGTAATTGTGACAGACAAGGGTAGCATTGATAATGACAGACAAATGTACTTGCTTGTAGGATTACAAAACCAAAATGGTAGATTGGAAATAAACATACCCATTAAAATCATGATAACTGGTATTTGTGGCTACATCCAACACAAGGGTACATTGGTTTTAATGTACACAATGTTCAGGCTGTGGTTAGTATCTATAGTTTTGTTCTTGTTTTAGCAGAGCACTGAAGCTGCATGGAACATTTACCTGCAATTTTTTTACAGATAAAACTTCTTTGCATATCAATTGTGGTGACAAAGCAGCAATTATTAGTGGAACCAAATACGAAGCTGACACAGCACCAAAAGGTGCTTCATTGCTGTATGTAAGCCCAGGCTCAAACTGGGCATTCAGCAGCACTGGGAACTTCATGGATGACAATATCACTGATGACAACTTCATTGCAACAAGCACATCAAAATTGGCCATGCCCAGCTCAGAGCTGTACACCAAAGCCCGCCTTTCTCCTCTTTCGCTCACATATTACGGGCTTTGTATGTTCAGTGGGACCTACACAGTTAAGCTTCACTTTGCTGAGATTGTATTCACAAATGACAGCACATTTTGTAGCCTTGGCCAAAGAAAATTCAATGTGTTCATACAGGTAAACTAGATGCTGGCGTTTCATTTCTAATAAAACATGCCCTTTTATTTGTCAGTGGTGATACTACCAATATGATGTTTAACCTCAGGGAAGAATGGTGCTCGAGGATTTTGATATTGAACAGTCAGCTGGTGCGGTTGGAAAGCCAGTTATCAAGACTTTTCAAACACATGTCACAAATCATACATTAGAGATTCAGTTCTATTGGGCAGGAAGAGGGACAAGAAGCATTCCACACACAGGTTCTTATGGCCCTCTGATATCTGCAATATCAGTAACTCCAAGTGTGTCATGTTGTCTCTTGAATCTGTTAATTTTGCACATTTGGAGCCATTAGTTACAATGGGCAAGGGCACGATATGTCATGTCAGTTTAGAATCCCCTCGCATCGCCCACCATAACATTTCCCCTAACTGATCTGTCAATCTGGATATTGTTTGTCCATGTTCAGATTTCCTGGTTCCGTTGCCAGTTGAACCTCCTGAAGCTGGCAGTAGCAAAAAGGCCTCAAAGGTGTCTATGTCTGATGTTTTGGTGTTTGGAATTCCTATTATAACAATTTTCACTGCTCTGATTGTCGGCATTTATTGTATGATTAAGAAGAGGAGAAACAGTTTGATGCATAAAGGTACTATAGCCCTTTCTTGTTTAATCCATTTAAAATTTTATGTTATTGAATAAAATGGTAGCTATATTTCACTTTTTAGTTAAGTTGCGTGCTAGAGCACATGTACTGCTCAGCAGAACTAGGAATATAAAAACAATACCGTGAATCTATAATAAACAGAAACTATATACAGATTCCCTTGGTATAAAGCAGTTAACTCAAGATAGTAAAGCTTTTGCATGTTTATACGTGGGCACAAAAAAATCGTCCCTATCTACGTTTGTATATATATTAAATATTAATGACTGCAAATAAATCCTTTCTGTAGATCTACAAGCCCTTGATTTGCAAACTGGCTCCTTCACCTTGCGACAAATCAAAGCAGCAACTAGCAACTTCGATACGGCTAACAAGATTGGTGAAGGTGGTTTTGGTTCAGTTTACAAGGTCAGTCAGCATTGCTTCCCATTAATAAATTATACACAGGCTGATACTGCTGAAGCATAACCTATAGTCTTATACCGGAACATTGCCTTTGCTGACTTGACAGGGTTTATTGTCCGATGGCACCATCATTGCTGTCAAGCAGTTATCGTCAAGGTCTAAACAAGGGAATAGGGAGTTCGTGAATGAGATAGGGATGATATCTGCATTACAGCATTCAAACCTTGTCAAGTTGTATGGCTGTTGTACAGAAGGGAACCAGCTGTTGCTAGTTTACGAGTACATGGAAAACAATTGCCTTGCAAGAGCTCTTTTCGGTAATCCTACTATCATGTTTCTTGGTTGACCCCTTTTGAACTTATATGCTACGAATTACAACTAACATACTGTTTCTGGATTGTTACTGCTGGGTCCAGTTGAACAATATAGACTGCAACTGGATTGGGCGACAAGGTGCAAGATTTGCCTTGGGATAGCAAGAGGTCTAGCATATCTGCATGAGGAATCCGCAATAAGGATTGTACATCGGGATATCAAGGCCAGCAATATACTGCTTGACAAAGATTTGAACGCCAAGATCTCAGATTTTGGGCTAGCAAAGCTTAATGAAGATGACCACACCCACATAAGCACAAAAGTAGCTGGAACTATGTAAGTGTTTCAATTCCATACTCCTGTTTTCATCAAAACATAGAACAGCATCCGTAAATCTGACTGACATACGAGGCTGCAAGTAAAAAGCTCTTGAAGGGGATGCAGTCTGAAGCAATGGTGACAATGATATCGCCACAATTAACCTAAGGATAGACTCTAAAAGCCCAGAGAAATAAAAACTCATCGGATAGAGTCCTGCATATGGGGTGTACCATTGCTGCATAAAAACATAAATAAGAAAAAATGCAACTACAGCATATTGATAGTTTCCTCGAATTAAGACAATGTTAATAATCAGTTTCTATTTGAACAACTGATGGAGATTACTTTTCTGCTCACTTGTTACTAAATTTATTTGGACTGCAAAACTCCAAAAACTTAGAGCTGACTTGATCATCCTGTATTCATGCAGCGGATACATGGCTCCTGAGTATGCTATGCGTGGTTATTTAACAGATAAAGCTGATGTGTACAGTTTTGGTATTGTTGCTTTGGAAATTGTCAGTGGAAAAAGTAACACAAACTACAGGCCAAAGGAAGATTTTGTTTATCTTCTTGATTGGGTAACTTACAGATCTTTAATTTCGTAAACAGTAATGTTTGCCCTGTTATTGGGACATAGATCAATTTTCACTTAAGACTAGGATTTTTCATGAAAGTGAGTGTGTATGTACATTTAATATGACCTTATATTGTTTAAACATTCGCAACAGGCCAATCCTGTGACCAATCCTTGTGTCCGCTCCGACCAAACTTTTCCTGAAAATACATGGATGCCAACCACATTCTCTACATTACATTTCTGGCATCTTTCGTCCCTTTACCAAAGGAATAGAATCTAAAAATCTCACTGTGTTAACTGTTAGATTTTTACTTCTGTGGTAACAAACTGAGGAATTTCAATGTAAAGAAGGGAAATTGAATCAATAAGGCAAACTCTAAAGTTTTATTATCATGTACATACCTGAGAGTAGTAAGCTAATTGCATCTTGCTGCAGGCTAGTGTTCTGCAGGAAAGAGGAACTCTCCTCGAATTGGTAGACTCAGATCTAGGATCCAATTACTCAACAGAAGAGGCACTCCGCATGCTGAATGTTGCCCTGCTATGCACCACTGCAGCACCTACACTCAGACCAAGGATGTCAGAAGTTGTTAGCCTGCTTGAGGGCCACACCTCTCTTCAGCCCTTGCTGTCAGATGTCAGCCTTGCTGAAAATAGCCTGAGCTCAAGTGTTGTACGCATGAACTTCTGGAAAATCTTAAGTAAGGGCCAGAGCCTAACAGCACAAGCTTTGTGTAATGAACCTAATGGCGTAATGGATCATCAAGCATAGATACAATCATACAAATGGTAGCTTGACACTATTGATGAATTAGATGTAGCGGATGTGCACCAGTATGTCTGTGTCAACTATCAAAAGTGCAACATAAATACCGTAGCACATACTAATGTCTAATCCTGGTAGATCATAAGCATTTCAGTTGTATCCACTTCAGAGCGCTGACCCTTCTTTTGCTTTTGTCTCCAAAACGAAGATTAACATCTGATAGAATTTAATTATTAGTCATTACGTGAAAACAGACTAATAGCAGTTAATTACTCAATCTCAGGTCACATCAAGCATCATATCAAATCAATAAGCATCATCACAAAGTTACTGTTATTTCACTATTCAGATGGCTTCAATAGCAAATGTTCTGGCAAAACAACTTTTAAGGTTGGAGCATATGAGGATATCTCAAGTGTGTCCCCATGCCGAATCGAATGCACTATATGTGAGCCGTCAAAATACACAGCACCCTCTTGATTGTACCAGACAGCAAGCATATGCTGCTCTTGCTTTACTAAACCATGCAGCAGTGGTTTGTCAGCATCTGTTGGGGAAATGGGCTCTCTTATCATATACTGAAGCTCACGGCTTGATATTGGCATCACAAATCCTCCAGCTGATAGCATAGCAGCAGTTGATCCAGCAGCTGTTGAGACCCTTAGACCACTTGATCTACAATTAATTAAATGCGAGCTTTCTCCTGTGTTGCTCCTTTTCCTAAGGTCATAGTACACATCAGAATTGATCGCATTAGAAATGAAAATAAACTTACTGGGAACCTCAGGTGGAATATACCTAAATGAGAAGCGTGACACACTTGCTGGACAGGGGTGTGACACCAATATGTCATTTAGAGCATAAGTTGGTAGCTGAATTCCATTTAGTTTCACGGATATCCTTGATAGCTCTGAAGGGCGTCTACTGCCATCAAGTGTTGCATCAAGTATCTGGGAATATGACAAGTTCAGTAGAAATGAAAATTGGAAAGTATAAAATTTCATTAATGATGCAATTCTATAAAGTAGGTTAACGTTGAATTTCAGTAAAGGTAGTTCAATTTCCTCAAAACTAATAACAACATGAGAAAACCTTGCAGAGAAAATAACCTGTTCAAAGTTTCCTGCAGTTGCTGCACAGAGATACCCTGTGCTTCTCCTTGCATCAAATTCATCAGTTAACTCGTCAACCTGCACAAGAGATACAGAATTTAAGTAACTAATCAGGCATAAACTTAAGTATCATTCATACAACCAAGAAATGACACACTAGCTATGAAACAGTTTGCCACATCATTGGTTTGAAAATATAAGATTAGAGAGTCAGAAATTCAACAACTTACCTCCTTTGGACAAGTAGGATCTGAATTGACACCTAAAATAGGAACTGAACTATCCAGGAAATGGCTAGCTCGAAGAAGAGTGCCATCACCCCCAACAGCGATCACAAGATCCACATCACGTATTGGCTGAGACAAGTTATTTCTCTGCACTGAAATCCAATCAAGGGATTTGCGCTGCAGGACGCTCTGGCAGAGACCAATCGTGTCCTTGTGAACTCTGCACCTGTCATCCAGATAACTTAAGATCTGCAAGGACAAACCACGAAGAGGATAGATTAGTGCCAAAAAAAATTATAATCCATGTCAGACAATGTCAACGGTAATACACTGGATCAGGGAAGAAAACTGCACTTAAATCACACAATATAGAGCTCAGAATGTTCAAAGACAACCCCAAAGTCCAAAGACCAGGGGTAGGTGAACCTTTGTCTAACCAGAATGTATCGGCAATGGAAACAAGTCCAAAAATGGCAGACACAATTCACTGTCCCCAATAGCCTGGTCAGCAATGCAGCAACCAACAAGTAAGCTATAAAGCAAAAGGGCCTCTAGCCTAGTGGTTAGAGTACCTGAGTAGCACCCAGCAGCCTCAGGTTTGACTCCTCGTGGGAGTGAATTAAACAGGTCAGGAATAAAAAAAAATAGGTAGGGGCTTCCACTTCTGAGTTTGGTTTTTAAAAAAACAAGCCATAAAATGAAATTCTAAGGCATGAGAAGTGCCACTGCACTGGCTACTGCATCGTATCCAGCATGAATTTCAGTTAGCGTTTATGAGCCTATCAGTACCGTACAAAAGTGAAAAGGTAGACGAAAAAATAGGACACAGTCCACACAGGCATTTCAGCGAACACCTGGACTTCAGCACCATTTAGGCAAGCATTTCGCCACGTTCAGTCCAAATGGATCAAACTCACCACGCGCAATAGACATCTGCCGCGTATCGCAGTTTTTGAAACAAAGAAACCTACATCCCATCGTCGCTTCTACGATCCAAGCGCAAAGAGCTGAACTCCAAGACCATTTGAACCACGTTTGTTGGAGTCCTATAATTACAAATTTCTCTTTGAACCCATCAACCGTCGGAATATGGGAACACCCTGGCACCTCAGTCCAGCACTCAGGCAGCCATGGTCATCGGCACAGACAAGATACGAGAGAGGGTAAGAGAGAGAGGTGGGACCTTGGGCTTGGCGGCGCTCGGCTGCGACGGCGGCGAGGAGGTGGGGGAGGAGGCCGCTGCCCCAGCGTACGGGCGCGGCGGGTAGACGTCGAAGGGCTTGAGGAAGAGGAGCACGCGGCGGCGCGCCATAGGAAGCGAGGGTTACGGCTCGTGGCGGCGGCGCGCTCCGCCTCTCTTCGCCTTCTCGTCACTTCCTTGCGCGGCGGGAGTCGGGACTCGGGAGAGGTGGCAACGCTACAGGTTGCCAACGCGCGTCCGCCACAGGAATACGTCTTGCCGAATACGTTTCCCGCGCCTGCTCACGTGTGTGCTCACGTATGTATCAGATATGATATATCCCATTGCTTTGATCTTTGAAGTACCAAAATCTCTGCGCATTCGATTAACAACTCTTATCCGTGGGAGGTAATGCCCTCTTTGTATATGAAAATATATCTATGCACTAGGTGATTCATTGTGCGTTGTTACGGGATTTGAGAGTGTTTTTCGACAAATTATAAATCAATGTGTTTTTTCTAGTTGCTTGTACAAGCAACACTTTGAACTAACCTAGAGGCCGTGCTTAGGCAAAATTTGATATCAGTGAAGTAATCCCGGAACTCTAGAAATCGTGAAGAGAAGAATTTCTTCCATTTTGTTCAATTCACGAATACACTATACATGAAAACATGTTCATTATTTGAGTGAGAACATTTCTTAAACAATTGATCATCTAAGTATTTAGTCACAAAATCGATGGAAGACATAATATATGACCTTAGTGGATGATGACTTGGATAGCTTACATGTTAAGAGATATACAATTAATCAGTGTTAGTGGGGTGCTTCTTTTTTGACCGAAGTCAGCAGTGAAACCCTCACTTATTTTTTATATATATTTATTTTAGTCATGTTTAATCGCTTCCAGGTGAGTCGAACCTGGGACTGTTGGGTGCTACTCAGGTGCTCTAACCACTAGATTAGAGGCTCTTTCACTAATGGGGTGCTTCTACATAGGTTATAGTCACAAAATTGATGGAAGACATCAATATATGACCTTAGTGGATGATGACTTTTAAAACTTGCATGTTAAGAGATATACAATTAATGAGTGTTAGTGGGTGCTTCTATATAAGTTATATAGATTATCACATGTAATTATATTATTTTTAATTCCATAAAACTTATTTGTCTAACAGTTCTATATATACGTCCACAATAATTATTATACATACACAATAGAAATATAGAATGAATGTACACATTATTTTATTTGACATTTTATTAGTGGTTACAGTGCAATTAGCATAAGTTGCTCATTTTTTCAATCAAAAAATATATGCTTAGGTTGATCGTCTGGAACTACCTTTAGGAGTTTATTCGGAACATTGATAGGAGAGGACCATCATTCTGACAATGGGCTGATGGCTTGATGCTAGAAAAGGAGTAAAGTGCGCTACCGGTCCACGAACTTTTCATGGTGTATCATCCCGGTCCATAAACTTCTAAAGTATGTCATTACCATTCTTAAACTCTATTCGGGTCTCAATTCAACCTGTTTACGGGTCTGACCCGCATCATACGCACCCGTCGTCGATTCAGTTCCTTCCTTGATTCAAGTTCCTTCGTCGATTCGTTTTCCTCGTGGGACCACCTTCCTCGCACGACTGCGAATCAGCGACCGTGCGTCGCGTCTTCTCCTTTGAGCGACGGCGCACGGCGGCCAGCGACAGAGATAATTTCGTGTTCAAATTTTGTTGTGATGTACTGTAAACTGTGCAACATTTATCTGAGCTGCAGTGTGATCAGTTTGCAACACTGAGCTGAAGATATCTGAATCACCTCTTTCTCTTTTGCCATGAACATGGCAGGAAGCAAAAGAAAATCAGAACGACAAAGCATCTCCCACAATAATTGGCTCCTATTTATCAGAGATATAATGGTCGTAAATTTACAGGTTACATGTTTAAACTCCTGTCGATCAAAGAGGAGAGCAATTTACAGGGAGACGAGTTTACAAGGGCATGTGGCTATGCACTGCGGATGAGCTGTGCCTCCTCCTACGTGTTGTCCCCGAGGATGAGCTGCGCCGCCTCCCTGCGCGCCGTCCGCAAGCGCACGGACGAGCTGCGTCGCCTCCCTGCGCGCCGCGCGTAGTCTGCGAGCGCGAGGCTGCCGTCGGCACGCTGTCCGCGTCGCGAGTTCTTTTTTCTTTCGGCGAACTGATTTCAGGAAGTTGGACAGGAGGTTTTCTGGTATATTCACATGTGCTTGCGATTAGAGACCCGTTAACGATTGATTTGAGACCCAAATCAAGTTTAGAGATAATAATGACATACTTAGAAAGTCAATAGACTGGGATGACACACCATAAAAAATTTATGAACGGGTAGTGCACTTTACTCCTAGAAAAGCATTCCTTATGGTTTTTTGGCTATCAGGATTTAGGAGTCGGCACTGGTAGTACCAGTCCTCCCTCTGTTCTCGAATATAGTTACGTTTAGCGAATGGGCTTGTAGTCTAATGGTAGGACGGTCCAGTGGGACGCTACCCATCAGGGTTCAAATCCTGGTGCTCGCACCTTTTCTTTGATTTATTCCAAGATTGTTCGGCGTTATACATTAAGTGGTAAGCGACGTTTCCGTCGACGACGAGGTGCCAGTGGTGACTTCGGGAATCTCCAGATCTGTCGGTGCTCAGTCCTTCGGAGGTGCTCATAGGGGTAGGGTTTGCGTACGTGTATTCATAGGGGTGAGTGCGCGTGCGTGTTGTGAGCAACTGCGTTGTACTGTATAATTCTAAAAAAATATAGTTACATTTATATATTTTTTCAAAAAAGTCAAATCTTTTCAACATTACCAAAAAAAGAAATAATCATAATGATTAATAATATAAAAGTAATGTCAGTTGATTTATCATGAAACCAAATATTGTAATATGTAACCTTTTGTTTTTGAAATAATTTTTTTAAAGATATGATTGGTCTATAAGGATTTGACTTTTGAACAAGTTAAACATTGTTATATTTTGTGACGGAGGGAGTACCTATATTATTCAAGTGATTTTGAGATTTAGACAGAATTCTTACCGAAGTGGAATTCGTGATATATATTATTTTAGAACGAAGTGGAATTCATAATATGGAAGCAAAGATATTGTATATAATCTATACTATAACGAGCGAAAACAATTGAAAACTTTTCTCACCCAAATCGGGTCCACCGTACCCCTCACGCTGGACCCACCCGTCATATGTTTTTAGAAGTGGATAGGGTGAAAGGACTATGGAAGGACCAAAAAATCGCAATTTGGAGAGCGTTTCTGCCAAAAAGCTAATTATTTTCTCACCCACGTCCACCTTAACCGGCGGCATACCCACCTGACACCACGATCGCATAGTATAGTACTTTTCCAATACGCGTTCCTCAGTCCTTACCTTTCACGACTCCAGAATTTTCTTCTCTTACGACATCGCTTTGGGCGTGATTGGTTTTCGTATCTCGGTAGCCTGGCTCGCATCACACATGCAGGCCCGTGCTAGCCAGGTTTGCTGTATATATGCACGCGACCTTTGTTTGCTTGCGTGCATGAAGACAGCCAGGAAGGGTGTAAATTTTGATTGGTTGCTCACATTCACGTACTAGCCAACTCGTTTTCTCTCACTACATTTGTGACCCCGCACACTCCCGTGCACCGCGTGAGCCAGACCCTGGGGAAACAAACACTCAGCTCGTTGCGTTTGTAGCGAGCCTGACTCTAGCTGCCTTTTTTTCACCAACGGAGCCTGGTTCCCACATACAAGTAACCAATCAATCATATGCCGCATCTGTGGAGCCTGGACGGAGGACGTGCGACCAACCAAACAGACCTTTTGTTGTCCGTAAAGGTGACCCGCACGTCGTTTATGCCGTCCGGGAGCTCCGACGCGAGGCGACGGTCGGCAAGCTCGGCCTGCCGTCGGACGCCACACACCATGTTTCCTCCCGGCTCCTCTCGACCGCTTACGTCGATGTGTCGAGCCTCGCATCCGAGATCGTCAACGAGGCCAGGCTCGCCGCGGTTGGTCAGCAGCAGGGCACCGCCGCGTCCCTGGAGAAGCTTGTCGCGCCGTCACGGGGTTTCTTAATTTCGATCGAGCCGCCAAGGCATACTCTGGCGACGGCTCGTGGGCCGATCACCTGGACGTCTTCCTACACAGCGGCACCCCTGTCCTGCTCGTCCAGCTCTACCTCTCCAGTGACGAGGCGTGTCACGGCAGAGCCGAGCGCGCCATACGATGCTTCCTGCCCACCGTCAAGGCATGGACCGCAACCCACGCCGGCACCGCCGCAGCCCCTGCCGCTCCCCAAGATCTGCATGTTGTCGTAGATTCTCGGGTAGTGCGCGTCGAAGTCCATCACGGCCGTGGCAAAGTACTTCTTCCAGGCGGAGCTACTTGCCGCGCGTGTGGTCCGCCGTCACGGTCTTGTGCGCCGTGACGGCGGCAGGAGGACATGGCATAAGAAGAGTTCACGCCGAGGAAGTCAAGGTAGACACGTCGAAGAAGCGGACGACGCAAACGTCCTGGTAGACGGTGACGTCCTTCCTGCCGGGGCAGTCTCGCCGTGCGTCGGGTAACGTCGCGGCGACGCACTCGCGGCAGGTTGGTGCGTCCGTGTTGCCGCGGTAGAACGCCAGCGCGTCGACCTGCTTATTGGGCACCGCGCCGATGGTGCCCACGGCGAAGCCGGCCGGCGTGGCTGAGGTGTTGCCGAGGAGCTGAGTGTACACGTCGAGTACCGGAACGGCTGGGACGCGGTGAGCGGTAGCATGATGATGGCAACGGCGACTGCAACAATATCCATGGTCGTTGTAGAAAGGATCGGGCACTTTGCTATGCGCCTATGAGTTCCTAACGATCATACCATTTTGCCATGCAGAAACCCATCGCTTGTCATTGCATGGTCATTGTGCAATGAGATCTTTTTTTAACACAAAATACACTCCACGTCAGACACAATATATATAGTTTTTTTTCTTAAAAATTGACGAGACGCAAGTTTGCTGACAATAAACCAGTGATGCAATAATGACATTGACGATACAAATGGTAAAAGTGGTTATTAGGTTCTTCTTCCTCCGTATACACATTTTTGCCGTCATTATTTTTTCATACAATTTTTATCATTCATCTTATGTTATTCATAAATTATGTATGTAAGTAGCATCTACTTTGTTTGTGACATACGTTACTATTATATGCATTTCAAATATAGTTGGGCCAAACTTAAGTGATAAGAAGGGGTCGTCCTAGCTCAGCGGGTCGCCGGAGAAGAGGAGGTACTCGAGCACACTTACAACTCTAGCTAGGGCGGCCACCCACCCCGCCTGCCTAACCCCGCTTAACGTGGCTCAATCTATGAAGGGATTATTTTTGAACTTCAATTGAAATCGATCTAATTAGTTTTTCAAAATATGTGCGTGCCCCACGTGAAAACATAATGAAGTTTTTTTAAGAACCAAATTCAGAAGATTACAGGGTGGTGTTAATTACTTGGTTGAAATGCAGCTAGGTGATTAAATTTAAACTTTGCTTCAATAGAACTTGTTACATTAGTTCAATAAAAAATGTTTGTTTAATATGTTTCTGGTTATAAAGTCCCTTTTAATACATTTTTCGAAGTACATGTTAAAATGTTTTCTCGTAAATACATGCGTGTCGCATGTGCATTTTACTAGTAAACTTTAATGTACAATGTACAGTAACTTTTTTGGACGTAAATAAATCATACTCCAACCGTGTGACGGACAGTTGGGCCCGGCGCGCACGAAACTGCTGCATCAATCACGCGCGCGCAGCCCAATCTCCGTCCCCCGCACCCTCGCCGCTTCGCCCTGAGATTCGGCGACCGCGCCGCACCGCCTCCGCCGGATCGGTGCGATAGCGCGCGTGCGCCGCGGCGGCCTCGCTTCGTCTCCGCTCGACCCTCGTCAGGTGAGTGAGCCGCCGGTCTGACCCTCGCTCCCCTCGTCACGTCAGTCCTCCTCCATGGCATCGCGATCGAGTCAGTCACGTCGCCGCGCCGGCGCATGCTGAGGCGGACACCGGGATGTCTCTGTTTGATGCGGCGCGGCGAGCAGTCTCGGTTCGCGGCGCTGGGCAAGATCGTTTTCCTGCGATTAAATTGTCAGGGTTTTCACTTTTTTACATTTTCCCTCGTTGCATTTGCATGCATAAACTGCAGTTTTCACCGCTGTTTCAGAGAACTAGATTAGGTTTATTTTGTGTAATCTACCTCAATTACCTAGTAAATTAAAATATATCAGGAGAAGATCACCAGATATCAGCTAGCACGTTTGCTTAAGCCCTAAGGCGTTACAGTGATGGCGGAAACTAGCTCAGTGCCAAAGGATGTATAAATTGGCAAGTGCCGTCCATTGCAAGGATGTCACTAGGTGAGAATCTTACCGTTACCAGTTGAATAATGTCCACGGTTATGCAGCTCTGGCTCCTTGAACCCATGTGCCTGCACACTGCTTAGCTCGCAGATCTACAATTGAACCGAGCACTAAAATTGCATCTGCACATCTTTTGTACTCTCTCCGTTTCAAAATACCTGTCATTCTGATTTCTTAGATACATTTTCTTTGTTATGCACCTAAGTAGTTAGTATGTCTACATACATAATAGAATGAATGTATCTAGAAAAACCAAAATAACAAGTATTTTGAAACGGATGGAGTGCTCACCTATGGCAACTATGTTTCCCATCGAGAAGCAGAAATAAAGAAATAGACAGATTCCTGACTGTTCATGTTCCACTCACTAGAGAAACTACAAAGAACAAAAAAGAAACCCAGCTTTTCATATACAAAAAATGTACCATCTGCCCCTTTTTTATTCAAAGCCAAAAAATTAAAGTAGCCCATCTCCCAGGTCTACAAATTTGTCTCTGAGCTGCAAACTCTCAGGTGATAACCAATCCTGCCACTATTTCCTTTTTTTTAGGATAAAACACAGAGAGGGAGAGATTATGTGCTGTGCAAGCTCAGCCTACGAGAAAGCAGATGGGTAATTGGATGAAGAAGGATTAGCCAGTAGTTTAGGGGCAGAAGCAAAAAAAAAAAAAAAAAAAACTCGACCGGTGGGGGTAAGACAGCCCCCACGACATTCTATTAAGAAGAAGGAAACTTTGTTTCCCGATTGAGAAAACCCCCAGAGTTGGTGTGTTTGTAGTTGTAGACATATAATTGGCCTCTTGAAACGATTTTGACGGAGATACGGCAATATGGCATGCTTTGAAGGTGATGCGATCTGCATGTGTTGACTTTAGATGACCTAGTTCACAATTGTTTCACATAAATATCCTTTTGATGTTTTAGTGGTGATTTAATCTAGTTTCCCTGAAAAACATACTTATACTGTAACTACCTAGTTTTAGTTGTCCATGGTGATTTCACCTGGGCCCTTTGTTTGCTCGGTTGGTGAAATGATGCGTCATTATTGTGTCGGTTTTTGATTTATGTTTCAATTTGTTTATTTTGGTTCAGAGACCAATGGAGACACTAAACAGGGTGAAGGAGTGGCCTGAACCTACTCACGCTTTCTACTTCATCAAGATCCGGCCAATTGAGGATCGTGACCTTAGAGAAAAACTCATGGTGGCTGAGAATGAATTCCAGAAGAAGATCGAAGCTCGTAACAAAATTATTGAGGTTGCAAGAGCCAAGAAGGTATTGTTCTTCCTTTTTCTGATGCATCATGCATGGTGCATCTTTTTTCAATCAGCAAAAGATTCATGTCCTACTACCGTGTTTGAATGGACGTATGTTCTATTGTTGGCCCAAACATGTCATCGATGGTTGTAGACAGCTCAAGAAGTGATGTGCAATGCTTTAACCATGTTGTATCATGTTTTACAACCTGTCCTTTATTTGCAGGAGCGCTCCAATATAATCTCAGAGCTGATGTCACTGGCTGCTGAAAACAGACAGTATCATGTAGTTGCAGAGGTTCTTCAAAATCATTTAGGCAAGTTTCGTGATGGAAACAACACCGTGCAGGCACAGGGCTGCTCTGTTGTTGAAGAACTTGAGCAAACGGTATTCCTTAACCCTTGGTCAACTCTTCCACTGCCATAATATAATTGTGCTTTCTCTCCATTGCTCTTCCATAGATCAAGATGTTGAGCGACCGCATCATTCATGAGTGCATATCTTTACTCGAGGAGAAGCGTTTGTCTAAAGAAATTAAGGACATTGAAAAAGCCGTGAAGGTCATTTATCTCTCCACCAATCGAGCTAAATTCCAAGGTATAGTGGATGGAAATGAGGCCACACAGGACAGGGTCAAAGTAAGTATACTATATTGCAACTTCATCTTTCGTTTCTACACGTATTTCCTGAAGAAAGGAAAGTAGTCCTGATCAACATTCAGGTCATCGATGGAATAAGGAAGGAGCAACAAGCAATCGGATCTAAGATTAAGGTTCTAGAGGATGAGCTAAATGCTGTTAACGCTGAGATCACATCGATTCAAGAAGATTTAGGTGCAGCTACCGCTGGAAAAGACAAGGCATATGAACCATTGCAAGAACTGAGAGCAAAGCGCGACGCGAAAGTAAGTTTACATATCTTGAAAGTTCCTCATGAAAAGATGCATTTGTTTGTCTGCTGCTCTTGGGAGTTGGGACTAAACCCCTGTTTCTTTTACATGCCATATACCCCTCTGTTAAATACAGGGTTAGCAAAGTCATCTCCTTGTTATCAATACAGGGTGCTGTGCGATTCACTGATACTCTGTTTGCACCCATCCAGAATGCTACGTTCGTTCAAAACCGCACAGTTTTGAACAAAGCTAGAGATTATGCTTCAAGGGGGATGGTGACAGAACTGCAAGAGCTCCACAAGACCGAGGTGTGTGTGCTCCTGAAAATGTCAATACATGGTCTCGTGACTTGGATCTTTTGCGATGCTCACATGTGTATCTGCAGTTCTGCACTGAACATTCGTTGCTATGATGCATAGGTTGACGAGTTCATGGCCCAGTGGTGCCACAGCAAGGCTTTTAGGGAGGACTACGAAGCGAGGATCCTCTCCTCTCTCAACGACCGGCAACTGGACAGAGATGGCCGGATGAGGACTCCTGGTCAGTGAAATTGGCGAAATTGCTAGAGGTTCAAGAAGTAGGGTTGCTTCAATTTAGCAGTGTAGACAGAAAAAACATAGAAATCCGGTGTCATGTACTGTTCTCAAACTTGAGTGGAACACCGCTTAAAAAGTAAAAAATCACAGGAAACACTAGCTAAGAAAATGACATGATTTCTTGTGTGGATGTTCACCAGCAAGGAACAGAAAATGACACAGAGGATGGACGTACGTACTTGAATTCTTTCATACCGCGGAAGATATTTTTGGGGGGCCCTGTACGTAGCATAGGAGGCTCACGCCTGCGGTCGACCGTGTGACACTGACACCAGCAAGATCACACACTAACCACACTGTTTTTGCCCATTTTTTGATCGGATCTGTACATTTTCTCTCCTAATCATTTTTGCTCAAAGCCTTGAGAAGGTCCCAAAAAGGGAAAACAGGGCGGATAGCTGCTGGGCCCATCATTCATCTAAACAGACAGCGAGGGCCCATGTATGAGTCCATGACGCACGAACTTTACAGTCCCCACACGCGCAGCCACGTAATTCCATTCCCTTCGAGGACGAGACGACGAGCAAGCAGCACGAGGAGAGAGAGAAATTCCAAACGATCCATGCGGTAATTTCCATTTTCCTCTGCCTGCGGCCCTGCCCGGCGGACACGGTAGCACACAGCAAACCAAACAAATCCAAGGGAGAAAAAGAAAAAAAATCTACTAGCACCTATATAACTCCCTGCCACCCTTTGGCTTCTACTTGTAGGCAGGCACGCGGCCCAAACCCCTCTCCTCTTTCTCTCTCCCTTCCTCCAAATCCACATCACCCGAGCCGGCGTGTGCGCCTCCAGATTTGGCGACCACCACAGCCCCCGCCGTCGCCAGATCGGAGCGAGCGCTGCCTCGCTTCGCCGCCGCGCGACCGTCGTCTGGTGAGTCGAGCTGCTTCCCCCGGCGGCTCGCCGGTCCCTCCCCGTCCCCCTGCTGCCGTACTCGTCTGAACCGTTGCTAGATTTGGTCGGGTTTGCCGGGTCGGAGCTGCTCCCCTGGCTCCCTCTGATCCGCCAGACTGCGGCCCGCCGGAGGAGCGCGGGGTGGTGTAGGAGCCTCATGATCTGGTGTCGTCGTGTTTCCTTCTAATTTGGGGGGCGGTCGTTTTTTCGTTGCGATTTGTGGCGATCGGTTCCGTGGCGGATTGAAATGGACGCGAGGGGGAACTGGGAGGGTTAATTTGGTAGATCTGGGTCCGTGGGCTGATTGGGTTGAGGTTGCACGCTGGACTGAACGACGGTCGGAGGTAGTATGGCTGTGAATCTCTGATCTGCGGTGCCTCGTGGATCGCGCCTGGATTTGACGTGGTGTGGCGGCTGGGCAGAAATCGGATCCTGCACAGTGCATGATTTTTTTCACCTCCAGCTAGTGATCTTACTCGAGCTCTTTGATTTTCCGTTCGATTGGAGTAGCATTAGGTTTTGGTCCAGTTCATATGTTGCATCTGCTGCCGTAGTTTGGTCATATAGGTTTTACTATTATTGGTGGTACTGTCACCAACTGCAGTTGAAGGTGTGCAGTGATTTCAATTCCTTTCCATATCAGGATCACCTGTCTTCTGCGATTAGATTTCCAGAGTTCACGTTGGTCGCTTTCAGCCCGCTGCATGCAGAAGCTGCTGTATTTCCGCTACTGTGTTAGACTGAAATGATCCAGTGGAACTCATGCAGGATGAAGAGTAACGCGACCCTCAACTATGCTAAGAAAAGATAGCCAGAATCAGATAATGCCAGGCACTTCCTCTTTTGTGTGTCATAGGCAGATAGCATGTGGGCGTGGGCTTTGTGTGCTAGTGATTCAGTGTGCAGTTGTACACGTCACCACCATGCCCAAGGAACTCGTGAGTTGTGAGCTATGACTGTTATGAGTAGCATCATTGCATGCCCTCATCCAAATTGTGTGCCTGTAATCCTTTTTGGCTGCCTGCTGACACAGCACCAAAATTGCATCAGCATGCTGGCCCCACTGCACTTTTGTCTGGGCATCTTTCCATTTTAGGAAGCTGAAAGAAATAGACAGGCAAACAAGAAAATTGTAAAGGCCCGAAAGGAAACCCTACCTTTTATGTCAAAACCTCTATCCCTTTCCCATACCTCTGACAGATATTCAAATTTGGGGTTGCAGCTGCAGTCAATTCCAGGTGAACCTACTCCTTAGGGGCAGCAGGCTTTGGTGTAGAAATGTACAATTCTTCTCAGATGGGGTATTGGATGAGTGGGTTTGAGGACTCAGCTTTGGGTAGGGGAATTTCATAGATTTACATTAAAAGGCCCATTGTGTCTCAACTGGTGTATCTCCCTTTTTGATGATTTGATGGTGATGTGATCTACATACCTTGTTCATCGCACCTTAATTGTAATTTGGTTTGCAGAATTTCCATTTGATCTTTTTTCATGGAGATTCGATGAACATGAATTTTTGCGTTGGCCAGTTTTTTAGGTGTTCTGTGACATTTGCTTTGAACTTTGTTTGCCAGCTAACAGCTTCTAGTTTGCATTTGCACTTCTTGTGTAGCGAGTAAAAACTTTATCTAATTTTGCAATAAAGATCCAGTTAACTGTATGTATTGCAAGCAACGGAAAATTCTTCCTCAGATTTTGTTTTTTATTCCACGTCATTGTAAACCTGTCACACTAACAGTTTTCTTACTTTTCTGTGCTGCAGCTGCAAGGACATGGGAATGGAGGTTGTTGGAGCTGAAATAGCACCAGCAGAGGTCAAAGTATCTGATGGAGAAGTAAACCTATTCCAAGAGAAGGAAAGCAAAGCAACTGCAAAAGAACGCGAGGAGGCAGCTTTTTTTGGTTCAGAGACAACCACAAATGTTACTGACTTGGCACCTCCAAAGGATGTGAAGGATGAGTGGCCTGAACCTAAGCAAACTCATGCCTTCTACTTTGTCAAGGTCCGTTCATTTGAGGATCCTAAGCTGAGGGCAAAACTCGAGCTGGCAGACAAAGAATTTCAGAAGAAGATCCAAGCTCGTTCTAAAATTATCGAGGCAGTAAGAGCCAAGAAGGTATTGTTCTTACTGGTTCTCATTGAAGTAGGGTCTTCGTTGCTGATGCATTGCTCACATCAGCAATCCGTTTCATGTCTTGTAACTTGTTTAAATTCATGGGAGTAGACAGCCCCAGTGAAGTAACATGTATTCCATTTTGCAACTTACCATTTATTTGCAGGCAGAACGCTCCAGTATCATCTCAGAGCTGAAGCCATTGACTGCGGAGAACAGACAATATAATGAAGTTTTTAATGAGAAGATTAAGGAGATGGAGCCTCTTCGGAACAGTTTAGGCAAGTTTCGTGAGGAAAACAATGCCATGAGGGCGCAGGGTGCAGGTTTGTGCTCTTCTATCGAAGAGCTTGAACAAACGGTATGTCTTGAACCTTTTTGCAAAATCAACTTCGACTTGTTTGATGTTTAATCATATGTTGTTGTTCATTGCTCTTCTGCAGATCAAGATGCTGAATGACCGTCTGGTACATGAGAGCATATCCTTAGCTGAGGAGAAGCGTCTGGTCAAAGAAATTAAGGACCTTGAAAAAACTAGACCGAAAGTCATCTCTAATGCTGCTAATCGGGCTAAACTGCAAGATACTGTGGTTGAAAAAGAGGCCATACAGGACCAGGTCAAAGTAAGTATGTTGTACTGCAATTCATCTTGTGTTTCTGCATATATTTTGTGAAGAAATAAAAGGTAACATCGTTCAACATTTAGATCATCGGGGAGGGCATTGATGGAATAAAGAAGGAAAGACAAGCAGTCAGATCCAAGATTAAGGTCTTGGAAGATGTGCTAAAAGCTGTTGATGCTGAGATTGCATCACTTCAAGAAGATTTAGATGCAGCAACTGCCAGAAAGGACAAGGCATATGAATCATTGCAAGAATTGAGAGCAGTGCGTGATGCGAAAGTAAGTTGGTATTTCTTCAAAATTCTCCATGCAGAGGTTCTCTGTCCTTGTAAAATTATTCTGTGTTATACTAGGGTGGATAATAGTGAAACCTATTTCTTTTGTCTTGCCTGATGGTTTATGTTCCCTATGCGCTTGAAGCTTGTTGGCTGCTTTTGTTATCTTATCTTCGCTGTGTGCCTCCTAGTGCTGTCTGGGTTGGATCAGTAGTATGCCTGCTCTTTTGTTTTCCTTTCCTCTAGTCTGCTTTGACCTCTGGATGTTGGCTTTTTATAGTTTGGGATGGGATGCACTGCATTGCCTAGCCCTGATACCTTTTACAGTTCTCTTATAAATGGGTAATGTTATGATACATCATCTATCCTTCCTTGTGTGCAGCACACCAGCTACCCTCTCTCTGAGCTTCTAATTGGTTGTATTTGTGATCTTTCTCTGTTCCTACATGTATTACAGCCACGCTGTTATAAGGACTGTTGTGCATTCTAACTACCAGTTGAATTGCATGTGTAATGGTAGTAATTTAACACCATGATAATATTGTCAGGACTGTTTTAGTCTGTTGGGCATTTTGTTCCTGTAGGAGTGTATTGAAACTTTTTGCCTGTTGCATAACCTGAGGTGGCATGGCATGTTTTCTGTTTTTTTACGGGATCCTGTCATTGGCTTGTGATTGTGTGGGTCAAAATTCAATGATATTCTTCTATACTTGATCCAGAATGCATCCTTCCTTCAAAGTCGCACGGTTTTGAACAAAGCTAGGGACTATTCGTCCAGGAATATGCTGACAGAATTGCAAGAGCTCCACAAGACTGAGGTGTGCTTCTAAAAATGCTGATATTAATGGCTTGACCTCATGTGTCTGTACTAAGACCTGCTACTCTGATAGGTTGATAAATTCATGACCCAATGGTGTGAAAGCAAGGCCTTCAGAGAGGATTACGAGAAGAGGATTCTCGCTTCCCTCAACAGCCGATTGCTGACCCGAGATGGCCGAATGAGGAATCCTGATGAGAAGCCGATATTTATCGAGTCACAGGCACCAGTGCCAGCTGCAGAACCAGAACCCATCCCAGTAAAACTACCTGCAAAACAAGCCAAGGAAGTGCCTGCTCCCCTAGCAGATGAAGCTTCCAAGGTTGAAGCCCGTTCGAAAGGGCCTGTGAAGTCGCTCAAGGCAAAAGCTGCTCTGGATGCTGATGATGATTACGAGGTCGAGCCTCCAAAGGAAAAGGTGAAGCCTACAGCGGCTGATGTGGCAAAGTTGAAAGAGATCAAAAGGCAGGAGGAGATTGAGAAGAACAAGCTTGCGTTGGAGAGGAAGAAGAAGCAAGCTGAGAAGCAGGCAGCTAAGGCGGCGGCTCGAGCACAGAAGGAAGCTGAGAAGAAGCTGAAGGTACTGCACATCTCTGTTTCTTGTCTGTCTGTCTCGTTCTGTCTCACAACCATGCGATCTATACTGTAACAATGCCTCAACTAATTCTTTCAGAAAGAGGAGAAGAAAGCCAAGAAGAAATCCGGAGCAGCTGACACTGATGAGCCCTCTGAATCGGACGCCAAGTCTGATGAAGCCATGGAAGCCCAGGCTGAGGAAGAAGCAGCCCCAGCTTCCATTACATTGAAGAAAGAACAGAAGGAGAATGCCCGGTACAGGAATGTGGTCAGCCGGAGCAAGGCCCCACCACCAAAGGCTCTCCTGAAGAGGAAAAAGGCACAGTCCTACTGGTCCTGGGCTGGCCCGGCTGCTGCAGTCGCCGCAGCGGTGCTGGTTGCCCTCCTCGCTGTGCTGGGCTACTACCAGTACTACGTCCCGTCGAGCACCAGCAACTAGGGGGTTGAGGGAAGGCCTGTTCCACTTGCTGCCACGCCCCCGACTGATGTGGAGACCAATTTTGCAGGCGAGGAGGAACAGAGTGTGGAGTCAGCTTTTGAGACGTAGACCGGAGGAAAGGTCGGTCTTTGTTCGCTTTTCGTTGTGTTAGCTTATATTCTGTGGAGTCGGAGAAGAAGATACAGTTGATTTTGGTTGCAGACTTTGCTAGATCTAAATATATACTGCCACTGATATATCCCGTGTACTTTCGAAGTGAAAGCGTATATTGCCGTCTGAATAATACCTTTCTCTTTAGGTATCTCAAATACAATTAACCGTCTTTCCAGTTGGTGTCTGAAGCTGCGTACGTTTTCGCCCCATCAATGATGCAGCTGTTTGTTAGCCAAATTCCCCATTTATTCACAGAGGTTTAGAAATCTACCATTCCATCTGTTACCACCGCCAGAAAAAAAGCAAGGGCAAAATCGGTGGAAAGCATGAACCTTTCAGGCGAAATTCAGTAGCGGATCGCCAAATTAGAACTGAAAAATCATAGCCAAATTAGAACTAAAAAATCACTTTGTCAACTAAACTAAAGTCTACCAGAAATCCAGAATTGCCTCGTAGTCTCATGCAGGATCCTTTTCGGTTCCAATTATACCATGCTAAAGCATGCTGCACTCATTCAGCCATATGCCTCAAACTGAGTGCAGGTAGCATTGATATTGTCAGTGGCGGATCCAGCAGTGGGTCTGGGGGGCTCCAGCCCCCCCTACCACGCTGGATCCCATGGTAATCACTCCAAATTTTCATGGAAATTTTGAGGATAAAGAGGAAGAAGGAGGAAGGAAGAAGAGGAAGAAGAGCCCCCCTACCCCACAATTCTGGATTCGCCACTGGATATTGTCAATTTATCAGTATGTAGCAAGACAAGGTCAATTTACTCGAGTACTCTGAGCATTAGTATTTCGTGTTCAATGAAGGTTAGCTAGAATGTTGCAGCACTGGAAGAACCGAATATTTGCTTGCCGGATGCTATACATTCACATGCTGAAGAACTAAAGGTGCCCCAAAGTTTGTAGTTCAAACTAAGCTGAAGAAATAACCCAGTCAACTTATCTTCTTCATAGCTTCCAAACAATTAAGCAACATTTACACGTGAACCCATCCGACAAACATCTCAACAAAGCAGAAAACATTTGAGTGATGATCAACCAAGCAACTGTCCTTGCAAACCCCTATGAGAATCTGAATAGCTCACATCAAAGTGAGTTGGGACTCGGAGCAACTGCAGGCGCAAAGCAGAGTTTGTTTACTCCAGCGCCATATTGATACTTGGGACAATACTTGATTTGTTGAGAATGTCAGTACTACATACGGTCACAGTAGTCGTCACTTGATCAGGCAGGAAGAGGTAGAAAATGCTGACGGATCCCAATTGTGTGCTTGATTTCTGAATCGAGTGACACTCATATTGACTCCGAGGCAGATACAAAAAAGTGCATGTAAGCAGGTCAAGATGGAGATATTAATACTAGCCGAAGCTTAAAAACCTCACATTAAATGTCTGTTTCTCAAAGTACATCGAAAAAAGACAAATAAACCATTTATATCTTTACATAGCATACAGTGTCAGACATAAGACATGACAACTAGAACAAGCTCTTGAGGAGTAGAGCAAAGACTACTTGAGGACGCTCATAGATCCAAACCTGTATCTTACTCCGCAGCCGTAGGCTACGGGTTCTTGCTTGTCATTCATATCCTCCTCCTCCACATCACTTGGATCACGCCAACACGGATCAGGCACTAGCCATCTGTTACTCAATAATACACAACCAAACGTAACGTGATCAGAAAAATTGGAAGTTTAAGTTCAATAGCAATGAGGATGTATCAGCATACTTGTTCATTGGTTCCTTATCTCCGACAACACTTCCCCCCCAACTAAATTTCTTAGTTCTGTGAAAATCACAAAAGAAACAAACATTATGCTTGGCAAAACATCCTTCAGCTAGACTGTTCAAATATTAACAAAAATATTCAAGCCGAGTGCAAACAATATCAAATACTTGTCTAAGAGGCACTAGTTAAGTAATCTATATACATACTCTTTTGTCTTCAAAGACTCCAGGATTATGCAGAGATCTTCACGATACATGTAGGGGGTTCCAACTTTCTTACAATGGTAGTTCATTCCATGGAAGTTCATGCCAATAAAATTACCATCAACATCAACAAGGGGCCCTCCAATTCCAGCCTAACCAAGTTCCATAGGGTTTGTCAGTTGTAATGCCAAGAAGCTCAGTACATGATGTGATAGGTTAGTTGAACTACTAATCTAATGCATATTTACTTCCAAGTTCCAACATGTAAAGGTAAGAAAAATAAGTTCAACAGTACCTTAGTGATTTTGCATGTGGAGTAACAAAGAGCTCGGCAATCAAGCATGCCTGACCCATTATTTAGTTTCCCACTTGCAGCCATTAATGCACCTGATTGGAAGATCCGCCCAATAGCTACTACCGTAGTATCATTTACCATACAATGGTGCATCATATCATTTGTAAGATTCACAGGATCTCTCTCAAGATCCACGGGACAAAGAGCACGGTAATTCTCGACACTGAGTACAGCAACATTGTAATGTAAACTATAAAGTTCCAATGTCCCTATTCCACATTGTTTGCTTGGGAGTAACACCTTAATCTGCAAACAGTACAATGAGACTTAAGATCCTGGAAGAACAAGGATCACATTATAGTTAAGATCACTAACCCTCAAGTCCCCAATAATCTTATTTTCATCATCAGGATCTCTAACCAAGCTTGCTGAAGTCAGAATTTTTGGATACTTATCGTCGAAGTTAACGAAAACTCCACTGCAGGCAAAAATCCTTTTGTCTCCTGGAAATTATGATTCTGATCATCAGTAAATGATAATGAAACACAAATATGAAATAGTAAATGTGCAAAATCACCTTTGAAAGAAGTAAGTGCGACAACATTTCTAGATATTTCAGAAGAAACTCTTTTCTTGAATTCACCCCAGATACCTTTAGGATATAAATCACCAAAATGATCTTCATAAGTATTAACCAAAATCATGCCACCTGAAAAGTTATAAATGGTATTTTAGTTGCTAGTGGTACAACAGGGCTGCACAAAGGCTCAATGCAGGATAAATGTACAAGCCACTCACGGTTGACCATACTCCTTGATGGCATGGGATAACCCAAAGAGTTGAGATCCTGAAATTGTTCCTTGTCAACAACATCATATGCTGGTTGCAACAAGGTCAAGTGATTAGTATTGACATATGCTAATTCTAAATACAGTTTGCAACAATCAATAATATTCTACACACAATGATTGCAAGATTTTTCATGATGGACATGTGCACAACACACATTATATTGTGCTTGAACATACACACAGGAGCACCTAATTCTCAAGAAATTTGATGAACACCAGATCTTTAAATGGATTTATGTATACATGTGCATGGTGTGCTCTATTTGAATGTGTATATGTACTTATGTAGGGAGTTGGCTGATGGTAGATTTTTTTTTATCAGAGTAATGTTGCTTTTCAAATTAAAATCTGCGGAATATTAAATCAGATATGTTGCACTGCAGGGGTACAATTCTAGCACGGTAAAAATGTTAACTGGTCAGCACTAACACAATGATACAACATTACAACTATAAAAAAGGCTAAACTAGTTAGTACTTAGTAGTTATTATGGAAGTGCATAAGCTCATTTGCACTACCAGTGAGGACCCAACAGATAGTGATGGACTGAACAACAAAGACATTTGAGTTACTCACCCATAGGATGGAAGTAATAATCCCCCCTGCAGAAGAACATCAATATGAGTTACACTGTATAACATAAAAGCCTCAACCATGCAAGCACTAACAACATGGGTAGAATAAAATGATCGTTCAAGCATATTCGATGTGCGCCTGCCAAGGAAAAAATAATAGATCCCATGGTAGCATGGACGCAAGTAATTTCAACACTAGCATATGTTTTAGTCTAAACAAAAAGAGCTCACATATCAACATAAGCTTCAACATCACCCCATGGAATATGACTATTCTGCAAAACGCAACTGTTGACACATGCCTGCTAACAAATGCCCAAAAATCCCACAGAAATAAAAGCTAACAATCCAGTATATAACAAAGTCAATGTTCTTTCACAAACAAAACTTCTTACCTAGTAGTCTCGTACCTACCGTTCATGCCAACATAGCAAAATACCTTACTTGATTTCGACCGTTCGAGAAATATTTTTGGTGGCAAAAAAACGCAGTGATTCATGCCAACAAAGTTTCCATCAACATCAAAAATTGCTGCCCCTAGCCAGTTCTAGAAAAAAAAAACCAGCATCGGTTACAGGGGAAAGAAATGGTATAACATTACTCCCTCTCTCTATGTTAACTGTCTATGCAAAATTTTACTGCTAGTTTTTTATATAAATTATGTGCGAATGTATAATATCTTTAAAATAATGTTCCATTGTAAATCTAACCAATACAAAAACCATTCAACATTTCAAACTTACTGTACATGATAAAAAGACTTGGAAGCCACACTTTTTGCAGTGGTCAATGATGTCAAATAGAAGTAAACCAAGGGAACATTAACATCAACAAGATGTACATATGAACAATGTTTTCCTAAACGCTAAACGGTAAACAGTCAGTCACCCTCTGTTTAGCGTTTAGACGGTTTAAACGGTGTTTAAACGGAGTTAAACGATCTAAACGGTTTTGCATAGTAACAATAAAATATACATATTTATGTACATGAAAGTCAAATATGCTACGTCGTCTACATATTTACACATGTAAAAAGTAAGTATTCTACAAATATTTTTTGTGGAAGAAATCTATATCCTACAACACTTCATATACGTACAATGTTAATTGCTTTGATGTTAATTGTGGTAGTTATAATCCTTCTATTGACTAAATTATGAATTAAATGGTTATTTAACGCATGTAATCATGATTAACTCAATTTTGTTTAGACATTTAGACGGTTTTGAACGGTTTAAACGGGTCTAAACGGGCCAACTGTTTAATTCACCGTTTAGGCCTAAACAACACAGTCGACCTCTGTTTACCGTTTAAACGGTGTTTAAACGGCCTAAACAGCTGTTTAGGCGAACACTGCATATGAATGCAGCTGTACCTCAGAGGCAGGAGGGAATATAAGAAATTCTCTATCTCGAGATCCATATGAAACTTCCCCACTTGTTGTTATTAAACTGTGAAAGCGATGCCCTATAACTATTAGCTGGTTACAGGGCATACATTCCATCCCATGATTAAGATGCACACAACAAACATCAAGGGTGGACATGACTTTGACAACAGCAAGTTGACAGTCAGAATCGTATTCATCCAGATGCCCTGCGACAACATTTCCTTCACAGTATACTTCGATCTATAACATCATGAAGCATACGAAACGTTATAAATTAAAATGACCACACTTATCTTAAGTACGCAAGCAAGAATTAATTTGATGAGAAGCACCAACCTCTTTTTTATAATGGCGTTTCTGTAAAGTAGCAGCCAAATTTCCAGTTGTGACAAACTTTGTGACATTGGTCTGGCACTCTATGGCTATGCCCGAGAACGCAGCGCGATATCCATAATCTACACAAAGATCTTAATTAAAATCATCCATAACAAACAGAGTTTAAACATATACTTCAAAAACTAAGGATACTACAGCATAATCACCATCTGTCAAAACAAGTGAGACGACACTTTTGCACAAATTTGATGCAACGTCTTTACTCAGCAGACTCCACACATCTTGAGTATCCTCCCCAGGTAAGTCTGTCCAAGAAACATGGCACAACACAGATATTTGAATGCTGAAATAGATCAAGCTATCAAAAACATGAAGAAGAAAAGGAGGAAGAACCAGCGTACCTGAAATCGACGGCTCTCCGGCGCTGTGAGGTCTTTTTTTCTGGTTTGAGAAAGCAGCCCTCTTACTTGCTAACATCTCTGCAACACTGAAAACGAAGCAGAGGTGAAATCTGGGTCGCAGCAAGCAAAGCATACCATGGAAATCCATCGAAGAACAGATAATGCAAGGGCCACCATCACAGAACAAATAAATAATTGAGGTTCAGTACGTTAGTGGAAATAAATCAGGGATCAACAACGATGCCTGCAGAGTGTGTAGCGGCAAACCTGCTGCGTGCTGCACAGCCTGCACCGTCGCTGCTCGGTGGCTCGACGGCGTCACGGAGAGAAGCCGGCCGTGATCGCCAATCCCACGATCGCGGCGGCGCCTCGTCGTCTTGGACCCTTGTCTGCACGAGTGCACGTTGAACTGTCGACGGCAGGGGAGCTCCCAAATTTTTAGGGGCCTAGTGCGGTCGGCCCAATTGCGCAGGGCTTACGATGGGCCCTGACGGAAGACCGAATTCATGCTGTGACAATTTAACGACGAATTGTCTCGGATATACTGTACCTTTTTTTTGCATTCGTATGCATTTGGAAGCTGGAATGCCCAGGAAAGATTAGACATTTTTCTAAGGAGATTGGCCCGTAATACACTAGCTCTGAGAATTGGTCTGGAAAGGAGAGGAATGGACATTGATACAAAATGCGTGTTATGCAACAGATCTTTTGAAGATGGGGGACATCTCTTTTTTAAATGCAAACATGCTTGTAGAGTGTGGCAGCAATTGGGCATGGAAGCAATCAAGAGGGGAAATGCTGAATATACCATCGGCTGTAGGGCTGATCAGGTATATTTTGGGAATGAGGGAGACTGAAAGAATGCGGGTTATCACGTTTCTTTGGTTATGGTGGCTAGAAAGAAACCGAATCAGAGATGGAGAAGCGATTCGAGATCCATCAGCCACAGCTTACACAATCGTGAAGATCTCTGACGAATATCTGGCAATAGGACGAACTGAGAAGGAGAATGCAATTTCCAGGAGACAGAAAGCACGCTGGAGCAAACCAAGCATAGATGTCCTCAAGATAAATACTGATGGTGCCTATGCTGCTCAGTCAGGGGAAGGAGGATGGGGTTATGTTGTCAGAGATGATGAAGGCCATGTGGTATGTGCAGGTGCCGGTCGCTGTGAACATCTGCTTGATGCGCTGCACGCTGAATTGATAGCATGTAGAGAAGGAGTTAAGGCAGCGGCAGCAACAGGAATCAGCAAGGTGATCATTGAGACAGACTCCATGCTGGCCAAGGTGGCGATGGAATCGAATTCTTTCTCACTTGCAGCAGTAGGTGGGATAGTGTATGAGATTAAGAATGTTTTAAGTTCATTGTTTACATCTTATCTGTTTGTTTATTGCCCTAGAGAATGTAATAGGGTGGCGCTTGGTTGTAAATGTCCTCAAGGTACTACCCAGCAATGGGAGTGTACGCCTCAGGGCATAGAGGACCTAGTGGCCAGTGATCTCACTGAGCCTTTAAGTTAATGGAATTTAGTCCATTTCAAAAAAAAAAAAAAATTGGAAAGAAAAGAATCTGTATGTTTTCTTAGTGCTAGCATTGCCTCAAGATCGCTGCTTCCAAGTTTACAGGAAGCAGTAACAGCGGCAGCTACAGAACAAGACCGATCTAAAATTCCCTTCACTACAAGAAATACAAACAAGATGTCACAATTATCTAATTTGAGTATTTCTGTCAACTATATATTCCGGAAATCGCCTCCTCTAAGCTGCAGCTCTTTGAACACCGCCGACGATTCTGCCCACAGCTTCTTGGCTACTTCCGTGTCGTACGACAGCCGGGAGGATCCGATCGTTCTTCCTTTCCCTCCAAAAAAATATTTCCCAGATTCTTCCTGCAACCAACAGCACGGAATAATACGATTCAATGTTAGTATGTAGCGAATGCTAGTGCAGCATTTGTTGGAGACAACAATGAAAGCTCTCCAGGGTAGAACGGCAAGCTTACAGGCGGCGCCAAAGCAGCGTCGAGGACAGCACCAACCCCGGTATCAGGTTCCTGCAGGAGTTTCAGGAAGCGCAGAGCCGAGAACGCGAACCACGAGAGGCACTCAGGAAGCTCCCGCATGATCTTCGTTTCCACAACACCAGGATCAGCAGCACTAGAAACACGAAATGTGGCAAGTCATATGCGCGAAGAGTAGAAGCATGCATGTTAGATAACGAGAAGGCTGCTAATGCTTTAAGTAGGTGACACAGAGTGCTGAAACATTGGGATGTGATTTCCTACTCTATCTTTCTACATTAAACATGATATATCCTCATCTAGAACATAAATGTTTCAGTACGATTTTTCTCTGTGGTTAAAGAAAAAAAAACTCACTGGTAAACATAGCATTGAGGTCTATTTAGAATGTAATAATAGGGAGAGGGGCCTCCTTAATCTAATGGGTAATGCATTGACACAGATTTTAGTCCTTAGCACTAGATATAAAAAAGTCTGGAGGCCACCATTAAATAAGATGGCCCCCTATTCCTTCTATACTCAAGGATGTTTAACGGTATGGAAAAAGATAAAAGGAAATGCAAGACAGATAACAAATGACACATACATGACAGAGACGGCAGATGACTTGTGAAGCTGTCGATGCAACTCGTATGAGAACATCAATAAACAAACTGCAATAACAAAATGAATGCAGAAAGTTAGGATAGAATTACATGAAGCATACTGGAAGACTGAGCCAAAAGACTCACACTTAGTATACTCATAAGTAGAAGCTAAAGGGTAAGTTTCCCCTACGGAGCACCGACCAAATTTCATTCCTCTCAATGCATCCTCAGACACATCAATACCTGATACTGCAAACACAACCATGTACCTCTTTCTTAGAGTGACAAAGAGAAACAAGTACAATGGTAGAATATGATCTAACATGCAAATGAAGCATTCCATTTCCATTGAACACCATGAATGAGTTACTGTAACAGGGGATGCCGTGGTGAGCAAATGGTACAAGTATATATACATTTCGAAACAGCAGAGCCAGATTGCGGCCAGCAAGATTTGAACCATGATATAACCATGCACAGCAAACACTAGCAGAACAACATGGAAAAATGGAGTATAATGAACATAACATGAAAAACTTGTATAATAGGGATATCTTCCGTTAATGCAGTGCTGCAGCAGAAATTAGGTTCAGAAATAGTTAACAGTTTGTTGACAACAAATAATTAAACTCAGCACATACCACATCTATGTGTGAAAGATGTTAGATTAACCACTCGAGAAGGCACTGAGCTGTTCTTCAGCAATGGTAAAAGAATGTTGGTCAAGATAAAGGGACCAATGTAGTTTGTCTGTATCATCCTGAAATTCGCATGTAGCAAGGTTCAGTTCACCATAAGTGGAACACCAAAATGTAGTGCTGAAACAAAAAAAGACCATATACTGCCAGCGCAAGAATGGTCTTTTGCAAGAACAACCAAGGCAAGCACTTACTCATCAAGCCCGTCCCCAGTTACTCTATGTGACTTTGCTAATATGCCAGCACTATTGATTAAAAGCTGGATAGCAGGCTCTGAACTTGTCTCCTGAATCCACTGCTTCAGAGAAGTCCCAAACTTTTTAATTGACTTGTAGGATGCCAAGTCGAGTTGAAATGTTTCCAGATGGGCATCTGGTTGTTGCCTCCGAATATCTTGAACAGTCTGTTCCACAGAGGATGACAATGATGACAGCAGTAAAAAATAGCATACTATACGTCTAGTGCAAACACCATATATGATACCTCAAATAACAACTGTGTGGAACGTCCAGCTGAGAAAGAATAGAATTGCACAATGATTCAGTACATGAACATGGATGAATAAATCCGGCAAGAACAAAAGTCAAAGGTAAATTACCTCCTACAGTGACTATAGCAAGGATAGAAATGAATAAACATGGAACAAAATCTAGAATAGAGGATTTGCTAAATCAACTGTTATATCAAGACACTGGGAATCACAGACCATGGTTACCAAGAAAAAGGAGAGAGGGCAATCTGTGCTCGGAAGTCCATGGCGAAGAATCAGTGCAAGGTTTTACAAATTCAGCAACCAATACATAACAAAGGGTAGTAAGGAAACTACAAATTCTTTTTTATTGGTGGATTCGATGTCCTTGGCAAATGGCAATAACCTACTCAGACGCAGCACACCTGTTCGACGGAATGCTCAGTCAAGCATGAAGACTCACCGAGCACGACGTGGTAGCCCTCCCGCGCCAGCGCCGCCGCAGCCGCCCTCCCGAGCCCCGACGTCGCCTGAAATCACGAAACGGGAGACTTCGTCACGCGGAGGACAGAAAGAGCGCCACACATGCGAGAAAGCGGGCGTATCAGTACCCCTGTGACCACGCAGATTGGGCGGCGGCCGCCGCCGCCAGGCAGCGGTCGCCGGCGGCGAGGGGTGGCGGCGGCCCGGCCGAGGAGGAAGACGAGGAAGTAGGAGTGGAGGAGGGAGAGGGTCCAGACGACGGCCATCCGCCAGAACTGCGGCGAGCAGACCATGCGGAGCGCCTCGCGGTCCATGGCGGTTGATCGGTTTACCCGTGGACAAAGAAGTCACTTTTTTTTCAAGCACATGCTCCAATGACTTTGTTGACCCGCTGAGAAAATTTTCAAACATATAAATATAGAGCTTATCACACACATATTTGGTACTATAAATATCAATTTCAAATACATGCACACTAAATTCAAAGAAAAGAACAATTCAACAAAATAGAGCATCATAGACCTCAGCAAGTTCCAAGTAGTTTCTCACAGTTATAATTAGCAAAGAATTCTTTAGAGTTTAGACCCAGGCAAGCAATGCATCTGAATAACTGGGTAGTTCCTCTTCATTTTGGAGTACCAATTATTCCAATTCTATGTCTGAAACTTGAGTGCAAAACAGAGCACAAATGATTTGACTTTGAATCCAATAATCCAATTGATGAAATGGGTGGAAACTAGAAAGGGTGCGAATCAGAAAGACGAGAAGCACCTCAGATCTCTGAAGAGTGGAGCTGTTAATATCTGTGGATGCTTGGAGCCGCCCTGCAGGGTGCTGGCTTCGGGCTACAGGCAACGCGTGGTGGCGGCCTGGCCGGCTCCGGCGGGCACGCAGGAGCAGTCAGTGGCGGAGCCACCAGTATGGCGATCCATGGCAGCCGCCATACCTAGCCTCCGGAAAACCCCTACCCCCAGTGATCGATCCCTGCTTGCTACAGTTCCTTGCTCCTGCGCTGCGGGCGTGCGGAGCGCGGGAGAGAACAAGGCGCGGTGTGGGCGCGCCGCGGGCGGCGGGGCGCGGCTTCGACCTGCAGCACTGCGACGCTGAGAGCCTGAGAGAGAGGAGGAGACCGGGATTGAGGGACGAAGCAGAGGGAGAAGTGGAGCACGGCGACGGCGGCGGCGGCTAAGCAACGACAGAGGACGGAGGAGACAAAGGGGGTAGCCGGTAGAGAATAAGGTGAGTAGCTTGGGCTTGGGCTTGGGCCGAATTAAATTTTTACTGGACCTCTTTTGGACTGTACTGCTTGCTCCTAATGCGTGCACCTGAAACTGATGGATCAGGGCTCATTGCCATCCCTAGACAGCAGCAGAGACATGTTCGAGAATTTTTATATATATATATTTTATTTTTGAAAAATAAATGACGTAAACAAATTTCATCAAAAATATACACCTGCCGCCGTACCTCACGGTGGTAGGGGTCCCTACCGCCATGTGGCACCGCGGCAGGAGTGTCGCTAACGTCCAGCCCTAGTGGCAGCGTCCTGAGCTCGCTGCCTCCTCCTCCCGACCGCCGCGGCCATGGGGGCCACGCCGCCGCCCCGAATGTTCTGTGCTCCTCTGGTGTGGCCATGGCGGCGTAGAGCCGCCCCGGACGTGCTACTCCTCCACATGCTCGCCTACCTCCTGGAGCTCCACTGCTGCTCCGGAGCTCGCGGAGGTCGGACGGGAGCTGGACGCCACTGAGCGCGGCCTCTACGAAGGGGTAGGGGTAGGGCCCTCCATGGCGGATGGAGGCGGGAGAGCCTCCCGTCCAGCCGTCGCCGTCGTTGCCTGGGGGGCATCGCCGGAGGCACGCCGGAAAGGGCAGGGGCGAGGCGGAGAGAGAGAGAGAGAGGTATGGTGTGACTGACATGTGGGCCATCGCCACATCACCGTCCACGTTAGCAACCACTGTGGTAAAACCACCTCTAAAACCGCTTTTGGGGGTGATTTGAACGGTTTAGAAAAGTTTAGGGGGCAGGATACCCGGTTTTGTAGTTTGGGGGTGATGTAGTCAACCTTTGATAGTTTGGGGTTTATGTAGACTTTTTTCCTATTGTTTTTGGTCCATAGTAGTCGGGGGTGGGGGTGTTCCAATTTACCTCCCTGGATGTTTGAGCTGAATCTGAGTTTCCTCCCTGGACTCGAAAATTGTCCATTCTGCTACCTTGGACTCACAATACAAGACATGTAACCTCCTCGAGCTCAATCCACGTTTTATCTCAGCTGGACCCACATGTCAACCTCACCGGCCTCTTCCCCACTCCTCTCCGGCTTCTCTCCCGTGTCTGGCCGTCGGGGGAGCACGCACGGCCGCCTGCCGGGCATGGGCACCAGCCGCAGTGGGTGGGGAGCCCGAGCACTGTCGTGTGCAGGATGATGTCGTCAGGTTCGGTGTCGCCCAGGCCGGCTGACGAGGTGGGCGGAGGGCTCTCCTGTGCGCGTTGTCCCTCACCGAGGTTGCAGGTGGCTGGGGCTGATGCGACCACGGGGAACGATAACCACGACGATGTTGAGCTTGAGTGTGAGGAGGAGGCGCGCATTGAGAGGAGCGGGTCGGAGGTCGGCACGGAGCTGGCGCCTAGCAGACGGCGTCCGCGGGTGAGGAGGACACAGAGGACGACGGCTAGCTCGCGGCGCCCTCCATGGTCGGCGTCGGCTCCCCAAGCACCGCGACCGGTGCCCATGGCCAGCTGGGGAGCTCCCCAGGCGCCACGACCGGTGCCTAGGATCGGTGGGCGGCCGTGCGTGCTCTGCCGACGGCTAGACACAGGAGAGAAGCCAGCGAGGAGTTGGGAGGAGGCCGGTGAGGCTGACATGTGGGCCTAATTAGGGTAAAACCAGGTGGATTGAGCTCGAGGAGGTTACATGTCCGGTATTGTGAGTCCTGAGGGTGCTTTTGGTTGGGCTTTTACCTGCTTTTACTTTTGTCAAAAGCCAACAGCTCAACCAAAGAGGGTTGGCTGCCATCCAAAGCCACAGTAAAAGAACAACTTTTTTCTAGTACAAATTTAAAAGTACTCTGATCTCCTGCTTTTGAGCTTGAAAATTACCCACCTGTCATTTATTACAGTGGTAACGGTTCGCTCTTTCTCTTTTCTCTTGTTTTTCACCCGCAACACAGCGTGGCCTTCTCCCCACGCGAGCATCCCTCAGTTGTTGCTCCCTCCGCCACCGCCCCCCTCCGTCGGCTACTGCTCCTCTCGGCGGTGGCGCATGCGTCCCTCCCTCCACAGGCTAACAACGCGAGGTCCCAGGTTCGGCAGTGCAAGGCCCCATGGCCGGCCGCGCGAGGTCCAGCTCATCCCCTGTCGGCCGCTGCTCTTTGATCCCCTGCGGCGGTGCGGTCTCCAGCGACATACAACCTGCTCCAGGCCAGCCTCCACATATCCGTCGATGCTCGTCCCCACCTCCTTCTCAGCCGCGGGTGCAGGCTCCCCTCCTCCCTCCCTTGTCGCTCCTACTCTATCCGACGCCACTTAATTGGATTGTCACGCAGATCCGTCTTGCATCCTCCACCGTTACGCGTTAGGACCTCCCCAACCTCCCTAGCACCCATCCCGTCGCTTCCTCACCCAGCTCCAGCCAACCCACAACTAGGAATTTGAGCTGAAGCGGTAGAGAAGTGATGCCATGCTCTTGCTGTTCGAGAGGAAAAAGGATGAGGAGCAGAGCGGTAGCTTGATTTTTATTTGGATGATGTGATGTTTGCTGATGGGTAGCTCCTACCGATGTGCTGGCAGGTCCCGGAGTTGTGTCTCTGTTGTGCTGGCAAAATGTGAGATGCGAGGGGGAATAGAGAGGAGGAAGAAGATGCGGCCCTGGCTGCCTGCGCGGGCACGGCTCCGGCGGACTGTGGGCCTAGCCCCGCCGGTGGACGGGCAGCCGTGGGTGTTGCCCCAGCAGTACTCGATTCCTCCCATCCCTGCGCAACATCGCATTGACCAGTGGAAGAAGAAGACCCATGTGTGCATGACATGTGGGGCCTACTGGGAAGTAAGGGGACTTGCCACAACAGCTCAACCAAAACGGCTTCCATCCATCACACAACAGCTTTGTTAAAGCTACTTTTCCAAAAATCACAGCCCGCAACAGCTTTTTTCAAAATCACAGCCCAAGCAAACACACTCTCAGATTCGGCTCAACACCCAGAGAGGTAAATTGGACTTTCCCCGCGCGCGGGGGAAGGGAGGGTCGCGACCCAAGAGACTCTAGGCACAAATTGCTGGAACCATTTATCACAATGTTTTTACATCAATTTTAACCAATATAGATTAGTTTGCTATGATGTCAATTTGCTAGTTTCTTGCTTCAATAGTATCTTATTCAATTCTACTCCCTCCGTTTATCTTTAAAGGAGCACACAGAAATTAAGATTGAATTTTCAATCTTCAACCAACAATTTAACTATTAATTTTTTATTTTTATAATATAATATTTATATTGTTGGATTTGTAATCAAATATACTCTGCGGTAATCATAATGTAACAGCCCAAGGAAATTGGCCCAACGAGCTAAGTGGGCTGGGCCACTTTCACGTGGTACTGTACCAACATGCACCGTAACGACGTCGTACTGTAGCCACATGGGCTGGGGCACGTTGTGAGCTAAGAGCCTGTTTAGTTAAAAAAAAATTTGGGATCCCTTTGGAAGCCTATTAGAAGGATTAAATATAGACTAATTACAAAACTAATTACATGAATGGACGAGAAATTGCGAGACGAATCCATTAAGCCTAATTAATCCGTCATTAGAGATTGTTTACTGTAGCATGACGTTGTCTAATCATGGCATAATTAGGCTTGTTAGATTCGTATCGAAAAATTAGGTAGGGGTTATGGAATGGGTTTTATCATTAATCCACATTTAATACTCCTAATCAGTGTCCGAAGATTGATGTGACGGGTAGTTGGGAAAAAATTTGGGAACTAAACAGACACTAAGTTTGGGGGGTACTGTTCATGCATGGGTGGGCAATATTGTTGTGAAAACACTGTAGCACATCGGGAGCAAGCTGGTTAGTACCACCTCGCTTTCCGATCGGTAGAAGAGCCAACTTAAATAGCTGCCCTAAGGGGACACTAGTAACCCCGGTTTGAACCCTTGTTGCACAAAGTGAGGATGAAATGAAATGAAATAGCAGGGAGCGGTAAAGTTCTAGAGTTTCTTAGATTTTCGCTATTTTTCATGATTAGAGAAAGATTTTCTACAGGGAAAGAGGCCTAACAAGATGGTTTTTTATATACAAACATGATGCTAACTCTCGGAATTCCTAAGAAACCAGAATTCCTTTCATTCCTATTATTTTTCATGATTAGAGAAAGATTTCCTACAGGGAAAGAGGCCTAACAAGATGGTTTTTTTATATACAAACATAATACTGACCCTCGGAATTCCTAAGAAACCAAGATTCCTTTCATTCCTATGTGTTTTGTGTAAAAATCAGGAAACCGAAAGTTCCTGGGAAACTTCTCTATTCCGAAGGTCTCATGAAAGAGCATCAAGACGGTTTTTTATATACAAACATGATACTGACCCTCGGAATTCCTAAGAAACCAGGATTCCTTTCATTCCTATGTGTTTTGTGTAAAGATCAGGAAACTGAAAGTTCCTGGGAAACTTCTCTATTCCGAAGGTCTCATGAAAGAGCATCAAGACGGTACAAGAAGATAGTCTCTCTTTCCGAGGCTGATGATTGAGGATTCCTGAAGATCGTGCAATATATTCAGGAAGACCGAAGTTAACTGAGTCAATGGCGTACTTGAGAAGACTCAAAGAAACATGAGAAGCTTGGCTACGTAAGAAGAAAGAAGCTGGAACACGTTAGGGCAAGTTTGTAATTTAGAAGAGATCTCTGTGATTGCCGCGGACGAATGTACCCTCATCATTTCTTTTTACATGTAATATTGTTAGGGGTAGAATTGGAATGTAAAAGTGACCCTCGGGCATTATAAAAGCAGCCCCCATACCTCTGTGTAAAGGGATCACCTTTTTTCAGAGAAAAGCAACTTTTGTCAGTTCTATTTTCGCTTTATTGTCTGGGGATTTCGGAATTTCCAACATTGGCACCCACCGTGTTCTTAGCCGTTAGAAACCCACGATGGTACCACCAAAGAAAGCAAAGAAACCCACTGCACAGGATTCTGAGAGCGAGGATAACCAAGAAAACACAGAGCAAGACCTTGTCCTTCACCCTAAGGTCAACACCACACAAGACCCAGAACAAGTCCAAGATCTGCAAAGCAACAGAAATAAAAAAGGCAAAGAACCAGAAGAAATACCGGAAGCCAGCAATGAGCACAATGAACACGAAGCACCAGATGAAGAGCTAGAGGCCGCATTGAAGCAAGTCCAAACTCTGAAAAGGCAGAAAGAAAAGCTAGCCACACAGCTCAAGGCAAAGAAGCAAGCCACTGACAAACTGCAGAAACTAGAACAAGCGAAAAGAGAGATAATGCAACTACAGAAAGAGATCGGCGACATGGCCGAGACAGAGAACAATTCTTTCCGGCGATTCACACCAGATCCAGATTATACAACAAAAAACCAGCCAATCAAGCAAACTTTCATCCTTACAGAAAACCTAGAGCACACAAACAATGGAATCGCCCAGTTCAACGACTTAAACTCTCCACTTTCCGTAGGCTTCCAAACAGCTCTATGGCCATCCAAGTACAAGCCAGTCTCACTTCCAAAGTTCAATGGTTTTGGCAATTCCAGACAATTCCTCATGAGTTATGAAGCTGTAGTAGCTTCAGCAGGAGGAGATGATGTTGCTTTGGCAAAATCTTTCATCATCGCATGCGAAGGTCCAGTACTGAATTGGTATTCACTTTTACCACCCCACTCGGTGTATAGTTGGCTGGACCTAAAAGCCAAATTCCTCCAAGTCTTCCAAGCTTTCCATCACACTACCACAAAAACAGCAGATTTGTATCAGTGTAAACAAAGAGACAAGGAACCACTCGCAGAATTCGTAAGAAGATTCATGCAATTAAAATCTCAAACTCCAGATGATGATGACAAGGCAAGAATCTCTGCTCTCATAAGTGGTTTGACTCCAGGACAAACAGCCGGTCATTTCTCCAGATTGGATCCTAAATCCATGGATGAATTTGTTTGAGGAATTGAAAAAATATTGCAAATCCGATGAAGATCACAGAAGAAGAGTGGCAGAAAGATATCAACAAAGGCAATCCCAGAAAGGCAACAACTGGATGGGACATCAACCCATCGTGAACGTGCAAGACAACACATCAAACAATTCGACTCAAACCCAAGATTATCATAACCAAAACACTCAGCGAGGTGGCCATTCCGCAAGAGGAAGAGGACGAGGTAGAGCACCTCCGAAGCTACAAAACCATGACAGCAGAGATCCACATTTCCAATGCGTATACCATGGCAGGGGTCATGGCACCGAGGCATGCCCAGAAACCAAAAAAGAATTTCCAAAGAATTCAAGAATAGCAGCGCGTAGTCCAGATAACAGCCACGCAATCCAAGCCAGCACAACATACTTTTTGGCAAAACCAACCTTTCCCTCAAACCCAGTCTTTCATCCAACCACAACAGACAACCCGACAACCTTCACCACAATTCTATCCACAAACCCAATTTTCGCAGCCGCAACCCTCGCAGTAATTTTTTCACCAATCCCAAATTCCCCAAAGCCAAGCTCCACAGCAAGTCTTTCCACAAACTCAAGCCATACAAGTCATTGAACAGGCTCAACCACTCCAAGTGAAAGAAGCTCTACCACCACCACCAGCCCAAACTCCAAAGATCGAACAACGTAATTCTCAAAACAGTTCAAGAGCTCTGCCTTCCTTCGGTATGATCATGCCAATAACTGGAGGTTCGTCCATGGAATTTGAGACCAAGAGACAAAGAAATGACTACTACAGACAAGTCATTATAATCATCAACGATGGTCCAACAACAAGACTAGAATGGGAAAAAGTTCCAATAACTTTCATCGAGGAAGATTTCAGGTTGAAATCAACTTGCCACAATGATGCGATGGTCATCGAGGTCAACGTCGCTAGGTGGATTATAGGAAATGTCTTGATAGACAACAGAAGTTCAACGGATGTTGGTATTTCTTAACCTCACCACTAGTTGTACACCTAGCGGGAGCGTAAGATCCACCTGGGTATACCGACGGGTACGAAAGATTCCGCAAGCGCACAGAAATACCGCTGTAGCACTTCACCTCAGGAGTATTCCCAAGGGTATTGAATCCAAGGAACGGTGTGCACTACCTTCTATCCTAGACGAACGGTCCAAGGACACCAAGCCCCTAGCTAAGGTTGAGAGACGATGAGGCGCTTCCTATGAATACTGATCCCAGAGGAGAAGAGCAGGCAATTATACTTGCTTCGGACACCGGCCCCTCCTAGCTATAACAGTTGGTTCATAGCAAATAGTTGCCTACACGCTGTATCCGAACGTGGGGGATTTCAGAGGGTCCAACGGCTGTCACTACCGCGGCCTACCCCAAGACAAACCGTGGGATACACGACATTCGAAGGATAACCCGTAGTCTAGACACCGCGTCTACACCACCGATTACTACTATAGCACAGTTACCTCTGCCGGCCCATAACAACACTATAGTACTCCGTACAAAGACGGAGCAACGAACCCGCGAGCTTCGAGCTAATCTCACTTACCACAGGATCACACAGATGATTGGAAGAACGAATGCCAGTGTATTAATGTACTCCAACATGATGTAACGGGATAATTCACAGAAACGAAATGCAAACTTATGCACTTGTAACAAAAGATCAAAGGGTCGTGTTCGTGAAGAACACGAGCCTCTAACTTATGAACAAACGCAAAAGCGTGAGTAACTTGTTCGTGAACTAGATCGAGGAAGCGCGTTCATGAAGAACACGAGTCTCTAAATGATGAACGAACGAAGAACTCAAGAACATATCACTTATGCATGAATAACACTTTAGTCTAATTGGAAAATACAAGAATACTCACTTTGCTCTAATTGAAGAACATGACACCCTCACCAACACCACACTCTACCTAGCACCTACTCTCACCTACATGGATCAACTCATTTGATCCATGAGAGATCACATGAGAGAGGAAACAAGTGTTTCTAAAGAGGAGGAGAATGGGATGTGTCTCTATTCTAGCCCTCTCTCCTCATATTTATAGGCCAAGGGGGGTAGGAGGAGCTCCCTTGGCTGCCTTGGGCACCACCAATAGGGTGGTGACATGTGGCAAAGAGGAGTGGAGACCAAGTATCTTGCAAGAGAAGGAGCTTTCCGGCAGGATCCTGAGGGAATATTCGGGCACACACCTAGAACCGCCTTTGCCTCTTCATGACAAGCCGACACGTGGAAGGCGACACGAGAGGCCGCCTTTCGTCCAGGTGGCTGCTAGGTGGGTCCCAAGGTGGGTATGGGGGTGTATGCGGTATTTTTAGCCATTTATCTCGTGGTTGTGGGCCCTTAGATCCGCGTACTGGCTCCTGATTGGTCGAGAGTGTGTTTCTTTAGATCGATGATGTGTCATGGACACGTGGACTCCTGTGTGACAGCACGTCGCCATGTGGCTTGGTGTGGGTCCCAGCGGGCCCATATGTTATCTTGTGCGTATCTCTTTCATCCGAACTCCAAAGTAGACAAATGATATATCCATTTCGATCGTCTCGACGAGCCCATCACATTGGTGCATACCAATTTGGCATTTGTGATTGTTTATGATGATGCAATATCTATTCCATTGGTGCACTTGCTCTCAACTGTGTCATTTAACATGTATTTCGGTGCGTCCTGCAACAAAAGCTAGAAACACCAATACTTGTGGAAATTGTTAGTATAAACCCCTATTCTAGTGTTAATGATCACTTTACATTTATTTTATGCAGGTATTGACGGTGTAAAAGTAGCACTTAACAGCCGTCAACAGCAGACATCATTTTCACCAGTACTTTTCAACGAATGGGCCTTGCTCCTCACAGGTTAGCACCACCAGAAAAACCACTAGTTGGTTTTGGTGGGAAACCAATCAGATCCAACGGAAAGATCTCCTTACCAATATCATTTGGGAACTTGGATAATGCAAGAACAGAGCACATCATGTTCGATGTTGTTGACATGTACTATCTGTATAATGCTATTTTTGGGAGAGGATTGATCAACAAGTTCGATGCTGTGTTCAGGCAACTTTTTCTATGCATGAAAATTCCAGCTCCTCATGGCGTAATCACAGTTTTCGGTGACCAGAATGAGGCAAGAAGAATCGAAGGAGGAAACACACCTGGACAAAAGAATGTACATCATCTGGTAAATGAGGAAGAAAAGGAACAACCCTACACCGAAGCCAAAAGAGACAAGGAGAAGATCGAAATAAGTGCAGATGGGGAAACAAAAATAGTATTCTTGGATGGCATGCCAGACAGAGCAGTAACAATTGGGGCAGATCTAAGTCCTCATGAAGAAGAAGAGGTGATTTATTTCTTGAACCAAAACAAGGATGTCTTCGCCTGGTCAGTGAAGGATCTACAAGGAGTTGATCGCGATATCATTGAACACATACTTGACACAGATGACAAAATCCATCCAAAGAAACAAAAACTCAGGAAAATGTCTGAAGAAAAAGTAAAAGCTGTCGAGGCAGAAGTTTAAAGGCTACAAGATGCCAAAGTCATCAGAGACGTAATCTATCCAGTATGGTTGGCCAACACAGTGCTAGTAAAGAAAAAGAATGGAAGATGGAGAATGTGTGTGGATTTCACAGATCTAAACAAAGCCTGTAAGAAAGATGATTATCCACTAGAAAGGGTAGACAGAGTAGTGGATGACGCTGCAAACAGCGAAATGCTATCACTCCTGTATATGCTCTCCGGATATCACCAAGTAAGGGTGAGAAAGAAAGATGAGGAGAAAACCAGCTTCATAACTCCATTCGGAACATATTGCTTTGTAAGAATGCCAGAGGGGCTCAAAAACACAGGATCTACATTCTCAAGAATGATAGCCATTGTGCTGCATTATCAACTTCGGAGAAACATCTTAGCATATGTTGATGACATCATTGTTAAAAGCATAAGAAGATGTGATCACATCAGAGATCTAGCTAAAACTTTCACAAACCTAAGGGCAGCAAATCTCAAACTGAATCCAGAGAAATGTGTGTTTGGTATTCAGAAAGGAAAGGTATTAGGATGTCTCGTGTCAACAAAAGGCATCGAAGCCAATCCTGACAAAATCAAAGCAATCATAGAAATGAAAGAACCAACTTCGGTCAAAGATATACAAAAATTGACAGGAAGAGTGGCAGCATTAAACAGATTCATTCCCAGGGCGACAGAGAGAAGCTTACCATTTTTTCAACTTCTTCGAAGCTCCAAAAACTTTCAGTGGAGCGAAGCTCATAGTCAAGCATTCAAGGATCTTAAGGAATATCTGACAAACATGACAAAACTATGCCCACCAGAGCCAAAGTCGCCTCTGCTATTATACTTGGCAGCGTCCAACTCAGCTGTAAGCGCTGTACTTATTCAGGAGAAAGAAGAAAACGGGAAATTGAGACAAGTGCCAGTCTACTTCGCCTCTGAAGCTCTCTCGGGATCAAAATTGTTCTACTCAGAACTAGAGAAAATTGCCTACGCAGTTGTCATGGCAGCAAGGAAACTCAGGCACTATTTTGAAGGGCAGCAAATCCGTGTTATCACGAATCAGCCACTGAATAATCTTTTCACAAACAAAGATGCAACCAGAAGAATCACGAAATGGGCCGCAGAATTGTCCGAATATGTGGTGGATTTTGAAAGAAGGAATGCAATAAAATCTGAAGTCCTAGCCGACTTTGTTGTGGACCGGACTTCACCAACGATGGAAAGCAATAGCTGCGAACAAGCGCCATGGATAATCTACTGTGATGGGGCATGGTGCGGAAAAGGTGTGGGAAATTCAGCAATAGTTACATCGCCCTCGGGTATCAAAATAAGATACGCAACAAGACTAGACTTTTCAGATGAAGTCGTTTCCACCAACAACACCACAGAATACGAAGCCTTATTGCTGGCACTCAGAAAAATGAAGGCTCTGAGTCAGCAGACATTCATCATCAGATCAGATTCCAAAGTGGTCCAAGCACATGTTGAGAAAGAAAGCGAAGCAAGAAATCTGGAACTTATCAAATATCTGAAAAAAGTCAGAGAATTGAAGAAATATTTCAAGGGATACACTGTGCAACACATCCCAAGAGCTGAAAACGACGAGGTAGACAAGTTGGCAAAAGCCGCAGCTCAGAACCAGCCTCTACCTCCAGATGTTTTCTTTGAAATCATCACCTCCCCTTCAGTAAAAGTGCAAGAAGAAAGAATGGTGAATATCATAGAACCATTCGATTGGAGAGCACAGATCATGGCATTCTTAAGAAATCATTATGAACCCACAGATGAAACCGAGTTAAACAGACTCAAACAAAGGGCAAGGGGCTACGCTATAATAGACGAAGAGTTGTACAAATCAGGGATTTCCGAACCTTGGCTAAGATGCATCACTTCCGAGAAAGGGAAGGAACTTCTGGTAGAAATTCACAGTGGATTCTGCGGAGCCCATATTGGCACAAGGGTGCTGGTAGGAAAGCAATGAAGCAAGGATTCTTTTGGCTATCCATGATTGTCGATGCAAAAAAGCTGGTTCAAGAATGTGAGGCATGTCAAAAACAGCCAGACAGCAAAAAACACCTTCGCTCCCAATTCAACTCATTTCACCATCATGGCCATTACAAAGATGTGGAATGGATCTAGTAGGACCATTACCCACAGCACAAGGCAATTGCAAATTTGTAGTAGTAGCTGTCAACTATTTCACCAAATGGATTGAGGCAAACCCATTAGCAAACATCACTGCTGCAACCGTACATAAATTCTTCTGGCAAAACATAATCTACAGATTCGGAGTTCCAAGAGAACTCACTGTAGACAATGGGAAATAATTTGACTGCTACACCTTCAAGGAATTTTGCAGAACCATAGGCACTAATGTCAAGTTTTCATCAGTTGACCACCCTCAATCAAATGGAGCAGTAGAAAGGGCAAACGGAATCATATTCACAGGTGTCAAGAAATGCTTGTTTGATCAAAAGAAGGGCAAGTGGGTAGATGAGTTACCAAGAGTCATCTGGTCTCACAATTCAACTACTTCAAGAACCACGGGGTTCACACCTTTTCGCTTATTATATGGTAGTGAAGCCATGACACCAGAAGAAATAAAAAATGGAAGTCTGAGGGCTATCAGAAAATCTGAAGATTCTGAGGAAACTGAAAAATTAGAGAAAGATATGATCGAACCAGATATTCTTGAAGCAGCTCAGAACTTGGAAAGATATCAGCAAGAAACTAGGAAGTGGAAAGACAAGAAAATTGTAAGGAAGGAAATCAAGGTCGGGGACCTGGTTATCAAAAGAAAGAAGGATTAGGAAAATCTGGGAAAGTTACAAGAAACTTGGGAAGGCCCATACTTAGTAAAGGAGAGTAATAGGCCATATTCTTTTCGCCTAACTGACGAGCTGAGAATGGTGCTACCATATTCATGGAATGTGGACAGCTTAAAAAGGTACTACCCGTAAGAAAAGATAGAACTAAGAAGTTTAGACAGGTCTTAGGTTAAGTTAAGAAAAATGTAAAAAACCTCGGCCTGTGAGTCTATAAACAGCATCGGGAAAAAAGAGCTTTACTTTTCCTGCATTTTTACTTTTACCTAAAGGGACCGTACTCTTTTCCTTGCAAGGAGAACTCCATCATGGAGGCAAGGTTTTTAATGAGGTAGGTCTCGTGTAAATTTTCTTTCTATCATTAATGAAAGAGAAGTTTCCCCTAAAATATTTTTCCATTCTCGTCATTCCTTTTTTCACTGTCATCATTCTCACAAAAACAAAATAAACGAAGGCCGAAGGCAACGAAAGGTTGCGGCCATATTCCAAAAAGAGTGATTAACCATGAAAATCACGAAGGCCGAAGGCAACGAAAGGTTGCGGCCATATTCCAAAAAGTGTGATTAATCATGAAAATCACGAAGGCCGAAGGCAACGGAAAGTGGCGGCCATATTCCAAAAAGAGTGATTAACCATGAAAATCACGAAGGCCGAAGGCAACGAAAGGTTGCGGCCACATTCCAAAAAGTGTGATTAACCATGAGAATCACGAAGGCCGAAGGCAATGGAAGGTTGCGGCCATATTCCAGAAAAGTGATTTAACACAAAAATCACAAGGTCCCAAGGTAGCAAGGGGAGCGGCCCTGTTATAAACTATCATGTCTAGTTATCACTGAAAAGGCTATGGACTATATTCCACCTTTCACAAATCTTTGTTGTAGCACGCTCCAGTGCGATTCAGATTCATAAAGAATTTCTAACTACAAAAATACAATTCACAGCACGCGTTGAAGGCAACCAAAGGGTTGCCATATCAACATTTGGTTCCGATAAAAAATGCTTAAGTCCATAAAACTCGGTGCAAGTTTTATCGACTTATCGGCATTTTTTCAGAAAAAGTTTGCTGAAGTTACCAAAGCTAGCTACAAAGACTCAGGATCTTCCAATGAAATGTTGCGTTCTCACGCTACAAAACGCAAGGTAGGGAGGGTGACATTTTTTTTGCAAAAACACTTTTTCAAGTTGCTTTTTCGTACCGCGAGGGGCATCATTTCATTGCAACAAGTTCATACAAAAATAAGGATTGAAGAAAGTTACAAGGGAAGCTCAAGCACATGACCGGGCTTCGAGCCTCGCTGTTCAGCAATATCACAAACATATGCAAAATCATCATCTGTGGCTAAGGGGTTAAGGGGCTCCGTCTTCACGGAGCACGCAACATCTTCTTCCAGCCTCGAGATAGCAAAGTCATCTCGTGAAGAAAAAAACCAACCCAAAGGAAAGCTGTGCATCGAAAAGTATTCGCAACAAAAGATCCAAAAATCTCTGAAAGAACTTTCAGGATGAGCTTCTTTATACAAACGCCAAGAAGCACCACTAGCCATGACACGTTCATGATACATACGGATCAGAATAACATCCTGCGCAGGTCCCCCTTCAAGGACCTGCGTAGGAATAATGTGTCACAAGTTTTTATATACACTGCAAAAGATCAAAGTTAACTCTAAACACATCTCAGTCCTAAACCTGCTCTTCACCAGCCGATGTCACACTAGGCTCGGCAACACCTTCACCTTCCAATCCTTCCCCGCTAGCTTCCTCAGTATTATCATTGGGATCCTTCTCCAGTGCTACCCGCAGTTCCTCCTGCGCTTCATCTTCCAAAATCTAAAAAAAAGAAGACATGAACTTTAGTAAACAAAACATGGCATGCACAAAGAAAAAGAGCCAAACAGTATGCGAAGTTGACAAAAAGAAAAAAAATACCTTAGCAAGCTTTGCACGAGCTATTTCCTTAGCAAATTCCTTGCCCCCAGCCATCCAGAATTTCCTGACAAAGTTTTTCTTGATATTCTTCACGTCTTCATTTGCATGAATCAGTGATACACTAGACGCTGAAGGAAATTCAAGACCAGAGGAACAAAACTTTCCGAGATCGACACAATCCTTAATCTCCAGAAGTTTCAGAACGCTCTCAGAGCAGAACGCCGCAGCAAAATCGCTAGCAGAGCCAATCAACTCAGGAAGAGTGTCAAACTCTTCTACAAGCTAGTCAATAATCGCCTGAGAGTCTTCCATATCTAGAAAAGGACTGGGCCTAGCACCGTATTCCCCAAGAGCCTCACTGTATTTCTCGAACAAAAATTCAAAGTTCTTTTTTATCTGTTTTGCTCCATCACTCATAAGCTTAATCCTCTCAGCAAGTTCTTTTTCCAAGGAAAGAATCCTAAGATCTTTCTCCCCGTTTGCCTTAGCGAGATCGGCGTTCTGTTTCATAGCCTCGGCGTTCTTGGTTTTAAGATCCGAAATTTGGTTCGCGTCACGTTCAATAGTCCCGCGCAGTTCTTCAAGAATTTTCATATCATTAGCATGAGACTGCTGAAGCTTCGCATACTCAATCTCTAGACCTTTGTAAGCATCATCAGCATGTTTTTTCCCTCCTTAGCAATGTCTACCATCTCCTTCAAAGTCTTATTCATGACCCATTAGCATGTTTTTTCCCTCCTTAGCAATGTCTACCATCTCCTTCAAAGTCTTATTCATGACCTCAAGTTCCTGAGAAACTTTCTTGGAAGAAGATAAATCTTGCTCGAGGTTCAGAATTTTACCACGTAGCTCCAAAGCATAATTCTCATCAGCTCGGGTTTTCTCAGAAGAAATTTTCCCGGCAATCACAGATTTCAAGCCGAGTGTGCTGATCATTGACAAGTCCCTCGCGGGAAGTTTTCGCAGAGCATCCTCAAAAACTATGTCCAACAAAAGGTATAATCAGCAAAAGACAAAGATCAAATAAAAAGAAAAAGCAAGCAAGAGCCGAAGCCCACATACCTGCAGGATCGAAATAATTCCCTACATCTTCATGCGCTGACTTCATAATTGCGTGAGCATCATCTTGTATAGTATCCATCTGAGAATCTGGAATTTTCTCCAAATCCTGACTAGAGAATGAGGGTTTCTCCAGAGCCTCGCTCCCAGATGAGCTTGCGAAGCCAGCAAGCGATCCTGGAGCATGCCATAGCATATCAAAGCTATAAGGATCATCATCCCACCCAATCCCAACACCACAAACAAACAACAACTTACCCTTCAGACTCATCCCAAAAGTGTGATTATATCCATAGGTTTCAGGAGGAACACCCTCGCTCTCAGGAACGTCTTGCCGACCTTGAATGAGAAGTGGAAAGTGAGAAGGAGGACCTCGCTGCACGGTTTTTTCAAGATCAACCATGAATTTAGAAGAAGCATCGTCATCACCAGTTTTATCTTCCAAGAGCACAATCTCCTTTTCCAAAGTCTTGGAGACCTCAGAAGCCTTGGATTCACCAACCTTGACAGCAGCAACAGCAGGCTCCTTATCTGAAAGAGACTCAATGTGAACAAAATTATTCTCCGAAGAAGGGGAACGCACGACACGGCTTGGAACCACTTCACAACAGAACAAGGAGTCACCTGAGTTTCGGCTGTCATCTTCCTCATCATCCGACAGAGCAGACGTAATGCGAGTGCGAGGCTTAGAAGAAATCACCTTCACACTACCTCTCTTCTTCTTCAGATCCGCTAAACCAGCTGCAGCGGTCTTCTCAGCCTCAGAAATCTGAGGAGGCAAGGAGGAACTCTCAGAGGTCAATTTCCTTTTCTTCGAAATCTCCAAGGACCTGGTTTTCCTAGGAACTTTGTTCGATCCAGAAGACTTGTCAGAAGCCTTTTCAGAAATTACCAAGGCTTTGGAACTTTTCCTCTTCCGAGGCTTCATAGAAGCCCCAATGGCAACAGACCCGGTAACACCTAGTGCCTGCATCAACTTCTTAGGACCGGGGGGCCTCGGGCGCAAAGCTGGCTCCGTGCCAAGTTCTGAGAAAACACGGTTCACCCGTCTCTTATGCTTCACAATATTCTTAAATTGCTTGTACTCAGTTAAGTAACACTTTCCAACCATATCAACAACTAGCTCTTCTACAAGATAGATGAAATCTTCCAAAGATTGACCCTCGAGAAGGCGAAGATCAAACCTAGGAAAGGGAACCTTGCACGGCGCCCAATCCACCGAAAGGTATACGATTTTCTTGGGTTTCCATCCAAAAGACAACTGCCATACGCTAGCAGCAACATATTCCTCGATCACGTCCCGACCACCGAGGATGGTGCAAGCAAAGAAAAACATATCTTCACCGTTCTTGAAGTCTTGAGACTTGCGATTGAAGGAAGCCGTCGACACAATAGTCATTGGTCCAATGGGTGTATAGAAAGGATTCAAAGGACCAACGAGACCCATTTCCTTCGTCATATCAACCCTCACATAAAACCAGAACCTCTGCCAGTCATCAACCCATTTATCATTGCTACAGGGAGCAAGCTGATTTCTCTCAATCTTTTGACTCATATTCTTTCTACGAGTGTTGAAAGTGCTACAGCCATAATGAGCTTCGTAGAAATTATCATCATCAAGCTTAATAATCTTTCACTGAATATGAAGCTCAAAAAGCCTCGTGAAGATATCAGCACTTATGTGGCCCTCGAAAGTCTTCTGAATCCAGAAGAATTTTGAGAGTTCTAGAAAGGAGTTGGGTGTAAGCTGATGCATCTTCACTTGAAATCGATCCAGGATCGACGGAAGACGTTCGTCGCATGGAAACCTAAGACCAACAGTAAAGAAATCCCTGAAAATCACCACTTCATCGGGCTACAGCTGAGGAATCTCTTCATCTGTCAGCACACGACCACAACCAGTGGGGAAGAAGTTTGCTTCTTCAAAATCCTTGATCAAGGCGGGAGTCACTAGAGACTTCCTAAAAACGAACATAGGCGGGTATGCCACTTTTGGAGGCATCAGTTCCTCCATGTCAACTTCAACCTGAGAAATATCCTCTTTAGTTCCAGAATCTTGGCCTGAATTCAACTCTCCTTCCTCAATAGTGGTATCTTCAGGATTCTGGAACGAAGGGGCACCACTTGAAGAAGGCGTTTCGGAGGACTGCGAAATATCAGAAAACGAAGCGGCAGCGGCCTGAGCAATCTCCTCTTCCGTCATTGGCCTAGCAGTACTTTTGGTACGAGCCACCTAAGAATCAAGAAACAAGAAAAACAAAGAACTACAAAATCAAAAACAAATCATGTTCAATAGGAAACAAAATAAAAGAAAAGAAAAGGCAATCATGTTACCTTTGGAGAAGCAAAGAAGAAGAATCCAGAAAGCAGGAAGCTGTGAAATCTCGAGAAGTTGAGAAACTTTCAAGAAGATCCAAAAGCTACGAAATGGTGAAAGCGAGAGTTACCACGACACCTGTATTTATAGGAACGGAAAGACGCATCGATAAGGCACCTCGAGAAACGAATCGGCACTCAATAGAATAATGACGCGTGTCTTCCTCGACTCCCGAGGGTGACATTTTTACCCAATCCTCAGAATTTTCACATGGAAACGAGTCATCGGGGTCAACCCGCTTCCCCGAGGGGCTACTGTTGGGGATCTGATAAAAACCACCACCCTCAGAATCTTCCAAAAAGACACGCGTCATCAGAATAACCAGCAGATAAGAAAGTTCCAGAGTTTCTCAGATTTGTGAACATAATTAGGATCGCTATTTTTCATGATTAGAGAAAGATTTCCTATAGGGAAAGAGGCCTGACAAATTTTTTTTCTATGAACATGATACTGACCCTCGGAATTCCTAAGAAACTAGGATTCCTTTCATTCCTATGTGTTTTGTGTAAAGATCAGGAAACTAGAAGTTTGAGGGAAACTTCTCTATTCCGGAGGTCTCATGAAAGAGCATCAAGACGGTACAAGAAGACAGTCTCTCTTTCCAAGGCTGATGATTGAGGATTCCTGAAGATCGTGCAATATATTTAGGAAGACCAAAGTTAACTGAGTCAATGGTGTACTTGAGAAGACTCAAAGAAACATGAGAAGCTTGGCTACGCAAGAAGAAAGAAGCTGGAACACGTTAGGGCAAGTTTGTAATTTAGAAGAGATCTCCGTGATTGCCGCGGACGAATGTACCCTCAACATTTCTTTTTACATGTAATATTGTTAGGGGTAGAATTGGAATGTAAAAGTGACCCTTGGGCACTATAAAAGGAGCCCCATGCCTCCGTGTGAAGGGATCACCTTTTTTTCAGAGAAAAGCACCTTTTATCAGTTCAACTTTCGCTTTATTGTCTGGGGATTTCGGAATTTCCAACAGGTGCTATAGAACCGAAACTATCATTTCATCTAGCGGTACAGGGTTAGTTTTGCAAAACTTTATGGAGACCATATATTTTTTCAAAATCATAATAAATAAAAAAATTCGTATGTGCATGAATTGGCTATTGTTTTTGGTCCATAGATTAGTCGGGGGGTACATTGCCGAAGAGGGAATTGTGCGGATTGTGCAACTGGATCAAGGAATAATAAAAAAGCACATAAAGTAGTAAGGAATTAATCCCATTATTAGAAATCCAGTTATTATTTATTTTGAACAAAACCCAAAACTCTAAACTGCATGTTATCCAAAAAAACTTAAAATTCTTAAAAACAGATAAATCCCATACACGATTAGTTACAAAAAAGCTTTTTGACAAGCACTCGCTGCAATCAGGAGTGTAAACCAAATGCCTACCAATAAATTGGTACACATTCTGACATGTTCCAACCTGACAGCATTAAAAAAACTTATATAAATAAAAAATCTCAAATATCCTTCATCGTGAGACATATAATCGTCACTATAAATAAAAACCAAGATTTTCACATTAGTAATTAGTCGTCTCAAAAAATTATCATAAAGCTTTTACATCATTCTTAACCGATATACGATTTAGTTTGCTATGATGTCAATTTGCTAGTTTCTTGTTACAATAGTATCTTAATCAATGATAGTTAGGAGCACTGTCACCTCTTTGGTTGCATAACACTAGTGTTATAATCGTTTCATACTTTCATTAGCTAGATCGATCCGTCATGGTTCATGGGCCAATGCTGCCCTAACTTCTTCGACATCCCATTCTATCTCGTCTCCTCCACTATTTGCACCACACACACTGCCACCTCCTTGCATTGCCACACCACTGCCCACCATAGAGTGGAGTAAAAACATGGGCATACCGTGCTGATCTTGCTAGAGCATGGAAACAAGATAAATTTGACAATGCTATCAGGGACTCTTGATGATGCTACAATCATATGTTGATATTAATAGAGTGGCACATATGTCTGATTAGAGTGATTTGGACATCAAGTGATGAGTTAGCAAACCTAGGAGCTTAATTAGTTGTGTAATTTGAAAATGTTGCAACCTTGGGGTGCACCATGAACAAGGTCAATCAACACATGTTCACGTTATTTTCTTATAAATTTATTAGTGTCGAAATAGAACTGTTGATATATAGAACTAAGAGATCAAGTTGATATGTGCCTTGATCTGTTTGTGAGAGTGATTGATTGGATGATATCAGAATTTTCTGGTGGAGTCCACATTCCATATGTGCATTATTATTGTGTGCGTTGTGTTGTGGTGTTCGTGTAAAACATATGTTATGTGTTGTGCCTCTTGGCTTGTATATGCAAGTGTGGGATGAGACATGACAGTCGACGACATGGGATGAAGCTCAAGTAAAAATTTCATATTGATGAACTTGGGCTATGAATGGTGGACTTGAGTAGGCTTAGACTGATGAACCCGAGGAGTCTGGGGAATGATGGGCAATCCACATGGTGCATGAAAGAGCATGAATGCATAGTGATGAATACAACAACATCGATCGAGTCAAACAAGATGGAGACTGAAGAGTATCTTGGCCCCCCTAAGTGGGTTTTGGTGAGTTAATGGCACACTATTAAGCGACTAATGGCTTATTGAGTATATGAGCAGGGATTAAAATTATATGACGGCATCAAGGTGTTTACATTGTATATCCAAAATGAAGTGGCTAGAAGACGAATTCCACGAAGGCTTAATTATTTTATATTTTGAATTTGAGTAATAGGAATGCTGTACTATCAAGAGGGATATAAAATTTACTTTCCATGAGTTGAAGAAGGTGCTCTAGATGAACTAACCAATCCTATGAGAGACACATGTGCACCAACACATTCACAGGGTTATCTTTTTGGGTGCTAACTCAGGAAGCTCAGAGACTCCAAGTTTTATTCTGGATACTCTGGACTTCCCGGAGACTCCGGACCTAGTCTGGATACTTCGGACCTTAGAGCTGTAATGGCACTTTTCTGTGTGAAGGGGTATAAATACCCCTTCACCCCCTTGCTCTCTCTCTCTCGGCCTATTTCAAACTGCTACACTCAGACTTCATTCACTCTCCCTCTTTACTCCCTTTGGCTCTGGGTTGCTGAGATTTGGTGGGGATTAAAGGAGGGATTCAAGGCTAGAGCAAGAGAGTATGCTAGTGAGCTGATTGTAACATCCCGGAATTTTCCGGAATGTTATTTTATTCAGAAATGTGGATTTCAAAATTTTTGCTTGAATTTGAGTGCATGCTTAAAATTATAAGGATGTCTTCCATGACCCTTCCCTAATTCCTAGATTTAATTTGAGCTAAATGATAAATTTTAGGAAATATAAATGCTAGTGTGATAATTTTGGAGTTCATGGATTTTATTTGAATCTTATTTGTGTGTGGTTCAAATTTGAATTCTAAATTCAAATTTGAAATTGAGATAGTTATAGGAATAGGAGTTAAGGAAAAATAGGAAACACCTGCACCGTCTCTGCGGGGCCTAATCTCGTCGATGCAAGTCCACCGGAGGCCCGCTTTGCTCTTTGCTTAGTTCACCGGCCCACCAAAATCCGCCGGCCCGTTTAGCTCTCACAGCCGGCTAACCTCTCCGGCCCACCCGGCCTTTTAGTTTCACCGGCCCAGTTTCCAACCGGCTGCCTCCCACTAACCACACCGCTGCTGCCACTTACAGGCGGGCCCCATTTGCCAGACACAGCCCCTGTTCCCCTTTCTCCCCCATGCTGACGCACGCCGCGAGAGCGACAGTGACGAGAGCCGCACCGCAGATGCCTCGCTCCGCCTCGCGCCACCGGATTCGCGCCGCGTGGCCACGGCACAAACGCCGAGGATCCCAGCCGCTCGCTCCCGCGCCGTGAGCCCTAGCCCTCTCGTTTATAAGCCGTACCGCACCCCTCTTCTCCCCCAAAAATCCGCCGCCGTGGCCCTGAGGCAGAGGAGGTGATGGGAGAAGGAGCCCGGTGCCGTCGCACCGGGGAGAAGCTGGAGCTGCTATTCATGGAAGCCGCGATGCCGTCCCGGAGCTCGAGCCGCCGGTGCCAAGGACCCCGACAGCCCCCGCTCTGCTTCCCCTCCTTCCAGCAGCGCTGCCACCCTGCTCGGCACTGACTCTGCACCGACGCTCTTCTCTTCGACCCGTGGTCACCACGGTGAGGCCATCCCTTCCCCCTTCTCTGCCGTGGACCCGGCCTTTGCGCCATGGAGATGGTGAACCCGCACCTGGCCTGCTTGCACCGCGCTGCCGCGCATAACGCCGATGCCTGTGAGCCACCCTTCGAGGTGTGCATGATGATTGCAGGTGCCGCCGCCATCGTCGCCGCGCGCCGCTCACCGCTAGACCTCACTGCCCCCTTTATCTTCCCCTGAGCCACACAAACGTAGTGGCCGCGCTGCCGGACCCTGACCAGGGCGCCACCGTCATCAAACAACGGCCAAGTCCTCTCTTTTTGGGCCGACCCGCATCTGGACACACACGCACCCACGCGTGCACCTGCGCATGCGCGTCGTTCACGCGGCCGCCCTACGCGCAAGCCAATGCCACTGCTCTTTGCTCTGGTTCGCCGTCATCTCTGTCCGGTCCGCCTCCGTGCACACACCGGGTCGAGGTGCCGCGACGGCCAGGGCACCAGTGTGCACGCGCTAGCCTTCACCTAGGGTGGCAAAGACCCCGCCTTGTTGCCCAGAGGCCCTGCCTGGTCGGCGCCTGCACGCCCGCGCTGCCATTTTGATGCCACGCCGCAGCTCTGCTCCTCATCATTCGCGCAGCCCCCTGCGCTACCTCGCCACGCACTGCTCTCCCCTGCTCACCGGCCCTGTCGAGGCCAAGGAGCGGCCTTGCGCCCTCGCACCGGACCCCCTCACCTTGGCCAAAGGCCAAGCCTTGCACCTGTGCACGCCCGGCACGCACACGCACTTGTGCATGAGAGCTCTCCACCGGTGCACTTGCACACTCGTCACGCCGTCGCTTCCACTTGCCGGATGCATACAGATCGTCACCGGCCGATTGTTGCTGCCGGCCCCTTTGAGCCCGCCGCCGTGTTTTCGCGCACCCACGCACACACACCGGTGTCCCAATCCATGTGCCCGCACGCTGTCTTGCCCGTGCACCTCGCCGTACCTTGCTTCTGATCGCCGCCGTGGCCGAGTCCTCCGCCACCACATGCGCACACCCACGCAGAAAGGCAGGGCTGTGTCCTTGCGCGTCTCGACCAAGTCCGAGGTGCCCAGTTCGCACCAGCGCGCGCGTGCCGTTCGCACCGCCGCGCGGCGTTGCCTCACCGCGCCGCCGTTCCGCTTCACGCTGCTATTGCGCCTCTGCCGAAGCCGGCCAAGTCCCGAGCCTCTGTCCCTTCCTAGCCTCCCTAGGTCTTCACCGTCGTCTACCCTCATCGGCCGTCGCTTATGCCATCGCCAGACGAGCCCCAGCGTCACCGCTCTCAGTTTCCCCACCGGCATGAGGTCCGTCGTGCCTTGTAGCCGGCCAAGCTTGGGCCCTTAACCTCCCAAGATGCATCTCTAGGACGTCTAAAGCCCCGTCGCCGCTTACCTTCGCTGCTCACCGGAAAGCTCGCCGCTGGCCAAACCTTGCCGCACCGCCACTCCTTTGGCGTATTTTGCCAAGCACCTGGCGGCCGTCTGATCCCAGGTGGGGATTGTTGTAGCACGTGCAGGACCACACCGCCGCGAACCACACTTGATCCCCCAGGATCTTTTGCACCAGCCAATCACAGCTGAGCCACACCTTCACCCACGCGAACCTGTGCCACACCGGATCCCCCGGGATCCCGTGAGGCCGTCCCCGTCAGCCGCCACGTGGGCAGCAATTGGCTTAAAGCCAGCTACGTGGCCGCCACCTCAGCGGCAAGAGCCAGCCTGTAGCTAGTTTTTAGCTAGTTTAGAGCCAGCTAGAGTTAGCTTGTAGCTAACATATAGTCAGTGTTATTGTGTATGCGCAAATTGATTTTAGAATTGGTTTTAACATTCAAAAATTCATAACTAATTCATACGAGCTCCAAAAATATGAAACCACTTTCAAAATCTTTCTAAAATCATGACGCACCCGTTAGTTAGGTGTTTGCTCCCTTCTGGCTCTTATTGCTTCTTTATTTGGTGTTAATTGCAATTAGTGCCGGTATTTATTTGTGTTCGTGAATCTAGGAGCTACCAGAACCGGAGAGCCGACCCAGGACTACGACGACAACTTCGCCTTCGACGACTACCCGCACGCAGGTTCACGCCCGACCTACTTTGAATGCCCATTAGGCATTGTTTTAGAACTGCTAGCGCTTTAATTATGCATGATGATGGATATGATGAAACCCTTGCACTGCCCTTTTTAAATACCTTGTCCTTGATTGACCTACTACTACTACTACTTTATTTAAGCGTGATTATGCGCTAAGCTTGTTGTGCTTGTGTTGGGACTATGTGGTAGTTTCTTGGCGTGTGTGGGGGAAAACCGGCAGGAGAAGGTGTTTTTGGGTTACTTGGCGGGGTGAGCTCAAGACAACCCGATACGGGATCGGGGGCCAGGGTTCGTCTTCTCGGGCGATTCCCAGTTTGGTACCTATGGCGGGTACACTATTTTAGGAGCCCAAGTGTTGGGGTTTTTGTGATGACTTGGAGGATAGGACCTCGCCCCGGTCTGAAACCGAGTGGGTCGCTTTGTTACACGGGACTTTCGTACACACCACCTCACTGAGAGCGGGGATAGGGCCGTTTCGTCCCTAGCAAGTGCGATACCATACCTGCTAGTAGGATAGAGGGTATCAATGAGAGGGTGTAGGTTGAAGTCCCTTTCCTTTGTGGCGCTCCCTGTGTGGCCACACGGGGGCATGTTCACAGTTCTGGGGTGGTCCTTTGTGAGGGACCGCATCGAGACTCGGATGCAGGATGGAATCGTAACTCCTAGGTGCTCATCCGGTAGGATGGGCTTGGATGGCTAATCATCACCGGGTGCCATTCCGAGTTGGGTACAGGTGTACACGCTCTGCAGAGTTTAGATCTATACGTATAGCCGCGTCCTCGGTTATGGACATGCCCAATGTTTACTCCGACTCTTACGTTTCGGGATTTCTACCTCCCTCTTATAGGATGAGAGTGTATGGTGAGCCGTGGTTGTACTCGGGGAGAGGAGAGTTGCTCCCTCTGCCTCGCGGATCCGGGTGCAATCATTGAGGTGCGAGGAGTGGGAGTTCTCGCACCGACCCTAGATGGAGATAAGACTTGGTGACAGTGATCTGGGTGACCAGGTGTTACCGATCGTGGATGAGAGACTTGGGAAATGGTGAGATTTGGAGATTTTACTCTTTATATGTTGCTGCTGCTTAGGAAAACTCTAGCCTTTACCTTGAACTTTTCTTTACCTTTAGAAGTAGGCCACTTAAAGCTTGCATACGGTTGGTGACGTGGACCTATCCCGATCCTTGGGGATAGCCCTTGAGCATGCAGGGTACGAGTTAGACTTCGACAACAACACCGACGGATGGTACGATTGAAGGGTGCGACGCTACGCTCAAGGATGCCTGTGGGAGAGAAGAATGAAGCTGGAGACATCTTCGGGAAGCTAGCTACCGCTGCGTAGGCTCTTATTCTTGTTATTCCGCCAAGAGGCGTGTAATGATGTACTCCTTTAATGGATTTGTAATAAAAGTAATACTCTTGGATGCTTTATTTTGTTGTATGGATGAGATATTTATCTGTGATGGATGTCTGTGCGTGATAGCGTCTGATCCAGGGACTATCACGAGTACAGGTTGACCGGTTTTCCTCTTTTGAAAACCCGGGTCGTTACAGATGGTATCAGAGCCATACTTGACCGTAGCTCATGCCATTAGAAATGGTAGTTAGTGAATAAGGATTCTCTACGTTTCCTTACTTTATATAAACTCCTTGGAATATTTCATAAACACTTTCCTCATTTGAAAAGCTTCTTTCTTACCTACGGGACTCAACCATTCTTTCGAGGACATGACCACTTGGTCAAGAGCATGTCCAGCACACACCGAAGTGAAGAAGCTTTTGAGACACCTTGATAGGCACTCCCTCTTTAATTTGGTTTCACGACAAACTAGACCGTTGAAGTGTTGTGACCTCCCAGGCCCGAGTCAGCCTCGGAGGAGCATATAAAACTATAATGCTTGCTGAATGATTGTTGACGGCTAATATTTGCCATTTTCAAGGCCGTCAACTCCTGCAAATTTGAGCATGAATTGCACATTCACACTAGAATAGGAGCTTAAACTCATACTTTCCACCAGTGTCGATGTCTATTCGAATGCAGGTATTTAGCATAAGAAATGGGAGGAATCCATGCACTTTCACTCCACTCCAATCCAAGGTACTCAAATGCTGGCCAATCAGGGGCTGCCACATGGATTCTCCTGGATCCATGATGTCACCAATCCATGTGAAGGACTCTCGACGAATCATACGCTGCCACGTCAGCATCACATGGATCCATGGGCCCACTTTGCCAACTAAACCGACAGGAAACGTGCCATGCATGGAGGAGAGGCACTAGGGCCCACATGGAAGCGAGCCAGACAAAGCACAAGCCAGAAGGCCGGCCAGGGGTTTCGGCCAACCCTAGGATCGGCTGAACCGACCTAGGGTCGGTTGATCCTGGCCCTCCACGTGTTTGCTCCCTATTGGTCCATTGCCTCACTCCCGGGTGTTTAGGGACACTTTGAGCCTCCGAGCAAGCCTGGCCCTTGCCTATAAATAGAAGGGGAGGGGCTCCATTTCTCACACACCACCAAGCTCTCAAGTTTCACTTCTCTCTTGTGTAGCTCTCTCTCCCTCTCTCTAATTCTGCCCATGTGAGGTGATTCTCACCTCTATGTGGTAGAATGGTGATGAGGAGAGATCTAGATTAGGATTAGTTGAGAGGTAGAGTAGGGGTGAGGAGTGAGTTGATGTCCTCGTGGATGCTTGTTCTTCATTTAGATCAAAGTGAGTATTTCAGCATTTCTTATTTAGACTATAGTGGACATCATGCATGATTGATTTGTTCTTGTGTTCATGGCTCGTTCATAAGTTAGAGGCTTGTGTTCTTCATGACACAAGGCTTCGATCCTTTAGAGCCAGAGCAGCAGTTCATTTACTTGTTTGCATGCTCTGATCCTATTTAGTTAAGTAAGTTCGTTGTATCTCGTTCAGCTGCATCCATAGCTTTCTTTCTACTCTGTAGTTCAATGAATGATAAGATGATCTGATTCCGATCTTTCCCTTGTTCGTGGGACCGTATATATACGGTTGCTATAGTGTAGTTAGCGGGTCGACAGACGTAACCGCACTATAGTATTTATCTTGGGGTACAGACGTGGTGTCTGGGCCCTGGTTTTCCTGCGAAGACCAGGTATGATCATAGCGTAGAGGTAGGCCGTAGTGGTGACAACCTGTTGGACCCTTTGTCAACCCTCTACGTCGCGTACCGAGTTGGGCTCGCTTGCCAGCACCTTGATGTGTTGTCGCCCCGCGGGGATGACTGAGACCTGACAGAAACATCTTGAGAGCTAAGTCCCTTAAGGAAGTGCTTCTTGTATCCCGACCTATCCCAGCGAAAGCTGGTGCTCTTGGATAGACCCTCTCTGGTTACTCACCGTCCTAGGAACGAAACCCGACGGGAATACTCATTCTCCTAGGGAGAAGTGTTACAGCGGTGTATCTGTGCGCTTGCGGATTCGTTCGCACTCGTCAGTGTACCCGGGAGTTTCTTACACGCTGACGCTACCACGGCGCCCAGTGTTGAGATTAAGAAACGCCAATAGTGATCGGTTCTTAATGGAGTTAGTTGTGCCTTATTGGATCTTCCAATTGAGTGTAGGAATATATAATTGGTAAATATTTTCATGTTTGCTTATGAGACTCAACTTGTTGGTGAGTGACATTGTCTAAAGTTTTCTCTCCTTGATCAAGTTTTCAGAAGGATGTCGATCAGAAGGTCCAGACGCTTGCTGGCACACTTTGAAGAAGCTGAAGCGGAGGAAGAAGCCCCACCGGTTCGTGGTCGTGGATGTGGCCGAGCTCCTACACGTGGGCATGGACGCATTCCCGCTCGTGGTCGCGGACACGCGCCTGCCCATGGAGGAGGCCGAGGCCGAGGCCGATGCGTTGTGGTGCCACCGCCACCGCCTCCGCCCATCGGTCAAGGTGATGCTGAAGAAGTAGAGGAAGAAGCTGAAGGAGAACCTGAGCCAGCACGAGCTCCCCAGGGTCGTGGGCGTGGTCATGGCTGTGGAGAAGCACCACCACCGCCACCGCCTAACCTGGCTGAGATCATGGCCATTCAGACTAAGCTGATGCAGAGGATGGCTGAAGCCGTTGAGAACCGAGTCAACGGTTGGAACCGCAACATCCCGCCGGAGGAGGACTTCGCTAAGAAGATCGAGAGGTTCCTCCGCCTGAAAGCCCCTACCTTCAGTTACTCGGATGATCCTCTCGAAGTCGACGACTGGCTCCGCGTAATCGAGATGAAGCTCAACCTCACTGCCTACACTGATGAAGAGTGTGTTGGTCTCGCCGTTCACCAGCTCGAGGGCCCTGCCAAGTCTTGGTGGGACAGCTACTCGGACAGCCACCCAAACCCAGCTTTCATCACTTGGCTAGAGTTTTGTGAGGTTTTCTGTGAGCAGTATCTGCCGAAGGAGCTCATGACACAGAAGGCCCAGGAGTTTCGAACCATGACATAGGGTGCGATGAGGGTGGAGGAGTATGAGAGGCACTTCATGAAGATGATGCGCTATGCCCCAGATGACACCAACACCGATGACAAGAAACAGTTCTGGTTTCTACGAGGCCTCCACCATGGTCTCCGCCAGGGCTTGAAGGCCAGTGACCACAAGTCCCTATGCCACCTGGTGAACCACGCCATCGCTCTTGACGAAGAGAGAAGAGGCCATGAAGATCACATGAAGGACAAGAAGGGAATGGGATATCCCCAAGACCGGTCGACCTAGAGGCCGAGAGATGGACACAGCCAGCCTGGAGGCAGCTTCTCTGGTGGAGGAAACTACAGCTATCGTCCGCAGAATGGAGGATACTACCACCCGCCCCAGGTCGCGCCAGGACCAAACACTGGAGGATTCGGGCCCACGTGTTTCACCTGTGGAAAGCCAGGCCACAAGTCGTACTTCTGCCCCGATAAGAAGACCGTCGCTACACCCGCCAAAGCACCAGCCCAAGGAGGAGGACCTCCTCAGTCTGCTCCTCAGCAGTCCGCTGGCCGTGGAAGGCTGTACCACCTGAAGGACGGGAAGGCCGCTGATGCTCCTAACACTGTGGTTGGTGAGTTTTAGTTTTCAGTGCATCAGTTTTACCCCTTTTTCGATGTTGGTGCTGCTAGGTCTCTTTTACCTCTTTCTCCTTGGAAACGGGGGTAAGCTCTTAATCTCGAGGACGAGATTCTTGTGAGGGGGGGGGGAGTCTGTAACATCCCGGAATTTTCTGGAATGTTATTTTATTCAGAAATGTGGATTTCAAAAAAAAAATTTTGCTTGAATTTGAGTGCATGCTTAAAATTATAAGGATGTCTTCCATGACCCTTCCCTAATTCCTAGATTTAATTTGAGCTAAATGATAAATTTTAGGAAATATAAATGCTAGTGTGATAATTTTGGAGTTCATGGATTTTATTTGGATCTTATTTGTGTGTGGTTCAAATTTGAATTCTAAATTCAAATTTGAAATTGAGATAGTTATAGGAATAGGAGTTAAGGAAAAATAGGAAAAACCTGCACCATCTCTACTGGGCCTAATCTCGTCGATGCAAGTCCACCAGAGGCCCCCTTTGCTCTTTGCTTAGTTCTCCGGCCCACCTAAATCCGCCGACCCGTTTAGCTCTCACAGCCCGGCTAACCTCTCCGGCCCAACCGGCCTTTCAGTTTCACCGGCCCAGTTTCCAACCGGCTGCCTCCCACCTACCAAACCGCTGCTGCCACTTATAGGCGGGCCCTGTTTGCCAGACACAGCCCATGTTCCCCTTTCTCCCCCATGCTGACGCACACCGCGAGAGCGACAGCGACGGGAGCCGCACCGCAGCTGCCTCGCTCCGCCTCGTGCCACCGGATTCCCGCCGCGTGGCCGCGACACGGACGCCGAGGATCCCAGCCGCTCGCTCCCACACCGCGTGCCCTAGCCCTCTCGTTTATAAGCCGCACCGCACCCCTCTTCTCCCCCAAAAATCCGCCGCCGCAGCCCTAAGGCAGAGGAGGTGAAGGGAGAAGGAGCCCGGCGCTGTCGCGCCCGGGAGAAGCCAGAGTTGCTGCTCGTGGAAGCCGCGACGCCGTCCCTGAGCTCGAGCCGCCAGTGCCAAGGACCCCGACAGCCCCCGCTCTGCTTCCCCTCCTTCCTGCAGCACCGCCGCCCTGCTCGGCACCGAATCTGCACCGACGCTCTTCTCTTCGACCCGTGGTCACCACGGTGAGGCCATCCCTTCCCCCTTCTCTGCCGTGGACCCGGCCTTCGCGCCATGGAGATGGTGAACCCGCACCTGGCCTGCTTGCACCACACTACTGCGCATAACACCGACGCCTGTGAGCCGCCCTTCGAGGTGTGCATGATGATTGCAGGTGCCGCCGTTGTCGTCGCCACGCGCCGCTCACCGCTGGACCTCACCGCCCGCTTTATCTTCCCGTGAGCCACACAAACGCACTGGCCGCGCCACCGAACCCTGACTAGGGCGCCACCGTCGTCAAACACCGGCCAAGCCCTCTCTTTTTGGGCTGACCCGCACCTGGGCACACACGCACCCACGCGTGCACCTGCGCACGCGTGTCGTTCACGCGGCCGCCCTTGGCGCAAGCCAACACCGCCGCTCTTTGCTCTGGTTCGCCGCCATCTCTGTCTGGTCTGCCTCCGTGCACATGCTGGGTAGAGGTGCCACGACGGCCAGGGCACCAGAGTGCATGCGCTTGCCTTCACCTAGGGTGGCAAAGACCCCGCCTTGTTGCCCAGAGGCCCTGCCTGGTCGGTGCCTGCATGTCCGCGCCGCCGTCTTGGTGCCACGCCGCAGCTCTGCTCCTCGTCGTTCGTGCAGCCCCCTGCGCTGCCTCGCCACACACTGCTCTCCCCTGCTCGACGGCCATGTCGAGGCCAAGGTGCGGCCTTGTGCCCTCGCACTGGACCCCTCACCTTGGCCAAAGGCCAAGCCTTGCACCTGTGCACGCCTGGCACGCACACGCACTTGTGCACGAGAGCTCGCCACCGGCGCACTTGCGCACTCATTGCGCCGTTGCTTCCTCTTACCGGACGCATACAGATTGCCGCCGGCTGATTGTTGCTGTCGGCCCCCTTTGAGCCCGCTGTCGTGTTTTCGCGCACCCACGCGCACACACCGGTGTCCCAATCCATGTGCCCGCACGCTGTCTTGCCTATGCACCTCGCCATACCTTGCTTCTGATCATCGCCGTGGCCGAGTCCTCTGCCACCACACGTGCACACCCACGCAGAAAGGCCAGGCCGTGTCCTTGCGCGTCTCGACCAAGTCCGAGGCGCCCATTTCGCACCAGCGCGCGCGCGCCGTTCGCGCCGCCGCGCGGTGTTGCCTCGCTGCGCCGCTGTTCTGCTTCACGCTGCTGTTGCGCCTCTGCCGAAGCCGGCCAAGTCCCGAGCCTTTATCCCTTCCTAGCCTCCCTAGGTCTTCACCGTCGTCTACCCTCGTCGGCCGCCGCTTATGCCGTCGCCAGACGAGCCCCAGCGCCGCCGCTCTCGGTTTCCCCGCCGGCATGAGGTCCGTCGTGCCCTGTAGCCGGCCAAGCTCGGGCCCTTAACCTCCCAAGATGCATCTGTAGGACGTTTAAAGCCCCGTCGCCGCTTACCTTCGCTGCTCACCGGAAAGCTCGCCGCTGGCGAAACCTTCCCGCGCCGCCACTCCTCTGGCGCATTTCGCCGAGCACCTGGCGGCCGTTTGATCCCAGGTGGGGATTGTTGTAGCACGTGCAGGACCACACTACCGCGAACCACACTTGATCCCCCGGGATCTTTTGCGCTGACCAATCACAGCTGAGCCACACCTTCACCCACGCGAACCTGTGCCGCACCGGATCCCCCGAGATCCCGTGAGGCCGTCCCCGTCAGCCGCCACGTGGGCAGCAATTGGCTTAAAGCCAGTTGCGTGGCCGCCACCTCAGCGGCAAGAGCCAGCCTGTAGCTAGTTTTTAGCTAGTTTAGAGCCAGCTAGAGTTAGCTTGTAGCTAACATATAGTCAGTGTTATTGTGTATGCGCAAATTGATTTCAGAAATGGTTTTAACCTTCGAAAATTCATAACTAATTCATACGAGCTTCGAAAAATATGAAACCACTTTCGTAATCTTTCTAAAATCATGACGCACCCGTTAGTTCAGTGTTTGCTCGCTTCTGGCTCTTATTGCTTCTTTATTTGGTGTTAATTACAATTAGCGTCGGTATTTATTTGTGTTCGCGAATCTAGGAGCTACCGGAGCCGGAGAGCCGACCCAGGACTACGACGACGACTTCGCCTTCGACGACTACCTACACGCAGGTTCACGCCCAACCTACTTTGAATGCCCATTAGGCATTGTTTTAGAACTGCTAGCGCTTTAATTATGCGTGATGATGGATATGATGAAACCCTTGCAGTGCCCTTTTTAAATTCCTTGTCCTTGATTGACCTACTACTACTACATTATTTACGTGTGATTACACACTGAGCTTGTTGTGCATGTGTTGGGACTATGTGGTAGTTTCTTGGCGTGTGTGGGGAAAACCGGCAGGAGAAGGTGTTTTTGGGTTACTTGGCGGGGGTGAGCTCAAGACAACCCGATCCGGGATCGATGGCCAGGGTTCGTCTTCTCTGGGGATTCCCAGTTTGGTACCTATGGCGGGTACACTGTTTTAGGAGCACAGGTGTTGGGGTTTTTGTGATGACTTGGAGGATAGGAGCTCGCCTCGGTCTGAAACCGAGTGGGTCGCTTTGTTACAGGGGACTTTCGTACACACCACCTCGCCGAGAGTGGGGATAGGGCCGTTTCGACCCTAGCAAGTGCGATACCATACCAACTTGTAGGATAGAGGGTATCATTGAGAGGGTGTAGGGTGAAGTTCCTTCCCTTTGCGGCGCTCCCCGTGTGGCCACATGAGGGCATGTTCACAGTTCTGGGGTGGTCATTTGCGAGGGACCGCATCGAGACCCGGATGCAGGATGGAATCGTAACTCCTAGGTGTTCGTCCGGTAGGATGGCCTTGGTTGGCTGATCACCGCCGGGTGCCATTCCGAGTTGGGTACAGGTGTACACGCTCTGCAGAGTTTAGATCTATACGTATAGCCACGTCCTCGGTTATGGACATGCCCGATGTTTACTCCGACTCTTACGTTTTGGGATTTCTACCTCCCCCTTATATGATGAGAGTGTATGGTGAGCCGTGGTTGTACTCGGGGAGAGGAGAGTACTCCCTCTGCCTCGCGGATCCGGGTGCAATCATTAAGGTGCGAGGAGTGGGAGTTCTCGCACTGACCCTAGATGGAGATAGGACTTGGTGACGGTGATCTGGGTGACCAGGTGTTTCCGATCATGGATGAGAGACTTGGGAAATGGTGGGATTTGGAGATTTTACTCTTTATATGTTGCTGCTACTGCTTAGGAAAACTCTATCCTTTACCTTGAACTTTTCTTTACCTTTAGAAGTAGGCCACTTAAAGCTTGCATACGGTTGGTGATGTGGACCTATCCCGATCCTTGGGGATAGCCCCTGAGCTTGTAGGGTACGAGTCAGACTTTGACAACAACGCCGACAGATGGTACGATTGAAGGGTGCGACGCTACGCTCAAGGATGCCTGTGGGAGAGAAGAATGAAGCTGGAGACATCTTCGGGAAGCTAGCTACCGCTACGTAGGCTCTTATTCTTGTTATTCCGCCAAGAGGTGTGTAATGATGCACTCCTTTAGTGGATTTGTAATAAAAGTAATACTCTTGGATGCTTTATTTTGTTGTATGGATGTGATATTTATCTGTGATGGATGTCTGTGCGTGATAGCGTCTGATCTAGGGACTATCACGAGTACAGGTTGACCGGTTTTCCTCTTTTGAAAACCCGAGTCGTTACACTGATTTCCCATCTCTAGAGCACATTGTTCTTCGCTTGGTCGGTGATTTCATGTTTCTACTGTTGGAGCCTTGAGATCCTAGCCCGCTAGGCGTTGCCTTGAAGCATCCAAGCTTGTGGCTGCTTATTAAGGAAGTTTGTATTACCCTAACGATTAAGTAAGTAACCCTAGCTTGATCTTTGTGGTCGCTAGGGGGAGGAAAGTGAGCTAGGTGTAAAGGTCCACCCTTTGTGGTTTCCTCAACGGAGACGTAGACCTCAAGGTGTGAGGTTGAACTCCGGTAAGAAATCCTTATGTCTCCTTGTGATTGTTCCTCTTGTTGTTTACTTGATATCCTCTTGAGCTCATTTCTAGGGTTTGTTACCGATCTACTCCGTTGTGAGGTTGCCACAAGTTCTGGGTGGTGAAATGGGCTCTACTCATCTCAGTGCATAACCTATTTTCTTAGTTTCACATTTGAGCAAGTTTCATTTTGTCGATTTAAGTCACCTCACGCAAAGCCCGGAGTATCCGGAAAAATATCCGAAGAGTGCGGACTTTGAACTGACAATTGTTTAAAGTTTGTGATTGTCAGTTTCGTCTATTCACCCCCCTCTAGTCGACATCTAGATCCTTTTAGAGACAAGTCAAGTACGTCATAGTCTGGAAGTCAGAGCGAGAAAGATTTGGGGATGTCAAAGGCTTGTTGGAGGCTGGACACACATCGACATCAATGAGTCACAAAATGTGGAGCGTGTAAGACGGTTTGACCTCAAAACTAGGGGTGAGTCACACCATAAGAGGAGTGCAAGATGGTTTGACCGGTTTGGTCTCAAAACCAGGAGTGAGTCAATCTTGTAGTGTATGCACCAGGATGAATGTATCTTTGAGTCTTGACATTTTTGCCATTCTAGCTTTGACTGTAAGTGGCTTGTACATTCGTGCTCACTTGTTACACCAGGAGGGATCCAAAGATCAACTCCATGCTCACTTGTTACATTCACTCTAAGATCTTAGATTCTTCTTTTTTCATGTATTCAGAGCTATTTTGGAGGATTTCTCAATCTCAAGTTTGGTTGTGTTTTTAGAAGAGGTTCTTGGGGAACTATGCTAGATTATAGGCAAGAATGTCAAGGATGATCCCCTAGCAAATGCATGCACTAGCACCTCAGATTTTGAGTTTCGGTAGGGTGTTCAGTTTTCTACAAAATTTGTGATGAATCCTTAAGATTATTGAGAATTTTTCATGGATTTATTATCCCTTAAGGTTGTGTTGCTTCTACAGCACAAGTTACATTTGATTCCGTTGAGTATTGACGTCAATACGACATCAGCTCAGCACTCACAAGTGTTGCTTCTACTCCCAGCGCACCTCTCTCTGGTCTTGTTTAATTTGGCAAATTATTGCAGATGTGACGTGTGAATAGTGTGGCAACTTGCTAGAAACTTGATGCGTTAAGTCACGTGCATAGAGAGAGCAGTACGTTTTGATATGACAGGTGAATAGTAGGGATTTGCTGAACTAAATAGGGCATGAGTGAAACGAACCAGAATTCCAAAATTGGAAACCCAATCCTCTGCACATCTGTGATAGTCCCAGGAAGTGGCTATCACGTGCAAACCCTGTCTCAAGTGGTACAAATCCATACAACACAGGAAAAAAGGGAAATTACATTATTTTATTAATACATCAGAGTACAACATTTCGGCATAAGCCGGGTACAAGTCCAACTGGACTAAACAAGAAAGGTAAAACATCTACGCAGCGGATCTATCAAAGCGAAGCGTCTCCAGCTCCATAGGCAAACTTGAGTGTAGGACCAGCTTTAGTCTTCCCATCCTTCATCGTCGATGTCATAGTCGATCACCAAGTCTGAAAGCATCGCCATCTACCCGATAAGCAGGTAGGTCATGTCAGCTTCCCAACAAAGAGCAAAAGCGGTGGATGAATTCTAGTATGCATGGATAGGCCTATATATGGCTGTAGTAATTTTATGCAAGCAGCGGTAGCAACATCAAGGTAAGCGGTATTGCAGAGAGGTCACCATCTCCGAGGAGATCCACACCTCCGAGGCCAATGCCTCCGGGGTCAACACCCCATCCAAGGAAAGTACACCAAAACACTGGACCTCAACCGAGTCACAACATCCCACTCTCATCTGCGATGTGGGGTCACCAACTCCTATCCCCACATCTCAACGGCACGAAGCCGGGCTCACACACTCGGGGGAGAGAAGCAGCACAAGAAAATACTAGCCAGGTGAGAGATCGCAAGGGCTGTCCATACCAGTGGACACAGACTATAGCTATAGGTTTAACACTCTGCAGAGGTTGTACAACTGGACCCGCCGGATAGGGCAGAAACGGATGCCTCCGTTCCACATCCCTACCTAACGACCGGAGACCTAGCAGTGGGTGGCACTCTCCTGCCTCTCCAAGCCTGACTCGTCCTGAACTGGGGTGCGAAACTTGCCAGCAGGGCCTCGGAGCTGTGAGACCATCCCCGGAGGAGCCGGGGTGACGTCTACTCGGGGGGTATAACCCGTCCCCCTCACATGACCACACCGGTCCGCCTACAAGCTGAGTGCCAACCACCAACTAGTTCTCGGACCGAACCCCGCCCGTACGTGAGTGAACGGTTTGTACGAAAATAGCCCAAAGATCAAGGTCACACAGACGATCGGTCCTTAATTGCGGGAGCAAGCACTCACCAACTCCATCCGTCCGACACGCCTCTAGGGCGAGAGGCCAGGTCGCATCTCCCCTAGACAGGCGTTCACAAGTAACCAAAGCGGCTTGCTCCCGCGGTAACGCGTCAAGGATACACACTCACCCAAAACACACGCTAGAATACCGAGATATCCCCATCTCAGTCCGAACCAGAGATCCATCCATATCACGAAACAGGTAAAAATGTATGGATAGTAAATATCGGGGACTAGCTAGGGGTCTGTAGCTAGTCCCAAGGGTAGGTAGTTCAAGGAATAGGGTATATCAAATCCAAGGCATGGCTAAAAGATTGTCTATGCGTTTCAGTCATCCAAAGTATCATAAATAAAGCACTAGCAACTAAATGGCATGCATGGGATCTACATGGTCGGGAGTGACATGACACCTGCGCGGTAGTCGTTGTAGAGTAGTAGAGGTTGGGCCCTTCCTTCGGGTCGAAGGTCGTCCCAAACGTCACAGCTTGAGTCGTCGTCACAGCTCGGGTCTTCAAACATGATTACAAACCTACACGAGATGCGACGTGGAAATAAATAACGACAATCATCTAGGCAATAACTCCAAATAACATCAATTTAGAAGAACCAAGTAAATCCGAACTAGCTACAAGCAACACTAGTTTAATTTATGGAAATCAAAGTAATTAGTTTTATATTAAAATAGTTTTAAGCTACTAGCTTTATATACTAGAAAACAAGTTAGAGAAAAGGGTTAGTTCAAGGTTGGGTTGCCGATCAAGGCTAGAGGTTTGGTGATTGCGCCTGCAAGGTATTAGCGCAACCAGTAGGTGCAATGAAGCGAATGCTCAGGGGATGAGGAGAGATGAGGAAGGAGAAACAAGCTAGGCAAGGCATTATCAGAACAAGGTGTGCTGTAGCAGAGCCGAGAGGATGAAAGAGGTTGACTTACGGTCGGCCGAAAGGGTGGCGACACGGTATAGCGTGCTCAGGAGCACGGCGGAGCAAGTGCTAGCAATATGACGATAACCACGGCGTAGTGGCTAGGTTGCAACGCGGGGTTGCCGTGCTTGTAGCAGTGGCCACTGCTCATGGCACGGCCGTCCATCACGCGTGGCCTCCCGGGTTACTAACGCTGGGTACGTCGCGTGCTACACGGCTCTAAGCAAGGCAGAGAGAGAGCGGGTATGCGGGTTGCGGCACAAGGCGGTGGAAACAAGGAAAACAATGAGAACACGACTCGGGGAAGTATTCGTATCTGCAACACGTCAGTGGCTAGTTGCGGGGCTCCGGTGTCCCAGACCCACAATAGCGCAGTGGCGGTAGCGGCCACGAATCCTACTCCAAGTACTCGGGGCAAAATGGGGTTTGGTTCAAGGGCAAGAGAGCATAAGGATAGGGTAGCAGCGAGCGTCTCGAAATTATGAAACCAATGCAACTGGTTTCATAATTTTCGGAGTTCCGGATAATTAGTTATGAATTTTCAAAGATTATAGGATTTATAAAATAATTTCCAAAATCTTTTATAAACAGAAAAAGATTTTTATATTTTGAAAATAGGGATGACGTCAGCATGATGTCATCGTGACGTCATTGTCACAGGTCAGTGGGCCTTGATGGGCCGAAAGTGGCAGTGGGCCGAAATCAGCCCACTGGACTTAGCCTGTTGGGCCAAAACGACTAAGTCTTGGAGATCACCCCGAACAAAAATGCAGAGCTCACAGGAAAAAGGAAGATAGGCCGGCGCTGGGTTGTACTGGGCTACGGCCCATGTGGCACGTCTTCCATAGACATCCAAGAGGTTTGCTGCTGCCCTTTGAGCTAAACTGGGGATCAGCGGCCGCCCTTGCCATCCGAGCACGTGCCGGCGTGTCCCGGTGTGCGCCCGGCGGTGACGGCGGGCGGCATTCTGCGGCCGCGGTGGCTCGGCCAGGCCAACAAGCGCAGCGCAAGGTTCGCTGGGGTCAGGAGGGTACTCCGACGCGGCCACGGTCCTGAAGCTTGGACCCTGTGGCGGCAAGCATCGCGACACCGACGCGTTCTCGGTGTGGCGCGGTTCAAGGTAGCGGTGACGTGGTGTGAGGCACGATTTCGCGGCGCAGCGGCCTTACACGGGGAGTGCGTGGCCAGACGCGTGAACGTGCACCGGACACGCGCATGCGCGAACCAGAACGCATCAGTGCGGCCCAGGAGTCCGGAACGGGGTGTCCGGGAATCCACGGTCGTGGCGTGGCGGAAGGCGACAGCGCGGTTAAGCGGGGTTAGCAGCAAGATCGCGCGAGTCTACCGGCGATCCAAGCATGTGGGTGCGCTGGATGCAGAAGCGCTTGTGCTCGCACATCAGCAGTGAGTGGTGGCGCAGCAAGGCTTGCGTTCACGGACACGCGCAGCACGGCAGGGCCACGGCGTGGCGCAGCGGAGCCGGTGACGACAGGTTAGTGCCCGAAGGCCGAGCCAGCACGCGCGCAAGTGCACGGCGGCAACTAGGAGATGGGAACCTGCAGACGAAGCGGCTCGATGGCCGGACATGGGCTGAACAGCGAGCTCAAGCTCGGCGCACGGCGCGGTGGCCGGCGCGGTGCATTGCAGGGGTACGCTCCCTTGGGTCAGCATGGTCAGGAGAGGGGCGCGGGATGTCTCACGATGGGCGAAGGTGGAGTCGTAGTAGTGAAGGCCGCGTCGGTGTAGAGGCGACGGCGGGGATCGCGGCGGCGCGGCGGCTTCTCTGCTCCGGTACAGCTTCGTCGCGGACAGCTCCCTCCAGATCATGAGCGGCTCCGGCTTCTGGGTCTTCGACTCCGGCAGGGCGGCGCGGTGGCGACGCGCACGCAGACTCCTCTTCTCCCTTCCTTCTCCTCCCTTTACTCCTCCACTCTTCCTCCTCCGGCAATAGAACAGGGAAAAGGAGCGATCCCCAAAAAGCGTCTTGTCCAGCAAGAAGGTGCCCGCCCTGGGACTTAAAGGTTGGCGCGGTGCTGCGCAGGGGCAAAGGCGTCTTTGCCGGGTTCTGATTGGACGGCCGCAGTGAGATAGCCGACGTGTTCGTTCCCCAGTGGCTGGGAGTGCCTCTGCGGGCGTGGCGTCAAGGGTAAAGGGGTCTTTCCCCACCTTGGATCCTCCCGCGCCACTTGGTTCCGGGGCGGTGCTTGGCTCGGCGTCCGTGCCGGCCGGGTGGCGCGTCCCCTCGTGCGTGGGTGCGTGCGTGGTGCGCGGCGCGGACGGAAGGTTGAGTTTGGGTGTGGAGGCTTGACCGGCGAGTTGAGGAGGATGACCAGGCGATGGCCCCACCCGTCAGTGTCTCGTGCGTGAGAGAGAGATAAGTGGGCCGCGCTGGCTGGATGCGGGGTCAAGGTAAACGGGCCGGGGGTGTTGCTCAAACCCGGGCTAGGAGATGAGGGGGGTCCGTTGGACCTTGAGAACGTTAGCTGGCCCAAGTCAGAAGAAAGGATTTTGAAATAATTTTGAATATAGATTTAAACCGTAGGTTTGAAATTGAATACTATGCAAATTCAAAACACACCCAATAAATCCAAATAAAATCCAAAACAAAACCAAATCACTTTTATACCATAATTTGAAAATAATTTTTATATGGTTTTATATCGTATGGAATTTAAGTTGAGAGCTAGCAATTTGGGATAAAATTTGGTGGCACACAAGTTCAAACAAAAAGTTTTAAATTTTTGTGAAAATTCACACTTGAGGAAACATTCGAAATTCCGGGATGTTACAATGAGTATATTGTGGAATGTCGCTTTCATACTACATGATTGCAACAGTTACTTTCTTTGTTTAGTCTTTGTTTAGTTGGAAGGAGAAATTTATTGAAAAATATCACATCGAGTATTCCTATGCTAATAAGATGGACTAAACATGATTTAATTATAAAACAAATTATACAGATTGATTAAAAATCCACAAGATGAATCTATTAAGGCTATTAAATCATGATTATCACATGTTTACTATAGCACTACATTGTCTAATCATGCCCATTTACCCTCTTTCTGATCGTCCGTCCAGTCCTTCGAGAAAAGATATTTGATCACAGAAGGGCAAAAAATGATTTTATTTACAAAAAAAGTCCATTTTACTACCCTCACCTATCCGCTTTGTCCATATAACCCTCTCAACAAAATTTAGGCTCAATTTACTACCCTAAACTATTTCAATTGGTCTAATCTACCCCTAGTGAGATTTGTCTTCTCTATTTCTCTACATACAAGTTGAACTTTAAATCTAAATTTTGTCAGTAGATAGGGACCATGACGACGCATAGTAGAAAAATATACTAACATTTATTTGTTATTTTCATAGATCTAGATTAGTATTTAATATGACATTGATCATAGTGATAAAAATTGCATAAAAGTAATGATGAAAAAATCATAATATATTTTTATAATGTAGGAAATTGTGTTACAAGCCACTCCGAAAAATTTGAACTCAAAACTCAACTTGTACACGAAGAAATAAAAATGTAAATTTCATTAGGGGTAGATTGGATCAACTAAAATAGTAGAGGGGAGTAAATCAAAAAATTTTGGTTAGGAGGTTTAGCGGACACAGCGGATAGGTGAGGGTAGTAAAATGAACTTTTTCCTTTTATTTATTCTACAAATTCGACTCCACAAGAGTATTAACGGTGCGAACTAAACGTAGCTTACCTGATAAGGTTACTTGCAGTGGAATATTGTCAGTGTTTTAGACACCGAGCCTACCAAGGGGTTCCCCAGGTAGTTGTTTGTGTGGTGGGGCTCACCGAGATCAGGAACTCGATGGTGAGACACGGGGTACACAATTAGACAGGTTCGGGCCGCAGTATGCATAATACCCTACGTCCTGTATGCTGCGTGGCTCTTGATTGATTGTGTATGTTCTCTGGGGGGTCCCTGCCTCGCCTTATATTGCACGGGAGGCAGGGTAACAAGTCGGTTTGGGTACAAGAGTACTAGTCGAGCGCGACTAGGAGTAGCCTGTGTCGGTTAATGAGAAGCTATCCTAATCTAGTACAAGTCATGTCCCACCTTGTCTTGCCTTGTGGTCCACGGCAGTCTTGCACCGTGGCCCACTAGTCATGAGGTCCAAGTAGTCAGGCCTATCTCCCGGGCATGGCCCATCTGGATGGTGGGCCCAGGGATGTCCGGTCGACAAGCCCCCGAGTACTTTGTAGTCGGGTGCGATGTATCCAAATACTTTTGAAGGCTTCCACGAGTAGTTCCCAAGCGTCCTCGAGTTCTGCAAGCTTCAGTCTTCAATAGTACTTGAATCACCACGAGGCTGGAAGGTACTCCAGCTAACTCTGCGAGTAGTCTTGAAGTCTTCTCGAGTTGTTCTCAAGCGTCCCCGAGTACTTCCCTCGAAGGTCTTCAATAATACCCGCTTTGTTCTTGAAATCTTTGCGTCAAAGATCCATATGGAAATGCGATTTACTGAAATCACATTCCATGTGGAATGTAGCCCCCAAGCCTTAGGTCGAATCAGAGATTCAAGCTGAGGGTCAATCTTCTTGTTCTTGTAAATCTTGCTTCCGAAAAATCCGTAGAAATCCCGAAGAAAAACCATATGGGAATGCGATTACTAAAATCGCATCCCATGTGGGATGTAGCCCCCGAGCCTTAGTTCGAATTATGAATTCAAACTGAGGGTCAATCTGGAGTTTACGCCAATTAATCCCACAGAATTCGGAGAGAAAACCGAAGGACATGTAGCACGTAGCCCCCGAGCCTTGATTCGAGTACTTCTCGGGTTGAAGGATCCAAATTGACTGTAGAATGTGGCCTGAGTTTAGCGTGCTGTAGTCGAAAGAAAATCCAATCCCATCAAGTAGTCGAGCCCCCGAGACGAAGCAGTGTAGGTCTTAGAAGTTTGAAAAAACCCACTGACTTAGCCGAAAAAATCACCTGGTGCGAATCCAATCTGGTGAATGCGTAGAGACACCAGGCTGAACTGGTAGGGTTTTAGGTTATAAATACCAAGGGGGTATCCCCTAGGGTTTCCACTACCTCCATTCGCCCTTAGATCTGAAAATAAGCACTACCGTCGCTGCCGCTACCGAGAGTTGAGCGCCCACGCCGTTAGTCACTGCCACCTCCACCACCCCGCATCCTCTGAGCAGATGCGATTGAAGATGCTCGTGACTGGAAGGATGAAGAGTGGGCCGTCCAAGGGGCAGAAGGAGAACAAGAGGAGATCTGGCCGCGGTAAAACCCAGTTGCCGGAGCCAAAGTTCAAGACGGTGGTGATCAACAAGCTGCCAAGCCAAGCCTGTGCCTGGAAGAAATCCAAGATGAAAGAAGAGGACATCAAGGCTCTTGAGGATGCTAGCTTGCTACGCGAGAAAGCGGTCGCTGGGTGGAATGCCGCCGCTGGGGATGCATGGCCTATGGAGAAAAATTCGGACGAGATTCCGATGTTCAGCCACTTCGTCGAGCATGGATTGACGTTGCCGGCTTCAGATTTCTTTAGAGGCTTCCTCGACTTCTTCAAGCTGGAGCACTTGCATCTGAATCTGAACAACATCTTCTAGATCTCAGTGTATGTGCACTTCTGCAAGGCTTTTCTTGGTATCCGCCCGCACTGGGTGTTGTTTAGGAAAATCTTCCGATTGAAACCACAGCCCAACGCAAAGTTCCCTGTGGTAGTTGGAGGGGCAGGAATCCAGATGTGCCAGAGAGCACAGGATCTGTACTTCAAGTATGATTTGATAGATTCCAACCAAGAGTGGAAGTCGAGGTGGCTCTATATTGAGAATGCGCCGCCTCAGCTGCCCAAGCCCAGAATGTACGCTCCGGTGTACGAGAAAATCTAGAAGGATGAGCCGACTACTTAGGAGTGCTTCCAGATCCCAGAGTTGCTGGCGAAGATAGCTGAGAAGTAAGCACAAGGCTCGATAGCTGAGAAGGTAGCCTTCAGCTTCATGAAGCGCTGCATACAACCCTTGATGCAAAGGGAGCATCTTGGGTATGAGTATACATGCCTAAATAATGGATCATGGATGTCTGCAACAGAGATCTGTGATGACCTGATTATGGAAAGGTTGCATAAAATCTTCAAAAATCTTGACGGAAAACCAGCGGCTGTGCAGGAGTTCAGCGTCGATAATCCTCCACGTTTGGTGAGTGATCAAAGTCCAACCCCCGTGTACTTATTTGTAAGTAGTCGTAGACTGATAGAAATGCCTTGTCTGCTGCAGGAGGATGTTCTAAAATTTGTGTCCATGCCACCTCCTTGTCCTCGCAAGGTGGAGCAAGTGCGGGAAGAGAGGCCTTCACAAGTTGAAGTCCAAGCACCTGAGGGGTGTCGCTCAGCCCCCGAGGAGAGTGAAGTGTTGGTAGAAGACGCATCCACCAGCAGTGATGACGAATAGACACTTTCCCAGCGTTTTGAGGTGAAGTCGCGTTATGGGTACTCCTGTGTACCCATCCCTAGTGGTCCTTCTGCAGGAATCTTGAAGAGGCTGGCTCCATCACTTATCGAAGATGTGGTGCAACCGCCGCGGAAGAAGAGAACTGTAGTCGGGAAGCGTGCCATGAAGAAAGTCATGGGCACAACATGGCCAACTCTTGAGGTAAGTTGCTGGACCGAGTAGTCAATATGTTGTTGAGTACTCAAAATCTTGTGTATTGACTTGTAATTGTGAATGTAGGGCGCAACAAGTACTGCTCAAGTTGAAGAAGCCGAGCAATAATCGTTGCCGGAAGCCCGCGAAGTCCTGGAAATTGAGAATGTTAGGTCCTCGCTGCCTATAGGGATACACATGAGCAGCCTTGAAGTGCCAATTGAACCCGAGATGGTTCAACCAGCATCCGCCGAGCCCGTGGTGATGGAGCAGCACGAAGTCGAGGTGCGAGGAGCTGCACTACCAGCCGAAGACGTTTCGACAGTGCCCGAGATGCCCACATTATTCGATCTGCTGGGACCAACGGTCGTGGTGCCTCGCGCAAATCTGTAAGTACCCGAGTACCTCTTGTACTTGAAAATATAGATGTTGACCAACTTGTTGATGCAGGAAATCGACGAAAGTGAAGTGGGGAACTCCGAGCACTAGCGCTGCTATGGAAAGCCAAAACCCGCCAGCTGAGCAGGAGGATAGCCCCTAGGAAACCAAAGACAAGTCCGTGGAAGAGATGGTGGCAGCAGAAACCGATGCCGCGCGAGGTTTGCATCTGCTTTGCAGCAAAATAGTCAAATCTGTAGTTGTTGCAGCCCCTAGGCCAGAGGTTAAACAACTTGAAGGCCTGGAGGTGGATCCAGAGGTTGTCCTGCATGAAGAAAATGCTTCAGTTGTGCAAGCCCTCGTGCGTCAGATAGACGCATGGCTACTTCTTAAGGAGAGCCTGGAGGGTCATGTAGTGCCGCACGAGCCAAAAATTGAAGACCCAACCCTGTTGCGTAGTGCTACAATGAGCTCTGAGGCTGGAAAAAGTACCTAAGCCAGGATAGAAGAACTGATGCCATATGATGACTCATGCCTGGACGAGGGCAACTTGGATATGCACTCAGAGATGTTCCACAACGTCGAGAAGCTGTTCATGGTGAGTTGAATACTTGATCTCTCTAGAGTAGTTGTAGTCTAAGATAGCTGGTATCTGACCCTTGTTAGTTGATGTCTTGCAGGAAATTGTCAAGTAGTCAAAACAAAAAACCCGACTACTTGAACAATATGCCGCGGACATTTAAGAGGTCGCACAGCTTAGGGAGGAACTAAAAAACTAGAAGTCGTTGGCCCTAAAGCTGCAATACCATCTTGATGCCAATGCCGCCGAGTATCACAATGCGCTTCAATAGATGATAGTGTAGAAAGATGATGTCATCTGGAAAAATAAGTCGCTGCGCCTGAAGAACAAAGGTAATCCCACTGCCTGAATGTGTTGTTGAGTACTTATTATGTGTAAGTTATGCCTTGATAAGTTGTCATGGTCCTGCGTAGAGCTGACTGACGAGGTTGAGAAGCACAAGTAGAAAGCCATTGGTTGGCAATTAGCTTACAACCGCGAAGAATCAGCCCGCCTTGATCTCGAAGCAGATTATAAGGTGCGCTACATGGAACTTGATCATGAGATGCAGCTGCCCATTGACGGATCATATGACCTGCTAACTTGTATGCAGTCATTAAAGACCGAGATTGAAGAAGGAGAAAGTCTGTGCCAGGAGTTGAAGGCTTTGATAGAACTAGCGAAGCCTGGGGCGGGCCTGTTCGAGCCCAGAGTGGTAGGGGAGACGCCACGACCACTCGTGGGGAGGTTGAAGGACACGCCTGGGAAGATTCTGGAGTATGTGCGCCGGCTGGCCTGCACGATCCCGAACCAAGTGCTCAGCTTCATCAAGTCCTTCTACCCGAATGCAGATCTGACAGTCATTATGGGTGGAAGATCTAGCGACTGCTCTGATGACAGGCTCAACGAGTTGATGCTGCAAACATCACCCATCGCGGAAGCTGTCTCCAACTATATCAACTTGCATTAGATGTACCTGTAGGGAACAAGTGTAATTTCGAACAAGTTATTATGTTATGTGAAATATAATTGAGAAACTTGAAGTAGTCAATTATCTGGATCCCTTGGTTGCTTGTCTGGATGCCGTGTACTCAAGACTAGGATTGCAGAGAATCCAACAAGTGTTGGCTGCAAAAAAGAGACACAATACCCGAGTAGAAGTACTCAAGTCTAGATGTGTTCCGAAGAACGTTAGCTTAAACACAACAAATAAGAACCCCAGCTGTAATAGCGTAATTGAAATAAGGCTTTCTGTTGCAAAGTAAGCAAAGATACAGTAACAAGTCGATATGCAGGATAATCACTTTATTACTGTCTAGAAAATATTTACATTGCATCGAGTACAATGTCTGGATACACTATCGAGATACAGTGTCTTAAGTACTACTGAGGCACAGAGCCTAGGAGATAGTACTCGCAAGGATGTTCTGAGGAACGAGTAAGACCGCAGGGGACAGTGTGATAAACTCTTCTTGCTGTAGCAACAACTTGTGTTAGAGCTCCACTAAGACCCTACCAGTAAAGGTGTTACTCCCAGGCCGCAGGCTCTAATTGCGGAGGGCATGGACAGCATGTGCCGCTTACTGCCCCATATGACGCGGAGCCATCTAGAAAGGGTTATTGTGACCCTCGGTTGAGGACAGTCAGGAAAGTAGTTGTAGGGACTTGGATTGTAGCCGAAGCCGCCTGGAGAGGGTTGTCGTGACCTCCACAGTAGTCGCGGGGACGACGGGTAGAATCGACAGAGCTGGTCGATGTTCCAGGAGTTGTCAATTGCCTCACCTTCAAGTGTTTGGAGATGATATGAGCCAGGGCCGGTGACCTTCATGATCGAGAAAGGGCCTTCCCATGGCGAGTTGAGCTTGTGAAGTCCTGCCGTGTTCTGGATGTGACGGAGGACTAGGTCGCCAACATTAATGGAGTGTTCCTTGGCGTTGCGGTCATGATAGCACTGGATCTTCTTGAGGTATCTGGCTGATTGAACAAGTGCGTTGCAGCGAGCTTCTTCGAGACTGTCGACATATGTTTGTCTTGTTTCTTCAGCTACGCCTTCTTCGTACTGATCAACCGCTGGAGATCGCCACATGACATTAGCAGGCAAGATGGCTTCATAGCCGTAGACCAAAAAGTAGGGTGATTTCCCTGTGGGAGTTGTAGGCTGAGTGCGCAGCCCCCAGAGTGCATTGGGTAATTCCTTGATCCACTTGCCGCCCTTGGTGTTTGCAGCATCGTACAGTTGTTTCTTGAGGGTGTCGAATACCATCCAGTTGGCACATTCCACTTGTCCGTTGGCACATGGGTGGCGACAGAGACGTACCAAACATCGATCCCACTGTTCTCGTAGTACTCCCAGAACTGGTGATTGTTTAAATTTGAACCCAGATCTGTGATGATGCGGTTGGGGAACCCATAGCGATGCACGATCTCATCCGAGAAGTCGAGTACTTTGTCGGCCTTTGGACAGGTAACAGGCTTGACCTTGATCCACTTGGTAAACTTGTCGATAGCCACTAGAACTCTGTTGAATCCCCCTGATGCATTTGGTAGAGGTCCAATCATGTCGAGCCCCCAGCAGGCGAAGGGCCAGGTTGGTGGTATGGTGATAAGTTTGTAGGCCAGGACATGTTGTTGCTTGGCGAAGAACTGACATCCGTGACACTTCTTGACTAGTTCTTCTGCATCAGTAAGAGCTGTAGGTGTTGACGGCTGTTAAGTACTACTTTTAGCCATCAATATTCTCACATAAATGGAGGCATATGCATTATTTACTTACATTTTGGTTTGAATAATGTAGTTCCACTTGTCCTTGGAGATTATTTATATGTAGGTAAAATAAGCATTAAAAGAGATGGAAACCCACCTTCTATGGAAGAACCATGCCAACTCAGCTGAGGAGGTGGCTGCCACCAAGGAAACACATGGCATTCCACAACACTGATCCAAGGGAGGCACTCACCGACGAATCAGAGAGCTCCACATGGACTTCACATGGATCAAGGGGCCCACCTCAGATACCAAAACAAGCCATGCACCGAGGATGGATCAAAGGGCCCACAGGGCAGCCACCTAGAGGAAAACCACCCCGAGTGGGAGCCTTGGGGGCCGGCCGATCCTAGGATCGGCCGAACCGACCTAGTGCCGCCCCATCTCGTCCTTACACGTGGCACTCGCTCATTGGTCACTTGCTTCACTCCCGGGTGTTTTGAGGCCATTTGGTGCCCGAGGCAAGCCTCCTTCTTGCCTATAAATAGAAGGGGAGGGGCTCCCATTTCACACACACCACTCTCTCATTCTCCTCTCACTTTTAGTCTTCAAGGCTAGGGGGTAGGCTAGAGTAGCTCTTATTCAGGTTCCAAGTCTACTATGGAGTCTAGGTATGAGTTCTTTTTTATCTTTATTTCATTGTATGACTTTGATCTACTTCAGTTATTCAGCTATTTCATATAAAGTCATGGTAGATCATATGCTTGATATGTTCTTGAGTTAATCTCTTGTTCATCATTTAGAGGCTCGTATTCTTCGTGAACACTACCTTTTGATCCACTTGAAGGATGATTTACTCATTCCTTATGTGTTTGTTCATAAGTTAGAGGCTCGTGTTCTTCACCCTTTGATCTTGTTGACTAGACATAAGAGAGTTTGTATCAATTTGTATGTCTAGCCTTAGTTGATCTTGTTAGATGGCATGATAGTGTTGCATGAGGTTTGTGTTCAAGCTACGGTACTCGGTCTAAGTTGACCAGTCTTCTGGTGGCTCTCACCCTGGGTCACAATAGCCCGGGCCGGGTGAAGTCTAGCAGCAACGTAGGCATGGTGCCTGGGTTGTGTGGCTATGTTAGTTATGAGCATGCCCCCCGTAAGGATTGAGGTAGGCCATAGTGGTGACAGCTGTTGGACCCTTTGGAACCCTCCGCGCTGGGGTATTGTTGTAGGAGTCTAAAGTATAGTTTCGCAGAGTGCTGGTCGTCGCGGGCTATCTCCCCGTTTGTACCTGGGTGCTGAACCTTACCCTCTCATGCAATGTTTCATGCCTATCTCTTGTATCTTCTAGCTTTGTATGTTTAGTACATTAGAACCTAGAGCTAACTCGTATGTTCCCCCTAAGCCTAGAGTACTAGAGTAGAGGTAGAAGTGATTGTGTATCACACTACCCTATCATATCTTTATCTTACCCCTGCATTTGAGTTGTTGTTTCCTATATCTATGTCTTGGTTTACATTCAATGCAAAAGCATAAGTCTATGATATCCGCCATTGCCTTCCATGGACACGATACCCTTGGAATATTCTCCTTCTTTGGGGAAATGCTACAATGGTTTATCTGTGCGCTCGCAGATTCGTTCATGATCATTTAGATTCACTTTTGGCAAGTCTTGATGTTCACGCTAACTCGGCATCATTAGTAGTGACATTAAGAAATGCTAACAAGCATTTCTGGTGTTGTCACTAAGGATGGATTCTAAATCTGTCCTAAAGTGATCGACGCTAAGAAATGTCAACAAGCATTTCTGGCGCTGTTGCCATGGAAGGCACGGGATTATCATGACTATGCTTTGCATCTATTTATAAATCATGAGTAGGTTAGGACAACTCTCAATGCAGGCTAACCTTGATTGTCTTCTTTTATCTTTGGATGATGAAGACAGGTAGTGTATGACTGGTTTCGACTTACCAGAGAATTTAACAGAAGATCCGGAGTCACTAGTGAGGAAAGCTCAAATTCATTTCGACTCACCTCGTCGTACATATTCGGATGGCAAACCAGCTTCCTTTGTACCATCCACATCAAACGCTATGGCCCAGAAGACACTTCGTGAGTACTCAGCTCCTTCTGCTGATCAGGTGCTGCAAGGCCCTGAGGTGGCAATGGGGACTAAAAATTTTGAGATCAAGACGGGTCTAATCACGATGGTATAGGCTAGCCCATTCTGTGGCAAGCCAAATGAGGATGCCAATGCCCATTTGAAGTAATTCCTAGAGCTATGCAGCACTTTCGTCATCAGGGTTGCAAATATGGATGTTGTTCGTCTACGACTGTTTCCATTTTCTCTCCTGGGGAAAGCTAAGCAATGGTTCTATGCGAATTGTGATGCCATTAATACTTGGGATAAATGTTCAGAGACATTCCTCAAGAAGTTCTTCCCATTGGGTAAAACCAATGCTCTTCATGGAAGAATTTCTGGTTTTTAGCAAGCAGCAAGTGAATCTATTTCCAAAGACTTGGGAAAGGCTTCAGGAGTATGTCCTGGCCTGTCCTTACCTTGGGATGGAGGATTGACTTATTCTTCAGAGCTTTTATAATGGGTTGACTCCGACAGCCCGAGGCCATATTGATGCTGCTGCTTAGGGAGCATTCTTCTCACTCACTGTTGACAATGCTAAATTACTCATTGAGAAGATGGTATCCAACCAACAGTGGAGTGATGAAAGACTCCAACCACGTCCGAGGGGTACTCATACTGTCAAGGAAGCAGTCATGATTACTACCAAGCTGGACCTTCTTATGAGGAGACTGGATGATTACACCAGCAAGAAGGCTGCCATGGCCACCACTACTCTGCCTATGGATTCTCATATGACTTGTGAGGTCTGTGGCAGCACTGGGCACTCCGGAAATTATTGTTCGGAGACTCAGGAGGAAGTGATGTACATGAACGGTAATAACAACGGTTATCGTCCACCTCAACAAGGAGGCCAAACGTGGAACAAATAACGCCCTTATTATCAAGGAGGTAACCAAGGTAACTCTTACAATCCTAAGACTGACTCTAGCAAATGCTGCATCAACATCTGCATCCCCAAAATGCAGATCAAAACAACATTGTACACCCTTCCAGCAGTTGCTACAAATGGATCTACAGTTTGCGCTTCCTCCCCTCTGGTACCGCAATCTCGGGGTCTCCTCTCCTCTCTTCATTTCAACTGCTGCGTCCGTGTGTGAAGAAAAAAAAAGAAAACTGCCACGTCCGGCGCCCTCTCCTCCCCCACCTCCCCTCCCTCGCCCCCACCCCCACCGGGGAGGAGGCATGCCACGGCACAGCGGCTGCCGGCGAGGCTACACCGCGCGCGGATCCGGTCGGCACGAAGCGGAGCAAGAGCGCGTTGACCTTCGGCGGACCCTCCCGATGCCGCGTGCACGAAGGTAGGGGAGAGCCGCTCTGGCCGCCGGATCTGCTCCAAGAGACGCGGCAGCCTTCTTCGCCAGCGAGACCGTGCCGTCCTCGATTCGCGACTCTGGGGCCTCAATGGCGTAGATCCGGACGAGGCCGCTGCTGCGGAGTGGTCTCCACGGTGCACGGAGGAAGCAGCGGAGAGAGCGCCAGCAGCGGCCTCCCCGGTGGCGGACGACGGACGGTGACCTGCGCCTTCTACTCCTTCCCCGACGGGTTGGCCTGCATCCTCCTCCTCCTTCGACACCTCACCTCCTCGAGCTCAAGGCTGGCGGAGGCAGTTCTGCGGGAGGCGGGGAGATGTGGCTCTCGAATCTCAGACCGACAGCGAGCGAGCCAAGCGGCGGGACCTGGACGGCGCGAGGTAGAGGCGGCGATGGCGAGCCGACCGGAGGAGCCCCACGACCGGCCCGAGGCCCTCTTCCTCTGCCTCGCCTCCTTCTCCTCCACCCCCGCGGAGACGGCGAGCTGGAGGCGGCCTCCTCCTCTTCCCGCAGAGACGACAAGCTGGAGGCGTGGCCGACCAGAGCCCTCTTCCTCGTGGTGGGAGCCAACTGCCGTTGGAGGATGCGCCATGGCTGCGAGATGCTGCTGGAGATGTCTCTGATTTGCGTGTCATTTTTCTTCTCTCTCCTTAGCGCAGAAGGGTTGCAGATGCGGTACATTGCTGGAGACGGTCTAACCAACCCTCCTTGAGAGATCTCGTTCTCGGGCAAGCTAAGATTAATGAAGGTGTTAACAAAAAGCTAGCTGCCCTTGATAAAACCTTGGAAAGTCTCAACATTAAGCTTGATAGTTTTTCTTCTGCTCAGAAGAGTCAGCTGAGTTTTAACAAAATGTTAGAAGCTCAGTTAGCTCGGCTGGCTACTTCTGTTCCCTCTGTTGAAAATGCAAATGTGGTGACCACGAGGGGAGGTAAGTCCACTCGGGATCCACCACATCCTAACTCTGCAGGGACAGACAAGAAAAACATAATAGAGGTTGAGAACACTTGTTACACCCAGTTTTGGAAGCAAAACCAGATCATAAGCTTACATGTGTCTAGGATCATGTTCACACATGCAAACGACATAGTGGAATACCCAAAACGCAGTGTCACAACGTTATTATTATTACAGACCGATTGTCTTTTTTATGCTATATTCCCTGTAAAGAAAATAAAAGGTTGGAAAAATTTTTAAATTGAGAGAAAATCATTAATTAATTTATTTCCTATTCACATCCTGAAATTGGGAATTTCAGGGTGTGACAAATCTACCCCCCCTTAAAAGAATCTCATCCTCGAGATTCAGATGGATTTAGCAAGATTGGGAAAACTAGGCTCCAAGCTCATGAGTGAAAGATAAGGAATTAAGATAATGACGGATGTACCAAGCTGATTGGGTATTCTCTGAGTGGTCCCAGCATTCACGTGATTCAGCTTCCCACGCAAGTAGTTCTGTCTTCCCTTGCTCTGAGGGATCTGATTCCCATTCCTCATCTGCTGACTCTGCACTGGAGTATTCTGAACACTTCTCTGAGGACAATGGTTGGCAAAGTGACCAATCTCTCCACACTTGAAGCATGAATTGCCAACAGGAGTGTTAGGCGCACTAGATCTCACTGGGGTTCATGCAGGGGTGTTCTGACTAGTCTGCTGATCATTGGGACGTGGAGTATGCAGAGTGGATTGTTGTAACTACTGAATGGGGTGCTTGAACGATTGATTGTTACGGTGTATCTGATTCTGCCCAGTGTTACCACTCGGACCTCCAAAGCGGAATGGTGCTCCCTGCTGTGGATCAAAACGTGGGCGAGTGATGTTCCCAGACTGTCCATAAGTAGTAGCCTTCCTCTTGAGATCTCCCAATTCCCTACGCTTGTACTCCAAGCCTATGGCCTTATCAATAAGATCCTGGAAGGTAGGGAAAGTGTGGGACATCAGCTGGTACTGAAGCGGTCTAGCTAGCCCTTCCAGGAATAGCTCTTGCTTCTTCCTGTCCTCATCAGTGTCCTCAGGAGCATAGCATGATAGCTCAATGAATTTGTCCCTGAACTCCGTCACGGACATCCCTCCTTGCTTGAGAGCAAGGAACTCCTTCTTCTTTAGCTTCATGAGACCAGCAGGGATGTGGTGGCTCTTGAAGTTAGTGGTAAACTCCTACCAGGTGATCGCATTCTGATTGGCAGAGCAGCGACAAAAGCATCCCACCATGCTGAAGCTGATCCCTGAAGTTGCCCTGAAGCATAGAGGACTTTCTCTCTGTCATCACATTGAGCTATGGTGAGCATCTTTTCAATGGTCTTCAACCAGTCCTTAGCTTCCAGTGGATCCACTGCATGAGAGAACACTGGAGGCTGATGGCTCATGAACACCCTGTGCCTGTTCACAGGAGCTTGCAGGAACTGCTGCATGACTGGATCCATTTGTGGTTGACGAGGTGCACTGCTGGAACTACTGCCTCGCCTTGGACGGATCACTGGGGGTTGATCAACTCCTGATCCTGACCTAGTTGTCACCATCTGAGTGTTAGGATCATAGGTTTAGATGATTGAATCAAGAGAAAAGCATAAAAGTTAATGCAATGCAGATTTCCAGATTAAGACATATTCTGGTGATTTCAAAGAACTAGTTGTATCTCTCAGCGTTAACAGCCAAAATTTGTGCAAATATTCTGAGATAAAGTATACATAATTACTGAATCAACCCAACTAGAATCATCTCAATTGGATATTTGTAGCCCGAGATATAAAATAACTAAGGTGACTGTGTCAGCAGAAATTTACAGATTCTGATGGTCCCAAGGTTTCGTGCATAACTCTCTGTATATGGATCCTAAATTTCTGAAATTTTTATAGAGAACCATATATAAAGTTTTCGAACTATTCCAATTAGATTTACTGCATTTGGAGTTCTGTAGCTCGAGATAAAATTAGAACAGTACTGCTGACTCAGAGAACTGCGTGAACAGATTTGGAACTACTAGATTGCACTAGGGGTAGAATTAAGAAAAGCAAAGGATTATGGTAGAAGAAAGATTGATTGAGACAAAGATAAACCCACTAAACACCTTATTAACAAACCAATGTCATTGTGGTCATTACTCCACAACACATTGCACTCAATACAAAAGATCCAACTCAATCATTATCATAAGAACAAGCATTCAAACACACCACTAAGCTAAGCATACTTATACGATCGTTTCGAAACTAACAATTACATAGATCTTAAGCTTAGAACTCCTAGATCCTAAGGAAGATCTTCAGTGCGGGCATCTGGGGAGTTGTAGTGGGGTCTCTTTGGTGCTGGAGAGTGATGAACTTCTATTCCACCGTCTTGGATCACAGGGGGTTCCCTTCCCTCCAGAGTAGCTTCTAGCTGACGCTTCTGTACTTCTATTGTATAGATCCTCTGTTGAGCTGTGACAAGCATGTTGTTGGTGTTATCCAACATGGTGTTGATAGCGGCCAACAATTCACGGAGGTTGTCCAAGGTGGGGCTATGGCCATTAGCTGACGCGATGTAGGTCTTGGCTTCACCACTAGCTCTGTAAGGGGTGTACAAGCTGCGAGTGTGTGCCAATTCAGAATGCTCCCTGTGAGAGAGAACATAGAGTGCTCTCCTAGCAGCTTCGGCAATCCTAGCTTCCACAGTGTGTCTGGTAGCGACATCGTTGTGCCTGGATATCTCCATGGGTCCATAGTGTTGAACCCTCTTATAAATGATTACTGTTACCTCCCAGTGAGGCTCAAACCAAGGATGGGTCCACATCTCACACTGGTAGATTGGATCTTCACCATAGCCCAAACGGTACACTGTCCTCCTTAGATTGTCAGCCATGAGAATGCCTCTCCCATCTTTATTGTACGAGCTCACTGTCCAGACTACCTCTTCAGCTGGCTCCCTTTCTGCTTCAGCTTGTTCTTCCAGTTCCTCCACTAGGTCTTGATGGTCACCCTGATCAGCTTCTTGTGCCTGCTCTTCTTCCTCTTCTTCCGAAGCTACTTCTTATGTCTCATCATCAAACTGGTAATGGTAGTAGTCTTCTTGCGGCCTGTACTGAGGAACTGGGCTCTTTCGGGCAGTCTTCAGGCGTCGAACCATCTAGAGATAAAGAAGACAGGTGCCGAGTGAGACCAAATGCAAGGATGAGAAAGATAGCCAAAATCAAGGTAGAGAACCAAAAGATAGCTAAGGATGAGATGAAAATCAAGGATGAGTATTATAGAATAGTTTTAAAGCAAGCATATAGAGTGTGTGGCTTCTAAAAGATTATAATCCTTAATTTCGACCATTTCCTAACTAGGCTAACGTCCTACAGTCAACACGGCGCTGGTACCACTTTGTCACACCCAGTTTTGGAAGCAAAACCAGATCATAAGCTTACATGTGTCAAGGATCATGTTCACACATGCAAATGACATAGTGAAATACCCAAAACGTAGTGTCATAGCGTTATTATTATTACAGACCGGTTGTCCAATAGTCTAACACACTGAACGAGTAGCTAACAACGGAAAATAAACGAAGTCGTCCACCACAGGCAATCGATCAGAGCAACACGCCTAGAAATCTTCAAAGTCTTCAGGGAAGTCTTCCAAGCGACCGTCTGAGCAGCAGTCCGAGTAGTGTAGTTGCAAGAAATAAAATCAACAAGCGTGAGCACATGTCGTACTCAACAAGGGAATATAACTATAACAACATGCAAGGCTCTTTGGGTGGATGGCTGACATGGTTAAAGCGGTAAGCAATTTTAGTTGGTCAGATTTTATTAAGCAACTGATTACTAGCAATGTAAGTATATACCAACCCAAAGAATAATAAATGCAGCAATAATAAGATGCAATGCACAAGATTAAATCCATATTACATAGTTTACTCATGTGAGGGTCCAGGCCGCTCGTGACCGTGAGCACGGCTGATCGATCAGTTTATACACTCTGCAGAGGTGGCACATCTTTACCCACAAGTCGTATTTCCCATGTCGCCCGGGTTAGCTAGACCCTTAAACATTGCCTTTGGTGAGTGGCTAGAGATTCACTACGAGGCCTTTACAAAGATTCCCTAGTATGGGCTGCTCGCTAGGTTACATGGTCAGTGCAACGCATAACCCTCTCTCAAACTGCGAAGCTACCACAGAGCAGATCAGGTTGAGGGCTGGGCTATACATCATCTACCGCCACCCCCTCACCCTTATCAGGTAAAGCATACCACACAATAAGGTTTCTAATTAATTATCCAAGACAGAGCCATTTGTCTTGTGGTTGCACTGTTGTCCTGGGTGGTTCTCCATGTTCCGATTAATAGGAGTAGTCTTGCTTAATGATGGTAGAACATAAAATAAATCAGGTTCACTTTGTGTTCAATAGAAACCATCCTCAACCCGTAGTTAGCAACTAAGAATGTGCTACCCAACATAAATAAAATACCCAGGTTATCAAGGACATGGTAACAACACTAGTCAATCCTTAATCACAGGGTCCCATCAAATTAATGCAAAGCAATAAAGTAAACAATGTAATTAAAGCAATAAAGGGCATGCATCAAGGACTTGCCTTCCACAAACTCGGGTGGCTGCTCAAGATCTTCAAATTCTTCAACAGCAGTGTAGTTGAAGTAACGATCGTCCTCTACGCACCACATCAATCACATACAGGCAAACAATAGAATAAAATAAGAAATAGGCATCATACAGTATTAACAGAGCAAAACAACAGCGTAAAACTATTCTGCTCTTCGATACGATCATTTGGACATAAAGAACGCTAAAAACAGAGCTAAAACGAAGAAGATATGGCTAAAACAAGGTGTAGGGGCTAAACTGCGAGAAAACTAAGATTCCAGGGGCTTATCTGCTAAAAATTGAGGGCTAAAACGTAATTAAACGTATAAACTCAGGGGCTAACATGTGAAACTATAGCTATGGACCTCGGCTACTAAAACTAAGCAACTCAGGGTCTAACCCGTAAAGATCAGGACCTATCTGTAAGGGTTCTTCAGGGGTGGAAGGACCGGCTTGCGATATTAAAAAGGCTAGGGGCTTTTCTGCAAAAACACACGCACACAGCGGGGTTGACCGGTACCTACCGGTTTGACTCGTGATGGGATCTAATCTGGGCCATTGATTCACGATCTGGTGGCTGGGGTGCTCCGCAAGCGGCCGGCGGCGGTGCTTGCGACGCCGAGCGGCGGCGGGTTTGCCGGCGCAACTCGAAATCGGGCATCCGGCCACGATTTTGCACGTGGAAAGCTCCAAAGCGAAGCGGGCGAGGCGGCGAACACATCTAGGGCACAGGGGCGACCTTTCGAGCAGCGACGGCGGCGTGGCGGAAGAACACGCCGGTGCTGCTCCGGTGAGCTCGTTCGGGCGACGAAAGACACAAGGACCCAAACAAGTGGCTCAGGCGCCTTGCTCACCTCCTTGCGGACCTCTGGAGCAGCCTCACGTCAAAGGGGAGGCAGTGGTCGAGCAGTTCAATGGTGGCGGTCGACCTAGGGTTTGTAGGTGGCGGCGTTGGTGCTTGTGGCTGCTAGGGTTAGGGTCTAGGGGAGTCAAACACGACGGCGGCGCCCTTTATAGGCTGGGGGATGCGCATCTTGGTGTGCAGGCCAAGGCCAGGGGACGACGCGGACGGAGCCTTGACTCGGACACAGCGCGGTGCGGACCTGTGTCCGACCCAGCGGCGCGAGGATGGGGATGACGACCCGCCCCACCCGTTAGCGGCCGCGGAGCGACAGGGTGAAGCTGGGCCGAGGTGGGCCGCCGGCTTCGCTGGGCTGCGCACAGAAGAGGAGAGGGGAGGGGGAAATGGTGGACCGGGCCGAGAAGCTAAGGGTGATCTGGTAGACTTAACTAAGCAGGCCGAAACAAAAACAAAAGAAAGGAAGGAGGGAGAAGAAAACATTTTGAAATTTTGAAAAGGGCAAACCAGTTTGAATTCAAATCCAGATTTGAATTCAAGCACTCAAAATCAATGCACCAGCATGTATGCAACATACATCAAGTCAAATTTATTTAATTTAAAAAACAAATACTGTTTTCTTTTCTTTTCTATGCTATATTCCCTGTAAAGAAAATAAAAGGTTGGAAAAATTTTAAAATTGAGAGAAAATCATTAATTAATTTATTTCCTATTCACATCCTGAAATTGGGAATTTCAGGGTGTGACAACACTCATGAAAGTTCATCCGACTCGGAAGAACTCTCCCAGGTAAGGAAGGTGCCCTTAAAAGAGAAGGCACCTGAAGGAGTGACGGCACATCTGGAATTTGTAGAAGCCAATGTGATGTCATTCCCTCAAAGGAACAGGAAGGCGACAGTAGATGAATAGTTCAATCGCTTCGTGGATATGATTCAGAAAGTTTATATCAATGTCCCATTACTCGAGGCAATATGCGTACCACTTACGCGCGTTATCTCAATGACATCTTAACCAAGAAGCGAGCCCTTCCTATGACGGAAGTAGTGTAGCTCACTGAGGAGTGCAGTGCCGTTATTCTCAACCACCTTCCTAAGAAGAAGAAAGATCTAGGGTGTCCCACAATTACTTGTATGATTGGGACCCAACGTTTCGACCATGCTCTCTATGACTTAGGGGCCAGCGTCAGCATCATGCCTAAGGTAGTCTTTGATCAACTCAATTACACGGATTTGTCTCCAACCACTTTGCAGCTGCAGATAGCCGATTCTTCAGTCTGATACCCAGCGGGAATAGCTGAGGATATTCCAGTGAAAGTCCGAGATTGCTTTATCCCCGTCGACTTTGTGGTACTAGACATGGAGATTGCTAAGGAAGTGTTGCTCATACTTGGGCGACCATTTCTGAGTACAGCTGATGCACAAATTGATCTGGGGGCTGGTGTGATCCGTCTCTACATCAATGGCAAGGAGGAGAAGTTCGAATTTCGTCCAAGAAAGGAGCAATGCTCAATGATCAAGGATTCACCAACTCCCAACACTCCAGCACGAGAGGTCGAAATGCCAAAGCGGCAAGTGGACAGCCTCATTGCATTCATGAAGAATTTTTGGAAGGAAGAACTTCAACACATGAGTGCGGGCCAGAAACAGTATTGGAAATCTCAGTCCCAGTCCAAGAAATCACCCCTACACACCACAACCCACATGACACTCAGAAGGTGTGGAGGAAGGTGAATAGGAAGCCAACTGCTCTTTCGAAAGAGATGGTTGCCTCACTGCCAAGGTAAGAAATTTGGGACTAGAGTCTAGCTCTAAAGACTCAAAATAGTGAGCCCTACGCCGACAGGTAAGTTCGGTAAGTTATCCTTAGTTTCCATTCCAATAAAATTCTGATCCTAGAGAAACAGACTATTTCTGCTCTATGTTTTCCGTATTCTTGCTGGGGCAAGCTCGGGGGTGATGTCCATCCGAACATTCCTTGAGTTTGAACCATGGTGCTAACCAGTCACAGCCACCACCACAACCACAGCCACAGCCTACTACACCACCGATGGCAGGAGGGGCCCCTGCGGGGTACATGTTCGGGGTTACCCCTGGATATCCACCTGTTTGGGATCAGCCCGCCTACCATCTGAGTGTGAGTGGTACGGCTTGGGCGAGTACGAGTGGTGCTCAGTGGGCAACACCCGCTAGTTCCAGCTCCGGTGGTCCACCTCCGTCTTCGTCCTTCAGGCGGCACTCCTCAGCCTCTGCACGCGATGCTCAGTTCGCGCAGCAGATGGGAGAGCTCACTGTCCAGGTCACAGGATTGGAGGAGACGCTGAACACCCACGTTGAGTCTACCTCAGCGTGGCAGCGTCAGGCTGGTGAGAGGATTGAAGCCATGCAGCAGGCATAATAGCGACACATGGAGGAGCAGAGGGCTTACTATGCGAGTCAGGGTTTCTTCTACCCTCCTCCGCAGTGAGCCTGAAGCTAGCTTGGGAGATGACCCCCATCCTGAGATAACTTGTATCTTCCTTTGTTTTCATAATATCTTATAATGAAAACCCAAAAAAATCTGCAAAAATAAAAAGACCAAAAAGATTTATTTGCTTTCATCAAGTTTTCTTAGTTTGCTTTGATATGCATAGTAAGAATGCTTTGCCACTATGGTTGAAATGATTAATAGTTACTCTGTCTATTCTTCTCGTATGTCTTGCTTACAACTTTGTATCCTACCTAAGTTTTGAGTTTGTTGGCTTGCATGTTCAAACCTTAGCTTGAAAACTGTGGGTAGCAAAAAGCATGATCCTTGCCTAAGTTGTTGTGAGACATGATATGGTATAATAGAGTGCTATGATCTTGTGCTTAGTGATGCTTGACATCCGGAGTTTTCCTTCTTAAAAAATCAAAACATGATGAGTTCCTCAATGATGAGCATTTCCTATCCAAGGCCATATGTAGATTCTAGCTCTTGTTAGCCTCCGCATATGCAGCTTGTTCTCTCATTGAGATTTGTCAAATTGTTGTGACCCTTGTTAGAACTCATACTCCCCTGATCAAGATCACGTACACGTTCATGCTAAACTTCTACACTGGAAGTTAGCATTCATCATTTGTTCCTTTAGCTTATGCATTCTTTCACAAATAAAACTCTATGTATCTTTGTATCATTCATCCCTCTCCAAATATCTCCAATAGAGACAAAGGGCTAGCTGAAAAAAAAGAAAGAAAAAGAAAAGCATGCTCAAAAGCATGGCAAAAATAAAATAAAGAGAGCTAGCCCAAGTCTCGAAAATTTCCAAAAGGAGAAAGGGATTGATATGTGCAAGAGAAAGAGTTCTACCACATAGATGGTAATAACTAGTACCCATTCCGGGGCTAGTGTCCACCTTACCATCATTCCCTCATTTCCCATATAAAGCATGGTAATATCTAGCACCCATTTTCGGGCCTAGTTTCCACCTTATCATGCTCATCACCAACACACATATGCACATCTTGATCAGGATGTATGTCTGTTTCTTCTAAGGATCCGATTTTTGACTTAGGAAAATATGAGAGACAAGTATGCCACATTTCTTCCCTACCTACAGCTCCACATAAGCCTATTAGGAGTAGGATGTGAAGAAAGGCAACATTGATGCCTTGGTGAGGAACCATACACTTTTGAGCAATCCGAGAGTATCATTTGAGGAACTCTGATTTTCTTTTGAAAAATTTGCAAAACCTCCGGATTGATAGCTGATCAAGGTATGAGTGATTATGCATTTGCTATATAACCATTATGTCTCTCAACCGCCCAAGGCAGGTGAAGCTATATGCCCCATGTCATCAAGTGAATGGTAAGAACATTGCCAACTTGTTCAACTCTTGGTAGAGTACTTTGCTGTATGTTTGCCATGAGTTAAGAATATGACATTGTAGCAACTCCTGATCAACTAACCTAAGTCCTTAATGTCTTGCTTCGAGATGAGCAAGAGGTTAGCTTGGGGGAGTTTGTTGACGGCTGTTAAGTACTACTTTCAGCCATCAATATTCTCACATAAAAGGAGGCATATGCATTATTTACTTGCGTTTTGGTTTGAATATTGTAGTTCCACATGTCCTTGGAGATCATTTGTATGTAGGTAAAATAAGCATTAAAAGAGATGGAAGCCCACCTTCTATGGAAGAACCATGCCAACTCAGCTGAGAAGGTGGCTGCCACCAAGGAAACACATGGCATTCCACGTCATTGATCCAAGGGAGGCACTCATCGACGAATTAGAGAGTGCCACATGGACTTCACATGGATCAAGGGGCCCACCTCAGATACCAAAACAAGCCATGCACCGGGGATGGATCAGAGGGTCCACAGGGCAGCCACCCAGAGGAAAACCACCCCGAGTGGGGGGCCTAGGGGGCCGGCCAATCCTAGGATCGGCCGAACCGATCTAGTGCCGCCCCATCTCATCCCTACACGTGGCAGTCGCTCATTGGTCACTTGCTTCACTCCCGGGTGTTTTGAAGCCATTTGGTGCCCGAGGCAAGCCTCCTCCTTGCCTATAAATAGAAGGGGAGGGGCTCCCATTTCACACACACCACTCTCTCATTCTCCTCTCACTTTTGGTCTTCAAGGCTAGAGGGTAGGCTAGAGTAGCTCTTATTCAGGTTCCAAGTCTACTTTGGAGTCTAGGTATGAGTTCTCTTTTATCTTTATTTCATTGTATGACTTTGATCTACTTCAGTTATTCAGCTATTTCATATAAAGTCATGGTAGATCATATGCTTGATATGTTCTTGAGTTAATCTCTTGTTCATCATTTAGAGGCTCATCTTCTTCGTGAACACTACCTTTTGATCCACTTGAAGGATGATTTACTCATTCCTTATGTGTTTGTTCATAAGTTAGAGGCTCGTGTTCTTCACGAACACGACCCTTTGATCTTGTTGACTAGACATAAGAGAGTTCGTATCCGTTCATATGTCTAGCCTTAGTTGATCTTATTAGATGGCATGATAGTGTTGCATGAGGTTTGTGTTCAAATGACAGTACTCGGTCTAAGTTGACCAATCTTCTGGTGGCTCTCACCCTGGGTCACAATAGCCCGGGCCGGGTGAAGTCTAGCAGCAACGCAGGCATGGTGCCTGGGTTGTGTGGCTACGTTAGTTATGAGCATGCCCCCCGTAACGATTGAGGTAAGCCGTAGTGGTGACAGCTGTTGGACCCTTTGGAACCCTCCGCGCTGGGGTATTGCTGTAGGAGTCTAAAGTATAGTTTCGTAGAGTGCTGGTCGTCACGGGCTATCTCCCCGTTTGTATCTGGGTGCTGAACCTTACCCTCTCATGCAATGTTTCATGCCTATCTCTTGTATCTTCTAGCTTTGTATATTTAGTACATTAGAACCTAGAGCTAACTCGTATGTTCCCCCTAAGCCTAGAGTACTAGAGTAGAGGTAGATCTGAGTGTGTGTCACACTACCCTATCATATCTTTATCTTACCCCTGCCTTTGAGTTGTTGTTTCCTATATCTATCTCTTGGTTTACATTCAATGCAAAAGCATAAGTCTATGATATCCACCATTGCCTTCCACAGATACGATACCCTTAGAATATTCTCCTTCCTTGGGGAAATGCTATAATGACTTATCTGTGCGCTAGCGGATTCGTTCATGATCGTTTAGATTTACCTTTGGCAAGTATTGATGTTCACGCTAACTCGGTGTCGTTAGTAGTGACGTTACGAAATGCCAACAAGCATTTCTGGCGTTGTCACTAAGGATGGATTCTAAATCTGTTCTAAAGTGATCGACGCTACGAAATGTCAACAGTAGGCCAGTAGAACGCTCATCTAAAAGCTTTTCCCACCAAGGTGCGGGAAGAAGCGTGGTTCCCACAGACCCCCTTGTGTATCTCTTCCCAGATTTCCTTGCCTTCTTCACGAGAAATGCACTTCATGGGTACTTTGAAGCTTGCGCCTCGCTTGTACAGTTGATCCCCGACTAGTGCATAGGCCTCGACGCGGCGAGAGATGCGCTCAGCTTCTGACTTGTCTGCAGGAATCATTCGGTTCTTAATATAGTCGATGAAGGGAGTTCTCCAGTCCACGTCAATCCTTAGCACCTCGCGATCAGGCTGGGCTGGACCAGGATCAGTTGTCGTGGGTGCCGGTGATGGCTCCGGAATTGATGGCTTGTGGAGCTCATGGATGAAGATCCCCGCTGGTACTTGAGCACGTGAAGATCCCAGCTTCGACAGGACGTCCACGGCAACGTTGTTGTCACGGATGACGTGGTGGAACTCGAAACCATAGAATTTGTTCTCAATTTTGCGTACTTCCCGGCAGTATGTGTCCATGTTGTCGGCAATGCAATCCCAGGAGTCGTTGACTTGATTGATGACCACCAAGGAGTCACCATAGACGAGTAGTCACTTGATGTAGAGAGAAACTGCAAGGCAGAGGCCGTGCAACAGAGGTTCATATTCATCTTTGTTGTTTGAAACCTTCCAAAAGATCTGCAAAACATACTTGAGTTGATCGCCCTTTTGGGAGATTAATAGTACTCCAACGTCGGCGCCTACAAGTTTGAGGGAACCATTAAAGTACATGACCCAATGCTCTGGGCGCTCAGTTGGAGTTGAGACTTGATTCTCCCGCCACTCGGCCATGAAGTCGGCCAAGGCTTGAGACTTGATAGCAGTACGAGGCTTGAACTCGAGCGATAGAGTGCCAAGCTCTACCACCCACTTGGAAATCCTCCCTGTGGAGTCCCGGTTGTGCAGTATTTCGCCAAGAGGGTAGCTGGTAACCACAGAGATCTTGTACTCGTTGAAGTAGTGGTAGAGCTTTCGTGAGGTAATTAGAACCGCGTAGAGTAGCTTTTGTACCGGAGGGTAGCGAGATTTGGACTCTGGGAGGACCTCACTGACGAAGTAGACCCACCACTAGATGGGGTAGGCGTGGCCTTCTTCCTGTCGCTCGACGACGATGGCTGTGCTGACCACATTAGTAGTCGCGGCGATGTAGAGCATTAGCTCTTCTTTTGGCAGGGGAGCTGTGAGGACTGGAGGGTTGGAGAGGAACTCCTTCAGTTGCTTGAGTGCTTGATTAGCTTCAGTGGTCCACACGAACTTCTCTTGTCACTTGAGTAGCTTGAAGAAAGGTAGACCCCGTTCTCCAAGTCGTGAGATGAAGCGATTGAGTGCCGCCATGCACCCGGTGAGCTTCTGGACATCCTTGATGGTAGTCAGAGCTTGCATGTTGGAGATGGCAGTGATCTTCTCAGGGTTTGCTTCAATGTCACGATGGCTGATGATGAACCTGAGTAGTTTCCCCGATGGTACGCTGTAAACGCACTTGTTGGGATTTAGCTTCCATTGGTACTCCCGTAGCAAGGCGAAGGTCTCCTCAAGATCTATGATGAGCATGTCTAGATCTCTAGTCTTCACAACGACGTCATCCACATACACTTCCACATTCTTGTGGAGTTGCCTCTCGAAGCTGAAGGACCAATTAGGCGACCAGAGAGGGGGGGAGTGAATGGGAGCCGAGAAAATTCTTTCTCAAAAGAACTCGGCCTATGTCCCAATCGCAACTCCGAGGGTCACACACGATCAAGCGGGAGCACTAACAAACCTCTCTCGAGACCTTAGGAACAAAGCTTGAAAGGCTAGGAAGGTTGAGTCCTACCGGGTCATCCGGCCACAAACGTCCGGGTCACCCTGAAGCATCTAGAGCCGCTCCGGATCGAAAGTTTGGGGCGATTTCGCAGACTATTTTCTGGGCTGTCTCGGGTGATCCGGACACTTGTAGCCGGGTGACCCGAAGGGGTAGGTTGATCCAGACACTTGTGGCCGGTGACCCGGAGCGGCACTGGATGCTTCAGGGTGACCCGGACGTTTGTGGCCAGATGACCCGGTAGGACTCAGCCTTCCTCTATGTTGCTCGAGCTCTTTCGTGCTTGCTTCCGCTTTGCTTCCTAGCCTTTCAAGCTTTGTTCCTAAGGTCTCGAGAGAGGTTTGTTTGTGCTCCCGCTTGATCGTGTGTGACCCTCGGAGTTGTGATTGGGACATAGGCCGAGTTCTTTTGAGAAAGAATTTTATCAGCTCCCATTCACTCCCCCCCTCTCTGGTCGCCTAATCGGTCCTTTAGAAGCACGATTGGATAGCCCTCTGGTAAGTAGTGTTGGTGTTCTTCAACCCAGACGACATGGTCATGTAACAGTAAGCGCCGAACGGGGTGATGAATGCGGTCTTGTCTTGATCTGACTCCTAGATTGCAATCAGATGATAACCCGAGTAGCAGTCGAGGAAGTAGAGTAGTGCACAGCCCGTCGTGGAGTCGATGACTTGGTCGATCCGTGGCAACCCGAAAGGATCCTTGGGGCAATGCTTATTGAGATCTGTGTAGTTGACACACATCCTCCAGTCGTTGGAGTTCTTCTTCTTGACGAGCACAGGATTGGCAAGCCATTACGGGTGAAAGACTTCCCAGATGAAGCCAGCCGCGAGTAATTTGGCAAGCTCTTTCTTGATAGCATCCCTGCGGTTGTCAGTGAAATGACGGAGGTGTTGTGTAACATCCCAGAATTTCGCTAAGTGTGAATTTGTGAAAATTTTAAAACTTTTTATTTAATGATGAGTGCTACCATTTTCAAACCCTTATTCTAGCCTCTCCCTTATATTCTATATAAATATAACCCAAATATAAAAATATAAATTCAAATTATCGTAAAAATATGTGATTTGGATTTTATGGATTTTATTTGGATTTAATTGAGTGTGATTTGAATTTGAAATAGTTCAAATTCAAATAGTAAGTTTGTATATGAATTCAAAACTAATTTCAAAACCTATAACTAACTTGGGCCTGCTAACCCGCGTAGAAGTCCATCGGTGCCCCTTCAACTCGAAGCCCGCGAATCCTCGTGCACCCTGACTTTTTTCGCGGCCCATCAAACCGGCCCAGCATCACAGCCCACACCGCGCCGCGCCTTATCCTTTCGCCGGTGTCACTGATGCACAGGCCCCACCGCTTGGTCGTCGTCTCCACCGTGCTGGTCGATGCGTTCACACCCCGCGCTCCTTTTTCCCCTTTTCGCCACCGTCCGCGCGCTAAAGTGCTCGACTGAGGGGACAGCCCACCCGGCAAGCACAGACGTCGAGCCAGGCCGTGCCGGGAGCACCTCGTGTGATCCGCCAGGCCAAATGCCCCTTTTGCACTTGCACCGTGACGCATCCGCACTCCCTCCAGCCTCTCCTGCGCAGCCACGTTGGTGCTTGACGCCGTGCCAGCCAATAGCTACAGTCGCACCCATCTTTGCCCTCGCCTCGACGTGCCCGACCTGCTAAACCCCAGAGCCGAGCCCTTTTCGCAAGCCAAACCGTTGTTGGCGTATTGCCCCCTTTCCCCTGTTCCGCTGCCGAGAGGAGAAGAGAGGGGAAGTGGAGGAGAAGGGAGGAGGAAGGAAGCGGAGGCGCGCACCATGACGCCACCGTCCCGCTGGAGCTGAAGCCGTGAAGTCGGAGCCGCCCGTGCAGTGGAGGAGGCCGTTCGCGTGAAGCCAGGACCGGAGGAGAGCAGGAGCGCCACCGCACACCACGTCGCCGAGTGCCGCCGTCTCCGTTAGGCTGGCAACGGCTGCACCGCTGCCAGCCCATCTTCTCTCTCTCCCCCTCCTTGAACTACATGTGATGCCCGGGAGCGTACCCCTGCGTTACGCTGCATCGGTCGCCGTGCCGCGCAATAACTCTAGCGTTCGCTGCCGTCTGTGTGAACCGGCTTCGTCCCGCACACGTGCTTGCAGGCACCTAAGCCTTTCATTGCCGCCATGCACCCGCACGCGTGCTGACCTGGCCTCTGGCCGTTAACTCGCGTTTAGCCGCTCGCCGTCACCGTTGTGCCGCACCGGTCACCTCTATGTCGTGCGCGCGTTCACGTGCGTGTGCCGCTCGCTTGCGAAGCATGATGCTACGCATGCTCTTCTGATCCCGTGCACCCCAGCGCAAGGCCAGGAGTGACGTGCTGAGCCGCTGCTAACCACCGCCGCACCATGTTGCCGCCGCATCGCGCCGCATCACGCCGAGAACGCTGCCGTGTCGCACCATGCGCTGGCCAAACCGCTCGACCCAAGGGCTATGGCCTCGCTGAACTAACCGCCTGTCCCTAGAGGACACTGCGCTGCGCTTGTTTGACTGCCGGAGGCGCTGGAGCCGCCAGGCGCTGCTCGCCATCACCGCCGCGCTCCGCGCGCAGGACACGCGCGTGTGCCACGGAGCACCAGCGAAGCTCTGGGAGTGCTGGCGCATCGCCCTGTTAAGTCCAAGGACCTTAAACGGACCTTGGCACTTTAACTCATGTGATGGGCCATCGCCTGGGCCTTAGCCCATTAAGGCCTGGCAGCAGCCCAACTAACCCCGCGTGTGTTAACAGAGTTCAGGGAGGTTTTTAGGACTTAGTCCACTTGGCCCTATCGGGCTAGGTCCACTGGGCCGAATTTGGGCCACTAACACTTTTGGCCCATTAACGGCCCACTAACCGCTATTGGCTGACGTCATGATGATGTCATCCACCTATTTTAATACGTCATGCTGATGTCATCCACCTAGTTTAATAAAAATCCCTTTTCTGTTTTAATAAATATTTTATAAATCCTTTAACCTTTGAAAAAACATAACTAATTATTTATAACTCTGAAAAATATGAAACTAGTTTCATTATTTTTCTAAAATCGAGCCGGTGCTGTTTGTAGATAGTTTGGATCTTTTTGGATATTTTAAAATTGGGTTTCTTCAGATTTATGCCTAGATGATTGCCAGTAATTTAGCATCTCGTATCTCATGCTAAGCAGACCCGAGCTACGAGCCGGAGGAGGAGTTCGACCCCGACTACAACTAGGACCAGGACTACGGACTCCAACCAGGTGTCATGTCACTCCCGATCATATAGATCCCATGCATGCTTTTAGATGCTAGTGCTTAATTATTATTTTGGATGATTTTTGAAATGCATAGACAATCTTTTAGCCATGCTTTGATTTATTATATCATGTACCTTAAACTTCCTACCTTTGGAACTAGCTACAGACCCCTAGCTAGTTCCCGATATTACTATCCATCTATTTTTCCCTTTGATATCGATGGATTTCTGGTTTGGACTGAGATTGGGATATCTCGGTATTCTAGCGTGTGTTTTGGGTGCGTGTGTATCCTTGACATGTTACTGCGGGAGTGAGCTGCTTTGGTTACTTGTGAACGCCTGTCTAGGGGAGATGCGACCTGGCCTCCCACCCTAGCGGCGTGTCGGACGGATGGAGTTGGTGAGTGCTCGCTCCTTGCAATTAAGGACCGATCGACTGTGTGACCTTGATCTTTGGGCTATTTTCATACAAACAGTTCGCCTTGTTATGGGCGGGGTTTGGTCTGAGAACTAGTAGGTGGATAGCATCCAGCCTGTAGGTGGATCGGTGTGATCGTGTGAGGGGGACGGGTTATACCCCCCGAGTAGACGTCGCCCCGGCTCCTCCGGGGATGGTTTCACAGCTTCGAGGCCCTACTGGCAAGTTTCGCACCCCAGTTCAGGACGAGTCAGGCTCGGAGAGGTAGGAGAGTGCTATCCACTACTAGGTCTCTGGCCGTTAGGTAGGGATGTGGAGCGGAGGCATCTGTTTCTGCCCTATCCGACGGGTCTAGTTGTACAACCTCTGCAGAGTGTTAAATCTATAGCTATAGTCTGTGTCCACTGGTATGGACAGCCCTTTCGATCTCTCACATGGCTAGTCTTTTCTATGCTGCTTCTCTCCCCTGAGTGTGTGAGCCCGACTTTATGTCGTTGAGATGTGGGGATAGGAGATGGTGACCCCACATCGCAGATGAGAGTGAGTTGCTGAGTCTTGGTTAAGATTCAGTGCTTTGGTGTACTTCCCTTGGTTGGGGTGTTGACCCCAGAGGCGTTGGCCTCGGAGGTGTGGATCTCCTCGGAGATGGTGACCTCTCCGCATTTCTGCTTACCTTGATGTTGCTACCACTGCATGCATAACCTTCCACAGCCATATATAGGCCTAACCATGCATACTATAATTATTCCTTTGCTTTTGCTCTTTGTTGGGAAGCTGACATGACCTACTCGCTTATCGAGTAGATGATGGACTTTTAGACCAGGAGCCCAACTACGACTTCGAGAATGACAGCTGGGAGGACTAAGGCTTGTTCTACACTCGAGCTGCCTATGGGAGATGGTGTCTACTTCGCTACATGAGTTCTGTTGTGTAGATGTTTACTCTGTTTGATTCAGTCCTGTTGGACTTGTACCTGGCATGTGTCGATGAGATGTACTCAAATGTTTATTTATATTAATAATATGTGGATCTTCTATATCTCCTTCTGTATTGTATGGATTTGTTACTATCTGAGATAGGGATTGCACATGATAGGCCCTTGGGACTATCACTGAGGTGCAGGGGATCGGGTTTCCATTCTCGGAAATCCAGTTCGTTTCATGTTGTCTCTTGGGTGTAGCGTTAGGATCGACGTTGAGTGAGTGCTCGATCAATCTCCTGGGCACACCTGGCATATCGGCTGGCTTCCAGGCGAAGATGTCGCGATTGGCCCGAAGGAAGTTGATGAGTGCATCTTTCTATTTGGGGTCGAGGTGTGCATTGATCATGGTCGTCTTGCTGTTGTCGGCAGTACCAAGGTCCACGGCTTTGAGCATGACGTCTCCAGTTGGTGTAGGCTTGTTGTGGATGTCGATCTTCTTAGGAACCTCCAGCTCGCTCTGGGCAAGCTTCTTGGCTGCAATGAAGACTTCCATCATGGCGTTGGGTACTTGATTTGTGGAGGCAAGTTCCACGGCTTCTATGTCGTAGTCGTAGGAATGCTTCAAGTCTTCTCGTAGCGCGAGTACTCCTTTGGGGCTTGGCATCTTGAGTACAAGGTACATGTAGTGCGGGACAACCATGGATTTCGCCAGAGCGGGTCTGCCGAGGATGGCGTGGTAGGAAGTCTCGAAGTCAGCAACCTCGAAGTTGATGTACTCGGTGCGGTAGTGAACCTTGGTCCCGAAGGTAACAGGTAGTACGACTGAGCCCAGGGGAACAACCGCATTGCCTGGGATGATGCCGTAGAACAGCGAGTTGGTCTTGGTGAGCATGTTGGTGACGTCAAGGCCCATCTTCTTCAGGGTCTTGGCGAAAAGGACATTGAGACCACTGCCGCCGTCGATGAGTACCCTGGTGAGTCTAGAGCCTGCTACCACTAGATCCAAGATGAGTGGATATCACCCTAGCTCAGAGAAACTAGTCCATTGATCCACCCTCGAGAAGCTAATGGGGGTCTCGGACCACTTCAGGAAGGTCGGGGCTGTCAGCTCAATGGACATGATCTCCCTGAGGGCTAGCTTTTGGGTGTGTTTTGTTGGTAGCCCGCCGAAGATGACATTGATAGTGTTTGATGGGTCCTAAAACCCAATGTCTTTGTCGGTGTTATCCTTCTTCCCCTTGCCTTTGTGGTACTTCAGATTTGGATGTTATGGTTCCGGTGTGTTCTTCAAGGCGCGGCGAAGTTGGTAACACTGCTCGGTAGTGTGATCGCTCTCTGGGTGCCACGACCACTTTTCTTTGGCCAATTTTACCCAGTTAGGATCGTCTTGAGGTTTACCGATGGGTTCCACGGCAGCAACAATGTTTTTAGGCTTACGCTTGCGGTTAGGATTGCTCGAGTAGTTATTGTCCGAGCGGTTGACCTGTTGTTGCTTCCACCAGTGTTGATGTTCTGATTGTTGCGATTATGCTTGTACTGGTTCCAAGCTTTGTCTTCCTTGTCTGCCCAGTGTGTAATCATCTCCTTGAGTTTGGTGATGTTGCCTGGACGGGCGCGACCGAAGTCTTGGAATAGCTTGTCATCATAGAAACCGTCCTAGAAGGTGTATATGACTTCTTTCTCAGTGACATCAACAACGGTGGCCCTTTTCTCGAAGAATCGGTGCATGTACTCGCAGAAAAACTCACCTTGTATTTGCTTGATTAGCGCAAGGTCCATACGAGTGCCATGACGGCCTAAAGAGCCAGCAAAGTTGCTGGTGAAGCATTGCTTGAGTTGTACCCAGGTGTCAATGGAGCCTCTCTTGAGAGATTCGAACCATGTGAGCGGCTCTTGCTTTAGACAGAAGGGGAAGTAGATGCACTTGGTGTCGTCATTGCCCCCAGCATTAGAGATGGACAAAGCATAGCAGCGCAACCACTACCTTGGATCTTGCTTGCCATCGTATTTGGAGATGTCGTAGGGCTTGAACTTCTCCGGAAGGAAAAGAGCTTGGAGGCGAGTGGAGAAAGTGGGGAAGGAGTCAGACTCGGTGTCCTTTTGCTTCTCACGCTCCGTGCGCTTGACGTTGATTGTCGTGCGAGCATCGTAGTGAGAGTCCCCTGACTTACTATTGATGCTTCCGTCACCGCCGTTGCCTCTGTTGCTAGCTTCCGGATGGGTGCATTTGGGAGTGTGGGTACCACGATATGCACCCCTACTACTGCCATGGTGACTGGGTGCGCCGATTCCCTAACGGAGCATAGTGTAGGCTAGTTCAGCCAGCATCGTGACTTCTGTAGTCGCCCGGTCACGAGGCATGGCACGACCAAGTAGGTTGATCGCATTGATAGCTTCTTCTGGAGTGCGGTACTGGCGAGTGGCGACCGTATCAAGAGTCTCTTATAAGTTGTGGATAGGAAGAGCTTCCGCAAGTTCTCGACAGAGGGTTGCACGATCTGCGTTCCTCTGATGATGCGCAGTCTTGGCCTCTGTGGTTTCATTGGGAGGTGCGTTGGCAGAGAGTTCGTCATTAGAGACGTCATTCGGGAAGCGGTAATTGGCGCGGTGCCCCTGCGGAATAGAAGCATCGACGACGAAGACCTCTCGGTGAGACGAGTAGTTGCCCGAGCTTTCAATGAGCTCAGTGTCGGTGTCGTAATCAACAAGCTTGGTGCCTTCTTGAAAAGGCAAGTTGTCGAGGAAGGTGACAAGGCGCTCTTGATCACCCAAGACGAGATCGGCAGGCACGTGCTCAGGCTAGCAGACGAATCTACCCTCAGGTGTCGATGTGATCACCAGTCCTTGAGCAGGACTTGACAGGTGCTTTGCTTCAGACGAGTCCGAGACATAGTCGAATTCGAACTCAGATGAATCCGAGTTGAAGTAGTCAAGATTGACTTCCGCATCCGAGGAGTACTCGAGCACAGTCTTCTTGCCGGGGCGCGTGAGGATGGTCAACGCAGCTTGGTAAGCGGTGCCGACGTGGCGGTGTCCGAAGAGGAGTTGTGGTGGGAGGCAATCCGAGCCGAGCGCGGGCTGGGTAGCCAAGGCGAGCGGCTCAGACTGTGTTGAAGGCGAGTCGTGAGGTCCAAGTAGGCAGGCCTATCTCCCGGGCATGGACCATCTGGATGGTAGGCCCAGGGATGTCCGGTCGACAAATATGCCCACTAGAGTTCGAGTCATTAACTCGGTACTGGTGCTTGCATTTTTTCATACTTATTTTAGGATTTAATTGTTGCTATTCTTTCAGTGGTAGATGACGTACGTGTCGTCGACATCGAAATGTTAGTAGTGACTTCATAAATTTGTTTAACCCTTTTTAATCTAAATTTTTAATAATAACCCATCCCAAACTAAAATTCCAAGAAATAGCCCTTTTGGTCGCGCCAGGCCGCGTGGCGCGACTCTCTACTCAGTCGCGTCACATGCTTTGGCGCGACTGGGCTGCCACGTCGGCCGGTGTGCGCGAGCGATGGCCGTGCTGGCAGCTGAGGTGGCGAGTGAGTCGCGCCACATGCTCTGGCGCGACTCAGTCACGCCAGGCGGCGTGGCGCGACTCACTTAAAACACCCCGGACCGCTGGTCCCCTTCTTTTCTTCTTCCTCCTCACTTCTACACTCCACTCTTGACCTAACCCGACCTCCTCCCCTCCCACAGTGCCGCCCCCACCCCTCCCCCTCTAGATCCACCCCATCCCTCACCCATTTTGAAGGGGGAATGGTGGGAAACTTCTCCGGGAAGGTAACTCCTCCACTCTAACCAATTAGTTTTCATGGATTTCATCATTTTCATTGGATATGAGGTGGTTAGGTTTTGTGTATGATTTGAGTTGGATAAGTTGATTGAGTACGAATCGGTATGATTAGGTGTGGTGTATCGTGTAAGTGGCCGATATTAACCCCTTCTTATCATGTAGTTTGTCTTACATGGTAGGATTTTATCATTTTCTTGATTAATGCATTGAACATATACATTTAAATTGTGGTTGTGTGTAGATGGAACATTTAGTTCGTATTTTTTCGGGTGCCATGGTTGATGACAATGGAGAGTTTGCAAGCATGAGGCAACAAGTAGCAAGATTTGATAGTGCTCCAACATTTGAAGATATTAAAATCCGAGTGAATTCTTTGTTCAAAGTTGGAAATGAGGGGGAAGAAATTAGGATTCATGGAAGGTTTGATTCCGGTGACAAAAGAAGCCACTATGTGATGATGCCTATTACATGTGGTGATGATTGGTTATTTTACAAAGAGTGTGTGAAAGAATCTCAAGTTCGTTGTGCCGAGTTAGTTGTTGATGTTTGCTCTTCGGTAATGTCACCACATAGTGAAGAGCCTATAGAACACTTAACTCAGGAAGATATGTGTGACAGAACCATCCAAATTAATTCCCATTTAACACACATAACCTATCCACTTGGTCATTATGCATTAAAGAGGAGTTAACTTGTCGATATCTGCCGGGTCAAGCCCGGTAAATCACTTATAACAAAGGATTGAAGATTGTACACTAAGACTCACACGACGGCGAGTTCAGAGATAATTAATACCACATTAATACATCATATTCATCAATTATTCATTATTACAAAACTAGTTCCATACATCAAAGTAAACAGTTCAGAGTTGAAAACACAGCGGAAATAAAATACTAAACGTCATAAGCAACATCACGGGAGGCCATCCATGATATCACTAATTACTGTCATCTTCCCACTCACTTCCCAAAGGGTGGGAGAGAACTAGTCCACGAATACCATCAACACATCAACACCTGAAAAAGATATCAACAAAGCAAGGCTGAGTATACTAATACTCAGCAAGACTTAACCGTCGGGTGATGGAAAATCACCAACTCTCTAGACATGCAAGCTTTTTGGCTAGTGGGTTTCTTTTGCTGAAAAGCAACAAAGAGTATGTCCTTACTTTCAAGTTTTAGCTCAAAATTCTAGTTGATTAACCATTACTAAGTAAGCAACTATGGCAAGCATAAGTTGTGCAAACAATTAAGCATACAACAATATTCTTCTCAATTCCATCATTAAGGGACATAGAATGTATGGATAAGCAATCTCGGATAACGGTGAGAGGCCGACGATCGATCGATTAATAACCTTGCAAGGTGGACCTAAACACACGGGAGAATGCATACCCCATCAAAATGACCACAGCCCCTACAGGGCGGGGTACGCACCAACCAGGCGGTTCCCAATCATCCTCGGTTCAGGATCAATGTCCACAGTCCCTGGTACAGTTGGTCAGGTCACGAACTTACATCTTTTGCCGCCCGGATCCACACATGCACCACTGTCATGAACCTGGGGACTACTCCCGAGATAGTGGTAGAGAGTTCCCTTACCGGATCAAAAAGGTACTAGGCTTACCGGTCCCATTCCCGGCAAATGCTTAGTACGTTCAAACGCTTAATCACAGACCTACTGGCCGGAGCCGGTCCCATGCTCTTACCACATGAGCGGGTAGGTTCAACAATCTTATGATTCCAACATAAGACACCTAAAGCTCGCGAGTGACGACCATCACTCGACTTCTACCGGGTCCTTAGAGCATGGCAACTAGCGACCTAGCATATTAGTAAATCTGAACATAGGAACCTAGGATCATGCATCTAGGGTTTCAAAACAACTCCTGAAATTTAAATGCACAATCATAACAAAGAGAGTTGCATAAGTTAAAAACATAGGTTATGCTCCGGGGCTTGCCTTTACTAGCAAAGTTAGTTGGAGATCCTCCGAACTTGGTTCGGGTCTTGTTGCAAAACCACACATTCACCTTCTCCTTCAACTAGCTCTCCTTCAGCTTCCGACACCAACTCATAGCTCTTGATCGGATGTTCTACACGACATGCATATGCATAACTTTAAGTGTTCGTTTTTAAGAAGGAAGAACTCAATTTAATTAAAGGATAAACATGAGGTGTATTGTTGGGCACATTCACCTGGATAAGAATATATCCAGCATACTCTTCCTTAATTAAGGAATTGTAAGTTTGTTATTTAGCTTTCTTATTTGATGGGGATTGTGTGCACATTTAATCTAATTAACTTATTTTACTTCACCAAAATAAAATGTGATGTTCAGAATGTACTTTGGTGAAGCTTTGTTATTTAAATTTGCTTCACATTAAAGGTGATTTTGGTTTTCTTTTTATCCCTCTTATTAAGCTTGAATTGAATTCCAAAATTAATTCTGGATGTTCCACACACAATCAATCAGAGAGAAAATTCATACAAGCACATATCATGGCAACGAAGCTACTGCCCAAAATTTACATCAAACTGAGCCATATGCTGCACATGAAAAATCTAACCTTAACTAGCTGCCATAAACATGATTTATTGATTCAGAGAGATCTATACATGATATAGCTTCAAGAAATTACACAGAGCATAAACATGGCATTTCTGAGCTTACTCACAAAAATTCAGATTAAACCAAGCTATAGATTTAGCATGAAAATTACAACACTAAAACACTACTGAAAAGATAAATAAATCACACAGCAAGATATAAGCATGCATTGAGGCTACAACTTTTACCACAGCCAAAATAAGGTAAAACAAGGCTACACAAAAATTACCATAGACAGAAACTGCTTACAACATGCTTTATTAAAAAGGATCATATTAAAGATCTAAATTAATTAGAGCTAGATAAACATGTTAAAAGCTACTGATATTTTTACCCTAGCTTCAACTAGGCATAAAGAGGCTAGTGCAAAAAGATTAACTTTATTTGCTTAACAAATTATTTAAAACTAAACAGGAACTTAAAAGCTGCTATATATCAAAATTAAATCATAACCAAAGATATATAACAGATCTATGTGCAATTTTTCTACACAAGAGCAATCATGTCAAGACTAGCAACATATTAAAATTTCACAGGCAGATCAGCTATAGATTTCAAATAACTGCAAATCTATTCAAACTGATCAATTCAAAATTATTTAAAATCTAGAGAGAAATTCACAAACTTCCTTTCTAGAAACGTTGCATCTGTTCATGTAGAGCTCAGAACATTTGGATTTGCATTTTTTTGATTTTTATTTGATTTACTATGCATTTTAGAAGATCTCAGCCAATTAAACAAAAATCTAAAGAATCTTCTTTCATCCGAGTCCCTGTACAAAAATATACTTCACAAGTATACCCTGCCTTTTACACCTAGGTCCCTACATTTATGAAATCAACCCTAGCAAGATCTGTTTCTTCACAGATGTACCCTTGGCCTTGGCCGCCGGCGGGACTGGCCGGATTCCGGCGATCGACGGTGAGGTAGGGCGGGGAAAGGGCAGAGGAGGGCACGGTGATCACCTTGGGCCTGATCCTGGGCTTGGACGGGGCGGAGAGACGACCGGCGGTGGTGTTCGGCGGTGGCGCAGATCTCCGGCCGCTGCCGGGCCGTCTCTGGCGAACTGACTATCGTTGCTCGGCAATGTGTGGCACGGACGGCTCCAGGGGGACGAGGTGGTGCCGCTGGGACACTCGGGCAGGGATAGGGCAGCATGGGTGCAGGGTTTCACCGGCGGCGCACCGGCAGAGGACTGCGGTAGCCTGGCGACGTGCACGGCAGCGCGAGGTGCACGGTGGGGCTCGTCAACATGTGGCACGGGCGGCTTCAGGAGGACGAGGTGGTGCTGCCAAGGGGCTTGAACAGGGATGAGCGGGCTCGGAAGCAAGGTCTCCACGGCGGCGCTCCGGCGATGCGCTGTGGCAGCCTGGCGGCGGGTAACGGTGGCGCGGCGAGCTCGGGGACTCCAGTCCCTTTTATAGGCGGTCACGAGGAGCTTCGGCACTACCACGGTGCTCGCTGGCCAGCTGTTCTAGGAGGCGGCGTGGCATGGCGCAGCGCTGCCCTGTTCGGCGCGTGGCGGCGAACCATGGCGGCAGCACGGCACGTGGCTAGTGCTGCAGGGGAGATCGAGTGCCTGGGCACGAGGTGATGCGGCGACAGAGGCTAGCAGCCAAGGTCTTGACGACGGGCACCTCGGCGTGCTTGCTTCGGCTGGCCGGCGTGGCTGCAGTGTCAGGACCGTAGTGGCGCGTGGCGGCTGGCACGGCGACGACGCGGCGCGTGGCAAGGACGAGCGGTCGGGCGCGCCAGCTAGACTACCACGAGTCACGGGCAACATCGTGCAACAGACTGTGGGACCCACCCCGACGATCGGCCAAGTGGCACGCAGGACGGCGCGCACGCACATGTGGCGCATGGGTGTCGGGGCGAGGCCGGGGCGCGACGTCGCGGTCGAGAGCGCGCGCTAGGGCGACGGGGGTAGTGTAACTATTCGGACTAGGCCACTTTGACCCTGAAGAAAAATTCAAAACCAAACGAAACTCAACTTTTGGCCAATATCAAACTTGTAGAGGAGACTACCCTCTACAATATTCGTAAAGGTCGACCAGTGAAAATCTTCACGGATTGAGCAGAAATTTGGTTTGAAAAACAGGATTTTCTGGGCGTAGTCAAACACAGGACTCTGGCTTTGACCAAGTTTTTGAGGTATTTCCACTCAAAATTTGAAAATCTGCCAATTAGAGAAAATGTGTCCCATGAAAATCTGCACAACTTTTGTATTGGCCGATTTTTCAGTGTTTTGAGAAAATTTTGGAGATTTGAGCGAAGTTCTAGAGATATGCACATGAACACAAGGGTTTGACCTTGATAAAGGGGTTTGACTTCAATATTTGAGGACTTTTCACTCAAGATCATTACTCCCATCCAAAAGATGAAATGTTAGGCTTGAGGAAACCATCAACTCTCATATTGGTAGTTTTCGAAGTTGTAATACAAAATCTTGAACTACAGGTCAACTCATCCAATGTACTTATAAAGCTCCTTTAGAGAAGTTGACCAAACATGATAGGGTTAAACTCCTTCTTTAATCCTTAATTTCCAAAAGTGTCAAACTTCAATGTTATGTCCCTGAATCTTGGTGAGACTTCCAGACTGGAAAAGTTTAATCTCTGAGTGAAAAATTGGAATTAAGTTTAAACCATACTTTGCTCCTATTGGTGTTCTCTCCAAACTTGCATTGATTTCTCTTTCTAACACCATGATCTTAAGTTAACTCCTTGATTAAAAAGAGATAAACACCTGGGGTGTTACAATATGGTAGCACACAATGAGGTTCAAGAGGACGATGATGATGAAGAGGGTGGTGATGATGATGAAAGTTCTCATGATTTAGATGGGGAAGATGAATTTGATAGGTGTAGGTTGAACAATAATTTTGGTGATTATGAGGATGAAGAGGAAGAGGATGAGGATGATATATCTGTGAACTCCGAAGAAGATGAACCACCTCCAGTTAGCCAAGCAACTCCAACCCTACTTAGCCAAGCAACTCCAACTCCACTTATCCAACCAACTCCTGTGACCCAACCAACACCTGTGCTTAGAGTTAATCCTATACGCCAAGCAAATCCTTTGGGTGAAGGGATTCCATTATTTGATGAGAGGGAAAATGAGGCGTCTAGAGGATCGATGTATACTCTTTCTGGATTTCAAGTGCCGGAATTTACTCGAACAGAGTTGAGGCAATTGGAAGATGTACATGTCAATGTGCCTGAAGTTTCATTTTTCCATTCGGTTCCAAAGAAGGCATATTGTGATTCTGGGTTACTCCTTTCTGAAGTTGATCCGGACAGTGGTCAGTTGTTTATAGAAAAGGGAATGCAATTCGATAGCTTGGAAGAATTAAAGTTTTTCTTAAGGGATTACTCGGTGCGACACCATAGGCCATATGATGTGATTCATTCATCAGCCAAAATAAGGTACACGGTAGCTTGCCAACAACGTTGTGAGTGGAAGGTGTGGGCGCATCCACTTCCTGATGATAGGAACAAATGGCGAATCACAAGAGTTGTCCAACCCCATACATAAGGGACGTCGGAAGTGGCACAAGAACATTCTCAATGCACGGCTCGTTACATTGCTAGACGGATTGCTGCCGTAGTTTATAAGGATGCCGATGTTTCCGTAGCTACCCTCATTGAAGCCATCAAAGGTTTCACCAACCACACGGTGAAGTATGGAAAAGCCTGGAGGGCTAAGCAGCATGCAATATCCATGTTGTGGGGTGATTGGCAGGATGCTTAGGGCAGGGTCCCAAAAATCCTACAAGCAATAACACACTTCAACCCGGGTACAAAGTGGTGTACTCATACAACGGGAAAGATAGAGCATCACAAAGATGTATTGAAACCTGTTATGAAGCGGGTGTATTGGTGCTTCCCCCAATGTGTAGAGGCATTCAAGCATTGCAGACCGGTGATAAGTGTTGATGGCACACTCCTAACTGGAAAGTATAGGGGTGTTTTGCTGATCGCCACTGGCGTTAATGGTGAGGATAGGTTGGTACCCCTTGAATTTGCCTTAGTTGAAAGTGAGAATAATGAAAGTTTGTCCTGGTTCTTGCATTTGGTCCGTCAAGACGTTGTGGGACGTCTAAGGAAGGTGTGCATAGTTTCGGACTGCCATCAAGGAATACTAAGTGCGGTTGAGGATTATATGGAAGGATATGAACCTATCGTCAGTTGGTGGTGCATGCGACACTTTGCAGCGAACGTATGACATAGGCAAGCTAACAAGAAAGTGAGAAGTCAGCTAAAATTGGTATGTGCAGCAAAAGCGGAGAGGACATTTAACATCAGACTAGAGAAACTAAAAAAATGATGAATCCGGAAGCAAAAGAGTGCTTGGATGAGAAAATGGTGAATAAGCATAAGTGGGCCAATGCATTTGATGAAGGTGGTTGGAGATATCGTGTGCAGAATACAAATCTATCAGAAGTGCTCAACAAGGTCCACAAAGGCGTCTGTGCTATGCCAGTATCGGCTATTGTGGAGTTCACATTCTACAAGATAACTTCATATTTTGTGCATAGGTGGAAAAAAGCAAGAGCCCACATAGATAGTGGATTACAGAATGTAAATAATTTTGGGAAGGCAGCAAAGAAGCACTTAGACACAGAAGGCTTGAAAGCTGCGGGCATGAGGGCTAAGTTGTTCGATCCCACGTTGTATGTGTACTCGGTGAGGACAGCATTCGCTTTGAATGTCGGAGGTGAGATGACGGGCGGACGCATTTGTAAGGTGGACCTCTTAGCAGTGACTTGCACTTGTTGTATACCTCAATTGCTATATGTTCCTTGCTCTCATATGATGGCCGCTTGCAATGTTAGAGGGGTGTCTTGGCTCTCACCTTCGTACACGACAGAATTATATTCCAATAATACAATATTAAAGACATGGGCGGCTCGTTTTGAGCCTATACTAGACGAGACACATTGGCCTGAGTACAGTGGCCCTAACTATGTTCCTGATGACAAGAAGAAAACAGGTGTTGGAAGGAGGAAGAAAAAGCGGCTCCGCAATGAGATGGACCAAACAAGTGGGTATGATGTCGATATTTATGGTGCCGGAGAGTTTGACCAAAAAGACAAAGAACCGATGTAGTGTCTATCACAAAAAGGGTCATCGGAAGGAACGTCATAAAGAATCTAGTACTAGTGGGAGCAGCCATGCGGTACCTACTTAGGATTGCTTGTTGTTATTTTTGGAGTCATCTTAGTAATATTGTTCTCCTTTTTCTTTTATGTTAAGATATGATTCATGTTACTAATCATGTTTCTTTTTTGTTTCAGGACAATGGCGCTCCAAGGCAGGCATGATGATCCCGTCCCACCTCCTCTTCCCGTTCCTATGTGTGAGTGTGGCATTCCATCTCAGGTGAAGCAATCCAGGAACGAGGCTACAGCAGGAAGAGCGTTCTACACATGTGCAACAAAGTGGTCACTTGACAAAGATGGCTTCCTTGATCAATACAACAAGCGACCTTGTTATTTACACTAGTGGATTGATGGCCCCGACAAATTTGACCCTAGGATCCGTCTATTTCAGTGGCAGCAGTCGGTGGTGCAGCCGTATCATGAGTTCAAAAGGTGGGTGCCACCACCACCAAATCCACCTCCCATGACATGGGAAGAAAAACAAGAGGCTGCATGCAAGCGTGTAGACAACCCTCTGTTGTGTCATTGTGGGGTTCGAAGCTATTTGCAAGGTCCTAACATTGAGCTTCTCGACAAGTTCACACCATTCTTTCGTTGCAAGTTAACAACACATGTAAGCATCGAACCTCTATTGTTTACCATGGTTGAGTTGGTGTCATTTGCAAATGAATTTCAATTGTTGTGCAGGATGGATGGCCGCTATGTGATTTTCAAGAGGATATGTACGGGCCAAAGGGTCAATGGCCATCAGAAGAAGAGGTGCAAGCATTCGAGAGTGGGAAACATCCATAGCCATGTGATGAGCCTTATAGGCCTTGCTGCAAGTGCGGGATACCCGCTAGGAAGGGTGTCGTTCCATCCGAGCTTGGTTATGGATGGTATTGTGGAAACTCATTTGGAGACTATTAGGTAAACTCACTTTGGCAATTCCTTGTTTCTTCAGTTATGTTGTTGTCAACATTTTGAGTGGTTTGGTTTACTAAATTTGGTCGTTACTTGTTGTAGGAGGGGGAGGACTTGTAATTGGGAGAGTTTTGCCGGTAGAGAAGCTCTCCGTATATATTTGGGCAAGTGTTCAGAACCTTTGAAAACATAGGAAACTTGCAAAAGGATAAATATATTGAGAGCCAAGTATGATGTCCCTATTCCATTGAATAGGGAGTTGTTTGGACCAATTTGCAAAGATAAGCTTGCTAAAGAGAAGGATCGTCCACTTCCTATGGTTGGAGAGGGAATTCGAGAGGGCCTCATTGACTTTTGGAGGCGGAATATGATGACCTATACACGACCACTAACTGCTGATGAGAGGAGGAGGAAGAGGTTGAGGGAAGAGGAAGAGGAGCAGGAGCAGCAGAGAAGACAAATAAGCAGATGTTTGATGATTGAAAAATTCAACCGTAATTGCTCCAATTTTGATCCAACAAGGATATTTCCTAAAAACTCTCCGGAAGAATGGTTCAAAATGGCAGAGGCAAAGAAAAGAGGGATTAATTTGAAGGAGGTTAGAATTGAGGCAAAGATTGCTCAATTGCAGGCAATGAAAGCTCTTGTTAATGATTTGCCAAAATTTGTAGGTGCCAAAGTGCCTAGGAACAATGTGGAAAAATTTGTAGGTAAGGCTACAAAGGCGCAATGGGAGGGAATAAGGTTGCTTGCAAGAATGTCACAAGAGGTGGAGCCCAAGGGCAAGAACAAGGCGCAAGAGGTCGAGGAAATGAGTAAAGGGAACGTTGTGGATGCAAAGGGCAAAGCGAAAATGATCGAGGTGGACGATGATGATGACGATTGGGGTGATGATGAACTTTTGGTCAATTTCGATTCGGGGTAGCCAATTTATGTATTGAACTTATGTTGTGGACCTTGTCGACTATTTCAATTAGCTAATGCACTTCTGTCGTGAACGATGTTGAGTATTTGAACTATGTGGTGTGGTTGATGAACTATGTAGCCAATTTATGTATTGAACATTTGATGAACTATGTGGTGTGTGTGATGAACTATGTGTTTCATGAACTATGAATTTGAACTTTGTGGTGTGTTTGAACGGACTCAAAAAATTCCTTCGAGGCTCTCAGCTGTTCCAGACTTAGCCAAACTTTCGTGGATCTGTTATCAGGAAAATGACTTAGGGCAAAACTGCATTTGACGTTGTGTTGGCGTGACTCCTTCATGAGTCGCGCCACGTATCTTGGCGCGACTAGTTATCAGAGAAATGACTTGGGGCAAAACTGCATTTGGAGTTGCGTTGGCGCGGCTCCTTCATGAGTCGTGCCAAACCACGTGGCGCGACTCGTGAAGGAGCCGCGCCAATGCAACTCCACACGCAGTATCGCTGTAGTTCATATTTCAGATAAGAGTGACTTGTAGTTTGGCACGACTCATGAAGGAGTCACGCCAACACATACCCACATGCAGTACCGCCGTAGTGCATTGTCCTGATAAGAGATCCACGAATTTTTGGCTAAGTCTGGAACAGCTGAGAGAAAAAAATTTCCTCAAAGTTGCACATGAACAATTTCACACATAATTGTACCACAATTTCACACATATTTGTACCACAATTTCACACAAAGTACATGCACAATTTCACACAGAGTACGAGCACAATTTCACATATTGGCACACATAGTTCATTACACAAATGTAGCGACAAACCCTAATCACACATAGTTCATGACATAAGTCCGAGCAATCCTAAATGGTTCAACACATAAGTCAGTGCAACCCTAAGTGATACATAGTCGTACACATGCGACAACACAAGCACAAATCTTAAGGATGCGGAGTTGGATGCGGAGTGTAGGCTTTCTTCGCCTTTCGAGTCCGGCGTGGCTCGGTGGGTACAACGTTGTGGCTGCCAACGTCCGCACGATCCCGTGACCTCGTCCGCCGCTTCGGTGCTGGTGGAGTTCCTTGTGTGCCTGAGGGAGCGTCAGGAAGTTGAGAAGGTCCAATTTCCTCTTGACCGAAGGTAGGATCTCGTTCCTCGGAATCTTTACTGCTCTCAGATGGGGTATCAGGTTGAGGCGAACGTGGAGGGGATCTAATTACAATCCCTGGTGCACGACGACGTGAACCTCCTACAACAACAAGGTAAGTATCATTGATGTCGCAAACATGAGTACAACACAAATTCAGGAGAATTATGCACGCCACACACCTGAAGTCGACGTCCTTTGGGCGGAGTGTGAAGGTCCAACACCATGTTCAGGTGCCGATGTCGGTCGTGCCATGCAATTCAGCTTGAACGCCACTTTCCTACACCCCTGTCGGATCCTCTGCACGAGCCCCCTCAACACACCCGCCTCCTCAGGCAATCCTATGGGGACCGCCAAAGCTTGCTCAGCCTCATTAGAAAATCTTCCAAGTTGTTGGCCCTATATGAGGTTACGAATAAATTTAAGTTTCATCATAATAACAAAATGCATATGAAATTAATCATAGGAGCACGATAACTTACAATGTAATCCTCGAAGGGACCACGCTCTGGCTGCGTACCACCTCTTATGATTTCATCATATCTTGGGAAAACATCTTCCGGATCTGAAGGTAGATCCTCAATGTAGGCTTAATCCATTGTAATCTTGAGCTTTAAGCACGTGTTTTGTTTGAGCCAATCCAAGTATTGGTTGAACGGGCCATCACAGTGTTGAGCCCCGCCAAACACCAAGTTGTTAGCTCTCAAATTTCATGCATTGACAGCATGGATGTGATGCTCCTCCCAATTCTTGGTACCCCTTTGCTTTCGATGATCAATTCTACATTTATATATCAAATCAACAAGTTCAAAACATAAATGGTTAGCAAATCAACAACATGAAGGGTACCAAAGGGCCAAAATACGTACTCGTGGAGGTTGTGGCTGGTGTTGATGTACTCTGGAGGGCAAGTTTGGAGATGACCAAATTGTCGTATAACCCTATTTGGAAGATGGTACTCCACAATGTAGAAGCAGATAAGGGGGCAAACATTGCGCCAAAAATCCTCATCACGTGTGCACATTAGGCTAAGATCCATATCAAGAACTTCTTGCCTTATATACAGTCACCAAGTAACCTAGATATGCAAATTGATTTGTCTAAGCAAATGTTGTAGGCTATAAACAATCCTTAGCATAGAAGGGAGTAGTGGTAAAGTATATCACTTACATGGCTTGGTCTAACACAGTCCAAGGTGTTGATGTAGTCTATGTAGCATCGTCCAGGATTCCCGTGCACCGTTGTAATATTGGTCCAAAGATACCCAACTGTAGCCAAGGGTACGGCACCGTCAGATGGCAAATCCTGCAACATAATAACAAATACAAATGAAAAATTTCTCATAAAACAAACACTTGATTGTGAACAAGAGAGATCACGTACACCATATGTGAAGCGTTCTGGCCAACCTACTGGAAGCCGCTCCCACGTCCACAACTGCAGAAGGTAAACACACCCACCAAGATTTGTTGTGAGACCACTTCTCCTGCATGCATCACACATCTGCCGATACAACCATGCAAGAGTTGCACTCCCCCAGCTATAAGTTGCAATAGCCTCCCATTCTTGTCTGATGATTGCTAACCACATCCAAGAAATGGTATTCCCACTAGAATCAGGAAATAGAAATCTACCCACCATATGCCACAACCATGCACGAGCATGCATTTCAACTTGAAGGTTGTTTGCATGTGATGGTGGGCGATGACCAAAGTGCTAGGCCAGCCAAGACGAATTCACTCTGGTGGTTTTCCTATCCTTCACACCTTGTTGGGGTTCATCAGGCCGTATTCCAAGCAAACCCTCAACAATGTCCCTCCATCCTTGTGGGTTTATGTGACCCGTCACTGCTCGCCCATCAACACGAAGACCAAAGAGCATGGCTACATCCTCAAGTGTGATGGTCATCTCACCACAGGGAAGGTGGAAGCTATGTGTCTCGGGCCTCCATCGGTCCACTAGCGCTGTGAGAGCAGCATTATCCATCTTCAGCAGCCCCGTCTTGATCAATGCGGCAAGCAGGAGAAAACCCGCTCGTCGAAGGAATGGAGTGTATCTGTCATCCCATTATAGAGGAGTGTGAGTGCGGGGTCGTAAAGGCTTAAGAACCTACAAACAAATAACTGCTGACAACACATGATTAGTATATGACAATCCAATATCATTCCATCAATCACAAATTTAACCACAATGACAAGTGATTCTCATCCTACCTCCAAGCGCTCTTGATGCTTCCTCCCACGGTGATTGTCATCATAGTAGGTCTCAAGGAGTGGGTACCGTGGATGGTGCTCCGGTGGTTGGGCCATGGTCCTAAATAAAGAGAACAAAATTTAGAAAAAAAATTAAAACTAATAATTAGCAAAGCTAGTGAATCATGACATATGAACTAACTAAATGGTTGGTAATCATGACAACACTAGTGAATGAGCAAATGAGCAAAGCTAGTAAATCATTTAGTAGTAGCAAATGAGCAAAGGAATTTATATAGTCAAAAATAAACTACTAATTCTAATGTCATGTGACAAGCTAGTGTGACAAAAAATAAACTAGCTAGTGAATTAGCAAATGAGGAAAGCTAGTAAAAATAAACTACCACCTCCATAAATTTGCTAATTGCAAATGGCTACTATTACCACCTATATATCAATTCCCAATATTAAAACAACATTGCAACCTAATGAAAAATACAATCTTCCATTACTAACTTCTAAATAAATTACCATAACATCAAAGTCCATCTAAACATGCTAAGCTACATTTCATTTGTTCATGGTCAACAATATTATATCAACATCTACTAAAAAATATTATGCCAACAATATTATATCAACATCTACTAACAATATTATATCATACTACTACTAGTGAAAAAAGCTAATGCAAAAATACTAGTGAAAAAATACTAGTAGTGAGAAAAGCTAGTGAAATAAAACTAGTTGTTAATACAAGATAATGGAAGAATACTACTCAAAGGTACTCCTACTCAACATCTACAACCTCCAAAAAAGCATAAACCGACATGGCATTTGTTCATAATCACTTCAACATCTACACCCTCCAAATCCATCCAAACTGAAACATGCATTGCAAACTACACGATAGATCGGTATTACAATCAACCAATGCATCGATACAAGCCACCTAACGGTGCCCGATTCGTACTCATTCCACCATTCAACCCACGAAATCAACAAACCCTAGCTATGGCTAAACCCTAGGTTACCAACCAAATTAACAAAAACTACTTGGTTAAAGTAGAGGAGTTACCTTCAAGGAGCAATTTCCACCCGTGAAGTAGTTGAATCCCCTAAGGGATGGGCCGGATCTAGAGGGGGAGGAGGGGGGTGACGCCATGGGGAGAGGGAGGGAGCTCAGGTTGGGAGAGGAGGAAGAAAGGAGGAAGAAAGAAGGGGCCCGGCGGCCCGGGGTATATTAACTGAGTCGTGCCAGAGCATGTGGCGCGACTCACTCGCCACCTCAGCTGCCTGCACGGCCAGCTCTCGCGCGCACTGGCCGACGTGGCAGCCCAGTCGCGCCAGAGCATGTGGCGCGACTCAGTAGAGAGTCGTGTCACGCGACCTGGCGCGACCAAAAGGGCTACTTCTTAGAATTTTAGTTTGAGATGGGTTATTATTAAAAATTTAGATTAAAAAGGGTTAAAAAAATTCTGACTTCATCAATCTCAAAGATTTACCGGCTCAATTTTTCGAAGATCCTCGTGAGGGTAGGTCGTTGTGTTGCGTGAGTGTTCCTAAGGACTAGTGTGTGCGTGTACATGAGGGTCTCCTTATGTACCGTGGGATTGGAGAAAAAGAAATACTATAAACGGTGATCGAATCCTCTTAATGAGGCTTTTTGCACGGGAATTGCCTTTTTAGTAACCGATAAAATCCCGACGTGCTCATTACCAGCTGGCGCGGTAATTTTCACGCGTCTCTGAAATCTGAACAGAGCTAGCTAGCCGTTGGTGCTATGCTCATGCTGGAGCGGCGCGGGCTGGAAATGTTTCATCATTAAATACTTCTCCCTCCGGAATCCCTTTCGCACAGCCGCCAAGCAGCAAGCAATTCACGCACGGCGGCGCGCAAGGCACACGGCGAACGAGCGATCGATCTCCGGCCGTCGTCTCCGGCAGGTACCATCCCTCGTGTCCGCTGCTGCATTTCCTAGACGGCTTTCGTTCTCCATACTCTGCTCATCTCTCCTGGATCCCCGCTTCCTCCTTCCATTCTCCCAGAGAGCAGCAGGCATGGAGGACCGCCGATTCGTCCCCAACGACGACGCCGACGGCGCGCCCGTGGAAGTCCACGCCAACAACAAGCTCCTCTGCCTCAGCACTAACTTCGCCGTCTCCACAGCCCAGCGCGAGATCCGCGGCGACCCGCTCCACCTCACGGAGCTGCCCCCGAGCCTAATGGGCTTCTTCTTCTGGGCCGGTGTCGGCGGCGGCGACGACGATGATACAGTGAACGATGAGCCGCTGCCGCCCGGTTACCCGCTGCTGCCTCCTAAAAACTACGGGAAGTACGCCAACCTGTTGCCGAAGCCCGCCGCCGCCTTCGTCGACGTCGACCCGTCCTTCTCCTTCATCACAAGGGCGCTGCCGGCGACCGACTTCATCTACCTCCTCGACTCCCGCAACGGGCTGCTCCTATTCGGCCACCTCCGCGACGCCCTCAACACGCTGGAGACCTGCTTCGTCGTCTGCAACCCAGCGACGGAGCAGTGGGTGGCGGTGCCGAGCTGCGGCCGGACCGACAATCGCCGCCGGCGCGGGCCTTACATGATGCAGTCCTACCTCATGTTCGACCCGGCGGTCTCCTCCCACTTCCACATAGTGCTCTTCTGGCAGGATCCTGTCTACCACGACGGCCTGGAGACGACGACGGCGCAGGCCTACTCGTCGGAAGCCGGGGCGTGGAGCAGCGAGCGTGATTGGAGCGAGGAAGAGAGGCTATCGCCATTGGAAGCATGGCGCTCGCGCCATATCCATGACTACTTCACATACCACATCCACCGTGAGGCTCCCGGCGCCATGGTGAACGGCATGCTCTACTTGATCTACGCGAGGAAGTGGATACTCGAGGTGGATGCGCAGGGGAAGACGAGAGCCACCATCCCGGCGCCGGGGGTTGAGCAACAGCAGCAGGTGCTCGCTTTCTTCAGCAACAGCGTGCTCTTCATCGGCGAGTCCCAAGGGCGCCTGCATTGTATCGTGCAGGAAGGCCGTGAGGAGCCTGTCCACCTATTCCCACGGAAGAAGTTGATGCAGACGAGTGATCCTGCTGATGAACTCCTGGATCCTGCGGATGCCGATGCCGTGCAAAGGACGAACCATGGGCTGTCGATCTGGGTTCTTCAGGACCGTGAGACGCAGGAATGGGTCGTCAAAGGCAGGGTGAACTTCCTGCAACTGTTTGGGAGGAGTAGCTCGGATGAAGATTTTGGATACCGTGTGGCTGCCATCCATCCAGATCGCAATCTGGTCTTCTTCTTCCAGTGCTGGGATATTAAAATGATATCATATGATATTGATCGCCAGGAGGTTCGTGCTCTCGACACCGACTTTCGACACGGCTTTGCGATTACTCCTTATGTTCCGTACTTGTCGGAGCTATTCCTTGGAGTCATTGGCGCTCACAAGTGATCATCGAGCACACTAGAAGTGCTGAGGAGTACTTATCTTTATCTTGATTATATAAGAATCTTCTTATCTTCCAAGCATGGAGCAATTTAACATGGGCATCTAGTAAGACTTAGTTTTGCTTGACGCAAAGCCTATGTTTAGGCACAGGCCCGGCCCTGTAGTTGTAGCAGGCAGGGCAGCCGCCCCGGGCCCCCAAATCGCAGGGGCCCCAATCAAGTATAAACGTTGTATACATCCTAAGGTCCAGAACTAGGAATTGCTATTTGCTGTTAAAAAAACATCAGTCAGCCCATAAACCATTGAGGCCCATCCATCTTGCTAGTACTAAGCGTACCCTCGAAGCTTCTTCGGCACCTGCGGAGTGGCCACCTGCGCCGCTGTGTGCGCTGCAGGCCTGCAGCCTGCCGTTCGCCTCCTCCCCAATCTCCGGCTCCCAACAGTCCGCAAGATCGTAGTCGTAGATCGCCTCGCGTCCTCGCCAGCTCGCCCCTCGGCCGATTGCAGTCTGATCGAGGCCCCGACGCCGACCCCAAGATGAAGAAGACTTGAAGCTTTGAAGGTAGCAGGTAGGAAGGATCGATATCCCAATTCCCAATTCCTTTTTCTTTTTTTTCTGTAGTACAATCTCAATCTAGTTCTGAGCCACATGTGTTTTCTTCCTAATTTTTAGGATTGTTCTTGTCCAGAAGTGCTGTTTGCATGTTCGTGTCCAAAATGATCTCAATACCATCATCGACGATTTCGTGTCCAGAAGTGTTAGAAGGAATTGTTCAAAATGATCGATTACTATCCAGCTGTTTGCATGTTTCCAATTGCAAGTTAGGCTTTTGATGTACTGATATACTACTGTTTTCACTATATGGTATTCTTAGAATGCATCAAAATTAACTTTGCAATGGATCGAATTGTTATATATGTTTACTAGGGGCCTCCATTTTTTTGTTTCGCCCCGGGCCCCCAAAAACACAGGGCCGGCCCTGTTTAGGCATTCATGTAATAATGTAGCTTTATATGTGCAAGTAGTCTCAATGAGTGTAATTCCCCATGTTGCTCTCTGTTTTGATTTGCTGTCAAATATATGTTCCGGATGGATGTTTTTATTTCCCAGTCAAATATATGGACAATGATGTGCGCGCGCTTCCAGAATTACAATCTGTATATATTGTAATGTTTTTTCTTAGCCTCAATCGTTTCTATTGGCAGCATATATGACTACTGAAAGTTCTGTAGCGTCCCAAACTAAAAACCTGCCTGCTAGCTCCTTGATCACATTATAGTGTCTAGTGTACTCGATCCAGTTCGGAGACGAGTTTTGAGAATTGAGAATAAAGTTTTTGAAATACATGCAACACTTAAATTAGATCACGAGATTGTTACCTAAGCTACTTCTTGGTTCTTAGCAGCTTTAATATGTCCAATAAAACTTGACCCTGTGTAGGAGAAGCGTCAACCACGTATACAGCCGAGAAAATCCCGAAATCCTATATCTTCATTCTATAGGATCGCACTGTAACTTAATCTGTTGACCAGCCCAGGGCGGACCCACGTTCAAGCCATCAGTGAGGGCATGGGGTAAGGTCGTCCACCCCCTGCTTCTATCCAACTGGTAGGAGAGGCTAAGGGTGTGTTTGGCACAGCTGTGGCTGTGGCAGCTCCGGCTGCGGAGCTGCGGCTGTGGTAGTGGAGCGGAATCTCTAATGAATTTGAAATCGGTTTAAAAAAACATTTGGCAAAACAGCTTCTTCTGGCTGTGTCACATAGATAGGTGAATGAAATACCCATACTACCCTTTCCTTTTCTTTTTTCTTTTTCTTTTTTTTCCCCTTTTCTTTTTATTATTTTTTCTTTCCTTTACCCATTCTTTATCTCTTTCTTTTTTTTTCCACCTCTCCTTTTCCCTTCTCTTTCTTCTTACTTATCCGGTTCCTTCTTATCCGCTTCTCCCTCACGGAAGCCGCGTGTAGTCCGCTCGATCCCGCCGCAATCGCTCCCCGCGGTCAGCCCCGTCCAGCTCTCCTCCTCGGATCCTGCCCGCGCGCCACCATCTATCTCTCCCTCGCCGTTGAGCTTGGCCCGTCCCCTACACACACGCTGTCATCCCGCGCCCGCAGCTCGTCCACGCCGCCGTCGAGCCTCCCGGTGCCCGCGCCGCTGTTGAGCCCCGCGACCGTCACTTGTCCGCGCGGCCGTCGAGCTTCCCCGGTCGTGACGCACCTGCACCGCCGCCGCCCGCCGAGCTCTGCACCAGCCCCAGTTGCTCCTCCACGACCCGCCACAGAGGGGCAAATCGGAGACGACAATACCACAGGGGTCCGTTTGGCACGGCTCCGCCAGCGGCTCCCGGAGCTGTTTTGCGCGGAGCCGTGCCAAAGGGGTCTAAAAAATGGATTCGGAAGAGAAGCCGCTGGGTTTCCCCGTGACTGGAGCCATTCCGCTGGGAGGGAGCTGAAAATCGTAGCTCCCCCCGCTCCGCGTGCGGCTCCGCCTCCCTTTTTCCATCGTTTGCCCTCGAGGGCCCACGCGGAGGAGCTGCTGCGCGCCTCTATGGCCGACGGGCGGAGCACGGCCGAAGGAGGCCGGCGGGCGCGGTGGAGAGGAAGCGGCGGCGGGGATCTGCGAAGGAGGAGCACGGGCGGTGTGGTGGTAGCAGGCGGCGGCGCCCCTCTCCTGGATCTCCCGCCGGTGGCAGCTGGAGCGGAGGTCGACGGAGGGGCCCGGTGAGCTCCGCCCTGGCCGGCGGTGTGGACTTCACCCGGGCCGGCGAGCTCTGCCCCTCCGCGCAGATCCGCCCGACCTCGTCCATGTCTTCGTCGGCGCGGAGTTCACGGGAGCAGGAGCTGCGGAGGAGAGCACGGGGGCGGGGCCTCGGTGCTCGAGCACGGCGTGGAGGGCGGGGCCTCGTGGCGAGTGGTGGACGGCGGGGAGCTCGGTGCTCGAGCTCGGCGTGGAGCCACGACAGGATTCGGGAAGCTCGGCGTGGAACCTGGTGGACGACGGGTCGAGTGGACCAACGACGCGAAGTCTCCAGAAGAGAAGATAACGCCAGGCCGCTGGAGTGAAAAGATAAGGCAAAAAAAAAGAGAAAAGCTAAAGAAAAGAATTAAAAAAAAGAAAAAAAGAAAAAATAAAGAAAAGAATTAAAAAAAGAAAAAGAAAAAAGAAGGGCATTGTGGACATTTCACACTTTACACAGCTAGGAGAAGTTGTTTTGCCAAACGTTTTTCTAAAACGGATCCAGCTCCACCGAAGAATCCGCTCCACCAGCACAGCCACAGCCGGAGCCGGAGCTGTGCCAAACGCACCCCAGGTCAGACGGAGCGGGCAGAAGCGAGTTTTTTCAGCTTCGTCTCCTCCAAATCGCTCTAGAGAGCGGATTTTGCGGCGACTCCTCCGACGAAGTTGTTTTGCGTGACCGTTTGGCACAGCTCCGCCCAAAACCGCTCGTGGAGCTGTCGGAGGAGCTGTGCCAAACGCACCCTAAATCCACCGCGGGCACTACAGGGGTGGCACCCTACCACTATTTTATGGGTTGCCATTAATGGGATTTTTCTTGTGCCATCACAAGTTGAACCTTGGCCGGTATGGTGTCTCTCCAAACAAGAGAGCTTATAGCTATTACTACACGCTTTGTCAAATGCAATCGCATTATATTTAGCTTTTTCTGATTGTAGTACTTTATCATGGCAATCATTGCTTGAGTTATATAGTACTATGCAACTTCTTATATATTTTTGTTTGTGTACAATTGTACACATCAGCTAATTAAGTATGTATGTTGTAATTTGATATCAATCTATATGTGAACATCATCAATGAAAAACTGGAGAAAGAAATAAATCTCCTCTAGGTAAAGTCAGCGTTTTCTTAATGTAATACTCATCCATGTCAATAATAATATTGTTTTTGTTTTGTAATCTGCAAGCGAGATGGTGATGTTCCCATATCTCTCTATTGATCTTTTGGGCATCCTATGAATTGCTATTTCGATTGGCATTTCATCTATTTTGTCTAACAGCGTATTTATGGGGACCGGGGTAACCTAGATCTGGGGTGTGCTATAGATTTGAAAGTGTCATGATTCTACACCTAGCTACACATGATGCATGGATCTTAAGGAAGTAAGAGTTATTATTGGTCTTCCTTGTGTACCTCTGTCCTTTCTGGTGGTATCATTTAGTGAGTATTACAACTGTTAATTTATTTTTCTCAGTCATGTATATTTATGTTGAATGAACAATTGTATCTTTTATATGTTGTAAACAATGTATGTGATGACAACATTAAAGTGGAGGCTCACATTAACATCACAAGCTGATGATTACATGAAAAGTCAAGTTTCTGAAAAAAAAAATCTTTTCATGTATGCTTCTGAACAATGACCGAAACCTTGTATTACAGGGGAGACTTGAGCCAGAGCTGAGCTTCATTAATATATTGGTTGCTTGGGCCCAACTTGCATCCGCTTCAGATGTTCTAATTTTTCATGGTACCTATCTACGCTAACAATTATTTATCTCATCCTTATTTTTCGATCACCTTATCCAGAAAATAATTCTTGGTTGCTCAAATTGATGGATTGACCTCCTCGCCCTCTTTGCGTCCCATTTTCTCCAAGATTTTAGTGCCAATCCATCAATTCTTGGTTGCTTCAAACATAGGATGCAAACATCAATTCTTGGTCATCTCACCCTCTTTGCAACCAATAATTGACGGATTGGCACTAAAATTCTATGGGGTTATTGGTGAATTGTTTTGTGGATGTACCATGTCCTATAATCCATGGTTATGTGACGGAAACTGGGATCCCATGTGTGGTGCAGGCACATGGTCCTGCCGTTGGGCATGCGCTGGTGCACGGGTATATGGTTGTGGCCCTCAGCAAGACACTATCTATGCTCTACTTCGACCTTGAGCCACCTTTTCCACCCCTTACTGCTGAAACTCTCATAATGTTAATTCACCATCAATCCACTATCTATACCTTTTTTCAAAAATACATGCTCATGAAGTGTTCTTTTGATCTTTATCTTGATAGTTGTCTATGAGAAACTTTGAAATCCAATATTCTATTATCATGGTTCCTCTTTGAGTTTTTTTTTCTTTGAGTACCTCTCAATGAGTCCATAGGGATCAACCTCCTCATAAAAAAATGTTTTCTAATTTCACCTAGTTGTTCCCTTAATGGCATGAAGCAGTTTCTCTACAGTTCTGTAGGGACTTGGTCACAGCTGCATGGGCCCAATCACGTTGTAGCCCGCATGTCAATGGGACAATTTTCACTTAGGTAACTGCAAGCGATTGGGCTTGTAGTCCAATGGTAGGACGGTCCAGTGGGACGCTACCCACCAGGGTTCAAATCCTGGTGCTCGTACCTTTTCCTGAATTTTCCAGGATTTACCGGCGTTATGCGTTAAGTGGTAAGCGACGTTCCCGTCGACGACGAGGCGCCATTGGTGACTTCGAGAATCTCCAGATCTGCCGGTGCTCAGTCCTTCGGAGGTGCTCATAGGGGTAGGGTTTGCGTACGTGTATTCATAGGGGTGAGTGTGCGTGCGTGTTGTGAGCGTCTGCGTTGTACTGTGTAATTCTCAAAAAAAAAACTTAGGTAACTGCAAAGGATCTCTTTCCGGCATGGATTTATTGATTTTTTTATTTTAACCCTTTTAAATCTAAAATTTTTAAAATAGCACCTTCCGAACTAAAATTTTAAAAAGTAACCCTTTTGGTCGCGTCAAGCTCCGTGGCGCGACTAATGTACACGGTGGCATTGGAAAAAGTCACAGCTGACATGGCGGATGGAGTCACGCCAAACTGTCTGGCGCAACTCAGTCACGAGTCACGCTAGAGTGCGTGACGTGACTCCAGTCACGTACCTAGCTAGGTTGGGCCTCCAGCTCTCATTTAGCTGTGTTTCGTTCTTCATTTTAGTTAGCGAATGAGCTCCTAAATTTTTCAAACTCGAGATGTCTGATCTATAGAGTCATGTGTTCCATTTAACTATTTTGACTCCAAATCATGGTGTATAAAATGAGAAATCTAATTTCGAAATAGCCTAAGTATTATTGGATCAACACATCAAATTTGTTATCTGAAAACAGAGCCAACTAATCAACTTTGGACCTACTTTTTGAGAAATTTTACATTGAGACCTTATACATTTTTTAACTACAATTAAATTTGGATGTTCATAAAGAATTTTGGATAAGTTGTTGGTCAAAAAAGCAAAGAATTAACACTTTAAGGGAGGTTTAAAGTTGGAAGGTTGTGCAGTTTTCTACTTAGCTGACAGACTTAGAAAACAGCAAAAATATCTTATCTCTACCTTGATATGAATATATATTTTGATGAAGCAAAAATTCATGACATCTATCCCAAATATCTTCATTTCTCTAGTGTGATCATACTACTCTATATATGTACGCAATCACCATCTGTTCAAACAAAGGGTTTTTCATCCTACATGTTTCAAATATCTTATTCATACTTAACCCTTGTTTGATGGGCGTCTCTTGGCGAAAGCATGTTAATCCTATCAAACTCAATCCATATGGATTGACCAAGGAACTCATCTTATTTCCTTCCTTCAGTTTTTTCTCCTATGACTCAGGGAATCGCCGATGATGAGTCTTCCATTTGTAAACTTTCTGATCAATTTGTTGTTCCCTTACATTTCTTCTTTCGAGGAAAGGCCTATATAAACCCATAGAAATAAATTTCTTCTTGTATAGACGAGATGAAGGACCGTACGCACCGGCAAATTTTTGGCAGGATGACGAGCGTAGGCGTGTAACATCAGGGCGACACTAGTCACCAAATTTGAGTAAATAAATAGATGTCGATGTGCATTACAAGCAACTTGATGCAGAGGGCAGAAGGTGTTCTTCCGTCTAATACCTAGCTAGTAAAGTACAGAGACGAGGTAGTGAACCAGTTGTGTTGTTGGGGATAATTTGGTGATACAAGATGAAAATAAATTATGCCCTCGCAATGCCACTTTGCCATCATATTTTCAGGGGAGCTTGAGGTAGGGATACTTTACACAATTAGTTTGCTTAGTGCTTCAACAATTATGTTCTGCAAATATCTGAGTGGCATAGTCATCTTTTGATGATGGTGCATGGTACCAGGGGGCACCAAAGGAGACGCATTTTCTCCTACGCCAGGCTAATATGATATGGGACAATATTGGATTTTGTTCAGCCAAACTATAGTGACTGTTGGTAAATTTAAAATATGAAGGGTCATCTTATTGGACACGCATGCACATGAAAAGGGATATTTTTTTCGTGGTAAATGTATCTAGAAAAGCCACAACGACAAGTAATTTGGGATGGAGAGAGTTAGAGCATCTCCAAGAGTCTTTCTAAAATTTACTCTCTAAATCATCATTTAAAGAGCCCATTTGCATGAAAATAGTTTTCTATATCTTTTCACTTTCCAACAGTTTTTCTATTTTTTATGCACACTCTAGAGAGTCATTCTCGTCTTCTATATTTGACTAGTGAAAAATCCGGAATAGAAGATGGTTATATTTGGATGACCATTTAGATAAGTTGTTGGAGGCATTTTTTCACCAAAATCTCTATTTTTACCATTTAGAAAGAATATAGAGAGTCTCTTGGAGATGCTACTACTCCCTCTATTTCAAATTACTTATTGTTTTAGCTTTTCTAGATACATTCTTTTTCTTATGTATCTAAACATAAATATATATTTAGGTGCACAACAAAATGAATGTATCTACAAAAGTCAAAACAATAAGTAATTTGAAACGGATGGAGTACTATATACCTATTGTGCCATTTTGTTCGAGCACAGTTTCATATTATGAGGGGTAAAGCAAGACGCACCACGATACTTTTCCGTTGTGAGGGAAAAGTATACTTATTTAGTTTGTTTAAGAAGGTGTTTCTAGACTTAGCGATGCCCACAAGAAGATGAGTTGTGAATGGCATATGGTGATAGTGGGAAGGGAAAGAAAAAGGCACTGGTGGAGACGAGGTCTTTCGTCCCGGTTGGGAAGGACGCAATATCCCTAAGGCCCAACTGGGACGAAAGCTGAGAGACAAAAGGCCTCTTTCTTTTGTCCCGGGTGCGCAACCGAGAATAAAGGAGGGCTTTTATTCCCGGTTGGTAGTCTCGCCCGGGACAAAAGGGGGGCAGGTCAGCGCCTGTGCGCCCACCCTTTAGTCTCGGGTGGTAGCCCCGCCCGGGACAAAAGGGGGGCAGACCAACGCCTGTGCGCCCACCCTTTAGTCTCAGGTGGTAACACCACCCGGGACTAAAGGCTTCGCCGTCATTTTTTTGTTTTTCAATTCCAGTTGTTTTAATAATGTTATACGCGTATATTCTCACGTATATGGGTGTATTTTATGTGTATGTATAAATGTTTGCACTAATTATACATGTCTACTATATATACGTACTATATCAAGAGAATAAATTTATAAATAAATAAATATATACACACTATATATATATATATATTACATCGAAAGCAGATATTGTATTTTCTGAAACTAGTATATATACATCAAAATATCGTTTCATTCTAATTCTAGTCTCAAGTTCCACCGGAGGTGCTAATTAACATTGCTGAATTGGATGACCGTCATAAAAATGTCTTCCCTTTGAGCTAATCACCTCGTCCATCATGAATCCCACGAGACTTTCTTGAATCGCCAAGAGACGATCCTTCTCAATGATTGCGTCCCTAATCATGCAGGTTTGTAATGTGCAAATATGTTAATATATAACACCCTAGAATTAAATATATACGCGGTTAGAAAATGATGTCTTATTAATAGGTTTACCATAATACTTACAGTATAATCTCCCAGGTTCGCAGTGCAAAAATTGTGGATGAACTCACACACATAGTATGCACATAAATTGGTCCCTTGTTCCTGTCTCATACACTAAATTGGAGAAAACAATTATGAAATATTAGTGTTATTCCTTTTATAATTTGCTCAAGCTGAAGTTGTTTTTTGTTTTACATACCGGAAAATCGGTATAGAATCTAAGTTTAGGTTTCCATTGTCCAGCGTTCATAGCAGTGAATTTTTCCCAAGCTCTGGCGGACAATAATGAAAGTTAGAGCTAGTGTTAGTATATAAACACACTGTTGCATAAAAGTAAACGTATTTGATAGAATTATTACTCTTGAAACATATCTTGAAGGTCTTGGTATTTGTCAGGGGGTCTTTTCAACGAATCAAAGACCATGACGTTGCTCTTGTCGACTTGAATTACTAGAAGAATCCAGTGGAAGCTGTATATACATGCATGGTGATAAGATGAGAAGTAAATAATAATAACTAGGATAATTAGAAAAGCAAACCCTTAATAAGATGGTAATCGCACATACTCGAAGTTGTAAGGTAGTAGTATCACTTCCTTGAAATGCAGCCGATTCAAGGTCATAAGGATTGTTGCGAATGCTGTTTTTGGTTAGAGCCTTACTTGGTTTTGACAAACTAATGATGGGTCCATGAAACCTATTCGGTGATAACCTTGCTTTCTCATCGTAGTAAGTTCCAGACTACAGAAAATGAGAGACAAAGTTAATTAGCAGATGCATTAATTTATTATTTAGCACATGAATTGCACCGTCACTTACCAACACCAGGCCATGATAAGATCGGTATTCAGGGAGTCAAGATGGTAAATTTCATAAATATCCTTGAATCGCAGCCAGGCCAACTTCTCGCCTTCACCAGCAAAATCATCCGGTCTAACAAGCATGCCAATCATCTCCAGGCCCTCTTTAGATGTCTTCATGTAAAAGTCATGAAATCTGCGCATCTGAGTAGGCAGTTTCTTCACCAACTCTGGCCTGACAAGAGATTACCCATGCTCGTAGTGTCATCTAGGTACGAAGTTTTTGTCCTGAGGAGGTTATTCGTGGCTGAGAACAAATTCTAGTGGGAGCCTTGTTGTTTCTTGCATTTGAATGACATGCGCTACTTGTTCTGCGTCCATAAGTGCAAGAGCTCGTTCAGGTGCAGTGAGGCCGGAGGTGACGTAAGTCTGTACTCCCGACGTCGACGCTTGTGTTGCCTTCTTCGTTGAAGGCTCTTTCGCCGACGTCGACGCTTGTGTTGCCATCTTTGTTGAAGGCTCTTTCGCCGACGTCGACGCTTGTGTTGGCTTCTTCTTCTTCCTATAATCCTGTGGCATCGTCGACCCCGGTACTCGGTCGATATAACTATTTGGTGACCCTCCCCGTCTCTTCTTCTATAGGGACTTCTCCAGGGAGCGGTCATAATCAGTTTTCAACTTTACCCGTTTCTTTTCATTTTCCTGCCACTCTATGAAAGCTTTGAGTTTCACTGGATCTACTTTATTCTTTTCTTCCAGCTGCTGCTCCCTAAAATCCATAGTTACTTTATGAAAATAATCCTTTACTTGTTTTTGGCACTCCGCCTCATTTTCAGATTCTGTCATGTCATATGGTAGCTTTCTTTTAACGGGCTGCTTTTTCCCTTTCTTCGTCGGGGGCTTCGGATTTGGCGGGGGCATAGACTTGGTAGATTGTGATCAGGACCTCTTGGGAGCTAGCTTCAGGGAAGATTGCTTTGGTGAAGGTTCCTTCGGTGGTGATTGATGACGAGGGAGGTCATCGTCATTATCGCTCGCACCAGCAGAATTCGCAGGTTGTGGAGACGGTGAGCGATGAGGACTCGGTGGCGATCTCGGTGACGGGCCGGGAGTTGGTGGCTGCTGCTCGGCAGCACTCTCGGTTATCAGTGGCTGCTGCTCGGCAGCACTCTCGGTTATCGGTGGCTGCTGCTCGGCAGCACGCTCGGATATCGGTGGCGGCATCTTAGGTATTATGATGTAACGTTTGGGCCACAATATGATACCGTGAAGAGCATCCTGCAGTGTCCTTTCCCCGTCACCTCCTGGGATGTCTAGCTCCATGTCGTTAAACTGTGGGTTAGCAATCTCCTCCACACCAACTGAGGCGTAGCCAGGTGGAATCTGCATGACGTGGCTTGTACGTCCTGGGAGATGTGCAAAAGCACTTCCGTACGCCACCTATATATCAAAGGTAGAGAAATGATGAAGTTATTAAATGCCTGAGACATGCATCAAAGGTTGAGATATAATTGCATGTATAATCATATTTATACCTTCATTGTGATGTTGCCGATCGGCTTGTGCAGCTCACATGCGGTGCGCTGACAAAGTTCATCCACTGGGTACCGTTTGTTGTCCTCTACTTGAACTTCTTCTTGGTTTGCCCTTTGTTCTTCGGGGGCCTCTGTGGAAGCACAGCTGCTTTTGCGAGCGGAAGGGCTAATGATGGATCCACCGGTGCTTGGGGCAGTACTCCAGAATGGGTGATCTCAGCTACCGCGGCGGCCACTCGTCGTTCAATCTTTGCATTCATACGTTCTTCGTGTTATTTAAATTTATCCTCCATCGTCTCGCGCCACTGCGCCAGTTCACACTCTTTTCTTCTTTTGCGGCTTCTATAGCTGTCATCGTATCTCTTGAAAGCATATTTCCACGGTACAACCCTGTACCCCCTGCAACATCCTGGGTGTTCCGGATTCCCGAGCGCCAAAGTGAGCTCATCGTTCTCTCTGTCAACAGTCAATCTTCTCGCTTTGACATCTTCAACCTTTCTAATAATCTCAATTGCCGCCTCCCGTAACGTGGGTGGGAATTCAAGGGAACCATCATCAGGGTTCAATCTTCCACCGCGGTCATAATACCAATTCTTCGATCGTTCGGACCAGTCAAAGACCGCTGGTACGATACCTTTGTTGAGCAGTTCTTCTTCCATCTTCCGCCACTTGGGTGCTGCAACCGCGTAACCATCTCGACCAAGATGATGGTTGTATTCGGTCCTCTTATTGGCACTTATATGAGCTTGTGTGCTCTTCTTGGCGAATTCTTCAGTTCTCTTGTAATCCACAAAGGACTCCTAGTGATCCTTTAGCTTGGGATAATCATCCCAATTTGGAGTTCAATTCTTCTTGATATAATTTTTGAGCAGCTGCTTCTTGAAACTCTGCAATTGTTCTGCCATCTTCGATAGAGTCCACTTCTTCACAAAGTTTGGGTTGACGCCCGGTGGAAGTGTGAAGTGTTTTAAGATATCATTCCATAACATATTTTTTAGTGCATCCGGAACCACCCATGGATTATCTTCCTTTCTCTTCCATTCTCTATACGATATGGGCACGTTGTCCCTCACAATAGCACCGCATTGGGACAGGTACTTGTCCCTGACCTTCTTTGGTTCCCATGGCTGGCCAAGCTCATTGACTTGCGTGATATGAAACTTCACGTCATCGATGATTACTTTTGTACGGCCTCTCTTTGTCTTTTTGGTTGTCGAGGTTGAATCCTACAAGTTGCGGATTCGTTATTAACGCGGGGTTCGAGAATGAAAGCGTGTGATGAACTTAATGCATGATATATATACCTCGTTGGAACCTTCTGCATTAACAATGAGAACGTCTTCATTATTGTCCTCGACGCGGCTGTCGATTGTTGGTATTTGTTAAGCCTACAGAAATATTATGATGGATAATCCGCAAGCGCACGGATACCGGCGAGCATTCCACCCGGGAGAGGGTTTTAAATATCGAATCCACAGGGAGAAAGGTAGAGAGAATGATCTGAGTAAAAGACTAATCCCTGAGAAGCTATCAAGGACTTGACAGAAAGAGAGATAAGGAGAACTTAAGGATGTCTGGTTCTTATTCTCACAAGCTATGTCTATATTGTTCTTATGGGGTGATTGTCTGAAGGCACACTTAGGAAAGGGAACCTCCCGAGAATCTATGGGGGGAGTCCTACGGTTTCTATAGACGGGAGGTGGACTACGAAGGACTCAATGGTGCTGTCACCACCACGATCTACCACACGATCCGGAATATAGAAGGCATTCATAAGCTAGCTAGTCTAAGCACCACGCTTACACTAAACATGCAACTTTAATTCAAGAGCTACAGGAATTAAAGTACTCAAAAGAGTTATGAACCGTAAGAACAATAAAGACAATGTTGCTCACTTGAATAAGAAGTCGATCTTTCCCGTAAGGTCTCAGGATCAGGCACCAATGGAGTTGATCCCAGAGGTAGAAGATGAAGAGGAGATACCGACATGTCCGGGCCTTCCTTCAGCTTCGCCTCTACCGCTCTCTAATCCTCTCGAACAAGATTGGCTAGATCTAATTAGACCATGGCTCCAATCTCTCAACTTGATACAACTCTCTCCAACTCTAATTCTAATCTAGAGCTTCTATCTCAGGTAGGCATTGGTGATCAGAATGAATTGGATTGCCTACCCTGGGGTCAGAGGGGCTGCTTATATAGTCCTGAGGGGGTACCGTGCGCCGTAGGATCAAACCGACCTAAACAAGTGGTTTAGATTGATCCTAGGAGGCGGTGGAGGAAGCTTCCAGAAGATGGGCCTGATCGGAGCTAGGGGGGCCCGATCGGCCTCCCCACAGGGCCGGTCCGCCTGGGCTGGGCCCAGGCCGGGCTCCGCCTTCGCGTGTGGGCCTCTTGTCCCTTCTAGATGCATATTTTCTTGGGACCCACTTCGGTTGAGTTCGGGAGTCTTCTGGAGCCTTCTAGAATTCATTCTTTTAGCATTTTTCTGAATAGTCCCTGAAAATATATAATTCACCAAAACTCGTGGAATTCATTAGTAGCAAACCCCTAAGTCTATATTGATATTCATTTTATGCCCTTTTCTTTATTTAGTTGACAAGTAAAAGTATACATTAAGATGTGTCAACAAACTCCCCCAAGCTTACCCTTTGCTAGTCCCTAGCAAAGATATGCTTTAGCAGGATCAGGAGTTGCTACAACGCTTTCACACCTCAAAAGTACTATGGTTTTCAAAAACCAATTCTCCTCAACAAGATTTCTCTCTCTTACCTTCAACCTTTAAGCATAGCCTTTTCATAAATCGTGAGCAAATAAAAGACAAAACAATCAAGTCAAGCAGTATATCTCAATTTCTTTGATCAACTATCATCCTGGGGTTTTGCACATTTTTCAGATAAAACTCAGAGATCCTGTGTATGACCTTCTCAAGCATGGAGTCACGCTTAGCAAGATATGTATGGATGATAGTGTTGGATGGATGAGGGTGAAAGGTGGTAAGCCTTTTAGCCTAGCTCTTGGACTATATCTCTCTTTCTAAGATTTTTAAGATCTGGGCTTTCCATTCTTGGAGAGGTGGGCTCTACTCGCCCCGGACTTTTGTCCATTTTTCTCTCTCCTTAGAGATGTGGGCTCTACTCGCCCTCGGACACATGTCCATTATTCATCTCTAAATTTATTTTTTCAGGGAGGTAGGCCCTACTCGCCTAGTATGACACTTGTCCTTTTCTCTCCCTCTCTCGTCTCACTTTTTCCTCTCTTTCTTTTTTTTTCTTTTTTTTCTTTTCTTCTTCTTTTTTTCGAATGTAGCCCCAGAATCTTTTTGACATTGAGAGAGATATATCCTAGAGTTGCATGAGCTATATGGCTTGATGCAAAATGCGTACTTCCATGTCAGAAGCAGCATAAATGGTGGAATGGAATGATCTTGATGTGTATGACAAGCTCTCAAGGATCAAACACAGGAACTCATCATGTAGGATTTTTCAAAATTTTTGAGATATATCCAGGAATCAAGCTTCTCTAGGAAATTGATCAATAGCAACTCAACTTTTCATGAATCATCTTAAGCCTAGACTCAGATTAAGCATGCACTTGCACAAGTTTTGGGTTTAGAGCAAATTAAGCATTTAAGCTTCAGGAGAATCTAGGTCTGAAAACTAAGCACTTTTAAAAGGAATTACGGCGGAGCAACTATTCATCATCTCCAAGCATATATCATCAAAATCATTATTTAAGAGAAAAGCCAACTAGCAGACTCTAGCATTTTATTCAAACTAAGACTTTTAACTAACACTCAAATAACTAGCTAATATTAAACACCTAGGATAGTGATACTTATCGTGATAACTGGGGGTGCTCTCCCCCAAGCTGGATCTTGAAGTAGTCCTTGATTTATCCTTGGAACTTGCTGGCCTTCGGGTCTTCCTTAATTTCCCTGTAAATATTAGTCTCGCACATACCCGAAGGAGCAAATTCTAGGATTATGTTGTGAGCCTTCATGTGCCCACTTCTTTTTGGGTTTTTCTGAAATGTGTGGACCTTCATGTGCCCACATATTTTTGTGAATTTTTTTATATGCAAAAGGGATGCTAAAACAAAAACATGTGAATGCAATTTTTTTATTATTATTTTTTTATGCCGCCACGGTACAGAGTACATGGGGCCTTAAAGAATGCAAAAGCAAAAAATATTTTTATGATCTTTTTCAATGCAGGTATAGGGAAATAAACATGCTAATCTAAATATGCAGTGCAGAATATAAAGATAAATACCGAGTTACCTCTCGGCGAGAGTTTAGAGTACTTACTCCCATGGCGTAGATGTAGTGGCCATTGATTGATCAGTTGATGACGCGGGTAGTGATTGGTCTTCCGAAGGTGTACTTTTGACGTCCTCCTTAGCATGGACTGAGTGTTCGGTTGGTTAGGGTTGAGCGGACTTCTTTTCGGTCTTCTTAATTTCTTCCTTGTCTGTCAACTCCGTTCCAACTGGGCTTGTGAATTCCGGGAACGTCTCCGCGTCTAGTTCTTCTTGGGTCTTGTGGTGTTCAGGAACAGTCTTGAATCTTGATGGGGATGTTTTGCACAACATTGTCCCAGAGTTAGTGGTCTTGGTCCGCCATCTTTGACATTAAGTAATGCCTGTTCCCGTGTTGTGGACAACTTCTCTGGAAACTTCTTTGGTTGATGGAGCGGTGTATGGTCGGCATTCCAGGGTTGTCCATCTTAAGCAGTAGTGGTGAAGGGAGTAGGTGCTCATAGTCTGATTTGATCGGGTTGATCATCCAGACTCCCTCCACGTCTCACTGTTCTTCTTATTTTATCAGCTCGGTCATCCTTGAGTACATCATCTGATCTTGATAGCCACTTGGTGATGGCGTCGCCCATGTCCTTTGCTGATTTAGCTGCTTGAAGGAGGGTTGGATAGTGGCAGCTGGCAGCGTCTTGTTTAGTGCGCATGTTTGTAGGTCGTGCTTGCAAAGACAAGGTAGAGATCAAGTGCATGGGTTCTGTTGGTGGAAAAACACCAACAGAACCATAATTTCATTTATTCTACTCTAACCTTGGGCACATTGAACAAGATAACGATAAAGCATAGATTTATTTTATGACAAGGGTAGCAAGATCAGAAGATGAATCTAGCACGTAATCTCTTTCTTTTTTTTAGCAAAATAAAGAGTGATCAAGAAAGTGATGCTAGAAACAAACAAAAAGACAACATGTTGAGCTAACAAGATTGGATCATGTGAAACTGTAACTCTAGCATGTTTGACTTTTCATTTATTAGGATGCCAGAGAAAAGGGAAATGACAATTTACCTCAAGGTGTTACCTTTATTATGATGTTACTATGACATCTTGTGGTGGTCTCTCCCTTGAATGTATACAACTTGTGGAGTGGCAGGTGCATGTGAGGAGGCATGGCTTGATCATCTTTAATGGAATTAGCCTCCTTCCTTTATGCCTCCATCATCCAGGAATTCCCCCTATTGAGTGAGTGCTTCTGATTGTGGATCTTGTTTGCATCACTCTTCTTCTTCTTGGTTCATAGGGAATTCTTCTCTCTCACGTGTCTTGCTCCATCTCTAGTGAGTTCATCTCGACCTCTCCCAAACTTGTCTCCGAGTTTATTCTGCAGGGGTTAGTCCAGAAAATATACCATTGTCTACACAAGCAATTCTAGTTCAATAACCAAACCAGACTCCATGCCTAATCAGATTAAGGAAGGCTATTTAACCTAAGCACCACGCATAATTTAAAAGCCAATGGAAGTATGTACGTACTTCCAAACCAAAGCTTACTATGGTAGACAAAAGGTAACAATGAAAGCATATAGAGATTTACTCAAACAGAGACGGTAGAGCATGATCAGTTTTTTAACAGAGTGAGCATGTAATAAAGGTAGAGACAACCAAGCTAGCGCAGCAACATGACAAAAGATGTTTCTATGCATATGATTCAATGTTGCATAACGACTGGTTGGACATACCTTGTATTGTCATCCTTCGTTCTCTTTGTTCCAAACCTGGAATGGTTAGTGACAAGAATACCCGAAGGAATACTTTTATAACTATACCTCTATGCTCACTACGCAGGGGTATATGCAAGTCTTAAAGAATTTCCCCCTAGCGTGCTTGTTTTTGGACAAAAAGCTCGTCCTTGGGGAACCTTCAAAATATGGTTCAAGATGGTGAAGTGGTTCCCCTTAAATTGCTAATCTCAAGATTTCAAGCCATTAGGACAACCACCCTTTCTAAATTTGTAGAGAAACAAAAGGGGGTTGAAGATCTTATTGTGCGACAAGATTTGAGATGGCAATTGAATTCAGGAGTTTTCTCAAATGAGCATGGACTAGGTGGAAAAGTTCCATTTGTGAAGTAGCTTTCATGCTCATTGATGTTCTCCAAGTAATGTGCTCCTTCTGGTCTTCCTTAGATCCTTCATAAAATTTTAGGATCGTGAGGGGACGCAGGAAAAGGGCACAATAGGATTCATTGGGCTCAAGGATGAGGTTAAAGATGGGTTCGAAAAGTTATCTAATCCGAACATTGAAAGAGAGAGACAGAAATGGCTTCTTGATGGCTTTGCTCTCTTCCTATGGCATGATTAGATATGCTATCCTTGAGGTTTCTCCAATGTCCTTATGTAGCAAAAAGGATGCTTTCTAAGAGACTATCTCCTTAGGGAAATTGCATGCTCAGAAGTCTCTTGTGAAGCTTGAAGTTTCACGATCTTCCCAAACTCATCATCTACAAGGGTTGAATTTCTTCTTCCCTTTAAGGTTTTCAGGACATTGATGGTTTGGGTTTGATAGCTAAGCCTTGGGATTGGAGTGATGGTGATATAGCTATCAGAACTTCCCTTTTGTGGCTAGAGGATGATTTCTTTTTCTTTCTTTGGGTGGTCATAAAGAATGCTAGTGTAAGGGTTCCACCCGCTGAGTTTGTCAAAGACAAACCTTGCCTTAGAAAAGAAAGAAAAGCTCCTCTAGATACTGCATGATGGTCATGCTCACAACATTCGTAGGATGGGGCCAAAGATTCACTACCCTTAGAGGTAACGATACAAAGATTCCTTACCCTATTAAGGATATGATCCTGGCTCCTGCGGTGAACTATGGGGTAAAGGTCTACACTAAGGTAGAACATATGGTTTCCCAGGCTCTTTCTTGCTTCATCTCTTCAGTACCGGTCCATCCAAGATGAAGACTAGAGTTTTCGTCTGTCGCTCCTAAGAAGGATTGTTTCATGATCATTTCGACCAACCGTAGGCGTAGCTCATGGCCAGATGTAAGGATAAGATCTAAAGTTTCTAGTGGCCAGAGCTTTCGCTTTAGGGTGCAGCTTAAGATAGATAAAAGTGGAACCAAGTGATCCCACAAAGATAGCAACAGATGAGAAGATAGGAAAAAGATAAAATCTAAACTAAAGTATGGTACAAGATTAGCTATACTCAAGAGTTCTCTCTTAACCGTTTCTCCCCGGCAATGGCGCCAGAAATGCTTGTTGGTATTTGTTAAGCCTACAGAAATATTATGATGGATAATCCGCAAGCGCACGGATACCGGCGAGCATTCCACCCGGGAGAGGGTTTTAAATATCAAATCCACAGGGAGAAAGGTAGAGAGAATGATCTGAGTAAAAGACTAATCCCTGAGAAGCTATCAAGGACTTGACAGAAAGAGAGATAAGGAGAACTTAAGGATGTCTGGTTCTTATTCTCACAAGCTATGTCTATATTGTTCTTATGGGGTGATTGTCTGAAGGCACACTTAGGAAAGGGAACCTCCCGAGAATCTATGGGGGCAGTCCTACAGTTTCTATAGACGGGAGGTGGACTACGAAGGACTCAATGGTGCTGTCACCACCACGATCTACCACACGATCCGGAATATAGAAGGCATTCATAAGCTAGCTAGTCTAAGCACCACGCTTACACTAAACATGCAACTTTAATTCAAGAGCTACAGGAATTAAAGTACTCAAAAGAGTTATGAACCGTAAGAACAATAAAGACAATGTTGCTCACTTGAATAAGAAGTCGATCTTTCCCGTAAGGTCTCAGGATCAGGCACCAATGGAGTTGATCCCAGAGGTAGAAGATGAAGAGGAGACACCGACATGTCCGGGCCTTCCTTCAGCTTCGCCTCTACCACTCTCTAATCCTCTCGAACAAGATTGGCTAGATCTAATTAGACCATGGCTCCAATCTCTCAACTTGATACAACTCTCTCCAACTCTAATTCTAATCTAGAGCTTCTATCTCAGGTAGGCATTGGTGATCAGAATGAATTGGATTGCCTACCCTGGGTCAGAGGGGCTGCTTATATAGTCCTGAGGGGGTACCGTGCGCCGTAGGATCAAACCGACCTAAACAAGTGGTTTAGATTGATCCTAGGAGGCGGTGGAGGAAGCTTCCAGAAGATGGGCCTGATCGGAGCCAGGGGAGCCCGATCGGCCTCCCCACAGGGCCGGTCGGCCTGGGCTGGGCCCAGGCCGGGCTCCGCCTTCGCGTGTGGTCCTCTTGTCCCTTCTAGATGCATATTTTCTTGGGGCCCACTTCGGTTGAGTTCGGGAATCTTCTGGAGTCTTCTAGAATTCATTCTTTTAGCATTTTCCTGAATAGTCCCTGAAAATATATAATTCACCAAAACTCGTGGAATTCATTAGTAGCAAACCCCTAAGTCTATATTGATATTCATTTTATGCCCTTTTCTTTATTTAGTTCACAAGTAAAAGTATACGTTAAGATGTGTCAACATCGATGTCCACGGTGCGGGTGTCGATGTCCTCGGTTATGTTGAGGAACCCGTCCGCCTGGCTTCGCTCCTCCTCGGCGAAGGTTGGGATCTCGGTATTTGAACCAGCAGCACTAAGGTTCTCCATAATCTGTACATCCTCCTCAGTATTATCCATACTCCGAATTTCTATGAATTTGTAAAATGGGCACATATTTTTTTTCAATAAACAACAATCTCTATGAATTTCTGAGAATAAACAAGAATTTCTATAAATTTCTATGAATTTCATGCATTACCTAGAGTAAACATGAATACTGTGAATATACAACGATTCCTGAGAATTTCAATGAATTTCTAAGAATAAACAAGAATTTCTATAAATGTCTATGAATTTCTTGAATTTTCTATGAATAAATAAGAATTTCTATAAATATCTATGAATTTCCTGAATTTCTGATGGTAAACAATAATTTCTATGAATATACAACAATTTCAGAGAATTTCAATGAATTTCTGAGAACAAACAAGAATTTTCATAAATTTCTATAAATTTTCTGAATTTCTGAGGGTAAACATGATTTCCTATGAATATACAAGAATTTCTATGAATTTCAAAGAATAAATAAGAAATTCTATAAATATCTATGAATTTCTGAGAATAACTAAGAATTTCTATGAATAACTAAGAATTTCTATGCATTTCTGAGAATAACTAAGAATTTCTGTGATAACTAAGAATTTCTATGAATTTCTGCGACGGCGCCTACCAAAGGGGCGGCGGGGTCGGAGAATGACAGCGCGTCGTGTCGGAGGCGTCGTGGGCGAAGACGTCGTGGGCGGAGACGTCGAAGGGCGGAGGCGTCATGGGCGAAGACGTCGAAGGGCGGAGACGTCGAAGGGCGGAGGCGTCGTGGGCGGAGTTGTCGTGCGCGGAGACGTCGAAGGGGCCGGCAGACAGGTCACTAGCGCGGTGCCGGAGTTAGACCGGCCGACGCAGCGGACGCAACACGACTCGGATATCTGTTGATTGCATAATTTTTTTTCATTTTGTAAACAATATAAATGAAGAAAGAAAAAAATGTTGACGTCAGCAAAAAAATTGCTGACGTCAGCTCAACCCCAATCCCCGGCGGCCGCGCGCTGAAGCAGAGGCGGCGCCGCCGGTGGCCGCGCGGGGGATTGTGGCTGGCGCCGCGCGCATAGGAGGCCGGCCGGAGGGCGCCTACCACAGGGTGCCGGACGGGGACGGCGGCCCGAGCGTGGGCGCGGACGGGGATCGACGGCGGCGCGGCGTGACGGGGACGGCGGCGCGGCGTCGACGGGGACGGCGGCGCGAGGGAGACGATGACGGCGGTGCTGGACGGCGGCGCGAGACGGCGACGGGGACGTACGGCGGCACGAGACGACCGGGGACGGCGCGGCGCAAGACGCGCGTGCGCACGGCGGGGATCCGGCGTAAGAGGCCTGAAGAGTATCTTGGCCCCCTAAGTGGGTTTTGGTGATTTAATGACGGACCATTAAGCTACTAATGATGTATTGAGTATATGAGCAGGTACTAAAATTCTAAGATGGCATCTAAGCCCTTCATTGCTATATAAAAAGGAAGTGATGCTAAAAGAAGGATTCCTTGGAGGTTTATTTATTTTATATTTTGAAATTGAGTCCTAGGAATGCCGTACTATAAAGAGAGACATGGATTGTATCTTCCAAGAGTTGAAAAGGTGCTCTAGATGACTAACCAAAATCCTATAAGAGACACCTTGCACTGCACGATCACCGAGATATCCTTAAGTGTGCTAACTTTGGAAGGCCGGACACTCCGGGTTTTATCCCGGACAGTCCGGACTTCCCGGAGTCTCCGGGCCTGGTCCGGATACTCCGGGTCTTAGAGCTGTAACGGCTCTTTTTCTGGGTGAGGAGGTATTTATACCCCCTCAACCCTATCCACTCCCTCTCTCTTGCCCATTCCGTCCTGCAACACTCAGAACTCATTCACTCCCCCTCTTTACTCCCCTTGGCCTTGGTTTGGTGAGATTTGTTGGGGATTAAAGGAGTGATTGAGAGCAAGAGCTTGGAGAGTGCTAGTAAGCTGATTTCCCATCTCTAGAGCACCTCGTTCTTCGCTTGGTTGGCAATCTCGTGTTTGTTACTCCTGGAGCTTTGAGCTCCTAGCCGGCTAGGTGTTGCCTTGGAGCATCCAAAGGATTGTGTCTACCCAAGGAAGTTTGTATTACCCCGTGATTGAGTAAGTAACCCTAGCTCGATCTTTGTGGTCGCTAGGGGGAGGAAAGTGACCTAGGTGTAAAGGTCCACCCTTTGTGGGTTCCTCAACGGAGACGTAGAGCTCAAGGTGTGAGCTTTAACTCCAGTAACAAATCCCTTGTGTCTCTTGTGCTTGTTGCTCTTGTTGTATGCTTGAAATCCTCTTGAGTACATTTCTAGAGTTTGTGGCCGATCTACTCCGTGGTGAGGTTCCTACTGTTTCTAAGTGGTGGAACAGGCTTATATCTCTGTATTGCATATCCTATATTCACAGATTTGAGTTTGGCCAAGTTTGATTGCAGTTAATTTAGTCGCCTCCTCAGAAGCCCGGACAATCCGGACATTTTCCCGGATACTCCGGATTTCCCGGAGTATCCGGAAAAATATCCGGAGACTTCGGACTTCAGTCTGACAGTTTGTTTTAAGTTGTGATTTTTCAGGAACGACTATTCACCCCCCCCCCTCTAGTCAACCTCTAGATCCTTTCAAGGCCGCGCGGCGGGGGACGGTGCGGCGGCACCGGAGACGACGGCGGGGGATCATAGACGACGGCGGCACGCGGGGGAGACGACGTCAGCGGGGGAGACGACGGTGGCGGCGGTGCGGGAGATGACGGCGTGTGCGACGACGGCGGGGGCGACGACGGCGTGCGGGTACGACGACGACGACGAGGAGACGGCGGAAGCAGGGGCGCGACGCAGCGGAGGCAGTGGGGGATCAGTAGGGGAGAAGGGGAAGAGAGACAGATATATATCCCCCCCCCTTTAGTCTCGGGTCGTAACACGACCCGGGAGTAAAGGCTCTGTTGTCCCGGGTGGCGTTACGACCCGAGACAAAAGGGGGGCCTTTTGTCTCGGGTTGTAAGTCCACCCGGGACAAAAGGGCCCTTTCGCGCGGGAGACCCCTGAAGGGCAAAATTTAGCCCTTTTGTCCCGGGTTGTATTACGACCCGAGACAAAAGGCCCCCCTTTAGTCTAGGGCCGTAATCCCACCCGGGACAAAAGGGTAATTTTGGGCGGGAAGTTGTTTTCCGCCCTATTTCTTTCCTCTTTTTCTCTTTCTTTCTCTTTACAACGTAAAAAAAATAGTAACTTTTAATATTTCAACCATGCAAAATGCTATTTAGTTAAAATATAATAAACTGTACTTTGCTATGCAAAATTATATTTTGGAGTTGTAAACATTCACTTTCAATTTTCATTTGCAACATTGATGTGCATTCCCACTAAAATTCAATTAAACCGAAAAAAGTACTAAACTAATTCAGTTAAATCTAAAACTTGGTGGGTCAATCTCACATGACATATTCAAGCTTCATAAAAAATTTGAGACCAATACAACACTGCAAAGTGGATGGACTTCAGAATCGTTAAGAACTTAAGTGTATAGACATGGTTCGATGAAAGGTTTCATATAGCTTTGTGAAGTACGTGTACTCCATCTATGTCGAAATGGTCTGAAATTATTTTGGTTGTCATTTACACCCAAAATATTAGCTCACGCAAGATCTTAGATTTTTCTGATGACTAAATGTATTATAGGTTTTTTCTTCGTGCTAAAGGAGCTAGAATATTATGAATTACACATCAATAACTCAAGAATTATGATTCGGCTTTCAGATAAATTAGACTCCTAAGGCACAAGAGAACTTGTGGCCAAGTGTGGCACCATTCCAGATCGTTTGAGGGGTGCTCTCAGCTCAACTTTTAATTTCTAGGTGATGTCGCACAGAAATTCAATTAAACCGAAAAAATACTAAACTAATTCAGAAAAATCTCAAACTTGGTGGGTCAATCTCACATGACATATGCAAGCTTCATAAAAAATTTGAGGCCAATACAACACTGCAAAGTGCATGGACTTCAGAATCGTTAAGAACTTAAGTGTATAGACATGGTTCGATGAAAGGTTCCATATAGCTTTGTGAAGCACGTGTACTCCATCTATGTCGAAATGGTCTGAAATTTTTTGGTTGTCATTTACACCCAAAAAATTAGCTCACACGAGATCTTAGATTTTTCTGATGACTAAATGTATTATAGGTTTTTTCTTCATGCTAAAGGAACTAGAATATTGTGAATTACACATCAATAACTCAAGAATTATGATTCGGCTTTCAGATAAATTAGACTCCTAAGGCACAAGAAAACTTGTGGCCAAGTTTGGCACCATTCCGGATCGTTTGAGGGGTATTCTCAGCTCAACTTTTAATTTCTAGGTGATGTCGCACGGAAATTCAATTAAACCGAAAAAATACTAAACCAATTCAGAAAAATCTCAAACTTGGTGGGTCAATCTCACATGACATATTCAAGCTTCATAAAAAATTTGAGAGCAATACAACACTGCAAAATGCATAGACTTCAGAATCGTTAACATGTTGGAGACCAATAAAAGAGTTGATCACATTAGCCTTACACAATTGATTTGATCAATAATCATTACACGACATTAATCTCAATCACGTAAGTACGGTGTCTCTTCACGTCCAAGCAATATGCTTGGGTCTACTTCGACAACGAACGGAGGCATGCCATCAAACTAATCATAATCATCGGATTGATCTGTTTTGTCCTCGACTCCCACGATTACTCTTTTACCCGGAAGAACTATGTGACGCTTTGCCTCTTGTGGTCCTTCTTGTGGATTTTTATTCTTCGGTACGCTAGTCATATCCTTGGCATAGAAAACCTGATGCACATCTTTGGCAAGGACGAATGGATCATCTTTGAACCCAATCTTGGTCAGGTCCTCTATTATCATTCCATATTCATATTTCTTTACGCCATTTAGTTTTACCCATTGGCAAAAAAACAGAGGGATGTTACATCCAACCAGGAAGGTTGACATGCATAGGGTCACAGGCCAAGTGCTATGACCACTGCTAAACTCGCCGAATGGATTGAAACCATCCGTACTTAAACCAAACCTTATGTTCCTTGGATCGTCATCAAACTCTTTGAATTCTCTATTAATCTTTCTCTATTGAGACCCATCAGTTGGATGTCTCAGCATGTTGTCTTCCTTACGGTCCTCTTTGTGCCATCTCATCATCTTAGCATTTGCTTTGTTCCTGAACAAACGTTTCAAACGTGGTATTATAGGAAAATACCACATAACATTCGCCGGAACTCTCTTCGTCTTGTCACGGTGCCCCTGGACATCACCACTAGGATCTTCATCTCGCCGAATCTTATAACGTAGCGCTTGGCACACAAGACAAGCATCCAAATTCTCGTAATCCTTGCCCTGATATAGGATGCAATCATTAGGGCATGCATGGAACTTCTGTACCTCCAACCCAAGAGGGCACACAGTCTGTTTCACTTCATATGTGGTGGACGGTAATTCATTGTTCTCGGGAAACTTGTCCTTCACAATTTTTAGAATCCCTTCAAATGCCTTATCAAACACACCATGTTTTGCCTTCCATTGCAGCATTTCTAGTTTAGTACCAAGCTTTTTGTGACTTGACTTGCAATCTAGGTATAATAGTTTTCTGTGATCTTCTATCATACGCTGCGACTTTGCCTTTTCTTTTTTGTTTTCACAGTCTCTATGTGCATCCTGTAGAACCTGGCCGAGATCATCAGCAGGCCCGTCAGCATGTGCTGGTAACTCTTCTTCGTCAGCATCTTCCATTAAAGTATCTACAAAAGCTTGCCCCGCGGCCCAGTCCGGAATATCCTCCTCCTCTTCTTCATCGTCTTCCATCACAACCCCTATTTCACCGTGCTTGGTCCAAACCACATAGTTCGGCATGAATCCGTATTTCAACAAGTGCAGGTGAAGTGTTCCTGGGTCATGGTAGTCTCTTTCGTTTCTGCAATCAGAGCATGGACAACACATGAATCCACTCGCATTCTTGTTTGTTTTCGCCACTTCGAGAAAACCATGCATGCCGGTAATGTACTCTGCTGACCGTCTGTCGGTGTTGTACATCCATTGTCGGTTCATCTGCATCATATTAAGTGAAAAATATCCATGTTAATTGTACAACACTTCATTTTCTTAATTATGGCATAACATTTAAGTATAAAAACTATACACTATCCCTAGGTCTCATTTTCTAATAACTAAATTAATAAATTCTATTTTCTCTAATATTAAATATAGCTAGCTAAAAGTAAAATTTATATAAAAACAAAAAAATCTTAGTACAAATGAATGAAAGAAGATAATCATAACAAATGATAACTACTTATTACCAAATCTAAAGTATACTAATATAAAAACTTCATCTCTTAGCTCTTAAATCAAATTTTCTATTTTCTTAATTGTGGCATAAATTTTAAGTATAAAAAATATACACTATCCTTAGGCCTCATTTTCTAATAACTAAATTAATAAATTATATTTTCTCTAATAATAAATAAAGCTAGATAAAAGTAAAATTTATATAAAAACAAAAAAAATCTTAGTACAAATGAATGAAAGAAGATAATCATAACAAATGATAACTACTTATTACTAAATCTAAAGTATACTAAAAACCTCATCCCTTAGCTCTTAAATCAAAATTTCTATTTTCTCCTTCTCTAAATCATAAAAGAAAATTTAATCACAACAAATGAATAGAGGATGAAGAATAATACCTTAGCAACACCTTGGAGGTGAGAAAACTTCACAAATTGATGAGGAAAAATTTGGGCAGCACCTCCCTAGGTTTGAGGCGCCATGGAGAGGAGCTTGCTTTGAGCTCTCGGTGAAAAATGGTCGGGCGGGGAAGAAGGGTGCGTGCTGTCGATTTTGTATAGGGACGGTCTTTTGTCCCGGTTGGTAAAACCAACCGAGACAAAAGGGTGCCTTTTGTCTCGGTTGATTTTACCAACCGGGACAAAAGGCCTCTGAAGGCCGGCCCCCCTACCCTTTTGTCTCGGGTTGGTTTACCACCCAGGACTAAAGGCTGGCCCCAATCATTGCGGCCGTGGAGGGCAGGCCTTTAGTCTCGGGTTGATTTACCAACCGAGACTAAAGGGTCGGCCTCTCAATAATCCTGTTGTTTTTTTAGTTTAATATATATTAAGGTCTCTAAAATTTGTGATAAAGGCTAATATTAAGGCTTAATCAATACTTTGGAGGTGAGAACCCTAATATTAAGGCTTCCAAAAAATTACTCACTGGCCTAACATCAATACTTAAGGTCCTAACAAAAAACATAAAAAAGTTCATACATCAATACTTAATTAAGGTCTTACAAACATAAAAAGTTCATACATGAATACTTAAGGTACGGTCTTAACAAAGGTAGAGGGGTGCATCAATGCACGACACATATTTCATACTTCATTCTTCTTCCTTAGATAGTTCATATAGTTGAAGTCTCCGATCTTGAAGTCGAGAACTTCATCGATATATGCCAGAGAATGGATCAGTGCACTCTCCATCGCTTCACAATAACGGTCACATGGACTTCCATAAATTTCAAATAGTGGCGAGGAAAACTGATATGGTCTGAAAAATGAAAGATTTGCCTGATACTTCGAACCTCTTGTAAGTGTAGGATTTGAATCTGTGTAAGAAAATCCCACAACATCCAACACTTGCTCTAGAATTGCATGAAAGCTCTTTGCCGCAAAGGTTTGACCAAAGATATCCTACAGTTAAGAATAATGTTATTACGAGTCATAAAATGTTAAATAAGAAGATTAAAATAACATTAAATGATGCTCCATACTATGTCATGTTCATTCAGCTGACAAAGTCTCTCTGCGGTCGTGGTCACACTTCCTCCCTCCTCGAGTGCCTTGATTAGAAAATAAGAGTAATCCGACACAAAGTATCCATTAGCATAAAGTTGTTCTAAGCATGCCTGCACAGCGGTTCTTTCATAAGTCCTCCTAACCATGGCTGGGGTACCCCACCCAACAATTGAGACCATTTGGATGGGTTCTGAAGACAGCGAAGAGCGAATTTGTCCTCGAACGGGTATGTCAAACGAGATTTTTAATTGTATGCAATTGTTTGGACCGACAATGGCACATTGTGAAACAGGAGGGGTACCACCTAAATTTTCAACAACATGTGCGAGCCACTGCAAATGATTGAGAACCTGCATTGTTTGAAAATAATATTATTATTTGTGTGTAGTACGTAAACATCAAATTTATACAAGGAAACAATATTACTATGTTGGGACGAGATCCCTGGCTTCAATCACCAGTAGGTAAGTCAATCACACCATGGGTGAAGTGTATGCCTGGACGACGAGCATAAGGTGGTCGTTCATCACGGCGACCGCCACGGTGACCACCGTGACCAGAATAGCTTGCCATAGTTTTCCAAAACTATTACAATCTCTGCAGGAAAATAAGAGAATGGTTAAATTTATTCTATATAAAAACAAAATATATAAGACCTATTTTCTCATTTTCTAATAACTAAACAGATAAGTGCAAGAGCTCGTTCCATTGCAGTGAGGCTGGAGGCGACGTAAGTCTGTACTATACCTTTTCTAATGACCCTGGTCATTTAGGAAGTACAGCCTCACCTCACCATCATATACACGCACCTCGCTCTCCCACTTACAGTTCTCTACACAGCCAAGCTACAGCCCTACATCTCCTACCTAGCTACAGCCCTACATCACCGAGCCACGTACAGCCCCAGCTCGCCGGTGATGTAAGACTGTAGCTAGCTAGGATGTAAGGCTACTGGTAGAGAACGTCCAACCGACTGTATATGGAAAAAAGAAAACAAATAAGAGAATGCTTAAATGTATTCTAAATAAAAACAAGAAATACTTAATAAAAATGAATTAAATAGGTAGGTAGTATATTTTCGTTTGGTAATGACCATTTTTTTAATAAATTAACTTCTAATAAATTAATTCTAAATGTAAATTTAAATGCATCTCTAATTATTTCTAAAAGTAAAAATCAATTATCTCTATATCAAATACTAGAAAATTATAGGATGCTTAAAAAATATGTGAAACAAAATACAATGTTAGTAGCTAAATAACTACTTGTTTCTAAATCTAAAACATCTAAAAAATCTCATCTCTTATCTCCTACTACTACCTAGAAACTAAAATTGCTATTTTATTCATTTCTAAACCATAAATCAAAAGTTAAACACAACAAATGAAAAGAGAATAAAGAATCTAACATTGGCAACACTTTGGATGAAGGAAATCTTCACAAATTGATGACGAAAGAATTGGACAGCACCTCTCTAGGAGAGAGGCGCCATATGAGCTTGGGCTAGCTCTCGGTTGTGAAATGGGCAAATGGTACGGGCAGAGGAAGAAGAAGAGGGGAGGGCAGGGACTTATAGGCGCCGACCTTTCATCCCGGATCGTTTTACCACCTGAGACAAAAGGCGACTCTTTTGTCTCGGGTGGTAAAACGATCCGGGATGAAAGCTTTTGTCCCGGGCGGTGTCACCACCCGAGACAAAAGGCACCCGTTTTGTCTCGGGTGGTGACACCGCACGAGACAAAATGTCAGGGCCAATAATTGACCTGCAGTAGCCGTTGAAGACCTCCCCATTTGTCCCGGTTGGTGTTACCAACCGGGACAACCGGGACAAATGGGGAGGGTCGTTCGGAGGCTTTTCGAGCCACGTCGCCCCAAGATCTTTTGTCCCGGCTCCAAAGTTGAACCGAGACAAAAGGCATGGATCAAAGATCCGTTCTCCACCAGTGAGGCCTGATGTAACCTAGCTATACCATGTAGTTAGATGGTAGCGGATTTAGATTATTTGATCCCATCACCACTACTGACGTAACCTAGTTATCCCAGCTGGCTTCTTCTAAGAGTGAGATGTCACTAGCAAATACTGTCAGTTTAAAGCATCTCCCCTAACCTGTATGTGACCTTGAAACCCTCCCACTGAAGCTCTCTCCGTTTAGGCGTTCCATGTTAGACTTGTACTTGTATTTTACTCCCTTTGTGTCGAAATATTCGTCATTATTGATTTTTTCTCACATCATTTGACCATTTATATTATTAAAAAATTATCATAAATATATGAAAAATCATTGTTAAATACCTTTAATGACAAAATGAGTCACAAACAAATTAAATGGCACTTCCGTTTTTTATTGCATTGGGGGAAATCTACCAAAGCTAGACACAGATAGATAGAAAATGTCGTGATAAAAAAATCAGCGGCAACAAATATTCATAGAGAGGTGGTACAAGTTTTAGGTTGAAGTTCAAAGTATATTGGATCCGTCTCCGACTTGTGATTATTTCTTTTCCGCTCTTAGTAGTACGTCTAGGTGAAGACATAGGTGGTGAAAAAAACGAAATTTCATCCAAGCATGTTATCAAATTTATCTAAAGTTTTGTACGAGTTTAAATGTGCTTGTGCTACTTTGGGCATATTTGCGTTAATTGAGCTAAGTTTTGAATCTTGCTGGTAATATTGATGCACAAAACATGGATCCACAAGAAAACATCATGGATTTCTTATTCCATTTCAGTGAAGAAGCAAGCAAGCATGTCTAAGCGAGTGCCTTACACTTGGGGATGAGTACTAGAGCTCGCGGAGGCGCCGAGAGCCCCGGCGCCTCAACCATGTCCATGACCGCGGGGCGTGTCCCGCCGGGGAGCTCCCAGTCGAAGTGGCGCAGGAGGCTAACAAGCGCGAGCTCCAAGACCGGCTGCGCGAAATTGATGCCGGGGCAGACCCTCCGCCCCGTGCCGAACGGGAGGAGCTGGTAGTCGGTCCCCCTGAAGTCCACAGCTGCCGAGCCATCGCCTCCGGCGAGGAACCGCTCCGGCCGGAACTCCTCCGACGCGTCCCACGCCGCGGGGTCCCTCCCGATCGCCCACGCGTTGACCAGGAGCGCGGTCTTCGCCGGGATCTCGTAGCGGCCGCCCTGCACGGCCGCCGGGGACATGGACTCGCGCGGGAGGAGGAGCGGCACCGGCGGGTGGAGCCGGAACACCTCCTTGATCACCGCTCTCAGGTAGGGCATCCTGTTCAGGTCCGCCTCCGCTACGGCGACCTGCTCGCTTCCGCTGCCGCTGCCGCCGGCGGCGACGCGCGCGATCTCGTCCTGCAGCTTCGCCGTCACCCGCGGGTTACGGGCGAGCTCCACCATGCACCCATTCCAGCGTCACAGCTGTTGTCTCTCGGTTGCCGCGGCGATCATGTCCTGCAACGAACGGATCGGATGATGAATCAGGAGGGACGTGCAAGAGCTTTTGGCAATTGAAAATGTTTCGTCACCTTGGTGATGGCTTTGATGCCATCGTCAGTAAGCTCCAATCCTTTGGCGCCCTTCTTCTTCCCTCAGCTGCAGCAAGACGGTCGACGATGTCACCACCCTGCCCCGGCTTCGACGCCTTGTGCTTGCGCTCGTGCTCGGCCACTATCTCCGACAGGAACCTTGTTGAATGATGATCCAAATTATGTCAAGAGAGAAGGCCGCCTACTTCTGCCAGAGCGAAGCGGAGGCCCGTCGCCGGAGGCTTGGGCCGGAGGGTTGTGCCCCTTTACTGCCCAGATCGCGACTGGGGGTGCGGGGGGCGAAACCCCCCGTGGTACGGTACGGGTCATGTAACCCCTAGAGTTTTTCCATTGGAGAGAGATTCTCTCGTCTTCTTGTAAGCCGTCGCCGTTGGCGATTGTAACCGGACTCCGATCATAGTGAAGTTCTTGCTGACTGGCGCCCGTGGTTTTTCCCTCTCGTGTTGGGAAGGTTTTCCACGTTAAATCTCGTGTCTCTTGTGGTTTGATTTTCCTTACTCTAGTCGATTACTTGTCATCGTTTTATAACAAACCTGTCCCAATCCTCGTTCTGGTCGTCGATCTTCTTCTCGAGCCCCGTCACCCGCCTCAACACCCTCGCCGCGGCGTCCGGCGGCAGGTCGTCCGCCTGGAACCCCGCCACCAGCGTCGCGGAGTGCGCCAGCAGCCGCCGCATCCTCCCGGCCGTCTCCCCGGCAGCGCCGGCCGCCGCGCGGGTGACCACCGCGTTGGTGTACCCGTACACGAGCTCCTTCAGCTCCACGGCCTCCTCGGCCTCCGCGGCGCGGGAGACGAGCGCGGCGGCCTCGGCCGCCCGCACGGGCGCGAACGCCTCGACGCGGCGCGCGGAGAGGAGGTGCACGACGACGACGCGCTTAGCCTGGCGCCAGTGGTCCCCGTACGGCGCGAAGGAGACGTTCCGCGACCCGTACGTCTGCTTGTGCGCCGCCGCGTTGTGCGGCCGGGAGGAGAAGGCGAGGTCGTGGTTCTTGAACAGGTCCGCGGCCGCTGCGGCCGTGGACACGACCAGGGTCCGCCGGCGGCCAAGTTGCAGGAGGAGGAGCCCGCCGCCGCCGCCCTTCCGGAGGTGCAGGGTGCAGCTCGTGTAGGGAGCGGTGCGGGAGGCGGCCGATGAGGTGGAGGACTGGAGGTGGCCGAGCAGCGGCAGCTGCCACGCCAGCGACGGCGGGAGCTTGCTTGTGCTCCGGCGGTTCTTGACGACGTAAAGGAAGCAGAGAAGCAGGGCGACGGCGAGCACGAAGGGAGACATCTTTGTCGTCACTAACTGGCGACTGAGGGAGATAATAATCAGATAAGGATGGACTTTGCTCAGCTTAATAATGACGATCATTGCTAAATTAAAAATCTGCAGGCCGGATCATCTTATTGGACGCCTCTTTTCTGCGCATCTGGGATCATTCTTTTTGGCGGCTAAGTGTACTAGGATACAATTTTAAATTGTACTAAACATTTTAATTTTTCTGCGTGTATGGGGATCATTCTTTTGGCGGCTAAGAGCATCTCGAAGAGAATGTGAAAAAACTATCCCAAAAATCACGTATTGGGGGTTTGCTAAAAAATTTGTTACCTCAAAATCATGGCATCCTACAGCAGTTCCCCAATACTAATCTCCCTAATAATTTAAATTAGGCCACGTCAGCATTTTGACCATGGGGCCCACATCCAAAATGATAAGGTTTTCACTGTCTTCTCCGTTCTCCTCCTCGCCAACCATTTTGTCTTCGAGTCTTCGACAGAAGCAGGAGCTAGCGGCAGCGAGCTGGGAGCTGTGCGAGCTCCATCAAGCACCAGCGCACCTCTCGTGCGGGGGCTGTGAGAGCTCCAGCGACCGGCGGCTGCACCGGCGCACCCCCCACGGAAGCAAGAGTGACTGATAGGAGCGGCAACGAGCTCCAGCGAGTTGTGGTGGCCCCGACGTGCACCTCTGTGGGAGTTGTTCGAGCTTCGTGCGCATCCAGTGGTCCTTGTCGCGCCTTGCGAGAGCACGAACGAGCAGCGGTGAGCTCCAGTGAGCTGCGTCGGCCCCGGCGGGCACCTCATGTGGCATAGCTGTTCAAGCTCGAGCGACCCCGGCTCCGGTGGGGTTCCGACGAGGCAACGAGCACCCGACAACAGGGGGCGACGACTCCGGGACTCGCGAGCTTTCCGCATGCGCCCACCCGTCAGCGTATGTGAGCTCGAGAGAATTCCGGGATTGGGGAAGGATCGCCCCCCCCCCCGCGCATATATACGCAGCGACGGGGATGTTTTTAGCGTCCACCCATTTTTACGGGGACTATTGGGGCTCTGTTGGAGCTATGTTTTTTTTTATTTTTCCCCTAAACAAGGTTTTGGGGTAATTTTAAGGGAGCTCTTGGAGTTGCTCTAAAGCGTACCCGGATATTTTAAAAATGTGATCATTATATTTTATCTTTCATAGATGCATATAGACATACTCCTACACGACATTTGAGTGCACAGTAGAAAAAACAATATGACTTACAATTTGAGATGAAAGGAGTAGCGCCGATTACAAGGAGCACGAAAGCAGACATATCTTCTGGTCACTTTGCGGTCTACTGATCAGTTAAGATTGGACTGCTAAATTACCTCCATTGTTTTATCTGCAGTGATCACCGCTTGGTTCAAAAAATATTTTATTTCAGAAAAATTTTAAAATTAGGAAAAATCCAATTTACACCACTAAACTATCACAAGAATCCGATTTCAACCAGACAAATTTGACTTTGTAACTGATTTCAACGGTTTTTTAAATTTTCTAGAAATAATAAACAATTGGTTTAGTATAAAATATTCATAATCGATTCACTCCAATGATCCAATCTGAAAATTTTGAAATAATACCATTTGTTAAAAATGAAAGAATTGGTGGCCCTTATTATTAGCCTAACGGGAAAATAACCCATAAGCGTACAGATACTGCCAAAGCTTTCAGCTCAGAATATTTTGTTGGTGTTTATTATGACCCACATATATAAGATCATTGTAGCATTTCACCACGAAGTATCCAAGGTACTGTGAATTTCTAGGGAGAAGCACTATGGATCAGAAAATTGATAAACATGATGATTGTCATTGATTTAAGCACCAGCTAAATTTGAGCAAGGGTAACATGTAAGAGGATCATTTTAATTTTTTATTTTAAAGTTTAGTTACTAACCAGATATACTACGAATGATCATTTATTTATTAAGACGAATTTTGCTTCAAAAATAGCACTCTAAAATTTCTCTTTTATTAGTGTTGAAAATTAATTATTTATTAACTATATTTGATTTGAACTCTTTCCTTAGATTTTTTTTGTTCGAGCTCTTATAGAAATCATATGCTAATTTCTTTTTATAAAAATGAAAAAAATATTTATTGGTTATATTTGACACGAACATTTTTGAGTTACTTTGGACCGTTAGACTTTTGTAACATCAATTATCTGATGGTGTGTGTTCTTTTTTATTATTAATATGTTATTTTCTCTTGCGAATATTGTGTCGGTCTATTTCATGCCGTGCTGGGCGGGGCACGGTGGGCTGGGAAAGGAGCCCAGCACTAGCCTAACGTTGTGTTCGTGCCGGCCCGAGCCTGAAGTCATCTTGTTGAGCCCGTGTTCGTGTCGGGTCAAAATCTCGTGCTTTGGGCTGGCTCATGAACCTCAGACTATATGGCCATCTATATCAGGTTCTTGGTTGTACTTAACTATGAAACAGTGTCACATCCAAAAAAAACTATGAAACAGTGCTTTGAACAAAATATGCTAGTTTCATGTGTTGTGCCTTGTTTTCCTTAGCCACCATGGTCATTGACCCCCACATGCATGCGCGTCTAATACGAAACCCCTGCAGATATTTATATTATTTAATTTACCAATGGTCATTGATCACTATAGTTAGCCACTTAGCCTTAGCCGCCATGAACAAAGTCTAATCTTGTCCCCATCAATTGGAGAGAGTAGGAGAAAAGATGTCTCCTTCGATGCTTGCCGGCACCGTTGCCCTGCTTCTTGGCTTCCTGTACGTCCTCAAGAACCGCCGGGGCAGCAGTAAGCTCCCCCCGTCGCCAGCGTGGTGCCTGCCGCTGCTCGGCCACCTCCATCTCATCGGCCGCCTCCCGCACCGCTCCCTGCACAAGCTGCACCTCCGCTACGGCGGCGGCGGCGGGCTCCTCCTCCTGCAGCTCGGGCGCCGGCGGACCCTGGTCGTGTCCACGGCGGCGGCGGCCGCGGACCTGTTCAAGAACCACGACCTCGCCTTCTCCTCCCGGCCGCACAACGCGGCGGCGCACAAGCAGACCTACGGGTCGCGGAACGTCTCCTTCTCGCCGTACGGGGACCACTGGCGCCAGGCCAAGCGCGTCGTGGCGGTCCACCTCCTGTCCGCACGCCGCGTCGACGCGTTCGCGGCCGTGCGGGGTGCCGAGGCCGCCGCGCTCGTCTCCCGAGCCCAGCGCGCCGCGGAGGCCGGGGAGGCCGTGGAGCTGCGGGAGCTCCTGTACGGGTACACCAACGCGGTGGTCACCCGCGCGGCGGCCGGCGCCTCCGGCACGACGGCCGAGAGGTGGAGGCAGCTGCTGGCGCACTCCGCGGCGCTGGTGGCCGGGTTCCAGGCGGAGGACGTGTTGCCCGACGCGGCGGCGAGGCTGGTGAGGCGGGCGACGGGACTCGAGAAGAAGTTCGACGACATGGTCGAGGAGTGGGACAGGTTCCTCTCCGAGATAGTCGCCGAGCACAAGGAGAAGGGCACGGGGGACGCCACTGACTTCATGGACGTCTTGCTGCAGCTCAGGAAAGAAGAAGGCGGCGGAGGGTTCGTGCTCACCGACGATGGCATCAAAGCCATCGCTAAGGTAAAGATCCGTTTCAACTAATCGTCGAACATCGCACGCTCTACTGATTCCCGAGTCCTGACCAATCATCCGGCCGTTCTTGCGGCGTCGTCCATCTGCGCCGTGCAGGACATGATCGTCGCGGCGACCGAGACAGCAGCCGTGGCTCTGGAATGGGCCATGGCGGAGCTCGTCCGCAACCCACGGGTGATGACCAAGGTGCAGGACGAGATCGCCCGCGTGTTCTCCGGCCACGCCGAGCAGCCAACCATCGCAGAGGCGGAGCTGAACCGGATGGTCTACCTGAGAGCGGTGGTAAAGGAGGTGTTCCGGCTCCACCCGCCGCTGCCGCTGCTCCTCCCGCGTGAGTCCATGACCCCGGCTGCCGTGCAGGGCGGCCGCTACGTGATCCCGGCGAAGACCACGCTCCTGGTCAACGCATGGGCGATCGGGAGGGACCCCGCGGCGTGGGACGCGCCGGAGGAGTTCCGGCCGGAGCGGTTCCTCGCCGCCGCCGGCGGTCAGGCCCAGCAGGTTGTAGACATGAGGGGCACCGACTACCAGCTCCTCCCGTTCGGCGCCGGGCGGAGGGTCTGCCCCGGCATCAACTTCGCGCTGCCGGTCATGGAGCTCGCGCTCGCCAGCCTCCTGCGCCACTTCGACTGGGAACTCCCCGGCAGCGCGCGCCCGGCGGAGCTGGACATGGTGGAGGCGCCGGGGCTCTCGACGCCGCCGCGGGCGCCCCTCGTGCTCGTCCCCAAGTGGAAGGCGTTTGCTTAGGCATACGCATCGCTGCAGCTTGGATGTGTGCATCCACGGTTTTTGTACGAATTTCACAAGCTTGGAGTTGTAAAATTCAAAACTCTGCTTGAATACTCGACGTGTGCCAAAACCATGCCTAAATGGAAACCAATTTCCAGTACAGTGAAAAAAATTCCGTGCAGGAGGGCTGCAAAGTGCCCTCCGTGCAGGACTGCTGTGGATTTGCGCTTACTGTACATTGCTAGGAAGTAGTACATGCACAGCAAACCCAAGCCTTGGGTCTTGACATGCATATGCATCTGCTTCGTAGCAAAGTTTCAAATCCAAACATGACCCATCGAGTAACGGGAAAATGGAACAAGCATGTAAATAGTAATAATTCGTTCACAGCAAGCTAATACAACCCATCATCCTGGGAAACGATCGCTTGAACCGACAATAAGAGCATGATGATCAAGAAGGCTGTAAAGAGTGGAGTGCACAAGGCAGTAAAAATATACAAATATCGCGTCAAAAGCACCAGACGGTATCACGCGAGTACACAACTTATTCACACGCTGGGTATATCTGTTACATGCTAAAATGAATCGACATACACAAGCACAAGGTCAGCAAAAGAACTGGATTAGGCAAACATATATAATATAATGAACAAATCGAGCTGTAAGTAATCCACCCCCACCCCGACCTACCCACGACATGGACCACCCAAAAAATCCAGTAATGTCCCACATAATCAAACTTCCTCGTGATCTTCAACCATCAAGGCATTGATAACCCTGAGTAAATATCTTGATGGTGACCGGCGGAAAATGTACATACGGTGTGTGATCTATCCCCTGACCCGAATCAAATCTTCTTCGGCAGGTTGTAAGTTTTCTTGAGGAACCTTGTAGCCGTCTCATCGCTCCGGTAGCACAGAACTCGTAGGACTGTGTTAGGCTCATTCGGGCTCCAATGCCCTGTCGTTGGAGGCAATGGTAACCTGTTCTTGGACGCTGACCGGTTTGATTCAACCATCATACGTTTGAATCGCTCAATGAGGCTTTCGGAGTCCGCTCTGAAAAGGGGAAGCACATTCTTTACCTGGGAGGAGGCCTTGTCAACTAATTCTTCTGGCAGACCATCCCCGTCCGCCAAATACAGATCTCTGAGGGACCTGAAGTCATCTTCTATTATCTGAGAGTCTTGGCGAGTGAAAGCACGCAAAGGACCACCAGCAAGAAGCACCAGCAAGAAACCATCAAAAGTTGCTTTCATCAGTGCAGTTATAGCACGGTTCCGCACTTTATTGTGCACCATACCAGATATTGTCTCAAGGACAGGGTCAAGCTCTCTTAACAGTACGTCCACCCTGTTTGACACGGTATCACCAACATAAAGGGTGTCCCAGAGAACATGGCCCAAGTCATAGAATGTCACCTTATATGCAGTCGTCTCACAGATCTGCTGGATGCCTTCTTGACAGGCTGCCTGACAAAGCTCAAACTTGATGTCCAGTCCATCTGTGATATCTGCCTGAGCTGACTCAACATTTCGCAAGCATGTTTTTATCTTCTTCTCTAGGTTCTCAAGCTCACCACGGATGTACTGAAGTGTATTCAAGCGCACACAGAGTTGAGGAAGCCCCAAGGGATCATTTCCATTTGTTGCTCCATTTGGTGATGCGCGAACCTGCAGATTTTGTGGCTTCTCTTTTTTCTTGAATAATAACTTGGAGCCAACCTCGCATCGTGTTAATGGAGGTAATTGGGGCATGAAGGTATTCCGTGTTCCTGTTGAGTGATACAAATGCAGAAAATCAGACTCATCAAGCAAATATCATTCCACAAGTTATGTAACCTATATTTATCTAGTACTTACCACATCCAGATTTTGCTTTAGATACGTAAAGCTGTAGGCTTCTATCCAGTCCAGCTGTGAGATCAGGAAGAATAGCTGGATGCATTGGTATAGGTAATTCGAAAAATGCATCCAGCGTTTCACCAATAACCCGAAGCATCTCCACAGAGGAGGGAGCAAAATTCTCCCTGTTGGCACCTGGATTCCAGGTCTGCACAAAAGATATTGCCAGGTTTAGTGGCAGAGAAAATCACATTAAGCCTATATAAACAAGTTTGAAGCTAGGCCTAACAGAATTCATATAATATACTGCCAATCAAGTATCAAAATTTATGTTATTCCTAGAAGACTGTTCAGAATGACTAGCCGATCAAAGTCAATGTAATATTCAGGTTTAGTGACTAATTTTCTTTATAAGTGGTTCCTGTTGGGTTTAAACTCTAGCCAACCCCAACTTGATTGGGACTGAAAGGCTTTGATGTTAATGTTGTTGCACATCAGCTGTGCAAGACCTGGAAAAAAAATCAGCAAGAGTACTGACAAAAGTTGGTGGCATGATGGGGAGCTAAATCATACACCGGGATCACATCAGAGATTTCTAACCATTGAAGAGTAGCAAATGGATGATGGATATGGAAGAAAAGTAGCTGAACAAATGGGTACATGCATTTGCAACAAAGATGTGTGCTTAGAAAATAACATCAATAATTATGGTACAGGAGATGAAAAAAATGGTCCATTAACAAGTATATTCTCCCGTTTTTTAACGTAGGTTGTTTTAGTCTGCGTTGCACAGATACTTGGTGGAACACGCGTATCACGTATCCGATACGTATCGGATACGGATACACGTTGGATACGTATCCGACGAGTATCCGATTTTTATTATTTTCGAAAAAAAACTGATACGCGAGCTGATACGTATCCAAATCATGGACACGGCGTATCAGCCTTACTGGATACGGCCCAGCCCAACAAACGTCGCATATCCCGTCGCCCTAGCCGCGATGCTGGCTCTCCCCGCATTCCCGCACGCCCGCCGCCCGCCCGCCGCGACATCCGCTCCGTCGAGACGTCCGCCCGCCCGCCGCGACATCCGCTCCGCCGGGACGTCCGCCTGCCGCCCGCCGGCGACGTGCACCCGTCCCTGCTCACCGGCGCCGAGGACCTTCCCTGCTCAACCGTGGAGTTTCCGCGCCCCTGCGACGTGGATCCAGCTCTTCCGGTGAGTAAATCACCTTCCCCATTCTCGATCTCTTCTTCTTGAGTTCGTAGCAGGTTGCTGCTCGATTTCTTTGCTCCCCACTTCGTCTTCCTCTCCCCATTCTCGATCTGTTCTATTTCAGCAGAGTTAGTGAGTTCTTGTTGCTTGTTTGCATATGCAGTAGATGGTGTCTCCCAATTTGAGTGGTGCTAGTGCAAGTAATAGCATAGAATCTGCAGCTACAGAGGCAACAAACATCAAGGCTCCACTTTGGGATCATGTCACCGTTTTGCAGAGACCAAGAGCTGGTGGAGGAAATACTATGTGGAGATGCAAGTACTGTCCAATGGAAAAACTGAGTAGTTACAGTAGAGTTGAAGCTCATTTGCTGCAGATCACGGGAAGAGGAATAAGTAGTTAACTGTGACATTTTATTGTTATCGGTTTTAATTTAGACATGCATTATTATTATTTTTATTTTATTTTTTAAATACTAAACGTATCCGCGTATCGGGTTTTTGGGGAAATTGGCGTATCCCGTATCGGATACCGATACACGTATCCGTATCCGTGCAGCATAGGTTTTAGTTCTGTCCAATGTCACACTTCTGTAACTTTGACTAAGTTTATAGAAATGTGCACAAACATTCACAATATCAAATCAGATTCACTATATTTACCATGAAATATCTTAATAGTGCATTTGTTTAGGACTGGATGTGAACATATTTTTCTGCGAACTTGTTCAAAGTTATAGAAGTTTGACTTAGGACAAAACTACAACAGCCTACAGTTTGGAACGGTGGAAGTAACAAATTGCTACTGCAGCATGTTTAAGCTACATCATATATGCACAAAATAGAATTAAAAATTAAACTACAACAGCACATAGCATCTACAATTATATCTATTTATATCGAGAAATTAAGGTCTCATGATGGAAAGGGGGAAAATGGCACCTCTTGCTTCAAATTCCGGTCAACCCATCCCTTGAGTCTGTCTACCCTTTCTTTAATCCACACTTTTACCAGATTAGCAATTGCATTTTCGGCTTCATATGGCGGCATTTCTCTAATTAGTGACTTGCCTCCATCATCACTATCCACAGAATCTTCTACAGCAATATTAACAAGGTCCTTCTCTAATTTGTCTGCTGATTTGAGCACTTGAACTGTATCTGGGGTCAGTTCTGTAAGCCCAGCTACGAACTGCTTCAGCTCATTTCCGTAACAAGAATGAAGGGTTGCAACAGCAACACCTGAAGCAAGGGGATGCCATGTCTTCAGTATTGGACTGTACAAATTTTTCTCCTTTATAGCTAGATCACCAATGTCCTTTGCAAGGATAGAAAGAACTGGAGTAGGGTTTCTTGATGACCGTTTTGAATCCGCTTCTTCCATTCTCTACATAGGTCAAAGTAATGTCAATAAAAGAGGAGCTGGCACACTACAAAAATATCAGTTCTATAAGACTTGGCATCTCAGACCATCCATAAAATAGAGCAGTTGACTACAAATATTACTTGAGATTCAGGAAAAGATTTCTATTGTTTCCAGGATTGTTATAGCTTTCTAGCTGTTCTGTTACCAAACATGTCATGAGTTGTCAGCAACAAAATTACAAGACAAAACACAACAAAATGATATAGGTATTTTGAGTTACAGAAACAGGACTGCTCATATATGGTAAATCTAATATTGGCGTTGATATTTACTAACATCTAACTGCACTTACTAGGGCAAAAGCTGTGCGGAGTGAAGACCTTATGTAGGTCTCTACCCTGCTGCGAGCTACATCAGTCTCTTCTTTCCTTCTACGGCGATATTCATTGGATATATCTTCAACAAGAACCCTTGCAGCTGACACTCCAATTGAGACAATGCCTTGCATAGACTCAATATTACTTGTATCGAAGGTTTCATGATATGCTAGTAGTCTTTTCTCAGTCCAACCCATTATTGAGCTTAATGTTGAACTCAATACTTTACAGTAATTTGGATCCTTTGTGGTCTTGGCATCCTTAGCAACTTCTGCTAGCTGATTCTCTGCAGCAGAAAGCAGCTCGATATCTACTTGACCTGACATAACAAAATGGTTGAACAATGCCCAAGTGAAGCAAAGATTGTGGAGCATCTCATTGATTCCAAGAATAACCCAGGTTTTCTTCAAGAGCTCCATCACCTCATCGATCTCATCAACCACAGTGCCTTCGTCATTATCAAAGCAAGCTTCTACCAACATGTGGTAGAGATGGAGATTCAAGGGGAAACCATCTGCCCAGTGGCATCCATCAGAAGTTCCATCATGAGATCTTCCAGCAAGGGACATGACAGAAGTGCGTAGGGTCTGCATTGACTCAGAGTTCTTCCCAGTTTCAAGTGGCCTATCATATGCACCACGTATAATTTGCCGCAATCGTTGTGCAGAACTGTCTGATTTGTTCAATGGAACAAGTGGGTGCAGAAGCAGACCAGCCTCAAGAAGCTTTAGATTCCTACCCCGCCATGCCTCATACTCTTGATGATCAGGGAAATCTGATGCTTTGAATTGTTGCAGGAATTCCAAGGGCAAGACCATCGATTCCGCACGTCTGCCAAGCTGTTTCATGGAAAGTGTATTAGCAAAAAGTCACGATGTTCTACTACAATAAAAACATGCAAAACTCCAAAAATGCCCATCAAACCGATAATGTGCCCAGTATTTCAACAGAAATACTCCATAGCAATAACAATTTTTCTTTTGTGAATTTGATTGAGTTAGCATGCATCAATGCATCTTATGCAAACTGTTCAACATTCATGTTCGCATACGAGTTATGAAATAAGAAAACAATGCTTCAAGAGATTTTTTGGAAACCATTGTTAAACCATTTCACAAGTGATACTAAACTAGTGATGGTGAGTACAATACCATCCCCATCAAATTTTGGTTATCACCCTTTTAATCATTATGCCCTAAACAACATCATTGACTAAATCCAAGATATGAGAATGATAAGAATGATAAGAGCTAAACCTGTCGCTACAGATATTCATATTCTAACAAGCTGACAATCCAGCAAGTTCAGGATGTGGTCCACATCAAGAAGCTACATTAAAAAAACATGGAAAATGTACAGAGTGGTTTGGCCATAGTCATCCAAACGAAATCAAAATATGAATCAAATTTAATGAATTGTGTACCTTCCTATTTCACATAGCCACTTTTTGATGAAAACAGCGTGCCAAGATAAGAATCATGGTACCAACTACCAACACAGGTTCTTCCTAATTACTCCAATAAAGTGGAGAGATGGAATTTGATATTCAATGAACTACAAAAATGTTAAACGGCAATACCCACTGCAGCTGACACCCAAAATATGAGATCTACGCTTAAAAATTTACGCATATTTGGCAATGGCACTCCAATGCTCAGCTATAGAAATACCGAAACCACAAACGAAAAAGAAAAGAAAATGGGTGTATTTTTAGCTAAATTTGAATTTTCGTCCGACCCTCCAACAAACTCCGAGAACACCATGGCGAGCTTGACCCGCTCCAGATCTACTACCACACAATCCACCAACAACACCAGCACCACTTGTACGACCGGGCAAGCAAACAAGGACCGACCAAACAAGCAGAATTCCGAGCTGCATTTCCACCGGAAATCTCGCGAGATCCTACCTGGCTGGCGGCGATGCGGAGGAGCCCCCTGCGGATCCTGGCGTCGGCGGGCTCGGAGACGCGCATCTGCACCCGCATGAGCTCCCCGACCGTGGCGGGCCTCCGCTGGGGGCCCGCCGCGGCCTTGCCGCCGCTCCCGGGGCTGCCGACGCCCTTGGATGAGGCGGAGGAGCGGAGGCCGAGCGCCTTCTTCATCTTGCTGGCGGCGGCGGAGGTGAGGGAGCGCTGGAGCGAGGCGGAGGAGGCCGAGGACGCGGAGGAGGAGGCCGGGGACGGCGCCGGCAACCCTGCACCCGACGCGGACTGCGGGATGTAGGTGAGCGGCTTCCCGCCCGTGGTGCGGGACGCCGCAACCAGCACCTCGTAGGCGGCCTCACGGAGGTCGGCGGGCGAGAGCGGGACCCCGAGGTCCGGGAACGGCGAGGGGAGCGCCGAGGAGGAGGAGCAGGCCGTCGCCGCCGCGGCGGCGGGCGGGGGGAAGCCGTTGGAGGAGGAGGAGTGGGACGAGTCCCGGCGGGACTCGCGGAACAGGCGAGCCATCGCGGCGGCGTCGGCGTCGGCGGTGGCCTCGCGGCTTGCCTCTCTCGCTCGCTCTCCCCCTGTCGGCCTCTCTACCTCGGCGTGCTAGGTCCCGCTCTCTCTCTCTCTCTCTCTAGTGGGGGGAAAGGAGAGAGAAAGGGGAGGGGGAGGAGAGAGATGGGGGCATGGGGCCGCTTTTTCGTTGCGATGGATGATGAGGAGAGAGAAAGAGGGAAACTCCTCCCCATCCCCAGCGAGGGAGATGGCAAATTCCCACGCAGAACTGCTAGGGGTACTCGGCGCAGCCGCGCAGGGTTGGCTTTTCTTTACCGCGTTTTCGTGGAGAAAAAGTCCCAAAGTGAAAGGTAAAGCTATCTGTTTCTTGGTTGAAACAGACCACCTCCTCACACAAATTTTTTCTCACCTCCATCTCTTCTCATCCATCCATCTTCTCCAACTCCGGCGAGATTCCGGCGAGATTCCGGCGAGGTTAGGGTTCGGGTTAGGGTTCCGGGGTTAGGGTTCGGGGTTTCTAGGGGGGCTGCTCACTGCCGGCCATGGAGGGAGGGCCGGCGGTTGGGCCAGGGTCGGGCGGGGGCGCACGGCGGGATCGGGTGGCGGCGGCGGTGGTGGGCCGGCGCGGAGGTCCGTCGGACCCTAGCCCGGCCGCGCCGGCGGGGTGGGGGCGCGACGGGGCGGCGGCGGTGGAGGTGGGTCGCGGGTGGGAGGCAGGGGGTCGGGAGGAAGAAGGTGGGAGGGAAGAGATAAGGTGGGGAGGGGATAAGGAAGGGAGGGAGTAGGGTAAAAATAATAAATTTGGGGTGTAAAAAGTTGCAAAAATTCGTGTGAGGAGAAGGCTAGAATTGCGTGGGTGAGCTATAGACAAACCCAAAATGAATGTGTATGTATACACATTTACACAAACTTGTGTAGTTGATGACATATTATGTATGTGCTCAAAGTTCACATGTTGTTATATATAAAAAGTGAAAATAAGTTATATCATAAATCTATAAAGTATCATATGCAATATCAAATTGAAGTACTCCATCCGTCCCAAGTTATATGTCGTTTTAGCTTTCTAAAATTGTAGAGTTTAATATGCACTACTCACATGAGTATATCTAAACATATAGAAAAGACTATCTGTAATTTGGAACATAAGGAATAACTTGGTATAGAAACTCACAGGGGTGGTTTGCAAGGTTGTCCTTGTCTTACTACCTTTTTATGGTTATCGACTTACCAGATTAATTATTGTACATGATGCAAAATATGAGTAAAGAATAGAAAGTTTATACAAAGTAGATTATTTTAGAACATGGGGTGTAGGGTAAAATCACCTACATGCACCCTTTGCTTTAAGCTTAAGCATGTTCTTTTATGAAAACTCTTTCTCAACATCTTGAGACATTAATGAAAATTGACCGATGTTTTCATGTTTTAAGAATATAGTACTTCACTGTCAATGATTGTCAAACATAACTTAATTGTGATGTTCGACATTTTATCATTGCATTCCCTCCATTATCGTTAATGTTACACGAAGCTAATTACAAACAAGGAAGTTTTTGTTAAGAAAAGTACTATAAATTCTAGTGCAAATCTTATCATCACCAATGAATCATTCCACACTATTTGGGATGCTATACTTAGGGCATGTTCTTTTCGTCACAAATGAACAGTGAAAAGCACTATTTGCCTATCACATCTTCTCTCACAAGAAATACTATTTCAGCCATTTGCAACTTCACTATTCCTTTTCACACAAAAGAACAGACCCTTAAAAGTTTCTCTATTTGCATAAGAAAAATATAGTGCATCAGGTGCAGTGCTAGTGAGAAAAACAGCAAGAGACCACTACTTGGTTGGCAGGTAAATGTCAAATGGATCACCCATGCGGCCATGCATATGTAACGACTGTAAGACTATCTCCAACAATACTACCTAAAAGAGCAACCCATTCCAGCGATTTGGCTCCTGCACAGTAGATGGGTCTCCAACCCAAAAACATCGATTTCCAACAGCAAAGGCAAAAGAGTAGGCCCTGCCGAACGCCGGCCGCTTCCTTCCCCAGCGCCGACCGCCGACCACCTCCCTCCCTGCTGAGCACCGCAGCCCGTTGTCCGCCTCGCCTCGCCGTCGTCGGGCTCCGTCGCCGGGGCCGAGCGCGCCGCCGAAGGAGCTCGCGCCGGAGAGGGTCCGCCGCCGGGGGAGCTCGCGCCGTAGAGGGTCCGCCGCCGGGTAGAGAGCTCGGGCCGCCGCAGGATCTCCGCCGGGCGCCGCGCAGGAGCTCCGCCCGCCACGGGAGCACCACCGCGCGCGAGCTTCACGGCTGCGGGGGCTGCACGAGAGCTCTGCCGCGCAGCTCTGCTGGTCGGCGAGCGCCGACCGCAGGCACCGCTGGCGAGCGCCAGCCGCGGGGACAAGCTCCGGCAGCCCCGTCGCGGGCCCCTTCGTCTTCGTCTGTCTTCTCGCCGAACTGGGCTCCGGCCGTCCGCCATCGTGGGTGGGCCCAAGGAGACGCAAAAGGATGGACAGGAGAGGCATATTTGCCTCGCGCTTCAGCTCGAACACAAAATGCATAGCTGGTTTGCATAGTCCGTTTGAGGTAGTTTTGATAGGCAAAAGTACTGTGCATAACCCATTTTTCGGTTTGGGTCACCCTGCTGGAGTCAGTCTAATATAGCGAATCCTTGGGTGCTCCATGTATAAACACTAAGATCGGGTGCTTTTGCGTGGCCTCTCGCATTAGCCATGTTCTACAGTGAATGCTAAAGCTTCCAACAAAATTAAAATTGTGAAAAAAAAAACAAAATGCAAATAAAGCAAAGATATCGGTTCTCTCCTGCAGCTTTGGTGGTGGTTTACCTTTGCAAAGCAGGTAAAGCAAACGTCTCAAAAAATAAAAATAAAAAAGCAGGTAAAGCAAACCGCTACCCAAGGCCCCAACAGATAGGCCATGTTCCGGTGTACGCCCTGACAGTAACCACAGCCAAAACAGCGTCCTCCACCACCACCACCACCATTAGTCCATTACCGTGTGTGTTAAGGCTAAGCAAAGACCGGGTGCGGGTAGTACTAGTACTCTACGTCTACTACGTACTCCAGCTGTGTGACCCGGCCGGTGAGTGATAATTGTGTAGCAAGATCAGGTCCTTGCGAGACGCGGCTGTCGATCCGTTGCCAGCTGTCTCGTGCGCCGAGTCCACCACGCGTGATTGATGCCTACCCGTCAGCTAATTGTTCTCTTTCTCGAAATTTTTCGAGAATGGGCTGGGGAAAGTGAGCTAATATTTGTCGTCAACCAGGTACTCCTTGCGGATATGCATCCGCTGCTGGTCACCACACCAATTTCAGCCGCCGTGCGACTTCTCTCGTTTAACTCGATGGTGTTAACGTGCCCGTCGATTGCAAGATATCAGTGACTTCATCAAGTTCGAGAGTTGTCGGCTCAATATTTTGAATATGCTCGTTCAAGTAGAGTTATTGCGTGCGTTCGTAAGAACGAGTGTACGTGCGAATTTGTGAGCGTATGTGTCATATATACATGCACACTACACTACATGCAGCATATTCCCAACGTGGAGGTGCTAATCTTTCAAGTAAAATGGGTGCTGATCCCATACCCCGAATATGATGGTGTAGGTAAATAATTGTCCTTCACCCATTTCGCTTATCTCTTCTCTCTATCTTTTTAACAAACAGGCACGAGAGTGTGCCTATTTTATTGCTATAGAAGAGAGTAAAAAAACACGGCAACTGCGGCTTACAAAATAAAAGGCTACTCTCGTGAAACAAGAATCGCAAGGGAGTGAGGTACTCCCCGTTTTTTTAGAGTTCTAGGGCCGAGTCTCCGCCTTACTTAAAAGACAGAAAGATCATTCGGTTTTACAGCACTGTTATCGATCACACGAGCGTCAGCACCCTGACACCCCACAAGCTCAACAGCAACTCGAACAAGCAAATTTAAACAAGCAGGAAGACAAAGCAGTGAAGAAACAGTCGCGTGAACTCCAGCGTTGGCTTCAGGCTCTTTCCTGCCGCAACGCCTCCTCCATATCCCTCGACTGGATCTCCCATAGCTTCATGCGCAGAGGTCTTTCTGCCGTCAGTACATCATCAGCCTCTCTGGACATCTTGTTGTACGCGAAATCTCTTTTGTCAGAGCTGTTAGGCCCTCCTTCTTCTCGGCTGGGCACAAGATTAGCCAATTTTGTGCCAGCCCAACTACCCTCATCAGCAAGTGCTCCATGCTTATCCAAACTCCATGCTGAAAACACAGAATATTCTTTAGTTTCCAAATTGTCCAAAGGGCAGCGGCACTGATAATATTAACATTAGTGAATCTCTTATCACTGAGCCAACAGACACCAATGTTATCAATTGAGCAGCCTAGCCTACGGCCAAGAACAACAGAGATTCTTTCCCACATAAGCTTCGCTACCACACATTCAAATAGGGCTGGACCGTGAGCCAGAAACTCGTGAGCTGGCTCGACTCGTTCAAAGCTCGGCTCGACTCGGCTCGGCTCGATCGAACTTTTAACGAGCCGAGCAACTATTTTAGCTCGTTTTGCTAACGAGCTGGCTCGAGTCAGCTCGCAAGCTGCTCGCGAGCCAAACGAGCTAGAAAGTTCTAATTTCAACATAGAAAACCGAGCTATCAAAGTTGAGTCGAGCCATGAAGCTATGCTAAACCTTTCTAAGTGCTCCATGTGTGAATAATTTTTATCATTTACAACTTTATAATTATTATTTTTTAAAAATTTATATATACTCAAATGTTAATTTCAAATTTACATATAGCTCGCAAGCCTAACGAGCTGGCTCGAGCTACTAACGAGCAAGCCGAGCCAGTCTTTTTGCTTGTTTTGTTAACGAGCCAAGCCGAGCTGGCTCGTTACCTTAACGAGCCAGACCAAGCCGAGCCGAGCCAAGCCGAGCTGGCTCGGCGTCCAGCCCTACATTCAAAGAACAAGTGTTGGCAGGTTTCAATTTCTTCACAGAACAGACAAGTTTTATCCCTAACATTTTGTCTCTTAGCTAGATTGTCCCTAGTCAGCACTTTATTATTTATCAACAACCACAGAAAGAATTGCACTCTCGGAGGGATCTTCAGACCCCAAACGCTAGGAGAATGAAGCGGGATCACACCTCTAAAGTTAATGATCTTATACAACGACTGAGACAAGTAAATGCCATTAGAGGAGAATTTCCAAATCATGGCATCCACCTCGTTACTAAAAGAGATAGTGGAGGCTAATTGCACTACTTCTAGCCACAGTCTCCCTAGTTTGGCATTCACTGTCCTTCTAAATATACATGAGCATTTTTGGCCCGGCCCGACCCGGCCCGCGCCAGGTCCACCCACGGACCTTACTGGACGGGCGTGGGCAGAGATCTTGAAGCCCGCGAAAAAATTTTTTGGCCCGAGCCCGGCCCGAAATGCTGTTTTTAGTTACTTTACACTATAAAATGCACGAGCGGCCCGCCCAAGCCCGGGCTCGGCCCGAAAACTGAGGCCCGACACGTCTCATGGGACGATCATGGGCAGGATTTTCTCGACCCGAAAAACCTGGGTTTTTTTAGCCCGGCCCGAACCCGGCCCGGCCCGTGGAATGCTCAGGTCTACTTCTAAAAGTACATTTCAAGTTGCGGCCATCCCACAGATCTGCTACAGTACCTGACTTCTCATTCACTATGATGTACAAGTCCCAGAACTGGACTGCCAGGCTAGAGTGACCCAGCCAGTTGTCCTCCCAAAACCTAACTCTTTTTCCATTCCCTATCTGCCATCTATATCATAGCTTGGCTGCTTTAGCTGCCAAAGCAAGGCTCTAGAATTGGGAGCCATTTGCATCTTTAATGCAGAGAATATTCGACTTTCTAGTGTTATATTTGAAATCTAAAATCTATTTCCAGAGACCACCCTCACATAGCTGATATCTCCGAAACCAAGAAGCTAACAAGCATATGTTCAAATCTCTAAGGTTGGGAACTCCCAAGCCTCCATAGTCCTTAAGCATACATATACTATCCCAATTAGATAGATGGTATTTATGCTTCCCTTCAGAGTCATTCCAAAAACAGTTAGCTAAGTGGGAGTTTAAGGACTTGATCGCCCACTTGGGAAATTTAATAAAGGAAAGGAGATAGATTGGGATACTTGCTAAGCAAGTTTGGATAAGAGTGATTTTAGCTGCATGAGAGAGAAGCCTCCCTCTCCAGCTAGCCATCCTCTTAAGGATCTTATCTACCAGAGGCTGAATATCCTCTCTTCTCAGTTTGTCATAATGCAGAGGGACCCCTAAGTATTTAAGGGGTAAAGCACCCATAGGGCATCCAAGGATGTGTGCAGCCTTCTACACCTGGTCTGTGGCAAGGTTGCAGGGGATAATTTCACTCTTATGGAAATTAATTCTCATCCCAGAAAGCTTTTCAAACCAAATTAAGCTACACTTAAGGTTTTTCAGGTTTTGCTCACTGGGGTCCGCAAACACAATGGTGTCATCTGCATATTGCAAGGACACTATACTACCTTCCCTAAAGTTAGACAAGAGCCCTTTGATCAGGTCTTTTCCCGTGGCTTTCCTCCACATCTTAGTTAGAACATTCCCAACTAAGTTCAAGAGGAGTGGAGATATGGGGTCCCCCTGTCTCAAACCCTTCCCAAGTTTAAAAGAGGAGCTTTCCTCCCCATTCACATTGACCCCCACAGATCCACCTTTAACTAGGCACTCTATCCACCCTATCCACTTCTTGCTAAAGCCTCTAAAGCTAAGGACTTCAAAAAGGAAGTCCCAATTCACTCTATCATAAGCTTTTTCGTAATCAAGCTTAATGATCAAACCTTGCTCTTTATTCTTGTGTAGGCTATGCACTAGCTCATGCGCCACCACCACACTTTCTAGGACGTACCTACCTTTAATGAAGGCACTCTGGTTGGTGGAGATCAACCTGCGGGAAACCCTTCCCAGCCTGCTAGTCAGGATTTTAGAAAAGATCTTAAAGCTACAGTTAATGAGGCTTATTGACCTAAAATGTTTCATCTCTCTAGCTTCCTCCACTTTGGGGATTAGTGTTAGCATAGCACAATTCAATCTATAAAGGTCAAGGTTTCCTCTATGGAACTCTTCCATAAGGCTAACCAAGTCCTCTTTCAAGACATCTCAGAACTTCTGATAAAAGAGGAAAGGTAACCCATCAGGCTCTGGGGCTCCTTCAGCATAGCTGCTAAACACAGCTTCCTTGATCTCAGCCTCTGTGAAGGGAGCATCAAGGAAGTTATTTTCCTCTTCAGTTACTAGGTCTACTTCATCCCAAAAATCACTACTGAGAGTGATATTGTAACACCCTAATTTTTCAAAAATTTGTTTTCAATAAAATTTGTTAGAAACAATGTTTGAATATTAAGGAATATAGGGTGTGTTTGAATTTTTAGGCATTTAAATATATTTTTGAAAATTAATTAAATAAATATAGGAGTTAATTGTGGCATTCATGCTGGTGCATAATTTTGATTGTTTGAATTTAAACTCAGGTTTGAATTCAATTGTTTGATTTAAGTTTGAAAAACTTTGGTTTGAAATCCTTTTCAAAAAGTTTAAATTCCTTTTCTTCCCTCCTCCCCTTTCTTCTTTCTAGCCCGTGAACCCTTTCGGCCCAGCGGCTCAGCGCAGTCGCAGCCACAGATTCAGCCCAAGATGGCCCGTGTCACGTCCCCTTTCTCTCTTTTGCGTCGTCGCTGACAGGTGGGGCCAGGGTGTCATCCCCGATCTCCAGCCGTGTCCAAGCGGGACTCCGACCAAGGTCCGAGCAAGACCCGGCCGCGCACGCGTGTTATCCCCGCCTCGGCTTCGTGGACCGCACGCCAAGGCACGACACCGGCCTTACTTAAGGACGCCGCCTTCCCCGTCCTCGAACCCTAGCTGCCCGTGCTCCTCTCCGTCGCCGCCAAACCCTAGCAACGACGCTGCACTGATCCGCCGGTCCGCTGCCGTTCCGTCGCTAAGGAGGCCACCAGGAGTTTCGCGAGGAGGTGCGGGAACCCCCGGTGCCGTTTGTTCTTGTCCAGACACTCTACACCGCGTGCACAACCTCGCCGGAGTTCGAGCTCTGCCTCGCCACGCCGCGGGCCGCCGTCACCGCCCATCTGGTCTCCCTGAGCCCTTAGTTCACCTCGCCGTTCTGCCAGCAGCCTCCCCGGCCAATCCGCGTGGCCAGTCGAGCACTGTGGCTCGATTTCGAGCGAGCTCACCGGCGGTCCCGCCGCTGCGCCGCCGCTCGTCGACGTAGCACCGCCGCCTCACGCCCATATGTGTTCGTGGCCGTTCGATCTGAAGCCGAGGGCTCAGATCAAATCCGCCGGGGGTCAATACCGGTCAACGGATCTAAACCCCCGCGTGACCGTGCAGCTTTTGCAAAAACGCTCCTGCACTTTCTAAATTTACAAGCCGGCCCTTCCACCTCTCAGAGATCCTTACATTTAAGTCCTTTTCTTCACGTTTTAGACCCTGAGGTTTTTGGTTTTAGCGCCTGAGATCCAATCTTAAGTTTTTGCACCGAAGCCCTCTGGTTTATACGTTTAATTATGTAATAGCCCTCGGTTTCTTGCTGATAGGTCCCTGGAACCTCAGTTTTCTCACAGATATGCCCTTGTACCTTCTTCTAGCCATATCTTCTCCGTTTTAACTCCGTTTTTCGCGTTCTTTATGTCCAAACGATCGTATCGAAGAGTAGAATAGGTTTTTGCCTCTGTTTTGCTTTGATCTTACTATTTGGTGATTGTTTCTTATTTTATTCTATTGTTTGCTTGTATGTACTTGATGTGATGCGTAGAGAACGTTTGGGCTGAAGGATTTGAAGACCAAGAAGCTCAAGTGTCTGAACAACAACAGGGATCTGTTGAAGGCAAGTCTTCCTTGATGCATACCCGTTTACCTACACAACATGCATTTAATTCACTGTTCTTACTTTTACTTGCATTAAATTGATGGGACCCTATTAAGGACATGACTAGATTATTTTTATCCCTATACCTTGAACAACCTGGGTTTTAATTTATTGTTGGGTAGTTCTTACTATGCTTAACTTGGTGGATGGTTTTAATGAAACTTTATGAACTTGATTTATTTATGTTATACCTTCATACAAGATCACTTGTTAATGGGAACATGGAGAACCACCCAGGACAACAGTGCAACCACAAGAGCTAAATGGCTCTGGCCTTGGCTAATTAATTAGTGACCCTGGTTAGGAGTGGCTTTACCTGATAAGGACAAGGGGCGGCGGTACTGTGGGGTATGGACTCACTCTAGCGGGGAGTTGGGCTTTGCTAAGACACGGTACCCGCTAGGGGACTTCATACCTTGCTAACTGATCTGGTAACCTTGTGGGTTGCAACTTCCTGGGGAAACCTTGTAAAGGCCTCGTAGCGTCCCTATGCAATCACACCTAGGTAGTGTGGTATGATGCTTGGCCGGCATCGCATGGTTGGGTTTAAAGTTCCTTGAACTTTTACGCGACTTGTGGTGAAAGTGTACAACCTCCGCAGAGTGTAAAACTAATCGATTAGCCGTGCTCACGGTCAAGAGCGGCCTGGACCCTCACATGAATAATCTATGAAAGACAATGATTAACCTGATGCATCTATCTTTATTTATGTTGTTATTCTCTTATGTTAATTGTGGGTTTGGTATAAACTTACACTTGCTAGTATTATATTGCTAATAAAACTTGACCAACTAAAATGCTGAATGCTTAAACCAACAGCCTCCACTATAAAGCCTTGCATGTTATATTATGGTTTCGCTTGTTGAGTACGGCATGTGCTCATGCTTGTTTTCATTATTGCAACGACACAATCCGGGTGCTGTTCAGACTTGGAGAGATTTGAAGATTTCCCTGGAGACTTCGACGACTTCTAGGCGGGCGTGCCACCAGTTAGCTGCCTGTGGTGTTGACCCTATCCGCTGCATTGTTACTCGTTAATATTAGTTCGTTTATGAGACATTTTGGTCTGTAATAAAGTTTAATACTCTCTTTACGTTATGGCATTGTGTTATGGTATTCACTGAGTCGTTATATGTGTGAACTTTGATCCTGGCACACATATAATATGAGCATTCGAATTTGCCTTTAAATTCGGGTGTGACAGATATCCTCTATCCTCTCAGCAGCGAAAAGCTCTTTGTAAAAGCCTACTGCTATCCTAATCGTGCCTGCTTGATCCTCAACTAAGCCATTAGGGCCCATCAAACTATAAATCATTTTTTCTACTCCTTTGGTTTGCCACTGCTTGGAAATAGGTTGTATTCCTGTCCCCTTCTAAAATGTCTCCATCTCTGGATCTCTGTCTAATTTTAATCTCCTCTAGGGCCCAAATTCTGCTCAACTCATCAGCTATGTCCTTCAGCTTTTTAAGGTCCTAAGCAGACAACCCTACCCTCTCAGCCTCCCCATCTAATCTATTGTACTCCTCTGCTAGGGCAGCCTTGGTTTTATTCATGGTAGCTACTTCATTTGCTGTCCAGCCTCTAACCATCCTTCTCAAATTTCTCACTTTAGATTGCCATCTATCTAAAGGACTCTGGCTATTAGTAGGTCCATTCCAAGCTTTAACTACTATCTCCTTGAAGTTATCTTTCTCCAACCACCATTTTTCAAACCTAAACTTTTTCTTTCCAAAATGGACATTATCCCCAGCATTCAGCAGGAGAGGATTGTGGTCACTAGGTGGTCTATCTAGAGCTTTCACTATGGCCAGAGGGAAAGTAGCTTCCCACTCAGTTGTTACAAAAATTCTGTCTATCTTAGCCATCACTAGGTTATCCTGGTTATTTGTCCAGGTATATTTTTTGTTGGGAGGGTCTAGTTCCACTAGGCCCCAATCATTAAAGGCATCAGCCCATTTGTGGTTTATAACACCATTACTCTTATCATAACTAAATCTAACCAAATTAAAATCCCCCCTATCAGGATGGGGCCTTTCCAGGCAGCCATGACACTGTGCAGTTCATCTATAAAAGACTGCTTTCCATCCTCATACGAGAGCCATAGACTACAATTAATTTCCAGCTGAAACCAGTTTTCTTATCTAGCAGCATCACACTAATGGAAAACTTCAAAGTATGAACTAGAGTGGCTACAAACATATCTGAGTTCACCCCTACTAGGATTCCTCCTGCTGTTCCTTTAGCAAGCTGGAACAACCAACTAAAAGGAGTGTTGCCTGTTAGAGACCTAAGAAAGCTAGGAGAAAAACTTTCATTTTTTGTTTCCATAATGCCTACAAAACTAACATGATTATCTTTGATCCTATTAACCAAAGCAGGGGTCCTTCCTGTTGTTCCCAAACCTCTAATGTTCCAGAAAAGATCTATCATTTTGATTTTCCTTTATTCCTAGTGGCTATTCTACCTATGTTAACATTTTTCTCCACTCTAGATTTGATAGCCTCAAAACTATTGTTGCCTTCTAATTCATTCCTATTTTCAGCATTTTTCTCAGTAGAGCCCTGCTTCCCTATCATACTAGTATCACCTTCACTATACTCTTCTGGGGAACAGCAACTAAGCTTGCAAGTCTCACTATAACACTTATCTCTCTGTTCCTCTATCTCTTCTAGGTTTTTCAGCAAATCATAGCTAACAGGATTTCCATCCTAAGAGACAATACCTAAAATAGAAGCAGTTTTTCCAAGCTTTTCAACAGAAACATGACTAGGGATGTGTTTTGTTTTACCTTTCAAGGGTGCTTCATTCCACTTCCTCTTGAGTTCTTGGGCTTTCTCCAACACAGTCTTCCCATCTTCCACATGCCTTTTACTTCTCTCTTCTACTACAGGTCCCCATCCCCCTTTCTTCTCTTTCTTGTTGGCAGGTTTTGTTCCTTCCTCATTGTCATTTTCAGTATCTTTGGAATGCTACTTTTCATTGTGTTCACCCTGTATCACCATCTGCTGCTTGCATTCCTTCATCTCTTCCTTTGTTGTTGCTGTATAGACCCATTCTTCAGGCAGTGGTAGCATTTCTTCTCCCTCCTTTCCTCCCTTCTCCATTTGTATTCCTTCTTCATTTTCAGTATCTTTGGACTGCTGCTCTTCACTGTGTTCACCCTGTATCACCATCTGCTGTTTGCATTCCTCCATCTCTTCTTGTGTTGAGTCTGTATAGACCCATTCTTCAGGCAGTGGTAGCATTTCCTCTCCTTCCTCTCCTCCCTTCTCTGTTTGTATTTCTTCTTCATCAGGGTCACACAGTTCCATAGCCTGTAGGAGGCTGACACAATTAGGATAGCTACACTCTCCCTTCAGGAGCCCTTGCTCTCCCAATTCATTAATCAAGAATAGAGCTCTCCTCACAGAATTGGTTTTGTGGCCTGTTTCTTGCGTTGAGGTGGGTGTCTTCTCTTTGCCTCCACCTGCAGCCTTGTCTTTATCTTGGCTTTTGCTATCAGAGGCTTCCTTTCCAGTACCTCCACTGTCTTGTGTCTTATCTCCCCTTCCCTGAGGCAGTTCATCCTCATCTCCACTTTCATCTCTTGTTCCTCCCTCTTCATTTGGGGTTTCTGTCTCAGTTTCAGTAAACTCCACTTTGAAGTGAATCATGAACAGGTAATCATCCATTTCCATCACTCTACTATCAGGGATCATTTTGGGGTCCTTGCAACTAATCTTGACTCTAATCACACTAAAAAAGCTAGTAAACAGGGTTTGCCAATCCACTTCACACAGTTTTCCCAGGCTAGAAGCAATTTCCTTGATAGTTACCCAATCAATCCACTTGGGTGGCACCCCTTTTATCTGCACCCAAACCTCTCTTAGTTGACCAACACGTTCAATATCTCCATTCCATACTCTCAAGGAAGCCATGACTTCATCATTCTTTAGATAGAAGAAAGTAGCTTTGCCCAGCACCTTACTTTCCACTTTGATGTGTGGGGGAAACTTAACTAGATATTTGTACTCATCATTTTCATCAACTTCCACTGCCATCCTCTGTCAATCTGAGATTTCAAGGTCTTCACTATCTCATCCTCACTGAGCTCACCCTCTTCAACAGTGAATACCCCAAAATTGTCAAAACCTGTCCAATGTCTGAATCTTCTTGTTCTAGCAGCGACATCAACATGGTAGATTCCCAAGCCTTTATTGGCACTCCCATAGTACTGCACCTCTTGTTGTGGTTTCCTCCATTCTGGACAAACATCAGCTATGTGATCCTTGCTGTAGCAAATGAAGCAGACTCTTGGTTTGTTGCAAGTACTGCTATAGTGCCTACTTTCTCCACATTTGAAACAGATTACTTGTGGGAACCTATCTCCTGCTCCTGCTTTGACACCTTCCTCCCCCTTTTTCCCATGGATCTCTTCCTTCGGCAAGCTGTTGCCCAAGTCATCTTCTCCCTTTTGTTGCTCCTTGTCCTCATCTTCAAGCCGCTCATGCTCTCTGATCCTGGATCTCTGTGGGAAAGGTTGCTGCTGCTACGGCCTCCCTCGACCTCCTTGGAACTGACCTCGTGGACGCGGCCCTTGCTGTTGCTATTAGGGGTAGCGCTGGTCAAAATCATGCGGGTGGTGAGGGTGAGGCATCACCTCGTGTGGAGGCGGGGGGTAGGGATGATTGGGGAAGAAGCCGTATGGTGGTGGCGGCTGGTAGAACTGCGGGGGTGGTGGATATGGCGGTGGATACTCACCCCATCCTCCCCAGTCGCCCTCCGGACTTCTCGCTCGTTGCCCACGCCCTCCGCGCCCTCTCCCCGCCATGGATTTGAGAGCTTGTAGGAAGCTTTTCCTCTCCCCCTTTCCCCAAATCTTCTCCGCAAAATCAAGCTTCACTGGTTCCTTGATCCAGATATCTTTATCTCCCGGCGGGTAGCAATCATCGACTGTAAAGGATGAATTTCTCCACTTCTCCCTCTCGATCCAGGCTAGGTTTGCTCCCTCCCCTTCTCCTGGACGAACCCTAGCTCCTCTCGCGAGTGGATGCGGCTTTGAATTGGGGACGAACCAGAGTTGGTCGTAGAATTCCTGAATTGCCCCTCCTCATCCGATGGATCCGGGTTCTAGAGCTCCACGCCCGCTCCCTTCGGGTCCTGGGTTCGCGCCCTTCTCGAATCTGCTCCTGTCACCTGCCACCTTCTGGGGTTGCCACGCCATGGTTCTAGCCTAGCGTGGGGTCCTGCGGTCAAGCCCTGTGGGGGCGTATCCTCTCCCCTCCACGGGCTCGAGGCCTGCCAGATCTCCGGCCAACTCCGGCGGAGAGGTTGTCGCGCCGGTGTCGTCGGCGGGAGCACCCTCATTCTGTCCCGTGCTAACCCTTGTTCAGTGGTGCCAGCAAGTCACCAGCAACAGCAGCTGCTGTCACTATTGAGGTACTCCCCGTGGATCTGCAACCGTGTTTATTCTTGCACATTGCATTTTCTATCTTCAACAATGTATTCCCCGTGGATCTGCATCCACCGTCATGCGAGCTAGACGACGAATGCAAGCTAGGCACACCCTGAGTATTAACTAAAAACATGTTCAAATAGATTATAATAATATATATTTCGAAACTACGTACTCTGACAATTTGGAGAAGTTCATCTGAAACATTTGTTGTTAAGTACGTACATGCCATTTCGATGTTTCAAATGTGTACAAGCTCAGAAATCAATCGAAATCGCTAACTGGATAGATGTTCACGGAGGGGCGAATCCAGCGAAGTCCGATCGAGCACGAGGTTGTTTACTCGGCGGCGCCGCCGAGTCAGCGCACATCACCAGCTCAATCACATGCCCAAACTCTCAAGGTCAGACCGGGATGCAGTATCATACAATATTCAGCATGTGAGATTGCGCCGGAATGTTCTTCCCTCTCTGTCATTATATAGAAAAATTTCCAGGAAGAAGACGAAGGGGAAAAAGGAAAGAGCGCTGAACAATTAGGAAAAGATGAGACATCAATTAGCAGGAAACAAATTGGTGATTGAGAGAGGCGTCGCTTTCACGCAGGTAAGCAGGGTCGATGCCAGACGCAGACACTGGGCTTGCATCAAATCTCTACTCCTAAAAAGGTTAGAAAGGAGAACTTCTCGTGGTCGAACTTTCCACCCGACAGACGTACGTCCGTCCGCTCGCCCACGAAGCCCCCCGCGATCTCCTGGCCGGTCCCCTCGCGATCCGCTCCCCCCCACACCCCCAGTGCCCCCCGCGACCCCCCTGCGCCACCACCCCCCGGCGGGCGAAGCAGATCGCTCGGCCCCGGTGTTGGCATTTCTTAACGTCACCACTAGTTGTACACCTAGAGGGAACGTATAAGAGCAACCGGGTATACCGCAAGCGCACGGAAATACCGCTGTAGCACTTCCCCAAAGGAGTATTCCAAAGGGTATCGAATCCAAGGAACGGTGTGCACTACCTTCTATCCTAGACGAACGGTCCAAGGACACCAAGCCCCTGGCTAAGGTTGAGAGAATGATGAGGGCTTCCTATGAATACTGATCCCAGAGGAGAAGAGCAGGCAATTATGCTCGCTTCGGACACCGGCCCCTCCTGGCTATAACAGTTGGTTCACGGCAAATGGTTGCCTACACGCTGTATCCGAACGTGGGGGATTTCAGAGGGTCCAACGGCTGTCACTACCGCGGCCTACCCCAAGACAAACCGTGGGATACAGGGCAAACGAAGGATAACCCGTAGTCTAGACACCACGTCTACACCACCGATTACTACTATAGCACGACTACGTCTGAGCTCCCGTAGTAACACTATAGCACCCCGTATAAATACGGAGCGACGAACCCGTGAGCTTCGAGCTAATCTCACTTACCACAGGATCACACAGATGATAGGAAGAACGAATGCCAGCGTATTAATGTACTCCAATAAGATCTAACGGGATAATTCACACAAACGAAATGCAAACTTATGCACTTGTAACAAAAGATCAAAGGGTCGTGTTCGTGAAGAACACGAGCCTCTAACTTATGAACAAACATAAAAGCGTGAGTAACTTGTTCGTCAACTAGATCGAGGAAGCGCGTTCATGAAGAACACGAGCCTCTAAATGATGAACGAACGAAGAACTCAAGAACATGTCACTCATGCATGAATAACACTTTAGTCTAATTGGAAAATACAAGAATACTTACTTTGCTCTAATTGAAGAACATGACACCCTCACCAACACCACACTGTACCTAGCACCTACTCTCACCTTCATGGATCAACTCATTTGATCCATGAGAGATCACATGAGGGAGGAAACAAGTGTTTCTAAAGAGGAGGAGGAGAATGGGATGTGTCTCTATTTTAGCCCCCTCTCCTCATATTTATAGGCCAAGGGGGGTAGGAGGAGCTCCCTTGGCTGCCTTGGGCGCCACCAATAGGGTGGTGACATGTGGCAAAGAGGAGTGGAGACCAAGTAGCTTGCAAGAGAAGGAGCTTTCCGGCAGGATCTTGAGGGAATCTTCGGGCACACACCTAGAACCGCCTTTGCCTCTTCACGACAAGCCGACACGTGGAAGGGCGAAACGAGAGGCCGCAACACGAGGTCGGGCGACCTGGAGGGTCGGCCGACCCTCGGGTAGCCCCTCTCGCGCCGCCTTTCGTCCAGGTGACTGCTAGGTGGGTCCCAAGGTGGGTATGGGGGTGTATGCGGTATTTTTAGCCATTTATCTCGTGGTTGTGGGCCCTTAGATCCGCGTACTGGCTCCTGATTGGTCGAGAGTGTGTTTCTTTGGATCGATGATGTGTCATGGACACGCGGACTCCTGTGTGACAGCACGTCGCCATGTGGCTTGGTGTGGGTCCCACCGGACCCACAAGTTATCTTGTAAGTATCTCTTTCATCCGAACTCCAAAGTAGACAAATGATATATCCATTTCGATCGTCTCGACGAGCCCATCGCATTGGTGCATACCAATTTGGCATTTGTGATTATTTATGATGATGCCATATCTATGCCATTGGTGCACTTCCTCTCAACTGTGTCATTTAACATGTATTTCGGTGCGTCCTGCAACAAAAGCTAGAAACACCAACACTTGTGGAAATTGTTAGTATAAACCCCTATTCTAGTGTTGATGATCACTTTCCATTTATTTTATGCAGGTATTGACGGTGTAAAAGTAGCACTTAACAGCCGTCAACACCCAGCCCCCCTCTCGTGCGATCCCCCCACACCACCGCGGTGCCTCGCGATCCGCTCGGTCCTCGCCCCCTCCCCCCGCCGCAGAGCCGCGATTGGCTGAAACCGCTCGGCCCCGTTCCCACTCTCACGCGATCCCCCACGCCGCGGCGGTGCGTCGCGATCCGCTAGAAACGGTCCCCCCCCGAAGATCCTCTCATTGCGGAACAACTGCCTCTTTGCGAAGTTCCTACATGTACTCTGAAACTTGGCCAGAAACTTGAGTTGAGGAACTCTTGCGAGGTGCTTTCGCCTCCATTCTGGCGACACTGCATCAAGTACTCCATGGCTTGCTTGTAACTGATGGCTCGAGTTGCAGAGTTGGTGTGCAAATGCAGACCGATATCAAGCAAGCACGAGGCTTCTGAAAGTAAGCCTCCTGTGTCAGCCAGCATTTCTACACACCTCAAATCAAGTGCCCGGTACAGTTCAATGCGTGGACTCGCGAGGAATATACAGAAGAAGTCGTAATCCAGCTTCGTATCTGTTAGACAAACTAGATTTTGTGATCAATGTAATCTTGCACATCAAGTCTATCTAGGCCGGTTGGAGATATTCTCTTGTTGTAGTTTGTTGTAATCTAGTTTAGAGATAGATTCTGTTGTAACAAATCTCCAGCCGGCCCTAGAAGGTTGTTGTGCACACCATGTAAATCTTTGCACCATTGGTGCCCATATAAACATGCACACGCGGCCACCACGGTGGTGAAGACGCTTACACCATCTTCTTCACAGTATCTCCACAGTTTTCGTGAGCGGAGGCCTCGGTTAGCTCGGCATCATGGTGCTCATGAAATGAATTGTATGGCAAGGCGAAGGCAGACGGAGGGGAGCCTGACGACCTGATAATCTCAAGCCTGCGGCTCAACCTTTTCCAGTTATTCACGGACAAGTCCAGAACTTTGGGATCACCAGCCCGGGCCACTAGCTCCACCGCTTGCTCCCACTATCCACTCTCCCGGAAACTGACGAGTTCAGAATACACAGCTGAGGTGATGCCCATGGACGATTGCGGAACATCTGGCTTGCCATACATGTACCAGCGGAGGTAGAGGACAGTCCCTCCAGCGACAACAGACTGATGATATGGGTCTGCCTCCTTCCGCTCGGACGACCTCACCCCCCCCTCTGGATGACCACGCTCCCCCCCCTCGCGACACCCACCCGGTCCCACCGCGTCCCTCCTAAATTCACTTTTTTCCTCTACCGCAGGTCAGCCTCCCCTCGTCGCACGCCTCCGCCCCCACCCCGTCGCCCTCCCCTCGCGTCACAGTCCTTCTCCCCATCACGTCGCCACGCCTCCTTGGGTCTGCCTCTCCTCGCATCACACGCCGCCACGCCGCTCGAGATCGCCTCTCTGGCCGCCTCCCCTCGAGCCGCACACCGCCACGCCGCTCGCCTCCCTGGGTCTGCCTCCCCTCGCGTCCCACGCCGCTGTAAGTCGAGGTCGTCGTCCCCAGTCGCTGCCGTACGTTGAGGCCGTCCTCCCCGAGCCGCCACCGTACGTCGAGTCGGGCGCCGTCATCTATCCAGGGCGCCGCCGCCGTACGTCGAGTCGATCCTGGGCGCACCGCCGCCATCGTCAATCCAGGGCGACCCGGTGCGCCTATGCCGTCGTCAATCCAGAGTGACCTTGTGCGCCACCGTCGTCGTCCGAGAAGCAATGCCCGGACCACCCTGTCTCGCAATCGTCCCGCGACTCCAGGTAGGCTGTGATTTACGAACTCCCAATTCACTTTTGTGCCTTTATTACGTTGTTTTGTTCTTGAACTCCTTTTGTGGACTCGATTCTAGGATAAAATGTATCTGCACCGATCTTGCTTTTTCGTATTGGTATATGCTTTTTGGTATCTGTATTGGTATTGGTATTGGTATAGTAGTCAAAATGTATCTGCACCGGTCTAGGATAAAATGTATCTTTCTGTGGTCCTAGACTCCCATTTGAGTCTCATTTTATTTGTGTTCCAATGGGTATGATAAAATATATCTACTGGTTAGCAATGAATTAAAATGCAGGATTTTTTTGTTATATGATCCAAGATGTCATAGAATTGGTTGTCTATGTGATTGACATCCGTGTGGTTGAGCCTGCCAGCCTGGTGCTGGCGTGATCCATATTTTTATCATGAAAATAGTTGTTCGTCGTGAGTTGCACTTTCAGCAATCTTAGAGTTGTGGATCATGTATGTTGTCCTTTGAGTAGACTAAGAGAGTAACAGTTACCTATTTAAAATTCATATATAATATTCTTGGTCCATAGTTAGGAGAATGCACACTGGGATGATGTATATTGTTTTCTACTTTTCTAGGGATTATGTTGTCAGCAAAATTACTTTTTGTTAGCATGTCAAGAAATCCTTGTAATTGAATTTTTCTCATCAATGATATAATATTGTTTGAATGGTGATATGTATTCTTCACCAATATTGCTTAACATTTAGTATTTAGGGTGCGTTTGACAGGGCTCCCAGCAGCTCCGCCCCGCGCGAGGAGCCAGAAGCCCTGCCAAAGACCCATCTGAAACGGCTCCTCGTTGGGAGCACCCGCAAATCACGCTCTCTGGAGCATTTTGCCGCAGGCGGAGCCAAAAAACATAGCTCCCCCGCTCCGCCTGCAGCTCCTCCCCACGATTCCCCACCCTGCCCTCGGGGGACCCACTGCGGCCGATGGAGGCGGAGACGGCGGGTAGGCGCTGCAGACGGAGTCGTCCTCGTGCGTGGTGGCGGCGCGTGCTGCCGGCGGGCACAGGGCCGGCGGGCGACCGGCGGGTGGATCCAGGAGCGGGGCTGGCGGGGTCCTCAGCTGATGTAGTAGCGCCGCCGATGGAGGAGGAGGAGGTGGCGGTGCCACGGCGCTCGAGGTCGGGGAGAGCTGGACGGTGGCGTTGGAGCTGGCTAGCCGGCGCGGCTGGAGGTGACCAGTGGTGGCAGCCGGCGTGATGGGGCAGAGGAAGATGAAGGCCGACGACGGAGGAGGAGGATAGAGGCGTAGGCGGAGGTGCTGCAGGAGCTCTGGGCGGCGCGGAGGAGGCGGCGCAGAGGAGCGCCAGTGTCCCGTTCATGCCCGGGTAGGCGGCGAGCTTGCAGGCGCAGGCAGCGGAGGAGGACGCCGGCGAGGAAGCGCTCCTTCCTGGGGTGGAGGAGCTGGCGGGCGCGAGCTAGGCGCAGGTGGCGAGCTCCGGTGGGCTTTGCATTGGATAAGGTGGGGGGCTTTGTGGTGGAGATAAAAGGAAGGGAGTAAAAAACGAAAAATGAGAAGGAAAAAAGTAAAAGGAAAAAGGAAAAGAAAAAATAGGAGGAAAAAGAAGAAAAAAAAAGAGAAAAGGGTACTATGGACATTTTACTTTTTCATCCACATTACACAGTCAGGAGAAGCTGTTTTGCCAAACGTTTTCATAAAACAGATTCAGCTCATTCATAGAATCCGCTCCACTAGCACAGCCACAGCCGGAACTACCACAGCCACAGCTGGAGCTCTGCCAAACGCACCCTTACATTTACTATTATTTTTTGCCCGTAGCAACGCACGGTCACTTTCCTAGTACATCGTAAACGTAGACATAGGTACCAATTATATCATATACTATATATACTATATAAAATGTACATGTATTTGTGTTGGGTTGGGCTGTCAGCCATTAAGAAAATGAAAGCGAAGGTCCATCATCCCACTGGGTCATGCATGGTGCGTCCAAGGCCCACATGTCGGTCATGCATTGTTCCGATCTGGTTGCTCGGCGGCGCTGAGCCTGAGCTCATCTGTTCTTGTACCATACCGAGACCGGCAAGAAGCGTAGCGAGCGGCGGCGGGTCGTGTATCTCTGGGGAGAGGAGGATATAGGCATACTCTTTCTTGTCCAAAATATAAATATTTGTTGACTTTTTATTTTTCACATTTGACTATTCGTTTTATTAAAAATTAAAAAAATATTTATTTATTATGATATATTTTATCTTTGTATATATTTTAAGTATATCATAATTGTTTTTATATTTTCAAAATTTGTTTGAATAAGACGAATGGTTAAACATATTTTTCTCGAATACACGAGAGAACTGTGCATCATTGTATTAAGAAGAATAAAGTGAATTTTGGATTACATTGCACGCGAACGTGCAGAAATCAAAAAATATTTATATTTTGGGACGTGCGTACTTGCGTGGCTGGCCCACAGTTCAACCCCATCTGCTGCACATCGTCAGCAATGGGGGTGCCTGTAAACAGAAGGCGACGAATGGGAGCTAGGCACACCCTGCCAAACGCAGCACGCGTTCAGGCACTGATTTTGGGTGGGAAATCACGCGGAGTTCATGCGCTCGAAGATCTTGGCAGGATCAAGGCGTGCGATCCGCCGACCCGCGTGCGTGCGATCTGCGACGGGTCTCAAGTTGAGGTTAACGTGCCAATTCATCCAAAGGACGCTTCCCTGCTGGCTGCTGCTCTTTGCCTCCTCGCTCAATACCACGCTGCTTGATTAGTTGCTTGCCACGCTGCTTGATTTTAGTTGCTTGACTTGATAGTACTGTACGTGGTAGGTTCAATACTTCAATGCCAAAATGTTTCTGTTACGATTGGTTCAACCTCATGAACAGCCATCGCTGCACGCCATGAGCAAAGTGTGAGTGTCAGGCCTGCCCCGAGAGCCGCGGGATCGGGCGTGTTTTGCCTCTCGCCTCGATATGAAACACAAGACCACGACAGCACAAAGGAGAATCGTATCTCGAAACACTTCAACAAGTTGTACTGGACCACCGTGGGATGTATCACTGTACTTTCAGTATATAGTACTTTGAGAAAAATGCATAACAAAAATATATAAAAAATGCAGCAACGAAAAAAATGCATCACGCGCCCACCGTGGGGCTCGAACCCACGACCACAAGGTTAAGAGCCTTGCGCTCTACCGACTGAGCTAGACGGGCCTTGGTGAATGCATCCAGTGTTTTTCTATTATATTTCTTATCTACACCTAGAAAAACAAGAGTTTAAGTAAAAGTTTCGGATTGACAGAACTAGGAAAAGTCTAGAAACAAGGTGTAATTGCTGGGCCATTAACCGCATTTTGGATAGCAACAAGAACAAGTGCTCAAAAGCCATGCTCTCCCCTCCTTTGCACCCAAACAAGTTTACAAAATTAGGCTGCCAACAGCCATTACAGCAGCCCGTGCCAACTGCCTACAAGGGGTGGAATGCAGACGCATCCTTGCTACCCGCTGTTACTATACACATGATTAAGGGTGCAGCGCAACCAGAGTTCATACCCTAACTTCAACAAGGTTTCGCATTCCGGTCAGTTCCAGATAGTAGCGCGCCTTATAGTAAGGTGCGCATCAGAGACAATAGGAGGCTGGTGTTCTGAAGTACTTTGGACGCCGGGACAGTCTTTTCAGGCTCACCCTCTCCTGCCATCACCCAAAAGAGAAATCTGTCAATGTCAAGCAATATTTTAGTACTTTTAAAGCAAGAACTATCAAAGCAATCTGTGTTTAGATGATCAACGACTGGCTGGGGCATGGTTGGTTGGTTAAAAATACCTGGCTTCGATCATGATCGTATTCAACAAGGAATACACATCTGCACCCCCTAATATCATGCTGCTTCCGCTGAACTTCGAGAACATGAGCGTCGAAATGCAATGCCTCATCATTTCCCTCCTGAGGTTCAAATCACAATAAAGAAAGGAAGGCGTAAGGGGGCAAAATAAAAGGAGTGCAAAAATAATTGCTTTAAAAGAGTAGCAAGCTCCAACCACATGGCACATGATCCACTTACCCTGAAGCAGAGGACAAGGTCTCCTTCAACAATGGATTTGCACTGGGAGGCCTCCACAGGAATGGAACGCTGGCGGATACACTTCTTCACATTCACCCACTCATCCTCATCAGCCCCAAAACCCTCGAATCTCACCCGGACTTCCTACAACAACAGTACATAAATATTGAGTTACAAAAAAGATGAAACAGAACTTGAATATGCAAATGACAAAATAAACAGAAATAACAAATGCAGCATTCAAGAAACTATAGTAGAGAAGAAACATCCCAAAACTGAATGCAGTAACTTTGACAATGAAATGACAAAATAGAGCAAATCATAGATAATTCACTAACCAGCTAGTCTTAAATAAACCATGGTCTGAAAAGGTAAAATATTAATATGTAATAAGAGATTGGTTATTCTTACCACTTCACCCGCCCTGTTCCTCCTGTGTGCCAAGAAAATGGCAATGTCATACCTGCACAGCACAAAAATTGCATGTGATGACACTGAAAATGGCTGCCAAACACTTGAAATACCAATCTCACAGGGTATGATACCGTACTACCAACATCATGCATGCATAAGATCGTAATCTGCTAGCTAGCAATGTTAAAACATCTAGGTCAACCACTGCCAACGTCATCCAGGATTGTAGTTCAAGGCAATATCACTAGCTTTACCAGCATAGTGCAAAACAAGCTCTGAAGATTAAAGCCTCGCAGGATCAATATGAACTAGTACATCCAATAATGAGATCACTTATATTATTTGTCATTGTATTCACCAAGGTCATGCTGAACAGCAGATGTCCAAGTACTGTCACAGTAAACCACGTATGGCAGAGGCCAATAAATGAGGGCCAAGAATACATGAACGGAACCATTGCAATTAAGTGCAAGAAACAGGAAAAGGAAACAATAACAGAGTAGTTGCAAGTGAAAGCATATCTACCATGCATAATCCTTTGCAGACTTTGCCTCAAACTCCAGCTCTTCAAGTTCAGGAATCTTATCTCTAGTTTCTGAAAAGAAGGCAGGGCATACAAAATTTCACAACAGTGCATCAACCAAGCACCAAACATTAGGTTTCCAGTATCAACAGATTTATGTTTGAAAATACCTAACGGAAAAACAGCAGAAACCTCATCCTCGTTGTTTGAAATACTTGTATCAAGAGGGAAAGGTTTTTCTTCAGAAGCTGCAGACTTTTTCTCAGAAACTGATACATTTACTTCTGAGGCTGCAGTCTTTTCTTGGGAAGCAGTGGGCACACAAATAGGTTTAGTGGCTGATACTGGAAACTTCTTAAGGAACCAACCTTGAACCTGTTGAAAGAGATGTCAATATGTCATACTAGTGCACAGTTGGTGAAATATGGGAGCATATTGAAATATCATCACCTGTGCAGCCTGTAATGCTTTACTACCAGCTCGACCAGCAGAACGACTGCATATAAGAGCAGAAAATGTAATCACATAACAAAAGTGTCACTCTAAAACTACTGTATGCAACTCAATGGGAAAAGGTTTCAGCTTCACAACATCCTGCGTCAATACCGTCAATCAAAAAACTACCGAGAGAACAGTAGAAGATATTCCAATCATCCTATGTGAAAGTGAAACGGTTATGATTCAAACTAAAGAGACAGTCAGAACACACTGTAACAATGTGAGACTTACTTAAATTCTCCTGCAAGCTTCTGGCAGATCTTGTCATCCAAGACTTTCTCTTTTATGTCGGCAACCAATTTCTCCATCTTTGCAATCTGTACCAGGAAGTACTTTTAAGCTATAATGGAAAATGCAGAAAAGTACATCTAACAAACCTAGCATGATATATTCTCCAAAATGAATTGAAATACACCACCAACACCATATTAATATAGTGTACTGATTGATGCAGAGAGGACCATAATTCTGCGAAGCACAAAAGTAGGTGGACTTAAATGGATAGGCAATTTATGATGTTTGACCCTACATTGTGTCAATGGCCTCAAAAACTCACAGTCCTCAGCACATAGTACTTTTAAATTATATTGCATTGCAAGTCTACAATGTTCCATCAGAGTGTATTTTCCTCAAAATCTTAGGATGTGAAATGCTGTGTAGTAAGATTGGAATCATTAGCACAACATTTCCTCCTTCCCAAATTACTATTTGGTTTGGCCTTTCAACATAAATGATTTTTGCTATGTATCTAGACATATTATATATCTAGGTGCATATCAAGAGCTATGTATCTAGAAAAGCCAAAATGAATGGTAATTTGGGATGGAGGGAGTAGATTGCCTTGGGTGTAATAATCCTATATGACCTTAGGACACAATTTCCACTCTCCATCATCAAACGCCAGCACGAATAAGACTAGGGGATAAGTTTTGGTAATTTGACTATCAACATGTATGATGTTACGAGTATTAACTGAATGTGTCAATGCAACAGTCAAACAATTATTTTTGTCCTGTTTCACAAATAGGTTGGCTAAAACAACACTTTGACCCTGCCATTGGGGCATCACTTTAGGCTTGACTCAAAAGCCAAACCTTATTAATACTACCCATTAAGCGAAACATTACAAATTCTGACAGTTACAGCCTAGGCACCAAAGAATCCATTTTGGTATTCAGTTATTCACTATTGCCTTGGCCCATTTTACAATTAAATAAATGTATCAATGCTATAATCAAACAATCCCTATTTGCCCCGTAGCAAGAATTGATTACCTAAACCAACATTTGCAATTCACCCCAACCATTGGGGCATCGACACTTGCCTGATGAACAAAACCCTAGCATTATACCCACTGACCAAATTATTAGAAATTTGAACCCGTACAGCAAGTCGCACCGACGATTCGCAATGCAATCAAGAACCAGCTCTTGCATGCAAGCATCACCCCTGCAGGTAAGCATCGGAATGCTCGCCCACAAACCCCCAAAAGGGGCGATCGTGGGCAAGTAAAGTCAGGAGCGACAGGGATGGGACTCCGGACAAAGTTCCCCCTCCAAAGAAGAGAACCTCGCATTGCCCAAGAAGCCGGCCGGCCAATGGGACCCAAAACGGGAGGGGCCAATAACAACCCCCAAGATAAACCCACCCAAAACCCACCAATGGAGCTACCCAAACCAATCCCGCGCGCAAGGAACACCCACCATCCTTCATCCGGTTAATCCGTGATATGATTCTTACTCCCGCAGCACCAAGAACCCATCCCGAACCGGGCAGGGAAGAAGCGATGAACAGTACGACCCACAGCCGCCGCCGCCGCGGCGCGGTGAGGATGGGAAGGGAGAGGGAATGGCGCGCGGGGAGCGGGGGACGCACCTCGGAGGGTGAGAAGCGGACGGAGGACCGCCGCTCCATGGCTCGCCGACGCGGCGGGGAGGCCGAGGCCGCCGCGAAGCGAGGAACAGAGGTTTGGGGGAGGTGGGAGAGAGTAGGCAGACTGGCAGAGACAGGGAGAGCCGGAGAGGGGACGGGACGGGAGGGGCGGCTCCGAAATTTTCCCACAACGCCTTGTTTAGTTTGCTAAAAATTCTAACGTTTTCTCCACCCTCTCTCCATCACATCACATTAAATACGTCAAAAGACATAAGTTCGGAGTATTAAATATAGGTAAAAAAATAACTAATTACACAGTTTTGATGTACTTCGCGACACGAATTTTTTGAGTCTAGTTAGACCATGGTAGGATAATATTTACCACAAACAAACGAAATATGATACAGTATGCTACAGGAGTTCCAGCAGTTAAATTTGCAAATATTCCAACCAACTAAATAAGGCCCAAGGGGCCAAGTCCCAACCAAAGGGTCGCAGCGCAACGGGTACGCTCGCGGGTACAGGGGGTGCGACGGTAACAACAAAACGATTAGATCAGGGGTGTGTTTAATTTCTTAAATTGGGATGCAAAATTTTGAGATTTTACACAGATTTTAAGCTGAAAAACACTGTTCCGAACTGAAAATCAATGTAACACTTTTCGTTTGTTTGTGGTAAATATTGTCCTACCATGGCCTAACTAGGCTCAAAAGATTCGTCTCGCAAAGTACATCCAAACTGTGTAATTAGTTTTTGATTTCATCTACATTTAGTACTCCATGCATGTGCCGACATTTTTGATATGATGTTTGATGTGATGGGGAATCTTCTTTTTGCATAGTGAATTTTGGGGGAAGTTGGGCTTCTAAACACACCCTAGGAAAATGCGAGCCGATGCGGAGAATTTTTTTTACATTTTTTCCCTCAATTTTGCAAAAATAAATGCTTCTAAAAAATTTTTGCAAAACTATACCCCTACCGCCGTGGGGTATGGCGGTAGGGTCCCTACCGCTGTACCCCACGGCGGGCACTACAGTCTGTTTTCAAAAAATTGTAATTTTTTTGTTTGAACTCGGATGGAGGTAAACTTTATATGAAAATTATAACTTTCGACGATATCTACAATTTTGTAGTTCAAAGTTTTTTATTTAAAGTTATCTTCATACTCAAATAATCGATATACTATCAAGATCTCAGTTTTCATATCGAGATCTCAGTTTTCAGTTCATTTTCAAAAAATTGTAACTTTTTTGCATGAACTCGGACGGAGGTAAATTTTATATGAAAATTGTAACTTTCGATGAGATCTACAATTTTGTAGTTCAAAGTTTTTTTAGGGAATCTGTAGCAACCGCCGCGGGGTATGGCGGTAGAGGTATAGTTTTGCAAAAAATTTGAGAAATATTTATTTTTGCAAAATTGAGAGAAAAATGTATAAAGAAAAATTCCCAATGCGGAAGCTTGGAAGTGGCTGCGTGAGCCCACCGAATAATGTGGGCCTCGGGGGCCGCTGTTGGGCCAGGAACCGGTAAGGGATTAAATAAAATTTTCAACGTATAGAAAATTAAGAATTTGAAAAGAATTAAGACCAGGTTTAGTAGGGAACATATGCCAACGGGCTTGCAGTCCAATGGTAGGACGGTCCAGTGAGACGCTACCCACCAGGGTTCAAATTCTGGTGCTCGCACCTTTTCCGGCATTTTGGCGTTATGCATTAAGTGGTAAGCGACGTTCCTGTCGACGACGAGACGAATCTTCAGATCTGCCGGTGCTGCTCAGTCCTTCAGAGGTGCTCATAGGGGTAGGGTTTGCGTATGTGTGTTCATAGGGGTGAGTGTGCGTGCGTGTTGTGAACATCTGCGCTGTAATGTGTAATTCTAAAAAAAATAGTTAGGAACATATCTAAAGCAAATCAGATAGATATTCCAATAAAACGGCGGCGGCTAATGGAGGGACTAATAGACGTTGCCTCGGTGAAGGCGATTTCATGTTGCGAAGGCCTTGCACTGGCTCGCAATTTGAACATGAGTATGGATCTAATGCAAATCAGATAGATATTCCAATAATGCAAATCAGATAGTGACGAGGCCATGGACCAGGGCCCACCAGGACCCCTGAAAAACACAGTACGGACCCACATAGGACATGCACCGTCAGCTAACACAACAAATGTTACGCTGCCTGAGCACGTGGTGGCCCGTACGACCGATTTTTGCCATAGGCAACAAGGCAAGCGGCTCCCGGCCATCCGTACCCTCTTCCCCGAGTACGTGGTGGCCCGTACGACAAGTTCCCGCCTCCACTGCCGACTACTCGCTCGCACGAGTAGTTTCCGCCTCACGGCCGCGGCTACTCGCTCGCACGAGTAGTTTCCGCCCCGCAACTACAACTACTCGTTCGAACGAGTAGTTTCCGTCACTGGCCCGCGCAGGCTTCGCGGGGAAGGCACGGGATCTCCGCGCACCGCCACGTGTCCGCCCCGCCGCGGCGTTCCTCCCGGGCCCGGCCGATTCGGTGTCAGGGGACGGATTCGTCAAACCCTGCCACGAACAGCACAGTGACCGTCGTACCGCGGACGGCGTGATGGGCGCTGGACGGCGTACGATACCGTACACACTATGCCCTAAGCATCGGGAGACACGGCGTAGATCGCCTACTCGCACGAGTAGTTTCCCGCCTCCGACCAGTTCAAGACTTGGCCGTCAAGACCGCAGGTACACAGGCCCCGTTGACGTCCCGTGATACCCCGGTACGCGGTCCGCCACGTGTTGGCCTCCCTACGCGGGTCCGCCTTGACCAGGTCGATCTTGTGTCAGAGGACGGATCCTCTTGCCGTTCCCAGCAGGGGCGGTACGCATCATACCACGGAGAGCACGGGGAACGCTGTGACACCAACGGCACAGTGCAAGCCATCACCTATCCCTCGATCTCCACGGTGCAGACTACTCCATTCCCACAGTATCAAGAAAAGACAGGCCCCTAATCCACTGACGAGATCAGGGCACGTACTCTGCCTCTTGTACCCGACTAACTACTCGGAGGAGGACGCAGTGGGCCCCGGGACGGCTACTTGGGACGCACAGGATCTGCACCGTCACCCAAGGCCCCGTAACAGTGCTTCGCCGCTGCTGTCGTCTGACAGCCCGATGCAGAGAAGGACATCTCGCACTGTAGACTAGCTCACATACTCAATGTAAACCGCCCTGGGCCTCTCCCTTGCGACTATAAAAGGGAGAGACAGAGGCACTCACAAAACACATTCGTTTCCACCCCCACACGCACTTAGCATCGATATCTCATCTCATACAACCACACACACGTACGCAGACTCCTGCTACTCGAACCACTAGCACACCAGGGACTTGGGCTCTACACTCTCTCCCGACCTGTTTGTACCCCCTACTACAAACTCCCGAGCATAAAGAACACCCCTTCTCAGACTGGACGTAGGGTATTACTCTCCGGAGGCCTGAACCAGTATAACCCCGAGTGTCTCTTGTGCTACCGTGCGGATCAGAACACGTGTCCTCATATAAATTTACTTGCCGGTGGTAACAAACCCCGACAGTTGGCGCGCTAGGTAGGGGCCTTCGCGTGTTTTCGACGTTCTTTTTAGGGTCCGCACGGCCCTCTCATCATCCACTTCGACGAAAGCCATCATCAAGCCGCTGCTGATGGACTCCCCCGTGGGATCACCGGGCTTGCTCCAAGTTGGGCTCGAGCTCCGCTTTGGGAGCCTGAACTTCCAGGCGACCGGGGACGGTTACCTCATGCGTCTCATCGGCGAGACCACCAACGCACCTGCATCGGCACCTGCACCGGCTGCCGCGACACGCCCACCCCGACGCCAAAAGCACTCGGGTAAGCGTGCGAAGCAAGCCAAGGCGGACCGACGCAGGGTGACGCGTGCTAGCTCCCCTCCGCGGGTCGAAGATGGCGCGCCACAGGCCACCGACGTGGTAGAATATTCCCCGCCGACGGACTCGACGGAGCGCATCGCCAGGGAGAGCGCGCCGAAGCCTTCTCCCTCTCAAGGAACGTGCCACGTGGTGTCTTACTCCTCTTCATCAAGCACAGACCCGGCCGCATACGACAACTACCCGAGCCATCATCTATGGGGCAACAGGGGGCTCCCGGTGACATCGCCAGACGAGAAGTACCTCGAAACCGACGGGACTGACGACGTCCTCGACTCAGATTGGGACTACGTCGGGCTTCGGGACGCTGGCGCCCTCTGTCGTTTCCAGACTTCCGAAAGGAAACCCTCACCTTCGAGGTGGTGGGGTTCCCGGGGACGTATCACGGGATACTCGGAAGGCCAGCTTATGCTAAGTTCATGGCCGTCCTCAACTACACGTACCTCAAGCTGAAGATGCCTGGCCTGAAAGGTGTCATCACAGTTAGTACAACTTTCCAGTACACATACGAATGCGATGCTGAGTTCTTCCAGTTCGCTGTAGTACTGATCCGGTCTGAGAAGCTCGCCGCTGAGCCACCCTCCAAGGACCAAGAAATCCCCGAGACATCCAAGCGTGCGGCCTGCTCTTTCGAGCCCGCCAAGGACGCCAAGGAAGTGCCCGTCTCCGACGACGGCCGCACACTCCGTATCGGGACGGCGCTCGGTTCCGATTAGGAAAGCGCGCTCGTCAACTTCCTCCGTGCGAATCTCGACGTATTCGCATGGAAACACTCCGACATGCCGGGGATTCCAAGGGAGGTCGCCGAGCACAAGCTTAACATTAAGCCTGGCTCGAAGCTGATCAAGCAGCGTCTGCGCCGCTTCAACTTCGACAAGTGCAAGGCTATCGGTGAGGAGATCAAGAAGCTTATTAGTGCAGGGTTCATTCGTGAAGTCTACCACTCCGAGTGGTTAGCAAACCCTGTACTCTTTAAGAAGAAGAATGGAAAGTGTAGGATGTGTGTTGATTACACGAGCCTGAACAAGGCGTGTCCAAAAGATCCATTTCCTTTACCGCGTATAGATCAAGTAGTCGACTCGACAGCTGGGTGTGAAACCCTCTATTTTCTCGACGCTTATTCAGGGTATCATTAGATCGCGATGGATCTGATCGACCAGCTCGCAACCTCGTTCATCACCCCGTTCGGCGCGTACTGCTACGTTTCCATGCCCTTTGGGTTGGAGAATGCAGGAGCCACATTCCAGAGATGCATGCGTCGCGTCTTTGGAGATCTCATCGCACGGCTAATTGAGGCCTATGTCGATGATATCGTGGCCAAGTCAAAGAAGGTGGGCGACCTGATACCCGACCTTGCCGCGGTCTTCGAGAAGCTGAGGGAGCACGGTGTGAAGCTAAACCCCGAGAAGTGTGTCTTTGGGGTCCCCAGGGGCATGCTACTCGGTTTTGTTGTGTCGGAGCGCGGCATCGAGGCTAACCCCGAGAAGATCTCTGCGATCACGAGCATGGGACCCATCAAGAATCTGAAGGGAGTGCAGCGCGTCACCGGATGCCTCGCTGCTCTCAGCAGGTTCATCGCTCGACTAGGAGAGCGCAGCCTGCCACTGTACCAGCTCATGAAGAAGTCGGAGCACTTTCAGTGGACGCAAGAAGCGCAGGAAGCACTCGACTCGCTCAAGAAACTACTCGAGAGCCCTCCGGTGCTCACCGCGCCGGCCGAGGAAGAGCCGATGCTCCTATACATCGCTGCAACGACCCAGGTCGTGAGCACGGCACTGGTAGTTGAGCGAGACGAGCCCGACAAGACGCAGAAGGTTCAGCGCCCCGTCTACTTCGTGAGCGAAGTCCTCTCCGACTCGAAGACACGATACCCGCAGATACAGAAGCTGATCTACGCTGTCCTCATCACTAAGCGGAAGCTCCAGCATTATTTCGACTCACATCGCATCACGGTGGTGTCCAAGTACCCGCTTGGCGAAATCACACAGAGCTCAGAGGCGGAAGGCAGAATCGCTAAGTGGACCCTCGAGTTGATGGGGCAAAATATCGAGTATGCGCCCCGCACCGCCATCAAGACACAAGCGTTGGTTGACTTCGTCGCTGAATGGATAGAGATACAAACACCTCCTGCTCCCATCGAGCACGAGACGTGGCTCATGTACTTCGACGGATCCCTCATGAAGGAAGGAGCCGGGGTCGAACTGGTGTTCATCTCGCCTATGTGCGTGCGAATGGAATACATGGTCTGACTACATTTCGCGGCCTCCAACAATGTCACTGAGTACGAGGCGCTCATCAACGGTCTCCGGATCGCCCTCGAGTTGGGAATTCGATGCCTCGACGTCAGGGGGACTCCGACCTGGTCGTGGGACAGGTTATGAAGGAGAAGAATTGCATAAGTCCGAAGATGGCCGCTTACTGTCGGGCGGTGCGCGAACTAGAGGACAAGTTTCACGGGCTCGAGCTCAATCATGTGCTACGCGAGTACAACAAGGCGGCTGACACCCTCGCGAAAGCGGTGTCGAATCGAAAACCCGTCCCGCACGGGGTCTTCGCCATCGACCAGTACGAGCCGTCTATTCGTTCTGAGGACGACAAGATGCCAGAGCCGTCAGCACAAGAGTCATGGAGATTGACAGGGCGCAAGAGCCCAACCTCGAAGACCCCGACTGGAGGATTCCGATCCTCGAATGGATGGTGGAAGGAAAATTACCACCCGACAAGGAGACGGCTCGACGCATCGCCCGCATGGCCAAGTCGTATAAACTGGTCGACGGCGAGCTCCGTCGAAAGGGTGCCAAAGGCATATTCATGCGGTGCATCCTGGCCGACCAAGGCAAGGAGCTGTTGCAGGAAATCCATGCGGGCACTTGCGGACATCACGCCGGTCCAAAAACCATTGTCGGAAAGGATTTCCGACAAGGTTTCTACTGGCCCACCGCAGTTGCCGACGCAACTCGGATCGTACGCAGCTGCGAAGGCTACCAGTTCTACGCGCAACATACCCATCTCCCGGCGCAGGCTTTGCAGACCATTCCCATCACCTGGCCATTCGCGGTCTGGGGACTGGATATGGTTGGGCCACTGAGGAAAGCACCCGGGGGCTACACCCACGTGCTTGTCGCCATCGACAAGTTCTCAAAGTGGATCGAGGCCAAGCCCATAACGAATGTCTGTTCCGAGGAAGCCGTCGCGTTCTTCACCGACATCATTTACTGGTTCGGGATCCCGAACTCCATCATCACTGACAACGGCACGCAGTTCACTGGCAAGAAGTTCCTCAAGTTCTGTGATGACAACCACATCTGTGTGGACTGGGCCGCCGTCAGCCATCCGAGAACCAATGGGCAAGTGGAGAGGGCCAACAGCATGATCTTGCAAGGTCTGAAGCCGCGGATATTCAAGCGTCTCGAGAAGTTTCGGGCGACGTGGGCCGCGGAGCTCCCATCAGTCCTGTGGAGCTTGCGCACCACTCCAAGTCGGGCTACCAGATGCACACATTTCTTCCTCGTCCACGGGTCGGAAGCGATCCTCCCAACGGACATCGACTACGGCAGCCCACGGGTTCAAGCCTACACTGAAGAGGGCAACCAGGTCGCCCTCGAGGATGCCATCGACCAGCTGGATGAGGCGCGCAGCGTCACCCTCCTCCACTCAGCACAGTACCAGCAAGCTCTACGCCACTACCACGAACGCAACATACGGGAGCGCGAGTTCCAAGTTGGCGACCTCGTCCTCCGACGAGTTCAGAGTAATGAGGGGTGACACAAGCTCTCACCACCATGGGAGGGGCTGTTCATCGTCGACCAAATACTCCGTCCAGGAACCTTCAAGCTCAAGTACAAGGACGGCACAGTCATCTCCAATGCCTGGAACATAGAGCAGCTACGCCATTTTTACCCTTAAGTATTTACTTCGTTTTCATCTTATGATAATGCAAGAGCTCTGAGCTGCTTTATTTTTCGTGAGATGATATCTTCCTCAAGCTTACATCTTTACTCGAGTAAAATGTCTTTATGCTTGTCTCACCCCATAGGCAAGTCTCCGACTTGTCCATGGGCTCGGGGGCTACCCGGGAGCTACGACCCCCCTCCCCTGAGCGTTGCGAAACCTTTTTTCGATCAAAAACCGTCCACGGTTTCTCGTATGATCGCCGCGGTACACTCACATTCCTTAAAGGGAGATGAACGATGACTCTAGCGGTCATGAACCTGCGCTCGTCCGGGCCCCGAGTACTTACACCCCCACGGCTACGGTACAAAGACCCACAAGCAAAGTTTGTGGCCTCAAGCTATCGATCACTCGCCCCTTCGAAGGGATTCCAAGTAACCGTTTCAAACTCTCAAGAGTTTTCTTGTTTGCAAAAACATGTACGCGCACACCTATTTTTCTCCGAAGTACTCATGGGCTGCCCGCTCGAGTAGTAATGCTTCTAAACTAAGCCCGGTCGAGTCGCCTAGTTCCTACGCCTCCGCAGCTACGGAGCAAGACACCGTCAGCAAAGGTTTAAGTTGCACTACTCGGCGCACAGGTCCTCTAACTACTCGAGAATAGGGCAACAAACAATCAAAATGCTTAAACTTGAAATAAAAATGGGTTCTTAACCCACGAGTTTGCCACAAATATCTGGCCCACAAGTTTTCACAGGCATGATTAAAAGCCTCGGCGAGGCAACTTGGTTTTTCTTTACAGGCCCAGGTCGTGAAGGGCATGACCCAGCATAGCTTTGGCGAAGTCGACGGCGCCTTCTTCGATGTTGTCATACTGCTCGTCGGTGTAGCCCGGGCACCATCCCTGGCCAAGCAGCGCCCTGTCCAGGTCTGGGTAATGCGACAAGAAGATGGCCAGCACCTTGCGGATGGCGTCACCAGCCGTATCCATCGACTGTTGACGAGCTGTCGCAGCGGCCAACTCCAAGCGGTCCTTCAGGTGGCCGGGAGGAACACCGAGTTCGTCGCACATCTTGATGATGGCTGCTCCCATCCTATTGCGGATCGTCTCCAGCTGCATGATCTCAGCCTGGGCCCCCGCGAGCGATTTTCGCTCCTGCTCGAGCTCAGTCACGACCTCTGGAGAAAAGTGAGAAGACCAATATCAGCGAAAAATGAGCCAATCCAAGGAAGGCAAAAGACGAGGAGGACACGACTCTTACTGTTGAGCTTCTCGTTAGCCTCCTTGACCAGCTCCACCAGCTTCTGGTTCTCGACGAGACGGGTGGTCGCGGCGCTCTCGTGATCCGCGACCTGCTTCTGTAAGTCGGTGTGGGCCACGCGGAGAGCTGTACACCCCAGAAGAAAGATGACGCCTCGAATCAAGAAACCGCACGGAAGCAGAAAGCAGAGATGACAGGTCGTAAGGTACTCACCGATGATCTCGTTCTCACGCTTTTGCGCAATTTCCTCGAGGCGGCCCTTCTCGGCGGTGATGCTGCCAACTTGGGCCTCGAGCGTCGTTGCCCTCTCACGAACCGCCTGGAGGTCGGACTCGGCTCGGCCCGCGCTGGCTTCGAGCTCCACCTTCTCTTGGTGGGCGGAGCGGGCAGCGGCCTCAGTGTTGGAGCGCTGCTCCGCCTCTACCTGCTCCGCCGTGGCCAGCCTCTCCTCCAGGGCGGCTTTCTCCGCCTGCGCCGCGGCCACGCGGTCTTCAGCGGCCTTCGCCCTCACCTCAAAGGACGCGCGCTCCGTTGATCGACCGGCCTCGCTGTCTGTCGCCGTAAGACGGGCCACAGCCAGTTGCGCCTCCAGCCGCGTCTTCTCCGCGCGGAGTGCCTCAAAGGCCCGCGTCTTGTCCTCAGAACGCCTGACGAGCTCCTGAACCACATGTGAGCCGTACGACTAAGAAGAAAAGGAAAATAAGCGTAAAGAAGGACGAGGAAGAAGAGGGACTCACCCTCGAGGCTGGGATCAGGTCCTTGATCGCCCGCTTTGACTGGCGCAGCGCCATCTCACTCAGGCGCAGGCCACGCTCTAGGTGGCGGTGGGCCTCCAGCTCCGCGTCGCTGTCGAGGTCCGGGCCTACTGAGGCCTAAACCGGCGACACTGACACCAGCCAGAGCGGCAGTATTTCCGTCTCCTCCTCCTACTCCGCCGTTAAAGCGGTCGGCCTCTGCTCCCTCGAGCTCTCCCCGACCTCCACGATCGGGGGAGGCATCCGCTCGCCCACCATCCCAGCGGGAGAGACGGCCGGAGAAGGCGACGCCGGGATGATGATCACCTCCGCGGGGACGGCGTCTGATGCGGTGACCGACGAAATAGGGACGATCCCCTCGGTCACCACGATCGCCGACGCGGCAGAGGCATCCTCGGAGGTGCGGTCGCCCGCCTCCACCACCTCAACAATATTCCCTGTGCCCCCCGCCGACTCGAGGGCTCGGGTCTCCATCTCTACCTCCGCCGTGGTGCTCCCCGCTCCCCTCAATAGCTCGGGGGCTGGGGCCTCGAAGCCCGCGGCGGCAGCGGCCGTTCCCTCCAGCAACTCGAGGACTGGCCGCTCGGCGTCTGCATCATCACCTGCCCCCGTCGACGACTCGGGGGCTGGCTGTCCATCGTCGCCCGCCCGCGCCTCGGGAGTAGGGTTCTCTTGGTCCTGCTCTGGGGCGTCGGATAGGCACCTCGCCAACTCGACCGCATGGGCCGAGAGTGCTTCTTCAGTGGGGGCCTCGCCCCCCAAACCCATCGTCCCCATCGACAGGTTGCTGCGAGCCGGACTCGCAGTTCTCTGTGGGGGGATGGTCATCTCCTGGGTCCCAGACCCATCTACTTCTTCTACCACCGCCCTCGACTGAAGAGAGGACGGCGGGTAACTCGCCAACGGCGCGTCTCCGGCCGCCTGGGTAGGGCAGCGTAATGCCTTGACAGGCGCCGGCCTCTTGGTGCGGCGGTCGGGCGCCCTGAACTGAGAAGAATGTCACGACGACAAGCAGAAACACGAAGCAAAAACTAGAAGACCGCAACTCGGAACTCACCCCTCTGCGACGCGACGGGGCCGCTTGGAGCCGATGGTGGGGTTGCGCGGGGACGCCGTCCTCTTGCTCCCCGCTGTCGGAGCTGATGCCGGGGAAGAGGTCGGTCCGCCCCTGGCGACGACGATCGACGCGAGGCGCTGTTGGCTCGGGACCGGCCCCCGCTCTGGGCTGCAGGCGACGGTGAGGCCGCCGGCACGCTCCGCGGCTCCCGAGACGGGCGCGCGGAGGGCGAGTGAGACCTCCGGCGCGAGGAATGGCGGCGCGAGCCGTCACGCCTCGACTCGTGGTGGCCGGAGTCGCCACGCCGCGGAGAGCTCCTGCCCCTCTCGCGGCAATCCCGCCGAAGAACACGGCTGCTCGTTCCGGGCTGATCAGCCCGGGAAGAGGAGGGGGGCGCCTGCCGGCTTGAACTGGTGCCGGCAGCGGCCGAGGCGGGCGCAGACCCGCTTCGCGGCCGTGAGGACGGCACCATCTCCTCATCGGTCCACTCAAACAGGGATTCGTCCTCGTCCGTGTCCGCCGGCGCCGACAAGGGATCCTTGTCATTAGAGACGTCCCTCTCCCCATTGCGCCGGCGCGAGGCGCGTTTGTCGTTCCTCTCCCGCTTCGCGATCTCCTTCTGTTGATGGGCCCTCATACGTTCCCCTCGCCGCTGCTGTCGTGCGACGGTCTCCCGGGTGATCGTCCGGTCCTCCTCCAGTGGAGGACGAGAGGCGAGGACGCGCACATCCTTCATCTGCGCAAGCACAAGAACGATTACCACCCGCGACCGCGGAAGACAAATCAAAAGGAAGTCGAGGGAAGACGTACCAGCTGCACAGTGGCCGGAGAGGGGAGCATCTGCAGCATGCCCGGCGGCGGCTAGAACATCCAGGTGACCCCGGTGGCCTGGGACACCCGGCGCTAGACCTCGTCCAGCGAAGGCAGCGAACGAGCGGCCACGGTCCCCTCAAAGGGAGCCCAGTCGTCCGTCATCTCCCAGAGGCGCAGCGCGCGGTGACGGAGCGGGACGACCCCCCGGGTGTGGTAGCCGCCGATTAGGGTGATGAAGTTCACCCCGTTGTCACGGAGTCTTGTGAGGGCGGTGAGGGCGCTGTCAAGGAACCGGGGGCGATCTTTCTTCTCCGGCCCGTAGCTCCACTTCGCCGGCGCCCGATCGTACCAGCGGTTGGTGTATTCCGGCAGTGGATTCTCGGGGTCGTTCTTGAGGTAGAACCACCCTCGGTGCCACCCGCTGTTGGAGGTAGTCAGGTAGGTGGGGACGTACTCCTCCATCCTCCCCTGCTTCCCGCGGAGACCGGCGCACCCGATGGCCGCCGCGGAGTTGTGGTCCTTGACAACGACGAACTTATAGAAGTACCGGAACAGGTCCCAATGGGCTCCCTGCTCCAGGTATCCTTCGCATAAAGCCTCAAATGCCGCCATCTGCTGGACACCGTTCGGGTTGAGGTTTTGAAGCTCCAAGCCGTACTCCTCGAGCACGGCGCGGATGAACCGTCCCGCCGGGACGGAGCAGCCTCGCTCGTGGAACAGCACGAACGAGACCACGTACCCCGTCGGGGGCTGGGGGCTGCTCTCTGGCCTAGGCACCCTCCACTCTTCCGTCGCAGTCAGCGGCGGCAGCATACCGTCAGAGGCGAGGCGATCAAGCTCGGACCAAGTCACCGTCGAAGACGACCAGTTCGACATGGCGTCGGCTGCGGTGGCGGCGGTGGGCGTTTACACCTTGTGGGAGAAGGCGACGTGAGCTCTGTGGTGTGCATGGTGAGTGCGAAGGTGAAGGCAAGAGATGACGGCGGCGGAAAACACAAGGAAGCAGAAGGGGAAAAAACTACCCGGCGCCCGCGGTATAAAAACAGGGGAATGATTACATCTACCCCGCAGTTAATGCCCGCGTCACCTCGGCCCACGTCCTTCATCGGCCGAAGCGTCGCCCCTCAAAAGGCGCACCCCACTACCGCGCGCCGCCCACGACCGAGCCGCCACATCACCCGGAGTGGGACCCGGCGATCTCGCGACCGGCGTAATGGGCGCTGGACGGCGTACGATACAGTACACACTATGCCCTAAGCATCGGGAGACGCGGCGTAGATCGCCTACTCGCACGAGTAGTTTCCCGCCTCTGACTAGTTCAAGACTTGGCCGTCAAGACCGCAGGTACACAGGCCCCGTTGACGTCCCGTGATGCCCCGGTACGCGGTCCGCCACGTGTTGGCCTCCCTGCGCGGGTCCGCCCTGACCAGGTAGATCTTGTGTCAGAGGACAGATCCTCTTGCTGCTCCCCAGCAGGGGCGGTATGCATCGTACCATGGAGAGCACGGGGAACACTGTGACACCAACAGCACAGTGCAAGCCGTCACCTATCCCTCGATCTCCACAGTGCAGACTACTCCATTCCCACAGTATCAAGAAAAGACAAGCCCCTGATCCACTGACGAGATCAGGGCACGTACTCTGCCTCCTGTACCCGACTAACTACTCGGAGGAGGGCGCAGGGGGCCCCGGGACGGCTACTTGGGACGCACGGGATCTGCACCGTCACCCAAGGCCCCGTAACAGTGCTTCGCCGCTGCTGTCGTCTAACAGCCCGATGCAGAGAAGGACGTCTCGCACTGTAGACCAGCTCACATACTCAATGTAACCGCCCTGGGCCTCTCCCTTGCGACTATAAAAGGGAGAGACAGAGGCACTCACAAAACACGTTCGTTTCCACCCCCACACGCACTTAGCATCGATATCTCATCTCATACAACCACACACACACGTACGCAGACTCCTGCTACTCGAACCACTCGCACACCAGGGACTTGGGCTCTACACCCTCTCCCGACCTGTTTGTACCCCCTACTACAAACTCCCGAGCATAAAGAACACCCCTTCTCAGACTGGACGTAGGGTATTACTCTCCGGAGGCCCGAACCAGTATAACCCCGAGTGTCTCTTGTGCTAACGTGCAGATCAGAACATGTGTCCTCATATAAATTTACTTGCCGACGGTAACAAACCCCGACAGATAGATATTCCAATAAAACGGCGGCGGCTAATGGAGGGACTAATAGACGCTGTCTCGGTGGAGGCGATTGCATGTTGCGAAGTCCTTGCACTAGCTGGCAACTTGAACATGAGTATGGTTCGCGAAGGCCTTGCACTGGCTGGCAACTTGAACATGAGTATGGTTCGTCTTGCTACGGATTGCACTAATGTGACGGCGGCAGCTAATGGAGGGACTAATAGACGCTGCATCGGTGGAGGCGATTGCATGTTGCGAAGGCCTTGCACTGGCTGGCAACTTGAACATGAGTATGGTTCGTGCTTGGTTTTTGGCTAGTGGTTTGTTTTGCCAAAAGCGACTAAGGAGTAAATCCTTACTTTCAATATTTTAGCTCAAGTTCTAGTAGATCGTGTTATTACTAGATAAGCAACTAATTCAAGCATACTTGTGCAAATAATTAATCAAACATCAAGTTTATCAACATTTCATCATAGAGGGATTATCATGGTTAGAGGGTTAAGCTATTCCCAGATAACAGTGAGAGGCCGACGATCGATCGATTAATAACCTTGCAATGTGAACCTAAACATACGGGAGACCCTCACAAAGAGTGTTTCCAACCAAACGGTTCCCGTCATTCTTCGGATTGGGAACTGATGCCACAGTCCTAGGTACATAGCTAGCTGGCATGCCGCACACTAGCATCCAGCGTCACCATGCACCACAGTTTGCAAGACTGGGGCAGTAGCCCAAGAGTAGTAGCCTAAAGTTCCCGCACCGCGTCATTCAGGTACTAGGTTTACCGTACCCATGTCCGACAAATGTTTAATACTTTCAAATGCTTAATCTCTTAACCATTGGACCGGAGCCCAAAATCACATGCTCTTACCACATGAGCAATTCAATTTAACAAGTCTTATGATTCCACCATAAGAACCTATTCTCGCGAGCGAAATACATCATTCGACTTGTACCGGGTCCTTAGTGCATAGCAACTATCGACCTAGCATACTAGTAAAAGATCATATGTACTTATGGATCATGCATCTAGGGTTTCCATTCAACTCCTGAACGTAAATGCACATAGGTAATCAAGCATAAATTTAGAAATTTGAAAAGGAAACGCATAGGTATATGTTAAGCCGGGGCTTGCCTTCGGCAGCTCCAGCAGTCAAACAGTCTTCCGGACTTTGGTCCGGGTCTTGATCAACAGTCACGAAGTGTACGTCTCCTCCTCCCTCGTTCTCGTCAGCCGGCACGAGCGTGTAGTTACCGTCAGGAACTTCTATATGGAGGAATGCAATGCAGGAGTTAATAGTTGATGATGGTGTAAACCAACAACATGTGTTAAGCCTAGGGTGGCATGTTGAGCACATTCACCTAGACAAGAATATATCCAGCATACTCTTCCATAAGATTAATTATTCAACCCTTTATTTAATAATAATTATTATTTTAATCATGATTGTGTGCATATTTATTTAAATAAATTAGAATTATCACACATGCAACCAAGTTAGGTTCTAGGGGTTCATTAGGAACATTTCCAAGGGTTATACCACCTATAATTTATAAAGAGGAGATTTCTTTATTTCTCTTTTTAATATTCTCAGTTTCTTCCAAAATTCATTCTGGTTGAACCATGCAACATCTTACTGTGAGAATTTTTGTGGGAGTACAAGGGACTGTAACAGAGCTACTGGTAAAAACTCATGGCAATCAAAGCTATATATTGAGCATGAAAAATATGACAAGCCATTCATAGCAAAAGCAAGAATATGAAATACAGAGAAAACTACTCATGCACTGGTGCTCAAATTTTACACAGAGCTACTATAAACTAAAACTAGGTTACACACCCAAAAATTAGCTCCAGAACCTATTCCAATAATGCTACACAAAAATAACCATATTCAGCCTATTTATTCAAAAAGTATTTATTCAGAGAAATATATGACTCAACTGTAGCCCAACTTTCTACCATAGCCTAAACATGATATACACATCATCTATGCCAAAGATAAGCATCACTGGAGCAATACAAACTGAGCTATAGTTTTTAATTTCATAAACAAGCATCATTCAGAAACAGATAGATAGACTGCTCCTAAAACCATGATAATATTACTAGCAACACATCTTAGCCTAACAAGGTGATATCCAAAAGATGAACCACAGGAAAACATATATATAAAGCTGTACAAAATATAAACACAGATCTAGCCATAAAGCAAAATAAATCATAACTAAATATCCACTCAGTAACTTTGTGCAAAAACTTAGGTATAGCCTACTCTAGTACTGACTACCAACATACCCAAGGATCAAACCTAGCACATGTGTACAACTCAAGTTAACAACCCTATGCAAACTGAGTTTGAATTTTCATTCAAAAACTATGCATCAAAAGTATATACAGGTTTTGTAAAAGATGTAGGTCTGTTCATAAGGAAACCAACAAAATTAGTTTTGCATTTTTAGGATTTTTCTGTGATTTTCTATGATTTTTACAGTTCTCAGGACTTAAGAGCAAAAGATTAAGAATCTTCTTTCACTGTGAACCCTAGAAAGATTTGAATCCTTACGAAAAGGTCCCTAGCTTTTACACAACGAACCCTACACAAAATTCATCTCACATCCGTACCCTCCCGCGGCGGAGCAAGCTCGCCGGTGGCGAACTACGGCCGGGGTAGGCAAACAAATGACGGAGGAGTGTGATTGAGCTCACTAGGAGTCGATTAGTGGTGGTGGTGTGGCTTGGGATGACTCCGGCGAGCGGCGGCGGTGAGGCAGTGGCGGCGCGGCCGCCTCTGCTCGGATTCCGGCGAGGTGAGGGGTTGAGCTGATGAATGTGTGTGCGTGGAAGCCTGCTGGGGTTCTAGAGAAGAGCTTGTGGTGGCTTGTTGCTCACTGGCGCGTGCGGAGGACGAAGCTCATCGGCGGCGGCAATAGCGGACGGCGGCGGCAAGTTCTGTGTGTGCGCCGGTGAGGGGAGTGGGGGTTTTATAGGGGCTCAGTGTGCTGAGGCGGTAACCGACTAAGCCTTCGCATTGGCGAAGACGCGACATGGCTACAACAACGGCGACGTGCGCGGGCGCGGTCGGCCAATGGCGGCCTCGGCGTGCGCGCTCCGGCGGGTGATGGCGCGGCACGTGGCACCGGCCTAGCAGCCTAGGCCTGACACCGGCCATCCCGTCCAGTGCAGCACGGCGACGTCGACAGACCAGCGGACCCCTCGGTGCCTCAACGTTTGTGCCTGGTAGCTTGGCGACGCTCCGACGTGGCGTGCGTGCGCGCGACGGCGTCGTGCGGGGCTGCGTTCCGGCGCCAAAATGTTCAGAGTGCACCTGTTTGACCAGCCCAAACTTGATTTTTCGATACAGAAGTGATCCAAGTGCTAATTAGTAAAGTTGTAGATCAACTATCACTCTACAACTTTTACAAAGGCCGTTAGGTGTTTTGCTCAAAGGATCGAGCATAAACAGCAGGCAAAGATCGGGTTTTTCTCGGCGCCAGCGAACAAGAGTTTCCTATGTTGACTAGAGTTTTACACACTTTTCCACTTCAAATTTCGTTTGCCACTCAACAGCAAAGTTGTAGGTCTTGAAAAACTGCACAACTTTGGTATTGGCCGATTTTGAAGTGTTTTGGTGAATTTTGGAGAACGTGCCAAAAGTTCTAGATAGAGTTCATGTCTTAAGGAGTTTGACTAGGGTTTTAACCTCTAAGGTGATTAGGGTCTTAAGCACTAATGATCACAAGGTGATTAAGGGTGTGTTTAGCATCTAATGATACGTGATTAAAACACGAGGTGTTACAGGTCATTAGGGATATTCAAGCAAAGAGAAGCTCATTCACCAATGTGGAGTTCGTTCACGAAGGTCGGTGTTCGAATGTCCGCGAATGTTCTAGCTAGGAGCTCAGTCCTACTTGATGTTGGTAGGCATGTGTGGTTTATGAATCCTCCGGATGGAGTTTGTAACTTCGTAGGGACTTAATAAAGTGTGATTCCCCTAAAAAATCTAATGCAAACCAGATACCTTGTGCAAACTTAGAACTCCCCGAAAGTGTACTACCACCCATCACATCGAATGTAAACATGTTGATTAGAAGTATTAAATATAGATTAATAGCAAAATTCATTCCATGACCTCGGGTAAAATCGCGAGACGAATCTAATGAGTCTAACTATGTCATGATTAAACAATGACATGCTACTATCGTCCATCCGTGTAATTAGTTTTATAATTCGTCTATGTCTAATACTCCTAATAGACCTTGCTAATGTTGCTCGAAAATTTTTGCCATTTTTTTCAACTAAACAAGATCTAAGGTTAAATAGAAGGTTTCCCAACACACTAGACATTAGGATGTGAAGGGCAGCAACATTCGCTTCTTGTATCGACAAGTTTCAACTATTCACCTATCACATTAGATGTTTCCGTACTAATTAGAAGTATTAAACATTAACCAATGGCAAAACCATTTCATAACCTCAAGCGAATCTATTGAGCCTAATTAGACCATGATTAGAATGGTGTTACAATAAGCATCTTCTAATGAAATGGAAAAACCATTTCATAACCTTCGGGTAATTTCACGAGGCGAATCTATTGAGCCTAATTAGATCATGATTAGACTGGTGCCACAATAAACATATTCTAATAATCTAATGATGACTTAATTAAACTCAATAGATTCATCTCGTGATTTTCAATCTATCTGTGTAATTATTTTTTTATAATTTAGATCATATTTAGTCTTTCTAATTAGCGTCGATAAATTTGATGTAACATTTTACACAAGCTTTTTCACTCAAGTAAATAAGGCCTCAGGTAAAATCTACAAGCTAAAATAGCAGACTTGGTCTTAACTTGCAGAGCAATGCTCAGACTCACATTTCAGCACTTTATACCCTTATTATGTTGGGATGGGAAGAAGTAAATCATAACTACTAGCTGAATTTGCCTAAGTTCAGAAAAGAAAAATAGCGAAACTACACCAACACATTTTCATTTTCAGTGCAACCAACTTTCTACTGCCTCCGTTTCCAATTATAATTTGTTTGGCTTTTTTACTCATATTTGACCGCTTGTCTTTAAAAAAAAAACTATAATAGATTTGTACATTTGTCTTATCAATGCAACTAACCTTCTACCAACACATGGTCTGCTTGTGCATTTGCTTTTAAGCGTACTTGTTAGTTTGTAGTGTGGTAAATAAGATTGACATGTGAAAGAAATCACGATTTAATGTGTAGTTTAAAACAGATTCATATTATTTTCCGATCTTGTACCATCCAAGACAATCAATAAGGTTCGCGAATGGATTCGTATTCTTCATCAAAAAACCAGAAAAAAATACTACTACTCAATTGGTGTTATATAGGTAATTAAAATTTTGTTTATCCACAAAACACACAGCGGGGATAGCTCAGTTGGGAGAGCGTCAGACTGAAGATCTGAAGGTCGCGTGTTCGATCCACGCTCACCGCAATGTTTTTATTTTCCTTTTACCATTTTGCCACTTCCATTTTTTATTTACTAATCTATCCCTTTTTTTGAGAATTATTTACCAATCTACCCCTGACTCCTCTCACAGAGTGTCTGCCCGGCGCGCCGCCACGCCCCCGCCCGCCGCAACAATTCCCCCATTTCTTTCCCGCCTCCATCTCCCGCCTCTTCCCCCTCCCCAAACCCTTCAAACCCTAGCCTCCACGCCCCCGCCTCCGCATCCAGATCGGCCGCGACCATGGCGCTCAAGCAGAAGGGCACCGACGCCGCCGCCGCCGACCCCAAGAAGCGCCGCCGCGTCGGCTTCTCCGGCATCGGTACCAATCCCGACCCACGCCTCACCCGCCTCATTCCCGGCCCGTTTACCCTGTTGGATTCGTGCTTCTGGCGGCGCGTCCGGCGCTCGGTTAGGTCCCAGTCGTGTTCCGCTGCGGCGGCTGTTGTTGGGCTCCGGCGTGTTTCGTTTTTGACTTCTAATTTTAATTTTTTGGCTTGGCGGCTACGCTTGGGGTTCGGTTGCTGTGCAGTTTCGTTTGGAGCGGAGCTGGGACTGTGCCGCTTCCGATTGAAGTGGCTCTGCTGCTCGAATTTTTGTTTGTTTGATGAAAGTGGCTCTGCTGCTCGAATTTTTGTTTGTTTGATGTGATTCAGATGGCCACCCTTGATTTGCTGCCTGCGTGGTGGAAATGTGGGGAGCTGCTTTGTGCTAGTCAAAAGGGCTGCAGAGGAGTTGCGAAATTGTCAGTCTTTGCGATGTTTAGTGGACTGAGATTGCACATTGTATGGAAGTGAATTGCTTCCTTCACATTCATGGAGGGGTCGATCTAGTTATTCTTAGCTTGGTTAAACCCTGATGCACTGACCTTACAAGTCTCGGGCAGTCACGCGGGTTAAATTTCACCTTACGAACAGAGCGGGGCTTGAACAGCAAACCCTGTTGGGGAGGGGGTTGCTGTCAAAATGTATGTCTTATTGTGTGAACGGTAGAATTAGAAGATTCATAATGAGCTCCATGGAAGGTGGTTGCATGTTGTAGGTCTTAGACCTTAGTGCTTGAATGGTGAGACTAGATTCCTAATGAGCTCTGTGGAAGGAGGGACCGTGGCTCACTTTTGCCTCAATGAAGCTCCGCCATTGCTTATGAATACTGTTTTTCTTTCCTGAGGATGCGTTTCCCCGCTTATTTTATTTTCCTTGTAAGGTAGACTCATCATAGTTTAAATGGAAGCCTTTTGTTTTTGCCTTTACAAACATGAAGAGTTATCAAATTTTTGCGATTGTAGTTGTAGCAGTCCTAGCAAGAGTTATTCTGCAAGATACAAGTTACCTGTGCTGTCTGTTCTCATCTATGTGGATGTTACATGCTATTTCTCTCGCGCATTTGTGTCCTTTCAGGCACTCCTATCTATCTTGTATTATTGTTAATGCAGGCTTACTGACTAAGTCACTGTCTATTCCTGTTGTTGCGCAGATGCTGGAGTCGTGGCAAATGAGTGTATGAAAGTCTTTCTAGGTGTGTACTCATCCTCTGCAAACTACAATTTCTAGCAGCTATTTTACCCCTTTATGCGCATTGCAATTTTTGGCAACCTATCTCTTTATCCCACTATAACTCATATTGCATATCAAAGTAAACAGCAAACTTCAAAACTAATTGAATAACAGGTTTGCATTCGTTGCAGTAAATTAGACACTTATTTTATGCCCTGGAACTGTATCAACTCAATGGAACCATAATCCTATTAATTTGGTTTCTTCAGACTCTTATTTTTTCTATGGTCTTGTTACAGCACGAAGCCCTGATGAGGCGGGCTATGAAGACTGCACTTCTATTCAACCATTTGACCTAAACCATTTTTTTGGTGAAGATGGAAAGATATATGGTTACAAAAATCTTAAGGTAAGCAAAGTATTTTACTGTTATTGAAATAGTGGACCCTCCAGCCCTTCCACTAGTTCTTTCTATAAGTTTTGACGCGCTAATAATCTGACAATGATTTTATCGGATATGCTACTTTGTTACAGATAAATGTGTGGATCAGTGCAATATCATTCCATGGATATGCTGATATTTCATTTGATGAAACATCTGATGTGAGTACTACCCATTTGACTGTACCTCTCAATCTGTACTGGGTCTTGACTTCTTTGTGAGTTGTGACAGATGATTTTCTGTACGTATAGGCTATAGCATGTGCAGTTACTAGGCATGGTTGCTAGCTGTAATTTGGTATTGCTTTAGAATTTGGTTATAACCTTGTACATTACATTTGAGCTTGTTTTTACTTTGTCCATTTGGACTGATCAATGACTCAATGATACCTCACAGCAAACCAACTCTAACCTTCAACCATCACTCCTCATCTTTGCTGTTTTTCTTTGGCATTTGAATGCATTGGCTGCTGCTGTTTTTCTTTGGCATCTAATTCGTAATTTGAAATTTCAGTTGACATGTGTTTGTTAGCAATAGTAATTTTATTTGTTCCTGATTTCCTCAAGACATTGACAAAAGATTTTACTGATCTCTTCCAGGGAGGGAAAGGGATAACAGATCTAAAGACTGTTCTTCAGGTCTGTTTCATTCGGTGTCATTATTTAAGTGAAGAAACGTGCACATATAATGGTTTGTATATATCTTAAGCTTTGTACATTCTATGACAGAGCATTTTTGGAGAAAACTTGGTAGAAAAAGAGGAATTTCTGCAGACTTTTTCAAAGGAATGCGAATACATCAGGTACTCTTATTTCTTAGCAGTAGTACGCTGCAGCAGTATTGTTTGTTGGTTATGGAAGAAATACATTAATTGTTCTTATGGTTACAGAGATGTGGTTACAAATGGTAATGCCATAAAGCATGATGGAACAAATGAATCAGATCCAGCAGTTGAGGTATTCTGTTTGTTCCTCTTGTTTCTTTATGTTTTTTGTTTGAAACTTGTAACTCTTATGTAAATTTGTCCTCTGTTCAATGTATCTAAATAATACATGTTAAAGTAAAGTTTTCTCTACGAAGTCTTATCACCGATCAAAATTTTATGACACTACTTTTTGTCAATTTATATAAAGCCATTCACTTTGTGTATTCAAAATTCAAAATTTACTTTGTAGCTTGAATTTGTTATTTCCCTGGAAGTCTATGTTCAGCCTGTTGTTCTTGAGATTGATTTATATTTTACTCCTAGATTGTTCGAGTTGAACTCCAAGGTGCTGCTGCATTCCTTTATTCTCGTCTGGTGCCACTTGTTCTGCTTCTGGTTGAAGGTAACTAAAGAAAAAAATTATACTAGTCTGCTTTACTTAGAACTTTTTTTTTCTGATACTACTTTACTTGAAACTTCTTCTGATATCACTGCACTGTAGGTTCCACACCTATAGATATTGGAGAACATGGATGGGACATGCTTCTGGTAGTAAAAAAGACAACACAAGAGTCTGTTTCAAAATTTCAACTGCTAGGTTTTGCAGCTGTCCATAATTTTTATCATTACCCTGACAGCACTCGGTTACGAATCAGCCAGGTTGGCCCTCTTACACCTTTACTTTCTATTTGCTTCATTTGTCTAGTCATTCTCCAAAATTTAGTGGTACTCATGGGCAATCTGTTTTTGAGATATTATAAACTGACTTTGATAAAGCTGCAGAGCTAAATGTTTTAGGAGTAAAGCAAGTTTTTAGTCTGGTTGGGTGTTTTCCTGATTTTGCTTTGTTTTATTTTCAGATACTGGTGTTGCCACCTCATCAGGGTGAAGGCCACGGCCTTCGCCTTCTTGAGGCAATCAATTATATTGCACAATCTGAGAACATATATGATGTAACCATAGAAGATCCTTCAGACTACCTGCAGTATGTCCGTTCATCTATTGATTGCCTCCGTCTTCTAACACTTGATCCAATCAAGCCTGTGCTCAGTGCTATGGCATCGTCTCTGAAGGAGACCAACCTTTCAAAAAGGACTTGTAGCTTGAAGATGGTTCCGCCGGCTGACCTGACCGAGACTGTCCGGCAGAAGCTGAAGATCAACAAGAAACAGTTCCTGCGGTGCTGGGAAATTCTGATCTATCTAAGCCTTGATTCTGAAGACCGTAAGAGCATGGACAACTTCAGGGCCTGCATATATGACCGCACCAAGGGTGAAATCCTTGGGAGTGCCACTGGAACCAATGGGAAGCGTCTGGTGCAGATGTCAAGCAGTGTGAACGAGGAGGTGTCCTTTGCTGTGTACTGGACACAGGAGGGTGGGGATGCTGATGACCAGACGGTCGAGCAGCAACCAGAAGATCTCAAGACCCAGGAGCAGCAGCTTAATGAGCTCGTGGACAACCAAATGGAGGAGATTGTTGGGGTTGCGAAGAATGTTACCTCCCGTGGTAAGGATAAACTGGCAGAGCTGGCTGCTCTTTGAATTTGGGTGATCCCTCCTTATATTATGCTAACTTGGTAATGCATGGAAGCTTGCTTGGTGAGGTATCTTTTATAGTTGGCTTCAGGGTAGAAAGGCTTAAGTTGGTTTACACAGTCGGCAGAGTAGTACAGCCAACAGAAGCCTAGGCGCTCGGTAGGATTTGTTGCGGCGGATTATTATGTACTTCATTTCTGGAATCTGTGATGAGAATCTTACGTTAAGTTTGCTTGGCAACCATGCCAAATCTTGAAATATTCCTTACAGCACGTCCTGTTGGGCTTGAAGCATATCGTGAACTTTTAGGGTGATTCGTACTCCCTTCTCCTAAAATAAGTTAATTTTACCCCTAAGTGAAACTATCTTAAATTTGATCTACTTAAGAGCAGGACCAACTTCAATGGAACCAGATAAGTTCACTACGGAAATTATTCTGTGAGGTGGACCTAATGATATTATTGTGATGTCATAAATATTAATACTCTTTTTTGTAAGCTTAACATAGTTTGAGATAGGGCAAGTCTTAATTCTAGAAATCACCTTATTTTGGGAATGAGAGAAGTATTCTGTTGATGATTTGTATGTAGACAACAGTTCCATTTCCATTGAGCTTGTTATGCTTCAAAACACTGAAAACAGACCCTTCAGCTCAGACAGAGCACTACATAAGTTGATATCAACCAAATGGTAGTGATCACAGGGTTGGCTTGGTGTACAGCACGCCAATGCACAGATGGGAGAACCCTTGAATAGGTAGCTGAGCACGACTTATTGTTTACACATGCAAAAGTTAACTTTACAATCCTGCTTCAGATTAACATGCCTTTAGGTTGACATGTCACGTTGTTACATACAAACATGTAATTTGTTATGAAAAAGTACACTTAGCCTGTGAATTGGGATGTAGCTCGCACCTCGCAGTACATATAAACGCAAGTTCAGTCTTTGCAAGATAAGTAATTGTAGATTCAAACCTTTTCACAAACATACAGTAGTGTTTGCGCCATTGCCTCCGGAGTTAAGTATAACTTTAGACTTCCAGTAGAGGCCATCAACAATAAGCCAAATTCAGGCACAGTTACAGACTCATCTTGATTCAGAACTTTTAACCTGGATTGGATGCAAGTCTCATTGGGTATTTAAACTCCCAACTAAAAAACCCAGAAGTTTAAGTCCATAATATCCATTTTGGGATATGGGGAACTTCAGTTTGCCACTAAAAATTCAAGTTGTAGGAACATTCATATTAAAAATGAAATGACGGAGAGAAATCTCAAAACAATCAAACTAAAAAAAAGGACAACATGAATCCTTTTCTTGTTAACAATAATGGAAAGGAGATGAAAGAAAGTTAGCTATCTAAGAAGAAAATATTGCGATAATTCAACTAGTAAAAACAACAAAATGCAAATGAACAATAGATAAAATTGAAAATCATGTGGTAACCATGGAACACAACAAGAAAATCGAATAAACCTATGTATGACAGTTGACAGCATGGAAATGTACAATCATTTCAACAGTAGATTTGGATTACATACAAACATGGGAAGGTTTTGTCAAAAATACATAAAACATGAGTAACTGAGGTCACAGTGCCTTCAGAAGCTGAAAGCTTACACCCGACCTTATTTCTTGCTTACTTGCATCTGCTCAAAATAAGACCTTATTACTTGCACACATAATTGTGGACTCTCAATGTCCTTGTACACACAAGCAATTACATATTTAAAACAGTGCACAAATATACACTAGTGTGTCTTCACATGACATTCATAAAAAATCCATTGTAGACCTGTAGTAGAGATGCATCAATGATGAACCAAACCTAGGTACAGGTACAGCCTCATCTTGCCAATGGATGAATTGTGGACACCATAGCTTCTATATCACTCCCTCGGCTTGCCCTGATGCTACTGTCCTCGCGAGATTCCTCCAACGCCAGGCTCTCCTTCAACTGTATCACAACTGTGGCCATAGTCGGCCTTTGAGCAGCAGAATCCGCAGTACACCTCATAGCAGTGTCGATTACCTTCCACATGGAGCTGATGTCATAGGCACTTCCAAGCCGCAAATCAGCAATAGAACCAATGTCTCCAGTGGCAATCTTTTGTTTAACACGCTGAACAATGTGGCCATGGCCTGGCACTACTGGAGGCATGCCGGTGGCTACCTCAAGCAGAACAATTCCGAAGCTGTATACATCGCTACTCTCAGTGAGTCTTCCAGTGAGGTAGTACCTGAAGAAAGAGTAATAAGAATGTTCAAGAAAACAGAACACCAGGCAAGCCTAATGCCCTAAACTTATTGAATTAAAAAAAAATGCATGAATAGGAAACCATGTAGTCTGTAATAATACGATTTTTACTTAGTTTTCTTTCACCTGCTTGTCTGCTTGGCAAACTCAGTTGTTTCACATATCTTACCAAAATTTCACCTAGAGGACCGTGTCAGCTCATTTCTTCTCTCTGTGCACGCAACCCAATGCAAAAAATTTCACCCATTTCACCAAAATTTCAACCAACTAAACGGGGTCTAGTTGGTGAAAAGTGGGTGAAATTTTTTGCATTGGACCGCGTGCGTAGTGAGAAGAAATGAACTGACACGATCCTCTAGGTGAGAATTTTGGTGAAACTTTGGGGAACTAAACAGGGCCTAAATGAAATATACAGAGGCAAAGACATACTCAGGGTCCATGTAACCAGCTGTGCCAGCTGCAGTGACTGATATGTGAGTCTGAGTATCACTGATATATGTCTTGGAAAGTCCAAAATCTCCTATTTTAGCTTGCAGTTTTTGACCCATGAGAATGTTGCTGGACTTCACATCCCGGTGCACTATTGGCAGATTGCAACCTTTGTGCAGATAATCCAGGCCTTTTATGAATCACAGGAAATGCCAAAAAATGAGAATAACATATTATACAGAGGATTTACTTATGAAAAGTCCAGTTCTCTTCATGCGTTTTTTTATTGCAGCATACCTTGTGCAGCTTCAAGCACTACTTGTACACGTGTCCTCCAATTCATGGCTTCAGCAGCACCATTTTTACCTTCAATGTTTTAACAGAACAGACCAGGTTAACAACTTCACATGTCGATGTCAACAAATTTCTGGAATGTTTCTTCATTCTAGTTTTGTTGTAATCTTCTCCAATAGAATTGCGCAACTTAATAATCAAAATAAGATCAATTTGTTTAGTTTACACATTAGGTGAAGTCATACAGGAAATAAAATGATGTGTCATCCATGCATATATAGATATTTAAAAAGCAATTTAAAAAGGTCGCACAGCTGATTATTCCTAAATCAGTACTCAATAGACTAGCAATAGACAAACCTCTCAGATGATCAAAAAGACTGCCACGAGACATGTACTCATAAACCAGTGCCAAATGATCTTCCTCCCAACAGTAACCAATCAAAGACACTAGGTTCCTGTGATGCACCTTTGTCAAACTCTGAACCTATGTAACAAAATATGGATCATAAATTATTGCAAAAATAGGCTTATAATGTGACTTCAACTTTTCTAGGTGACTGAAATTGTTACCTCAGATAAAAATTCATCAAGCCCATGCGATGATGATTCAGAACGCATCTTGACAGCAACCTCAGTGTCATCTTCCAAACGGCCATAATAGACGGGCCCAAAACCTCCTTGCCCTATGAGTTTCTTGAAATTATTAGTGAACACCTCCAACTCTTTGTATGTGAACTGGCGATTCTCAGATTTTTTCTGGTTGCCCCCAGGACGTTTTATGCTTGGAGCATTATTGTCAAATTGTGAATCTGTCAGGTCTTGTGTTGTGGAAACTGGTTGTACTAGCATCAGATAAGAAAGGTCAAGTATTATAAACAGAAAACATTAATAGATGTCAGTACAGAATAGAAAAACAGGATGCACACCATTACGCTTTCTTCTCTCCCTCCAGATGAAATATGCAAGAAGAAGTACAACTACTACCAGCACAGGAACCACTACTGAAACCGCTATGATAGCTTTATTATTTCTTGGCGGGCTCGGCGGTGATGGTTTGCAGGTAGAGACATCATAGTCATATCTGAAATTATATAAGACAATCAGTTCTGGCTTATTTTCGACGAGAAAAATGTCTCAACCAGTTAATTGTTCAAGTGATACAACATATAAACTCAGAAACATATTAATAGAAAAGGAGACATTCTAGATATTGAGAAGAAAACCCAAACCTGAAAGTTAGCGACCCCGTGTAATTTTCACATAGGGAGTTATCACTCAGCTTGTTGCCAGATACATTTCTGTAGAAAGTGAAAGAAAATTGGTAAAGTCCTCGGTTTGCTAAACATTTGCAAGAAATATACACTTACAGGACTCGTAGGGAAGGCAAACTTAGTAGGGAATCAGGTATTGATCCACTTAAGTTGTTGTGAGATAAATCCCTGAAACATGTGCACAATTATATTGAGCAACGACAAAAGTATATAGATAGTCAATTCAAACTCTACGTGAAGGAGATTTGATAAAATTAAGGTTTTATCATGCTATAGCTTGATTTATGACATAGTATTAATGAAGCCTGTTTAGATACAAAGTATTTTTTAGAGTATTGGAAAAATTAAGGTTGTATAAAATACTTCGGCTTTGAAAAACAACTAGGTGGTAGGTGCTATGCAAATAACCCCTTCGAGTTTTCAAAACCATGGTATTATTGAAATTATGGTCTCTCTGGAGTTCAAGAAGCCCCCGCTCTCTCCCAAACTGCGGTTTTATGTGCTATTGGCATAGAAAACTATAGTTTCTCGATACCACAGTTTTCTTAGACTACAATACCTAGAGAGGCCCTCAATCGTCACTAAGGCCAGTCTCACTAGGGAATGTCATAGGAGCATTAAATATCACGCCACATAAGCAAATTTGCTGACACGACAGAGTTACTATTAGAAGAGAGGAGGGGGAGTGTCATGAGATGAGAGAGGTGTGTGGCACAGTTCTCAAGTTTTCAGTCTTGATAACTGTGCAATGACACTCCCCACGGAGACTGACTGCTTGTGGTTGGAAATAAGAGGAAGATGCATTAACTTATAGTTCAGTAACTGGAAACATAGTCCTGAACTCCTGACTCCTGACAAGTATGATGTGGTTTATCAATTAGTATGCTGGAGCCATCTGACCAATACTATAGAGGAAGATGCATTAACTATTGAGAAATTTAGTCAGAAAGTGACGATCCAGTTATGCCAGCTGCCACAAAAAGATATCCTGCATAAGTCTCATCCATTTGATTGCTAACCACCTGTGACGAATCTACAGGGGGTGCTGACAGTGCTGCAGCAACTGTCATCCTGATAGTCGTCCATGAAAATGATAGCCTATAAGTTTACATGTTAGACATTTTGTTTGTAAAATGTGAAGTTATCACAGCTAAAGCAGGCCAAGCACCCCCTTAAGGTTGATCCTAGATCTGCCCCTGGAAACCTCAGATTTTGAAATTGGACGAGACATGCACCAAAATGTTTTGTGATGCATGTTACTAGACTAGAACCAAGATTTGTATAAGCCATATCTCCTCTGTATAGAAGGTTGAGCTCGGGGAGAGTGGTGTATGGCATAATAACTTTACAGAGGCCTGTAGTCTGAATTCACTCCAACAAATCTCTAGACTAGATCCAATAAACTAACTTATTAGCCCATAACATGTAAGCCAAACACAATGTCTTATCATTATCACAGGTAGTAAATTGGGATTGTCTGTCATGGAATGTAGACCCTGGGGACATAAGTATGAAAGCAGAGGAGATTAGTTTGTTATATAGCACTTACAAATTCTCGAGCGCCGTGAGCAGTGTAAAGTTCTTAGATATTGCACCATGCAAATTGCTGTTTGTGAGATCTCTGCATGAGTTCGTAGTCCACCACAAATCAAATGCATAAATAATATGCTAGCACACGTAAGATCGCGACGTATGACCACAAAAACAATGTTTGAAATACTCACAGTGATGTTATCCTCGTAGTGTTAGCACTTGTATTGCTGCATTTCACACCGTCCCAAACATTTTTGGTTGGAAAACATGGATCACCCGTCCAATTTTTCTTCACTCCGTACTCAATTTTGATAGCCATGATGGCGTCAACTAGCACACAAAAAGTACGGCAATGACTGTTTAGGAACTGGGTGTAATCATCCAGATACACGGCTTAAACCAATTGCATATATGATGAAAAGTAAACAAAAAACAATTCAATGTAGAATATCTGGCACACCATTTTAACATCCCTGCTTCAGACCCAGCTATCAGTGCCACATCCTTAAGCGGCATTTGATCGAGCACGTTGGGCATTGGGACGGGAGCATCAGGTGGGCATCGGCATCGCGGTCGGATGCTTAAGGCGAAAGACGCGGGGAAGGAAGCTTATTGGCGCAGCTTGTCTCCGCGGCCGTTGCTGGAGGGCTAGGCCCTTTGCCACACCTCGTCGGAGAGAGCGGGTGGCACGCCGCAACCATCAGTCTCACACTCTCGCCCAGAGAGGAGGAACATTCTCTCTCTCCCGCTCCCTCGACGGGAGAGTCGAGCATGTGATCCGAACACTCTGTTTCACCCTAAATTTTAGTACTCATTATTTTATTTAGTATAATTTTAAATTGTAGAATATCTCATAAGCTTTCCACTCTAAATTTTACCTTATAAATAAATTATTCACACCATTTTCACCTCTACTTATAATTCAACCATTTCATGATTTGAGTAGATCCAATTAGAATCCATTTTATAAATTTAAATTTAACAACCCACAATCTACAATTACAAACTAGCCTCCACAAGGGATGAATCTAAACAGATCCTTGGCCCTCTAGCTATTTTTTATAATTCTAGATATGTTTAACTCACTACCACGGGAAGCCAAACCCGAGGTTGTTGGTTGCTAGTCAAGTGCTTTAACCACTAGACTCCCTTTTCACTTATTGACCCATTTTGTATCTCAAGAATAAATTTATCATTAGATGTACTATTATATCAAAACAATAATAACAAAATGCATGGTGTATTTTTCTATCATGTATTATAATATCGGCTACCATCTCACAGAATTATAACTTAAGATTCCACTTGTACATGGAGAAACAAAGGGATAAATTATATGAGCGAGTAAATCGATTAAATCAATTATTGCAAAAAGTTAATTAAATCAAATGATATAGTTTAGGGGTAAAGGGAATAAAAAAATATAGCTTAGAGGATATTGGAACTTTGACTGTACTTTAAATGGAGTAATTTGAACTTTTCCAACATTAATTACTCCATCCATCCCTAATTACTACTCATTTTGACTTTTCTAAATATGTAGTAGCTTTTACTATGGATCCATATGTATGCATGTCTAAATATGCAATAAAAGTTACTCCTTCCGTTCTTAAATATATATCGTTTATGACAAGCTAGTTAGTTCAGAAATGAACTAATTTGCTTGTCCTAAACGTCGTATATTCAAGTACGGAGGTAGCATATAAAAGATCGGAATGAACAGTAATTTGAGATGGAGGAAATATGCTTTTTTTTTAAATTGTGAGGGGAAGGTAGCCCGGCTTACAGTCTGCAGGGAGTGTCGTTGGACTCTCGTACGGAACGCGGATGTAGATCTCCAACGCATTGATCATCGGAGGCAGCACAGAGGCGGCACTCGCAGAAAGAGTGATGTTGTAGTTGCCGTCGGCAGACGTGTAATTTTCAGTGTACACAGTGGATGAGGCCATGTACGGGGGGCTGTACGACTCCAGTGTCGGTCCCGATTGATTCTCGTTGGTGTTGACGTCAAACCGCCGAATCTGGGCGTTTTGAAAGTCGGCGAAGTGCAGGTACGTCATAAACGACGAGCGCGTTCTCGAGTATTGCCACGTTATGGCGGTGAGCGCCGTGTCGTTGCCCGTTGCCGCGACGGCCGTCTGCAGAACGATCGAGGGCACGGCGAAACTGGTGCTCGGCTGAATGGGCTTTGTGGTCGACTCGTTCACCCACCGTGAACTGGCTGTCTCCATCCGCCACCATAAGCGATCGTAGGGATCATCAGGATACCTTCATAAAATAATCAAGACAAAGGTGTGCGGTTGAGGATTAGATCTATGGACGGATGAAAACGGATTAAAAAAATTTCTATTTTCACCCAGCCATTTTTCTATATCTGTCCAAAAGGTAGTATGAAAACTTGACGGTCAGACAGCATTCCCAAATCCCCCCCACCACCACCCACATACACACACATCCTGCCTCGGCTAGTCAGCCCGGCCCAACAGACCGAAAGTTCTCTTCGCACAGAAATATAAGAATTTATGATACTTTGATTAACACAATATCTATAAGAATTGTTTTAAATAAAAGAGTCAGTAAAGTAAATTATTGTAGCAATAATATGTCTCTAACCGTGTAATTGAATCGCTTATTGATCCCATATTTTTCCGTCTATGCATGGATATGATCAGGCCGGGTGTGACCAGGGGATAGAGCGCATCCCCGAGCTGCCGTAGCTCCAGGGCGGTCAAGAACGGCGTGCCGCGGCCGGTGTTCACCAGGCACACCGGCGCCCAGGCCGCCCACGCCACGAAGATCGCCTCCGACGCGTAGCTGCCCGTCGGATCCGCGTAGGCGGTTGTCCAATAGTTGGGGCCCAGGTACAGGTCGAACTCCAGCGACGAGCTGTTCTTGCCGTCGTAGTTCCCGTAATTGGCGATGGTCCGCACCAGGTACTTTCTCCCGGCCACGGTGGGCAGCGCGTAGCAGTTCCGCACGCCGGACGGGAAGATCCTGAGCGTCTGTTGTAGACTGTCCGACCACACGTTCTCGAGGTCGGGGGATATCCTGCGGTTCTCGCCGGCGTCGATGTAGGCGCCGTCGGAGACGTAGAGGATGCCTGTGAACTTGTCCGTGTAGCCGCTGTAGCTGTCGTCCAGGCCGCAGTCGATGCTCAGGAAACCTGCATCCATGGTTCATCAATTCCGAAGTCATATGATCGATCGACGCAGGGAATCGAATGAAGCAATCAAGATCGGTACCTGGCTGACAGACGACGACGACGGCGACAGTGGCGAACAGCAGGAGTAAGACAAAGAAGGCGAGAGCCATTATTGATGGTCGGAGGAACTACGAGCAGCGCAGCAGTACTATATGTGGCTCTATTTATAGAGTTATAATCTCGACGACATTCCTGAAAGAAACCGATCCATTATTTTAATGACTAAATTACCACTTCATATATAACGACTCTACTATTGTAAGTCGTTTTGATTTTCTAAGTTTGTAATTGTTTGTATGCATATAGACGTGTCTATGCATCTAGAAATGTAAAAAACGACCTACAATTTGAAACGGAAGGAGTACTAGAAACACCAAAAATTTTATCTTGCTATTTGTTATTTTTGATAGTGCCTTTCATGGTTCTAATTAAAGGCTGATGTACGACATAAACATTCATGTACGTCATTTTCTCAGTAGCCGTGTTAAGCCAATGGTACAATTACTTCACTTCAACTTGACATCGAGATTTTAGAGTATATTAGGTGTTGTGAAAACTAAGATCCCAATTCCCAAACATATATAAAAACACATCGTAATAACTATATATATGTGCACGTAACGTAACTTCGGGTACGTTTGGCACGACTGTGGCTGTGGCTGTGGCAGCTTCAGCTGTGGCTGTGCTGGTGAAGCGGATTTGCTGGTGAAGCTGAATCCATTTTGAATATCGTTTGGCAAAACAGCTGCTCCTGTATTTGTAAGAATAATGTAAGAGGTGAAATGTCCTAGATGCCCTTGGTCATGTGAGTTGTTTGAGATGATGTTGTAATGTCATGTATTACAAATTGAAGATAACATCATAATTTAAATTAATTTAAGTTCATTAACAAAATAAAATAGGCATAATATGTTCATTACATTGTCTCATGCAAGCTAACTCGTATGCTCAAGATGATCTAGAAATATGGATGGCTCTAGCAAGGTCATCTCGGAATCTATCTATCATCCGATCATCAGCTTCCGCACTCGATGTATCTCCACGAGCTTGAGAAATACGGTGCCTTCTATATCTTTTAGGTATAGTGGGTATATAATCAGGATTCTGGTCACATTTGAGGAAATGTTTATCCTCCGCATGGTTCTCACGAATGAAATTATGGAGACACATGGTTGCGACAACAATCATCATTTGCTTCTCCATTGGGTCACTCGGCATCCTGTAAAGTATTCTTCACTTCTGTTTCAACACACCAAAAGAGCGCTCTAACACATTGCGAATACTTGAATGCAAATGGTTGAAATGCTCTTGCTCACCATTTGGAGCTGGCCCTCTCCTCCAATCTGGCACATGATACCGCTGACCCTTGTATGGTGACAAGTATCCAGGTCTATTTGGGTACCCGACATCAACCATATAATATTTGCCTGCACACACATGTCAAAAATGAAGGTTGTATGAGCCACATGCACATAGGTAGAAACATGAGAAAAAATGGAATTAAATGACCCGACATACCTAGAGGAGGGTGTGGAAATTTGTTGGCATCAAGTTCGAGGGCATGAAAGAGCACATTAGTGTCATGCATAGACCCGGGCTGCCCAACAGATGCATAAGTGAACCTCATGTCGAAATCAACTATAGCAAGAACATTTTGTGTAGCAGTGCCACTCCGACCAATGTATCTAACAAGGTCATTAGGACGTGATGTCGCTGAAATGTGAGTACCATCTAAAGCTCCAATGCAATCTTTAAAGTGTGGCATCATTCTTCTATCATTAGTAATCCTAGGATGAGTATCAGAGAAATTAGGGTCAACTAGCCTTATGTAGTCTGCACTCATAGACACCATACAGATCAACACCTCCTCAAATTTTCTGCTAATTGTTTATGAAGAATGCTTAAATATTCTATCTGTACCACTGTTGGACATAGCTTGGCCACACACAAGAAGAAAAATAGCCAGTGATTCAATAGAACTCATATGAATAGTTGATTTTAGTCCATATTTATCAACTAACAGATCATGCAACATGTAAAATAAATGTGCATTCATTCGGAATTGCTTATGACTTTCACCTGGAGTGTTTAGTTTTTCCAATGTCCAACCATGTCCACTTTGATAAGGAGTTCTAACAGGATGCTTATCATGGTATGTCATGAAGTACCGGCCACAAAGAAGAGCAGTTGCAAATTGACAATTTTGAGCTGACCGCAACACAGACAAAGAGTTTGTAACCCACTCATCATCAGAGATGTCATCATCAGATCTGTACATCACACAAACATCACTCATGAATTTATTAAAGTCGTACAAATATTACATAGTTCAAAGCATAAAAGTCATACAATAGTTCAAAGCAGAGAAGGCATACAATAGTTCAAAGGCATACAATAGTTCAAAGCATACAAGAGCAACAAAAATGGAACATAAATCAAAGGATACAAGATTGTTGCATGGTACTGCACAAACTACTTAGGCACATCATTTTTAGTCATCCATTCATACTTCCTCCTCAGCCAATCAAACCTCTCCTCAGGAGTATCCATAGTCATAAACATCTGACTTTCTGCTTTCTTGGTAAAAACTAGAGTTGCAGCAAAATGCTCATGGGTTGATGGAACGGCCCCACAATCCTTGACCAAAGCCATGCCATCCTGAATGGAACAACCAGATAAATCCTCTCTCTTTGCAATAGACTCACAAGATGCAGTTGTCCTCTCATTCATCTCCACAATCTTTCCCATTTGTTCATGAAACCAATTACCACCACTTGTCTTAGGTTTCTTACCCTTCATGTTACTAGCCCCTCCACCTCTCTTTAAGCCTTGCACATTTGTGGGAGTCACCTCCTCCGGCTCACTCTCATCGTCATTCTCTGCTTCATCTTCGTCATCAAGAGGAATTGGGGAAGTGTGACGAGACAAGTTTGCTGGGGAAGGTGCTATGCCACACGAAGCAGACCAATGCTCATCACCAGTGTTCCTAATGTCTTCAAACATAATCTCTAATTGCTCTTCATGTTGTGGTCCTCTGTGCTTGAATCTGGTAGAGCCCTTTATATCCTGAAATTAGTTATTCAAATATCAGTAATTTGTGGTGGTGTACAAGGAAAAAATAGAAACAACCCCAACAATAATTCCACTTACTTTTGCTGTTTTTTTCCACCAATCTTCGGGCATCACAATATTCTTCTCAGATTCATCCCATCCAAGACAAGTCTCCTTTCGTTTTAATTTCTTCCAAATACTATAATCTTGCTTTAACTTGTCCCATCTATTCTTGAATTGCATTCTAGTGTAAACAATCCCAGTTCTCTCTTTAAATCTTGCTATCACATTTTTGTACCCAGTTTTATTCAAGTGAATACTGGATCTATTTCCTCTGATAACTTCATCGGCAAAAATTTCACAAACTGTTCTACTGTTGTCATCACTCCAATCAGCCAAACTGTTGCCAACAAGCAAGATCAGATCATAAGGAAGCTACTGGTACAGTTCAATTTCACAAACAAATTCATGACATCCATCAATTTCACAAACATACTACTACTAATTCATGGCACAGGCAGTTCCATTTCACAAATTCATAGCAGCTATATTATCACATCAATTTCACAAACATACTACTGCTAATTCATGGCACAGGCAGTTCCATTTCACAAATTCATGGCAGCTATATTATGACATCAATTTCACAAACATGCTACTGCTAATTCATGGCACAAGTAATCAAAACCGGCAGATCAATGGAGCAGGAGCAGTAGTTTATACCCAGAAGCAGTGAGGTCGACGTCCACTGGTGCAGGAGCAGGAGCAGGAGCATTTCTAGCTGCCGGTGGCGGCCTTGGTGCGTTGCCACCTCTCCGGCGACCTGTCGAGCCCCGAACTCGACGAGAGGCGGCCGAAACCTCAAACTGCTCCATGTGCCGTGCATCATCACGAACCTCCTGTGAGGCCGTCCTATTGTTGGTCGCCGGCACCGCTCCAGGGACGACGCGGGAAGTGGCCAGCGCAGCTGCTGTTGTGGCCAAGAAGTCCGGCCAACCTCCATGGCCAGAGGTGCCTGCACTGTCGCCTGTCATGCCCGACGCAGCTGGGACGCCACCCCACGATGCGGCACTGTGGGCAGCGCCGTCCTGCACCGCGCTTGCGCCTCCATCCGCTCCGGGCCATGTGCCGGCCACCACACCGGAATCCACACTGCCTGGGACGCCTCCTCACACCGCAGCAAGCTGTGCAGCACCGTCGGGCCCCGCGCTTGCGCCTCCGGCCGCTCCGGTGAGGCCGGGCCATGCGCCGACAGCCACGCCGGGAGGCACCCCGGCGGCGGCTAGCAGGGCGGCAAGGGAACCAGCCGGCAGTCCTCCCGGCCACATGAACGGGGCGGCACCAACCAGGCCACCACCAGCCCCACCGCCGGCCGCATCATGTTGACCTCCACCGGATCTACCGATTCCGGCCACCGGGACTCCTTCTCCGGCCTAGGACGCCGGATCTTGGTCATCCATCCACCGCTGCCGTCTGGTTCCGTGTGGGGAAGAAAGCGACGCGAGGACGCGAGGGGCGAGGCGAACCGATGCGGGTCGCGGGAGGGTGCAGTGGGAATCCGATGCTGTGGGCCTCGGTGGCAATTTCGTGGTAATTCCAGCGAACTATAGGGGCAATTTGGTAACCGCATGTGGCAGGCGCGCGGACGAAGCGGGCGAAGCTACAATTTTTCGCTGCGTGCTGCGGTTTCGACTCTAGAGCGTATTTCACGGGGAGGGAGGCAGCGATTCCGTGGGGAATCTATTTTTTTCATCTCTTTGGCACAGCTGTGCCAAAAACAGCTTCTTAAGCTGTGTCAAAGGGACCCTTCATGAATAGTCTTCCCCATGTGTAAGTGGATCATCGCGTTGCCTCTTTCAGATATTTCTCCACCTTCTTCACTTAGTAGAGCTTTAGCAAACTGCTAAGGATATCTCCTCCATTTCATGACGCTACTCCATAAATATACGTGGTTGGAGAGTTTCGCAAGACTTACGTACAATCCCACATATCAATAACAAATAGATATGCATATTTCTCAACTCAATCCCTGAATAAATGCATGCGCTAAGCGGCCTAATATAAGCTAGTACTAGGAGCAGCACTGCTAGCGTACAATTCATGAGTGCTAGGTGCTAAATGATTGATTCTCTCAAAGCCATTCAACTCTCTCAAAAGTGGACCCCATATAAAATAAAATATATACCTAACTTAACATTCATCTCTCATCTATTTTCTCACTACACTGTGGACCCCGCCACTTACTTATTCTAAAGAAAGATATTTTATTGGACCTGACGGTAAGGAATTGGATGCTCGTAGTCTAAGAGGGGGAGGAGGTGAATTAGGCAATTTAAAACCTTAAACCTAGGGTTATCTCTATTTGCTCAAAACATAAACTAGAACATACTATCTAGATGTGCAACTAAGGTTGTTTTAGTGTGAAACTCCCATCCCAAAACAAGTTTTGCAACTTATAACCAATCTTAGCATGATACTACTCTAAGAAAGTAAAGACAAGCAAGGATTGCAAGAAAGTAATACGGAAACGTAAAGGGGATGAGAGGAAGCAAACTCTTGACACGCGATTTATCCCGTGGTATCGGTAGGCACTAAGCCACCCCTAGTCCACATTGTTGAAGCACTCCACACAAGAGTATTGCTTCCCGGTCACCAAGTCTCTCCCAAGAGCACCACTTGACTAGCCACAAAGGCTCACCACAAAGGCACTCGCCAAGTTCCCTTGGTCACCTTGATGCCGCCTCCACTAAGGAGCTTCTCCACCAAGGGAAGGGGGTCTCCACGTCCCCCGCACAAAGTGTCATCTCCCCGCTCCACACCAAGCCGGAGGGTCGAAGACGTTTGCCGGAGAGACACCTAGGCTTCAAGGCTTCCAGCGCACCTCGTACAGCTTGATCCACTCGAGAATCACCTTACAAGGTAGGCACACCTTGCACTCACTCAACTCTAAGCTAAGCCTAACACTAAGCACACACACAAAGCATGTGCAAGTCTATGGATGAGCAATTTAGCACTTGGATGGCTTGGATATGATCTTCTATGTGTCTTGGACTCCTCTGCACTTCCACACATTCCAGCAAGCTCAAATGGGTGAGTGGAGGGGGTATAAATAGCCCAAGGCATCCAAAGAGCCGCTGGCTAACGGCCACTGAAAAGTGTAGCGTCGGATGAACCGATGCTAGATTTTCAGGGCCATCGGTTCATCCAGTGCCCCATCCACGTCACTTAGCCGTTGCAGCTCTGCTGACGCAAATCAACCGGCGTATACACCGACGCTCCGTCAGTTCATCCGGTGCTGAAGGATTCCTCACTAAAACCTTACTGTTAGCTTTTTTTTGGTGCCGTCGGATGAACCGTTGCTCAATCTCTTGTTTCCATCGGTTCATCCGGTGCTGAAGAGCTTCGCGTCAGAACCTCTCTGTTAGCAAACACACAGCCGCCGGATAAACCGCTGCTACACCGCCGGTTCATCCGGTGCTACTAACCCAGCTGCTTCTTCTCCAGGAATTCATCCGGTGCAACTAAAACTAGGGGCGTCGGTTCATCCGGTGGTCCATGCTGACTTGAGTCTTCCTCCACAGTGTACCACTTCATCCGGCCGTTGCACCGACACCTTCTTCCAAGGTACCGTCGGTTCATCCGACGGTGTCATTTCTCTTCTTCTTCCACGGTTTAGACCCTCAAAATATATACCACCTTCTCATTTTGGCATGTTGTATTTTTGCATCTATGGGACCTAGAAATGTCTACAAGGACATACTAAACAATATGGTTAGTCCCATTGATCATGTTGTCATTAATCACCAAAATCGAATTTGAACAAATGGCATATAAGGCCATGTTCGCAACACTGACTACGCGGAGAGGGCCCTCCGGATAGGCATCCGTGGAGAGCCCCCCGCGGCACCACCGGTCCATCCATCATTATCTGCTCGGCACCTCGCGAAAAAAGAAAAAAAACGGCGCGCTCGTACGCATCGCCGAAACGCCCCGCTGCCTGACCTTCCGTCCTTCCCCCGCTACCGCCACCATCCACCTCGCCGGCGTCGCCGGCGAGGACCGCCCACCTTGTCCCCTCCCCTCCTGTCGCCTCTCCTGCTTCTTCTCCATCCAAATCAGTGAAAATCTTGACCAGGTGGTCTCTAGTAAGTTTTCTCACCGTCATCTTCCTCCTCTCCGGCGGATGCCCCCACCACCGCCAGCCTCCCCCACCACCCACGGCCGGCGGCGACCTCGTCGCCGTGCCGTCCGCCCACCTCCCACCGCGGCTCTCTTCCCCGCCCTTCGTAACCACTATCGGCCTCACCCCCGCCGCCGGCCCCGCCCACCGGATGTCCCCCACTGCCCGGCCGGCGGCGCCATCGCCGCCCGGCCTCGCCGCCCACACCCCGCCACCACCGCCAGGCCTGCCGCCGCCGCCGCCTGCCGTCCCTCTACATCCGCCGGCCATGGAGACCCTCCCCTACACCCCCAACCCCGGTAACCCCAGAACCATAAAATCCGCCAGCCTCCGCCGCCACCTGCGGCCGGCAGCGACCCGCCGCCGGCTTTCCCGCCTGCAGACCGGTTACCTTCTGCTGATCTTCGTTCCGAGTGAGTTACTTTTCTCCTTTGCACATGGAAGTAACTGCAGGGCTCTCGAGCTAACGCTAAACCGAGAGGCCTCTCGGTTTAGCTTTTGCGTATTTTATTTGGATAGCCATGGCTTCAAAGCACCTTAATGTCCAGCGTATAGCACCCGGAAATCTTCTTCTCTCTTCAGAGCACCCTTCCAAATCAAACGTTGGAGCTGCTCTAACAAAAGCATAACCCTTGTGCTATTTGTCTTAATTTTCTCTTAATCACTTTGGTGGATAGAGCACACAAATTTATGTGTAATACAAGCCTATAGCTTGCTCGCTCAAGCTATAACATACTTTAAATGGCTGATCAATATTTATATACCTTGAAGAAGTAGCAGTTGCAACTTTCTGCATATTACAGGATGATTCGGCGTAAATAATAACGAATCACATGATGAATCGGTAATATGCATTTGGCGAAGAATCTTAATTGTTTTACTCCCTTTGTTTGCATGTCGTCGTTGTCTGGGTTTCTGGTTTACGATGTCTTGTGCTACTTGGTGCCTTGGCGGTCTTTTAGTCTTTAAAAAAATAAACTTAACCATGCAAAAGTTGGTTCAAAGAAACTATAGTATATCAAATTAAAGGACGATTTGGTGACATGCGACGAAGAGCTTCATGGCCTGTGTGGTCCCAATCATCTCTGCATTTCTAGAATGCGACATAGGATGATCTAGTGTGAATAATGATATATATGTGACACTGATGGATTTTGGTGTTCTGCTACATTTCTTCGCGCATTCTTCTTTGGGCTTCTTTTTAATGGTATCTTAGGTGGCTTTATTTTTTTCTTATGTCTTATATATGTCCTTTTGATCTTGTTTATTTGATATGCTTGATCACCTAAATACATCACCTTGCATCCATATAACTAAAACCTTGTATATTTGCAAACGTTGTTAGTTTGAGTTAGTATTGCCACACAATCACAAAGCATTAATGATCTATGTTATGTCCATTTTCACATATGCTAGTGAGACTTAATCAGTTTTTGGTAAAGAAATTTGCTTTCTCTGGTATGGTGCTAATCCTTGTAGAAGTGGTACTTACATGTATATGCTATGATAGGGATGCTTCTCCCGTTGACACAGTACGATAAGTACATACAAGTACAATACAATGCACCCACTGCCTTGACCAACAAAAGATAATAGTTAATATGATGCAATGGTTAAATTTGAATATTTTTTGTGGCTTAGCAATCGGCAGAGCCTTTGCAAGTGTCGTTGACTGACTTATTCTCCTCAAGTCCTATTGGCCAGCATATAACAGTCACATCACTTAACTTTATTAGCAAGGATTTATATATGCAACATGGTAGCAGGCCCATCGTACAAGGCCTCCATTTTCTTAGGGCCTCCAATTTTCAGTGCTATAACTCGTTTATTAGCTCATAAATGATTGACCCAAATCTCGTTTTTCTGCCAGCTCCTCCGCGGCGCCGGCATCTTCGGCAACTTCGGACTGCAAGCGCACCTTCGCATCCCCCTCCTCCACGGCGCCAGAGGCCATCACCGCTGCATCGCTGGTAGATCGCGGCTCTCCTCCTCCCCTGGTCGTAGGTCGCGGCTCTCCCCCTCCACCGGTTGCGGGTCGCGGCCATCCTCCCCCGGCGCGGGCTCTCGCCCTGCTGCCGGCGGTCGAGCCCCTCCACCGTCTCCTCTGCCTCCGGTGCGCTCCCGGGGTATCCTGGGCCAGAGGACACAGTCTCCTCCGCCGCCACCACCCCCACCACCACCGCAACCTTCCTTGACTGGGGGTGGCCGCCCGGGTTGAGGAGGCTCCAACGTGCCCCCTTTCGGCACTGACCATGATGTTGCTCGTCATCCTCTCCACAGCGGGGCCGCGCAGCAGCTGACGATGTCCCTACTCCGGGGCGGGTTCATGGTGGACGCCAGGCGCGCCTCCGGCCTGCGGGTGGACGCAGATGGGTTCACGGAGGTCGTTGGGCGTAAGCGCCAGGCTTCCCGCTCCCCGCCACACGATTAGGGTTCATGCTCGCTGCACTCGCCGCCGACAGGGGTGCCGGCGGACCTGGTTGGGAAATGCTTCAATTGCTTCGGACTGGACCACATCGCCGCTCACTGTCCGCGCGATCCTCGCTGCTTCAACTGCTTTCAGCTCGGATGCCGATCGTGGTTTGCGTTGCGACTACGGCCTGATGCAAGCCGGTTGCTCGTGGCCGGGGACGTGCCCCGGTTCGTGTAGTGCAGCCGCCCCCAGGGGTCCTCCACCTCTACATGCTGATGGACCTGGTCGCAACGCCCCCTTGGAACTTGACGCCCAACCGCGGCAGAAGGATGCTGACGCCTCCCTGCCACTGGGGTCGTCCTCTTCAGTGGGCACGGCTTCCGGCTCCAGCGCGTTTGGTGGCATGCCGTCTCCGCCCGAGTTGCCTTCGTCTCGGCCTGGCGGTGGGGGCAACCCGTTCCCATTGCCGATCAGCCATTCCGCTAGGCGCTCGTAGCTCGAGCTCTGCATCGTCCCGCGCACCGTCGTGATCGCCAACAACGAGGTCACTCTCGAGAGGGTGTTGGTCGCAGTGGTCGTTGGTATGCGCCCGTTCACCACCACGAGGGTCGTCGACGCCTATCTTGTTGGTCTCTTTGGTCTTGAGCCAGGGTCATTCATCATCTATCCCTACCACCCTGAGGACTTCCTCGTCCTCTTCAGGGACACTGAGGCCATGGTGCGTGTTCTACATGCGCCTGTTCTTGAGGGCCCTTTACGCCTCACCTTCTGCCACTGGCGGTGTGAGTCCTGGGCCGTCGATGATCCCATGCACTACTGCATCCTTGTATATGCCTGTGCCAAGGAAGATGAGGCAACCTATATATGCTTGTGCCAAGGATGGGGAAGGCGCGACCGGATCCGCCTGCGCCATGGGCTCAGACGAGGCCGCTGAAACAAGCGGGTGGAAATGCGGGGTGCTCGCAGAGAGGGGCTGAGCCTCCCGAGTGACCAGCCGGACGGTGAAGACCCGGAGAGCCTAGTACGGGTAGGATGCCGGACGGGGCGTTGGCTCAGGTGTGGAAGTGGGCACCCCCAAACATGCGTGGGGGTTAATAGTCGTCCAGCAACGACATCCACAAAGCTGCGACCCCGCCCACCAGGCTCGACAGGAGGGGGACGGAAGAAGGACGGCCACAAGGCACCGCGCTCGGGCGGCCCCCTGCCTGGGGCCACTCGACGAGGGCTCCGGACGACCAACCGGGCCACCACCCGGAGGCGCGGAACCAGCGGTCGAGGATGAAGGTACGTCTGTGGGTGGGGGTGAAGGGCCACCAGGAGTGGAGCGGAGGTCAACGATGTGGTGGTGCTCCTGCAGCTGGCCGTGTACCTACTACTTCCACGATGACGACGACGATCGAGGATGGTCCATCCCCTACACCGACGACGACTGAGGCTGTTCGAGTGGAAGCTGCTACTGAGGGTGAGAGCCATGTGTGGTTCGAGGACCGGTGGATGGTCACTTCCTGGTGTGATGAGTGATTGACAACGTGGTGTGGACTGATTCTTGGCTAAGTATTGCAGGTGCAGGTTGCGGCTTGACTGGTGTTGGTGCAGGTGAAGAACAAGCACGAAAGGTCATTGCCAGTGAGGCCTCCAGGTGTGGAGAAGACAAGTAGGCTTGGTTCGAGGGACCCGGTGGCCAGTGGGGTCAAATGCGGGCCGCATGGTGGCAAGAACAGCAAGATGAAGTCATGGACGGTTTCTTGGTTGAGCCTCAAAACCAAGGTCGAGCCAGGACTACGTGGGAGCCGAGTCATGAGTGGTGATTGGCGGAGGCTACACCGAGTTCGCGGGGTTTCCGGTGGTTCACCAGAAAACCACTGGGTTCCTTGGTTGATCCACAAAGCCAAGACTGAAGAACCGAAGACGGAGGTGCAGCAGCTCCAGACCGGTCTGACCGGTGGGTACCGGTCTGACCGATGAGGAGCACCGTTCTGACTGGTGTGCGACGACGCAGTCCGGAAACTTCAAAGCGGAGGACACGCGTCAGGATCGCAAGGCTTGCGTCGAGGCTAAGTAAGTTTGCGGTCGCTGGGCATCCGTCCGATGGTGCGAAGACAAAGATTTTCGATTTCGCCCTTGAGGGGCATGTATCCCTAGTTAACTAGTAAGGGTATTTTCTTCTTTCGGTTGCCTCCATATAACCCAAGTGGTGAGAGGATGGCAGCCATCTCTTGGAACCCTAGCTCATTTGGTTTTCCTATTTTCTCTTCCTATTTTCCTTAGGATTTTCATAGGACTAGCTTGAGAGCTTCATGGTGAGATCTTGTGAGAGGGAAGGATGATCGGGCGGCAAGTTAGACCTTGTATGAACCTCTTTGGTATGTATAGATGATTCGGCGTGGTTCCTCAAGGTTTGGTTGTGTCTTTCTCGTTTCTCCTTTTTGGTGATTTTCGGAGGCTTTTCTTGGCGAATTTCTTGTGGCAGTTTTGAGACCTTTCTCTTTGGGATTTGGTGGGGGATGTATGCATGAACCCCTCGTGGTTCTTTTCTCTTTGATTCCCCTCCCAAATCCGTGAGTAAAGGGGCTCAATTTTGGGGTTTTCGTGGTTCTAGGGTTCGTGGTGTTCTTGGCGGAAATCCTTCGATTCCTCTTGATTCAACGAGTTTTGGTGGACCAAATCTTGGCTATGGAGTGCCCATGAATGTTCCTACTATCCCCAAAGTCTTGTGCGAATCTGTAGAGCGAATCGGGAGATCGGGAGTTGGATTTGGAGGAGTTGACTCGCGGGCGCTGTTCATCCCGAGCTGCCCAGGCGCGACCGGTCTGACCGGTGCTCTTGGCCGGTCTGACCGGTGCTAGCCCTTGGTGGGATTTGTCTCGGGGAACAACCTTGTCTGTGTGGTTTTGTCCCGTGGTCCTGCTGTCCAGTTCTTGGCCCGTTTGGAGTTGTCTTGCTAGGCTTTGTGAGGGGTTTTCCTTCTTGGTAGGTTGTTCTTGGGTGGTGGTTTTTGTTCCAGGGCCTAGAGGAGTCACTGAGGCTTCCTGGAACTTTGCTGTGCATCTGCTGTTCGCCACCGGCCTGACCGGCAGTGTACACCGGTCTGACCGGTGCCATCGGTCTGACCGGCAGGAGCCATCGGTCTGACCGGTGTGGCACAGACAGCAGGCTGCTCAGTTTTCCGCTGTGCGTTTGGGGTGTTTGGCTCGGTTGGTTGAGTTGTTGGTTCCTAGGACCAGTAGCACTCCAGTGGCTACGTGGTCTTGACCAACTTGGGTAGTTGAGTCGGAGAAGTGTTTCGGAAGCCGTGTTCGTCTTGTTGGAGTTCCCATCTCCTTCGAGAAGAATTTTTATCTGCTCCCATTCACTCCCCCCCTCTCTGGTTCGCCTAATTGGTCCTTCAGAGGGGGAGGTGGTCTCCAGATGTGAGCTCCCTGACATGTTCAGGTGGATCATCCACTTTTGTCGATCATAGGTGACATACATGAGGGTACTACACGGTCCAGGTTACGGAGGTACTCTCATTTTGCTCATTCTGCATTTGTCGCTTCTTTCGAGCCCAAAGATATTGGACACGCACTTTCCGATCCAGATTGGGTGAACACTATGCATGAGGAGCTTGAGAATTTTGAGAGGAGTCAGGTGTGGGAGTTGGTTGAGCCTCCACCAAATTGCAAACCTATCGAGACAAAATGGGTGTGGAAGAACAAAGAGGGAGAAAATGGGGAGATTATAAGAAACAAGGCGAGGTTGGTTGCTCAGGGGTTTAGCCAGAAAGAGGGAATAGACTATGAGAAGACATTTGCTCCAGTGGCCCGTTTGGAGGTAATTAGGATCCTTCTAACATTTTCAGTTGCTAAAGAGTTTAAGTTGTACCAAATGGATGTGAAGAGTGCCTTCCTAAATGTGTTTTTAGAGGAAGAAGTGTATGTGAGGCAACTCCCGGGCTTTGAGAGTGAGAGGTTTCCCCATCAGGTATAGAAACTCAGAAAAGCACTATATGGCCTAAAACAAGCACCCAGGGCGTGGTATGGTAGGTTGAGAGGGTTCTTGTTTAATAAGGGTTTGTGACGGGGAAGGTAGATCATACTCTCTTTTCCTCAGGTAGGGCGATGACATTCTGATCGTACAGGTGTACGTGGATGACATTATCTTTGGTGGCTCTTCTCACATTTTGGTTGCCAGGTTTGCAGATGACATGAGCAGGGAATTCGAGATGTCCATGATGGGTGAGTTACAATTCTTTCTCGGGCTTCGGATCAAGCAGTGCAAGGACGGGACGTTTGTGCATCAAGCATAGTACACCAAGGACATAGTGAAGAAATTCAAGATGGATGACTCGAAGCTAATGGCTACACCGATGAGTACGACTACAGCTTTGGATGCGGATGTAGATGGAGAGCCTTTGGACCAGAAGGAGTACAGGAGTATGATCGGCTCCCTCCTCTACTTGACGGCGACGAGGCCGGACATACAATTTAGTGTGTGTCTGTGCGCTCGTTTTCAGTCTTCACCGTGGACTTCGCATCGGCAGACCGTGGACTCCTGAGTTTGGTCTTAGGTATTCTGCGGCCTCGACACTCAACCTTCACGGGTTTGCGCACACTGACGTCGCTGGGTGTCAGTTTGGATCGTAAGTCTACCTCAGGTGGGTGTCAGTTTCTCGGTTCTTCTTTGGTTTCTTGGTCATCCCACAAGCAGTCCAGTGTAGCCAAGTCCACTACCGAGGCTGAGTATGTTACTGCAGCTAGTTGTTGTTCCCACCTCCTATGGACTACCTACACTATGAGCGACTTTGGTGAGGAGTGTTCCCATGTCCCACTCTTTTGTGATAGCACCAGTGCCATAAGTGTAGCCAAGAACCTCGTTCTCCACTCCAAAACCAAGCATATAGAGGTGAGGTACCACTTCCTGAGAGACAATGTGGAGAAGGGAAAGATTGCTTTGATCCATGTGCCCACCCAAAACCAACTAGCCGATATCTTTACCAAACCACTTGACCAAGCCACTTTCACCCGCTTGCGGGGTGAGCTCGATGTGTGTTTGCTTTCTTGAGTTGGTGGTGGGAGCTCCTTTGTAGCATATGTATCATTTTTACTTTGTTGCATGGCATTGCATTTGTAGCATGATGTATAGTCATCTTTGTATCTTAGGTTGTTTTGTATTTGTATCATAGTAGGATGAGCTTCTCCTATATACATTGATTGCTATGATGTGCTAGTTGTGAGCTTGTGAGCATGTTTGATGTGACTTGATGATGGATAGCTATGCTCTTCATAGTTTTGCTATATTTACATGATGTGGTGGCTAATTTTTGAAAAATGCTAGATAGGCTCTCTCTTGTGAGTGAAAGGATTTGCATGATCTTAGTGTGCTTTGGTGGTTTATATCATGCTTAATTTGTGTTTGGATATCATGTGCTTTTCACTTGGGGTCAAAGACCCATTTGTCATTATGAATGTTTAGCCCATGTGTTACCTTGTGCGGGAGCATAAGCTTCTTTTGCTGCAAAGGCACATCATGTACAATTTTGTGCTTAAATATGAAAAATGAAATTGGTGTGAAATGTTTGCTTGAAGTTATGCTCTCACTTGTTCCATGTCATAAAATACTTTAAAATTGTAATAATTTGGGTGCTAAACCATTGCATGTTATCTAGCATGAGAAGTCTCATTTTAAGATGTAGACACATGGCTCGGCAGCTTTAACATGACATGAGATGCTTATGGGTGTTTGTAATGAGCTTGTGATGAGGATATGTGACCTTGCATGAAGTTTGTGTGATGTAGATTCACTTTGGTATGCTTTGCTCATGTTTAGGTCTTTAGCTCATGAGAGGGAAATGTTTTGCAAAATTGTGTATCTTGATCATGGCTTGCTCATATGCTTCTATAGCTTTACTATCTTGATGGCTATGCTTCTATGCAGCTTTGGAATATCTTGCTTGCTCATTTGCTCACTTGTAGCATTTTGTGGTGCTCATTGTCTATTTGAGAAGCTCTAGGTTGAAATTTTTGTAGAAATGCCTTGCATTGTCAACAAGGGGGAGAAGTTTGTGCATGGAAAATGGATCTGAGCATGTTTAGAGGGTTTTCAGTTGGTTTTGAACTTTTTCAGACCATGCTTGCAGGGGGTAGTCACATAGGGCACAGATAAACCATTGTAGCATTTCCCCAAGGAAGTGAGTGTTCCAAGGGTATCGTATCCGTGGAAGGCAATGGCGGATATCAAGACTTATGCTTTTGCAATGAGTGTAACCATGAGATAGAAATAGAAGACAACAACTCAAATACAGGGGTAAGATAAATGATATGATAAGGGTAGTGTGACACACACTCCGATCTACCTCTACACAATCACACTACGGCATAGGGGGGACATACGAGTTAGCTCTAGGTTCTAAGGAACTATACATACAAGAGTTAGATGATACAAGAAAGAGAGGCACAAAGCATTCCATGATTGGAAGGTTTAGCACCCAGGTACAAACAGGGAGATAGCCCGTGACGACCAACACTCTTGCGAAACTATCCTTTAGACTCCTACAACAATACCCCAGCGCGGAGGGTTTCAAAGGGTCCAACAGCTGTCACCACTGCGGCCTACCTCTATCGTTACGGGGGGCAATCTCATAACTAATAAAGTCACACAACCCAGACACCATGCCTGCGTTGCAGCTAGACTTCACCCGACCTGAGCTATTGTGACCCAGGGTGAAGCCACCAGATAACTGGCCAACTTAGACCGAGTACCATAGCTTAAACACAAACCTCATGCAACACAACGATGCCATCAATCTAGATCAAACTAAGGCTAGTCATACGAACGGATATGAACTCTCTTATGTCTAATCAACAAGATCAAAGGGTCGTGTTCATGAAGAACACGAGCCTCTAACTTATGAACAAAGACATAAGAAATGAGAAAATCATCCTTCAACTGTATCGAAAGGTAGTGTTCATGAAGAACACAAGCCTCTAAATGATGAACAATAGATGAATTCAAGAACATATCAATCACATGGTCTACCACAACTTTATATGAAAAAGCTGAATAACTGAAGTAGATCAAAGTCATACAAAGCAATAAAGATACAAGAGAACTCATACCTAGATCCCAAAGTAGACTTGGAACCTGAATAAGAGCTACTCTAGCCTACCCCCTAGCCTTAGAAACTAAAAGTGAGAGTAGACTCAAGAGAGTGGTGTGTGAGAAATGGAGCCCCTCCCCTTCTATTTATAGGCAAGGCCCAGGCTTGCTTCGGGCACCAAATGCCTCCAATCCACCCGAGATTGCAACAATTGACCAATGAGGAGCCAGCACGTGGAAGGCCAGGCTGGGCCGACCCTAGGTCGGTTCGACCAATCCTATGGTCGGCCGACCATCTAGGGTGGCCTCCTGACCTGTGTTTTCTCCAGGTGGCTGACTTGTGGGTCCTCTGAGCTTTCCCCGGTGCATGGCTGGTTTGGAATCCTAGGTGGGCCTGTGGATCCTTGTGAAGCCCATGTGTCACTCTCTAATTCATTGGTGGATGCCTTCCTTGGATCAGTGACGTGGATGCCACCTAGAATTGGTGTGGCAACCACCTCCTCAGTTGAGTTTGCATGGATCATTCCATAGAATGGTGGGTTTCCATCTCTTTTTATGCTTAAATCACCTACATTCAAATAATCTCCAAGGACAAGTTGAACTACATTATTCATACCAAAATGCGAGTAATAAGTGCATATGCCTCTATTTATGTGAGAATATTGATGGCTAAAAGTGGTACTTAACAACCGTCAACAAACTCCCCCAAGCTAACCTCTTGCTCTTCTCGAAGCAAGATATTAGAGACTTAGGTTGGTTGATCAGGAGTTGATACGATGTTGTATCCTTAACTTATGTCAAACATACAACAAAGTACTCTACCAAGAGTTGAACAAGTTGGCATTGTTCTTACCATTCGCTTGATGATGTGAGGCGTGTAGCTCCACCTGCCTGGGCGGTTGAGAGACAAAATGGTTATATAGAGAATACAAAATCACTCATACCTTGATCAGCTGTTAATCAGGAGGTTTTACAAAATTTTCAAAAGAAAATCAGAGTTCCTCAAATGATACTCTCGGATCGCTCAAAGTGTATGGTTCCTCACCAAGACATTATGTTGCCTTTCTTCACGTCCTACTCCTAATAGGCTTGGGTTGGGAAGAAATGTGGCATACTTGTCTCTCATATTTTGCAAGTCAAAAACCGGATCCTTGGAAGAAACAAACATACATCCTGATCAAGATGTGCATAAGTGTGATGATAGCAAGTATGGTAAGTTGTATATTAGGCCCAGAAATGAGTGCTAGATATTACCACACTTTATATGAAGATTAAGGGGTTGATGGTAAGGTGAACACTAGTCCCGAAGTAGGTACTAGTTATTACCATCTATATGGTGGAACTCTTTCTCTTTGCACATTTCAACCCCTTTCTCCTTTTGAAATTTTCTGAGACTTGGGCTAGCTTTCTTTATTTTATGTTTGCCATGCTTTCGAGCATGCTTTTCTTTTCTCCCTTTTTTTCAGCTAGCCCTTTGCCTCTTTTGGAGATATTCGGAGAGGGATGAATGATACAAAAGATGCATAGAGTTTTTATTTGTGAAAGAATGCTAAGATGAATGGGACAAATGATGAATGCCAACTTCCAGTGTAGAAGCTTTAGCATGAACGTGTACATGCTCTTGATCAGGGGAGTATGAGTTCTAAACAAGGTTCATAACAATTTGACAAAGCTCAATGAGAGAACAAGGCGCATATGTGGAGGCTAACAAGAGTTAGAATCTACATATGGCCTTGGATAGGAAATGCTCATCATTGAGGAACTCATCATGTTTAGCTTTTCAAAAAGGAAAACTCAGGATATCAAGCATCACTTGGTATAAGATCATAGCACTCTATTTTACCATATCATGTGTCACAACAACTTAGGCAAGGATCATGCTTTTTGCTGCCCACAAATCTTAATCTAAGGTTTGAACATGCAAGCCAACAAACTCAAAACTTGGGTAGGATACAAAGCTGTAAGCAAGACATATGAGAAGAATAAACAGAGCAACTATTCATCATTTCAACCATAGAGGCAAAGCATTCTTACTACGCATATCAAAGCAAACTAAAGCAAACTAAACGATGAAAGCAAATAAATATTTTTGGTCTTTTTATTTTTGCAGATTTTTATGGATTTTCATTATAAGAGATTCTGAAAACAAATGGAGATATAAGTTACCTCAGAATGGGGGTCCTCCCCCAAGCTAGCTTCAGGCTCACTATGGTGGAGGGAAGAAGAACCCCTGACTCGCAAAGTAAGCCCTCTACTCCTCTATCCGTCGCAGCCGCACCTGCTGCATGATGGCAATCCTCTCGCCAGCCTGTCGCTGCCAAACTGAGTTAGACTCATTGTGCGTGTTCAGCATCTCCTGCACTCCTGTGACCTGGACGGTGAGCTCTCCAAGCTGCTGTGCGAGCTGAGCCTCTCGTGTAGAGGACGAAGAGTGCCGTCTGTAGGACAAAGACGGAGGTAGACCACCAAAACTCAAACTAGTGGGAGCGACCCACCGGTCACTGCTCGCGCTGGCCTGAGCCGTACTACTCGCACCCTGATGGTAGATGGGCTGATCCCAGCCGAGCGCATACCCTGGGGTTACCCTGCCCATGTACCCCGCAGAGGCCCCTCCTAGCATAGATGGTGTAGTAGGCTGTGGCTGTGGTGGCTGCGACTGCTACTGCTGCATGTGTGCTCTCCTCGAAGAGCTCATGGTGGGCCTTGTTGACGGCTATTAAGTGTCATTTTTATGACCGTCAACTCCTGCAAATTGAAGCATGAATTGCACATCCACACTAGAATAGGAGCTTAAACTCATACTTTCCACCAGTGTCGATGTCTATTCGAATGCAGGTATTTAGCATGAGAATTGAGAGGAATCCATGCACATTCACTCCACTCCAATCCAAGGCACTCAAATGCTGGCCAATCAGGGGCTGCCACATGGATTCTCCTGGATCCATGATGTCACCAATCCATGTGAAGAACTCTCGACGAATCATACGCTGCCATGTCAGCATCACATGGATCCATGGGCCCACTTTGCCAACTAAACTGCCAGGAAACGTGCCATGCACGAAGGAGAGGCACTTGGCCCACATGGAAGCGAGTCAGAGGAAGCACAAGCCAGATTGCAGGCCGGGAGGTTCCACTGACCCTAGGATCGGCTGAACCAACCTAGGGTCGGTTTATCTCCCCCCTCCACGTGTTGCTCACCCATTGGTCCTTGGCTGCATCCCGGGGTGTTTTAGAGCACTTGGAGCCCCGGAGCAAGCCACTCCCTTGCTTATAAATAGAAGGGGAGGGGCTCCATTTCACACACACCACCAAGCTCTCAAGTTCCACTTCTCTCTTGTGTAGCTCTCTCTCCCTCTCTCTAATTCTGCCCATGTGAGGTGATTCTCACCTCTATGTGGTAGAATGGTGTTGAGAAGAGATCTAAACTAGGATTAGTTGAGAGGTAGAGTAGGGGTGAGGAGTGAGTTGATGTCCTCGTGGATGCTTGTTCTTCATTTAGATCAAAGTGAGTATTTTAGCATTTCTTATTTAGACTATAGTGGACATCATGCATGCTTGATTTGTTCTTGTGTTCTTAGCTCGTTCATAAGTTAGAGGCTTGTGTTCTTCGTGACACAAGGCTTCAATCCTTCAGAGCTAGTTCAGTAGTTCATATACCTGTTTGCATGCTCTGATCCTGTTTAGCTAAGTGAGTCTGCTGTATCTCGTTTGTTTGCATCCATAGCTTCCTTTCTGCTCCGTAGCTCGATGAATAGTGTGATTTGATTCCGTTCTCTCTCTAGTTCATGGTTCCGTATTTATACGGGTTGCTATAGTGTTGTTAGCGGGTCGACAGACGTAACCGCACTATAGTAGTTATCTGGGGCATAGACGTGGTGTCTGGGCTCTGGTTATCCTGCGAAGACCACGTGCGTTCGCGTAACGATAGAGGTAGGCCGCAGTGGTGACAGCCTGTTGGACCCTTTGCAACCCTTCGCGCATGCGTACCGAGTTGGGCCCCGTTGCCAGTACATTGGCCTCTCCCTACAAAGTTAGGATGGGCTGGCGCCCCACGGGGAGGACTAATAGCGGACAGATCCGTCTCGAGAGCTAAGTCCCTTAAGGAAGTGCTTCTCATATCCCTATCTACCCCAGCGGAAGCTGGTGTCCTTGGATAGACCCTCTCTAGTTACTCTCCGTCCTAGGGAACGATACCCTAAGGGAATACTCATTCTCCTAGGGGAAGTGCTACAACAGTGTATCCGTGCTCTTGCGGATTTGTTCGCACTCGTCAGTGTACCTGGGAGTCTCTTACACGCTCACGCTACCATGGCGCCTAGCATTGAGGTTAAGAAACGCCAACAAGCATTTCTGGTGTTGTTGCCGGGGACGGCTGTTGTTAACCTTCGAGCCTGTCTATCCTCGTATTTATCTTTTTCCTTTTTTCTTCTACCTTCACCCCGTTACCCTTTTTGAGATATCCCTTTTGTTTTCTTTGCTTCTACCTCTACTCCCGCTACCCATGGAAGGTTATCCTTGTAAACACCTTCCGCCCTCGAGGAGTGAACCCTTAGAGCCACCTTCGTCAAGACCCATTCTTACATCTGGCTGTTGGCTTCACCCCTCTCTCATGAAGCTAATTCAGGACCTATCCTTCTCAGGGTTAAGTCATGAGAACCCCTTTGATCATGTAAGAGACTACAAGCGTCTAATTGAAACTCGGGGTAAAACCAGAGAATCACCAGATGCTCGGAAAAGAGCGTTTTTCCCGCTATCCCTCTTCGGGAAAGCACGGGACTGGCACCGTTGTTTTGGTAGGGACTACCTTACTTAGGAAAGTTTGAGAGCGGCTTTCTGCTCCCAATTCTTCCCGATACAATGTGTCATCTCGCTAAGGACCAAGATTCTCTGTTTCAAGCAATGTGAGGAGGAATCACTAGGAATGGTGTGGAATCGTTTCGCCTCCGCGGTGGAAGATTGCCCAGTCCTCTACATTACCGATTGGATGTTGCTCTAGCACTTCTGGTTTGGATTGTGGAAGGATGATGCCATGAGTCTTAATGCTCTCTCCAAAGGATCCTTTGTGCACCTAGATGCTGTCAGGGGAAAAGAGATCATGGAGAATCTCCAGGATTTCAGCTCCCCTAGCATCCCGGTCAATGAGGTACCCACTAGAGGAAATGTTGAGCCACCTAGATCCATCGTCAGCCGAGCCCGAGACTTCATGTCCACTCTTTTTGAGCTCTGGCTGAAGATGTCATTCCTGAATAGCAGGAGTCTAAGGGAAAGATTTCGTGGCGCGAGATCTATCCTTGGGTTCCCCTCTCGTGCATCTTCTTAGACCTTCTCTCCGAGACTTTGTCTCGCGGGAGGACGGAGAGAGTCGTTCGGAAAGAATGGTCATTCCCGGCCAGGATGACTTGCTCCATCCTAACTACTATCTCCTAAGGAGGGCACGAGAGGTTTATCGTGTTTCTACGTTGAGGTTTGAGCTGAAGTGCCTTGCACTGAAGTTTCATATAAACCAAGACATCGGTCTCTGCTTTATAATCCATTGGATTCATTCATCAGACCGAAGGAGCACGATCATTTACCGATCGACTGGAGTACATTCACTTCTTATCTAAAGCCCATCGATCGATGCCGATCAATCAGGAGAAGCTTAAACTTCGTATCTTATGCCTGACTTGATCGATGCCCAATGGGAGTTGCACTTTCCAGCTTATCCATAACCTCCCATCGGAAGCTTGGGCCAGACCTCGGGATGTTTCCATCGTTCTGATGAGAACACCGAACCCTCTGCCTAAGGTAAGAGCGAGTTAAACCTCGTTCTTCATCCAAACTCTGGTTCCTGATTGTACACCGGCCTTTGGAAGTCCATGCTCTATCCTCTTTGAAGGCCGAATGTCTTTCTGAGCTTGAGTTCACTTGGAGATCGGTACCTGTTGACGAAGCACTAGCCTCAGTGCTCGATCTTTTCATCTCTGAGTTCCGAGATCCTAGTGCTATAGTTCTCAAGTCCTGTGACCACCTCAGGGATGCCTCAGCCTCTCTGGGATGATCATGCTTGCTTTCAGCTTCGATATATCTTTCGGGATCGAGTTTGTATATGCGCTAACCTTGCAGATCAGAGCTTATCATCACACATCACATTATCTGCAAGGGAGGTGGTCATGAGTGAGACAGGAGATCACAAGACACCCACACCCTGAGTACTCTTGGGCCTCATCTCGTTTCCCCAGGAAGAGTTATCCTTCGGGTATCTTGTGGACATTGATTATGCAGGAGAAAGAAATTGCCAAGATAAAAAGGAGTAAGCAAAGGACCACAGGAAGGCAACACCATCATGGCGACACGGTGAACACTTCATGATCCCCATCAGAAGTTTCTACACTTTTGATGGACCAGATATGTTGTCAAGGTGAGCTCCCCCAGATTTTCTATGGTTATATTATGGCTTGGCCAAGGTTGTTATATAGTAGAGGTAGGTTATTCAACCTCAACCTTATCCTAGCCTTAAGCCTAAGCCACCCTTTCCATCTTGGGGAATCCACCTGGGCCTTTGGTCCTGAGACCTGCTGGAGCCCACACGAGAAGGGGGAAGGCCAGAGGGGCCCACCTAGGGTCAGCCTGTTGGGGACACAAAACCCCCAAACAGAGAGAAAGAAATCTGACGAACAGTTCACAATCAATGAGTTATGTTCAAAAGCTGTAAATGATCAACTTTCCTCAATGTATTACACACTTCACTTTCCAAAATGGCCGTCCCTTTACAATGAGGAGAGGGCCTCCTTTTATAGTGCCAAAAGACTAAATTTACATTCCTTGTATACCCTCGAAACCCTAACCCCTAACACGAAACATTCGAGGGCAAACTTGGTTTTTTGTACATTTTGCGGAATTGACGCCGTAGTTTGCGGAGCGCAGATCACACCGGAGACAGCGGAGCGGGAAATGCGGCATGAAGTCCGGAGGTAGTTCCGTGCTGGACCAGCTTTTGACAGAGTCTTCATTCTCTAATCTTCGAGAAGCTCAGAGCTCCGCCATCTTGCTCCTCTCGGTTCTTCCTTCTTGCGGCAGCCCAGGGCTTCAAGGCCTTCCGAGCGGGGGTCGACGAACTGGCTTGGCTTCTAGGTCGAAGCCGAGACCTTCGCCACCTTTCCTCTTCGACCGGGAATTCCTGGTTGTTTCCTACAGCGATATATCTCGTGATAGTGTTAGATCTCATAACCAGCTGATGGACGTAAAAGGTGCCGGAGCCCGGACTTCATAGCTGTTCCTGATAGAAACTGTCAAAATTACATGTTTGTGGGTTAAAACAACAAGCCCGGAGCCCAATTTCCTTTTCTTGCCGAACGTGTTCTCGGTTACGGAGATGGCTCTTTAACTTCTTTAAAAATCTTAGTGAAGCCCGCGACTTTTACTTCCCCTTCATAAGATCCGAAGCCCGAATGTTATTTTAGCTCGCGCAAACCCCCGGTGCCCATAGGTGAGGTTTTCTACAGCCCCAACACGGCCGAACCCAGGTTCGGCCAAAACCCTGGTGACGCTGCCTCCCTTCTTCTTTCGCGTGTGCGTCTCATTCTCCTCCAGAAACCTTCTCCCTGCCGCCCGACGAGTTTTCACGTCGCGAGAATCCATCTCCTCCAACTCACCTCCCTAAACCCAGCACATCCATGGCCAGCTACGGTTTTGCTCAGCTCCGTAGGGCGGCTTCGCCCCTCACTTCAGGGGGAGGGAGCTCCTCTCGTCTCGTCGACCTCGACGACCTGGATGAAGTGATGGGATCGCCGGAGGCCATGACTCCCGAGAGAGGCAGGAGTGTAGAGAGCGCTCGAAGGATGCACACCGACTCCTCGGTGCAGTCGTCCCGGTGAGGCTCCTCCTCCCCGCCTTCTTTCCCGGTAAGGACGGCCACCATGGGAGACAAGACTGCTGCATGCAAGCGTGTCTTGTTCGACGATCCTCCTGGGCCACCCGAGAGCGCTACATTGGCTCCAACTTCAACAGTTACGAAGAGGCCTTCTGCCACACGTATGAGCAGGACATGTGGGATGAGTTTCCACTCCCACAGACCCGGTGCAAGATCTTTGGAGTGAAGAACGCCACTGGAGGCTATGGTACACCCTACCATAAGCCACCTCAGTGGGAGCGAGACATCATCAAGATCCTCGCCGACATTCGGAGGAATGGCACCAAGAAGACCCCCGCCTTAGCGAAGCTAGCACACAAATTAGCTGATCTGTTCGTAGAACATGAGAAGCTAGTTGAAGGGCTAGCTAAGCAGAGGGACGAGTACCGTGAGCTCAAGTGTGAGTACTGCCAGCTGGAGGAGGACATGACCCAGAAGCTGCAGAGGTTGGCAGTTGCTGAGGGAAAGGAGCAGATCCTTTCCGAGTAGTGGGGATGAGCCCTAGCTTTAGTTTATTAGGCGCTAGTCTAGGTCTAGGTTTGTTTCCCTTTTATTCCCCTTCATTTCATTTATTTCTTTCCATGTGTGTAAGCGCCTAATCATTTTATTTCTAGAACATTTTGAATTTGAATAAAGTGGCTCGCCGGTCATGTAACCCGGTCTAGCTACCCTTGTGTCATTACTTTGGTCTTTTGATTTAGAGGACATCTAGGTTTGAGACAGTGTGGGGGAAGAGCCACGACTCTCCCAATGCAGGCACGACATTTTCGCACGTACCCACTGTGAGCACTTCGCGCTAGCCAATCGATCACCTACCGAGAACCTGAACGGGACCTGCACGAGTTCACTCCTGTGGAGAGCCTCTCACGGTTCAACTCCCATGCATAGCACTGGTTTGCATCTCGACATCTCACTCTCTTTCATTCCTAAGTTTTATAAACTATATCTGTCTATCTCTAAACTAAAACTCGAATGATGATGCTAAAGATCACCCAGCTTGCTTGATGCCTGAGTAGACTCACATATGTTTTATTCCTTGTTACCTACCTGATGCTTGTGAACCATAATCATCTTAAGGACAAGCATGTTCACCTAAGTAATTGATGAGTATGATATGGCTGGATGATATGATCTGCTGCTCTGATGACTAACTCTCTTGGGTTATTTATTTTGAAAAACTCAAAACCTCTTGGAAAGGCTCCTCTTTGATATGCCTCTGTCCCATTAGAGCCATATGATCTTCGTAGGTGAAAAGCCTTAGACTCATATGCTGCTTGCTATTGCTTTGAGCCTTGTCAAATTCTGTGACCCTTGTGAGAATTCTTTTCATTACTTTCATGATCAAGATTCATGTGCACCCCACCTATTTCCCCTTGCTATGCTTCTACACTGGAAGTTAGCATTGTATCATTCATCCATTCCATAAAAATAAAAGCTCCATATGTGGTGTGACCTCTCTCTCCAAAAGTATCCTTAAAAAAAAAGAGACATGGGCTATGAAAAAAAAACACATGCTCAAAGCATGTTGATGAAAAAAAGGAAGAAAAGAAGGGATAGCCCATGTCCAAAATAAAGGAGGAAAAAGAGAGAGATGGTCATGCAAAAAGGAGTTCCATAATCTTGATGGTAATAACTAGTGTCCATTCCGGGGCTAGTGTCCACCTTATCATCAACCCATAGTTTTCATCATATATGTATGGTAATATCTATCACCCATTCTGGGCCTAGTATCCACCTTACCATACCCAGCATAGCCATACTGGTGCACATCTTGATCTGATGGTATGATTTGATTTTCTCTGTGGATCCGGTTTTTGACTTTGCAATATATGTGATGCAAGTATGTTTTCTCTTTATCCCACCCTGAGCTCCACATATAGCCATCATTAGAAGTAGGATGAAGAAAGGTAAATGCCTTAGTGAGGACATATACACATTGAGCGATCTGAGAGAAACGAATGAGGAAGCCACCAAGAGTTTTGTTTATGAAAAACTTGCAAAACCCCAAGGTGTTTATCATCAGGTGCATAAGTGACTTGATTCAGAGCTGTTTTACTTTTCAATCACCCAAGGAGACATGATAGCCACTTCACAGACGTTCACAAGAGCAATGTATGACTTGGAATATCTCTTATGTTTGTCTTACTCTTTGGTATTCATGACCCACTTGGCTTTGTTTCCCCTTCACTCGGGATGAGCAAAGGTCAAGTGTGGGGGTGTTGTTGACGGCTGTTAAGTGCCATTTTTATGACCGTCAACTCCTGCAAATTGAAGCATGAATTGCACATCCACACTAGAATAGGAGCTTAAACTCATACTTTCCACCAGTGTCGATGTCTACTCGAATGCAGGTATTTAGCATGAGAATTGAGAGGAATCCATGCACATTCACTCCACTCCAATCCAAGGCACTCAAATGCTGGCTAATCAGGGGCTGCCACATGGATCCTCCTGGATCCATGATGTCACTAATCCATGTGAAGAACTCTCGACGAATCATATGCTGCCACATCAGCATCACATGGATCCATGAGCCCACTTTGCCAACTAAACCGCCAGGAAATGTGCCATGCACGGAGGAGAGGCACTTGGGCCCACATGGAAGCGAGTCAGAGGAAGCACAAGCCAGATGGTAGGCCGGGAGGTTCGGCCGAGCCTAGGATCGGCCGAACCGACCTAGGGTCGGTTGATCTCCCCCTCCACGTGTTGCTCGCCCATTGGTCCTTGGCTGCATCCCGGGGTGTTTTGGAGCACCTGGAGCCCCGGAGCAAGCCACTCCCTTGCCTATAAATAGAAGGGGAGGGGCTCCATTTCACACACACACCACCAAGCTCTCAAGTTCCACTTCTCTCTTGTGTAGCTCTCTCTCCCTCTCTCTAGTTCTGCCCATGTGAGGTGATTCTCACCTCTATGTGGTAGAATGGTGTTGAGAAGAGATCTAGACTAGGATTAGTTGAGAGGTAGAGTAGGGGTGAGGAGTGAGTTGATGTCCTCGTGGATGCTTGTTCTTCATTTAGATCAAAGTGAGTATTTCAGCATTTCTTATTTAGACTATAGTAGACATCATGCATGCTTGATTTGTTCTTGTGTTCTTAGCTCGTTCATAAGTTAGAGGCTTGTGTTCTTCGTGACACAAGGCTTCGATCCTTTAGAGCTAGCTCAGTAGTTCATATACCTATTTGCATGCTCTGATCCTGTTTAGCTAAGTGAGTCTGCTGTATCTCGTTTGTTTGCATCCATAGCTTCCTTTCTGCTCCATAGCTCGATGAATAGTATGATTTGATTCCGTTCTCTCTCTAGTTCGTTGTTCCGTATTTATACGGGTTGCTATAGTGTTGTTAGCGGGTCGACAGACGTAACCGCACTATAGTAGTTATCTGGGGCATAGATGTGGTGTCTGGGCTCTGGTTATCCTGCGAAGACCACGTGCGTTCACGTAACGATAGAGGTAAGCCGCAATGGTGACAGCCTGTTGGACCCTTTGCATCCCTCCGCGCCTACGTACCGAGTTGGGCCCCGTTGTCAGTACATTGGCCTCTCCCTAAAAAGTTAGGATGGGCTGGCGCCCCACGGGGAGGACTAATAGCGGACAGATCCGTCTCGAGAGCTAAGTCCCTTAAGGAAGTGCTTCTCATATCCCTATCTACCCCAGCGGAAGCTGGTGTCCTTGGATAGACCCTCTCTGGTTACTCTCCGTCCTAGGGAATGATTGTTGACATTTCTAAATGTCGATCACTTAAGAACAGATTTGGCATCCATCCTTAGCGTCAGCGCTAGAAATGCATGTTGGCATTTCCCAATGTCACAACTAATTGGCGCAGGTTAGCGTGAACATTGAGAGTTGCCATAGGTTTAATCTAAACGATCATTAATGAATCCACAAGCACACAGATAAACCATTGTAGCATTTCCCCAAGGAAGGAGAGTATTCCAAGGGTATCGAATCCGTGGAAGGCAATGGCGGATATTTCTGACTTATGCTTTTGCTCTGAATGTAAACCAAGAGATAGATATAGGGAACAACACACTCAAAGGCAGGGGTAAGATAAAAGATTTAAAGGGGTAGTGTGACACACACACCTCAAATCTACCTCTACTCTAGCACACTACGGCTTAGGGGAACATACGAGTTAGCTCTAGGTTCTAATGTACTAAACATACAAAGCTAGAAGATACAAGAGATAGGCATGAGTATTGCATGAGGGAAACATGGTTCAGCACCCAGGTACAAACGGGGAGCTAGCCCGCGACGACCAGCACTCTGCGAAACTAGACTTTAGACGCCTACAGCAGGTACCCCAATGCGGAGGTTGCCCTAGGATCCAACAGGGCTGTCACCACCTGAGGACCGACCTCTCGTTACGGGGGGGGGGGTATGCTCATAACTATCGTAGCCAGACAACTCAGGCACCACGTCTATGTTGCTGCTAGACTTCACCCGGCCCGGGCTATTGTGACCCAGGGTGAAAGCCACCAGAAGACTGGTCAACTAGACCGAGTACCGTAGCTTGAACACAGACCCCATGCAAAACTCTCATGCCATCTAACAAGATCAACTAAGGCTAGACATACGAATAGATATGAACTCTCTTATGTCTAATCAACAAGATCAAAGGGTCGTGTTCGTGAAGAACACGAGCCTCTAACTTATGAACAAACACATAAGGAAGGAGTTTATCACCCTTCTAGTGGATCAAAAGGTAGTGTTCACGAAGAACACGAGCCTCTAAATGATGAACAGAGGATGAACTCAAGAACATATCAAGAATATGATCTACCATGACTTTAAATGAAATAGCTGAATAACTGAAGTAGATCAAAGTCTTACAAAGAAATATAGATAAAAGAGAACTCATACCTAAACTTCCAAGAGGGCTTGGAACCTGAAGAAGAGCTACTCCAGCCTACCCCTAGCCTTGGAAACTAAAAGTGAGAGGAGAATGAGAGAGTGGTGTGTGAGAAATGGGAGCCCCTCCCCTCCTATTTATAGAGGAGGACAAGGCTTGCTCGGACACCCAAATGGCCCCTAAACACCCGGGAGTGAGGTAAGTGACCAATGAGGAGCCAACACGTGGAGGGCTAGGATCAGGGGGCCCTAAGGCGGTTCGGCTGATCCTAGGATCGGCCGGCCCCCTAGGGTGGCCCCCTGGCCTGTGCTTCCTCTGAGTGGCTGCCCTGTGGGCCCTTTGATCCATCCCCGGTGCATGGCTTGATTTGGTATCCGAGGTGGGCCCTTTGATCCATGTGAAGTCCATGTGGCGTCCTCTGATTCGTCGGTGAGTGCCTCCCCTAGATCGATGACGTGTCTTGCCATGTTTCCCTTGGTGGCAGTCACCTCCTCAGCTGAGTTGGCATGGTTTCTTCATAGAAGTGGAGTTTCCATCTCTTTTAAAGGGTAAATCACCTACATACAAATAATCTCCAAGGACAAGTGGAACTATATTATTCAAACATAAATGCTAGTAAATAATGCATATGCCTCTATTTATGTGAGAATATTGAGGGTTGGAAATGGTGAATTTCCACCGTCAACAACGATACCCTAAGGGAATACTCATTCTCCTAGGGGAAGTGCTACAACAGTGTATCCGTGCGCTTGCAGATTTGTTCGCACTCGTCAGTGTACCCGGGAGTCTCTTACACGCTCACGCTACCACGACGCCTAGCGCTAAGGTTAAGAAACGCCAACAGGCCTGTCAGAAACACTAGCATGATAGGCTTCCTCTTGTGTAACAAGGGGAATGGTGAACGACTATGAGTTATACAACTGAAACCCCGGGTTAGGTAACGAGATCTCATTTGTATAGACCGGAAAGGAGAAAGTCAATGAATCATTTGGGCCTCTCTTAAGTATATGCCCTTGGATCAAGTATGTCTCGTCAATGAGAGCTCGGGGAGTCCCAATGAAGGGGACGGGTACCGCCTAAAATCCCGAGTCTGAGAGCAATACAAGTCACCAAAGACGTACACTCAACAGAACCTATCATCTTAAAATTCGTCAACCATTGCCGAATCATAGCTTTAACAGGGGAGACCTTAATCCTTTTGGTGGCGGCATATAGAAGCATCATCTCATCCACGCGCACGGGCCGGACATCCTCTCGTGGAAAGAGAGTAATGGTGAGCCACTTGTGCCACAATCGAAGAGTAGGATGCATGATATCATTGCACCTAGGCGCAATTCTACCACCACCGACTCGGCCAGAAATTTCTCCCCAGAAAGAATCCCGAACATAACCTTCATAAGACTTCTTCAAATAAAGAGCACAACGATGACTAAAACCAAGGAGACGACTAGAGATCTTTTCATGAAACTTGGTAATCGGTCTCGAAAAGGCGAAACTAAATACCATTAGACACCTCGGTAAGAGAGTAAAGAAACTGGATGGTGAGGGGCCGAGAGCCTAGCTCTGTGACCGGCGCAAACTCCTCCCAACCAAGAGCATGCCAAATGGAAGCGAACTTGGAGTTCATACCTATTTTCTCTAGGAGGTCCGGGTCGAAATCCCGGGTGTGGGCAAAGACTTGGTCCTTCAGGAGAGCGTATGCTTGCTCCTCTCGAGCACCTCGCAAGCTGAGGTAGGGGGTGTCATCGACTACCTCCTCCGCTGCTTGCGGTTCGGCTTGTTCTTCTTTCTCTTCTTCATAGTCCATGTTCGATGGGCTCGGCGTCGGCTTAGAGGGGATGGATGGGCTCGCACTAGCCTGCGAACGGGAGCGCGTCACCCTCCGAAAAGCGTTCGTCACCCAACTCATACTTGCACAATAAAGGGACCACAAGAGCAACTTGGTGATGGATTTGTGAAATGAAATAAGATTCTTACCGAACGTGCTCCACCAACAACAATACTTGCAGCAACACAATAGAGAGAAAACTTGATGATTCCAATCTTGAGAAAGAAATCCAAGAAAACCAAGAGAGTACGGAGTAGAGAGGGGAGTGTGAGTGAAATGAGTTGAATGGGTGAAGAACAACCTCTCTCCCCCTGCTATTTATAGGTAAACAGGGCAGGCAGCTCGAGGTAGCCGAGGCACAACAGCTAGGAGCTTCCGCCATTCTTGCTGAATTTTCTTTTGCTTACGTCTGGGCGGAGGTTTCTTTGATGAGGGTGAAGGCTCTGTCGATCCCCCAAGCTGCTCAACACTATCCTGCACTAGGTAGCATTGCTCCTCTTTGTCTTGAAACCTGAACATCAAGTTCTTCTTTCCAATGCGGAAACGGATCACTCCAGCTCCCACATTGATTCTAGCTCTGACATCACTGAGGAATGGTCGCCCAAGGATGAGCGGCATTCCACCCTCATCGTCCATATCAAGGACCACGAAATCCGCAAAGACATAAGAGTTCTTGACCTTGACCAACAAACTCTCAACAATTCCTTCTGGATGTTGTATCGATGAATCAGCAAGTTGGACAGTCAGTGTTGTTGGAGAGAGGGCTGGATATCCCAGTTGCTCGAACATGGCCTTGGACATGAGATTAATACTCGCACCAAGATCACAGAGGGCATGCTTGATCGTCTTGTAATAAATTCGTGCACGTAATAGTTGGATAGCCAGGATCCCTTCTGTGCAGTACTGTTGATTCCTCCCATGGGTCATGAATTTGATGTATGGGCTTTCCTACATAGTTAGGAGCATGTGTCGGCGTAGGTGACTTACCCCACCTAGTCGACACTACACTAACATTTTCACAAGAGCTCACGGGTTGCCTCGGGATCTTCCCGTTATCTGCAGATGGAACCAAAGCAGCTAACTGAGCTAACTTAGTTTCTAACATCTTGTTAAAACTTAGCTGGCATTTCTGAGCAAAACAAAAACTGTCAATCTTGACGTTGAGACTTTCCAAAGATTTATCCATGGCAGCTTCTTTGTAACACCTTCATTAATCTTAGCCTGCCCAAACACAAGATCTCTCAAGGAGGGATGGTTAGAATTGTACGAATTACCTTGTTGCCTCCTTGAGGGTGTTGTTGATTCCACGCTTGGCCTCCTAGTGGACGATAACCATTGTTATTTCCATTCATGTACATCACTTCCTCCTGAGTTTCAGGACAGTAATTGCCTGAAAGCCCAGTGTTACCACAGACCTCACAGGTCATATGAGAATCCATTGGCAGAGTAGTAGTGGCCATGGCAGCCTTCTCGCTGGTATAGTCATCTAATCTTTTCATAAGAAGGTCCATCTTGGCTGTAAGCATATTTGCTTCCTTGACAGTATGAGTACCCCTCGGGCATGGTTGGAGTCTTTCATCACTCCACCCTTGGTTGGAGACCATCTTCTTAATAAGTGATTTAGCATTGTCAATAGTGACTGAGAAGAAAGCTCCTTGAGCAGCAGCATCAACATAGCCACGGGTTGTCGGAGTCAGCCCATTATAGAAACTCTGAAGAATAAGTCATTCCTCCATCCCATGGTGAGGACAGGCCAGGACATACTCCTGAAGCCTTTCCCAAGCCTCTAGAATAGATTCATTTGCTACTTGCTATTGGTGTTTCTTAACCTCACCACTAGTTGTACACCTAGCGGGAGCGCAAGATTCACCTGGGTATACCGACGGGTACGAAAGATTTTGCAAGCGCATGGAAATACCGTTGTAGCACTTCCCGAAAGGAGTATTCCAAAGGGTATCGAATCCAAGGAACGATGTGTACTACCTTCTATTCTAGACTGATGATCCAAGGACACAACTCTATAGGTTGAGATGAAGATGGAAAGGATCCTACTGATAGCGTACATAGTTGAGAACAACCTCTCGATTAGGGACTTCTCATTTTGGACACCGGCCCCTCCTGGCTATAACAGTTGGTTCACGGCAAATGGTTGCCTACACGTTTTATCCGGACGTGGGGGATTTCAGAGGGTCCAACGGCTATCACTACCACGGCCTACCCCAAGACAAGTCGTGGGATACAGGGCAAATGAAGGATAACCCGAAGTCTAGACACCACATCTACACCACTGATTACTAATATAGCACGGTTACGTCTGTCGACCCATAACAACACTATAGCACTCCGTACGAAGACGGAGCGACGAACCCACGAGAGAGAGACCTGAACTCACTCAAGTATATGCTATCTTATGCAAGGGATCACAGATGAACTTGATCTAGATTAGGATATAGGAGCATCCACTTAGCTCTGATTAAACTAGCAGGATACAAACTTAGGTGTTTATAACAGAAGATCAAGGGTCGTGTTCGTGAAGAACACGAGCCTCTAACTTATGAGCAAACACAAAAGTATAAGAAACTCGCTCGTCAACTAGATCGAGGAAGTGTGTTCATGAAGAACACAAGCCTCTAAATGATGAACGAACGAAGAACACAAGAACACAGTATGAATGCCACTTTAGTCTAGTTGAGAATGTCGAAATACTCTCTTTATTCTAAATGAAGAACAGAAGCATCTGTAGAGGATCGTTCTTGAGGGAATGTGCCAAACACCATGGCACAACCCCAAGACACCACCTCACCTTCCTTCTAATCTCTAAAGCACTAGCAAGCTAGCACTAATCCTATGCAAAGAGCTCTCCTCTCCTAATGAGAGAAGCCAAAAGGCAAAAGTGAGAAGGAGGAGAAGAAGAGTGTGTCCTATTCTCTAACCCCTCCACTTCTATTTATAGGCTCGGACACCAGCGCGAAGACACCCCATGCTCCCCCGGAATGGGCTTAGGGACCAATTAGGAGACACCACGTGGAAGGCCGAGATCACCCGACGCAAGGTCGGTTCGGCCGAACCAAGGGTTTGGCCGACCCCCTGGTGGCCCACCTCATCTTGTGCTTTCTCGTGGTGGCTGTCAGGTGGGTCCTTATGGTGGTTCCAGGTGTCCACGTGGTTTGGAGATAGTTTAGGCGCTCTGGTAAGCCATGGGATCCATGTGATACACGCGTGGCGACTTCTGATTCACCGAGGCTTCCTCCCTTGGATTGGTGACGTCATGGATCCAGGGGGTGCTTGCATGGCAGCCCCTCATTGGCTGAGCCTGGATTGCTTGGATTGGTGAGGTGGATGGATAAGGTGTGCTTTTGCTCTCTCTCTTATGCTAATTGCTTGCATTTGAATATACACCGCAACTTGTGGAAATTGTCAGTATAAGGCCCTATTCTATTGTGAATGTATATTTCTCATGTCAAAATGTAGGAGTTGACGGTTATAAATATGGTACTTAACAGCCGTCAACAACTCCCCCACACTTGACCTTTGCTCGTCCCCAAGTAAAGGTGAGAGGTTCAAGGTGGAAATTCTACTCAAGGTGTAGAGCAAACAACAGATCACTCCAAACTTTTACCTTGGACTTGTGAGCTTGTGGAGTGTCTATCATGCTACCTTGGGTAGTTGAGGGATGGAATGGTCATGAGTCCAGTTACTCCTGCTCTTTATGTCAAGTAACTTGGGGTTTTGCAATGATTTTCAAAACAAACCTTGCTTAGCTTCCTCGTTTGATTCTCTTAGATCACTCAATGTGTATATATCCTCACCAAGGCATTGAATGCCTTTATTCATCCTATTTCTAATGATAGCTTATGTGGAGCTCAGGGTAGGTATGAATGGTAAGGCATACTTGCATCAGATATATTGCAAAGTCAAAGACTGGATCCAAGAGAAAAGCAATTCATACTTAACAGATCAAGATGTGCACATGTATGAATATGAAGGGTATGGTAAGGTGTATACTAGGCCTGAAGTGGGTGCTAGATATTACCATACATATATGATGGATGTTGGTTGATGGTAAGGTGGACACTAGCCCCGGAATAGATACTAATTATTACCATCTAAGTTATGGAACTCCTTTTTGCATGATTCTCCATCTTGTATAGAATCTTTTGAGAACATGGCTATCTTTCTCTTTCTTTTTCTTTTGTGGACCTTCATGTGTCCAACTCTTTTTTTTCTTTTTTTTTGATAGCCATGTCTCTTGTGTAACAAAAACTAAGCGGAAGAGATCAGCACATATATATATGGAGCCTTATTTTGTGGAATGTATGAATGATACAATGCTAACTTCCAGTGTAGAAGCATAGCAAGGGGGAAGATGGGTGTGCACATGAATCTTGATCATGAAAGCATAAAAAGACTTCTCGCAAGGGTCACAGAATTTGACAAAGCTCAATGCAATAACAAGCAGCATATGAGTATAAGGTTTTCAACTATGAACATCATAAGGCCTTGGTAGGACGGTGTCATATCAAAGAGGAGCCTTGCAAAGGGTTTTATGGTTTTCAAATAAAATACCCAAGCACTCAAACATTTAGAGCGGAGATCATTTCATCAAGCCGTATCACAATTACCAACCACTTAGATAGGCATGAGTTCCCTAATGATATTTTTCTCATAAGCGCCAGGATGAAAAGTAAGGAATGAGACTGGCTGCCAACTAACCTTGAGGTTATGAGGCAAGGAGTATAAAAATTCAGAGGCGCAACCTTTATTTAGTTAAAGTGCGGGTGGTGTACCTTTGTGTACTTCTGGTTGGATGTGTGCAAATTTCCCCCACACTGGTTTCTTACCTGTTATTGTGGGAGGCCATGGTCGGGAGCTTATAGCCCCTTCGCGAGCTTGATGATCTCATACTCTTTATCGTCCGGTTCCAGGAAGATCTTCAAACGTTGACCGTTTACCTTGAAGGTTTCTCCTTCATCATTTTGTATGGTGATTGCTCCATGTGGCGTAACTTTAATGACAGAGAATGGTCCTTCCCATTTGCTTCGCAGTTTCCCATGTCCAAAAAGTTTCACCCTTGAATTGAAGAGTAGGACTTTATCTCCAATAGTGAATTCCTTTTTTATGATTTTCTTATCGTGCCACCTCTTGGTCTTTCACTTATAGATCTTGGAGCTGTGATATGCTTTGTCTCTCCATTCTTCTAACTCCGAGATCTGCTGCTGCCTTTGCCTTGCTACCTTGGTGAAATTTAAGTTGAACCTCTTAATGGCCCAGTAGGCTTTATGTTCAATTTCTACTGGCAGGTGGCACGTTTTTCCATAGACCAATTGATAGGGTGACATTCCGATTGGTGTCTTGAAGGCAGTCCTATATGCCCATAATGCATCAGGTAGATGTTTGTTCCAACAATTCCCTGCTTCCTTTACTGTCTTCTGCAAGATATTTTTGATTTGCTTGTTCGACGTTTCAGCCTGACTGTTGGTTTGAGGGTGATATGCTGTGGCAATATTGTGATGTATCCCTAGTTCTGCTAGGAATCTTCTGAACTTTTTATCGATAAAGTGTGAACCTCCATCACTGATCACCAATCTGGGTGTGCCGAATAGAGGTAGGATGATGTCCTGGAACATCTTTTTGGAATGTTTGGAGTCTGCCGAATGGCACGGTATTGCTTCTACCCATTTTGACACGTAGTCGACTGCCACTAAGATGTACTCGCAGCCCTCTGATTTCGGGAATGGTCCCATGAAATCAATTCCCCATACGTCGAAGAGTTCTACTTGCAGGTTGTCATGTAGGGGCATGGCATCTCTTGTAGTGATCCCCCCATGTTTTTGGCATCTACGGCATCTTCAAATAAATTCCTTGGTGTCTTCATACATGATCGGCCAGAAGAAACCGTTTTGCCAGATTTTTGCATGTGTGCGGAAAACCCCATGATGCCCTCATAGGGCCCTGCGTGGCATTTCTCAATGATTTGCAGTCCTTCTGGAGAGGGTACACATCTTCGTAACAGCCCATCGTTACAAACTCTGTATAGATATGGATCGTCCCACATATGTTTTTTGCTGTCGTATATCAACTTTTTCTTGTCCGTCCCTGGTGGTATATATACTGTAACCATGTAATTAACAATATTTGCATACCAGGGTGTGGAGTCGGTGACCTTTAGCAGCATATCATCCTGGAGGTAGTCGTTTATTGGCAAGTCCTGCGAGTTAGTAGCATGCATACGTGACAAATGATCTGCTATGGAATTTTCTACTCTCTTTTTATCTTTAATTTCAATATCAAATTCTTGGAGTGGCAAAATCCACCTGATCAAACGAGGTTTTGCATCTTTCTTAACAAGCAGGTATTTTAATGCAGCATGATCAGTATAGATGATTATCTTAGCCCCCACCAAGTAAGATATGAATTTATCTAGCGCAAAGACTACTGCCAGGAGCTCCTTCTCAGTTGTGGCGTAATTCAGCTGAGCTCCGGTCATAGTCTTACTGGCATAAGCGATCGCGTGATGCTTCTTGTCCTTGGTTTGGCCTAGCACGGCCCCTACAGCATAATCGCTGGCATCACACATGATCTCAAAGGGAAGCATCCAGTCTGAGGGCTGAATGATCGGGGCTGAGATGAGAGCTTCCTTAAGGGTGAGGAAAGCTTTCATGCAGTCTTCGGTGAACTCGAAAGGAGCGTCTTTGGCCAGCAAGTGCGTGAGGGGTCAGCGATTTGGGAGAAGTCTTTGATAAAACGACGGTAGAACCCTACGTGGCCTAAGAAACTGCAGATTCCCTTCGCATTGGTGGGGGTTGCCATGCTTTCTATGACTTTGATTTTGGCTCAGTCCACCTCTATCCCACGCTCAGAAACTAAGTGACCCAAGATGATGCCCTCGCGGACCATGAAATGACATTTCTCCCAGTTTAAAACTAGGTCCTTATCCTGGCATCACTGCAAGACTCTATCTAGGTTCTCTAGGCAGTCATCGAAAGTCTTCCCATAGACAGAGAAGTCGTCCATGAAGACCTCCATGATCTGCTCAATCATGTCTGAGAATATAGACATCATGCACCTTTGGAATGATGCGGGTGCATTACACAACCCAAACGATATTCTACGATAAGCATAGGTTCCATAAGGGTATGTGAAAGTGGTCTTGCTTTGGTCGTCTGGATGGATGGGGATTTGATGGTACCCGGAATACCCGTCAAGGAAACAAAAGAAGGAGTGGCTTGCTAGTCGTTCCAACATCTCATCGATGACGGGTAGTGGGAAATGGTCCTTCTTTGTGGCCTTAATGAGTTTCCTATAGTCTATGCACATCGTCCATTTGTCGGGGAGACGCTGAGCGATCATCTCACCGTGCTCATTAGGGACTTTTGTCATCCCTCCTTTTTTTTGGCACGACCTGGACAGGACTGACCCACTCGCTATATGGCACGGGGTAGATGATCCCAGCGTGCAAAAGTTTTAGCACCTCCTTTTTGACTATCTCCCTCATATGGTTATTCAACCTTCTCTGAGGCTCTCGAGAGGGTGGAATTTCTGAATCTATGGGGATGTGATGGGTACAGAGAGAGGGACTTATCCCCTTCAGATCTTGGAGGGAATATCCGAAGACAGCGTGGTGTTTTTCTAGGATGGCCATAAGTCTCCTAGTTTCCTCTCCTGTGAGTTTGTCACTAATGATCACTGGGGTTTCGGTATCCCCATGCAGGAAGACATACCGAAGCCCGTCTGGCAGAGATTTTAGCTCGATAGGAGGCTTAGGAGGAGCTTTGCACTCTGAAATATCTATGGGTGCAGCGGGTTCTGCTTCTTCCTCTATAAAGTCCCCAACGTTTTCATCGGGAAAAGCTTCCGGGAATTGCCCAGGGATAATAGCTTTCACTTCCTCAATCACTTCGGGATCAGGGGGAGGGTCTGTCGCGGCATATTTAGCTCCGGCAATGTTAACTGACAGAACTTCCTCCCCTATTCGAATGTCAAACTTTCCTTGAGCTGGGGCCTCCTTGAGAAATTTCTCAATGGGGAGTCCTATCATGAGATCGAAATCCTTGATATCGAAGACATGAAAATCAAGGACAGAATGGACACCACCACAAATAACAGGTATCTGGCTGAGGATCCCTATCCCTTCCTTGGCTTTCCCGTGGGAGTCCATGGCGGATATGCTGGAAGGAACTAAGGGTTCATCTCCTAAGACTTCGATCGCGTAGGCACTAGAGATGATGTTAGCCCCAACCAGAGGGTTGTAGAGGGCGTTTATCTGCTTCCCGCACATGGTACATGAGAGGGTTGAATGAGATTGGCTAATTTGAAGGGCTTTGGATGAACACTCAAGCTCTTCCGACCACTCCTGAGTCATGATAGCGGTTAACTCTCGAACAGTGTCCCTGAAGTAAGCTATCTCGTCAGGATCTGGGGGAGTGTTTGGGATTGGTGGTTTCCCTCTACATTGGTAGTTTGAGGTGTTTCCATAATCTTCAAAGAGGTCATCCTCAAACATCAAATGAGGCACTGGAGATTGAGAAGTCTCATCTTCCGATGCCGATGGTTCAGGGGGATCGTCTACGGCTAGATCTAGAGATGTGGGCGGTGTAGTGCTAGTCTCAGCTACTAAGGCATCCCCCACTTCGAGTGCACTTCCTTCTGGGGGAGGTTGAAGTTTGGTTGAGAAAGGAAGATCACGTAGGATTTTCTCCAGAATGTTCTTCCCTTTACTCATGGGTGTTTGAGTGATTGATCCTCTAGAAGATGCGTCGAGTTGTGAGGCTGAACTCTTGTTTAGGCCCATGTAAAAGTGTTCAAGCATTATGAACTCGGGTAAGGATAGGACTGGACATGAGTTCACCAGATGTGAGAATCTCTCCCAGGCTACTCCTAGGGTCTCCTCCTCACCTTGCTGAAAGCTAAGAATGTCCCTACGCAGGGTAGCGACACGAGAGGTAGGGAAATATTTCTCGTAGAAAATTCTTACCAAAGAATTCCAACAGCCCTCTACGCTACCCGCGTTATGCGTGTACCATCGCTTTGCGTCTCCCAATAGGGAGAAGGGAAACAATTTCCGCCTGAGAGTGTCATGATTCATGCCGGCAATGGCAAAGCATGAGCATACTCTATCAAATTCCCGGAGGTGTTCATAAGGATTCTCACTAACTATCCCCGAAAAGGAACAAGTCCTCCGAATCAAGTCAATCAAGCTAGGGCTGAATTCATAGCTGGTCGTGTGAATTGGGTGCTCAGATTATGGTGGTTCAAATGATTCAGCTCTAGGAGCGGAAAGGTCTTGAACAGATCGCTCCTCCATGGTAAAGGAAAAACAAAAAGAATTGAAAAGAAAATGGAAAACCAAACATAAATACGAGGACCACTAGGTTCGAAGATAGATTCAGCAACCGTTCCCCGGCAACAGCGCTAGAAATGCTTGTTGGTATTTCTTAACCTCACCACTTGTTGTACACCTAGCGGGAGTGTAAGATCCACCTAGGTATACCGACGGGTACGAAAGATTCCGCAAGCGCACGGAAATACCGCTGTAGCACTTCCCCAAAGGAGTATTCCAAAGGGTATCGAATCCAAGGAACGATGTGTACTACCTTCTATCCTAGACTGATTATCCAAGGACACAACTCTATAGGTTGAGATGAAGATGGAAAGGATCCTACTGATAGCATGCAGAGTTGAGAACAGCCTCTCGATTAGGGACTTCTCGTTTCGGACACCGACCCCTCCTGGCTATAACAGTTGGTTCACGGCAAATGGTTGCCTACACGCTGTAACCGGACGTGGGGGATTTTAGAGGGTCCAATGGCTGTCACTACCGTGGCCTACCACAAGACAAACCATGGGATACAGGGCAAACGAAGGACAACCTGAAGTCTAGACACCACATCTACACCACCGATTACTACTATAGCACGGTTACGTCTGTCGACCAGTAACAACACTATAGCACTCTGTACGAAGACGGAGCGACAAACCCACGAGAGAGAGACCCGAACTCACTCAAGTATACGCTATCTTATGCAAGGGATCACAGATGAACTTGATCTAGATTAGGATATAGGAGCATCCACTTAACTCTGATTAAACTAGCAGGCATACAAGCAGGATACAAACTTAGGTGTTTATAACAGAAGATCAAGGGTCGTGTTCGTGAAGAACACGAGCCTCTAACTTATGAACAAACACAAAAGTATAAGAAACTCGCTTGTCAACTAGATCAAGGAAGCGTGTTCATGAAGAACACAAGCCTCTAAATGATGAACGAACGAAGAACACAAGAACACAGTATGAATGCCACTTTAGTCTAGTTGAGAATGTCGAAATACTCTCTTTATTCTAAATGAAGAACAGAAGCATCTGTAGAGGATCGTTCTTGAGGGAATGTGCCAAACACCATGGCACAACCCCAAGACACCACCTCACCTTCCTTCTAATCTCTAAAGCACTAGCAAGCCAGCACTAATCCTATGCAAAGAGCTCTCCTCTCCTAATGAGAGAAGCCAAAAGGCAAAAGTGAGAAGGAGGAGAAGAAGTGTGTCCTATTCTCTAACCCCTCCACTTCTATTTATAGGCTCGGACACCAGCGCGAAGACACCCCATGCTCCCCCGGAATGGGCTTAGGGACCAATCAGGAGACACCACGTGGTAGGCCGAGATCACCCGACGCAAGGTCGATTCGGCCGACCCCCTAGTGGCCCACCTCGTCTTGTGCTTTCTCGTGGTGGCTGTCAGGTGGGTCCTTATGGCAGTTCCAGGTGTCCATGTGGTTTGGAGTTGGTTTAGGCACTCTGGTGGGCCATGGGATCCATGTGATACACGTGTGGTGACATCTGATTCGCCGAGGCTTCCTCCCTTGGATTGGTGACGTCATGGATCCAGGGGGTGCTTGCATGGCAGCCCCTCATTGGCTAAGCCTGGATTGCTTGGATTGGTGAGGTGGATGGATAAGGTGTGCTTTTGCTCTCTCTCTTGTGCTGATTGCCTGCATTTGATTATACACCGCAACTTGTGGAAATTGTCAGTATAAGGCCCTATTCTATTGTGAATGTATATTTCTCATGTCAAAATGCAGGAGTTGACGGTTATAAATATGGTACTTAATAGCCGTCAGCACTTGCTGAAAGCTAGAAATCCTCCCACAAAGGGCATTGGTTTTACCCAATGGAAAGAACTTCATGAGGAATGCTTCCGAACATTTGCTCCATGTATCAACACCATCACGATTCGCATACAACCATTGTTTGGCTTTCCCCCGGAGAGAAAAAGGAAACAGTCGAAGACGAACAACATCCACATTTGCACCCCTGATGACGAAAGTACTGCATAGCTCTAGGAAATGCTGTAGATGAGCATTAGCATCCTCATTTGGCTTGCCACAGAATGGGCTAGCCTGTACCATCGTGATTAGACCCATCTTGATCTCAAAGTTTTCAGTCCCCACTGTCACCTCAGGGCCTTGCAGCACCTGGTCAACAGAAGGAGCTGAGTACTCACGAAGCGTCTTCTGGGCCATAGCTTTTAATGTGGATGGTACAAAGGAAGCTGGATCGCCTTCCGGACGAGTACGGTGAGGAGAGTTGAAACGAATTCGAGCCTTCCTCACTAATGACTCGGGATCTTCTGTGAAATTATCCGGCAAGTCGAAACCAGTCATACACTACGTGTCTTTATCATCCAAAGATAAAGGAAGACAATCAAGGTTAGCCTGCATTGAGAGTTGCTCTAATCTACTCATGTTTTAGAAATAGATGCAAAGCATAGTCATGATAATCCGTTTACCTTCCCCGGCAACAGCACCAGAAATGCTTGTTGGCATTTCTTAACGCAACCACTTAAGAACGGGTTTAGAATCCATCCTTAGCGATAGTGCAAGAAATGTCTGTAGGCATATCTCAACATCATTACTAACGACACCGAGTTAGAGCGAGCGTCATGACTTGCCAAAGGTCAATCTAACAATCGTGAACGAATCCGCAAGCGCACAAATAAACCATTGTAGTATTTCCCTAGGGAAGTGAGTCTTCCAAGGTTATCGTATCTGTGGAAGGCAATGGCGGATATCAAGACTTATGCTTTTGCAATGAGTGTAACCATGAGATCAAAATAGAAGACAACAACTCAAATACAGGAGTAATATAAATGATATGACAAGGGTAGTGTGACACACACTCTGATCTATCTCTACACAAGCACACTACGGCATAGGGGGGACATCCGAGTTAGCTCTAGGTTCTAAGGAACTATACATACAAGAGTTAGATGATACAAGAAAGATTGGCACAAAACATTGCACGATTGGAAGGTTTAGCACCCAGGTACAAACGAGGAGATAGCCCGTGATGACCAGCACTCTTACGAAACTATCCTTTAGACTCCTACAGCAATACCCCAGCGCAGAGAGTTTCAAAGGGTCTAACAGCTATCACCACTATGGCCTACCTCTATCGTTACGGGGTCCAAGCTCATAACTAACGAAGCCACACAACCCAGGCACCATGCCTGCGTTGCTGCTAGACTTCACCCGGCCCGGGCTATTGTGACCAAGGGTAAAGCCACCAGATAACTAGCCAACTTAGACCGAGTACCATAGCTTAAACACAAACCTCATGCAACACAATGATGCCATCAATCTAGCAAACTAGGGCTAGTCATACGAACAGATATGAACTCTCTTATGTCTAATCAACAAGATCAAAGGGTCGTGTTCGTGAAGAACACGAGCATCTAACTTATGAACAAAGACATAAGGAATGAGAAAATCATCCTTCAACTGGATCGAAAGGTAGTGTTCATGAAGAACACAAGCCTCTAAATGATGAACAATGGATAAACTCAAGAACATATCAATCACATGATCTACCACAACTTTATAGGAAATAACTGAATAACTGAAGTCGATCAAAGTCATACAAAGAAATAAAGATACAAGAAACTCATACCTAGATCCCAAAGTAGACTTGGAACCTGAATAAGAGCTACTCTAGCCTACCCCCTAGACTTGGAAACTAAATGTAACACCCTAATTTTTCAAAAATTTGTTTTCAATAAAATTTGCTAGAAACAAGGTTTGAATATTAAATATTATAAGGTGTATTTGAATTTTTAGGCATTTAAATATATTTTTGAAAATTAAATAAATAAATATAGGAGTTTATTGTTGCAAACATGTTGGTGCATTGTTTTTGTTTGGTTGAATTCAAATTTGAATTTGAATTCAAAGTGTTTGAGTTCTTTTAAAAATTTCAAAAACTTTTTGTTTTATCCCTCACCCTCTTTCTCTTCTGGCCCAGTTTGTGTTTAAGCCCAGCTGAAGAAGTCCACCGGCGCCCCTCCTTTTCCTTCCGCCCGTTCGCTTTTGCTTCCGGCCCTGCAAGAGATGGCCCAGCGCCGGACCACGTTTTCCCCGTCGCCCGCAGCCGCTGACCGGTGGGGCCGGCCGGGATATCATCCCCCTCCTCCCGTCGTCCCCAATCCGGTCGCCGCCATGGCCGTGCCCGAGTCCCGCTCGACCCCGCCTCCGAGTCGCTTAGTCCCACACGCCAAGCCCCGTCCCGGCCTTTATAAGCTGCCGTGACCCCGCCACCTCCTTCCAATCCAATCCCGCCGCCGCCTTGAGCTCCCGCATTACGCTGCCAGAAACCCTAGCCGCCGCAGCTGATCCGCCGGTCCGCCACTGCTCCATCGACGAGGAGACCACCCGGAGGACTACAAGGAGGTGAGGAACCCCGCAGGGTCACTTGTTTGCGTCAAGGCGCCCTACATCGTGCACGCGAGCTCGCCGGAGCAAGTTTTTCCGCCGCCGTCGCCTCGCCGAGCACTGCGTTGTCGTCGTTGCCTATCTGACCTCCCTGCTACCCTAGATCGGCTCGTCGTCGTGCCAGCTATCTCCCCGGCCTATCCGCGTAGCCAGCTGAGCACCATGGCTCGATTCTGACCAAGCTCGCCGGAGGAGCCCTGCTACGCCGCCGCCCGTCGCTTGCAGTGCACCACAGCCCTCCGATCCCGATCTGACGGCTCGGATCTAATCCGACTCGGGTCAATTCCGGTCAAACCGGCTTATACCCCGTGTGGCCGTGTCTTGGTGATACGGATGAAGAAATCGAGATGGAAGCACCTCTAGCTCAGACTGCACCTGCTCCAGAGCCCATGATTGTGTCAGATGAGGAAGAAGAAGACCCAGAAGAGTTGATCCCAGAGGAAGAAGAAGATCCAGAGGAGGTGATTCCAGAGGGAGAGGATGGTGATCAAGGAGATCATCGAGATCAGATGGAGGAGCAAGAGAAGCAAGCTGAAGAGGTAGTCTGGATAGTTAGCTCGTACAAGAAAGATGGGAGAGGCATTCTCATGGCTGACAATCTAAGGAGGACAGTGTACCATTTGGACTATGGTGAAGATCCAATCTACCATTGTGAGATGTGGACCCATCCTTGGTTTGAGTCTCACTGGGAGGTAACAGTAATCGTTTATAAAAGGGTTGAACACTATGGACCTATGGAGATATCCAGGCACAACGATGTTGCTACTAGAGATACTATGGAAGCTAGGATTGCCGAAGCTGCTAGGAGAGCACTCTATGTTCTCTCTCACAGGGAGCGTTCTGAGTTGGTACGCACTCATAGTTTGTACACTCCTTACAGAGCTAGTGGTGAAGCCAAGACCTATATCGCATCAGCTAATGGCCATAGTCCCACCTTGGACAACCTCCACGAATTACTGGCCGCTGTAACACCACTTTGGATAATACCAACAACATGCTTGCCACAGCTCAACGGAGGATCTATACAGTGGAGGTACAGAAGCGTCTGCTAGAAGCTACTCTGACAGGGAAGGAACCCCCTGTGATCCAAGACGGTGGAGTAGAAGCTCATCACTCTCTAGCACCAAAGAGACCCCACTACAACTCCCCAGATGCCCGCACATAAGAGCTTCCTTAGGATCTAGGAGTTTTAAGCTTAAGATCTTTGTATGTTAGATTCTAAACGATCGTTTAAGTGTGCTTAGTCTAGTGGTGTGTTTGGATGCTTGAGTTTGTGTTAATGTTTGAGTTGGAATTTTGTTTGAGTGCAATGTGTTGTGGAGTGATGACCACAATGACATTGGTTCTTTAGTAAAGTGTTAGTTGGGTTTATCTTTGTCTCAATCTATATCTTTCTTGTCCTAATCTCTTAATCTCTAAGCTCTACCCCCTTATACAATCTAGTAAATTTCAATCTGCTCGCAAAGTTATCTGAGTCAGCAGTACTGTTCTATTTTTATCTCGGGCTACAGAACTCCGAATATAGTAAATCCAATTGGAAAAGTTCAGAAATTATATGAAGGTTCATCTGTAAAAATTTCAGAAATTTAGGAGTTATATACAGAGAGTTATGTATGAAACTTTGGAGCTATCAGAATCTGTAAACTCAGCTGACCCAGACGTCTTGTTTATTTCATAACTAAAACTACAGACAATGGATTGAAGTGATTCCAGTTGGAATAGTTTTGTAATTTCATTAAACTTCCCTGGTTAAAATTTCATAATTTTTGGATTCTCGTACTAAGAGTTACATCCTATTGTTTGGAGTTAACAGAATCTGTCCAGAATTGAAAGTCTTTACTGCCTTGTCTTTCAGAGTTTTACTCTTAGTTCGATCATCTAAATCAATATTTCTAACACTCAGATGGTGACAACCAGGTCAGGATCAGGAGTTGATCAACCGGCAGTGGTTCGTCCAGGGAGAGATAACAAATCTAGCAACGTACCTCGACAACCACAAATGGATCCAGTTATGCGTCAGTTTCTGGAAGCCCAGACTCAGCTCCTGCAGAACTTGACCAACACTGTGGCTAACATGCAGGCTCAAGGCAACAACCAACCACAGGTGCAGCAGCAGGCTCCAGTGAACAAGCATCGGGTGTTCATGAGCCACCAGCCACCCAGTTTCTCTCATGCTACTGATCCACTAGAAGCTGAAGACTGGCTGAAGACCATTGAGAAGATGCTTACCATTGCTCAATGTGATGATAGAGAGAAGGTCCTATATGCTTCAGGACGACTCCAAGGATCTGCATCGGCATGGTGGGATGCTTTTGTCGCTGCTCATGCAAATCAGAATGCTATCACCTGGCAAGAGTTCACCACTAACTTCAGAAGCCATCATATTCCTGCTGGTTTGATGAAGTTGAAGAAGAAAGAGTTTCTTGCTCTTAAGCAAGAAGGGATGTCCGTGGCTGAATTCAGGGATAGGTTCATAGAGCTGTCACGCCTGAAGATGTTGACACAGACAGGAAGAAGCAGGAGTTGTTCCTAGAAGGACTAGCTGGACCACTTCAATACCAGCTTATGTCCCATACCTTCCCGACCTTTCAAGAGCTTATTGACAGGGCTATAGGCTTGGAGGCCAAACGCAGGGAATTGGGTGATCAGAAGAGGAAGGCTACTAGCTCTGGACAGTTTGGGAGCATCACTCGACCTCGCTATAAACCACAGCAGGGAGCACCACTCCGCTCTGGAGGTCCAAGTGGTAGTCCTGGACAGAATCAGTTCCGGCGCAATACACAACCGTTCCAACACCCCATTCACCAGTTACAACAATCCACTCCACATACTCCACTCTCCAATGATCAGCAGCCTAGTCAGAACATCTCTGCAGAAGCCCCAGTGAGACCCAATGTACCCCACACACCCGTTGGTAACACTTGCTTAAAGTGTGGAGAGACTGATCACTTCGCCAACAATTTTCCTCAGAGAAGCATCCAGAATACTCCAGTGCAGAGTCAGCAGATGAGGAATGGAAGCCAAACCCCACAGAGTGCCAAGGGATGACAGAGCCACATGCGTGGGAAGCTGAACCACATGAATGCTGAGATCACTCAGGGAGTATCCAATCAGCTTAGTATGTTCATCAATAGCTCAATTCCTTTATTTTTTCCTTGGACGTGGAACCCAGCATTCCCAATCTTTTTCTCAATCTTTCCGAATCTCGAGGACGAGATTCTTTTAAGGGGGTAGGAGTTTTCAATAAAATTTGCTAGAAACAAGGTTTGAATATTAAGGATTATAAGGTGTATTTGAATTTTTAGGCATTTAAATATATTTTTGAAAAATAAATAAATAAATGTAGGAGTTTATTGTTGCAAACATGTTGGTGTATTGTTTTTGTTTGGTTGAATTCAAATTTGAATTTGAATTCAAAGTGTTTGAGTTCTTTCAAAAATTTCAAAAGCTTTTTCTTTTATCCCTCACCCTCTTTCTCTTCTGGCCCAGTTTGTGTTTAAGCCCAGCTGAAGAAGTCCACCGGCACCCTTCTTTTCCTTCCGCCCGTTCGCTTTTGCTTCCGGCCCCGCAAGAGATGGCCCAGCGCCGGCCCACGTTTTCCCCGTCGCCCGCAGCCGCTGACCGGTGGGGTCGGGATGTCATCCCCCTCCTCCCGTTGTCCCCAACCCGGTCACCGCCATGGCCGTGCCCGAGTCCCGCTCGACCCCGCCTCTGAGTCGCCTAGTCCCGCACGCCAAGCCCCATCCCAGCCTTTATAAGTTGCTGTGACCCCGCCGCCTCCTCCCAATCCAATCCCGCCGGCGCCTTGAGCTCCAACGTTGCGCCACCGGAAACCCTAGCCGCCGCCGCAGCTGATCCGCCGGTCCGCCGCCGCTCCGTCGACGAGGAGACAACCCAGAGGACCGCAAGGAGGTGAGGAATCCTGCATGGTCGCTTGTTTGCGTCAAGGTGCCCTACATCGTGCACGCGAGCTCGCCGGAGTAAGTTTTTCTACCGCCGCCGCCTCGCCGAGCACTGCGTCGTCGTCGTCGCCCGTCTGACCTCCTTGCTGCCCTAGATCAGTTCGCCATCGCGCCAGCTATCTCCCCGGCCTATCCACGTAGCCAGCCGAGCACCATGGCTCGATTTCGAGCAAGCTCGCCGGAGGAGCCCTATTGCGCCGCCGCTCGCCGCCGCCCGTCGCTTGCAGCGCACCGCAGCCCTCCGATCCCGATCCGACAGCTCAGATCTAATCCGACCCGGGTCAATACCAGTCAAACCGGCTTATACCCCGTGTGGCCGTGTCTTTTTGTAGAAAAACCCCTGCTCTTTCTAAAATTGCAAGCCGGTCCTTCCACCATATAATGATCCTTACGGTTAGGTCCGTTTTCTTCTGCTTTAGCCCTTGAGCTTTATAGTTTTAGAAGCCGAGGTCCAGTCCCTTAGTTTTTCAATCAAGCCCTCTATTTTTAAGTTTCTTTACATTTTAGCCCTCGGTTTCTTGCTGTTAGACCCTTGTAACCCTAGTTTCATCACAGTTATGCCCCTGCACCTTCGTTTAGCCATAACTTCTTCGTTTTAGCTCCGTTTTTAGCGTTCTTTATGTCCAAACGATCATATCGAAGAGTAGAATAGCTTTTTTGCCCCTGTTTTGCTTTGATCATATTGTTTGGTGATTGTTTCTTATTTTATTCTATTGTGTGCTTGTATGTACTTGATGTGATGCGTAGAGAACGTTTGGGCTGAAGGATTTGAAGACCAAGAAGCTCAAGTGTCTGAACAGCAACAAGGATTTGTTGAAGGCAAGTCTTCCTTTATGCATACCCATTTACCTATACAACATGCATTTAATTCATTGTTCTTACTTTTTGCTTGCATTAAATTGATGGGACCCTATTAAGGACATGACTAGATTATTTTTATTCCCTTTACCTTGATGAACCTGGGTTTTTAATTTATTGTTGGGTAGCTCTTGCTATGCTTAACTTGGTGGATGGTATTAATGAAACTTTATTAATCTTGATTTATTTATACCTTCATTAATACAAGATCACCTTGTTTAATTGGAACATGGAGAACCACCGAGGACAACAGTGCAACCACAAGAGCTAAATGGCTCTGGCCTTGGCTAATTAATAAGTGACCCTGGTTAGGAGTGGCTTTACCTGATAAGGACAAGGGGCAGCGGTACTGTGGGGTATGGACTCGCTCTAGCGGGGAGTTGGGCTTTGCTAAGACACGGTACCCGCTAGGGGACTTTATACATTGCTAACTGATCCGGTAACCTTGTGGGTTGCAACTTCCTTAGGAATCTTTGTAAAGGCCTCGTAGTGTCCATATGCAATCACACCTCGGTAGTGTGGTATGATGCTTGGCCGGCATCGCATGGTTGGGTTTAAAGTTCCTAGAACTTTTACGTGACTTGTGGTGAAAGTGTACAACCTCTGCAGAGTGTAAAACTAATCGATTAGTCGTGCTCACGGTCAAGAGCGGCCTGGACCCTTACATGGTTAATCTATGGAAGTCAATGATTAATTTGATGCACCTATCTTTATTTATGTTGTTTATTCTCTTATGTTAATTGTGGGTTTGGTATAAACTTACAATTGCTAGTATTTATGTTGCTAATAAAACTTGACCAACTAAAATGCTGAATGCTTAACCCCATCAGCCTCCACTATAAAGCCTTGCATGTTATATTATGTTTCCGCTTGCTGAGTACAGCATGTGCTCACACTTGTTTTATTATTACAATGACACTACCCGGATGCTGTTCAGACTTGGAGAGGTTTGAAGATTTCCCTAGAGACTTCGACGAATTCTAGGCGGGCGTGTCACCCGTCAACTGCCTGTGGTGTTGACCCTATCTGCTGCTTTGCTACTCGATTTATTAGTTCGTTTATGAGATATTTTGGTCTGTAATAAAGTTTAATACTCTCTTTACGTTTTGGGACTGTGTTTTGGTTATCACTGAGTCGTTATATGTGTGAACTTTGATCCTGGTGCACATATAATATGAGCATTCGAGTTTGCCTTTAAATTCGGATGTGACACTAATAGTGAGAGGAGAGTCAAGAGAGTGGTGTGTGAGAAATGGAGCCCCTCCCCTTCTATTTATATGCAAGGCCCAGGCTTGCTTCGGGCACCAAATGCCTCCAATCCACCCAAGATTGCAACAATTGACCAATGAGGAGCCAGCACGTGGAAGGCCAGGATGGGCCGACCCTAGGTCGGTTCGGTCGATCATATGGTCGACCGATTGTCTAGGGAGGCCTCCTGGTCTGTGTTCTCCAAGTGCCTGACTTGTGGGCCCTCTGAGCTTTCCCCGGTGCATGGCTGGTTTGGAATCCTAGGTGGGCCTGTGGATCCTTGTGAAGTCCATGTGTCACTCTCTCATTCGTCGGTGGTGCCTTCCTTGGATCAGTGACATGGATGCCACCTAGAATTAGTGTGGCAGCCACCTCCTCAGCTGAGTTGGCATGGATCATTCCATAGAATGGTGGGTTTCCATCTCTTTTTATGCTTAAATCACCTACATTGAAATAATCTCCAATGACAAGTGGAACTACATTATTCATACCAAAATGCGAGTAATAAGTGCATATGCCTCTATTTATGTGAGAATATTGACAGCTAAAAGTTGTACTTAATAGCCGTCAACAGTCGAGAAGCTTCGAAGCGGAGGACACACAACGTGATCGCAAGGCTTGCGTGGAGTTGAAGCGGCTTGCGATCAGCGGGCATCCGTCCGATGGAGAAATCAACCGAAGTTCCCAAAGTGCCCTTGGTGGGCGTGTATCTTAAGTTAAGTAAGTAGGGATAGTTTGGTCATTCGGCACCCTCCATATAAACTCACTTGAGGGGACATGGCAGCCAACTCTTGGAACCCTAGTTCATTTGCTCTTCTTCTTTAGTTTTCTATAAGCTAGCTTGAGAGCTTCATGATTCATCTTGAGAGAGGGTTGGATGTTCGGGCGGTTTGCTAGACCTTGTATGAACCTTTCATGGCATGTATAGAAGCTTTGGCGTGGTTCATCTTGTGTCCCTTTGTCTCCCGACGTTTTCTCTCTTGGTGATTTTCGGAGCTATTTTTGGGGATTTTCGTGGTGGCTTGTTGTTGGTGTTTCTTAACGTCACTACTAATGACGCCGAGTTAGAGTGAACATCAAGACTTGCCAAAGGTAAACCTAATGATCATGAACGAATCCGCAAGCGCACAGATAAACTATTGTAGCATTTCCCCAGGGAAGTGAGTGTTCCAAGGGTATCGAATCCGTGGAAGGCAATGACAGATATCAAGACTTATGCTTTTGCACTGAATGTAAACCAAGAGATAGATATAGAAGATAACAGCTCAAAGACAGGGGTAAGATAAATGATATGACAAGGGTAGTGTGACACACACTCTGATCTATCTATACACTAGCACACTACGGCTTAGGGGGGGACATAAGAAGCTAGCTCTAGGTTCTGTGGTACTAAACATACAGAGTGAGATGATACAAGAGATAATTATAAAGCATTGCATCAGAGGAAGGTTCAGCACCCAGGTACAAACGGGGAGATAGCCCGTGACGACCAGCACTCTGCGAAACTATCCTTTAGACTCCTACATCAATACCCCAGCGCGGAGGGTTTCAAAGGGTCCAACAGCTGTCACCACTGCGACCTACCTCAATCATTACGGGGGGCAAGCTCATAACTAACGTAGCCACACAACCCAGTCACCATGCCTACATTGCTGCTAGACTTCAACCGGCCCGGGCTATTGTGACCCAGGATGAAGCCACCAGAAGACTGGTCAACTTAGACCGAGTACCGTAGCTTAAACACAAACTTCATGCAATACAACAATGCTATCAAACAAGATCAAACTAGGGCTAGTCATACGAACGGATACGAACTCTCTTATGTCTAATTAACAAGATCAAAGGGTCGTGTTCGTGAAGAACACGAGCCTCTAACTTATGAACAAACACATAAGAAATGAGTAAATCATCCTTCAACTGGACCGAAAGGTAGTGTTCACGAAGAACACGAGCCTCTAAATGATGAACAATGGATGAACTCAAGAACATATCAATCATATGATCTACCATAACTTTATATGAAATAGCTGAATAACTGAAGTAGATCAAAGTCATACATAGAAATAAAGATACAAGAGGACTCATACCTAGACTACAAAGTAGACTTGGAACTTGATTAAGAGCTACTCTAGCCTACCCCCTAGCCTTGGTAACTAAAAGTGAGAGGAGAGTCAAGAGAGATGTGTGTGAGAAATGGGAGCCCCTCCTCTTCTATTTATAGGCAAGGACCAGGCTTGCTTGGAGCACCAAATGGCCTCAAAACACCTGGGGATGTAGCAAGTGACCAATAGGGAGAAAGCACGTGGAAGGCCAGGATCAATCGACCCTAGGTCGGTTCGGCCGATCCTAGGGTCAGCCGGCCCCCTCGGGAGGCCTCCTGCCTTGTGCTTTCTTAGGGTGGCTGACATGTGGGTCCTTTGATCACTCCTCCGTGCATGCCAAGTTTCCTGATAAGATGGAGCTCTGGTGGGCCTATGGATCCTTGTGAAGTACATGTGTCGCTCTCTAATTCGTTAGTGAGTGCCTCCCTTGGATTTGTGACATGGATGCCACATGTTTCCTAGGTGGCAGCCATCTCCTCAGCTGAGGTGGCATGGACCACTCATAGAAAGGTGGGGTTCCTTCTCTTTTTATGCTTATTTCACCTATATACAAATAATCTTCAAGGACAAGTGGAACTACATTATTCAAAACAAAATGCAAGTAATAAATGCATATGCCTCCATTTATGTGAGAATATTGATGGCTGAAAGTAGTACTTAACAGCCGTCAACACTTGTTTGAGGGGTTTCTTGGTGGGATTCTTGTTGTGTGTCACACATGAGGTCTTTGTGGCTCTTTTCTTGGTGATTTTGCCCCAGCAATCCCTCGGGAAAACCTTCGATTTGGGTGGTTTTCAGAGTTCCTCGAGTTCATGACATAGAGCCCTAAGATTTGTGTTTCCCTTTGATTGAGAGCATTTCGGTGGATATCCTTTGGTGGAGAGGTCATCCAGGAGGTGACCCAGCTATCCCCGAAGTTTCACTGCAATCCGTGGGGTGAATCGAGAGATCGGGTGATGGGAAGTTGAGGGTTGACCTGCGGCCAGTTTTCTGGGTGGTAGGCGGTCTAACCACCTAGGGCATGTGGTCTGACCGCCCTGGGGGATTTCACGAGGAAAGTTTGGTTTTTCGGGGGATTTCTTTGATAGCTTGCTTGCCTTGATCAGAGGAGTCTCCAGGCGAAATTTTGGGTCAATTCGGGGGTCGTGAGCTTCGTTTGGAAGTTTTGGGAAAATTCCAGGCCTAGGTGGTCTGACCGACCTGTCCATGCATTCTGACCGCCCTTGACAGAAAGTTTTCCCATGTGTGGTTTCTGCTGTGGTGTGTGCATGTTTGAGTGGCTTGTAGGTGTGGTTCGCTCCTAGGATTAGTAGTACTCCAGTGGCTATATGATCTTGGCAAACATACAGATAGAGTGGAGAAAGTGATTTTGGGGTCGAGGCCGTGTTCATCTCATTAGAGGAGTCATCTCTCTCAAGAAGAATTTTTATCGGCTCCCATTCACTCCCCCCCTCTCTGGTCGCCCAATCTGGTCCTTCACATTCGGACCCGCGGAACCTCTCCTCACCCCTCCCCGTGTTCAGGTGTAGCCTCCGGACATCTAGGATGATCTGATGTTCATGGAGGCAATGGGGAGAGTCTCCCCCCTGGGTCGTGACAGCGCTATGACCCTCGTCACAATTCGAATTGTGCCCCTTGGCACAGTCTTCATGAGGATCTTGTCCCCGCTCTCGAGGCACCCTCCCCCGAGGTTGCGGTTGACACCTCCACCTCTTCCTCAGCCGGAAGACACTAACCCAGTCGAGGGCGACCCTCTGCTTCCAGTCGGGGGAGGTGGGCCATGCTCTATGCCATCTTCCTCGCCTATGTCGATGGTCGCGCCCACTACTTCTGCCCCACCTTCGACTACACCACTAGTCACGTCTGGGGCTACGCCTTCCTCCCTACCTCATCTGGTCGCTTCTACTACTCTTGTTGCTCCAACACCCCCTCTTCCGCGACTGTGGTGGTCACTTCTCCTATTGCCGCCCAGGGGGTGCCCTGGTCGACCTTGAGTTGGTCGTGGCCGACTTCTGTGCTTCTCTTCAGAGACCGGCACCTGCTCTGGTCCTGCACAGGCCCTAGTGACGAAGGGCCAAGTTTTGTCCGCCGGTCAACACTCTTCGTCGCAGTAGCCGCCTCGCGGCGGTGTCCAAGGGCTGTGGCCCTAACCCAGTAACGGCGGGGCAGAACTTGCTCATGCAGAAGCTAGGGGTCGTTAGACAGAATGAGGTGCCAGACGTGACCTCGTTTCAGTAGTACATCAGACTTTTCACGGTCGGCCTCTCAGAGGAGCACTGTCGTGCGATCCGTGAGATTTTTGGGGCCCAGGTCGATGGGTCTTTCCAGTGCTCTATCCTGGAGGATGACGAGTTCCAGGCTGCGGCGCGGGAGCTCTTCCCTGACGAGCAGCTGGTCAAGGACGCACATGATTAACTTGTGTTGTTCCTATGGTCGTTCCTTAGTTGTTTCTGATGGAGGTAAATCTTGTAGTTTGGAATGTTCGGGGGCTTAACCAACATTCTAGGCATTCGGTTGTCCACAAACTAGCGAGGTTGGAGAAAGTTTCTCTCCTTCGTCTTCAGAAGACGAGGCTTGATGTTGTAAACAACTCCTTAATTCTTGATATGCTAGGCATTGATTTCGACTACGTCGCTCTGCCTGCCGTCCACACTCATGATGGTATTTTGGTCGCTTGGCGCAAAGATACGTGGCTTGTTACCTGCCCCATGTTGGGTATCAGCCACATCTCAGTAAAGGTCACCCCTATCTCTGCACCTACCTAGATTTGGTGGCTCACTTCTGTTTATGGACCACAGTCCGACACCGATAAAGTCGCTTTTCTAGAGGAGCTCCGCGCGTTCCACTCCACTCTTTTCGGATCCTAGACTCTCTGCGATGACTTCAACCTTATCTACCAAGCAGCGGATAAAAATAATGATCGCCTCTCGCGTCAGATGATGGGTTGCTTTTGTCACTTCCTAAATGACTTGGAGCTCCTCCAGCTTCACCCACGCGGTCGCGTCTGCACCTGGAGCAACGAGCGTACTCATCCCACTCTTGAGCAAATTGATCGTGTTTTCGTCTCTTCGGATTGGGAGTTGCTCTTCCCCTCTTCCTCTCTTCAAGCAATATCTTGTCGTTACTCTGATCACACCCTCCTTCTCCTGCTCTTCGATGACGGTGTCCACCCCAAGTGGTGCTTCACCTTCCAGGCATTCTGGCAGAAGATTGAAGGCTTTCTAGACACCATCAAGGCGGTCTGGTAGGGCCCGCACCTAGACGCCGATCCTCTCTGTCTGATTGACCATCTGCTCAGCGAGACAGCGAAGGCTTTGGTTAAATGGAACGCAAAGGTGGTTGGTAGCATTCGTATGCAAATACATGTTGCTAAAGAAGTTATCTTTCGCTTGGAGGTCGCGCAAGAGTCTAGGTCGCTTTTGAAGGACCAGATTGGCGACCAGAGGGGGGGAGTGAATGGGAGCCGATAAAAATTCTCTTTCTCAAAGAACTCAGCCTATATCCCAATCACAACTCCGAGAGTCCCGCACTAACAAACAGAAGCAACTAGAAACCTCTCTTGAGACCTTAGGAACAAAGCTTGAAAGGCTAGGAGGCAACACGGAAGCAAACACGGAAGAGGACGAAGCAAATGAGACTCACATAACCCTACCGGATCACCCGGAACCAACTTTCAGATCACCCGAGCCTATGTAGAGCCATACCAGATCATCCGGCACCAAAGTTCGGATCACTCGAGCCTATGTAGAGTCGTACCGGATCATCCGACACCAAAGTTCGGATGACCCGAGGTGGTGAAAAACAGCCGGGAAACAGCCTGCCGGAGGGAGAGAGAAAAATCCAAAACTCGATCAAACTACCTCCTAAAATCACGAAAAATTGAGCATAGCTTCACAACAACACAAAGAAGCTTTTGCCAAAAAGATCTCCTCCAAAAGATCAAACCTTCACCACCAGAAAAATCATTTATGACAGCAACACAAAGTCAACTCTGCCTAGGGTCATCCGGCCCCAAAGTCCGGGTCATCCGGGGTGGCCCAGAAAATCACACGCGGGTCAACTCCAAACTTTTGATCGATGGATCTCCCAAACAGCTTGGTGGATTGAAGTCAATTTTTAGGTTAAGGAGAAGCGTCCCAAGAGAAAGCTATACCTAAAATTTTGTGGCCCTAAACCCACTCAATCAAGAGGAATCGCACATCTCGGCCAAGAACACTATGAACTAGAGTTCATCCAAAAACTCATGAATTGAAGGTGATTCCCGATGTTTGACGGGCCAAGATCATCCACAAAGATGCATAAGACATCCACCCATGATCCCCTCAAGGAAATCCGGAGAGAAACCACCTCAAATCCACACAAAAAGTGAAGCACAAAAACCACCAAAGATAGCTTCGAAAATGACACGAAAATCACAAAGAGCTAAGAAGGAGATAACACCACAATGATGAATTCTTCCATACATTCAGAGGTCAGATTCTATACAAGAAATTATCTAGCCTATGGATTAGAGAAAATGGAAGCAAATTATCCAGGGGAGAGAGATCTAGAGCCGAGAGAGAGAGAGATGACATCCACCTCTACGCTATATATATGAAGTCCACCGGAGGAGGCAAATGACCATGCTACCCCTACAACTTAAAAGGAGATACACACCCCTCAGGGGCATTTTGGTCAAGTCTTCGGATATTCCCATCGAGTGGACATGCTTCCACTGCGTACTTGCTTAGCCTCGACGCAAGCCCCGCGATCACGCCACGTGTCCCCCACCTCGAAGCTTCCCGATGCTCCCAGATCCCCGTCTCCGTCGTGCTGCGCCTTCGGGCTCGGTTTTGAGGCTCAAACCGAGAAACCGTCCTCTGATGGTTTTGTGGGCAAACCACCAAACCCCGCGTGCAAACTTCGGTCGCTAACCACCACCTCACAACGGCCTATGTCCATGAATTCAACTCGCTCTTTGTTGACATTTGATTATCATTGCAAAGTTCGTTTGGACTTGCAAGCGGACAAATCCCTCGTCGTAGTCAAGGGACCCTTCTTCCCTTGAGTGGTGAACCCAAGGTATCGAATCCGTGGAACAATGTGCAACGTAAGATCGATCCAATAAAGCGAGAAAGCACTTTGTTTAAGAGAGGTTTCAAACACATCTAATCTACTAAAACATGAGAGATAGCAAGAGAAAGCAAGAGGTAACCGATCTAGAGAGTTTAGATCATGCCTTTGTCGTAGTTCCAAGCGAGAGATGAAGATAGCAATAAGAATCTCATAAAAAGCATATGGCTTCCGGTCCAACCCTCGAAGGCACCTACCGTACACGTGATCAACATCCTATCACGATGCCCCGCTTCTTGTGTAGGTGAACCTAAGAGCACGCTCATGAAGAACGTGTTGAAAGCACTTGGTAGGTCGGGTATGCACCTCTAGCCACCGCGGCTACAAGAGCACCCTAGGCGATCTATCTTAAGTATAGATCGAGGAAGAAGCAAAACCAAGAGAAGACAAAACCGAAGAGAAAGCACTTGATTGCTAGTTATCGGATCTATTAAAACTCCATCATAAGTGTATACATGAATAAGATCCAACCGGGATCCTACCTTGATCTTGATTCAAGCCTCTGGAACTCCGATGTGGTCTTCCATGCAAGGTTCCCACGCCGGCTAGGTGAACCCTAGATGACTATCACGACCCTCCTCTCCGAGAAGGTGTCCCTCAAGCTTCTCTGCTCCTCGGCGGCGGATGACGAATGACTTGATAGTTGCAACTTCGCACGGGGACTATAAATAGCCCGAGGAACATCTAGGTCAAAGGGGGTGGCGAACTGACCCGGAAAAGGGCCAGGCCGGCCGGCCTGGGCGGACCGACCGAGGGCCTTTTCGGCCCAGGGCCTTTTCGGCTCGGTTCGCCGCCGGTTTTCTTCCTGAAGCTTCTCGCGACTTCCTGAGTTTTTGCCGAGCTGCATGTGGGTCCTTGACGTCATTTTCCTCATGGTTTAGATAAGGGTGCCTTGCGTATGAACTCCCGCATCTTCCGTCTAGGTCCTCGATACATCTCGGCTTCACACTTTAGTCCTTAGTTCGTTTGGAGTCATGTTTATCTTGTATCTTGACTTGTGCCGGGGTTCATGATCTTCTTGTAAAACCCTTGATGAACTCTACATGGAAGTCCACATTTAGGCTCTTAATCCCTGTGTAAACATTAAACTCCAAAAACCATGCGCGAGTGTGAATTGATATATAATGAGGGTTAGGATCGTTAGTGCGAATATCAAATTAATACCAACATTGAAGGTAAACAAGTGGCTAGGTTGATGGAAATCGACCGCCAACACTCTTCTTGCACCATGCGGTTCGCACTTGACCCCATCGGCCACCAGGTCCATCGAACCAAGCCTACTTGTCTCTCCATCACCCGGAGCCCACCTCGACATAGACCTTTTGCGCTTGTTCTTCACCTGCACCAACACGAGTCAAGCCGCAACCTGCACCTGTAATACTAAGCCAAGCATCAGTCCACACAACATTGTCAATCACTCATCACTGAGGAGCGACCCTCCACTGGTCTTCGGACGCTCCTGGTCCTCAGCTTTCCTCTGAGGAGGTGGCTCTTAGACGATTCCTCAAGCTTCGCTACCTTGGTCTCGCTTCCCTCCAGCGAACGATCGCTAGACAGAAGTCCAACTTGTGGTGGCTCCATGAGGGAGACACTAATACCAAACTCTTCCACTTACATGCTAACACCGTCAGAGAAAGAATTCTATCTCCTCCCTTCTGGTCGATGATCGCACGCTCACACGCGAAGATGAGAAAGCTGCCGCAGCTTTTGACTACTTCCAGGGGATCCTGGGAACTAGTCATGAACACTCCTGTGCTCTTGACTTCAAGGAACTCGGCCTCCCGAGGGTTGAGCTTTAGGAGCTCGGTCAGCCCTTTACTGAGGCTGCGATTTGGGTTGTGATCAAGGATCTTCCCCTAGTCCGGACGGTTTCACCGGTCGCTTCTATAGATCCTGCTGGTCGATTATTCAGGGAGATGTTATCCACGCCTTCAATGTCATCTCTAACATGGACTATAGGAGCTTCCACCACTTAAATGATGCTCTCCTCACTCTCATCCCCAAGAAACCTAACCTTGTCTCTCTTTCTGACTACCGTCCTATCAGTCTCATTCACAACTTTGGGAACATCTTTGCCAAAGGTATGGCGAACCGCTTCGTGCCCCAACTACCCTCTCTCATCTCCTTGAACCAGAGCACTTTCACCAAAGGTTGACAAATCCATGACAACTTCCGTTATGTCCTTGGTACTGCACGGGCGTTGTGCCGATGAAAGTCGCCTAGGATCATGTTTAAAATTGATCTAGCCAAAGCCTTTGACTCTATTGGCTAGGTTTTTCTCTTGGAGCTCCTCTCCGCGATCGACTGTCCACGCAACTTGACAAATTGGGTATCCATTTTGCTATCCACTGCTAGCACCAAAATCCTACTCAATGGGGTTCCGGGCAGTCACATCTTCCATGGTCGTGATGTTCGACAGGGGGACCCCCCTCTCTCCCATGCTTTTTGTGCTAGTAATGGAATGTTTCCATGCCTTGATTCGCAAGGCCGAATACCTCTAGCTTCTACAGCCTCTGGGCAGGGATAGTTTCCGTTTCCGTGCCTCTCTTTATGCAGACGATGTGGGCGCCTTCTTCCCTCTGGTCGAGCTTGACTTGTGAGTCACCAAAGGGATTTTATCCTTATTCGAGCAGGCCTCGGGCTTGACAGCAAATTACACCAAGAGCCATGTCTACCCTATCAACTGCTCGGATGAACATATCTCCTTGGTACGTTGTATCTTCTCCTGCCTCGTGGCGGATTTCCTGTGCACCTACCTAGGCGTTCCTCTCTCCATCAGGAGGCTACCCAAGTCTGCCTTGCAGCCTTTGGTTGATAAGGTCACGAGGCGGCTCCCTCCTTGGCAGGGTAGATGCTGAATCGAAGTGGTCGCTTGATCTTGGCTAAGTCCACCCTGTCGGCTATCCCGATGCATATCTCCATTGCTATTGCCATTGCTCCCTGGGCGCTTAAGGCTATCGAGATGCTCATCAGGGGCTTCCTTTGGTGTGGCACAGAGGTTGCTTCTGGGGGCCGATGCCTGGTCGCCTGGGTCAACGTCTCCTGCCCGACGCGTTTCGACGGCTTGGGTTTGCCTGATCTCCGTACTCTTGGTACAGCTCTCCGTCTGCGGTGGCTCTGGCTGGCGCACACTGATCCAGATAGGACTTGGATGTCGTTCCAGTTTCTGATTGATTGTGTTGTGCAAGCGTTCTTCGATGCATCCATCTTGGTTGAGGTCGGAGATGGCGCCATTGCCCTATTTTGGGAAAACAACTGGCTTGCTGGACGTTCGATCAAAACCTTGACCCCCAACCTTTGGGCTGCTGTTTCGCCTAGGATCAGGCATGTTTGCATAGTGCGTGATGCCCTCTGTGCGGAAACTGGTGTCTCGGTGGGTTGCTAATACCCACAATCGGATGGTGCAAGTTATCGTCCAATTTTTCTGTATCTGGGATTTCGTTCGTGCCATCATGCTCACACAGGAGCCTGACAAGTTCATCTAGAAGTGGTCGCCTGACGGTCAATATTCATCATCTTCCACGTACTCTGCTCTCTTCCTTGGTCGCGTGGACATGCTAGGCGCTCAATAGATCTGGAAGGTCCAGATGCCGGGGAAATGCAAGTGCTTTGCATGGCTTGTGCTACACGATCACTGTTGAACATCCGATAGACTTTGTCGGCATAGTTTGCGGGACTCAGATGTTTGTGCCCTATGCGCATAGGAGATTGAGACGCTGGATCACCTCCTTATCGATTGTGTCTTTAGCCGAGAGACATCGTTTTGCATTCTTGGGCACATCCTTCTCTGCAACCTCGTGTCGGACCAACCACAGGCTTTCGCTAGTTGGTGGTGTTCAGTCAGGAAGCAGGTCGCTAAGGCGCGAAGACGCGGTTCCGATGCCTTCATCTGCTTGGTCGCTTGATCGATTTGGAAGGAGCGCAACCGATACGTCCACGACAGGAAGGCTCTCATGCCGATGGCACTAGCACCAGCAATTTTGGAGGAGACCAGAACCTGGGCTCTTGCAGGTTTCCTACCTATCGCTCATCTACTTGGTGTACGGCCCTCGAGGCCCTTGTAATTCTGTCATGTTTTTCCCTTAGTTGTGTCTTAACTGCAGATTCCTGCTTGTACTTATTTGACAACTTTCTCTCCTCTTAATGAAAAACATGCTATGCACGTCTTAAAAAAATCTTGTTTGTCTTGCCACTGATGCTCTCCTATACCTGAGCATTTTTGGCCCGGCCCGGCCCGGCCCGGGCCCGGCCCGCGCCAGGCCCGCCCACGGACCTTACTGGACGGGCGTGGGCAGAGATCTGTCCGCCTCAGTTGCTAATAACATTTCAAGCATCATTCTCTGTCCGCCTCAGTTGACTTCGCGCCTGTGCATCTCTTCATGTCTTGACCGGGATGAATATTTGAGTATTTAACTCAGTCTTGGGAAAAACAGCCACAACCTAAGATCAGTTTATTATAGAAGAATCACAAGTGTTGTCGGATAATTATATACATTTGATCGTGGCTCCATAACTGATAGTAAATTCACAATGATCGTATAAATAGTTAGATAGACACAAAAGTAATTTTGAAGTTTAATAAAACTTTATTGACGACCAAAATGTGAAACTAGATAACATTGAAATACTTCTATTGCGGATTTTGGAGAATCTTTTTAGTCTACTATACGTCCTATTTTAAAATTTTGTACAGGGCCTCCATCTATACCGGGACGAGCCTGATGGTAGGGATGCTTTTGAACTTTATTAGCAAGGATTTATATATGTAACATGCATGGTAAGGATTTACTAGTACATAACTCGGATTAGGTTGCGAATGGGCTTGTAGTCTAATGGTAGGACGGTCCAGTGGGACGCTACCCACCAGGGATCAAATCCTGGTGCTCGCACCTTTTCCTGGATTTATTCCGGGAATTTCCGGCGTTATGCATTAAGTGATAAGCGACGTTCCCGTCGACGACGAGGCGCCAGTGGTGACTTCGAGAATCTCCAGATCTGCCGGTGCTCAGTCCTTCGGAGGTGCTCATAGGGGTAGGGTTTGCGTACGTGTGTTCATAGGGGTGAGTGTGCGTGCGTGTTGTGAGCGTCTGCGCCAGTGGTGACTTCGAGAATCTCCAGATCTGCCGTCGCCAGTGGTGACTTCGAGAATCTCCAGATCTGCCGGTGCTCAGTCCTTCGGAGGTGCTCATAGGGGTAGGGTTTGCGTACGTGTGTTCATAGGGGTGAGTGTGCGTGCGTGTTGTGAGCGTCTGCGCCAGTGGTGACTTCGAGAATCTCCAGATCTGCCGGTGCTCAGTCCTTCGGAGGTGCTTATAGGGGTAGGGTTTGCGTACATGTGTTCATAGGGGTGAGTGTGCGTGCGTGTTGTGAGCGTCTGCGTTGTACTGTGTAATCTTTAAAAAAACTCGAATTAGGTTGACATTAGTGAACATGAACCTTTCGTGACGCAGACATAATTATCTGTACCGAACGCGAAGAGACAAGTAGACAAACCAGCGCCTATATGCTTGAAGCTGCAATAACATGTTTTATTAACCCATAAAATTCATGAGATGTCCTCGTCACTATGGTAGGGATCCTTTTGACAGTTGTACTATATATACATAAACGTACTATAATACCATCTTTGTCTGACCGACAAATCATAATGCCTAATATGATGCAGTCGTTAAATTTAAATGTTTCTGTGTCTTCGCAATCGGCATCATCCTTGTGGCAAGTGGTGTTGACTGACTTATTCTTCTCAAGTCCTGATTGGCCAAAGTATAACAGTAACATTACTTCAGCAAGGATTTGTACCCTACTAATTTGGATTGAGTTGACATTAGTAAGGCACAATATCTTGTATTAGCATTACACATACTCTAAGCTAAGAGACAAGTAGACAACCCAACATTGATCGCTACTACTGGGCCGGGGTACTGACCGCTTCATGGTAATTAATTTAACGCATATGCTTCAGGCCGCAACATGCTAATCTTAACCCTTGAAATGCATGAGATGGGTTAAATATCTCTAGAAATATAATTCCAGCTTTCAGTGCTAAAACATAATTTATAAAAGGTAACAATAACCAATTTTCAGGAAAATCCTCTATGATGACATTCAAAAACCACTAAAAGCATCAAACTTAGCTATCTGGGAAATACAAGTGGCTACTTGCCTCAGCCAGGAACGAGAAATGCAGTTTCTCGTGCTAACAAATGTGATGCAATATTTCACTCATGACTTATAGATGATCTCCAATTCTTGAAGAACTTATGAATGTTTGGTTTGAGGAATCATCATGTTCATGGTGAGGTGAATCATTGTGCATAGTTGCATATGTCGTCCGTCCCATAACTTTGTGGTGGGACAAGTCCATTTTTTATATTTATATAAAATTATCAACTTGTGACGGATTGGGTGGGTGATTGATCAACTCATTGTATTCGGCAAAACAAACACTAAAAGTATGGAGTGAGAAGAAGATGGATCATCCCATCCCCAAACCAAACACCCCCTTATTGCATCAACTCCTTCACTTCCTAACATAAATATATATGAAAAGTAACCTTAAACACATGTCCTCCTTCGAGCATTTGGCATGCTTCGTTTAAGCCCCATCTAGCCCTGCCTAATTTTGGTCATGAACAAATCGCGGGTAACACCAAAATATTGGCAAACTTGACTATGTTTGGATTATTGTAACCCTACCAAGTTTAGTCAAAACATATTCAACTCCTTAAAATGACATGTGGGATCTACATATTGTTAACAAGTTGTAGGAACATCCACTAAAAAGATGTAGGAACATCCACTAAAAGCTGAAATGTTTATGGAAACGGGGCTAATAATCATTCAGATAAAAATGAAATAAAGGAGAGAAATCGCAAAACAATCAAACTAAAAAAAAGACAACATGAATCTTTTATTGTTAACAATAATGGAAAGGAGATGAAAGTAAGTTAGCTAGCTAAGAAGAAAATATTATGATAATTCAACTAGTAAGCACAACAGAATGCAAATGAACAATAGATAAAATTGAAAATCATGTGGTAACCATGGAACACAATAAGAAAATCGAATAAACCTATGTATGGCAGCATGGAAACGCACAATCTTTTCAACAGTAAATTTGGGTTACATACAAACATGGGAAATATTTGTAAAAAATACATAAAGCATGAGTAGCTGAGGTCACAGTGTCTTCACAAGCTGAAAGCTTACACTCGACCTTATTACTTGCACACATAATTGTGGACTCTAAATTTCCTTGTACTGTTGTACATGCACAGAACACTGGTAGAGAGGCGACCTTTGATCCAGCACTTTTGTCCCGGTTCAACTTTGGAGCCGGGACAAAAGGGTTTGGGGGCGACGTGGCCTCTAAAGGCCGTTTGCGCCGCCCCCTTTAGTCTCGGGTGGTAAAACCACCCAGGACTAAAGGCCTGGCCTCCAACGGCTCACTGGCCGTAATAATTGGTGCCGACCTTTTGTCCCGGGTGGTGTTACAACCCAAGACAAAAAGGTTGCCCTTTTGTCTCGGGTGGAAACACCACCCGAGACAAAAGCTTTTGTCTCGGGTAGGCTTGCCACCCGAGACAAAATGGTTCTCTTAGCCCCGGCTTGTTTTACCAACTGGGACAAAAGGCTATGGCTCTATGAAATCACCAGCTCCTTCTTAATTCTCCTCTGCCCGAGCCATTCTTCACCCGAGAGCTAGCCATTCTTCTCCTCTCCCATAGCTCCTCAAGCCTAAGGTGCTGCCCAAATTTTTCCTCATCAATTTGTGGAGATTTCTCACCTTGAAAGTGTTGCTAAGGTTTGATTATTCATCCTCCATTCATTTGTTGTGATTAAATTTTGTTTTATGATTTAGAGATGGTGTCACACCTGTTTTTCCAAAGAAAACCAAAGCAGATCTATATGCATGCCAGGATCAAGTTTCATGCACATAGTTGACATAAGTGAATAACAGAAACAATATCACGTAAGAAAAGCAAAGATTATCAGAGTATTACGCTTAAATCCTGGAAATGAAGGCACAAAATATCCACAAGCAGTCGACTGGGGGTTGCGTACGCCTAGCACCAGCAACATCTTCATAACATCTTCATAGCAGCTTCCTCTTTCTGAGCAACATTGTTTATAGCAAGGGTGAGCACATGTCGTACTCAGCAAGTGGGAAAGTATGAATGCAGAGGCTTGACAAAGAAAGGCTGACAGGTTGACTGCATTAAGCACTTTTAGTTGATCAAGTTTTATTAGCACCTGATTACTAAGATATAAGTATATACACCAACCCACAATTAACAGAAGCATAGAGATACACCATAAACATATGGCTAACATAACCATAAACCACGATTTAAGTCCATCTCAAGTTCAATTATCATGTGAGGGTCCAGGCCGCTCTTGACCGTGAGCACGGCTAATCGATTAGTTTTACACTCTGCAGAGGTTGTACACTTTCACCACAAGTCGCGTAAAAGTCCCGAAGAACTTTGAACCCAACCATGTGATGCCGGGCCAAGCATCATACCACACTACCGAGGTGTGATTGCATAGGGACGCTACGAGGCCTTTACAAAGAGTCCTCCCATGTGTATTAGTCCGTAGCAGCATATGCCATAGAGGCTATCTTTCGTACCTCACTTCTATTCACGGACGATCAGCCATAGAGTACTTCCGTTCCAATACCTATTCGGAATAGAAGAGCCTTAAAAGCATTCCTCCATACCCAAGCTACTATGCGAGTAATGGCCACACAAGACTTCCCTAATTACTCAGCCAAGACCAGGGCCATTTAGTCCTTGTGGTTGCACTGTTGTCCTGGGTGGTCGCTCCATGTTCCAATTAATCATATGATCTTGTTTTAACCAGAGATACAATATAAAAGTAAAACATGTTTATAGCAGCTAAGCAGGAGCTACCCAGCAAAAAGGTAAACCCAGGTTGACAAGGAATGATCATAAAGACTAGGATAATCCTTAATAGGACCCATAAAATTAAATGCAAGCATATGCAATGTGATTAAACATAGTTATTAGGACAAAAGAACAAGGACACACTTGCCTTTAACCAGTGTAATGTTGTTGCTCAGAATTCTTCACTTCTTGCTCTCCAAAGCCCTGAACCACGTTCCTTCTACTCGCATCAATCATCAGGCACAAGCATGCAAAGAGAACAAACAAGCAACTAAGAACAATGCACCAAAGCAAAAAAAAGCTTTAAAAGAACACAATAAAGGATAGGCTCAATTCTATGGTTACGTATGAACGAAGGAAATGTTGAAAAAGGAACTAAGGTCGAAAAGACAAAAGCTATCAGGAGATTATCAACAACAAGAAACTAGGTGTTGGATATATTTTAATCAGAAAATAATGTGGCAAGAATATTTCAAGAGAAATACTCTATGTTAGACTTAAGCAAGTTATATCTACTTATAGAAAACACGATAAGCCTAACATATTTTATTTGCAATGTTTAAGTATAAGTTATGCCAAATTAACAATTGCTTAAGAAAGACAAAACATGTATAAACATCTAATCGAATAACTTTGGATTACGTGTTCAACTAAACATATTTAATATGAAAAACCATTTATAATATCATTAAGCATATTAACTTTATTGAGAAACTCGTTGTATAGCTCTAACATCTTTTATTTAACAAAACTAGTTAGAAGTAAGAGTTAACCATTTTATATCATAATTAAAGAAAACCGGTATATAACCTAATCACTTTTATTTAGAAAAGCAATGGAATAAGAATTAGTCAAGATTAACATGCAACTTTAGTGTTAAAAACAAGTAACAGGCGATACACATGCCAACGTACAAGTTAAGGTGGACGAACGAGAACGATGTGAACGCAACTACCAAACATAGAAGAAACCTTAAGCTAGGGTCTAGGAAAGCTAAGCTGACAGAGATACTATCAAGATTGATTCTAGGAAAGACAGATATAGAAGGTTAGACATAAGAACAAAGCTATTCATAAAGAGATAACCGAGATAGATTAGCTAGGAAACAACAAAAAAAGTTGTGATAAGATAGCCATGAACTAGACGCTGATAAACATGATTCTAAGAGAACGTGAAACAAGAACGGTAAGATTACTTGATAGGGAAACGAGCAGCACAAAACTACTCACCACAGATTAAGCTCCTAGATAGAACGTAAACTCTAAGGTAAACTATGTGGTACTAAGGCACACAAACCATGTTGGTAAAAGGTAGGCTTGATTAGATGTACAAGGCACACGGTTTGATCTTGAGCTAGTACTATAGAGCTTCAGAGAGACTAGATCATCAAAAGAGACACTGAGATAGATCGAGCTGACAGAGAACGTCTAACGAACGATTTGCATATATGAGAGAGCAAGATTATGAGCTAGGTTCATTTTAATTAACAAACGATATGTAAAGGATATTTCATAAAGAAAATACCTTAAGTTGGAATTAATGCAGTATTATGTTTTATTTACAAAACCGGTGTAAAGAACTAGCCAACTTTTATTTATAAATATTTATGTATAAGTTATACCAATTAAACATTTAACTTAGAAAAGGTAAACTAAATGAATCATCTAAACGTAACTTTATGATTCGAGTAAACTAATAAAGTTATAATTAAAAACTCATTCATGTTGATATTTAAAGAAATTAACATTTATTTATAAAAGCCGGTGTAAAAGCCTATAAACTTTTAATTAGAAAAGTTCAATTAAATATTAAACAAATTAACATTTGGTTTATGAAAAACTGAGATAAAGATCTAATTAGATTTTTATTTACAAAAACATGTGAAATAATTATTAATCAAATTATATTAATTATGAAAAACGGTGTGTAGCACTATATTGCTTTTATTTATAAAAGGCATATATAACTAAGCATTAAACAAAATTAATATTAAATTAATTTTCATAAAACAAACATGATGAAAACTCACTACTAACGTGTGGTTTACATTATTATGAACCTAATACAACTTGAACGGATTAAAACGGAGCTAAAACATGAAATCTAGGGACTAAACAAGGTTACAGGGACTTAAACGAGATTAACCATAGATCTGAGGGACTAGCAAAGAAGATTCCCGAGACACACAAAATAGTGCTCGTGAATAGATCTAATATCAGGGTTAGATCTATAAAAGGCGCAGGTGGGGTTTATGTGCGAAAGGTGGGATCTTCCTAGGGGATTTTCTGGAAAACTTGCAAGACACAAAAGAGATGCCAAACATTACATGAATCAACAGGGGTCTAGATGCAAAACGAACAGGGCCTTCTTCTTCCTCCAGACAGGAGACGCACACGGACAGGGAGCCTCGGCCGGTTCCAATCGCCGGCGACCTGGGCGTCAAGCGGCTAGGGTGAGGCAAGGAACGGAGAGAGGAGAGGAAGGGGATCTCGTACATGTGCTCACCGGCGTTAGAGACGGAGGGAGGCGACCAGAATCCGCGGCGAACCGTGGCGGCTCGGGAGCGGTCAGCCATAGAGAGAACAGAGAGAGGAAGAGAGATTGAGATTCGATGAGGACGACCTTCAAACGTGCACGGGAACGGCAAAACGGAATGAGATCAACGAGGCGAACATGATGGTGTGCTCACCTTTGGCCAAGGAGGAACGATGGCGACGGAAGGGCTCGCCGGAGTTGGAGGGGAGTCACCGGCGTTGGGGAAGAACTCGCCGGAGTTGGGGAAGATGATGGAGTCGACGTCGGAATCGAGCAATCCACCACACCAAGGCGTAGAGCTCGACGTGGGAAACTCCCTGGTGGTGTCCGTTTGCACCGGAAGTCTACGGTTTCGCCGAAAAATCTCACCGGAAAGTTCGCCGGAATTTAGTAGATGCGAAAGTTCGGCGGCGGTTTGTAAAAGCTAGGGTTATCGAAACGAGATGAGGTTGGCGGCATTGAAAAGAGGACGTCAAGGAGATAACCGGCAACTATTTATTGGCCGAGATAGAGTCCGGTTTTATTTTCCCTTCTTTTGCTAACTTTGGAATTAATTTCGGATTAGAAAACAATTTCAGAAAATCCTGAAATCATAATTAAATCACGAAAAATACTCCGAAAATTTCAAAAATTCCAGGAAAATTCCCAGAGATAGATTGAGATACGAACAATCCAAATAAAATATTTGGAGCTCATGAAAAAGATTTTAGAGCCTTCTAATAAATAGAATTAGCTCAAAAAATGAGAATAAATTCCGGAAAATTCCGAAAAATTCTCGGAAGGGTTTGGTTAGCACCTAAGCGTATGTAAAAATCTTTTGCACTCAAAAACACCAGGATGCATAGACATGAATGCAACACTCACATAATCATTTTATTTAATTTAGAAAATCAAAAAATGTTTTTTCTTATACTATATTTCCTGTAAAGAAAATAAATGTTAGAAAAAATTTAAAATTTGAGAGAAAATCGTTTTTTAATTATTCTTTCTATTCACATCCTAAAATTGGAAATTTCAGGGTGTGACAGATGGAGAAAATAGAAAATTTGATTTCTAGGTTGGAGGAGGTAAGAGATGAGATTTTTAATATATATATACTTTAGATTTAGTAACAAGTACTTATATAGCTACTAACATTGTATTTTCTTTTATTCATTCTTACTAAGATTTTTTGTTTTTATATAAAAAATTGAATTTTATTTTTTATGTAGAATGAGGCATGGAATCTATATTTTTAGTTATGAGAAAATAAGACCTAGGGATAGTGTCTTTATTAGAGAAAATGAGACCTAGGGGTAGTGTCTTAATTAGAATTTATCTTTTTTATGTAGAATGAGACGTAGAATTTATCTGTTTAGTTATTAGAAAATGAGAAAATAGGTCTTATATAGTTTGTTTTTATATAGAAAAAATTTAAGCATTCTCTTATTTTTTCTTTTTTTATATACAGTCGGTTGGTTCTCTACTAGTGGCCTTACATCCTAGCTAGCTACAGTACTACATCACCGGCGGGCTGTTGTTGTACACGACATAGCTCGATGATGTAGGGCTGTAGCTAGGTAGGAGATGTAGGGTTGTAGCTTAGTGATGTATAACTGTAAGTGGGAGAGCGAGGTGCGTGTATATGATGGTGAGGTGAGGTTGTATTTCCTAGATGATCAGGGTCATTTATTGTGATTATTTTCTTTCATTTATTTTTACTACAAATTGAATTATATATATTGCAGAGATTGTAATAGTTTTGAAAAACTATGGCAAGTTATTCTGGTCACGGTGGTCGCCGTGGCGGTCGCCGTGGAGGCGGTCGTGGAATCGTTTTTGATGAACGGCCACCTTTTGCTCGTCGTCCAGGCATACATTTCACCCATGGTGTGATTGACTTACCTACTGGTGATCGAAGCCAGGGACCTCGTCCCAACATAGTAATATTGTTTCCTTGTATAAATTTGATGTTTACGTACTACACACGGATAATAATATTATTTTCAAATAATGCAGGTTCTCAATCATTTGTAGTGGCTCGCACATGTTGTTGAAAATTTAGGTGGTACCCCTCCTGTTTCACAATGTGCCATTGTCGATCCAAACAATTGCATACAATTAAAAATCTCATTTTACATACCCGTTCGAGGACAAATCGCTCCTCGCTGTCTTTGGAACCCATCCAAATGGTCTCAATTGTTGGGTGGGGTACCCCTACCATGGTTAGGAGGACTTATGAAAGGACTACCATGCAGGCATGCGTAGAACAACTTTACGCTAATGGGTACTTTGTGCCGGATTACTCTTATTTTTTAATCAAGATACTAGAGGAGGGAGAAAGTGTGACCACGACCGCAGAGAGACTTTGTCGGCTGAATGAACATGACATGGTATGGAGCATCATTTAATGTTATTTTAATCTTCTTATTTAACATTTTTTATGAGTCGTAATAACATTATTCTTAACTGTAGGATATCTTTGGTCAAACCTTTGCGGCAAAGAGCTTTCATGCAATTCTAGAGCAAGTGTTGGATGTTGTGGGATTTTCTTACACAGATTCAAATCCTACACTCACAAGAGATTTGAAGTATCAGGCTCATCTTTCATTTTTCAGGCCATATCAGTTTTCCTCGACACTGTTTGAAATTTATGGAAGTCCATGTGACCGTTATTGTGAAGCGATGGAGAGTGCATTGATCCATTCTCTGGCATATTTCGATGAAGTTCTCGATGTCAAGATCGGAGACTTCAACTATATGAACTATCTAAGGAAGAAGAATAATGGAGTATGAAATATGTGTCGTGCATTGACGCACCCCTCTATCTTTGTTAAGACCGTACCTTAAGTATTCATGTATGAACTTTTTATGTTTGTTAAGACCTTAATTAAGTATTGATGTATGAACTTTTTTACATTTTTTGTTAAGACCTTAAGTATTGATGTTAGGCCAGTGACTAATTTTTTGGAAGCCGAATCATAAATTTTGGAGACCTTAATATTTACTAAACTATAAAAACAATAGGTTTTTGGGGGGGGGGCGACCCTTTAGTCTCGGTTGGTAACCCCAACCGGGACTAAAGCCTGCCCTCCAACGGCTCCCGGACGTAATGATTGGGGCCGACCTTTAGTCTCGGGTGGTAAACCAACCCGAGACAAAAGGGTAGGGGGGCTGGCCTTTAGAGGCCTTTTGTCCCGGTTGGTAAAACCAACCGAGACAAAAGGCCGTCCTATATAAAATCGCCTGCTCCTTTCTTCTTCCCTGCCTGACCATTCTTCACCCGAGAGCTCGAGCAAGCTCCTCTCCCATGGAGCCTCAAGCCTAGGGAGGTGCTGCCCAAAATTTTCGTCATCAATTTGTGGAGATTTCTCACCTCCAAAGTGTTACTAAGGTATTATTCTTTATCCTCCATTCATTTGTTGTGATTAAATTTTGTTTTATGATTTAGAGATGGAGAAAATAGAAATTTTGATTTCTAGGTTGGAGGAGCTAAGAGAAAATAGAAATTTTAATTTAAGAGCTAAGAGATGAGGTTTTTAGTATACTTCAGATTTAGTAATAAGTAGTTATCATTTGTTAAGATTATCTTCTTTCATTCATTTGTACTAAGAATTTATTTTTTGTTTTTATATATAAATTTTACTTTTAGCTAGCTTTATTTATTATTAGAGAAAATAGAATTTATTAATTTAGTTATTAGAAAATGAGACCTAGGGATAGTGTATAGTTTTTATACTTAAATGTTATGCCATAATTAAGAAAATGAAGTGTTGTAGAATTAACATGGATATTTTTCACTTAATATGATGCAGATGAACCGACAATAGATGCACAACACCGACAGATGGTTAGCGGAGTACATTACCGGCATGCATGGTTTTCTCGAAGTGGCGAAAACAAACAAGAATCCGAGTGGATTCATGTGTTGTCCATGCTTTGATTGCAGAAACGAAAGAGACTACCATGACCCGGGAACACTTCACCTCCACTTGTTAAAATACGAATTCATGCTGAACTATGTGGTTTGGACCAAGCACGGTGAAAGAGGGGTTGTGATTGAAGATGATGAAGAAGAGAAGGAGGATATCCCGGACTGGGCCGCGAGGCAAGATTTTGCAGATACTTTAATGGAAGATGCTGATGAAGAAGAGTTACCAGCACATGCTGACGGGCCTGCTGATGATATCAGTCAGGTTCTACAGGATGCACATAGGGACTGTGAAAACGAAAAAGAAAAGGAAAGTTGCAGCGTATGATAGAAGATCACAGAAAATCGTTATACCCAAATTGCAAGCCAGGTCACAAAAAGCTTGGTACTACACTAGAAATGCTGCAATGGAAGGCAAAACATGGCGTGTCTGATAAGGCATTTGAAGGGATGCTAAAAATTGTGAAGGACAAGTTTCCCGAGAACAATGAATTACCATCCACCACATATGAAGCGAAACAGACTGTGTGCCCTCTTGGGTTGGAGGTACAGAAGTTCCATGCATGCCCTAATGATTGCATCCTATATCGGGGCAAGGATTACAAGAATTTGGATGCTTGTCCTGTGTGCGAAGCGCTACATTGTAAGATTCAGTGAGATGAAGATCCTGGTGGTGATGTCCAGGGGTGCCGTGACAAGACGAAGAGAGTTCCGGCGAAAGTTATGTGGTATTTTCCTATAATACCACGTTTGAAGCATTTGTTCAGGAACAAAGCAAATGCTAAGATGATGAGATGGCACAAAGAGGAACGTAAGGAAGACAACATGCTGAGACATCCGGCTGATGGGTCCCAGTGGAGAAAGATTAATAGAGAATTCAAAGAGTTTGATGAAGATCCAAGGAACATACGGTTTAAGTATGGATGGTTTCAATCCATTCGGCGAGTTTAGCAGTGGTCATAGCACTTGGCCTATGACCCTTTGCATGTTAAACCTTCCTGGTTGGATGCGCATGAAGCGAAAGTTCATTATGATGCCGGTGCTCATCCAAGGTCCAAAACAACCCGACAATGACATTGATGCGTATCTAAGACCATTGGTCGATGAACTATTACTGCTGTAGAAGAAGGAAGGTGTACGTGTGTGGGATGAGCATAAGCAACAGAGCTTCAACCTACGAGCATTGTTGTTTGTTACCATCAACAATTGGCCTGCTCTAGGTAACCTTTCAGGGCAGACAAACAAGGGATATCAGGCATGCACGCACTGTTTACATAAAACACAAGGTATTCATCTCAAAATTTGTAAGAAGTCGTGTATATGGGTCACCATTGTTATCTTCCAACTAATCACCCCTTAAGGAAGAAACGGATGCATTGGAAAGGGAAGGCTGATCATCGTACGAAGCCTCCCCATTATAATGGAGACAACATATTTGAGATGGTAAAGGATCTAAGGGTAGTTTTTGGAAAGGGTGCCGGTAGTGAACCTGTTCCAACTGACGCCAACGGACGTGCACCAATGTGGAAGAAGAAATCTATATTTTGGGAGCTACCTTATTGGTAAATCCTTGAGGTCCGACACGCAATTGACATGATGCACCTTACGAAGAATCTTTGTGTGAATGTGTTAGGTTTCATGGGTTGTTACGGTAACTTGAAGGATACATTGGAAGCACGACAGGACCTGAAAAATTTTCATAAGAATTAGAAAGTTTCACAAGAGGATGATGATGAAAAAGATCCGGAAGAGGATGATGATGATTACTTAGGTCCTGCTAGTTACACTCTCACCAAGAAAGAGAAGGAAAGCATGTTTGATTGCCTGAACAGTTTGAAGGTTCCGTCCGGCTACTCGTCGAATTTAAAGGGGATCATAAATATGAAAGACAAGAAGTTCACAAATCTAAAGGCCCATGACTGCCATATGTTGATGACACAGTTGCTTCCAGTTGCGTTGAGGGGTGTTCTATCAGAGAATGTACGATTATTGGTCGTAAAGCTTTGTGCATTTCTCAATGCAATTTCACAGAAGGTAATCGATCCAGCCAAGCAAGTAAAGCTGCAGAATGATGCGGTTCAATGTCTTGTCAGCTTTGAGTTGGCATTTCCACATTCCTTCCTCGATGTTATGACGCACCTCCTAGTACACCTTGTGAAAGAAATTACTATTCTCGGTCCAGTATACCTTCACAACATGTGGCCTTTTGAGAGGTTCATGTCAATTCTCAAGAAATATGTTCTTAACTGTGCCCGTCCGGAAGGAAGCATTGCCAAGGGATATGAAACTGAGGAGGTCATTGAGTTTTGGGTTGATTTTGTCGACTCAATTGACTCGATTGGGCTTCCAGTATCACGACACGAGGGGAGGCTACAGGGAAAGGGCACCATCGGAAGGAAATCAAGTTTGAGCAATAATACTGATTTGTTCATTAAAGCACACCTAACTGTCCTGCAACAATCATCCATGGTGAGTCCGTATAGGACGGAACACGAGCGGATTATTGCTTCTCAAAATCCAACCAAATCCGAACTCTGGATTACACGCCGTCACTTGGAAATATTTCCCTCATGGTTGAGTGAACAACTCATCGATAACTCAACGATTCATCCACAACTAGCTTTGTTAGCCAGGGGACCTTGTAGCACAATTACAAAATTTCAAGCTTATGATATAAATGGTTACAGTTTTCACATGAGAGCTCAAGATCGCAAAAGCACAAACCAAAATAGTGGTGTCCATATGGACGCCATCGACAACAATGGGTGCAAGACCTCCTATTATGGTATCATAGAAGAGATATGAGAGCTTGAGTACGGAGCGATGAACATCCCTCTGTTTTTTTTGCCAATGGCTAAAACTAAATAGCGTAAAGAAAGATGAATATGGAATGACAATAGTGGACCTGACCAAGATTGGGTACAAAGATGATCCATTCGTCCTTGCCAAAGATGTGCATTAGGTTTTCTATGTCAAGGATATGACTAGCGTACCGAAGAATAAAAATCCACAAGAAGGACCATAAGAGGCAAAGCGTCACATAGTTCTTCCGGGTAAAAGAGTAATCGTGGGAGTCGAGGACAAAACAGATCAATCCGATGATTATGATCAGTTTGATGGCATGCCTCCGTTCGCTGTCGAAGTAGACCCAAGCATATTGCTTGTACATGAAGAGACACCGTACTTACGTGATTGAGATTAATGTCGTAATGTAATGACTATTGATCAAATCAATTGTGTAATCCTAATGTGATCAACTCTTTTATTGGTCTCCAACAAGTTAACGATTCTGAAGTCTATGCATTTTGCAGTGTTGTATTGGTCTTAAATTTTTAATGAATCTTGAATATGTCATGTGAGATTGAACCATCAAGTTTGAGATTTTTCTGAATTGGTTTGGTATTTTTTTTGGTTTAATTGAATTTCCATGCGACATCACCTAGAAATTAAATGTTGAGCTGAGAGCACCCCTGAAACAATCCGGAATGGTGCCAAACTTGGCCACAAGTTCTCTTGTGCCTTAGGAGTCTAATTTATTTGAAAGCCGAATCATAATTCTTGAGTTATTGATTATGTAATTCACAATATTCTAGCTCCTTTAGCACGAAGAAAAAACCTATAATACATTTATTCATCAAAAAAATCTAAGATCTTGCGTGATCTAATATTTTGGGTGTAAATGACAATCAAAAAAATTTCAGACCATTTCAACATAGATGAAGTACACACGCTTCACAAAGCTATATGGAACCTTTCATCGAACCATGTCTATACACTTGAGTTCTTAACGATTCTGAAGTCCATGCACTTTGCAGTGTTGTATTGGTGTCAAATTTTTTATGAAGTTTGAATATGTCATGTGAGATTGAACCACCAAGTTTGAGATTTTTCTAAATTGGTTTAGTATTTTTTTCGGTTTAATTGATTTTCCGTGCGACATCACCTAGAAATTAAATGTTGAGATGAGTGCACCCCTGAAACGATCCGGAATTGTGCCAAACTTGGCCACAACTTCTCTTATGCCTTAAGAGTCTAATTTATCTGAAAGCCGAATCATAATTCTTGAGTTATTGATGTGTAATTTACAATATTTTAGCTTTTTTAGCACGAAGAAAAAACTTATAATATATTTATTCATCAGAAAAATCTAAGATCTTGCGTGAGCTAATATTTTGGGTGTAAATGACAACCGAAAAAATTTTAGACCATTTCGACATAGATGGAGTACACGTGCTTCACAAAGCTATAGGGAACCTTTAATCGAACCATGTGTATACACTTAAGTTCTTAACGATTCTGAAGTTCATGCACTTTGCAGTGTTGTATTGGTGTCAAATTTTTTATGAAGCTTGAATATGTCATGTGAGATGGAACCACCAAGTTTGAGATTTTTCTGAATTGGATTAGTATTTTTTTGGTTTAATTGAATTTTAGTGCGAATGCACATCAATGTTGCAAGTGAAAATTGAAAGTGAATGTTTACAACTCTAAAATATAATTTTGCATAGCAAAGTAGAGTTTATTATATTTCAACTAAATATAATTTTGCATGGTTGAAATATTAAAAGTTACTATTTTTTTAAGTTGCAAAGAGAAAGAATGAGAAAATGAGTAAAAAAATGAGGGAAAAACAACTTTCCGCCCAAAATTACCCCTTAGTCCCGGGTGGCATTACCACCCTAGGCGAAAGGGGAGCCTTTTGTCTCGGGTCGTAATACCACCCGGGACAAAAGAGCTAAATTTTGCCCTTCGGGGGGCTCCCGCGCGAAAAGGCCCTTTTGTCCCGGGTGGCCTTACGACCCGAGACAAAAGGCCCCCCTTTTGTCTCGGTTCGTAATACCACCCGAGACAAAACAAGCTTTACTCCCGGGTCGTGTTACGACCTGAAACTAAAGAGGGAGGGGGATATATATCCACCGTCTTCTCCCCATCTCCCCAACAGATCCCCACTCCACGCTGCCTCCGCCGTCGCCCTGCCTCCGCCGTCCTCCTCGTCGTCGTCGCACCCTGCCGTCGTTGCACCCCGCCGTCGTCGCACCTCGTCGTCGTCTCCCGTACCGCCGTCGTCGTCTCCCCGTCGTCATCTCCCCCGCCATCGTCGCACCCGCCGTCGTCTCCCGTGCCGCCGCTCTCGTCCCCCGCCGCGCGGCCTCCTCCGTTGGATCCAAGGCGCGGACCGACGCGGCGCCGTCCCCCATCGCGCACACCGTCTTGCGCCGCCGTCCCTGTGTCGACGCCGCGCCGTCCCCGTCGCCGTCTCGCGCCACCGTCGTGGTCTTCCTCGCGCCGCCATCCCTGTCGACGCCGCACCGTCCCCCGCTGCGCCGCCGTCGTCTCCCGCCGCGCTGTGGTAGGCGCCCTCCAGCCGGCCTCCTCCGCGCGCGGCCTCAATCCCCCGCGCGGACACCGGCGCCGTCGCGTCTGCTTCGGCGCGTGGGGGATTGGGGTTTAGTGCTAACGTCAGCAATTTTCTTGCTGACGTCAGCATTTTTTTAAGTTTCTTAATTTATATTGTTTAAAAAATAAAAAAAATTATGCAATCGACAGATATCCGAGTCGTGTTGCGTCCGCTGCGTCTGTCAGTCTAACTCCGGCACCGCGCTAGTGACTGCGCGGTCTCACCTTCGACGTCTCCGCCCACGACACCTCCGCCCACGCGGTGCCGTCATTCTCCGACCCCGCTGCCCCTTCGACCACGCGGCGCCGTCATTCTCCGACCCCTCCGCCCACGATGCCTCCGCCCACGCGGCACCGCCTCGAGCCTGCTTCGGTAGGCGCCATCGCAGAAATTCTTAGTTATTCTCACAAATTCATAGATATTTATAGAAATTCTTATTTATTCTTCGAAATTCACGAGATTCATAGAAATTGTTGTATATTCATAGAAATTCATGTTTACCCTCAGAAATTCAGGAAATCCATAGAAATTTATGAAAATTCTTGTTTATTCTCAGAAATTCATAGAAATTCTCAGAAATTGTTGTATATTCGTAGAAATTCATGTTTACCATTAGAAATTCAGGAAATTCATAGATATTTATAGCAATTCTTATTTATTCTCCGAAATTCAGGAAATTCATACAAATTGTTGTATATTCATAGAAATTCATGTTTACCCTCAGAAATTCATGAAATTCATAGAAATTTATGGAAATTCTTGTTTGTTCTTAGAAAGTAATAGAAATTCTCAGAAATTATTGTATATTCATAGAAATTCTTGTTTACCCTCAGAAATTCATGAAATTCATAGAAATTTTAGGAATTCATAGAAATTCATAGAAATTGTTGTATATTCATGGAATTATTATTTACTCTCAAAAATTTAGGAAATTCATAGACATTTATAGAAATTCTTGTTTATTCTTAGAAATTCTCAGGAATCGTGTATATTCACAGAATTCATGTTTACTCTCGGAAATTCATAGAAATTTATAGAAATTATTGTTTATTCTCAGAAATTCATAAAGATTGTTGTTTATTGAAAAAAAATCGTACCCATTTTAGAAATTCGGAGTTATGGATAATAATGAGGAGGAGGCGCGGATTATGGAGAACCTTATTGCTAGCAGTTCAGATACCGAGATCCCAACCTTCACCGAGGAGGAGAGAAGCCAAGTGGACGGGTTCCTCAACATAACCGAGGACATCGACACCCGCACCACGGGCATTGACACCCGCGCCAAGGACAATAATGAAGACGTTCTCATGGTTAATGCAGAAGGTTCCAACGAGGTATATATATCATGCATTAAGTTCATCATGCATTCAGTTCATCATGCATTCATTCTCGAACCCCGCGTGAATAATGAATCCACAACTTGTAGGCTTCAACCTCGACAACCAAAAAGAAAAAGAGAGGGCGTACAAAAGTAATCATCAATGACGTGAAGTTTCATATCACGGAAGTCAACGAGCTTGGCTAGCCATGGGAACCAAAGAAGGTCAGGGACAAGTTCCTGTCCCAATGCGGTGCTATTGTGAGGGACAACGTGCCCATATCGTATAGAGAATGGAAGGGAAAGGAAGATAATCCATGGGTGGTTCCGGATGCACTAAACAATATGTTATGGAATGATATCCTAAAACACTTCACACTTCCATCGGGTGTCAACCCAAACTTTGTGAAGTAGTGGACTCTCTCAAAGATGGCAACTCAATTGCAGAGTTTCAAGAAGTAGCTGTACAAAGATTATATCAAGCAGAATCGAACTCCAAATTGGGATGATTATCCCAAGCTAAAGGATCACTGGAAGTCCTTTGTGGATTACAAGAGAACTGAAGAATTCGTCAAGAAGAGCACACAAGCTCATAAAAGTGCCAGTAAGAGGACCGAATACAACCATCGTCTTGGTCGAGGTGGTTACGCGGTTGCAGCACCCAAGTGGTGGAAGATTGAAGAAGACCTGGTCAACAAAGGTATCATACCAGCGGTCTTTGACTGGTCCGAACGATCAAAGAATTGGCATTATACCCGCGGTGGAAGATTGAACCCTGATGATGGTTCCCTTGAATTCCCACCCACGTTACGGGAGGCGGCACTTGAGATTATGAGAAAGGTTGAAGATATCAAAGCGGGAAGATTGATTGTTGATAGAGAGAACGATGAGCTCACTTTGGCGCTCGGGAATCCGGAACACCCAGGACGTTGCAGGGGGTACGGGGTTGTACCGTGGAAGTATGCTTTCAAGGGATACGAAGACACCTATAGAAACCACAAAAGAAGAAAAGAGCGTGAACTGGCGTAGTGGCGCGAGACGATGGAGGATAAACTTAAATAACATGAAGAACGTATGAATGCAGAGATTGAACGATGAGTGGCCGCCGCGGTTGCTGAGATCACCCATTCTAGAGCACTGCGCCAAGCACCGGTGGATCCCATCATTAGCCCTTCCGCTCGCAAAAGCAGTTGTGCTTCCACATAGGCCCCCGAAGAACAAAGGGCAAACCAAGAAGAAGTTCAAGTAGAGGACAACGAACGATACCCAGTGGATGAACTTTGTCAGCGCACCGCATGTGAGCTGCACAAGCCGATCGACAACATCACAATGAAGGTATAAATATGATTATACATGCAATTATATCTCAACCTTTGATGCATGTCTCAGGCATTTAATAACTTCATCATTTCTCTACATATATATATATATAGGTGGCGTACAGAAGTGATTTTGCACATCTCCCAAGACGTACAAGCCATGGCATGCAGATTCCACCTGGCTACGCCTCAGTTGGTGTGGAGGAGATTGCTGACCCACAGTTTAATGACATGGAGCTAGACATCCCAGGAGGTGACGGGGAAAGGACACTGCAGGATGCTCTTCACGGTATCATATTGTGGCCCAAATGTTACATCATAATACCTAAGATGCCGCCACCAATACCCGAGAGTGCTGCCGAGCAGCAGCCACCATCTCTCGGGCCGTCACCGAGATCATCACCGAGTCCTCATCGCTCACCGTCTCCACAACCTGCGAATTCTGCTGGTGAGAGCGATAATGACGATGACCTCTCTCGTCATCAATCACCACCGAAGGAACCTTCACCAAAGCAATCTTCCCCGAAGCTGTCTCCCAAGAGGTCCCGGTCACAATCTACCAAGTCTATGCCACTGCCAAATCCGAAGCCCCCGACGAAGAAAGGGAAAAAGCAGCTCGTTAAAAGAAAGCTATCATATGACATGACAGAATCTGAAAATGAGGCGGAGTGCCAAAAACAAGGAAAGGAATTTTTTCAGAAAACAACTTTGGAAGGTAGACAACAGCGGCTGGAAGAAAAGAATAAAGTAGATCCGGTGAAACTCAGAGCTTTCATACAGTGGCAGGAAAATGAAAAGAAACGGGTACAGTTGAAAACTGATAATGACTGCTCCCTGCAGAAGTCCCTACAGAAGAAGAGACGGGGAGGGTCACTAAATAGTTATATCGACCCAGTACCGGGGTCGACGATGCCACAGAATTATAGGAAGAAGAAGAAACCAACACAAGCGTCGACATCGGCGAAAGAGCCTTCAACGAAGAAGCCAACAGAAGCATCGACGTCGGGAGTACAGACTTACGTCGCCTCCGGCCTCACTGCACCTGAACGAGCTCTTGTAGTTATGCCTACAGAACAATTAGCGGCAGTCATTCAAATGCAAGAAGCAACAAGGCTCCCAATAGAACAAATAGTCAGCCAGGAATCACCTCCTCAGGATAAAAACTTCGTACCTAGATGGTACTTCAAGCATGGAAAATCTCTTGTCAGGTTAGAGTTAGTGAAGAAACCGCCTACTCAGATGCGCAGATTTCATGACTTTTACATGAAAACATCTAAAGAGGGCCTCGAGATGATTGACATGCTTATTAGACCGGATGATTTTGTTGGTGAAGGCGAGAAGTTGGTCTGGCTGGAATTCAATGATATTTATGAAAGGGAAAATTGGTCTCCTAGCATTGAAAGATCGTCGTATCCGGAAAATACCATCAAAAGCTCTCCGTTCCGTAAAATAGCATTGAAAGGTTAAACCGTCACCTGAAAATAGCATTCCGTTACTTATGGCTTCCAACGCCGTGTGTCCTGTATATCTCCTCTCTCCCTCGTTTTCCTCTACAAGATGCAAGATGAACACTGCTGCTCTCCCGGCACAGAGGCCAGCAGCAGCGCGACCCCCGACACCGTAGTCCTGGCGAATGGAGCAGCAACCCATCCCTGGCGAGATGTTCGCGGCGACGACGCAGCGCGGCCCCGGCCGGGCTTCGGCCCCGGCCAGGCTTCGGCCCCGACGAATCTAGTAGCAGCAACACTACGTGCACAACGGGAGGAGGGAGGAGCACTGGAGCAGCACGAGGAGGGGTGCGCCGTGCCCGGCGTGGCTCCAGCCCTGGCGAATCAAATGCGGTGCGGTGCGTGCCTCGGCGAGGCCACCGGTGGCCGGGGATCTATGGCGAGGCGCCTCGGCACAGGAACCCCGTTGCCGGCACGGAGGCGCGTCCTCTCGCTGGAGCGAGGCAGCACAGAGCCCTCCGAATCGAGAAACAGAGCGCATTCTAAAGAACGGGAATTTCCGGATTTGGGAACGGGAAAGAACAGAACAGACTTCATTGCATTATTTGTGTCGCAAAGGTAGTTTACATGGGTCATCATCATCATCACAGCTTGAATTAACACACGGATGATGCCTCTCGTGCTCAGCTGAAGCGTAAGTTTCTCCAACATTGTGGTAGCTGGCGCCGCTACTGTCAGCATCAATGTCGCGGGGCTCGGCTTCCGCGGTTGCTTCCTCTTCGCTCCTGCCGCAGACGTCGAGGCAAGTGGCCTCCTCGGTGGGCCGCGCGGAACATCGTGGTCCTCGTCGCTGTCGGACTCCCAGAATGCGACATCTCCCATTCGCCCTTGCGGTTCGCAGCCGGCGGCGGAGGCGAGGGACGAGTGCTCGACAGCTCGAGCAGCTGCGCTGCCGGCCGCGTTCGCCAGTCCCGTCCCCACAGTGTGTCGCGGAAACTGCAGAAGCAGTCGGGCACCGCCGCCGCAACACCATGGGTGAAGGTGGGGGCGGAGCAGATCTGGGGGGAGGTGGTGGAGGGGACGGTGGCGCGCGAGAATCTCTACCTTTTGGCATGGGTACCAGCGCGGGGCAGCTCGTCGCGATGGAGAGGGACATGGGAGGCGTGCAGAGGTGAGGTGGTGCCGTGGTGGAGGCGGCGCAACGCCATCGACGGCGAACAGAAGTTAAAAGGGGAATGTGCGCTCAGTTTCACAGAAGCGACGGTGTTTGTTCCAAATTTAACAGAATGTTATTTTCAGGTGACGGTTGATTCTTTTGATGGTATTTTACGTAACGGCGAAAGTTTGATGGTATTTTCCGGATATCGTGATCTTTCAGTGCTATGAGACCAATTTTCCCTTTATGAAATTTACCATCTTGACTCCCTGAATACCGATCTTATCATCGCCTGGTGCCTGTAAGTGACGGTGCAATTCATGTGCTAATTAATAAATTAATGCATCTGCTAATTATCTTTGTCTTTCATTTCCTGTAGTCTGAAACTTACTACGATGAGAAAGCAGGGTTATCACCGAATAGGTTTCATGGACCCATCATTAGTTTGTCAAGACCAAGTAAGGCAATGCCCAAAAACAGCATTCACAACAATCCTTAGGACCTTGAATCGGCTGCATTTCAAGGATTTGATACTAGTACCTTACAACTTCGAGTATGTGTGATTACCATCTTATTAAGGGTTTGCATTTCTAATTATCCTAGTTATTATTATTTAGTTCTCATCTTTTCACTATGCATGTATATACAGCTTCTACTGGATTCTTCTAATAATTCAAGTCGACAAGAGCAACGTCATGGTCTTTGATTTGTTGAAAAGAAACCCTGACAAATACCAAGACCTTCAAGATATGTTTCAAGAGTAATAATTCTATCCAATACGTTTCCTTTTATGCAACAGTGTGCTTTTACTAACACTAGCTCTAACTTTCATTATTGTCCGCCAGAGCTTGGGAAAAATTCATTGCTATGAACCCTGGACAATGGAAACCTAAACTTAGATTCTATACCGATTTTCCGGTACGTAAACCAAAAAACAACTTCAGCTTGAGCAAATTATAAAAGGAATAACACTAATATTTCATAATTGTTTTCTCCAATTTAGTGTATGAGACAGGAACAAGGGACCAATTTATGTGCATACTATGTGTGTGAGTACATCCACAATTTCTGCACTGCAGACCCAGAAGATTATACTGTAAGTATTATTCTAAACCTATTAACAAGACAACATTTTCTAACTGCTTATATATTTAATTCTTGGGTGTTATATATTAACATATTTGCACATTACAGAACTGTATGATTAGGGACACAATCATTGAGAAGGATCGTCTCTTGGCGATTCAAGAAGGTCTCGTGGGATTCTTGATGTACGAGGTGATTAGCTCAAAGGGAAGACATTATTATGATGGTCATCCAATTCAGAAATGTTAATTAGCACCTCTGGTGGAACTTGAGACTAGAATTAGAATGAAACGATATTTTGATGTATATATACTACTTTCAGAAAATACAATCTCTCCTTTCGATGTAATATATATATAGTGTGTGTATATATTTATTTATAAGTTTATTATCTTGATATAATACGTATATATAGTAGAAATGTATAATTAGTGCAAACATTTATATGTACACGTAAAATACACTCATATACGTCAGAATATACGCCTATAACATTATTAAAATAACTGGAATTGAAAAACAAAAAAAATAACCGCGAAGCCTTTAGTCCCGGGTGGTATTACCACTCGAGACTAAAGGGTGGGCGCACAGGCGCTAGTCTGCCCCCCCCCCCATTGTCCTGAGCGGGAATACCACCCGAGACTAAAGGATGGGCGCACAGGCGCTGGCCTGTCCCCCCCTTTTGTCCCGGGCGGGGCTACCACCTGAGAATAAAAGCCTTCTTTATTTCCGGTTGCCCACCCGGTGACAAAGGAGGGCCTTTTGTCTCTCACCTTTCGTCCTGGTTGGGCTTTAGGGAGATAACGCCCTTCCCAACCGGGACGAAAGGCCGTGTCTCCACCAGTGGAAGCAATTGCATATTCAAAACAGTGCACAACACATGACAATGAGTTCATAACAAACCCATTGTAGACATGTAGTAGAGATGCATCAACAATGAACCAAACCTATGTACATGTACAGCTTCATCTTGCCAATGGATGAATTGTGGACACCATAGCTTCTACATCACTCCCTCGGCTCGCCCAGATGCTACTGTTGTCCTTCTCGCGAGATTCCTCCAACGCCAAGCTCTCCTTCAACTGTATCACAACTGTGGCCATAGTCGGCCTTTGAGCAGCAGAATCCGCAGTGCACCTCGTAGCAGTCTCGATAACCTTCCACATGGAGCTGATGTCATAGGAATTTCCAAGCCCCAAATCAGCAATAGAACCAATGTTGCCAGTGGCAATCTTTTGTTTAACACACTGAACGATGTGGCCATGGCCTGGCACTACTGGAGGCATGCCTGTGGCTACCTCAAGCAGAACAACGCCGAAGCTGTATACATCGCTACTCTCAGTGAGCCTTCCAGTCAGGTAGTACCTGAAAAAAGAGTAATAAGAACGTTCAATAAAACAGAACACCAGGCAATGCCAATCTTATTAAATAAAAAAATGCATGAATAGGAAACCATGTGACCTATAATATAACACAATTTTTACAAGTTTTCTTTCACCAATGTCAGCTGTTTCACATATGTAAATGAAATATACGAGGGAAAGCCATACTCAGGGTCCATGTAACCAGCTGTGCCAGCTGCAGTGGCTGATATGTGAGTCTGAGTATCGCTGAGACATGTCTTGGAAAGTCCGAAATCTCCTATTTTAGCTTGCATTTTTGGACCCAAGAGAATGTTGCTGGTCTTCACATCCCGGTGCACTATTGGCAGATTGCAACCTTTGTGCAGATAATCCAGGCCTTTATAAATCACAGGAAATGCCAAAAAAAAATGAGAATACATATAGAGGATTTACTTAAGAAAAGTCCAGTTCTCTTCATGCGTTTTTTTTGCAGCATACCTTGCGCAGCTTCAAGCACTACTTGTACACGTATCCTCCAATTCATGGCTTCAGCAGCACCATTTTTACCTTCAATGTTTTAACAGAATAGAAAAGAACAGTTTAACAACTTCACATGTCGATTTCAACAAATTTCTGGAATGTTTCTTCATTCTAGTTTTGTTGTAATCTTCTCTAAGAGAATTGCGCAACATAATAATCAAAATAAGATCAATTTGTTTAGTACACACATTAGGTGCAGTCATACAGGAAAAAATAAAATGATGTGTCATCCGCACCACAGCCATTACGAAGTGCAGCGAGGCTGTTGGTTGGGTTAGTTAGAGGTGACTCGCTGTAGCTGACAACATCGAGTCACCCCCATCCCATTGTTGACAAGGTTTTCTTCGGTACATAATACAACATGTACGACCAGTTGGAAAATGACTCGTATGTAACAGAAAAGAACATATATGTAAGGATAGGACGGTTGAGATTAATCCTATACGGCCGGTTTTTTAGCTGTCGTACGGTAGTATTCAAAGGTCGTACTGGTAGTATTCAAAGGTCGTACTGGTAGTTAAAGGGTATTATCAGAAATGTAAAATGTCATTTTTGTAATATATGAAAACGGAGGGAGAAGGTGTACACGGGTGGACTGGGTGGGTAGCGGAGAATTTTTTTTCTAAAACATATATCAACCAAATTACCATTTTACCCTTAGAGAAAAAAAGAAACCGACAATACGTCCTTACGACTGTTGGAACGTATTGTGTACCGAAGAAAACCTCTTGACGACAGGATGGATAATATAAGCATGACGCTGGCAAACATTTCATGACCATGCTGTGGATTAGGCACTTCAGAAGAGACACGTAGATAGGGAAAAAAAGGATTCTGTTTTTTCAGATACAGCATATAAAATTCTGTCAAGATGTGTTGTTCGGGGGAAAACTCGAGATGGCTTCGATCCCAAGGTAAAAACCATGCATAGCTATTTCAAAAGCAATTTGAAAAGGCCACCCAGCTGATTATTCCTAAATCAGAACTCAATAGGCTAGCAATAGACAAACCTCTCAGATGATCAAAAAGACTGCCACGAGACATGTACTCATAAACCAGTGCCAAATGATCTTTCTCCCAACAGTAACCAATCAAAGACACTAGGTTCCTGTGATGCACCTTTGTCAAACTCTGAACCTATGTAACAAGATATGGATCATAAATTATTGCAAAAATAGGCTTATAATGTGACTTCAACTTTTTTATAGGTGACTGAAATGGTTACCTCAGATAAAAATTCATCAAGCCCATGCGAGGATGATTCAGAACCCATCTTGACAGCAACCTCAGTATCATGTTCTAAACGGCCATAATAGACGGGCCCGAGCTCTTTTCCGGTGCCTCATACTATACTATACTAGTGTTGGAAAAGGACTAGTATATAAACATCTGACGGCTCAGATTAATTGTATACTGCTGAAAACTTCACTAATAGTATGAGTGGTATAGGTGAGTAGTATAGGTGGTATAAGGGTATTTTGGGAAAGTAATTTTGAATAATTTTTTAATTAGAACCTCATCTCGTTTGTAATTATAATCACACCCATTTCGATTAAAACTTAGAATCACAGGCATTTCATTTCATTTAGAAATCAAAAACAGTATATCACACTCCTCTCCCATGCGTCTCTCTTCCTCCCTGGTTCATCTTGCGAGATAATATGAACTCTCCTCTCACATTCCCTCTCCATCTCCCAGTCACGTCTTCTCTTCCACTATCGAGAATGGAGGCGGCCAGCCACCAGGAGGACGATGAGTGCCGATGTGTGGGCTCACTGGAGCAGCAGGGAGGAACGGTAAAAGGCGACGTGCGGGCCCCAGGAGTGGCGAGGATGGCGGGCAAACAGCAGTGTCTCGGCCTGTGCGAGCAGCGGCCACCGGCGGGGAGGGTGGATCCGCTCGAGTAGCGGGGGAGCAGCGCGTGCGGAGGTTAAGCGGGTTCATCGTTAGATGGGATTTTTGTTTGCCCTCTAATTGATGGCTTGCAATTGAATATTGGTGATCTATATATGGATAAATCTGCTTCCATTCGTCTATAAATAATTAAATGAAGGTTCCCACATTATTTGAATGAAATAGATCCATTTTGGATGATACTGTCTTCTAATTCTAGCACATAATTAAAAATGAGCACTGGTATAGCGATTTGGTTTGTTGGATTTTAAGAATTATTTCACCCTTAACGTTATCTAAATCTGGCTACATCGCCTGAAACCACTTCTGAATTGAACGTTTTTATTTTGCAGATAACTGGTTCTGATCCAACAAAAATTTGGAATGACATCAATCTTACAGGAAATTTTCTGCAACAATTTGAGACTTGTTTGTATTTGAGAACAGTTCTGTTCACATCCTTCACTTTGAATCATCATGGAAGTCTGAATTATTCAAAACCACTATGTGTCTGTACGAATACTGATGGAGCTCTGATAACCAATCCGGCAAATTTTCTGGAATAATCAACGGGTGATGCCTGAAGACGACGTGTTTCTGCTGGAAATCTGACGTAGGGCCTTGAGTTTCTGCTGGAAACCTGACGACGTAGGGCCAAACACTATAGTTCCTTTCTTTCTAAATTATTCAGATGAATGTACAGTAGAGAATGGTGTATGATCTTAGTCACCGGGGAACGGGAACGACGTAGCGTTCCTCGTTCCGGGAACGCCGTTCCGGGGACGGGAACACGGGAACGTTTTCGTTCCTACAGTGTAAAATTGCATCCAAAATGCCGTTCCTCGTTCCTCGATCCGTCATTCCGGTTCCGTCGTTCCGTCGTTCCGGGAACAGCGGTGACTATGTGTATGATACACAGGATGTCAAACATGGCTTTCTGTAAATGAGTATGTCTTCAGAAATAAGGTTTCACTGAGCACAAGCATTGTTTAATCAATTGTCACAGTACTTGACAAGCATAGGGGATTATGGGAATATAGCATGCTTTGACTACCCAACTACTTATTTACATCAGAAAATCGACAACGTGTAAGGAATCGGATGCTCGTAGCCTAAGAGGGGGAGGGGGTGAATTAGGCAATCTTAAAACCTTAACCTATGGCTTCACTACTTTTACACAAAGATAAACTAGAACATACTATCTAGATGTGCAACTAGGGTTGTTCTAGTGTGAAACTCCCATCCCAAAACAAGGTTGCAACCTATAGTCAATCCTAGCATGATACTACTCTAGGAAAGTAAAGGCAAGCAAAGATTGCAATAGAGTAAATGCGGAAACGTAAAGGGGATGAGAGGAAGCAAACTCTTGACACGTGATTTATCCCGTGGTATCGGTAGGCACTAAGCCACCCCTAGTCCACGTTGTTGAAGCACTCACACAAGAGTATTATTTCCCGGTCACCAAGTCTCTCCCAAGAGCACCACATGACTCGCCACTAAGGCTCGCCACTTAGGCACTCGCCAAGCTCCCTTGGTCACCTTGATGCCGCCTCCACTAAGGAGCTTCTCCACTTAGGAAGGGGGTCTCCACGTCCCCCGCACAAAGTGTCCTCGCCACTCCACACCAAGCCGGAGGGTCGATGACGATTACCGGTGAGCCACTTAGGCCCCAAGGCTTCCGGCGAACCTTGTACACCTTGATTCACTCAAGAATCACCTCACAAGGTTGGCACAACCTTGCACTCACTCAGCTCTAAGGTAAGCCTAGCACTAAGCACATACACTAAGCATATGCAAGTCTAAGGATGAGCAATTAAGCACTTGGATGGATTGGATATGATCTTCTAGGTGTCTTGCACTCTCCTGCACTTCCACACAAACCAGCCTACTCAAATGGGTGAGTGGAGGGGGTATAAATAGCCCAAGGCACTCAGCTAGCCGTTGGCTAACGGCCACTGAAAAAAGTAGCGTCGGATGAACCGATGCTATGCTTTTTCAGGGCGTCGGTTCATCTGGTGCCCCTCCCACGTCACGTAGCCGTTGAAGTTCTCTGTCAGAACTGCTCCGACGCTATGCACCGACGCTACGTCGGATCATCCGGTGCTGAAGGACTCTTCGCCAAAACGTCTCTATTGGTTTCTTCGTGACCGTCGGATAGACCGACGCTTCCTCTGAACCAAGGCGTCGGTTCATCCGGTGCTGAAGGGTTCGTCTTGGCGCGTCTCTGTCTTGTTCAAACTTGGTCATCGGATAGACCGACGGTTCGGTCCAATGGACCGTCGGTTCATCCGGCGCTTCTGTCTTCGCGGCTTCAGCTCTGCAACTCGTCCGACGCAACTAGAATGTGGGCCGTCGGTTCATCCGACAGTGCCAATTCAGTTGGCCTTCAGCGCAGTGTACCAAGTACACCGACGCTCGCCTCTAGGGTACCGTCGGTTCATCCGACGGTGCCATTTCCTGTTTTCTTGCGTCTTTGACTTTGGTTCAACTTGCCACCTCTTGGAGCCATCTTACCACTGTTTTATAACCTTGAAAAATAGACTATCTTCTGACTTTGGCATGTGGTATTTTGGCTTTAATTGTGGTTACATCCATGGGACCTATAAATGCATACAAGGACATGCTAGACAATATGGATAATCCCATTGATCATGTTGTCATGAATCACCAAAATCATACTCGAACTAATGGCATATGAGGCCATGTTCGCTACAATCTCCCTATTTTTGGTGATTTATGACAACACGACCAAAGCAAGCATAAATTTGCAAAAAAAAAACAAAATTAGAACCACTTACACTTGCTTGGATGGTTACCATCATCCAAACTCTCCCTAGATCAAACTTCCCCCTTTTGATCTTCTCTTCCTATGTTCCCACATAGCTTGCCTCTTTTCATTTTGGAAACTCTAGCTTGCTTTGGTCCCACATTCTCCCCCTTTGGAATAAAATCTCCAAAAAGTGACCAAAACAAAAGGCCTCCAAGGAAACTAGCAAGTCCTAGCAAACATAGCTCAAAGAGAAATGTTAGAAACAAGGGAGAAAGCCGCATGAACCATGATCCATATGTATGATATCAATGAAGACATCACATGTGTGAATAACTAAGGTCGATCACAAGCTCATGAGACTAGCATGATACAAACTAAGCTCCCCCTAAGTGTGTGCACAATATGATAGTGTGAAAATCAAGTGCACAACTACAAACACTTGTAAGGTAAGGAAGCTTAGAGCATATCATGCAAGGAGGTAGTTTAAAGGACAAGAGATAAGACAAATGGGTTCTTCGTTACATTACCACTTGTAGATATCACTTGTAGTCTTTTGATCATTGCATACCTCCGGGGGTTTGATCCTCTCTACCTTGTTGGCACCACATTGAGATGAGCCACTTGGAAATGATATCACTAGGAGGTGACACCACTTGAAAGAAGCTTGCAAAGAAGACACTTGGGGTACCACAAGGATTAGGAATGTATGAGTACATTGCCTTTGAACTTATTTAGAGACATAAGCTCGCAAGGACATGACTCAATAGCATGAAGCTCATATTGCTATATTCACTCTTTTAGAGATGTTAGATCACATTGAGAGTGAAATAGCATTCTCTTATAATGAAGTACCGCACCGGAACGCGTCGCCAAGGGACTACATAAGATAAGCTTGAAACAATGTTAGTCCCATAACCAAACCATAGGATGAGGTCCCCCTAAATGTGTGCATTTAGTGTTTGAATCACCAACCAAATATATGCACATTGTTTATGACAACAAAAGGGAAGCTAACCCTATAGCTTGCTCATGATGCAAAGAGATATATATGAAAACATGCACCATGAAAGGACAAGTGTAGCTTTCCTACACACTAATCAAACCATGTAGGTTGCTCATGGGTTAGCACATGACACAAGCAACCTACCATATGTAAACAACTAGGCATAGCAACAAATGCAAACCTAGACAAGGCAATGGAGCTACAAGGATACATGAGATGGGTTCTAGTTTCCATTACCTCAACCGGGGATCTTGGGCAACACATGTCCAACTTGCAAGCTTGGCTTCTAGGCTTAAATCTTCTCATCTCTTCTATGTGCCAAGCCTCCCAAGTCCCCGAACTCAAGGCCTTCAAGTGGCCTTCGGAACCCAAACCATTTGAGGTCCCTTCATGTTGATGATGACTTCCTTGGGCACCCAAATGGGTTGGTTCCAACCCCGCTCCTCCTTCATCTTCCCAACCTTGTGTGCAACCACCTTGCCATTAGCCTTCTTCTTGATGACGTAGGTGTTGCTCTTGGTCTTGTTCTTGTGGTTGGGCTTGGTGTAGATGAGGGAGCTCTTGATGGTGGGGTTCAACTTCTTCTTCTCGCCCTTGTCCATCTTCTTGACAAATTGAGGGCATTTGTAGAACTTGTGCCCTTCTCCATAACACTTGTAGCAAGTCACGATTGCACCCTTCTCAAGCTTCTTCACCATGGGATCACGGTTATCTTGAGAAGGTTGGACTTTGCTCTTCATGTCTTGAGAGATGTCCACTTGTTCCTCATTGTTCTTGCTCTTGCCCATCAAGCTTGCCAACCTCTCTCGAAGCCATTTCACTTCTTGCTTGAGCTCATCATTTTTCTTACCTATGAGACAATCACATTTTTCTACAACAACATTCTCATTGCAAGATGGTGAGCAAGATTTATCAATTAAATCAATGCAAGAAGTTGAAGCATCTACCTTAGAGATGGGAATTGCACAAGGGATAGATGATTCATCAAGCTCAAAGGAATCACTTGTTTTAGTCTCATTGCTCTCAAGCTTAGATTTTAGCTCATCACACTCCTTGCTAAGCAATTTGAATTTGCACAACAAATGTTCATAATTTGTAGCAAGGGTTGCACTAAGATCATTGAGAGCATTGAGTTCTTTAATTTTATTAGCTTGTTTCTTAAGCATTCCTTTTTGCTCATGGACTAGCTCAACAAGATCATCAAGAGAGGTGGTGTCGGATTCATCATCACTTACATTGCTCTCCATACCTCGGGCCATAAGGCACATGTGTGATGATGATGAAGGACCTTGCATGAAGCGGGTGGTGAAGTTCTTTCTTGATTCATCACTTGAGCTAGAAGAACTTGATTCTCCACCACTTGTCCACTCACGGACGGCGATAGTTGCTTCTTGCTTTGGCCTCCTCTCCTTGATCACCTTCTTCTTGGGCTTGTGCTCAATCTTGGTGAACTTGATGTGTTGATGATGACGCCCTTCTCTCAAGTGGACATTGTAGCCGTACATGTTGACTTTCTTCACATACTTGAAGATCTTCTCCATGTACTCGGCCACCATGGATTCAACCTCTTCATCACTTGAGGAATCTTCATCGTCACCATCACCATCATCATCTTCGCTTGAGCTTCCATGAGTAGCCATCCTACTCAACACCTTCTCTTGTTGGCTTGAGAGGGCATGGCTTGTACTTGGAGAAGATGGTTCTTGAGGCTTTTCTTGGGACGCCTTCTTGGACTCGGGCATGATTTGAAGCTCATGTGCCATGATCTTGCTCAAGATTTGAGATGGCTTCAATTCTTCGAGCTTTCTCTCATAGATGATAGCCTTCACCAAGTCATAGTCGGGCTTCCGGAGACTTTGAAGAATCTTGCGATTGATGTTCAAGTCCGTGATGTTCTTCACACCTAAAGCATTGATTCTATTGACAAGCACATTTAGGCGTGAGTACATAGAATCGGCATTTTCATTAGCAAGTTGCTTAAAGCTATTGAATTCCTCAAGGAGACAACCATAGCGTTCATTAGCAACTTCTTTTGAACCCTCATTTTGCTCCTTGATGGTTTTCCATAGCTCATGAGCATTTTCACAAGTAAAAACTCTATTGAAAACGCCTACATCTAGTGAGGACAAAATGATACTCTTAGCAATCACATCAAATTGCTTTTCCTTCTTAGTACCATTTTTCATGCCCTCATCGGTGACTCTCCAAACATCAAGGTCCTTCGCTTGGAGGTATGCTTCCATAAGCACCTTCCAACGAGGAAAGCCCGTGCCATCGAAATGTGGAGCCAAACCTATGGTATCCACCCCTTTCATACCTCTAGAGAGCAACTCACTAGGCGGTGAAGCCTAACCGTTCCAATGAGCCGGTTTTCACAATTTACCAATCGAATTGGCGTTTCCTTGTGAAGGAAGTGAGTCCCAGCTCTGATACCACTTGTAAGGAATCGGATGCTCGTAGCCTAAGAGGGGGAGGGGGTGAATTAGGCAATCTTAAAACCTTAACCTATGGCTTCACTACTTTTACACAAAGATAAACTAGAACATACTATCTAGATGTGCAACTAGGGTTGTTCTAGTGTGAAACTCCCATCCCAAAACAAGGTTTGCAACCTATAGCCAATCCTAGCATGATACTACTCTAGGAAAGTAAAGGCAAGCAAAAATTGCAATAGAATAAATGCGGAAACGTAAATGGGATGAGAGGAAGCAAACTCTTGACACGTGATTTATCCCATGGTATCGGTAGGCACTAAGCCACCCCTAGTCCACGTTGTTGAAGCACTCACACAAGAGTATTGCTTCCTGGTCACCAAGTCTCTCCCAAGAGCACCACTTGACTCGCCACTAAGGCTCGCCACTTAGGCACTCGCCAAGCTCCCTTGGTCACCTTGATGCCGCCTCCACTAAGGAGCTTCTCCACTTAGGAAGGGGGTCTCCACGTCCCCCGCACAAAGTGTCCTCGCCACTCCACACCAAGCCGGAGGGTCGATGACGATTGCCGGTGAGCCACTTAGGCCCCAAGGCTTCCGGCGAACCTTGTACACCTTGATTCACTCAAGAATCACCTCACAAGGTTGGCACAACCTTGCACTCACTCAGCTCTAAGCTAAGCCTAGCACTAAGCACATACACTAAGCATATGCAAGTCTAAGGATGAGCAATTAAGCACTTGGATGGATTGGATATGATCTTCTAGGTGTCTTGCACTCTCCTACACTTCCACACAATCTAGCCTACTCAAATGGGTGAGTGGAGGGGGTATAAATAGCTCAAGGCACTCAGCTAGCCGTTGGCTAACGGCCACTGAAAAAGGTAGCGTCGGATGAACTGATGCTATGCTTTTCCAGGGCGTCGATTCATCCGGTGCCCCTCCCACATCACGTAGCCGTTGAAGTTCTCTGTCAGAACTGCTCCGACGCTATGCACCGACGCTACGTCGGATCATCCGGTGCTGAAGGACTCTTCGCCAAAACGTCTCTGTTGGTTTCTTTGTGACCGTCGGATAGACCGACGCTTCCTCTGAACCAAGGCGTCGGTTCATCCGGTGCTGAAGGGTTCGTCTTGGCGCGTCTCTGTCTTGTTCAAACTTGGTCATCGGATAGACCGACGGTTCGGTCCAATGGACCGTCGGTTCATCCGGCGCTTCTGTCTTCGCGGCTTCAGCTCTGCAACTCGTCCGACGCAACTAGAATGTGGGCCGTCGGTTCATCCGACAGTGCCAATTCAGTTGGCCTTCAGCGCAGTGTACCAAGTACACCGACGCTCGCCTCTAGGGTACCGTCGGTTCATCCGACGGTGCCATTTCCTGTTTTCTTGCGTCTTTGACTTTGGTTCAACTTGCCACCTCTTGGAGCCATCTTACCACTGTTTTATAAACTTGAAAAATAGACTATCTTCTGACTTTGGCATGTGGTATTTTGGCTTTAATTGTGGTTACATCCATGGGACCTATAAATGCATACAAGGACATGCTAGACAATATGGATAATCCCATTGATCATGTTGTCATGAATCACCAAAATCATACTCGAACTAATGGCATATGAGGCCATGTTCGCTACACAATGCTTACATCAAATCATTAAACAAATTACAACAAGAAGTTTTTGTTATCAGAGTACAATAAACATGAATCTTATATTGCTTCAGACTGTCCTGTATGGCTGTATGTATGCCGAGTCTCGGTTGGTTGCTCCTGACATCATGCATGTGTTCCTCCAAGTGACCATCTAACAAAAATGGGAATTTTATTTTTTGTAGTCAGCAAAAACATTCAGGCAATACTAATGACACAGAATTAATTGTCCATGCACACAAAATCTTGTACACAATAACATATTAGCAGCAGCATGCTAATTATTTCAAAGTGAGCTACAAGCACTGGATCGGTCCACCACATTTGTGAAGCTGATTTTTTATATAGACATATAGTGAATAACATTTGGGCATGATGAGGAAATACTGTATAATTTCTTCTGATATCAGTAGCGGCTAAATGTCTGTTATGCTCTGAACCGACAAGAGCACCCATGTGGATATTCATTCAGAAATCGTTATTGCACACATAGAAGAAATGAAACCAGGAGACAATTCTCACTGATTTATGAAGATGTCACTGCCATGGCCAAGTTGCTTGCTGCGTGCATGGCAAGATCTCCACAAGGCACACGCCACAGTCGTTTCTGATAGAAAAGAAATGGATTACACACAAGCCGCAACATATTGGTAATAGGAGATTAGGAGGTGCACAGGATGTCAAACTATGAAGATCGACGGTCAGCCGTCGGTGTTGCAGGCGGTGGGGCCGTGGGGGAGGAGGTGAATGGGGAACAGGAGTCGAGGATGGAGCCGCCGGGGCAATAAGATGACGAGCAGGTGGTCAGGGAGGAGGCGGCGGATAGATGGGATCAGGTGGAACGGCTAGGGCACAAGGCACACGGGATACAAAAATTGAGGAGGTGGGGTGAAAAACGAGGTAATTAAGTATTACAGATATAATTACTAAATTATCCTTACTCCATACCATATACCACTCATCGGTGGTATAAGGCACAGGAAAAGACCTCGGCCCAAAACCTCCTTGCCCTATGAGTTTCTTGAAATTGTTAGTGAACAACTCCAGCTTTTGTATGTGAACTGGCGGTTCTCAGATTTTTTATGGTTGCTCCCATGGCGTTTTATGCTTTGAGCATTGTCAAATTGTGAATCTGTTGTCAGGCCTTGTGTGGAAACTGGTTGCACTAGCATCAGATAAGAAAGGTCAAGTGGTATAAACGGAAAACATTAATAGATGACAGTGTACAGAATAGAAAAACAGGGTGCACACCATTACGCTTTCTTCTTTCCCTCCAGATGAAATATGCAAGAAGAAGTACAACTACTACCAGCATAGGAACCACTACTGAAACCGCTATGATAGCTTTATTATTTCTTGGCGGGCTCGGTGATGGTTTGCAGGTAGAGACATGATAGTCATATCTGAAATTATACAAGACAATCAGTTCTGGCTTATTTTCAACGAGAAAAATGTGTCAACCAGTTAATTGTTCAAGTGATACAACATATAAACTTAGAAACATATTAATAGAAAAGGAGACATTCTAGATATTGAGAAGAAAATCCAAACCTGAAAGTTTGTGACCCCGTGTAATTTTCACATAGGGAGTTATCACTCAGCTTGTTGCCAGATACATTTCTGTAGAAAGTGAAAGAAAATTGGTAAAGTCCTCGGTTTGCTAAAAATTTGCACGAAATATACACTTACAGGACTCTTAGGGAAGGCAAACTTAGTAGGGAATCAGGTATTGATCCACTTAAGTTGTTGTGAGATAAATCCCTGAAACAATGTACAATTATAGTGAGCAATGACAAAAGTATATAGATAGTCAATTCGAACTCTACGTGAAGGAGATTTGACAAAAATTAAGGTTTTTACCATGCTAAAGCTTGATTCATGACATATATAGTATCAATGAAACCTGTTTAGATACAAGTATTTTTTTGGAGTATTGGAAAAATTAAGGTTGTGTAAAGTACTTTGGCTTTGAAAAACAACTAGGTGTTTGTATGCAACCAAGCCCTTCGAGTTTTCAAAACCATGGTATTATTGAAATTATGGTCTCTTTGGAGTTCAAGAAGCCCCCGCTCTCTCCCAAACTACAGTTTTACGTGCTATTGGCTTAGAAAACTATAGTTTCTTGATACTCATAATGTTCTTAGACTACAATACCCAGAGAGGCCCTCAATCATCACTAAAGCCAGTCTTAGTGGAGTGTCATTGCATAGTTATCAAAATTGGAAACTTGAGAACTGTGATAGCGTGTCGGAAAATTTGCTGATGTTGCGTGATATTTAATTCTCATGACACTTCTATGACACTCCCCACTGAGACTGGTCTAAGCTTGTGGTTGGAAATAAAAGCATTATAGTTCATTCACTAGAAACATAGTCCTGACTCCTGATAAGTGACAAGTATGATGTGGTTTATCAATTAGTTTTTTGGAGCCATCTGACCAATACTATATAGGAAGATGCATTAATTAACTATTGAGAAATTTAGTCAGAAAGTGACGATGCAGTTATGCCAGCTGCAAAAAAGAAGATATTGTTGGGTTTAATCCCACACCGGAAATTGATGGTGGAGGAGCACAACATATATGTGGGGGTAGTCCTCACCCAACAGGCTAGTCTTTTGGGTTTAGTTAAGCCCAAAGTCTTGTTGCTGTGGGCTCCGGTGGACCTAGGTCTGGTGGGGTGCCGGCTCGTGGGTATAGCGGGCCGGGCCAGATTCCGCTGCGCACTCTAACAGACATCCTGCATAAGTCTCATCGATTCGATTGCTAACCACCTATGAATCTACAGGCTTGATAGTCGTCCATGAAAATGATAGCCTATTAGTCTATAAGTTAGACACATTTTATTTGTTTTTAAATTTTGAAGTTGGACTAGAACCAAGATTTGTATTGAGCCCTATCTCCTCTGTATAGAAGCTTGAGCTCGGGCAGAGTGGTGTAGGGCATTATAACTTTACAGAGGCCTGTAGTCTGAATTCGCTCCAACAAATCTCTAGACTAGATCAAATAAACTAACTTATTAGCCCATAACATGTAAGCCAAAGGCAATGTCTTATCATTATCACAGGTAGTAGAATGGGATTGTTAGTCATGGAATGTAGACCCTGGGGACATAAGTATGAAAGCAGAGGAGATTAGTTTGTTATATACTAGCACTTACAAATTCTCGAGCGTCGTGAGCAGTGTAAAGTTCTTAGATATTGCACCATGCAAATTGCTGTTTGTGAGATCTCTGCATGAGAATTTGTGGTCCACCATAAATCAAATGCATAAATAATATGCTAGCACATACTCCCTCCGTCCCACAAAGACCGTTCGTTTAGAAAATTTAGGACATGCTAGTAGTTGTGACAAATGACCTTGTTGCCCCTAATTAATCATGCATTGGAACTTGAAAAGAGGCATCAAATAAGTATTTTATTGGCTCCATGTGTTTCTCAATACAATATTTTCTTGGTACTTGGTGTTAGTTAATGAGAAGAGCATTTAATACGAGCTAAAACAACACTCTTTGTGGGACAAATTTTGAAAGCTATATGAACAGTCTTTGTGGGACGGAAGGAGTATAAGATCGCGACGTAGGACCACAAAAACAATTTTTGAAATACTCACAGTGATGTTATCCTCGTAGTATTACCACTTGTATTGCTGCATTTCACACCGTCCCAAACATATTTGGCTGGAAAACATGGATCACCCATCCAGTTTCTCTTTACACCATACTCGATTTTGATAGCCATGATGGCGTCAACTAGCATACGAAAAATATGGTCATGAATATGTTTGTTGCATTGGGAACTCATATGGTCATTGCGAGAGAAGGCAACCTAGTCTTACCATCTTCAGGGAGTGTTGTCGGACTATCGTATGGAACGCAGACATAGATCTCCAGTGCATTGATCATGGGAGGCAGCACGGAGATGGAGGTTGCAGCAAGAGTGATGTTGTACGTGCCGTCGGGAGCCTTATAGAATTCAGTGTACACCGAGGAGGATTTCAGGTATCCGGGGCTGTACGACCTGACTAATTGATTTTCGTTGATGTAGATACCAAACTGTCGTAGCTGTGAGTCCTGGAAGTCGGCGAAGTACATGACGATCATAAACGAGAACGACTTCGAGTAATCTCGCCACGTTGCGGCGGTGAGTGCCGTGTCGTTGCCCGCTGCCGTGACGGCCGTCTGCATAACGAGCGAGGGCACCGCGAAACTGATGTCCGCCTCAATAAGCCGTGTGGTCGATTTGTTCACCCACCGTTGTTGGCTAGCCGTGCCCACCGGCCACCACAAACGGCCGCATGGATCATCAGGATACCTTCACCAAATCAAGATAGTCAGCGTAGTTGAGAATTAGCTTTAATTTGCGCCTGACAGGCTGACACCCGAGAGAGAGAGAAAGTACACTCTGATTTCCTTTTACAAGATGTTTTACAAGTTTGCATTATACATGTTGTGTTTATTTGGAGGAATCAATTTGATCTATAGCTTCAAATTAATTTCTATAGCAAAACTATGATACAAAATTGTTTTCAATGACAAATATATGTCTTTTATTCACTACTACAAAAATGATGTTTAGAAGCGGGTAAACTAGCATTTTCAAGGGCGGGTTGTTCATCCACACCTAGCTATCACAGCTACAAATAGACATTGCAGGAGCGAGTAACAGACCCGCTCCTGCAAACCATATTTCCAAGTGCGAGTGACGGGATGATCCACCCCTAGAAATAGCATCACCTCTACCTACTAACCAATTAAAAAAAGTGAGCCCCGCCACTCATCACGCTGGGACCCGTGCCACCAGGATGCGTACGAGCCCCGCAACGCGACGCCACCGGCCTCGGGCCGTCGCCACACCTTGGTGGTCCTGGGGGTAGCCACGGGACGGCCCCCTGTAAATGATCATTAGCTTGATTTTCAAAGAGTAAGCTCTATCTCGATCAAGGGCACTATGATCTATGGATTCACTATATCACGTATGCAAGGGTCCTAGAGGGAGATAATGACTCAAACTATATTTTTTTACGTTGATGATAAGAAAGCCATAACTGGTTATATGTTAACACTTGGAGGTGTGACAATTTCCTAAAAGTCTTGCAAGCAGGAGAGAGGGTGCTCATGAAATGAGACAAGAGTTTCATCCCCTGAATTTACAGTCTAACTATACCATGACTTAGTTGATAGAAAGATCCGAAGTCGTGCTCCCCCCTCCCCAACCAAAAAAAAGAAAAAGAAAGAAAAAATGGTGAACCAACAAGCTGACTCCTTATTGACTAATGTGTCTAGCAACATTACAAGAAATCCTTTGATCTATGACAAAATTCACATGACGTTTTTTTAATTTCGTCATAGATCACACTGCATCCATGACGAACAGTCAGATTTCGTCACAGATTGGCAGTGCTGGATATGAAACCCGATATGAAGTCCAAACACTATGACATTGTGCCAATTTCGTCATAGATTTCGTCACAGATCACACTTCATCCATGACAACAGTCGAATTTCGTCATAGGTTAGTAGTGTTGGATATGAAGTCCAAACACTACATTTTCTCATGATCAATAAATTAGAAAAAACTTTCATATAACGTGTGAAAAGAATTAGAGATCATCACGATCAATAAATTAAAAAAATCATTAGAAAAAATATGGGAAAAAATAGAATGATGTATGGAAAAAATAAAAAAAATTGGTGATGTATGAAAAATAGGAAAAGAAAAAAAAGAAAAAAATAGTGGGATCACGGGTTCGAACCTTGTATCTCTTGAATCAAGAGAAGGCACTGTTACCACCACACACAACTTTCAGTCTTTTGCATGTGTTTAATTTATTTGTACCCTTTTTACCTCCGACCAGCCCGCGTGTCAACCCCGTCATCTCCCTCCCCCTCCCGCCCCGTCACCTCCCTCCCCCCGTCCAAGAATTCTGCAAAAACATTGCGGCCAAAGGGATTCGAACCGGGGACCTCAACCTTAGATCTAAGGCTCTTTACCACTACACCATATGTTGTTTTGTGATTGTATTGTGAAAACAGTTCCATATATTCTATTTCAATCGAAATACAAAACCCCACTTCGCCTTAAATTTTTTATCATATACTTGTGAGCCTAAAATATGTTTCCAAACCGATTCTTAAAATATTTTGACCAAATTTGAATATTATTCTTTTTACTATGAGGTAATTTCGACATAAAAGTTTGAATTGCCTCTAGAAGACAATTGGATTTTTCATGACTCTTCAATACATGGGCTAGAATGGAGCATATGAGTCTAATATATATTTTTTTGAAATTTTTTGAATCTTATTACAGGTGCACATAGTTCAACTTGGAATTATTTTTGGTAAACATGCATAAATTCATTTAAATGATAGAAAATAGTAAATCTACTTGAAAATTCTTGAAACTCTTAGATGACAACTTATATGTTGTACTTTACAATAGAAAAATATTTTGAGGGTATGTAAGGTAATATTGTTTCAAGTTACTTCACAAGGGTGCCTTGATTAGGTTTTTTAAAAAAAGAAAAATGACTTTTTTCATAAAAATTGGAAATCTAAACCTCCAAATACTAATAAGAGAGTAAGGGTGAGGTTGTGTCCAAATTTTAGGTGTCCATATGGTACGAAAGTACTTGAGTGTGTACAAACTTCAAAGTTTAAGTTGAGTTGTATGAAACAATGTGAGAGACCTATATAGTTTGTGAACAATGTATACTCAAATTTTTACAAAATCTTATGAAACTTTTTTTGTCAAACTTTTACATCCATAAAATGATTCTATGTCAATTTACATAATTTTTGGAGAAGTTTTAGGTATTATTATCATTAATTTATAATGAGGTGACTAGTAGAAGTTTGAATTTCCCTATATGTCAATTGAATTTTTCGACAACCTCCTAGATGTGGGATAGAATGAACCATAGAAGTCTAAATATAACTTTTTTTTTGAATCTTATTAGAGGTACATATAGGTCAATTTGGAATTACTTTTGATAAACACGCATAAATTCAATTAAATGATAGAAAATAGCAAATCTACTTGAAAATTTTTGAAACTCCTAGGTGACAACTTATATGTTTTCTGTAACGTGTGAAAAATATATTTGGAGCATATAAGATAACAATTTTGCAACTTTCTTCACAAGGGTGTACTCATTACCGATTGAAAAAATAGAAAAATAATTTTTTTGCACAACAAATGGAAATGTGAATCCCATATGTTAATATAAGAGTAAATGTAAGGTTATGTCCATAATTGAGGTGTACATGAGTAAGAAAATAATTTAGGTTATACAAACTTCAAAGTTTAAGTTGAGTTGTATGAAACAATGTGAGAGACTAGCTAGTTTATGAACAATGTATACTCAAATTTTCACAAAATCTTATGAAACTTTTTTGTCAAGCTTTTACATCCATAAAATGAGTCTATGCCAATTTACATAATTTTTGGAGAAATTTTAAATATTATCATCATTATTTTATAATAAGATGGCTAGTAGAAGTTTGAATTTTCCCTATATGCCAATTGGATTTTTCGTCAATCTCCTAGATGTAGGATATAATAGACCATAGAAGCATAATTTTTTTTTAATTTTATGAATTTTATTAGAGGTACATATAGGTCAATTTGGAATTACTTTTGATAAACACGCAGAAATTCTTTTAAATGATAGAAAATAGCAAATCTACTTGAAAATTCTTGAAACTCTGGTGTAACATATGTTGTACTTTACATTTTAAAAATATATTGAAGTATAAAAGATAATTATTTTTGCTAGTTACTTCACAATAGCTCAATAAAAAGAAAAAGAAAAAGAAAAACATTAACTAGAGATGAAAGGGAAACAAGGAACACTTCGGCCCAAATGGCCCACTTATTTCCAGCCGTTCATCACTATTTCAACGACTCTGATCACGTTCAGACGGTATATAATCCATTGCAAACCCTATCTCCTCCTGCTCCTACCGCACACCTCTCTCCCTCAACCCTTTCCATCTGTCTGCCGCCGCATCCCCTCCTCCTCAGATCCAGTAGCATCCGTGCCACCCTCCCACCTTCCCTCTCCTCCATGGCGGTGCCCGGGTGCGCCATAGATCTGCGTGGTGACAAGGGGCCCAGCTGCGCGGCGCCTCCAGTGCAACTACACCGGCCGAGGGTGCAGTGCGGGGCTGGCCCCAAGCCAGCGGTGCGGCAGCTCCATAGGAGGCACGACCATGGGTGCCGAGACCTTGGTGCGGTGGCCACGGGTGGGAGCTTCGCTGCGGGAGGCGTGGCCATGGCGGGCGAGCCCCCTCTTCCCCAGATCCAGTGGTAGCCCCTAGGAGTGGTGGTCAGGCCGGCGCGACCTGGATCCTGAGCTCCCTGTTCAAGCGCCTCACCACCCGAGATCCTGAAGTTCCTATCGTCGAAGCAGGCCCTGTTCGACCTCGCCGTCTTCCACAAGTACTACCAGGTTCCGCTGAATTCCACATGCATGTGAGATCCGGTTCGGTTGATTTGTTACAGAGTTTTCCTTGATTTGATTAAGCGTTGTGTGTGTGTGGAGGTGCAGGCGCTTGTGTCATGAATCATCCACTGATGCTGATGTTTGTCTCGCTTCTCCCATCTCCCAACTCCCAGTCTAGACAGCAGTTGAAAGGTTAGTTGAATCTTATCTCCAACCTGCAATTCAAATCTCTTCCCGAAGGATTTGGTTCAAATGCGCAATGTGGAGTCTGATTCCTACTGGCGCTGCAGATGCTACTGAACTATTGCAAATGCTATGTATGTGCCATGATTACTTCGTGTTAGGTTCTGATTGCAGCATGGCTAATGTGTCGTAAAACTGATAAATCTGTACATTCTACCATGTACTAGTTGTAGGAATACTTTTGAGCACGTGTTAGTGTTTAGAATAGTATTAGTTAGTGTTCCCCCAATACAGAGTGCTCTGCATTTGACCAACCAAGCACGGACGCTCAGATCTGTTATTGTTAGTTATGTGTTCCTGTGAACATTGCCTTGGATTCTCTACTAGTCGTTGCTAACATGGTCAAATCATATTGAGTTGTTTATGTTTGGTGGAACAGAAATGATGTTGTGCGACCTGATTGTGCATTCTCTATCCTTATGTCGCTGCTTATATTGGTATGATGTTGTTTGGAGTCAGCTTAGGACATTTGGTTGTTGTATACTTTCATTGTACTTCCCCTTCGCTAGTGTTTGTTGCTTAATTGCTGGTCTGGTCCTGGTCTGGTACTGATCTGGCTGATCCTTGTGCTTGTGCCGAATGTGCCACTTCATGTGGAGGAGTTTGCTAACACAGTTCTACTTGCATGTCTCACTGTGGCATATAGTTCAGGGATCCAATTTTTGGTATGTTATGTAACCGGCAACTATGAGGTTATTGCTCTATGGCGAGTAGCCCCAGTGGGCACAAAGATGTTTAATGCTCTTTACAATGACACATTGAAGCGATTCATGAATTAGATTCGTAGTCTCATTGAAGCGATGCTAGTAATTTGCATTGCTAGGTTGGTTAATTAGCGTGTCGATCATCAGTTTACAAGTCATGTAAATTGTGTCAATCATCAGTTTACAAGTCATGTAAACCGTTAACTCAGTCGTGTCATTTTCACTGATCCTATTGCATATCCATTTACAAGTCTTGGAATCAAAACTTAGGATTTTTTTTCCATCTATTGTTAGATATGTGATCATGTTTGTTTTGATTGTCGCAGACCAACAGCAACCGACAGGCGGCGGTCAGGATGCAGCATGGAGCATCAATGCCTACAGCTATAGCATTTGTGTGGTAATTGCTTTTTTGGGTGCTGGTGGAGAGCAACTACATATCTTCAGTTGTCTGCAGGCCAACAATGACTTATTTATTTATCTCAATTATTTGCTTAGTAGTGTAATTCTTTAATCTCTTATATGCTTGCAAGCTTATCTATTTATCTTGATATTTCTTCTCTGTACGAGTTCATGATGAGTGGGACACAACTTGTTGTTTTATATAGTTCAGTAATTTGCTTATCTGCCAGTTTATAATGTGCTGCAGATAAGTGATTCATTTCCCCTTTGCATATGTCGTTCATATATTTCCTTATACTTGTGCTTCGATTGTTAGCTACTGAAATTTAGCACTATTATCTCTTGGAAATTGCAATAATCACTTTTTTAAACATAGTAATAGTCATTAAGCTTGTGTAGTACTTCATATTGTATACTTCGTTGATATGTAGAAACATAAATAGATATAGAAATATAAGATCTGAATATGCCAGACCGTAGTATCCTCTAATACCATATGAAATTTTTGTATATGTGCATCTGAACTTTACCATGTATATGTGCAGGCACAACATGGTTGTGGATATGAATGAGATGGGCGTCAAGCATACATGCTGATTTCTGCTAGGTCAGACGAAGAATTGATGTATTTTAGGGTTTAGGTCTGCATACATGCAAGATCATAGCACATAAATGTATTTTTTGGTCATAATTGATTTGTGTTTTCTAGGATTTATAGTTGTTTTGAATCTGTTGGGACAAATTTGTTGGGCTGAATTGTATATGTGTTGTGGCTGAAATGTATGTGCTCTGGCTGAAATTTATGGGCTGAATAGCTGTTCAATTGTAGGCCCATTTTGAATCTGGCCTGTTAACAATGGCATGTGTTGACGTCATCATTATTTTGCCAGGCAGTGCTGACGTCAGCATCTGCCACATCATCTGCCACGGGGCTGCATGTAATCAATTTGCCACGTCATCACTTGCCATGTCATCTTCTAAGTCGGCCACATCATCATCCACATCGGCAGCCAACTCATTGTCCACGTCATCTATGAGTGAGGTGACAACTTAATCCATGACAATCAGTTTCGTCACAGATTTTGAGCTTTGGGCTGGGTTTAATGGGCTTTAGACAATTCTATGACGGTTTTAGAGCGTCATGGATCACGTTGATCTATGACGAAAACTTAAGGACGTCACGAGAGGTGATCTGTGATACTCAATACATGACGATCTGAATTTTCGTCATAAATGCCGTTTTATGACGAAATTTCGCTGATCCATGACGAAAATCGACTGTCATGGACCGCAAGATTTTTTTAGTGCAATATAATGCAACCGGAATAGGAAATAACGTTATTCGTGCATATGCAAAATTCTGAATTATATTTCGAAAACCGTTGAATCTAGTAATCCTCTACTGCTGCTAGATTCAGAGCTCTTGTTGGATCGGACGTGATGGTCCTTGAAGTAGTTCAACGATATTTTATTAAAAATAAAAAACCATCTTCCTCAAGAGATAGATAGTGAGCCAGATCTAATTAACATATATATATATACCCGGTATACTCGCTTGCCCCGATGTTTTGCCGTGAATACGTTGTTATGATCAGGCCGGGTCCGACCTGCGGATAGATCGCGCCCCCGAGTGGCCTGAGCTCCAGGACGGACAGGAACGGCGTGCCGCGGCCTGTATTGACGAGGCACAAGGGCGCCCAGCCTGCCCACGCGACGAAGATCGCCTCGCGCGGGTAGTAGCCAGCTCGCAGGTACAGGTCCCAGGTAGACGGTTTCCCAGTAGTTGGCTCCCAGGTACAGCTCGAACTCCAGCCTAGAGCTGTTCTTGCCGTCGTAGTTGCCGTACGCGAACTCCGCCCGCACCAGGTATCTCGTCCCAGATTTAGTGGGGAGCGCGTAGCAGTTCCGCACTCCAGACGGGAAGCTCCGTAGAGTTCTGTAAGGGGACCGGAACTGGCCCTCGAGGTCGGGGGCAATCTTGCGGCTCTCGCCGGTGTTGACGTAGGGGCCGTCGGAGACGTACTCGATGCCGGTCGAGCTGTCCCTGTAGCTGCCGTACTGGTCGTCCAGGCCGCAATCGATGCTCAGGAAATCTGAATGAGTTCAGGACTAATCGATTATCTATATCGAATTATAGTCATAGGGATGAGGACGAATTGAAACGATCGACAAACCTTGCTGGCCGACGACATGAACTGGCAGGGCTAATGATGACACAAACAGTAAAGCCAACAACAACACCATTGAGAGTACGTTTGAGACACGCTGAACACAACTTCAACTAGCTTAGCTAGTTAATTTCCATGTCACTTGCACTAGCGAACTGGCAATAACTCCATCCATTTATACCCACGGAATAGCTAGGTTTCTATGTCGATCGTCGTCATACTTTTGGCCCTGACCGGAAGTAAGAGATATGTCTTTCACAAAATAATATAATGAAGTATGTCTTCCCTGGAACCTTGTGCAGTAATAAGCACACTGGAACCACAGGGATGCAAAATCAGAGGTGCAGATCCATCGGACTCATCGCTGCATTAGGATCTGCAAATCCATGCATGGCTCGACTCAGGACCGTACGAGTACTTGGTATATTTAATATTGAAAAGAATCGGTGCTCATAACCTATAACCTATGAGGAGGGATGGATTAGGCAATCTTAAAACCTAAAACATATGGTTTCCACTAATTATACTTGAAAATAACCTAGATCATGCTAACTAAATATGCAATCTACGGTTGATCTATTGTGAAACCATCATCCCAAATAATTTGCATTATATAATCAATCCTATCAAGATACTACTCTAGGAAAGTCGAGGTACACACATTGCAAATACGAAATGCAAACACATAAAGAGGGGATGAGAGAAAGTAAACTCTTAAGTCTTAACACAGTATTTATCCTGTAGGTATCGGTAGGCATTAAGCCACCACTAGTCCACGTTGTTGATGCACTCACACAAGAGTATTGCTTTCTGGTCACTAAGTCTCTCCCAAGGTACTTCTTGACTTGTCACAATGGCTTGGCCACTAATGACTGAAGGATCGATGACCCGTAGAAGGAGGGGTTGAATATGGGCCTTCTTTTGAATTTCTAGAACAAGCAAAAACAACCTTAGCCTACAATCTAGTGTTGCCCATCTAGAAAGGTTTTTCTCTACTAACTAAGCACACTAGCAAGAAAGTTCCTTAGCAAGATTCACACTAGCAAGTATGAAGCACCCTAGTCAAGATGAAAGAGAAACAAGACACACAATCAAAACTAGATCAAGGAAACTTAAGTGCGGAATGTAAATGCTGAAATTTAGTGCAAGAAAGTAGAGAGAAGGGACACGAGACAATCAAATTTTTTTCCGTGGTATCGAGGAGTTGACGCTCCTCCCTAGTCCATGTTGGAGCACTCACTAAGAGTATAGCTCCTCCTCAAGTCACAAAGACCCAAATGCTCACTAAGAGTACCCGTTCTCCATCTTTGGAATGGTGGGTCTCAAACCGTGTACACCAACCACTTCTTGGGGCTCCCATAATCACCAAGAGCTCACCAAGAACCCTCCGATCACCAAGACCGTCTAGGAGCTGTCAATATCCAAGAGTAACAAGCCCACACACCTTCAAACCCTTGATCACCAAGAAAGAATTCCCCAAGCAAGAGGAAGATGAATCCCAAATGAGCAAAGCACTAACTCCTTATCTCCTTGGCTGTTATAGATCTTTAGAGTGGCAAGAGCAAGTCAAGAGACACAAGGGGTCATATTTATAGGCTAAGCAAAGGAGGCTAGCCGTTGGAAAAGTTTCCCTGAAAAGCATACCATCGGATGAACAAACGGTTCCCCCATTTCCAGCGTCGGCTCATCCGGTGACAATAGCTAGAGAACTAGCCGTTGAACACAGCTGTAGCACGTTACTGATTTGATGCAAGCATCGACGTACCGTCGGTTTATTTGGTGTTGAAGCCTTCTCACTCAACACGTCTCTCTATGAAATAAACACAACCGTCGGATGAACCGCTGAGTAAAACCCTGCATAGCGTTGGTTCATCCGATGCTGAAGCACTTCTCACCAAAACATCTCTATATGATTTAAGCGCAGGCGTCAGATGAACCGCTGCTCTGACCGCTGGTTCATCCGGTGCTGAAGGCCTCTGACTCCAAACTTTACTGTATCAAAACCCTAGGGCATCGGATGAACCGATGCAGTACCATCGGTTCATCCGATGGTGTCTTTTCAAGTTTCCTGCCTTAGTAATCATCCGACGAATGTAGAAAGGAGATCGTCGGTTAATCCGACGCCACTCAGTGAAGTTCAACTCATCCAATTCAATCTTCTTTGAGTTTTTCGTTGATTATTTTGCTTCCAAAGTGTTTCCAAGATTACTCTGAGCTTGTTTAAGGTCCAAGGAGCTTGAGAGTGCATATTTGCATAGCATTTGTCACATGGTCAAGCTACTAGTGTGTGAACCCATCTTAATAGCACGGTAAAACACTACAAACTAGCAAATCTAAGTGTCCTTCATCTCCTTGTGACACTCGGAACTAAGAATGTCCTTAGCCTTGTAGCATTTGTCCATTGATCACTTGTAATTTCAAATTGAGGGGTAACAATTCATAGATATCTCATGACAATAACCCAAGATTAAATCCGCTTCAAAACAATGGTTAGTCACAAGTATATCGTTGTCATTTATCACCGAAACACACCCTTACCAAAGGTGCGCAAAGGCCTAGATGCTTACAATGACATCTCCACTAAGGAGCTTCTCCACGAAGGAAGTGGGTCTCCACGTCCTTCACACACGGTCGTCTTTGTCGCTTCATGCTAAGTCGGAGGGTCAAAGACTTACTGGAGAGCCACCAAGACTCAAAGGTCCTGGCACACCTCTTGCGCCATGACTATATGTCGCTTTAGTGATAATTTGACAAACCATTACACCGCAGGTGTGGGCCCCACATGCAAAATCTTCTTCTTCCTCCGGCTGCTGCTCGAGGATGCCTCCTCCTCTCCTTCTTCCTCCTCCGCTGCCACCACCACAACCACCACCACTAGGGTTAGCTTTTTGGGGCTGTCGTGGTTTGGGTTTCGGGTTGGGGGCAGTCGTGGAGCTCTATTCACTAGTGAGCTTAGAAAGGGGGTGGGGCCGTAGGGAAGCCCGACGGTGGAGGTGGTTGTGGGGTGGGGCGGCTAGCAGTGTCCCGACGGTGGGGATGCTGCAGGTCGGGGGGGCAATAGCTTGATAGCCGGTAGGCTAGGGACCGGATGGGGGTGGACGGTGAGCTCTCTCCGTTGAGAGACCACCCGATTAGCGCATGGGAGGAGTGCCCCCCCGAATCTTTGAACGAAGACGGGGGAGGAGGTTGGTGCGGGGTGGGGGGCAAGTACTAGAGAGGAAGGGGAGGAGAGGGAGAGGTTAGCATGCGGGGATGGGGGAGGTCGCCTGAGACACGGGAGGAGGTCGGCGCGAGGCGAGCAGTACATCCGGAGGAAGAAAGAGTGGCGCACGGGTAGGAAAGGTGGGAGAAGATTCGGCACTAAGGTGGTCCTTGGGCCTTGCTGGGCCTGGTGTGACGATACGTCTTCTTGTTGCTTCGGTGACAATTAGACGCACCCCACCTTTTGTACACTTGGTTCACTCTAGAACTGATCACAAGGTAGGCACACCCTACTCTCTTCCTAGCTCTAGGCCTAACCTAGCACTAAACACTCTCTAAGCTCATGCTAAGACTTTTGATGACTCACTTAAGCATTTTGGTGGCTTTTGGTCTTCAAAGGGCTTCTCTACACTTCAGTAGCACCTATCAACTTCAAATGGGTGAGTGAAGAGGGTATAAATAGCACAAGGCATCAATATAACTGTTGCTCAAACGACTAGTGAAAAACGGGTCCATCAGATGTTCTGATGGTCTGAGTTGACATGCACCGGAACATTCGGTACAACTAGCCGTTTGACTTCCTGCACCCAACTTCTTCTTTGCACGCCCATAATTCATTAGATTCTTTGTCCAATGGTATCGTCGAATCATCTGGTGCTGAAGGGTTTCTACCCAAAACCTCTCTATGTAGATTCAAAGACAATATGTTTCGTCTGTTGATTCATCCAATGCCACCATTATTTCATCTAGTGCCTCCCTTGATATTTTCTTTGACTTAAGTAATTACTCTGATGCTTGTAATATGAGCACTGATTCCTCTAAAATGTAACTCTGAAAAAGCATCGGCTCCTTAAGTTGCTTTGTGTAACACCCTGAAATTTTCCTATTTCAGGATGTTATTAGGAAGAATAATTAAGCAACAATTTTGAAATAAATTTAAAATTTGCTCAACATTTATTTTTTTTACAGAAAATTTAGTATAGGAAAATCATTATTTGTTTTTCTAATTAAATGTAATGGTTCTATGAGCGATGCATTCATATTCGTTTGCATGGTTTTTGGTTGATGTTTGTAGTGTTTTCAAAATCATAAAAAGGTCAAATCCAAATATCTCTCTCCATCTCTCTATCTTTTTATGGTACATCCAAGTCGCTCTATCTCTATCTATGTTTCCAACCCATCCGGCTATCTTCTTTTTCTCAGGCCAAATCTTAGCTCGACCAGGAGCAATCACAACAGTCAGCCTGTTATCCATTGGCTGGCCTAGCTCACCCTCTCTCTCTTTTGTACTGCTGACGGGTGGACCCCACCTGTCACCCCTCTCCTTCAGATCCGACCCGAGCCAGACTCGAGTCCGAGCACTCGCTCGGCTCCTGTGTGTGTGCCCTGCCCACACCGCCTGGCCTCCCCGGTCTTGTGCCTGCTCGCCTTCCCGTGACGTTTGCTGGCTATCTAACCCGCCAGCTCACCTTTCCCCTCTATCTCGCTGCCAGCGTCAAGCCTGTCTCTCTCGTCTCACACACACGACCAACTCGGACCGAGTCGTGCGCCGCCGCATCTGCCTGGTTCCCTCGTGCACATGCTCACTCGTGCCCGAGCCTGTCAGCTGTGCACCCATCCGCATGCGAGCGCCGCATGTCAAGCCTCCTCCCACCTCTGGCCAACGCCCACACTCTCACGTGCCCGTGCGTTGTGCCGGCGCTCGCACCGCACACACTCGTGCGCTGCGCCCGCATCACTCGGTCGCCCGTGCCTACATCCTCGTGTCCATGCGCCGCTTGGCTCCTGTGCGCGACATCCTGCGCCCACATCTGCATCCCCGCAACACGTCGCCAGCATCTCTCGCGGTGCAGCACCGCGCTGCACGCCTGAGCGCTTTGCCTCCTCCTGCGTCTCCCGCTCTTCTCCCCTCCTTCAATCGCACCATCAAGGCATCAAGGCGCTATGAAGCCCGCGCCACCAGTCCCCTTCACTTGTGCGCCTCCCTAACCACGCGTTCTGCTTGACTTCTCCTCAAGAGCCGCGCTCACAATCAATCTCTGCCTCTATGTCCGTTTCCCGCACCCCTCTGCACCCAGCTCGAGCCACATCCGTGTGCCGCCTCCAGCCATCCTCGTCCTACGCTCCCTCACTGCTGCCTCGCACACGCAAGCGCTTGTGCACCGCCGCACCGCTCGTGCGCCCGTGCGCTATGCCTGCACTCGCCTGCTCAGCTTCCATGTGCAGCACCCCTATCTCGCGCCCCTCACCTTCTAGTGCGCTGCTCGACCGCCTCCGCTCGCCTGCGTGTGCACCAGTGCCGTCGCCCATCGCGCCAGCACTACCAGCGCGCCTGTTCATCCAAGCCACGCACTCTCACGTGCCTGCGCAGCCCGCCGCCTGCCTGGCCTTCGTGCCCGGGTGCCCCTGGCCACCTGCCTCACACCGCACCGCCTCGGTCGGCTCTGCACCGCGCCCATGTGCTACGTCTGCTATGCTCACCTTCCTGCCTGAGTGCCGCACCTGAAGCCGCTGCCGGCCTCCTGCATCTCCTGCCATCCTCGCTCGTCTTCAATGCTTGGTGGAGCATTCACCCTTCCCCTTCACTCCTCTGGTAACTTCCCGGCCGTCTCCGTGATCTGCTGCTGCTGTTTCTGTACCAAGACAACGCTGGCGCCCCTTCGTCGGCTCCTCCTCGTGGCTGTTCACCATCAGTCTGTCGTCATCACACAAGGTATACCGAGCTCCATCAGTACGTCATCGTGATGCTCTATGTATCTTGCAGTTTATAGTTCTCTGAATCTCTAAACATGTATGCCTACATTTCCAGCAAACCACCGTGAGTTGCATACAGTATGTATACAAATCAACTTCACATGTGAACTCCTATAGTTTAACTCTTGTCAACATCATCTTGCTAAGAATCATGTACGTGCATGTGCTCTCTTTAGACAAGCATCAGAAGCTAATAAACTTGTAGGTTCACTCATGAGCGTAGAGCTCATACCTTGCTTGATGTCAGCAATTCATCATGCTGATGTCATATACATCCTGAAAAATATCTATTATGTAATTCTGTAAATATCCATTTAGCATGTTATCTCTGATTCTCACGCCGGCCATCACATGCACTAGTTGCTGGTTTAATTCTTGCTGACCTCATAATGCTTATAGTTTTCCATATATGCTTTGCCATGCACTCCTGATCACGAACTCAAGTCTGCCAATGTCTTTTGTCTTTTGATCAACTGTCGTCCATCAACCGTCGACCATCGTGCAGCCTGCTCCGCTTATATCATCATGATCACTCTTTTGAAACCAATAATGGCTGCATCCTGTTTAACAATGGTCAAAATCTAGATGCATGCATGCACATGCACAGTATCATGCAACTGATGGCAATGCATGTTTTCTCGTAGGCCAAACAGAACCAACAACTAGAGTTCCATATCTTTTAATTCCTTGTCATGAACACTTCTTTTTCCTCAATAATGTTTATCCAGGCTTTCATGCATGTGCTTGCCTACTCTAGAAAGCAAGAAATCAGTACAAATACACCATCATGATGTCAGCATTACATAATACTTGTGTCATATACTCTTTTTTCCATTAAAGAAATTCCGTCCACCATGTTCTATATAAATATCTATCTTGCTAATAATCAAGCTATGTCTCTATCTACTCTTTGCTTCGATTTTTCTTCCATAGCCTACCAATCTACAGTTAATCACGATTAGATCCCTAACCCCTGTTTAATCCATAAATCTCACGTGTTACCCGTTTAAGCTCGTCCTTGTTACGTTAGTTTCGTCTCACAATCAAATACGCGCTAGTGCTAATGTTTACCATAAAATGTATTTTATGATTTTATTGTATTTAAACTTGATTAATATCTACTAAACTTGTTTTCTAAATAAAATCTAATTAGAGCTACCTTTCGGCTTTTCATAATATAAATGTTAAATTGGTTAATAAATATTCAATTTGCTTTCTAAATAAAAGCAACATAGGCTATCTCGAGTTTTCTTAATTAAATATTAATTTGATTAATATGAATGTAAATGTGTTTTTGAATTATAATTTGATTAGTTCAACTCGAAATATAAAGATATATGTTTAGATGCTTTACATGCTTCTTTCTAAACCTAAATGTTTAATTTGCATAAATCACACTTGAATATTTGTAAATAAAATTGGACTGGGTTCACATCGTCTTTTTAATATAAATATAACTTGCTTAATTCTAAATAGGGTATTTCTCTGAAATAACCTATGCACATCATTTTATTCAATTAAAATATACCAAGCACATAGCCTTGTGTGATATAATCCAAATCTCTCGATAGTTCCGAGTGTTTCTTGCGTTCGCGATCCTAGAGCCAAACCTTGTCCTCTTTTATGCCTTTCATGCTTGGTGTATTGTTCTTAGTTGTGCTCGTTTGCTTTTGCATGTTTGTGCCTCATGCTTGTTTCGAGTAGAAGATCGAGCTACTGATCTGAAGAGCAAGAGTAGCTTTTCGTTGGAGAAAGGCAAGTGGTTTTCCTCCCCCTGCATAATCTATCTTTGTCCTATTAATATTCATGAAATCACACTTTACATTTATGTTATATTGCATAAATTTGATGGGAAAATTACCTTTTTAAGGACATGACTAGAATTTTATCCCTATACCTTGAACAACCCTTTTAAATAAATGTTTTGAGATAGATAATGCTTAGTTGCTTAACTTGGGATGGTTTAAAATGGATCTTTATAAAATGTTGATCATGGCAACCTTGGTGAAAGATGTGGATAATAACAAGATCATATGATTTAATTGGAATATGGATAACTACCCAGGAAAACAGTGCAACCACAGTCCATATGGCTCTGGCTTAGCCAATTAATTAGGTGTGTGGAATTATCTGACAGCCTTATCCGAAAGGAGCACAGGGGGCCGGAGTTGAAGGGGTATAACCCGGTTCTTTTGGGGTAGCAGCCTTTGCTAAGGTGCTGACCACTAGGGAGGGTTATGGTCTGCTCCGCGGCTGTAACTGTCGCAGGTTGTTGGTCTTCTGCATACCTTTGTAAAGGCTTCGTAGTGGACCCCTAGCCACTCACCTCAGAAGTGTTTAAGGGTTTGGCCAACCCGGGCAATATGGGGAACACGAACTGTGGGTAAAGTGTACGACCTCTGCAGAGTGAAAACTGATCGATCAGCCGTGCTCACGGTCAAGAGCGGCCTGGACCCTCACATGATAAGTGAACTTGAAGATGGAATTAAATCATGATTTTATATGGTTTTGAGATAATGTTTTCTAAATGCTTAATTTTGGGTTGGTATAAACTTACACCTAGTAAATAGGTACTTGCTAATAAAATTTGACCAACTTAAAAATGCTAACCGCTGCAAAATCTTAACCTATCCTTGATAGCCTTGCATCTTCCCCAACTTGCTGAGCTCCAACCATAAGTGTGCTCACCCTTGCTTACCTGCTGTTCAGAAGAAGAAGGTGTATGAAGTTCAGAAGATGGTGCTAGGCTTACGCAACCTCCAGTCGGTTGCCTGTGAAGTTGGAGCCTTTGCTTCCCAGGATTCCGCTGTAAATCTCTGATAATCTCTCTTTCTTTACGTGATATTGTTTCTGTTATTCACTATGATGTCACTATATGTATGAAACTAGATCCTGACATACATATAGTTATCACTTGGTTTTCTTCGGAAAATCGGGTGTGACACTTTGGCTATGTACACACTTTCAAATCGCCCAATTGGAGTTGTTGGATTGTGCTGCTTAAAGTCTATTACAGTGCAAGACATAACAAGAACACATCCCAACCATGAAACTGCTAAAGTAATCATCCAAAATGACTAGCACATGCTTAGAAAGTAATTACTGCTAGGTTAGGCCTAGAGAGAGTAAGAGAGCAAGGTGTCGATGGCTTTGTGGCTTTGTCCTTGGTTTTTGGAGTGAACCGACCTCATAAACTTGGTGCGCTGCACCTTGGGGTCTTGGTTGACGGCAAATGAAGACCCCCTTTTTTACTGGTTGACCCTTCCCGGCCAGCTTCAGTTTTGTTCTCATCATGGCCGGCCACAGCCTTTCTTCCAATAGCCTTACGCCATCAGCTCCAAGATGTCAGTATAGCAATCCATCCCGTGTCACTTCTACACTGGGCACTGCCTGTACGATTCTGAAGTAGCAATCTTCTCTAGAACCCATGCAACCAGCAGACCAATCAAGTGTCAGTCGTCATTCTACAAGTTATTCCGCAATTTTTTCCAAATGCAGTAGACGACAGATACTCAAATTTAATTTTGTTAGAAGTTTCATTTGTTCCTCTTGTCGCTGATCAACTACTTAGCTACCTCAAGAAAATTCTGCTAATATCAGTTTTTTTTTGAAATGCCAGGTATATCAGTCCTGAACTCCTGATCACCACATGCTTCAGATTCTTCATTTCCTTTGAGGCACAGCTTAATTAGCCAGGCCCAATGGGTCATGATCTTTTGTTCAGTGTTTCTAAGCCCTTGGAGAATATATATGTATAAACCACGAGTTGTAATAACTACATAGTAGGTATGAAAATGGCCACTCTCTGTGTCATGACATCCATTCTCCTTCTCTCTAGTCATGCCATCCCTATCAGTTAGTATTTGACGTCACCAATCCCATTCATGGTTGCGTTGCTGATCAGAAATAGAGGGCACAACTCTGAAATGTACATCCTACCTACTATACACATATATAATAATAGTCAATAGAGTTGACATGTCACTTGAGCATTTGGTAAAAAAATTAAAGATCTTAGCATGCAGCGGTTGATGTTTGTCGGGATGACATTAAGCCATATTGTCACAAGGGATCAGACATATTTAGATGTAAATGGAGCATATGGTCAAACTAGTGGCAAATGGGAAAAAAAAAACCCTCCATCTTCAAGTGGCAATTGCACATTCAATGTACCTTGGGCAGTTGTACGACAAGTACGTGTAAAAAACATGAGTGGAATTGACTGACTGGTTCTTCTCTAATCTTGGCAACCAGACGTATGTCGATTGCATCATTGTGCCAACGAGACAAGGCCCGCCCCTGGAAAGCCATTTTCAGGGGCGGGTGATGGCGTCACCCGCTCATGGAAGGTTGCTTCAGCTCTCTACAAATAAAGTGAGATTTTTGTGGGAGTGACAGCTCTTTTTTTGTGCAATTTGGTGTTATCCTAATGATATTGGTTTTGAAAAGAAAACGATGTACATATTTTTGCAGGCTACCTTTAGGGAACCTATTGGCTTTGGTTGTAGGCACTTCTGCAGCGTGAAGTAAGGAAAAATACAATCCAAATGACATGCAATACATTGGAGATCGTTGCTATATATATGGATATTTTTTGCCATGAAATGGGTGGAATATCATTAATAGGCTTTGCTTATGATTTTATCCCTTTCCTTAAAGTTCATTTGGTCAGCTGTGTAGTTGAATAACTTCGTTGAAGCTTGCCAGTATATGGTGAATTATTTCATCATCTCCTGTACCGATTTTCTTCTGTTTTGCACGATCTTCTTCCAGGAAGCCTGCAAACCATGCTGTTCACCGTTAATTTTCCTCATGTCATCCGTACTCTTTAATTAGTATTCTACGTCAGCAGCCCCAATCATATGGATGCATTACAGATTTGAAATATGGGGGGCTCAATATAGAAATGACATGTGGATGCTAATACAACTACTATATGTATACTAATACTGCATGTCATCACTCGAGCATTTTTGTCAAAAAGATGTAACATGTAGAAGTTGATGTTTTGGGGAACCAGCATTAACAGAAGGATAAATTCCCGAACGACGTTGTGTGGTAAACAAAGAAGATCACATATCTCGATAAAAAAAATGGAGCACATATATATGTGGTCCAATTAGGCAACAGGAGAAGTTTCCCTCGATCTTCAAAGTGGAAATTACATATATGGTAGTTAGGCAATAGGAGCCGATCCTTGGCACAAGTACCATCCGTGGCGTTGACTGACTCAACTCAACGTATGTCAATTGCATCATTGCAGCTAGGGGACAACCAACCAAAGCTTAATTTACGATGCACTCTGAAGGTCTCTTGATTGCATACCACTTATTTCTAATCAGAGTTGACATTAGTGCACTCTGAATCTTTCTTGATGCAGACATAAATTTTTGGACAAAGGGGATAACCAAACAAGCCTGGTAATTGGCCAATTCATGAAAGAAATCGATGGCAAATTTTTAAAGCCACAATTTGATGGCAACATGAGAACGGCATCTTGAAGAACATAATCGATTAATCAGATAAGGTGAATCCCTGTAGTTGTGGTATGGATATCCCAAACAGATAATGCTGCCGTTTGCTAATAACACGCTGGGCATCGAGCTTGGCCTTTGATCACGACATGCTCACTATTTAGACAAACAAGGAAAAAGTCCATTTTACTCCCCTCACATATCCTCTTTGTTGGCTTAACCCCTGGACAAAATTTATGCACATTTTACACCGCTGAACTATTTCATTTGGTCCAATAATCCCCTAATTATATTTCTCTTTTTTGTTTCTCTGTGTAGTATGAGTTAAATTTTGAATTAAAATTGTGTGGGCAGATGTAAAGCATGATTCCTTGTGTTACAAATTATACTACAGTCTTTCATGGTTATTTTCATAGGTTAATAACATTTAATACAAAATTAATATTATATATTAAAAATTGTACAAAAATGGTAATGAAAATTTTTAATATGTATTTTTTCTAATGTAGTTTTGCGAAGCCCATAATATGCTATTTTAGCCTGCAGATCTTGACAAGGAGAGGCACATTTTCCACTGATTTGTAAACACTGTGCCAATATGCCACAGCTTCAAATTTCAAATAATGCAGGCTCTTTTAGTTTTTCATTCATACAAATCTGTGTGGATCATCTGTTCGTATGATTCGGAAGGAAACGTGGAAAGGCTCTTGATAAAAAAAAACATTGAAACATATATACATAATGGAACATGAAAAAGGTACACATCCCTTATCAATCCATGCTTCAGATTAATGAAAGTTTATTGCATTATACCTACATATATAGGCATGAAAAAGTAGATAATAATATAATTAACTGTTCTTAGAGAAAGCTGCAAGATTATTATTCAAACAATAGTATTACTTTCATAAGCAAGCAATTACAAATTGATGAGTATACATGAACAGTCAAGGCAACAGTACACAGTATTCCTTCAACTGATAAATAGTTAAGAAAATCCCATGGTACACTTGTACGTAGTTGAGAGGAGAGGCGCATATACGCGTATAATAAAATGTAACAAATGATTACTGAAGGCAGAAACAACTTTCATACATGTTGCCGATGTACCGAATGCCAGACACGAGGCTGCTATATATCACTCCCTGGGCTTTCCCTGACCATATCTATGATCTTCACGAGCTTCCTCCAGCGCCAGACTCTCCTTTAGCTGTAACACCACAGCGGTCATGGTTGGCCTTTGAGCTGCATCATCCGACGTGCACAGGATGGCGGTATTGACCACGTTCCACATTGAACTGACATCATAGTCACCTTCGAGTCTTGCATCAGCAACCAAGTTAATGTTGCCAGTGACAATCTTGTTTTCAACACGCTGAATGATGAAGCGTTGGCCAGGCATTATAGGAGGCTCGCCGGTTGCAACCTCAAGGAGAACAATTACAAAGCTATACACATCGCTGCTCTCGGTTAGTCTTCCAGTCTGGTAATACCTGCAGAAAAAGCAACTATAAATCAAAGAAGAAGAAAGTGCCAGACATGTCTCATTTAATGTAAACGTTTCCTTGTCAAGGAAAACAGGTTGCATGTTTCCTGTATGTACTTGACTTTTTAAAAAACTTTGTTAGGTACTTGTAAAATACCGGAAGGTATACGAAGTACCTGTGGTACTTGCAGGTATTTTCCTTACTTATCCTTCTTAAAAAAAGAACTCAATAGATTTACACATAATTAAAAGGATATCATAGTAATTTTTCAATATTTTTGGTACTTCATGGTATTTCCCTTTAGGTACTTTCACTGTTAGATTTCTTCGGATGGATGGCTCTCATTAATTTCAAGCACTCCAAATTTCTCTTTTTTTTATTGAAGGAACAAAAGGGGGGTTTGCCTGTACCAGTATATATTAATAAAAAAGAGTATGTATACAATGAAAAAAGTAAAATAGAAAAATCCAAATTTTACTTATGATTTAATCTCATTCCAATGTGAGCTATATGAGAAAGCCGTACCAAAATGAAATAGTATAGACACAAAGAGACATACTCAATGTCGATGTAACCTGCTGTGCCAGCTGCAGTAGTTGATATGTGGCTCTGAGTATCGCTCATATAAGTTTTGCTAAGCCCAAAGTCTGCTATTTTAGCTTGCAAGTTTTGACCCAACAGAATGTTGCTGGCCTTCACATCCCGATGTATTATTGGTAGGTTGCAACCTTTGTGCAGATACTCCAGGCCTACATATATGAAATTACTTGGAAATGAAAACAGTAACGAAGAGAGAGCATATGCTAGATGTTTCTTTTGAAAAATATAATCATCATATTCCTTTATCAAAGTATACCTTGTGCAGCTTCAAGCAATATCCGTACACGTGTCCCCCAATTTAAGATGCGAGACACACCATTTCTACCTTCATTATATTGACAGGACAAAACCTTATTATTAGAACCTTTGTGTGCTAATTTTGGCGAATTTATGGCGTGTTTATTTGTCACAAATGCTGTTGCTCAATTCTCAAATTAAAATTCCACAAATTACCGCAAATGTGGTACTCTGACAAGTTGATACAGAATGTCTGAATTCATACAGTAAAGAATTGTAGCATCATTTAAATCCATTTATTCAGAAAATAAGGAGATTTGTGCTGCCACCAAGGATTAGAGAGATTGTACAAAGTATTGCACTTTTCAGATTCTCAAGTATATAGAATGAATCCAGTCATCTTATATGAAACCCTCAGGTCACTTCAAACATGTATAATTTTTTCAAATGTGGTTTTCAGGGGGGCTCCCCACCCTGTCGCCGAAGCCTCCCGCCTGTAGCCACCGTTGGCCGCCGCCTTCTCCGCCGCCGCCGGCGGCCCAGCCCCCCTCCTTCCTCCCTCCTCGTCCCTCTCGTTGCTCCACACCACCGGTCACTCTTTGGTCGTTCACCAACGCCTTCCTCTTCTTCGGCCACCGGCAGACACCGGCGCCCTCGGCACCGGTGAGCTCCTGGGCGGCGCCACCCACCCTCCCTCCCCTCCCCCTCCTCTTCCTGTGGGCAACCCGGAGATCTGGGTCGGACTTGGCGGCACTGATGCGGCCCTCCGGCGCTCCGCGTCGTCACCACCGCGACCACCTCCAGCTTCTTCTTCGTTCCCTCCCCTCCCATCTCCGCTGTCGCCTTGTTTGCCTGCAGGCCTACGGAGGCGGTCCCGACTGCTGGTGCCCGGACCCCCTGTTCCCGGCGTGCGCCGCCTCCTCGTCGGCGGGCCGTGTCGGGTGCCGGGTCGGGACGCCACTCCCCCTGGAGTTGGAGCAGTGGTGGCGGACGACGGCGGCACAACAACAGATGCGTGGCGGTGCGGGTGGACGTGGAGGGGGAGGAGCAGCGTCGCTTCGTCGTCCCACAGGGCAACCGCAAGCACCTGCTCCAGCACGTTGCTCGAGGTGGCCATGCGCGAGTACGGCATTCGCCACCAGGGCGCCATCGCCATCCCCTGCCATGTCGTCCGCTTTGTCCAGGCCCGCACCTCATCAACCAGGACCTCCAAGGCGGCAGCTGTGCGCACCACCTCGTTGACCTCGACGGCGCCGCAGTCATCCCCGCTTGGCGCTGGAGCAGTCGTCGTCGCCGCAGCGGGTTCGGCCGGCCCCCTCCCCTCCGACGGCCAGTGGTTCGGGACCACTGCGTCTGGATCTTGGGCTGCCACCCCCGAGCTTGGGCTTGCTGTGTTGGGCCTGGTGACTCCGGGCGCGGGGTTTGGATGCGAGGGCGCCTCGGCCCCCCTCCCCGCCACTTCTCCAGGTGCGCGGCCTCCTCGCCTTCACGTCGTCGGCTGCGGCTCCCCCTCCTGTCGGCGGGCTGCCTCCACGCCCTTCTCTACTGGCGGACTATGCTACGCTACCCGGGGTTGCCCGACCTATCTCTGCTCCGCCGTTGCGTACTCACCTGCCCCGGCCGCGACCCTCGTTGCTTCATCATCCTCTTTGCCCTCGATGTTGTTGGGTTGCCAACCCGAGGTCGTCTCTTCTCATGTGCCTGCAGATGTTGCTTGTTGCCATCATCAGGGATTCTCGCTGCAATTCCATCGCTTTGCCTCCCTTCTTGGTTCCGGCGGTGGGCGATGTGGAGTTGGTTTTTGGAGGCCTTTGGCGAAAGCTTGGCCTAGCGCTCACTAGTGCTGACAACGGTTGCGTTCTCTTGCATAACTACCCTGCTGGGGGCGTTGTTGCGACCTCCAAACCCTCTTGGTCTGCCAGGTTAAGACTTGCCTGTCCATCCGTGGACGGGTGGACGACGGCGGCGGCATCGTCGCTTCCTTCTTGAGGGCGTCATCTTGCAAGATCGCTCCTTTCAGCCTCCGCTCTCTCCAAGTTGGTTAGACTAGCAGTGACGTGCGTGTATCCTTGGTGTACCCCTCTCCTGCAGGCGTGATTTGTCGTAGGTTGTTTCCGCTGTGGTGGTGGTGTGGTGACCCTCTTTCTTTCTTGTTCGCTTTGTCTTTCTTGTTTCTTGGCTCTTTGGGGGTTCTCCTGAAGTTGCGTCTTGTAAAACTCTCTTCTCTTAATGACAAACGTGCTTTCTTAAAAAAAATATGGTTTTCAAACAATCCCAGATGAATAGTGTTATAATTAGTGGTCAATAAGCCTGAAAAGACAAACCTCTCAAATGATCACAAAGATTGCCTTGAGACATGTACTCATAAACTAGTGCCAAATGATCTTGCTCCCAGCAGTAACCAACCAATGATACCAGGTTCCTGTGATGCACCTTTGACAAACATTGAACCTAAAGAAAATATTCAAAACAAATAAAATGTATTACATTAGAAAATATAATATTCATAATGCTTCTTGAATGTTTGGATGATACTGGAATTTTCTTACCTCAGCTAAAAATTCAGGAAGCCCATGCGACGATGACTCGGAGCGGATCTTGACCGCAACCTCTGTACCATTTTCTAAGCAGCCATAATACACAGCACCAAAACCTCCTTTCCCTACGAACTGTTTGAAGTTATTTGTGAACTTCTTCAGCTCCCTATAGGTGAATCGGCGATTATCCAAATTTTGCAAGTCATACACATGACCTTTTCCACTTCCTTGAGCATCATTGTAAACTTGTTATATGCAAGTGTCACATGTAGAACAGAAATACAAGATAATAAATACAAAATATCGATACAAGAGGATATATATACCGTTAGGCCTTCTTTTCTCTCGCCATATGTAATATGCAAGAAGAAGTACAATGACTACCATTACAGGAACCACAACTGATATAGCTATGACAGTTGCACGGTTTTTGTGTTGATTTATTGTTTTGCCACACACATATCCATCAGAATCATATCTGAAATTACGTAACACAATTAGGTTGGTACTTCATGTGAAAACAATCTAAAACTGCAAAATATTTGAAGATCCGGAAGATATATCATATGATCCCAACTTATAAGCATATTAAAGGTAAAAGGACCGTCGAGAATGAAACCAAAACCTGAAAACAAGTGATCCCGTATAAATTTTACATAGGGAATCGCCATTCAGGTTGTTGCCTGACAAATTTCTGTAGAAAGTGAATGGAGTTTCAATTTGCTGGCCTGATAACAATGCAAAACAGTACAAAAAGTAATTTGCAATAATTATAACACTTACAGAACGTGTAGAGAAGGCAAAGTTATTAGGGCATCAGGTATTGGCCCAGTAATGTTGTTATAAGATAAATCCCTGAAACATTTTCAGATCTATGCTGTGAGCATATACATATACATATAGGCTTAACTTTAGGTCAGCATTGCCCCATATTTGCATGATAGAGTAGAGACTCAAAGACTTCAACCTCTACATTGAACTCTGCCAATAAATCACTTATCCATATATGTGATTTGCTAGAGCCACAACCTGTTTATGTTTTGAAAAAGACGGTTACACCTCTCCCGCATGTGCCAGTGTCACTCAGTTCAGTGAAGAATATGGTATCCTTTACTTTAACGACATACAGTGAAATATTCACTGGATCTAGCCATTATATTACAAATTATATATTTATATGAAATATCACAAATTGAAGATATATTTTTTTAGAAGATTGCATATGAAAATCATGAAGGTATTCATGTGTTTGTTCATTATTAATTCTTCGACGAGAACAGGGTAAACAAATGAATTTGGAAAGTAAATCTTTTTGTGGTACCTTTGTAGAGGGGTGGAAAAAGAAAAATCTAGCTAAGTGCAACTCGTAAAGTCGCAAGACAGTAAATAATGTTGATTTTGTTACAAAGATGAGACAATTAGGCACCCGTCTTCAATTTTCATTTCCCATGATCAGTCTGGTATATGTTATTCGTATGGTCTCTGGTTTATCACAACCACGCAGCGTTATGAGGAATCAAACCAAAGAGAAGCTAGTAGCTATCAACATGTTAGATTGTGTCTACAGAGTCTTAGTAAAGTTCTATAATCACTAGGTGCCGCAGATACTTTTTGGTATATGTGGATGTGCCAAAATGATATGGTTTTCGAAAAGTAACTGACTTGATCTCGTTTGCAGGTTATCTACTCAACTTCGTACATGAGTTGTCTTTCATAAGCCAACGTCATCAGACTTGGTTGTAGCGACATCTAAATGTCCTCTAGAGAGGCGGAGTGACAAGATATTTTGTACATGAGCACATGGGTGGTAGCCTACCTATGAATTTAATGTCAGTAGCATGCCGTTGCCTCTTCTCTAATTTTGTAATGTTGTGTGTATATCCTAGTTAGGTACAGGCGATGAGTGTTTCAAAAATTCTATATGTATGTATCATCTTGATGTGATAATCTTAAAAATAAATAAATCTTCTCTTTTCAAAAAAGTACAAGCTAGTGGATATTAAACAAGTTATATAGGACGACTTACAAATTCTCCAGGGCTGAGAATAATGTAAAGTTGTTAGAAATTATGCCATGCAAGGAGCTGTTGGAGAGATCTCTGCATCATCAGAACGTTGAGTTATTAAATAATGTTCTATATTACAAATACATGAAACAATCACTATGTAAGATCTAAAAATGTTTTCGGCTCGGGAAGGAACTAAACTGCTTTTAGTACATACACTGAAGTTATCCTTGTACTGTTGTCACTGGTGTTGCTGCATTTGATACCGACCCAAGCATATTTGGTTGGAAAACATGGATCACCCATCCAGTTTTTCTTCACTCCATACTCGAATTTGATAGCCATGATCGCATCGACTAGTGTAAGAGAAACAAATTGGTCAATAATATGTTTGCATTGTCCACCAAGAGTAACACTCACTAGTAGAGAAACAACCTTTGGTTCAACCCCTTTTATCTCAATTCATTTTGGACCTGGGACTAAAGAGGACTAAAGCCCTTTAGTCCCGGTTGGAAACAACGTTAACAAAATGCCATGGGTGATGGGATCCTTTAGTCCTTGTTAGTGTTACCAACCGAGACTAAAGGTCTCCCACGAGTTACTTTAAAAGGATTGCATCCTCTACTCAATCACATGTGGTGTGTAGGTGAGATGGTAAGGAAGGTATGCGTGAGGTTAGAGGTCGCGAGTTCGAATCCCCGCACCGCACACGCGAATATTTCGCGCAAAAAATCACATGACTTCTGAGAAGTCATGGGCACGAGTGTGGGAGCTTCTTGGAAATTTCCAAAATTTTTATGGGTATTACCAATCGAAACTAAAGCCCCCCCCCCCTCTCGGAACCGGTTGTTCCTCTAGAGCCCTAAGGCCCTTACCAACCGGGACTAATACCATTTCTCTACCCATGCAAGTTGATGAACTTCTTCATTTGATTTGGTTGAAAACGACTTAGTTTGAAACCAATGTGAGTTTGGGAACAAAATGTGCAAAACTAAATCCAATTTACAAAAATGTGTTACAACTATATGAGCTCTTTTACGGTGGATCATACCATCAGGTGGTGGTATGCAGTATATAGTTATTTTTGGTAAGGGTAAATAGGTAATTTTTTTAAGAAATCATATATTTTTTGTGTGTTCTCCCCTTAAATATGCTTATTTTTGGTAATAAATCATATATTTCATTAATGCTACTGAGGAAAAAACTTCCAATAATAACCCTATATCGTCTATACCTATTGTAACAGACCGGGATTTTGAATTGTGTGCAAGTATGTGAGTTTCTCAAAAACATAAATTTTTGTAACATGAGTGCTACCAAATTTAAACCCAAATTGCTATCCTCTCATCTTAAACTCCCTTTTTCAATAAAACTATATCAACCCTATATTCAAATTATGGTTTAAATTTGAGTTGGTTCTTTTTGGATTTAATTTTGGATCTTCTAATTGTGTGGAGTTTTAATTTGAATTAGGATTCAAATTCAAACTTAAATATCAAAACTAATCCTAGTCTCACTAAACTGGGAGCTCCTATATACCTTCCGGAAGGTGGATAAGGATGCGAACTATAAAGCCCACGAGGCCCAAAATAGCCCACTTGACAGATTCAAGTCCCACAAATACCCTACGCGTTTTGACTTTTTTAATTTTTTTATTAATAATTTTTTGAACTGTTGTCAATATTTTTTTCATCAACATTTTTTGAAAATGTTGCGAACATTTCCTCGTCAACATTTTTTTAAGTGTTGTCAACATTTTTTCGTCAACATTTTTAAGAGTGTAGCCCACATTTTTCGTCAACATTTTATGAAATGTTGCAATATTTTTTGGACCAACATTTTTGTAATCAACATTTTTCAGAAATGTTCCAACATTTTTAAGAAATGTTGGTTTCGTCAACTATTTTTTTCAACATTTCGCAAAATGTTGCAACATTTTTAGAAATGTTGGACACTATTTTTCTCCATTTTTTAGACTTCTTCCTACATTTTTCAGAAATGTTACAACATTTTTAAGAAATGTTGGTTTTCTAACTATTTTTTGTCAACATTTTGCAAAATGTTGCAACATTTTTTAGAAATGTTGGACAACATTTTTTCCATATTTTTTGCTTCTTCCAACATTTTCAGAAATGTTACAACATTTTTAAAAATGTTGGTTTCGTTAACTATTTTTCGTCAACAATTTGCAAAATGTTGCAACATTTTTTGGAAATGTTTAAATTTTTTTTACTTCCAGCCCACGGACCGGAGCGCACGCGCGGCGGCCAGCCCCGGCGCGCACGGCGGCCGCGGGCCATGGCGCGCGGCGGCCACCCGAGCCGGCTAGCCCCGACGTGCGCAGCGCGCGGCGAAGGCCGCCCGCGGGGCGCGCGGGAGGTCGCGGCGGCGGCCCCAGCCATGGCGCGCGCGAGGCCGTGGCGAGGCGCGCGGGAGGCCGCAGTGGGGCGCGGCGGCGGAGGAGGGAGGTTGCGGAGGCCCGCGGAGGCCGGCGGGGCGCGGGGGGCAGCCGGCCACGGCGGCGGCGCGCGGGTGGCGGCGGCGCGCATGGGTGGAGGGAGGTAGAAGAAGGCTAGGGTTAGCATTTCGTGGGCTGAGTGGGCTGTTAGTTGGGCTTCTGGTGGGTTATAGTTCGCTTGCGAAAAAACTTCCAGAAGATATATAGGATTTCCGCACTAACCTACCTAACATCTAACCCAGCCCACCTAAACCAATCAGCGAGCCCACCTATCCAAACCCACGCAGCCCAGCAGGCCGGTCCGCTACGCAGCCCAGCTGAGCTTGCACCCCACCCACCTTCTTCCCCTCGCTGACACACTAGGCCCGCTTGGCAGCCGGCGCTGTGCTTTTTCCTCCTCCATCCGTACGTGCGCTGCAGAGAGGATAGGGACGCTGCGCCCTCACCTCGCTGGCACCCACGACCGAGCTGCGCGCGCACCCGTGACCCTTCTAGAGCCTTCCATCAGGGGAAAACCCTTTCCTACCCTTGCCCCGTGCCTCTGCGCCCTTGCGTGCACGGTGATGACGGTGACCACGTCGCCTCCCTTGGATGCCAAGGCAGGGGCAGCCATGGCATTTTGCGTCCCGTGTCACGGCCGCCACGCTTCAAAGGGAGGCAAAGCCCTAGCCGCTTTCCCCACAACTCAATTGGGGTTTTCCCCCTTCCTGCTAGTCACCATCGTGAGAAGGAAGAAGGAGAGGAGGAGAAGAGCCGGAGCCGTCATCGAGCAAGGAGGAGGCCGTCCGTGTGAAGGAGCCGGAGCCGAGGACGTGAACACCGCTTCCGCGCTGTCCTCTTCACCGAGCCGACAACAACTACACCGCCACCCCCTTGTGTCCAACCTTCGTGCCGTGGTTTTCTTGCAGGTGCCGCGCAGCTGCCCACCGCCATGTCACGGCCGGGGAATACCCCGTGCCCGCGCACATGTAGCCCGCTCGAGCACGCCCCAGCGTAAGGACAAGGGTGACATTTCGGTCGGCTTCACACCGCGCCACTACTCTCCCGCACCAGAGCACCGCACCACCGCCATGTTTTCCGTCATCTTGTCGAGTGCTTCCGGCGCAAAGGCCGCGACTTTCGCCTTGGACCATTTAGCCGCCGCCGACACTAACCCGTGGTGGAGTTGAACCCTAGCTCACCGGTGCCATCCGCTCTGCAACCCGTGTGTGTCGTCGTCACCTTTGGACCCGCGCCGTCGCAGCCAAGAACCGCGGCCCAACGCGCCGCGAACACCGACGTCGCGTGCCCTAGGCCACATGTGCGGCTACACGCGCTCGTGGCCACAACAAGCCACAAAGGTCCCACAGCCACGTAGACAGCCACACAGGCCACCACGCGAGCAGCCACGCAAGCCTGTAGCTAGCTTTAAGCTGGTGACATGGATAGTAGGAGCTAGCTTGGAGATAGCAAATGTGGATGCCCAGGCCCACTGACCGACCGGGCCCACTGACCTGCGGGGTATGTCACTGTGATGTCAGCATGCCACATGGCATACCCTGGTGCTGCCATGTGTCGACCCTTTTAATAAATATTTTCTAAATTAAATAAAGGTTTTATAAATCCTTTTACCTTTGAAAATTCATTACTAATGATCGAAAGCTCCGAAAAATATGAAACCAAATACATTAATTTCGTAATTTCGAACCCTTACTGATTGTAGCTAGTTTGGTTTTTTGAAATTGGTCTTTGTTGGTGTTTTTACCTAGTTGTTTGACGATTTACTTACTACGTCTCGAATCTCGTGCTATCCAGGCCCGAGCTTTGACCAAGAAGACCTTGAGGACCCCGACTTCAATAGTAGGACTACCTGGACAACAACAACTACGCAGGTGTCATGTAACTCCCAACCACGTAGAGCCGATTGCATGATTAGTTGCTAGTGCTATGTTTATATGCTTTACTTATTGATTTGCATAACCAACTTGTTAGCCATGCCTTGCTATTTATTAAATTATGATACCTTGAAATACCTACCTTTGGGACTAGCTACAGACCCCTAGCTAGTCCCTTATACTTACTATCCATACATTTATTTACTTTTGAGATATGGATGAATCTCTGGTTTGGACTAAGACTGAGATATCTTGGCATATTCTAGCGTGTGTTTTGGGTGGGTGTGATTCCTTGATGTGTTATGGTGGGAGCGAGCCGTGTGGTTACTTGTGAACGTCTGTCTAGGGGAGGTGTGTTCTGGGCCCTCTCACTAGCAGCGTGTCGGTGGATGGAGAAGATGGAGTGCTCGCTCCTAGCCTCTAAGGACCGAGTCGGTTTTACCACCAGGTACAATATTTACTTTCGTACAAACCGCTCTTACGCATGGGCGGGGTTCGGTCTGAGACTAGTGGTGGATAGCGTTCAGCCTGTAGGCGGATCAGTGTGATCGTGTAAGGAGGCTTGGCTTCAACCTTTTCCAACAAGACTGAGCCCAAGCAGGAGCTGCAGGGTAGGTTTCACAACTTCGAGGACTTCAGCTGGCAGACGTGCTCTACAGTTGCAGACGATTCCAGACTCAAGGAAACAGGAGAGTGCCATCCACTTCTTTGGCCTCCGGTCGACAAGTAGGGTTTGGAACGGCTAATCCTTGTTGCAGCCCTATTCGGCAGGTCTAGTTGTACAACCTGTGTAGAGTGTTATACCTATAGCTATAGTCTGGGTCCACTGGTTATGGATAATGCTGTTATCTACCGCTACTACCGGCTAGACTTTTCTTGTGCTTCTTCTCTCCCCCCCCCGAGTGAGTGAGCCTGGCTATGGCCGTTGAGATGTGGGGATAGGAGCAGGTGCCCCCGCATCGTAGATGAGAGATGGGTGCTGGATCTTGGGATGAGATTCAGTGTTTGGTGATGACTTCCTCGACTTGGGGTGTTGACCTCACTGAGGTGATGACCTCACTGCTATTTCTGCATTCCTTATTGTTGCTACCAGTCTGCCACCGCTGCTGCTGCTTAAGCTTACTACAGTCATATATACAGTTATCCATGCATACTAGAATTCAACCACCACTTTTGCTCTTTGTTGGGAAGCTGGCATGACCTACCCACTTATCGGGTAGATGGCGGCGTTTCAGACTCGGACACCGACTACGACTTCTAGAATGATGGATGGGACGACTAGGACTGGTCCTTCGCTCAAGTTGCCTAAGGGGATGGTGTCTACTCCGCTTCACATGTTCCGCTGCGTAGATGTTTTACCTTTCATGATTCAGTCCTGAGAGACTTGTACCCGACATGTGTCGAAGAGATGTACTCTAATGTTGTCATAATATTATGTGATGCTGCTATCTTATTCAAGTGTAAGTTGTGGTGTTATACAATTAATCTCAACTATCAGATCCTTTTATACTGGTCCTTTTGAAACAGCGGTATAAGATGGTATGGTCCTCCGTAAAAAAACCAATTATATGGGCTTGGAGAGTACCCAATCAGTTTGGTACGTCCTTCATTATCTTAATCCCTTATCTTTCACTCATGAGCTTGGAGCCTAGTGTTCTCTGTCCTGCTAAATCCATCCGAATCTCGAGGATGAGATTCTTTTAAGGGGGGTAGATTTGTCACACCCTGAAATTTCCGATTTCAGGATGTGAGTAAGAAAAATAAATTAATAGACAATTTTCTCTCAATTTTAAAATTTTTGTTAGCAACTATGTCTTTGCTTAAGGATTTTAAGGAGTTATTTAAATTTTCTAAGCATTTAAATAATTTTCTATAAATAAATAAATAAATAAATATAGGAGTTGAGTGTTGCATGCATGCTGGTGCATTATTTTTGAGTGTTTGAATTCAAAGTTGTTTGAAGATCAAAAGGTTGTTTTAAAAAAAAAGAAAAAGTTTTTTCCCTCCTCCTCCCTCTCTTTATTTCGGCCTGCTAGCTTAAGTCCATCAGATCCCCCTCAGCTTCCGGCCCGGTCCACCGCTTCCCCCTCCCCTCTCTTCTTCTGCGCGCAGCCCAGCGAAGTCCGGCGCGCCCCCTCCTTCTCCTCGGCCCAGTTCCCTCACCCCCCTCTGTTTTGCAGCTGTGCGCGGCCCAACAGCGTTTCCGGCCCAGTTTGGCCCGCTTCACCCCACAGCTCGCCCGGTCGCAGACAGGCGGGCCCCGCCCGTCATCCCTTCCGCGGCGTCGTCTCCACGCCGGACTCAGGCCTGAGTCCGAGCCGCGCCTGCGCGCGCCGCCTTCTAGGCGTGGTCCGCACGCCAAGGCAGGCCGCCCGGCCTATTTAAAGGCGCCGCCTTCCCTGGCCTCGAACCCTAGATCGAGCCGTCCCATCTCACCAGCGCCGCCGCTTCGCCAAACCCTAGCTCGAACCGCCGCCGACGATCTCCGCCGCCACCGCCTACCCACCGTCGTGAAGTCGTCCAGGAGCACCGCAAGAAAGTGGGGAAGGTATTCGTGCCGTTTGTTTGAACCCTCAGGGTCTGTGTCGCACGAACGAGCTCGCCGGAGTGGCTCCTCCGCCGCCGTCCTCCATACCGCGCCCAGCGCTGTCTCCGTCGCCTGAGCGTCCGCCCTTATGCCTCCGTTGAGTTCACCGTGTTGCGTGCTATGCCCCAGGCCAAACCGCGCTGTTTCTCGGGCCCCCTAGCTCCGGTTCTCCCCGCGCCGGCGAAGTCCCGGCCAAGCGCCGCCGCTCGCCGTCACAGCAGCGCCGCCAGCCGCTTGCGGAGCATCCCGGCCATCAGATCGCGAATCAACGGCTTAGATTAGATCGGCGCCGAGTCAAACCGAGTCTTACCCGTCAATCCCCGCCTCTGCGCTGTTGTTTTACAAAAAAACCCCCTGGCCTTTCTAATTTTGCATGCCAGTCCTCCCACCTCTGAAAAACCTTTACAAATAGGTCCTGGTTCTTACATTTTTAACCCTGGCTTGTTTAGTTTTAGCAGCCGAAGTCCATAGGTGAGTTTTTGCGCGTTAGCCCTTGTGTTTAATTATGTTTTAGCCCCTGGTTTTTAGCAGTTAAACCCCTGGAGCTTTAGTTTTCTCGCAGATAAGCCCCTATAGCTTGTTTTAGCTCTAGATTATGCGTTTTAGCTCCGTTTTTAGCGTTCTTTATGTCCAAACGATCGTATCGAAGAGTAGAATAGCTTTACGCAGTTATTTTGCTTTGTTAATACTGTTTGGTGATTGTTTCTTATTTTATTTCATTGTTTGTTTGTATGTATCAATTGTGTGGTGCGTAGAGAACGTGCCGTTTGAAGCTTTCGCTAAAGGTCAAGCTTTTGAAGACGTTGAAGAGTTTGAGAAGCAAGAGTTTGTGGAAGGCAAGTCCTTGATGCATGCCCTTTTTCCTATACAACTGCATTTTAATTACACTATTTACTTTACTGCTTGCATTAAATTGATGGGACCCTATGCTTAAGGTGTGACTAGTGTTGTTTATCATGTCCTTGTTAACCTGGGTTTTTATTCATGTTGGGTAGCACATGCTTAGTTGCTAACATCGGGTTGAGGATGGTTCTATTATACACAAAAGTAAACTTGATTTATTTTATGCTCTACCCTCATTAAGCAAGATTACCCCTGTTAATCGGAACATGGAGAACCACCCAGGAACCAGGTGCAACCACAAGACAAATGGCTCTGTCTTGGCTAACTAATTAGAAACCTTAGTGTGCTTTACCTGATAAGGGTTAGGGGGTGCCGGTAGTTGGTGTATAGCCCGGCCCTCAAGCTGATCTGCTCTGTGGTAGCTTCGCAGTCTTGAGAGAGGGTTATGCATTGCGCTGTCATGAAACCTAGCGAGCAGCTCATACTAGAAAATCTTTGTAAAGGCCTCGTAGTGAAACTCATGCCACTCACCTCGGAAGTGTTTAAGGGAGTAATTAACCCGGGCAAATATGGGGGACACGACTTGTGGGTAAAGTGTACAACCTCTGCAGAGTGTAAATCTAATCGATTAGCCGTGCTCTCGGTCATGGAGCGGCCTGGACCCTCACATGAGTTAATTATGGAATATGAATTAATCTTGTGCATTGCATCTTATTTCTGCTGCAGTTATTATTCTCTGGGTTGGTATATACTTACACTGCTAGTAATAAGTTGCTTAATAAAATCTGACCAACTAAAATTGCTTACCGCTTTAACCATGTCAGCCATCCACCCAAAGAGCCTTGCATGTTGTTATAGTTACATTCCCTTGTTGAGTACGACATGTGCTCACGCTTGTTGATTTTATTTCTTGCAACTACACTACTCGGACTGCTGCTCAGACGGTCGTTTTGAAGACTTCCCGGAAGACTTTGAAGACCTCTAGGCGGGCGTGTCACCAGTCAACTGCCTGTGGTGTTGATCCTATCCGCTGCGTTGCTACTCGTTAATAATTAGATCTTTTATGAGACATTTTGGTCTGTAATAAAGTTTAATACTCTCTTTACGTTATGGCATTGTGTTTTGGTATTCACTGAGTCGTTATATGTGTGAATTTTGATCCTGGCACACATATAATATGAGCATTCGAATTTGCCTTTAAATTCGGGTGTGACACAGATCCACTTGACTTCTTTTATGTTTGCAAGAAAATCTCTGTAACTTGTGGAGCGGGTTCCAAATTTATTCAACTATATTAGAGAACACTGGTTACAATTTAGATGCATTTTTCTGCATATTTGGATGGTAAAATAGGAGAATTAACCCATAGGAGGATAGAGCATAATGACACATATAATCAAAATCCATGGGTATCGTATCACAGCTGGTTATAGTACTCCCTCCAGTTTCAAAAAACGTAATGTTTTTCTTTGAGTATCTCCAATTAACACTTTAAATGGTATTAGATTTGTCTTTATAATAGCAGTCTCAAAATATTACGCATTTGATATATTTTGAATCTGTTTAATATCATTAGGAAAAAGTCCAAATTACTCCCTTAAATATAACTGAAGTCTAGATAACCTCCTAAAGTATTTCTTGGTTCAGTTTACCCCTAAACTACGCCATTTGATTCAATTTACCTCTTAACACAATTTGTCTATTTTGTTTCTCCAAGCACAAGTGGAGTTTTAAGTTCAAATTTTGAAAGTCTATATAGCATACAAAATAAGATATGTTAAAAAAATATATCATGAGTTTTTCATCACTATTTTTATGGGGTAAAATATTTAATAATACAATTTATCCTTAAGATTTAACTAATGATGCAAATTTCATCAAGTATTTTCTAATATGGGTTATGATGTCCACTACCACCTCTCAGATTAAAATTCAACTTGTACATGGAGAAACAAAATGAAAAATTTTATTATGGGGTAAGTTGAAGCAAATAGCATAGTTTATGGGGTAAATAGAATCAAAACATAATTTAGAGAATTAGCTGGACTTTTGCCATACTTGAAGGGAGTAATTTTGACTTTTTACATATATATATGGTCAAAATAGTGTCTTGGTGATCGTTTCGCTGTATGAAACAGAAATTATTTAAAAGCACGATGGAGTAGTGTGGTCATATCTCTCCTATTTCGTCTACACAAAATGAACCTTGCAAAAACAATAGAAATTCAAAAAATCTAACACAAGAAAAGGCATACCGTATACACACAGACTAGACAGGAAAGCGACAAAATGAGAACTCACAGTCTTTTTGATACGTTGCCGGACCGTCCATAGCAAGGAGAGCGTAGACCTCGAGCGCATTGAGCATGGGGGGCAAGATGGAGGTGGCAGTGGCGGCCAGAGTTATATTGTAGTTTCCGTCATTAGCCGTGTACCATCCGGAGCTGGACACGCAAGAAGCGGCCAAATATAGCGGGCTGTACGGCTTCTCGCCGTTCAGCCGGTTGCCGTTGAAGTACACATCAAACTCTCGGACCTGGGTGTTCTGAAAGTCAGCGAAGTGCAGGAACACCATAAAGGAGTATGTCTCCCTTTTCTTCTTCCATGAGAAATTCAGTATCGTGTCATTGTTGATTGTTGTGGCGGCCGTCTGGAGAACAGCTAGTGGTTCGATGAAGTTGGGGTCTTGCTGAATAGTCTGCGTGGTCGATTGGTTTCCCCACTTCGGGTCGGTGATTCCTGACCAGGCACGGTCATATCGATCGTCTGGAAACCTGCTTGTGAAAACGACCAAATGAAAAAGGATAGATCAAGCGTGTGAGTATACGTAGTTGTGCTTGCAATCTCGTTCTGACATGATCGATGCAAGGAGAACGTACGTACGTACCGAGTGACGAAAATGCTTGACCCCATGTTATGACGTCGATAGTTGTGCAAGGCCTGGGTGGACGTGAGGGCCGGGTAGAGCGCGGCGGGGAGGTGCCTGAGCTCGAGCGCGGACACGAACGGCGTGCCGCGGCCGATGTTCACCAGGCACACCGGCGCCCAGCTCGCCCACGCCACGAACACCGCCTCGAACAAGCCGTCGACGTCGCGCACCCTGGCCCAGTAGTTGGGCCCCAGGTGGAGGTCGAACACCAGCGACGAGCTGTCGTTCTTGCCGTCGTGGTTGCCGTACGGAGCTTGCAGCCGGACCAGGTACTTGGCGCCGGCCTCTGTTGGTAGGGAGTAGCAGTTCCGCTCGCCGGAGGGGAAGCTCCTCACCGTCCGGTAACGTGGCGGCCACTGGCTCTCGTACTCGGCGGAGACCTTGAGGTTCTCGCCGCCGTCCACGTACGAGCCGTCGGAGACGTAGACGATGCCGCCGACAGCAGGGTCTGGGTTTCCGCTGTACTTGTCGTCCAGGCCGCAATCGATGCTCAGGAAACCTGCATGTCAAATTATTCACATCCAACCTCACAGCACACAGGTGGCCAAAATTGAAAAGGATACATTATATCATGCTTGATGGTGAGTACAAACGATCGACAAACCTTCCTGGCCGACGACATGAAGAGCAGGAGGAACTGATAACAGAAACAGTAAAACCAAGAACATCATTGAGAGAGTTTGAGACACGACGAGGCAGAACCTCGCTCAACTAGCTAGTTACCACAGGCCACCTTACAGACTAGCGACTAAGCAAGATCGCTGGTGCCATCTGATGAAGTTATAAGCAATCGTACTAGCTAGCACGACAAGATGCAAAACCAGAGGTCCAGATCTCTATACGCATACTAGGCAACAGGAGCTAGCTCTTAGAGAAAATACCCAGCATGAGTCCTACATATCCATCCTCTCCTTGCTTATACCTAGTCATGCATGTCAACCCCCCTTTATTACTATTTGACGTCACAGTCATGGTTGCGTTGTTAATGAGAAATAGAGCGCTCATTATAAAGATTACATCCACATCCTAATTAACTACTACTCCCTCGATCTCTGTCCCAAATTACTTGTCATTGTAGCTTTTCTATATACACTCACTTAGTTATGCAACATAAATACATATCTAGATGCATAACAAAAAAAAATGTATTTAGAAAAGTCAAAACAACAAGTAATTTAGAACAGAAGGAGTATATATACACATACAAGGAGATAGTGTTGACATGTCACTTAGCATTTAGTCAAAAACATGCATCTTAACAAGCAGCTGTTGATGGTTGTTGGGATGGAATTGACGGGCATATTTACATGTAAAATGGAGCATATGCTCCACCTAGTGGTAAAGGTAAAAGTTCCCCTCCACCATCCTCAAGTGGCAAGTAAAAAAAAAAAAAACTAGATCTACGAAGAAGATGACATTCTCACGTAGGTCTCTACTCCACCGTGGCGGCAGATGCACCCGCGTGAGGTTGGGTTGGGCCTTGCAATATGCTTTGGCATGGGACATATGATGATGCTTTTTTAATCTTAGTGTTAAATTCGCTTCCACGAGGAGTCGAACCCAGGAGGAGTTGCCACCGAACTCTGTAACCAACTCAGTTAGGGAACATTAAACCTCAAGTGGCAATTACATATCCAACGTATCTGCCTTTGGCACTTGTATATGATAACTCGATAAGTACGGGCAAGTACCACGCACACGGCATTGTGACTGACTTGTTCTTAGTCTTGCCCACCCTACGTATGTCGATCGCATCACTGCAACAAGGAGACAATCAAACAAAAGCGTAAGTCAAGACGTAACTAAATATTCTGATGATCGAGTTGAAATTAGTGCACAGATCTGAACCTTTCTTGATGCAGACAAATTAAACCAAACAAGCTTCCTTTTCTATCATTTCTAGAAAGAAAATCAATTGCTCTTTTGACGCCCTCAACTAGCTGATATAAAACGTGGATATTTGAAGTAATGGCGACACAAGGCAGTATACGAAGATGGCAGAAATGCTTCAGGCCGAGCACCCGTGACTTGGGAAATAATGGCTCGTGTATATTGGTGATGCACTAATAACGCTTTACATTTAAGTTCCTGTAAAATATTTTCAACATTTTTCACCATGTTCGTGTTCTTCCTCCATAATTTACTCTTCTCCTTTCTACCCGGAAAAAAAAATCATTTGCTCTCCTTCCACTCTTACGTTCATATTGTGTAAAATAAAACATTAGTCAGCGTATGTGACAAAAATATTTAGACTGCGCTCATCGCAAACACTTGTGATTTGCTTTCTTAGGGTGTTTGATGGTGCCTGACCGCTGATGCTGCTGCTTCCCCTGGCCCGCTTCCTCCTCCACCTCCCACCAGTGGGTGGGCGCGGCGGCGGGGCTGCCGGTGGAGGAGGAGAGCTGGTGGCAGTGCGCGGCGGACGCGGTCCACAAGGTGCGAGAGTGGTCGGAGCTGCACGCCGAGGCTCATCACCATCAGTCCGCTCCACGCCAGCGACGCCGAGAGCCGCCGCCTCCGGTCGGGGAACCAGCTCAAGATGGCCAACCTCAAAAGCCGATGGCCACCCCGCGGCCACCACGACGCCTCCCACCATCTCGCAGCGGCCAGCGAGGTTGACCGGTCACGGAGTGCCGCCACGGTGAGCCTCCGCGCCTCCTGCAGCGCGTGTATGCCGCCGCCGTCCGCCGCCTGGTGCTCAGAACTCAATCCGGCGCGGCGGCGGTGCCTCCAGGCGTCGGCGCTCGCGCGCTGCGCCAGGCGCACGCGCGCGCGGCACGTTCTAGCTCTGCTCCGTCACGGCGCCGCCCGACCGTGGCAACTGACCGGTGCACGGCATCGTCATCGTCGTTCGTGCACGCGCGACCACTACGTGAAAACCTCACATAGGTCACGCAACATTTGTAACGGGCCCTTAACACCCGTTACATGGACCCCATCTGTAACGGTTGTTGTTTGGCGCCCGTTACGCATAAGCACGGCAGGGTCGACCACGACCTCGCCCTGACCTCGCCACCATAACGCCTGTTACCAATGAGGACTTCTGGTAACAGACTTCTTAAACGTCCGTTACATGTTTTCTTTGTAACGGACGTTAACATGCGTCCGTTACGAAAGTAAAACCTATCGGTAACGGGCTCTTTAAGTCCGTTACCGATGACTTTCCTATTGGAGACGCGTTGTTTTTAGGACGCATCTCATTTTATGACGACCCAATTGGCGACGCTTGTTTGGAGTTAGCATCTCCTTTGTTTTCTCACAATAGAGACGCGTGTTGTTATTACGCGTCGTTGTTTTTGCGTTCCGACCACTCTGCTATCTCGGACAACTACACTCGCTCTCTCTCCTCTGAGGGCCCCACTCGCTCTCTCCCCGCCGTTGCTGCAGCAGCATTTTCGCGCGCTTTCTGAAGGCCCCACTCGCTGCGCGCACGCTCTCTGAAGGCCCCACTCGCTGCGCGTGCGCTCTCTCTCTCCTCGGAAAGCCGGCGCTGCAGCAGGCCGGCTGGCCGCGTGCGCAACGGCGAAAGGTGCCGGCGGACGTCGACCGCGGCGCGGCGTCCCTCCTCGGGCTCGGCGCCGTCCTCCGCGCCGTCGCCGTCACCGTCACCGTCCTCCGCGCCGTCGCCGTCACCGCGGCCGCGACGCCTCGTCCTCCTCCTCGGAAGCGCTCGCCTCGTAGACAGTCCTCATCAAGGTGGAAATTGTCCCCTTTTATTGAACTTCGCTGTCCTAATCCTCTTACTCATCGGTTTTGGTGATGCATTATGCTCATTTGATGTATGAAAATTGCAGATGGCTGCTGCTGCTCGGGCTTGGATGTATAGTAGTAAGTCCCGAGATTGGGCCAGTTTCTTAATGGGGGTCAATGGTTTTCTAGATCAAGCAGAGGCGGATATGAGAAATTGTGGTGTTCAGGTAATGCTTTGCCCCTGTACAGATTGTCTCAACGAGAAGAAGTTCGGACAACGGGATAATATTTTTCATCATTTGATCACACGTGGTTTCAAAGAAAATTACACGTGTTGGAATAAACATGGTGAGAAAGGGCTTAATGAAGTCGAAATAGGATGCCTAATTGAAGGTGAAGCGCGACACCATGCTACAGGATGCCATGATGAAGAGCCCGATGAAGGTGGAGTTTTTGATGAGGAAAATGAACCATTCCCACCAATTGTGATGAGACCTAAGGATATCACTGATCAAGAAGTTACGGGCTTCAATGATGGTGAGTTGTTGCAACGTGTGCACAATATTGATCAAATGTTGCAGGATGTTGAGTTTCAAGGAGTGTATACAGCTTCTGAATTAGCGAGACAGAAGCAGTTCATTGAAGATTCAAAGAAATCCCTCTATCCTGGTTGCAAGAAGTACTCTCGCCTTTCTGGTGATCTAAAACTTCTACAGCTTAAGGCAGATCATGGTTGGAGTAACAAAAGTTTCAAACAACTATTGGATCTCCTTAAGGACATGCTACCCGAGGGAAACCAAATAGCCGAGTCTATCTATGAGGCAAAGAAGATAATTTGTCCTCTGGGAATAGAGGTTGAAAAAATTCATGCTTGCAAGAACAGTTGTGTATTGTTCCGTGGAGATTATGCAGACCTTGACAAGTGCCCCAAGTGTGGGTTCGATCGGTACAAGAGGAAAAAAGATGGTGGTGATGATAACAATGCTGATGATGACGAGAACGAGCCCGTGGAGATCACAGGCAAGAAGAAGAAGAAGAAGAAGAAGAAGAAGAAGAAGAAGGTTAAAGGGGCTCCTGTGAGGGTAGCATGGTATTTTTGCATCATTCCTCGGTTGAGAAGATGGTTCGCCACACGAAAGGAGGCCCAACTCTTGCGTTGGCATAAGACACGAACGAAGGAAGTTGGCAAGATTAAGCACCCCGCAGATGGCCAACAATGGCAAAACATTGATTCCCACTTTAAGGATTTTGCCGGTGAAAGTAGGAACATTCGGTTCGCTATGAGCACAGATGACGTGAACCCATTCGGTAACCAGAGCTCAACACATAGAACCTGGCCTGTCGTGCTGTCAATGTACAATCTTCCACCCTGGCTATGCAAGAAACAGAAATACATGATGCTGACAATATTGGTCTCTGGGCCAAAGCAACCTGGCGACCGTATTGATGTCTACTTGAGGCCACTAGTTGATGACTTGAAGATACTTTGGAAGCCTGGTGTGAAGGATGTTTGGGATGAGTTCGGCCATTAGGAGTTCACATTGAGCGCCATGTTGTTCACCACCATCAACGACATCCCGGCTCATCGCATCCTTTCTGGCCAGAGTAAAAGGAAATGTGCAGCTTGCCCACACTACTTGGAAGAAACTTGTGCAGTGTGGCTGAGAAATTCAAAAAAATTATCATTTATGGGGCACCATCGTTTCCTCAGCAAGAAACATGCCTACCGGGACATGGATTGTCAGTTTAATGGGGAAAAGGAGAATCGACAGGCGCCAATGCATGTGACTGGAGATCTGCTCCACTTGCAAGTCAAGGACGTCAAAACTATCGAGGAGTTACCCAAATTGTTTGACAAGAAACTTCGCAAAAGAAAGAAGCGAGATGGTGAAGAAGAAGAAGAAGATGGGCGAGGAATGTGGAACAAGAAATCAATTCTATGGGAGCTAGAGTATTGGCCGCTTTTGGGTGTGCGTCATTCGACAACATGCACGTCAAGAAGAATGTGTGTGAAGCTACTTTGGGAACATTGTTACAACAGAAGTCGAAAGGAAAAGATCATAAAAATGCAAGGGAGGATCTTAAAGAAATGGGCATTAGGCCGGAGCTCTATGCAGGGGAAACAGACACGGGGATGGATCTTCCTGTTGCTGCAACCATCTTGTCAAAGGCAGAGAGAAAAGAATTCTGTGAGTTTTTGCATGGTTTGAAAGTACCTTCAGGCTACTCATCAAACTTCAAGAGGCTAGTGTCGGTGAAGACATGAAAATGAATTTCAACTTGATGAAATCTCATGATTGCCATGTGTTGATGACATCTATTCTTCCTGTTGCACTAAGAGGTATCAAGACAGAACTGGTTCGCGACGCGGTCACGAGCTTGTGTTTATTCTTCAATGAAATAGAACAGAAGGTGATTGATGAGGAAAAACTATTGGACTTAGAGAGGAGGCATTTCGAGACCCTATGTCTGCTTGAAGCTACCTTCCCACCATCATTCTTTGATCTCATGCTGCATCTAACAACACACCTCGCGAGGGAGATCTGGTACCTTGGCCCATCTTACCTTCATCAGATATTTCCATATGAGAGGTACTTTGGATTCCTCAAATCAATGGTACATAACAGGTCATTTCCGGAGGGAGCCATTGTTCGTGGCTATGTGACCATCGAAGCAGTGGAGTGGGCCATGGGTTATATGGACCCCCAAAACCCCATTGGTGTGCCTCGTTCACGGCATGAAGGTAGGCTTTCAGGTGTTGGGACCCTGGGGAAAAAGTCAATCACTCCGCACCCAGAGGACTTCAGGAAGGCTCATTTCACCGTGATAGAACAGAGCGTAGAGGTTACACCATTTGGCAATGAGCACAAGCAACAACTACGTGAACAAAACCCTGGCTGTACTGAGGATTGGGTTGCAAAGAGGCACATGCAATGCTTCAACAGGTGGCTTCGAGATTATGTCCAGCAGAGTGGTAGCGCTGCTATAACCGACGATCTAAGGAAACTAGCAGCAGGGCCATTATTCACTGTTACAACATATCAAGCAATGGATATCAATGGATACACGTTCTACACCATGGCCCAGGATGCCAAGAGCGTCTATCAAAATAGTGGTGTGCGTGTACGGGCCGTCGACAATAAGAAGAACACAACCACATATTATGGTCAAATAGAGGAAATTTGGGAGCTTGATTATGTAGCATTCAAGGTAGCCTTGTTTCGGTGTAGATGGGTCACCAATGCGAAGAGAGCTATGATCAAGGACAAATTTGATTATGTTAGTGTTGATCTCCGAGTCTTTGGTTACAAAACCGAATCGTTTGTCTTCGCCAAGGATGTTGAGCAAGTGTTCTATGTACCTGACCTTGCAAAGAATAACTGGAGTGTGGTTTTGCCTGAAAAAAAAAGGATTGTTGGGGTTGAAAATGTTGTTGAGGAGGAGGAATACAACCAGTTTGACGAAAGTCCATCCTTTCACACTTCATACATGCCCGAGTCTTGGGAGCTGACAAAACACCATACTTGCGAAGCGACCATCGTGAAAAGATCCATATACAAAAATCAAAGAAGAAAAAGATGCAAGATTGATTTCTGCTGAATCCGATCCTTTTTGTAAAATGCAGGGATGTCTATTGCTGGAAATGGAATCCTTTTTGTAATATATATAGGATGTGTATTGGTGGAATTTGAATCTCCTTTCTGTAATATATGATGCCTATATATTCTGCCTAAGATACTGCCTAAGATGCCTAAGACGCGTCTCCTGTATCTTCTCTCCAAAATAAATAACCGTTGCCCCAACCCCTTCATCTACCCGCGAGAAAACCACAACTACCTACACTCCTCGTCATGCCCCTCCGCCACACTCATGGCATCGAGGGAGCACCCGCGGTCGCTCGCGAAACTCCCGGCGGAGGTGCTGGCGATCATCGTTGGCCGAGTCGGAGCGACATCGAATCAGCCTATGGAGGACCTCTGTAGCCTACGGGCAACCTGCAAGGACATGCTCCTCCCCTGCCGTGACAGAGATGTCGGTAAGCGCCTGGCACTGGATCGGGTTCCAGTCGAGCAGATGCAGAACAACGACCCCGTCGACTACGACGTCTTCCTTCGTAGCCTGGCTGCAACCGGCAACCCAGTGGCCTGCTTCCTCACCGGGATGGACGACATCTTCGGCAGGAACCGCAGCCCTCAGCCTCCCCTCGACGAGCTCCACCGCGCTGCCAAAGACGGGCACAGAGGGGCGGCCTATGTGGCCGTCGTCTTCCTCTACAGAGCCAACAGCGGGGCCGACGCCGATGCCACTGCAATTGCGTACATGAAACAGGTTGAGGGTGAGGAGCAAGGGCAGTGGCGTCCGCATTTGATCAGCAATGTGCAATCCCTAGATTTCCGGCATCGTGGGGTCAATCTGGCTTGGCAAATTAGGAGTGTCGCCCTCCGCTGTGGCCTCCGCCGGCCGACGCTGCCAACGGCGGCGGTGCGAGGCAACATTCAACATTGCGCAGGCAAAGCATTCTGTGGTACGGCACTGAGCCGGAGGGGGTTTTGCATGTATTTCTGTAGTGATGAATGTAGGCTTCGTTACGAATGTAATGCCTTCTTCTATCGTGTAAAGTATCATCCAATCGGTTATTGATAGACAAGATTTGATTTCTCACATTTCTGAGTCAAATCCAAGGTTGCGGCGCCCTCTGCTTCCTCCTCTGTTTGTGTGGGAAAATGAGACGAGGATTAACCATCCCGTGTCTCTATTAGGAGTGGGGCCCAGTTCTATTGGAACGAAGAACAGTTCCTATTTCTCCTTTTAATCTGCAGTCAAATTTTGTAACATATATTTCTCCGTCGTGCTTAGTCCAAATTTGATGATTTTTTCCTAGTTTTTTCTAAAATCTCCATCTTTTCATTAATTTCATTGTTTAGTGTATATTCCGTTTCGTGAATAATGTTTATATGCCTTTATCTTGTTCTTTGTAAGTACAGCATAGAAATAATATTTGTTTTCCACAACCATTAGTAATGAAACTTTGCATTTCGTGATCTTAAGGTGAACACATGCTTGTGTTAAAATTTCAAATGCGTACGAGATCGAACATGTTGCAAAGTGTGGAAAACTTCAATGTTCAAGCAACATTCTAGAAACTATGTGAGAGATGTAGCCATTTGTAAACAAGTATATTCTTCCTTTATCAAAACCATTTGAAATTTTTTATGACAAGTTTAGGTACCAAAATTATGTTTCCACGTAAATTTGTAGAATTTTTGGAGCAAACTAAGATGTTATTAGAATTATTATATCACAATCATGAGATGTATATTCGAATTATAAGAATGTTAGGTATACAAGTGTGACTGTTGATATTTTATTAAAATACTAAATGTCTAAATATGAATTGATGTTATTTTTAATGAATTTTTAGGTGCTGTTTTACCGGCTCTAATATTTGATGGATGCGAGTTTCAGTTCTTAAAAATAGTGTCGGGCCCACGCGTCAGTGTCAGCAGCCTATATAAAGAAGATAACCACCTGGACCTACCTGCCAACGAGGCAACGCGATTTTTCTAACCAGCGTCGGCGATGAGTATCAATTGTCTCCACGATCGAGTTCATCACAGGAGGAACAGATACTGTAGGCGACGCGGATGGATCTGCCCCCGTCTCTTAGATCGAGTTCATGACATATATACAAAATCCAACAACCAAACTAACCAGTTCATGATCGACAAACAAACTAAGCAGTTCATGATCGACAAACTAAGCAGTCCAACAACCTGACGAACAAACTGACAAACACACAATAATCACAAACACATTATTAATGGTACAGGAGTGGATCAATTAGTCGGTCGCTGCTGTCAGAGTCCCGCCGTAGGAGCCGTCGTCGCCGGCGTCAGAGCCGTCGTCGCCGAGAAGAGACCGCTGGACCACGGGGAGCTTCTCAAGCTTTTCAGCCAACACGTGGATCCTGAAGGCGAGACCCTTGACGCTGCCATCCTTGTTATGGTTAGGCGCCTCGATATTGAACGCTTGGCCAACATCTCAGAGCTTCATGAACGTGCACTGGAGCAGTTCGATGGCGAAGCTGATGTCGGCGGCCTCATTCTTCTCCTTCTCCTTGGGCGCCACCGGCTCCTTCCCCTTCTCCTTGATGGTCAACTTCCTCCGACGACGGCTTTCGTCGTCGTCATCCTCTCTTCGTCCCCGCTTCGCCGACGGGTCACTCGACGCCATGCTCTTCTCGCTCCTAGCTTGTTGGTGTGATCTCTCGTTGACCGGAGGTTGTGGTTTTTTGATGGCGAGGGGGAAGAAGATGAAGCGAAAGAAACGATATGATTACGGAGCAAGCAACAGTCGAGGATTTATGATGACAAGACGTGAACCGTCAGGGCGCCTTTCTCCCCACGCCCCACGTCCCTCCTACGCCTCGGGAACCATTTTTTGGGAGCAAAACCGTCCAAAAACACGCGTCGCATTTCAATTTCGCGGGAAGGTGGAGGGGCAGGGGCAGTTGTCGGGCCCACGCATCAGCAGCCAAACCGCGTCGCATTTCAAGTTCCATATTATTAGTAATGGGTTCTTATAAATGGCCGCGTCGCATTTCAATTTCCAAACCCCGTCGCATTTCAGTTTCCAGATCCCGTCGGCTTTCCATTTCGTTCCCTTCTCCTTCATGGCCGCGGACCGCGGTGTGCTTCATGGAGCTGCTGCCAAATGAACTGGTCACCCAGATCATCCTCCGCTGCATCAAGGGTGAGCCCGTCATTCGTTTCCTGATCCTTCGTAATCGGGTCTGCGGCACCTTCCGGCGCATCTGCGACTCGGATGAGGTACTCCTGCAGGTGTCGCTGCGTGAACTTCGTCAAGAGTGCAAGAATCGCTACGTCAGGTCCTTGTTGGAGGAGTGCTTCCGCCTCGCCAAACATCCAGAGGCATTATGCTTTGAGGGGATGGAGAGGTTGATGAGGCGGCGGAATCCCGATGAGGGTCTGGAGCTCGTCGGAAAGGCCGCTGCCAAAGACACCGGTGCGAAGTACTTCTTAGCGATGCTGAAGTACCGTCGCAACCCTGCGGACCCCGAAGCGATGGCACTGCTCCACGAAATCAGGGCGGGCTGTCGCCCCCAACGGGCACTGGAACAACCACAACCTGCATCAGCTGCGCTACCTCATCCGCCGGGATCTCCATAACATTGCGTGGTGGTACTGGCTTCGTGACGGTGACGATGACATTCCGTTGCTGCCCGTCCAGAATCCCCACGTGTGCATTTGGGCAGCGGGATGTAGGCGCTACGGGCCGGAGACCCCAGGGATCATCAACTACTGCAGCGCCGAGTGTCGCATCCGTCATGAGTTCGACCTCTGGACGCGTGGATTCAGTGTCGCGGTGGAGTACGCCGTTAGCAGGATGAACATCAGGATGTAGGCGGAAGCATCAATAAAAATTATGTATCTTGAATGTATTACATATTCTGTGTCGCATCCACAAGATTTGATTTATCATGTTTCTGAGTCAAATCAAAGATTGCGGTGGTCTCATTTGCCGCATTAGAGGCCTAGGGTGCCCTCTTGGATGTCAAAGCGGGCACGGCGGTGGCGGCGGTGGCCTCTGCTAGTCTGCATCCTCCTCTGTTCTATTGGGTGGGCGTAGGAGACGAGGATTGGAGGGGCAAATGAGACGCGGGTTAACCACCCCCTCAGTTCTATTGGAATGAAGAACAGTTCTCATTTCTCATTTTAATCTGCAGTCAAATTTTGTAACATGTATTTCTCCGTCGTACTTAGTCCAAATTTGATGATTTTTTCCTAGTTTTTTCTAAAATCCCCATCTTTTCATTAATTTCATTGTTTAGTGTATATTCCGTTTCGTGAATAATGTTTATATGCCTTTATCTTGTTCTTTGTAAGTACAACATAGAAATAATATTTGTTTTCCACAACCATTAGTAATGAAACTTTGCATTTCGTGATCTTAAGGTGAACACATGCTTGTGTTAAAATTTCAAATGCGTACGAGATCGAACATGTTGCAAAGTGTGGAAAACTTCAATGTTCAAGCAACATTCTAGGAAACTATGTGAGAGATGTAGCCATTTGTACACAAGTATATTCTTCCTTTATCAAAACCATTTGAATTTTTTATGACAAGTTTAGGTACCAAAATTATGTTTCCACGTAAATTTGTAGAATTTTTGGAGCAAACTAAGATGTTATTAGAATTATTATATCACAATCATGAGATGTATATTCGAATTATAAGAATGTTAGGTATACAAGTGTGGCTGTTGATATTTTATTGAAATACTAAATGTCCAAATATGAATTGATGTTATTTTTAATGAATTTTTAGGCGCTGTTTTTATCGGCTCTAATATTTGATGGATGCGAGTTTCAGTTCTTAAAAATAGTGTCGGGCCCACGCGTCATTGTCAGCAGCCTATATAAAGAAGATAACCACCTGGACCTACCTGCCAACGAGGCGACGCGATTTTTCTAACCAGCGTCGGCGATGAGTATCCATTGTCTCCACGATCGAGTTCATCACAGGAGGAACAGATACTGTAGGCGACGCGGATGGATCTGCCCCCGTCTCTTAGATCGAGTTCATGACATATAAACAAAATCCAACAACCAAACTAACCAGTTCATGATCGACAAACAAACTAAGCAGTTCATGATCAACAAACTAAGCAGTCCAACAACCTGACGAACAAACTGACGAACAAACAATAATCACAAACACGTTATTAATGGTACAGGAGTGGATCAATTAGTCGGTTGCTGCTGTCAGAGTCCCGCCGTCGGAGCCGTCGTCGCCGCCATCGGAGCCGTCGTCGCCGAGAAGAGACCGCTGGACCACGGGGAGCTTCTCAAGCTTTTCAGCCAACACGTGGATCCTGAAGGCGAGACCCTTGATGCTGCCATCCTTGTTATGGTCAGGCGTCTCGATCTTGAACGCTTGGCCAACATCTCGGAGCTTCATGAATGCGCCCTGGAGTAGTTCGACGGCGAAGCTGATGTCGGCGGCCCCATTCTTCTCCTTCTCCTTGGGTGCCACCGGCTCCTTTCCCTTCTCCTTGATGGTCAACTTCCTCCGACGGCGGCTTTCATCGTCGTCATCCTCTCTTCGTCCCCGCTTCGCCGACGGGTCACTCGACGCCATGCTCTTCTCGCTCCTAGCTTATTGGTGTGATCTCTCGTTGACCGGAGGTTGTGGTTTTTTTGATGGCGAGGGGGAAGAAGATGAAGCGAAAGAGACGATATGATTACGGAGCAACCAGCAGTCAGGGATTTGTGATGACAAGACATGAACCATCAGGGCGCCTTTCTCTTCACACCCCACGTCCCCCTACGCCTCGGGAACCGTTTTTTGGGAGCAAAACCGTCCAAAAAACGCGTCGCATTTCAATTTCGCGGGAAGGTGGAGGGGCAGGGGCAGTTGTCGGGCCCACATGTCAGCAGCCAAACCGCGTCGCATTTCAAGTTCCATATTATTAGTAATGGGTTCTTATAAATGGCCGCGTCACATTTCAATTTCCAAACCCCGTCGCATTTCAGTTTTCAGATCCCGTCGGCTTTCCATTTCCTTCCCTTCTCCTTCATGGCCGCGGTGTGCTTCATGGAGCTGCTGCCAAATGAACTGGTCACCCAGAGCATTCTCCGCTGCATCAAGGGTGAGCCCGTCATTCGTTTCCTGATCCTTCGTAATCGGGTCTACGGCACCTTCCGGCGCATCTGCGACTCGGATGAGGTACTCCTGCAGGTGTCGCTGCGTGAGCTTCGTCAAGAGTGCAAGAATCGCTATGTCAGGTCCTTGTTGGAGGAGCGCTTCTGCCTCGCCAAACATCCAGAGGCATTATGCTTCGAGGGGATGGAGAGGTTGATGAGGCGGCAGAATCCCGATGAGGGTCTGGAGCTCGTCGGAAAGGCCGCTGCCAAAGACACCAGTGCGAAGTACTTCTTAGCGATACTGAAGTACTGTCGCAACCCTGCGGACCCCGAAGCGATGGCACTACTCCACGAAATCAGCGGCGGGCTGTCGCCCCCTGACGGGCGCTGGAAGAACCACAACCTGCACCGGCTGCGCTACCTCGTCCGCCTGGATCTCCATAACATTGCGTGGTGGTACTGGCTTCGTGATGGCGATGATGACATTCCGTCGCTGCCCGTCCAGAATCCCCATGTCTGCATTTGGGTAGCAGGATGTAGGCTCTACAGGCCGGAGACCCCAGGGATCATCAAGTACTGCAGCGCCGAGTGTCGCATCCGTCATGAGTTCGACCTCTGGACGCGTGGATTCAGCGTCGCGGTGGAGTACACCGTCAGCAGGATGAACATCGGGATGTAGGCGGAAGCATCAATAAAAATTATGATTCTTGAATGTATTACATATTCTGTGTCACATCCACAAGATTTGATTTGTCATGTTTCTGAGTCAAATCGAAGGTTGCGGTGGTCTCATTTGCCGCATTAGAGGCCTAGGGTGCCCTCTTGGATGTCAAAGCGGGCACGGCGGCGGTGGCGGTGGCCTCTGCTAGTCTGCATCCTCCTCTGTTCTATTGGGTGGGCGTAGGAGACGAGGATTGGAGGGGCAAATGAGACGCGGGTTAACCACCCCCTCAATTCTATTGGAATGAAGAACAGTTCTCATTTCTCTTTTTAATCTGCAGTCAAATTTTGTAACATGTATTTCTCCGTCGTACTTAGTCCAAATTTAATGATTTTTTCCTAGTTTTTTCTAAAATCCCCATCTTTTCATTAATTTCATTATTTAGTGTATATTCCGTTTCGTGAATAATGTTTATATGCCTTTATCTTGTTCTTTGTAAGTACAACATAGAAATAATATTTGTTTTCCACAACCATTAGTAATGAAACTTTGCATTTCATGATCTTAAGGTGAACACATGCTTGTGTTAAAATTTCAAATGCGTACGAGATCGAACATGTTGCAAAGTGTGAAAAACTTCAATGTTCAAGCAACATTCTAGGAAACTATGTGAGAGATGTAGCCATTTGTACACAAGTATATTCTTCGTTTATCAAAACTATTTGAATTTTTTATGACAAGTTTAGGTACCAAAATTATGTTTCCACGTAAATTTGTAGAATTTTTGGAGCAAACTAAGATGTTATTAGAATTATTATATCACAATCATGAGATGTATATTCGAATTATAAGAATGTTAGGTACACAAGTTTGACTGTTGATATTTTATTAAAATACTAAATGTCCAAATATTAATTGATGTTATTTTTAATGAATTTTTAAGTGCTGTTTTACCGGCTCTAATATTTGATGGATGCGAGTTTCATTTCTAAAAAATAGTGTCGGGCCCACGCGTCAGTGTCAGCAGCCTATATAAAGAAGATACCTGCCGACGAAGCGACGCGAGTTTACTAACCAGCGTCGGCGATGACTATCCATTGTTAGCGTCAGCAGGCAAACCTTGCGCGCGCTGTTAAAAATTTCCTACCTATATTAACTATAATGCCAATGAAATTCCAATTCCACAACAGAGCCGTTCAAGGGCACACCAGTAATTTCCGTGAACATAGTAACACGCGCGCAGGGGACATATACTCGGGAGTCTAATTCAGACAGATCCACCATGCCCGCACTCTCCCCGCCGCCGCCCTGCTCCTTCTCCAGCCCTAGCCCGCCGTCGCCACTCTCCCCGCCGCAGCCCTGCTCTTCTCCAGCCCCACCGTTCCCGGCGTGATGTCGGCGAAGCGGCTCCAGCCGTGACGACGGTGACGAGGACACGGTTATTGGTGTGCGGACGGCATCCCTGCCAACCTAGAGACGGTGACGCGAATCCGGCATCCCCGGCCACGACGACGAGCTGGCCACCTCAGGCAACGAGGTGACACGGATCGGACCTCTCCGACCACCACGAGAATAACTACTTCATTCGCGACAGAGGTTAGTGCTGCTTGAACCCCTAATGCCCTCTCTCAGCTCGGCCACCGAATCTGCTATTCCTGTCAAGGTGGATTAGGGAGACATGCTACTTTACGGTTGTTCACATAGGATTATTCTCTTGGAATTGTCTGCATTAGTACAGCATGCCTTAATAGTTCATTTTTAATTGATTGGCTGTGGATTTGACGGATGAATTTTGTTGCTCCAAGTCTGTTTGAATAAATTGTTGCTAACAGATGAACTTATATGAACTGTTGAAATTCTGTTATGCTTCGAATGTACCAGATCGACAGTTATGCTTTGGACCTGTTAGCATACTTTAATTCTAATTGCTTTGTCCTCTTGTTGCATGTACACATGGAACACACGATTCATTGCTGCTAAATTTGGACAAGGAAGCAGTTGAAGGAATTTAGTCTCTGTTTTGATATATAAGCATATTGCTTCACCCTGTCAAAATGGTTAGCACCTATCCCCAACCTGTATGCTAATACCAACTATTTTGCCTGTCAGAGAATAAGAATTTATCTTATTTTGTTTAGGTTTTCAGTCTAGCTTACGTTGCTCTACTGACGACCTGACATATCATCTATGCAGTCTCCCACAACACCAAACTCCTCTACCTCCAGTGCACCATCACAGCCCATCGATGGTGAACCTTGTTCACAGCCTATCAACGGTGATCCTTCTTCACAGGGTCACTCAGCACATACTGCTGCGAGTAGTACTCAATCCCGCGGGTCAAGGACACAAACCAAATGACAGAAGACAAGTTGACCGCAACTGGACTTGATAACAATTATTGGCCTACCCCAGATGCTGCGAGGGATAGATTTGTATTGGTCTGTGGCCTCATTGCTCGAGAGAGGGTGTCAATCAACAAGGCAGTTGAAGATCTCTCAGCAATTGAGAAGGAATAGTTGTTCACAGTTTTAGAGGAAAAGCTAGATTACCCAGCCAATCTGGCTGAATCTGTTCGCAAGAAGGCAGTTAAGGCAGCTATGTCAGAGATTGGAACCTTGCAACGGCGGTTCAAGACCCATTTAAGAAAAAAATTTGTGAGCCAATAGGAGACTCCCTTTGTGAAGCATGCCTTTTTGTAGCCAGAAGACTGGACCGTGTTTGTGCAGGAAACCAATTCTCCTAGATTTTAGCGATTGAGCCAGGGGATGAAAGAAAAGAGAGCATTGCATGATAAGCCACACAGGACGGGCAGAAAAGGTTCTGTTCCTAAAAGGAAAGAGTGGGAGGAGGAGGATGCAAAGCTAGCTGAAGAAGGAAAACAGAACCCTTGGGACCAATTTCCTGGACGTTCGAGGCCTTATCTGCGGGCAAGGGTAGGGAAGAGGAAGACAACTAGTGAAGGAAGCGGGGACATAACATTTAGTAACCCTGCGGTGGTGGGGGTAGCAACTAGGGTGAAAACACTTGCAGCTCAGGCTAGCGATGGTTCTTTCAATGGGGTTAGGGAGAATGATATCCTCACCGCAGCACTTGAGACTCCAGAGCATCGAGGTCGGGTCTGAGGCGTGTCTAGTTCACTTGGCTGGGGTAAAGGGTTTGGTGAAGAGTTTGCTGGAATGTACAGGAAGAAGAGGAACAAGAAGTCTGGACCGCAGATGGAAGACCTAGTTGGTGAAGCAGTCACCAGAATTGTCTCCATTCTAGAAGAATCAGGCTTTGATATACGGAAAAATGTACTTCATCATCCTCCCCAATCACCACCTGTCAGTAGCAGCGAGGAAGAAGATGTGCATGGCCTCGAGGAAAAAGATGTGCATGGCAGTGAGGAAGAAGAAGCATGTGGCAGAGAGGAAGACCATTGGCATGTCAGCGAGGACGAAGGTAATCAACAACACATTGATAGTCGATCACCTATGCTGGACACAATAGATAAGCTGACAGAGCCAACCAAGTGCAGCCTTTTGGATGGCTCCGGGAATAAAGTGGAGCTCGCACTAGCCACTGTCTTTCCATTGCAAAAGACTCTCCATACAGTACCAGTGCAGGATGGGTATGCTGTGGTGCAACCTAGTTATGTGTGGGGCAACACGGGTCACTACCCTCTGCCTGTACCAATTGGGGGGGATGAAGTAACAACCCTAGCTGAGGCTCTCTGTCAAAGGATCCAATGGTCAAAGAACAGGATCCTTGTACCACCCATTACGAGAAATACCAACCCTGCTCCCACATCAGGTAGCAGGGGTACAACATCATATGGAGGTACTGCAGCTCAGCGTCAGCAAGAGAAAGCTTAGCAGCAGCAGCAGATCAGCATAACTACGCAGCAGGAGCATCGACAACAGCAGGAGGACATGCAATCTCCGCCTAAGAAGCAGCAGCAGATCAGCAAAACTACGCAGCAGGAGGAGCATCGACAACAGCAGGAGGAGGACAGGCAATCTCCGCCTAAGAAGCAGTAGCAGATCAGCAAAACTACGCAGCAGGAGCATCGACAACAGCAGGAGAAGGACAGGCAATCTCTGCCTAAGCAGCAGCGACCGGCGGAGGACAGGCAATCTCTGCCTGAGCAGCAGCCACCGCAGAAGAAGGGGGCCAGGAAACCTCTGCCTAGAGATGAGCTTCTTAACTGTTTTTGGTCAAAACCGGATCCAAAATACAAGCCTGCTGTGCCTATGTTGTCAGAAGCGGACTTACAGGCTGCTGGACCGAATTGTGCCAGGTTGCATGCTTACGCCATGGAACACAGTAAGGATAAACTTAGTTTTCCAGCAAAGTTGCCTGAAGACTCCTTTCATGTTCCTAGTGATTTAATGTTAAACATTGCATTCAGTCACGTGTATGACCTTATAACCCTGGTTGCTCTGGATGAGACCTTCTTGAGGTTGTGAACATTGTAAGTGCCTTAAAACCAAAATAGATATTTCTTTAATTTTGACCACAAAGTTCATGCATGCTAACATTTGGATTTTTTGTAGGAAAATGATGGACAAGGCAGCGGAGATGAAGATCAGTGTTGGGTTTTTGGATCCACAGCTTCTCACGACCACAAAGATTGAAAAGCAGTCTACCCTTGTAACAAAAGCATTGACAAATGCAATGACGAATGACTACGTGGTGGGTGCCTTCTGCACCGGTGGCCACTATGTAACACTGATCATCTGTATGAAGTTCAAAGAGGTTTGGTATCTAGATTCTGCAAAACATCATCCCGCGCGAAAGTTCGAAGACCTCCGAGCGCTTGTGAATTGGTCCGTACCTTGTAGGTTTTGTTCACAACATTCAATCTCTTAGTGTTTCTAATCGGTATTGCTGATCATGCAGGGCCTCTCCCTGCCCAAAGGACGAAGTGATGAAAGGAAACAAGAAAAAGTTAAAATTCAATCTGACATTCAAGCACAAGCCAAATATCACTGTAAGACCCAGGTTTTTTTATGGTCCCTTCATACCAATTTGGTACTGCATTAACTTGTCATTTTGGTACCTCGATGCGCAGTGTGCTTAGCAGCCATCGGGGTCCTTTTTGCATGGATTCCATGTGGCATTCAATATGTTCAAACTACTCGAAGACATACCTCACATCAAGAAGGCTGCTGTAAATAGATAATGCTCTCACCCTTGTCTCTGCTCATATTCTCCATTTGATTTTAGAAACTGATTTGTACTTGTATTCTCATAATTATTTTATTATTTTACAGGATTTCAAACCTGCCCTAAATGTTTCTACAGAAGATCTAAAACCGGTCCGGGAGATGCTGTGCGAGTACATTGTTAAGGAGATCCTCGACCGAAACGGCAACCTCTATAATAGTGCACCGTGAGTTCATTGTACGGCCTGACAAACTTGAAACTTGCTGCATTCAAGTTAGTTTAGTACTGCCTGAGAAACCTGCTTGGCTGGGGTCAGGTGCATGTTGCCTGGTTTAGACAGTTTTCTCAGGACTCCATCCAAACAAAAAGCACCGATGCCGAACTTGAAACTTTAGCATGCATGTCGATCTGATGAGGAACTTGATGTGATCTCGCATTATTGTGTATATATATGTGATCTTGCTTGTGTATATATGTGATGAGAATGTGTTTGTGATATCTTCTAGCATTGTTGTGGTGGCTGCCAAATCCTGGTTGTTTCCAGGATGCAGCCCCTGATCTGGTGGCTGCCAAATCCTGGCTGGTTCCGGGATGCAGCCAGAAAACGGGCAGGTTACGGACGTTAAGTAAGGCATGTTACAAAAACAGATCCGTGAGTAACGGGCTTCACTTGGAACGCCCGTTACAAGTATGACAACACTGTAACGGGCCGCATAAAGACCCGTTACTAATACTGACCGGTGGGCCCTACAAGTTGATGCTTTCGTCGAGACAGAGGGGACGCGCTTCCAGAGCACGCGTCTCCTGTCGTCGAGACAGACGTGACACGCGTCCAGAGCACACGTCTCCTTTCGTGGAGATAGGCGAGACACGCGTCCAGAGCACGCGTCTCCTGTCATCCAGACAGAGAAGACGCGCGTACAAAAAATGTGTCTCCTTACGTGCAGACGTGTGTCCACAGCAAACGTCTCCGATAGAGAGTTCATGTAACGAGCTAGGTTTCTGTGCCCGTTAGCAAAGGTCCATGGGGGCCCAGAGAAACAGACATTTCAGGTGATCGGTAACTTGTTTCGGTAACGACCTTTGTTAGACGCCCGTTACAATTACGTGTTATCAGTAACAGGCATCCACCAGTTACCTTTCTTGGCTTATTTGTAACGCTTGATCGGTAACGGGCGTTTTGCCCGTTACCAATGGCCATCCGCGCCCGTTACCAATGTCTGTTTTTCACGTAGTGGACATGAGTGCTATCACCAGCACTGCCGAAGCTTCACGCCGGTCTACGTCGACGAGGTCTACAGCCACCACCTCCACCACCAGCCACCCTCCGCGTTGTGCGAGCCGAGGATGTGTCGAGCACCGTCGGTAATGACCGCCGCCATCAGAGGCTGATGCTATGGTTTCTGTGTCAGCCTCACTTGAGGGAAGGAGGGCAAGCGACCTGGCGGACGGGACCTCACGGCAGCCTAGTGCGGGTCCACCGGCGCGCATGCCGGTGGTGTGTGGCTGGTCGGCCGGCGCAGCTGCCGGGGAAGGGGGCGGTGCTGGCCGCCGGACGGGATCCGGCGGCACCCTAGCGCGGGTCCTCCGGCACGGCCTACTCGCATGCCGGTGGTGGGTGGCTGGTCGGCCGGCGCATCTGCCGGTGAAGGGGGCGGCACAGTCCGGTGGCAGGTTGCAGGTAGGTAAAGGGGGCGGCGCCATGGACATGGAGAGAGAAAGAGGCTGAAAAAATGAGATGGAGATGTGAGGGTGGAGCCCGCACGAAATTAATACTTGCTCCTCTCTCGCTGACAGACGGGACCCGCAGGAAAATAGAGACCTGAGTTGATTTCCCTACTGGAGTTGAGATCTAATTTTAAGACTCTGTACTTTTGAATTGGACCTACAAATAGGTTTTATAAGCCTCATTTTGTAGGCCTCTGCTGGAGTTGCTCTCACTGTATATTACATTGTAAACACCATATAGGCTGCAATTAATGATTCCAAACGCTTTCAGTGTAGACACCATATAGAGAAGCCTTGATCCGGTGGGTGACCGTGATCACACTGAGCGTAACAGTGGAGTATTTTTTGTTGGAGTCTATTTTACTGCCTCTCGGACGATGCATCTTGTCTACCTCACTCAACAAAAATCAGCATATCTTAACACCCCCCCCCCCACCATCTAATGAGATTTATTTTTTTTCTAAACCGACAAATTGAGTTTTAGTTCAAATAATTTTGTTCCAGTTTATAGAGGACACTTTGTCCTATCTTAGAAAAATACTTTAAGACTCTTTATCATTGCCCACTGAAGATTAATTAATATATCCAAGTAAGAACCGTGCAATCCATTCGCTCCCAATCCTCGACATCCACATGATCGAGCAGCATACTGAAGAACATGCATCGTCGGTCAGGGCATATATTTGCCTAGCTAGCATGACAAGAAGCAGACCATGCAAGCCACTCCACACATAGTTGTTTATGGAGACCCAGAACATTTTTTTTAGATAATGGAATTTTCCGGCCTCTACGATTTAGCGTACATAGCCTTCAATTATTACATCCTTTCGACTTGAATTGCTGGATAAAAAGGAGAATCAAAAAGCAAATTAAGTCTAACAAAGTCTATTATTATACTTCCATCCATGATTCATAAACAGTTATAAGACTATTATCTCCAAAAGAAGTGCTCGTCTTCATGAATAACTTCTTTGTCTTCTCCTCACGCTGCAATATTGACCAAAATCACAACCAATAGGTTCCTCTGAAAATAGCCTGCATAAAGGACGAGTGTTTAACATTATCAAATATAATATCATTTCAACAACGCCATATTGCCCGACACAGAGCCGCGGCCTGGTTAGAATAGTAATGACCTCCTGAGTATTAAAATTTTGAAGCCACTTCCTTGGCATGTGGGTTACTGATCTAGGTGGGGTTAAACTAGTGGCACCTTGGGCAATCCTCCATTACCTTTGCATGTTGGCATTCAAAAAAATAAGTGTTTAATTGGTTCATTACAATTACAATAGCTACATTTTTTACTGCCCTTCCAGTTTTTCCTAACGAGATTATCTTTGGTTAGAATAACCCCTTTTTAGTACCAAAGAGAAATCTTAATCTTTAGACCCTGTTTGGCAACCTTGTAATTTTATTCACCTGTCATTAACTTCCGATTGTAATATCTTGTGCACAAGGAAAACCCCTGTATTTTTTAAAGACGTGCAAAGCACGTTTTTCATCAAGAGAGGAGAGAAAAAAATTGCTTGTTCGCTTACAAGGACAGGTTCACAAAAAGAAAGAAAAAGAACAACGGAAACAAAGCGAAACGAAACACCTAAGCGAAGAACTACACAACCCTTAGTAGATGCACGCCCAGAAGGCGAGCAAGCGGAAGGAAGCCCGCACTCGCCCAAGTCTTGGCCTCTTCCATAATTGCCGGTACAAGCGCCACCAGCATGAGCGCCTTCTTGTCATGCACGCGCTTATTGCGCTCCTTCCAAAGCGACCAGGCGACCAACTAAATAAAGGCGTTGAAGCCTTTCCTTCGAACCTTAGCGACTTGTTTCCTGGCGGAGCACCACCAAGCCGTGAAGCTCAGAGGGTGGTATGGGGCAAGATCTTGTAGGAGAATATGCTTGAGAGATCTGAACCAAGTCTTGCGATTGTAGACACAGTCGACAATAAGGTGATCCAGCGTTTCGACCTCTTGCGCGCAGAGCGCGCATGTATTTGTATCTTTCAGCCCATGATGGTGAAGCCTGTCAGACATCCAACAACGACCATGCAAAACTAGCCAAGAAAAGAACTTGCATCTCCCAAGCATATGAACCTTCCATATCTGACGTGCTCAGAGGATGTCCACGCGACCAACAAAGAGAGCGGAATAGGGCGAAGCCGAGGAGTAATTGCCGTTGGGCGACCACTTCCAAATAAACCTGTCAGGCACCGATGTGAGCCTGACCTGTCTCACAAGATCCCAGATGGTGAGGTATTGAACGAGGACCTGCACCATCCGAGTGTGGGTGTCGACCGGGCATCCCTAGGCCCACCACACATGTGGGCCATACTCGGGAGATAAGAACCTGCACACCTGGACTACTCGACTAGTGGGCCACGGTGCAAGATTACCGTGGACCACAAGGCAAGACAAGACGAGCAAGGACTTGTACTAAGACTAGGATAGCTTTCTATAACTCGTATAAGCTACTCCGAGTCCTACTCGAATAGTACTCTTGTACCAATCCGACTTGTAACCCTGCCTCCCATGGCATATAAGGCGAGGCAGGGACCCTTCTCAAGATATACGCAATCAATACAGAGCCACACAACATATAGGACGTAGGGTATTACGCACATTGTGGCCCGAACCTGTCTAATTGTGTGCCCCATGTCTCACCATCGTGTTCCTGATCTCGGCGAGCCCCACCGCACAATCTACTACTTCGGGTACCCCATTGTAGGCTCGGTGTCTAAAACACTGACAGCTGGCGCGCCAGGTAGGGGATCTCGTCGTTGATCCGCTGGCGAACTCGATGGCTCTCATCATCATCAAGCTGACCGTCACTTTCCAGCAAGGCAACACCTTCGTTTTTGGCTCCTGGGTTTGCGTTGCTGACGGCACCGGATCGTTCCTGCGTTTCTTGGCATCAACTCTGGAGTCAAAGCTCAAGTCCTCGACACTTACGCAAGCTCCGATGGAAGAATTCGTCAAAAATTTTGGCAAAATTTCGATCTCTGATCCGCTCAGAGAACTCGAGTCGGAGTCCGAGTACAACTCGACTTCGTCTCCTATTCAGCCTGAGTCACTTTCTTCAGTTTCATAGCTTGCGCTCAGCCTGGATAACATCCCAACACCACCTCTCTTCGGCCATCGCCATGTCAGTGCCGCGTACCAAGCTGCGCTGACGCGCCTCATGTGCCCTGGTTCGAAGATCGTGCTCGAGTACTCTTTGGATTCGGAAGTCAACCTCGACTACTATGATTCGGATTAATCTGAGTTCGAGTTCAACTACGGTTCGGATTCTACTGAAGCACAACAATTGACTGGCTCTGCTCAAAGACTGGTGATCACATCGACACCTGAAGGTAGATTTGTCTACTGGCCTGAGCATGTGCCTGCTGATCTCACCTTGGATGATCAGGAGCACTTTATCGCTTGTCTTGACAACTTACCCTTCCAGGAAGGTGCCAAGCTTATTGATTATGACACCGATACTGAGCTCATTGAGAGTACGGGTACTCATTCATCATATCGAGAAGTTTTCGTCGTTGATGCATCTACTCCGCAAGGGCATCGTGCCAATTATCGCTTTCCGGATGATGTATCTGATGATGAACTCTCTGCTAATGCTCTTGCTGATGAAACTGCAGAGGCCAAGACTGCACATCATCAACGCAATACTGATCGTGTAACCCTTCATCGGGAACTCGCGGAAGCTCTACCTACCCGTAATCTTCAAGAGGCTCTGGATGCGGTAGCTACTCGTCAATATCGTACTCCAGAGGAAGCTATTAATGCGATCAACTTGCTTGGTCGCTCTATGCCTTGTGACAGGGCGGCTGCTGAAGTCACAAAGCTGGCTGAACTAGCCTACACAATGCTACGTCAAAATACCAGTACTCCTAGTCACCATGGCAGCAGCGGAGGTGTTCATCGCAACACGCCCACTCCTCAATGCATGCGTCCGGAAGCTAGCAACAGGGGCAAAGGTGGTGAAGGCAGTGTCAATAGCAAGTCGGGAGACTCTTGATACGATGCTCGCACAACAATCAACGCCAGACGCGCTGAGCGTGAGAAGCAAAAGGATGTCGACTCTGATTCTTTTCCTGCTTTCTCTGCTCAACTTCAAGCATTGCTTCTTCTGGAGAAATTCAAGCCCTATGGCATCTCTAAATACGATGGCAAGCAAGATCCAAGGTAGTGGTTGCGCTGTTATGCTCTATCCATCACTAATGCCGGGGGCAATGATGATACTAAATGTATCTATTTCCCTTTTGTTTTGGAGCAAGAGCCCCTCACATGGTTCGAGTCTCTCAAACGTGGCTCCATCGACAACTGGGGACAACTCAAGCAACGTTTCACCAGCAACTTCGCGGGTTCTCTGGGCCGTCATGGTACTCGGATGGACCTTGCCCTGATCAAGCAAAAACAAGGCGAGACTCTTCGCGAGTATATGCGCCGCTTCTTTGAAAAGAGGGCTACTGTTGTTGATGTTACCGAGAAAGAAGTCATAGATACCTTCCAGGATGGTTTTCATGATGACAGGCTTTTCAAGACTTCGGTCGCACTCGCCCAGCCAACATCACCAAACTCAAGGAGATGATCACACTCTGGGCGGACGAGGAAGACAAGGCTCGGAATCGGTTCAAGCATCTTCGCAACAACCAGAACAACAACAACAAAGCTGGTGGAAGCAACAGTGGCAAGCAACAGCAGGGCAATCGCATGGGTAGTAACTACTCGAGCAATCCTAATCGCAAGCGCAAGCCCGACAATACTGTTGCAGCCATGGAAACTACTACCAAGCCTGAAGATGATTCTCATTGGGCGACATTGACCAAGCAGAAATGCCCATGGCACCCAGAGGGCAATCATACTACAGGGTAGTGTTACCAACTTCGCCGTGCGTTGAAGAATACACCCAAACCCAAGGTTTCGTAAACACAAGGGGAAGAAGGCTAACACAGACAAAGACACTGGGTTTCAAAACCCCTCCAACACTGTTAATGTCATATTTGGTGGGATTCCAACCAAGCGGATGCAGAAACTTGCACTCAGGGAGATTATGTCCATCTAACCAGCAGCTCCAACTTTTCTAAAGTGGTCTGAAACCCCCATTACTTTCTCAAGGGCGGATTAATGGACTAGTTTCTCTGAGCCGGGACGATATCCTCTCGTTCTGGATCCAGTGGTGGCAGGCTCCAGACTCACTAAGGTTCTTATTGATGGTGGCAGCGGTCTCAATGTCCTGTTTGCTAAGACCTTGAAGAAGATGGGCCTGGATATTACCAATATGCTTACCAAGACCAACTCACCGTTCTATGGTATCATCCCGGGCAACACAGCTATTCCTTTGGGTTCAGTTGTACTACCCATCACCTTTGGGACTAAGGATCACTATTGCACCGAGTACATTAAGTTCGAGGTTGCTGACTTCGAGACTTCTTATCACGCTATTCTTGGCAGACCTGGTCTCGCCAAATTCATGGCTATTCCACATTATGTGTACCTTGTACTCAAGATGCCGAGCCCCAAAGGAGTTCTCTCATTGCAAGGGGATTTGAAGCGTTCTTACGACTGCGACACTGAAGCAGTAGAACTTGCTTCGACAACTCAAGTACCCAATGCTATGATGGAAGTCTTCACTGCACCTAAAAAGCTTGCTCCGAGCGAGCTGGAGGTTACTAAGAAGACAGACACCAACAACAAGCCTACACCGACTAGTGACGTCTTGCTCAAAGACATTGACCTTGGTACTGGTGACAACAGCAAGACGACTATGATCAGTGCACAGCTCGATCCTAAATAGGAAGACGCGCTCATCAACTTCCTTCGGGTTAACCGTGATATCTTTGCGTGGAAACCATCTGACATGCCAGGTGTGCCCAGGAGGTTGATCGAGCACTCACTCAACATCGATCCTAACGCTACCCCCAAGAGACAACACCTTCGTCGCTTTGCTGATGACCGCAGGGCTGCTATCAAAAAAGAGCTCGCCAAACTACTCGCGGCTGGCTTCATCCGGGAAGTCTTTCACCTGCAATGGCTTGCTAACCCTGTGCTTGTCAAAAAGAAGAACTCTAATGATTGGAGGATGTATGTCGACTACACTGATCTTAACAAGCATTGCCCCAAGGATCCTTTCGGGTTGCCGAGGATTGATCAAGTCATTGATTCTATGGCGGGTTGTGCTCTACTCTGTTTCCTGGATTGCTACTCCGGTTATCATCAAATTGCAATCAAGGAATCTGATCAAGAGAAGACCGCATTTATCACCCCGTTTGGTGCTTATTGTTACACAACAATGTCCTTCGGGTTGAAAAATACTGATGCTACTTATCAAAGAGCTATCCAAGCGTGCTTCAAGAGGCAGCTTCACAAGAACGTGGAAGCATACTTGGATGACGTCATTGTAAATACTAGGGATCCAGACATGTTTATCACAGATCTTGTGGAAACTTTTGCTTCGCTACGGGAGTACCAATGGAAGCTCAACCCCAACAAATGCGTCTTTGGCATATCATCGGGAAAACTACTCGGGTTCATCATCAGCCATCATGGCATCGAAGCAAACCCCGAGAAGATTACCGCCATCTCCAATATGCAAGCTCCGACTACTATCAAAGATGTCCAAAAGCTTACTGGATGTATGGCGTCATTCAATCGCTTCGTCTCGCGACTTGGAGAATGGGGTCTACCTTTCTTCAAGCTACTCAAGTAGCAAGAGAAGTTTACGTGGACAACTGAAGCTGATCAAGCTCTTTCTCAGCTCAAGGAGTTCTTATCCAAGCCTCCGGTCCTCACAGCTCCTCTGCCTAATGAAGAGCTCCTACTCTACATCGCTGCGACTACTCGTGTTGTCAGCACTGCTATTGTCGTTGAACGGCAGGAGGAAGGCCATGGCTACCCTGTCCAGAGGCTGGTTTATTTCATCAGAGAAGTACTCTCAGAATCCAAAGCTCGCTACCCTCCGGTGCAAAAGCTACTCTATGAAGTTTTGATTACTTCACGGAACCTCCATCATTACTTCGACGAGTACAAGATTTCTATGGTTACTAGCTATCCGCTTAGCGAGATATTGCACAACCGGGATTCCACAGGAAGGATTTCTAAATGGGATTCGAGTTCAAGTCTCAAGCTTTGGTTGATTTCATGGCTGAGTGGCGGGAAAATCAAGTCCCAACTCCAATTGAGCGTCCAGAGCATTGGGTCATCTACTTTGATGGTTCACTCAAGTTGGAAGGCACTGGTGCCGGGGTACTTCTGATATCTCCCAAAGGCGAGCAACTCAAATATGTTTTGCAGATCTTCTGGAAGGTCTCAAACAATGAAGCTGAATACGAAGCTCTACTGCATGGCCTTTGCCTTGCAGTCTCTCTTGGCATCACACGACTACTTGTTTATGGTGATTCTTTGGTGGTCATCAATCAAGTCAACGATTCTTGGGATCGTAATGCAGAGAATATGGAGGCGTACTATCAGGAGGTACGTAAACTTGAGAACAAATTTCATGGTCTCGAGTTCCATCATGTTGTTCGCGACAACAATGTTGCTGCGGACGTCTTGTCAAAGCTGGGATCTACACGAGCTCAAGTGCCAGCTAGAATCTTCATTCATGAACTCCACAAACCATCAATTCCGGAGCAATCATCTGCACCTACGACTACTTCAATTCAACCGGATCGAGAAGTGCTTATGATTGACGTGGACTGGAGAACTCCTTTCATCGACTACATTAAACATCAGTTGATTCCTGAAGACAAGTCAGAAGCCGAGCGCATCTGACGCCGCGTCAAGGCCTATGCCCTAGTCGGAGATCAACTCTACAAGCGAGGCGCAAGTTCTGATGTACTCATGAAGTGCGTTTCTCGCAAAGAAGGCAAGGAAATCTTGGAGGAGACACACAAAGGAATCTGTGGCAATCACGCTTCTTCCCGTACCTTGGTGGGAAAAGTATTCAGACGTGCTTTCTACTGGCCTACAGCTCTTGCTGATGTAGAGGAGCTAGTCAAGAAGTGCCATGTGTCAGTGTTTTAGACACTGAGCCTACGACGGGGTACCCGAAGTAGTAGATTGTGCGGTGGGGCTCGCCAAGATCAGGAACACGATGGTGAGACACGGGGCACACAATTAGACAGGTTCGGGCCGCAATGTGCGTAATACCCTACGTCCTGTATGCTCGTGGCTCTGTATTGATTGCGTATGTTTTGAGAGGGGTCCCTGCCTCGCCTTATATATCACGGGAGGCAGGGTTACAAGTCGGATTGGTACAAGGGTACTATTCGAGTAGGACCCGGAGTAGCCTATACAAGGTGTGAAAAGCTATCCTAGTCTTATTACAAGTCCTTGTCCGTCTTGTCTTGCCTTGTGGTCCACGGTACCAGCACCATGGCCCACTAGTCGAGTAGTCCAGGTGTACAGGAACTCATCTCCCGGGTATGGCCCACAATGTGTTGGTGGGCCCAGGGATGCCCGGTCGATAAGCCCCCGAGTACTTTGTAGTCGAGTGCGATGCTCCAAGTAGTCTTGAAGGTTTCCACGAGTAGTTCCCAAGCGTCCCCGAGTTCTACAAGCTTCAATCTTTAATAGTACTTGAATCATCATGAGGCTGGAAGGTACTCCAGCTAACTCCACAAGTAGTTTTGAAGTCTTCTCGAGTTGTTCCCAAGCGTCCCCGAGTACTTCCCTTGAATGTCTTCAATAATACCCGCTTCATTCTTGAAATCTTTGCATCAAAGATCCATATGGAAATGCGATTACTGAAATCGCATTCCATATGGAATGTAGCCCCCGAGCCTTAGGTCGAATCCAGGATTCAAGCTGAGGGTCAATCTTCTACTCTTTGATCTTGCTCTAAAAAATCCGCAGGAAATCCGAAGAAAAAATATAGGAATGCGATTTGCAAAAATCGCATCCTATATAGATGTAGCCCCCGAGCCTTAGTTCGAATTGATAATTCAAGCTGAGGGTCAATCTGTAATCTTCGTCAAATAATCCCGTGAAATCCTGAGAAAAACTGAAGGACACGTGGCACGGAGCCCCCGAGCCTTGAGTCGAGTACTTTCTCGAATTGAAGGATCCAATCTGAGTGTGGAATAGTGGCCTGAATTCAGTGAACTGTAGCTGAGTAAAATCCAATTCCATCGAGTAGTCGAGCCCTCGAGCTGGAGCCGAGCAGGTCTTGAATTTGAGTCCTCTGACTTAGCTGAAAATTTGCCTGTGTGAAACCAATCTGTTGAATACGAAGGGTCACCAGGTCGAACCGTTAGGGTTTTGGTTTTATAAATACTCGAAGCGGTATCCCTTAGGGTTTCACTACTCCCATTCGCCCTTAGATCCAGAAATCCTTAGCATCCGTAGCCGCCGCAGAGTTCGAGCTTCCACACCACCAAGAGTTTGCGCCTCCACCCCCTCGCAGCCCTCGAGTCAATGCGAAAGAAGACTCTCGTGACTGATAGGATGAAGCCAGCGCCGTCCAAGGGTCAGAAGAGGAAGTTCGGCCGTGGCAAAAATCAGTTGCCGGAGCCGAAGTACAAAACAGTGGTCATCACGAAGCCCCCGAGCCAGGCCGTCTCTTGTAAGAAATCCAAGATGAGGGAAGAAGATATCAAGGCCCTCGAAGCCAGCAGGTTGCTGCGCGAGAAAGCGATTGCTGGTTGGAGTTCTGCTACCGGAGATGCGTGGCCGATGGAGAAGAGCCCGGATGAAATCCCAATGTTCGGGCACTTCGTCGAGCGTGGGTTGATGCTACCGTCGTCAGATTTCTTCCGTGGCTTCCTCGACTTCTTCAAGCTGGAGCACGTGCACCTCAACCCTAACAACATCTTCCAGATTGCAGTGTACGTGCACTTCTGCGAAGCTTTCCTTGGAATCCGCCCGCATTGGGCTCTGTTCAGGAAGATCTTCCGCTTGAAGCCGCAGCCCAACGCCAACTTCCCAGTTGTAGTCAGTGGAGCCGGTGTCCAAATGCGTCAGAAGGCACAAGAGTTGTACTTTAAGTATGACTTGATTGATTCAAATCAAAACTGGAAGAACAAGTGGTTCTATATCGAGAACGCCCCGCCTCAGTTGCCGAAGCCTAGCATGTTTGCTCCTGTGTATGACAGGCTCTGGAAGGATGAACCAATGATGCAAGAGTGCATTCAGATCCCAGAGCTGCTGGTGAAGATTGCACAGAAGAAGGCGCAAGGCTTGACAGCTGAAAGGGTATCCTTCAGCTTCATGAAGCGACAGGTACAACCCTTGATGCAGCGGGAGCATCTTGGGTTCGAGTACACTGGAGCTGATGATGGCTCGAGGCTGTCTTCAGAAGAGATTAGTGATGATCTTGTGATGGAGAGGCTGCAGAAGATCTTCAAGAATCTTCACAAAATTCCTGCAGCCGTCCAAGAATATAGTGCTGACCACCCTCCTTGTATGGTGAGTGTTGAAGAACTAGCCCCCGAGTACTTATTATAAGTAGTCGTGTAGCTAATATTTGTCTTGTCTTCATAGAAGGATGTCTTGAAGTTTGTATCCGATCCTCCTCCTCGTCCCGAGGATCCACTACAAGCGCCAGAGGGGGAGCCAACTGGAGTTGAGGCTCAAGCCCCTGAGAGTAGTCGATCTGCTCAAGGGGAAGAAGAAGAAGTCTTGATGGAAGACGCCTCCTCAAGCGACGATGACGGCCAAACAATTCAACAGCATTTTGAAGTGAAAAGCCACTACAGGTACTCTGGGGCGCCCATCCCCAGTGGCCTCGCTGCAGGAGCATCGAAGAGGCCAGCATCATCTCTCTCAGATGATGTGACGCTGCCGCCGCGGAAGAAGAGGACCACGGTGGGGAAGCGGGCCGTAAAGAAGATGACAGGCCTCCCCTCCATTATAGTAAGTGTTGGAGAACCTTTAAGTAGTCGATGTCGTATTGAGTACTTGTTCTCTGCTGTAATGTCTTGAACTTTGACTTGCGCAGGTTATTGAGAGTGCAACCAATGTACCCTCAAGTAGCGCCCCAAGAATAACAGAACCCGATGTGGTTCCAACGTCAACCGTCGAGACGGTGGTGCATGAGCAACAAGAAGCCACGGAACCAGGAAGTGTACCGCCGGTGGGAAGTGTGCCAGGCTTGTTGTTGTTGTTAGTCTTCTCAGGAACTTCCTGCTCTCTTGAAGCAAGCTTTTTAGCGGCAGTGAAGACTTCCATCATTGCATTGGGTACTTGAGTAGTCGAGGCAAGTTCTACGGCTTCTGTGTCGCAGTCGTATGAACGCTTCAGATCCCCTTGCAATGAAAGAACTCCTTTGGGGCTCGGCATCTTGAGAACCAAGTACACATAGTGCGGGATAGCCATGAACTTAGCGAGACCAGGCCTGCCGAGAATAGCATGGTAAGAAGTCTCGAAGTCAGCAACCTCAAACTTGATGTACTTAGTGCGGTAGTGATCCTTAGTCCCAAAGGTAACAGGTAGTACAACTGATCCCAAAGGAACAGCTGCGTTGCCCGGGATGATATCATAGAATGGTGAGTTGGTCTTGGTAAGCATATTGGTGATATCCAGGCCCATCTTCTTCAAAGTCTTGGCAAACAGGACATTGAGACCGCTGCCACCATCAATGAGAACCTTGGTAAGCCTGGAACCTGCCACCACTGGATATAGGGGATGTTTGGTTCCCAGCCACAACTCGCCTCGCTACAGTAACTCTCGCCTCGCTACAGTACCGCCACAGAACAGTAAATAGCAGGACAGCCCGTGGTGTGTGGCGGCAAAAATGCTCGCCACAACCTGTGGCGGGGTGGCCTGTGGTGTGGCCAGCTGTGGCTGGCTACCAAACAGCCCCATAGAACGAGAATATATCATCCTGGCTCAGAGAAACTAGTCCATTGATCCGCCCTTAAGAAGGTAATGGGGGTTTCATACCACTTTAGAAAAGTGGGAGCTGCTGGTTGGATGGACATAATCTCCCTGAGAGCTAGCTTCTGCATGCACTTGGTTGGAATTCCACCAAATATGACATTGATAGTGTTGGAGGGATTTTGAAACCCAGTGTCTTTGTCTGTGTTAGACTTCTTCCCCTTGTGTTTGCGAAATCGTGGGTTTGGGTGCATTGGTTCGGGTGTATTCTTCAACGCACATCGAAGTTGGTAACACTGCTCTGTAGTATGATCACCCTCTGGGTGCCATGGGCATTTCTGCTTGGTCAATGTTGCTCAGTGAGGATCATCTTCAGGCTTGGCGGTAGTTTCCATGGTAGCAACAGTGTTGTCGGGCTTGTGCTTGCGATTAGGATTGCTCGAGTAGTTATTACCCTGGCGGTTGCCCTGCTGTTGCTTGCCACTGCTGCTTCCTCCAGCATTGTTGTTGTTGTTGTTGTTCTGGTTGTTGCGAAGATGCTTGAACCTATTCCGAGCCTTGTCTTCCTCATCTGCCCAGTGAGTGATCATCTCCTTGTGCTTGGTGATGTTGGTTGGGCGAGCGCGACCGAAGTCTTGGAAAAGGCTATCGTCATAGAAACCATCCTGGAAGGTATCAATGACTTCTTTCTCGGTAACATCAACAATAGTAGCCCTTTTCTCAAAGAAGCGGCGCATGTACTCGCAAAGAGTCTCGCCTTGTTTTTGCTTGATCAGGGCAAGATCCATCCGGGTACCATGACGGCCAAGAGAACCCGCGAAGTTGCTGGTGAAGCGGTGCTTGAGTTGTCCCCAGTTGTCAATGGAGCCACGTTTAAGAGACTCAAACCATGTGAGGGGTTCTTGCTCTAAGACAAAAGGGAAATAGATACACTTGGTATCATCATTGCCCCCAATATTGGACATGGATAGAGCATAACAGCGCAACCACTGCCTTGGATCTTGCTTGCCATCATACTTAGAGATGCCGTAAGGCTTGAATTTCTCCTGAAGAAACAGAGCTTGAAGTCGAGCAGAGAAGGCAGGAAAAGAATCAGAATCATTATCCTTTTGCTTCTCACGCTCAGCGCATCTGGCGTTGATAGTTGTACGAGCATCGTAGAGAGAGTCTCCCGACTTGCTGTTGACACTGCCATCATCGGCTTTGCCCCTGTTGCTAGCTTCCAGACGTGTGCGTTGTGGAGTGGGTGTGGCACGATGAGCACCCCCACTGCTGCCATGGTGACTAGGAGCACTGGTATTCTGTCGTAGCATAGTGTAGGCTAGCTCAACCAGCTTCGCGACTTCAGCAGCCGCCCTGTCACGAGGCATAGAGCGACCGAGTAGATTGATCACATTGATAGCTTCCTCTGGAGTGCGATATTCACGAGTAGCTACCGCGTCCAGAGCCTCTTGAAGATTACGGGTAGGTAGAGCTTCCGCGAGTTCCCGACGAAGGGTTGCACGATCAGCATTGCGTTGGCGTCGTGCAGTCTTGGCCTCCGCAGTTTCATCAGCAGGAGCATTGGCAGAGAGTTCATCATCAGATACATCATCCGGAAAGCGATAATTGGCACGATGCCCTTGCGGAGTAGTTGCATCAACGACGAAAACTTCTCGATGCGACGAATTAGTACCCGTACTCTGAATGAGCTCAGTATCAGTGTCATAATCAACAAGCTTGGCACCTTCCTGGAAGGGTAAGTTGTCGAGACAAGTGATAAAGCGCTCCTGATCATCCAAGGTGAGATCAGCAGGCACATGCTCAGGCCAGTAGACGAATCTACCCTCAGGTGTCGATGTGATCACCAGTCCTTGAGCAGGGCCAGACAGTTGTTGTACTTCAGTAGAATCCGAACTGTAGTCGAACTCGAACTCAGATGAATCTGAAGAGTAGTCAAAGTTGACGTCCGAATCCGAAGAGTACTCGACCACGATCTTCGGGCCAGGGCACATGAGGCGCTTCAATGCGGCTTGGTAAGCAGCACTGACATGGCGATGACCGAAGAGAGGTGGTGCTGGAATGTTATCCAAGCTGAGGACAAGCTGTGATGCGAAAGAAAGCAACTCAGGCCGGATAGGAGATGAAGTCGAGTTGTACTCGAACTCCGACTCGAGCTCTCTGAGCGGGTCAGAGATTGAAATTTCACCGAAATTTTCGACGAGTTTCTCCATCAAAGCTTGAGTAGGAGTCGAGGACTTGAGCTTTGACTATGGAGTTGGTGCTAAGAAATGCAAGAACGATCCGGCGCCATCAGCAACACAAACCCAAGAGCCGAAAACGAAGGTGTCGCCTTGCTGGAAAGCGACGGTCGGCTTGATGATAACGAGAGCCATCGAGTTCGCTAGTGGATCAACGACGAGATCCCCTACCTGGTGCGCCAGCTGTCAGTGTTTTAGACACCAAGCCTACGACAGGGTACCCAAAGTAGTAGATTGTGCTGTGGGGCTTGCCGAGATCAGGAACACGATGGTGAGACATGGGGCACACAATTAGATAGGTTCGGGCCGCAATGTGCGTAATACCCTACGTCCTGTATGCTCGTGGCTCTATATTGATTGCGTATGTTTTGAGAGGGGTCCCTTCCTCGCCTTATATATCACGGGAGGTAGGGTTACAAGTCGGATTGGTACAAGGGTACTATTCGAGTAGGACCCGGAGTAGCCTATACAAGGTATGAAAAGCTATCCTAGTCTTAGTACAAGTCCTTGTCCGTCTTGTCTTGCCTTGTGGTCCGCGGTACCAGCACCATGGTCCACTAGTTGTGTAGTCCAGGTGTACAGGAACTCATCTCCCGGGTATGGCCCACAATGTGTTGGTGGGCCCAGGGATGCCCGGTCGACACCATGGATGCTAATTCTTCGCCAAGCAACAACACGTTCCAGCCTACAAACTCATTACGATACCACCAACTTGGCCTTTCCCTTGCTGGGGGCTGGATATGATTGGTCCTCTCCCAAATGCGCTAGGGGGATTCAACAGAGTTCTGGTGGCTATCGACAAGTTTACCAAGTGGATTGAGGTCAAGCCTGTTACCTACCCCAAGGCTGATAGAGTCCTCGACTTCTTGGATGAAATCGTAAATCACTATGGGTTCCCTAATCGCATTATCACAGACCTGGGTTCGAATTTCAACAATCACCAGTTCTGGGAGTACTGTGAGAACAGTGGAATTGATGTCTAGTACGTTTCCGTCGCTCATCCACGCGCCAATGGCCAGGTGTAATGCGCCAATGGGATGGTACTAGATGCTCTCAAAAAGCGACTGTATGATGCTGCAAATACCAAGGGCGGCAAGTGGATCAAGGAACTACCCAATGCACTCTGGGGGCTACGTACTCAGCCTACTACTCCCACAAGGCAATCACCATACTTCCTGGTCTATGGCTCCAAAGCCATTTTGCCTGCTGATGTCATGTGGCGTTCTCCGGCGGTTGACCAGTACGAAAAAGGCGTAGCTAAAGAAACAAGACAGACAGATGTTGACAGTCTCAAGGAAGCTCGCTGCAATGCACTTGTTCAATCCGCTCGATATCTTGAGAAGATCCGCCGCTACCATGACCGCAACGTTAAGGAACGCTCCTTCAATGTTGGTGACTTAGTCCTTCGTCGTATCCAGAACACAGCAGGGCTACACAAACTCAACTCGCCATGGGAAGGTCCTTTCTCTGTTGCAAAGGTCACCGGCCCAGGCTCGTATCGTCTACAGACTCTTGAAGGCGAAGAAGTCGACAACTCTTGGAACATTGACCAACTTTGTCACTTCTACCCGTAGGGGGTCTCAACAACCCTCACCAGACAGCTACGGCTGTAAACAACTCGTAGGGGGTCTCATCAACCCTCTCCAGGCAGCTTCGGTTGCAACCACTCAACAGGCAGCTACGGTTGTCACTACTCATAGAGGATCAAGATAATCCTCTCTAGATAGTTTTGGCTGTATCTACTCGTGGTTTCAGCTACGATCACTCATAGGGGATCACGATAATCCTCTCTAGGCAGTCTCATTCTGTGACACCGTAGGGAGTCATGATAACTCTCTCCAGACGACTCCGCGTCGTATAGAGTAATAAGTGGCACATGCTGTCCATGTCTCTATTTCTAATAAGAGGCTTCAGCCTAGAGTAACACCCTTCATAGTAGGGTCTCAGTGGAACTCTCATACAAGTTGCTGCCACAGCAAGGATGAGTTCACCACACTGTCTCCTACGGTCTTACTCGTTCTTCGGAACATCCTTGCGAGTACTCTCTCACTAGGCTCATAGCCTCAGAGGTACTTAAGACATTGTAAACTCTGTACAATGTGTTCAGTAATAAAGTTGTTATTCTATATATCAACTTTTTACTGTCCTTTGCTTATTTCACAACAAAGCCTTCTTTCACACTACTACAGCTAAGGTGTTCAACTCGTTGTGATTAATCTAACATTCTTCGGAACATATCTAGACTTGAGTACTTCTACTCGAGTATCGTATCTCTTTTTGCAGCCATACACTCATAATCAACTTGAGTACTTGGCAATCACACAAGCATACAAGGGATCCAGATAATTAACTTACTCAAGTTTTCAATTATATTACATAAATACTTGTTTGGAATTACACTTGTTTTTCCCTAGTATTTCGTTCTACAGGTAGATCTATCAGAGATCTATGAACTTGGAGACTGCTTCCGCGATTGGAGATGTCTGTTGCATCAACTCATTCAGCCTGTCGTCGGTGCAATCTCCAGATCATCCGTTCATGATGACCGTCAGATCTGCCTCTGCGTAGAAAGACTTGATGAGGCTCAAGACTTGATTGGGAATGGTGCAGGCCAGCCTCTGAGCGTACTCTAAGATCTTCTTCGGCGTGTCCTTCAACCTCTCCACAAGTGGACGGGGTTGCACTCCAGCGACTCTAGGCTTGAAGAGATTGGCCAGTGCTCGGTTGCTTCTGTCAAGGCTTTCAACTCAACTCACAGGCCCTCGGCTTCTTCGATCTTGATCTTGAGTGACTGCATACAAGTTAACAAGTCATTCCAGCCATCAAGGCGAATCTGCATTTCGCGCTCAAGTTCCATGCACCGCACCTTATAATCGGCTTCAAGATCCATACGAGTTGATTCCTCACGATTATAGGCCAGTTGCCAGTCCAACGCCTTGTTCTTTTGCCTATCAACTTCTTTAGCCAGCTCTGCAAAAGACCAAGACTACTTAATAGGATGCAGTGTGCAAGGAAAAAGTACTCCAAAGATGAATTCAGAAAGGGGGAATACCTTTGTTCTTTTGGCGCAGTGACTTGTTCTTCCCAACAATGTCATCCTTTTGAGCCGTCAGCTTCTGGATTTCATTGTGGTACTCTGCGGCGTTACCATCAAGTTTCTCTTGCAGCTTCAGAGACAAAGCCTTCTGCTCCTTGAGTTGTTCTCTGAGCTGCGAGACTTCTTCGATGTCTGCCGCGTGTTGCTCGAGCAGGCGAGTTTTGCGCTTTGACTGCTTGACTACTTCCTGCAAGAGCAAAACAACTTAAGCGTCAAAGATAAGATATCTTTGGCTAAAAGTACTCTATAAGAGATTACAACTTACCGCAAAGAGCTTCTCAACACTGCGGAACATCTCGGCATGCGCCTGCAAGTTATCCTCATCCAGACATGAGTCGTCGTACGGCATCAGGTCTTCAGCCCTGGATTGAGTACTCACACTCGCCCTCGAGTACATCACAGCGCTGCGTAGAGGAGCCGGGTCTTCAATTATTGGCTCATGCGGCACTATGCGGTCCTCTGGGTTGTCTTCAAGTGCTAGTCGTACGTCTATCTGACGCACGGGGGCTTCAACAACGGGGATTTCTTCGTGGCGCAGTCTGGCTTCTGGATTAACCTCTAGGCCTTCATTCACCACTGCTTCAATGTCCTCGAGTTGCTGAGCCCTGGGCTTGGAAGCCGCCTCCACTGCTGCCTTGACTACATCGCTCCAGAGGAAGCGTAGTGCTTGTGCGGCGTTAGCTTCAGCGGCTACTTCTTGGGGTTCTGGAAGCACATCTTCTTGTTGCTCTTGAGGGTTCTGATCTCCTCCGGCAAGACTACTTCCAGAAGTTCCCCACTTCACATCAGTGGATTTTCTGCATCCACAAGTTGGTCAGCATATTCAAGACTAAACAACAGTAAAGAAGTACTCGAGTACTCAGGTACTTATAGAGCAGCACGAGGCACCACAACTTTTGGCCCCAGCATGTCAAAAAACGAAGATGCCGCCGGCACCACTGGCACACTTTCCACCGGCGACACACTTCCTGGTACCCTAGCCTCTTGTTGCTCACGCGTCACTATCTCAATGGTTGACGCTAGAACCACCTCGGGTTCTGTTGCTCTTGCTGGGCTACTCGAGGGTACATTGGCTGCACTCTCGATAACCTGCGCAAGTCAAAATTCAAGACATTACAATAGAGAGCAAGTATTCAACATGATATTGACTACTCAAAGTTCTCAAAACTCACCATAATGGATGGCAGAGCTGTGACCTTCTTCACAGCCCGCTTCCCCACTGTGGTTTCTTCTTCCGCGGCGGCAGCGTCACATCATCTGTAAGAGATGAAGCCGGCCTCTTCATTGCCCCTGCGGAGACACCACTGGGGATTGGCGCCCCGGAGTACCCGTAACGGCCCTTCACTTCAAAACGCTGTTGAAGCGTTTGGCCATCATCGTCGCTCGAAGAGGCGTCCTCCACCAAGACTTCTTCTTCCTCTTGAGCAGATCGACTACTCTCGGGGGCTTGAGCCTCGACTTTTGTCGCCTCTCCTTCCGGCGCTTGTAGTGGATCTTGGGGACGAGGAGGAGGGATGGAAACAAATTTCAAGACATCATCCTATGAAATAGAGCAAACATTAGCTTCATGACTACTTCTAATAAGTACTCGGGGGCTAGTCTGAGATTACTCACCAGACACGGAGGGTTGTCAGCGCTATACTCTTGGACAGCTGCAGGAATTCCGTGAAGATTCTTGAAGATATTCTGCAGTCTTTCCATCACGAGATCATCACTGATCTCTTCTAAAGATAGCCTTGAGCCATCATCAGCTCCCGTGTACTCGTACCCAAGATGCTCCCGCTGCATCAAGGGTTGTACCCGTCGCTTCATGAAGCTGAAGGCTACTCTCTCAGCCGTCAAGCCTTGCGCCTTCTTCTGCACAATCTTCGCCAGCAGCTCTGGAATCTGAATGCACTCTTACATTGTTGGCTCATCCTTCCAGAGCCTATCATATACTGGCGCGAACATGCTTGGCTTCGGCAGCTGAGGCGGGGCGTTGTCGATGTAGAACCATTTGTGTAACATCCCAGAAAATTAAGTTATGAAAAAGTGAGGAAATTTGAACTTTTATGTATTGATGATGTGACACCTACATTTAAACCCCTTCTAGCATCTTCCCTTAATTCCATATGAATAAATACCAAAAATATAAAAATATAAATTCAAAATATGGTAAAGTTAGTGATTTGGATTTTATGGATTTCTTTTGGTTTTTATTGAGTGTGTTTTGAATTTGAAAGTATTCAAATTCAAACCTATGGTTTAAAGTTATATTCAAACTATTTCAAAAACCTAACCAACTAACATGGGCCGACTAGCAGTTGCACAAGTCCAACAGAGCACCCTTACCTCCTGGCCCGTAAACACCGTTGCTCCTCCGTTTTTTGTTCGGCCTAGCAAGATGGCCGCTACGGCCTGCGAACAACTACCGCGGCCCTCGTCTCACCGACGTGTAGGGCCCACATGTCATCTCTTTCTCCTCCCCGCTTCGACTCGGTGTGCCGCACCGTGGCCTCGTGCGGCCGAGCCTGGACGTGCAACCACTCCGCCGAGCTGGCGCGCACGCCGAGGGCCCGCGCATGCACCCCCAAGCGGACCCCACGCTCACGCCATCCCGAAATCACTTCTTTGCCATCGCGCATACCCCCGCGCCAAGTCTTGCAGCGCCGTGCCGCGGCACGCCTTCACCGCCAGCTAGAGAGGGGGCAGCCATGGCCCACGCGGTTCCCCTGTCCACTTGACCACCGCGCATAGCAAAACCCCCGGGCGAGGCCCTTGAGCAAGCCAAATCACATTTGGGGATTCCTCCCCCAAGTCTCTGTTTCGCCGCTGGGGAAGTAGAGGAGGAGAAGGAGGAGGAGAAGGGGGAAAGAGGGAAGAAGGGGCGTGCATCGCTGCCGCGCCGCCCCGCCGGAGTCAAGGACACTGAAGCCGAAGCCGGACGAGTTGAAGAGGAGGTTGTCCACGAGCGAGCGGAAGCCGGAGCAGAGGAACAAGCCGCGCCACCACGACACCTCGCCGTCGCCGTCGTGATCTTCCCCGATGCGGCCGTCTCTGCAACGCCTACACCTCCGCCCCTCAGTGAGCCAGTGATCTGCCCTTCCCTTACCTTGTTGCGGGAGCGTGCCCCTGTGCCACACCGCGCCGGCCTTCGCGCCGTGCGTTTTCCGCGAGGCTGCCGCCGCGATGCACCCCAACACCGCGCTGGCCCTCATCATTCTGCTATGCTTTGTCTTCGCCGTGTCGTTGCTCAGCTCTTGCCTGTGACCTGGCCTTCGCGCCGTGAGATCCCCTGCAGGGACGTTTGCGCCGCCGCTGCAGACACGCCGCGCCGCAGACTCGGTTCGCCAGGCACCCGCGTTCGTTGACCGGCCATGTCGCGGCCAGGCCAGGCCAGGCCTGGACACGTGTGCGCCTGGGTAAGCACCCCCATATGCTACGCCCCACAGTGCTGTGCTTCTGATCTTGTTTGCGCCGCCGCCGCTTCACGTCTTGCTTCTGCACACTGTGCCACGGACCTGGAACCCTAGAACCTGCCATGACGCCCTGTCGCATTCAGGCTAGGCCTGCGCGCGCGTGCACACGCACAAGATGAGCACACCCAGGTGCTCAACGGTGGCGCTGTGTTTTTCTTGCTATGCGCATTTGCAACCCTCGCCGCGCCACGCGATCGCCATTGTTCCGTGCCAGGAACGCCGTCTTGCCGCGCTTCGCGAACGCCCAGTAGCTTCTCCCCAGAGCTGAGGCTGCGCGGGGGTGACCATGTGCACCAGGAGATCGTCGACCATCGCTTGCTGGAACACCGGGACCACCACCGCCATCAAACGCCGCTCACCGTCGCTGCCGGGTCCGCACTGGGGCGCGCCAACGCGTGCACGCGAGGCAAAGGGGCGCCTTCGCGCCCCAGAAATTCTCAAGGGCCCCCACCAGACTTCTCTGGTGCGGGGTGGAGAGGACAATGGGCCAGGAAGCCCAATAAGGCCTGTCCCGGCCCTTTTCTCTTTTAACCGATGCCCCCTGAATTTAGTCCAGGGAGGACTAATGGACTTGGTCCTTTTGGCCCAGAAGGTTGAGTCCAATGGGCCGATTTCGGCCCACTGACATTTTCGGCCCACTAAGGCCCACTAACCCAGTGGCTGACGTCATGCTGACGTCACCTTGATGGCATGCTGACGTCATCACGTATTTTCAAAATAAAAATCCTTTTCTGTTTTATAAATGATTTTGGAAATTAATTTATAAAACCTTTAACCTTTGAAAATTCATAACTAAATATTTACAACTCCGACAAATATGAAACCAGTTTCTATATTTTTCTAAAAATGAGACGGTGCTGTTTGTAGGTAGTTTGGTTCTGTTTGGATCTTTTAAAATTGGATTTCTTTGGATTTATGCTTAGTTGATTGCCGGTATCTTAGCGTCTCGTATCTCGTGCTGCACAGACCTGAGCTACGACCAGGAGGAGGCTTACGACCCCGACTACAACCCAGACCAGGACTTCGGACGCCAGCCAGGTGTCATGTCACTCCCAACCATATAGTTCCCATGCATGCTTTAGTTGCTAGTGCTTAAATACTTTTTGATGCATGATTTTAAATTGCATAGACAATTGATTAGCCATGCCTTGGAATTGTTTATCCTGTCCCTGGAATACCTACTTTTGGAACTAGCTAAAGACCCCTAGCTAGTTCCCGGCTTTACTCATCCATATATTTTACCCTTAGTTATGGATGGATCTCAGGTTTGGACCGAGGTTGGGATACCTCGAAACTCTTGCGTGTGTTTTGGGTGAGTGTGTATCCTTGATGTGTTACCGTGGGAGTGAGCCACTTTGGTTGCTTGTGAACGCCTGTCTAGGGGAGATGCGACCTGGCCTCTCGCCCTAGCGGCGTGTCGGACGGTTGGAGTTGGTGAGTGCTCGCTCTTGCAATTAAGGACTGTTCATTTGTGTGACCTTGATCTTTGGGCTATTTTTGTACAAACCGTTCACCTTGTTATGGGCGGGGTTCGGTCTGAGAACTAGTAGGTGGATGGCATTCAGCCTGTAGACGGACTGGTGTGGCCGTGTGAGGGGGACGGGTTATACCCCCCGAGTAGACGTCGCCCCGGCTCCTCCGGGGATGGTTTCACAACTTTGAGGCCCTGCTGGCAAGTTTCGCGCCCCAGTCAGGACGAGTCAGGCTCGGAGAGGCAGGAGAGTGCCGTGCACTGCTAGGTCTCTGGCCGTTAGGTAGAGAGGTGGATCGGGGGCACCCGATTCTGCTCTACTCGGCGGGTCTAGTTGTACAAACTCTGCAGAGTGTCAAACCTATAGCTATAGTCCGTGTCCACTGGTATGGACATCCCTTTTGATCTCTCACCTGGCTAGTATTCTTCTTGTGCTGCTTCTCTCCCCTGTGTGTTTGTGAGCCCGGCTTCGTGCCGTTGAGACGTGGGGATAGGAGTTGGTGACCCCACGTCGCAGATGAGTGTGGGATGCTGTAACTTGGTTGAGATCCAGTGTTTGGTGTTTCTTTCCTTGTTGGGGTGTTGACCCCGGAGGCGTTGTCCTCGGGGGTGTGGATCTCCTCGGAGATGGAGACCTCTTGGCTATTCTGCATACCTTGATGTTGCTACCGCTGCTTACATAACCTTCTACAGCCATAAATAGGATCACTCATGCATAGTAGAATTATTCTCTCTTGCTTATGCTCTTTGCTGGGAAGCTGACATGACCTACTCGCTTATCGAGTAGATGACGGGTTTTCAGAGCAGGAGCCGGACTACGACTTCGAGCACGATGGTTGGGAGGATTGAGGCCCGTCCTTCACTCGAGTTGCCTGCGGATATGGAGTCTACTTCGCTACATGAGAGCCGTTCGCAGATGTTTACTCTGTTTGATTTAGTCCTTGTTGGACGTGTACCCGGCATGTGCCGAAACGATGTACTCGGATGGTTATTTATAATATTATTATGTGGACCTTCATGTATTTACTTTTGTTGTACGGATTTGCTTTACTTTCTGAGACAGGGATTTGCACGTGATAGCCTCCTAGGACTGTCACAGAGGTGCAGGGATCGGGTTCCCTTCTTTGGAAACCCGGTTCGTTTCAGTTGGTATCAGAGCGGTACTTGACTGTAGGACGAGCCTAGGAACATACGATAGTATAGGAAAGCCCAAACACCTTGTGCTTTATATGCAATCCATGAAATTTTATACAAATACCTTGCACTTTATTATATACTACCTTGATTAACATTACTAACTCTTACTAACTTCCCTAACAACGTTCAGATGGACCAGTTGACTTGGATCCCCCTCAAGACCGACGGCCAGTGGGCCGGAGGGTTCTGCAAGATCTTGAAGGACTGCTTGGAGACAGCAGGAGTGGAGACCAGCGAGGTGCTCTACGAGAGACGCACCACCACAGTCGTGGACCAGTCACCGACAGAGCTGACCTTGAAGATACCAGTAGATCCCCGTGTGCCAGAGTCCGAGGAGGTCAGGGTCATGTGTTTCGACAACTCTACCTTGGAGGCTCACCAGTGCTGTGCCATACTCGCGCCGAAGAAAGTGTGTCGACAGTTGGAGCAGAGGTTGAAGGATACACCCTTCGGAGTCCTACCGACAGTAGTGTACGACCACAGCAGGTGGCACAAGGAGGAGACAGCTTACACCGAGGAGAGCATAGAAGGCAAGGATGAGAAGGACCAGTTGGCCAGCAAGTTCATTCAAGCTCAGGACCAGGCACTCTACTGGGCCGATTCAGAGATAGTGTTTCTGCGACAGAAGTGGGACGACACCTTGGGACGGAACGCCCAGCTGGAGAGAGAGAACATGCAGTTGGAGTTCTTTCTCAACGAGGCACATAGGAGGAACATACAGATCACAGAGTGGGGACTCGCAGCCGCCAGAGCCAGCACAGAGAGAGATGCACTTGAGATCGCCACCTTGAGAGCCAGACTAGAGGAGACGCAGACCGCCTTGCGGGAGTCAGAGGCAGCGACCAGAGAGGAGAGGTTGAAACTGCGAGAGAAGGAGTACCTGGTAGAGTCGCTTGGAGCGGCTTGCACAGACTACCAGTTGAGGTTGTGGGGACACGAGGAGAGGCTGACGCAGAACTACAACCACCTCTGGTACTTGGGAGGCAGAGTGTACAAGGCACAGGACACAGCCAGCCGGACCAGCTCAGCTTGGAGGGACTCCGACCAGAGACGGGTGACAGAGTTCAGGGAGTTGGGAGAGTTGGTACCACCATAGAAGAGACCCAAGTTGAGGACAGAGACATTCGGGCTACCCCCTACTCAGCTTCCGGCACAGCCACCGTACCCGAGAGGCAGTTCAGACACCCCTGAGATGAGCAGAGCATTGAGGAGCTTGGCAGCCTACTTCAACCTACCAGAGATTTAGATTCCAGACTACCCAGGAGTGAACGACCCGCCGTTCTACTCGGTTCCACCCAGTCCGAAGACCGTGTCACCACCGTGCTCACCAGCTGCAGTTTAGGGGCAGGCACTTTGAGGGGATGATCCTGTAGTCAGCTAGGGTAGAGTTCTTCATGATGTTCATGTTTGGTTGACCACCTCATATGTATCACGTAGTAGCTCTTATGCTTCTGTGTAATCTCGAAGGTTGTGGAGTAGGCCTCGAGATACACACCTTTTGTTTGGTGATCTTGCATGAGTGATTGGAGTTATCGATCTTTTGCCGGCTTTCATGCTTCTTATATGCTTGTGTGAAATTGTTTGTTGTTAGCTAGATACTCCTTATATGTTTAAGTTCCTTAAAGTTATTTTCTGACAACTCATTTCTCACAATCTCAAACTCTTGAACAGATGTCGGGGGTCAGGAGGTCGGGACGGCTCCTACGCCGTTTCGAGGAGGTAGCCAGAGAGGACGCCGAGCAGGAGGACGTCCCTCTCCCCGCTGGAGGTCGAGGTCGTGGCCGTCGTGGAGGTCGTGCCCCACCTGGCGGACGCCGTGGTGGACACCGCGGCGGGTGAGGAGGTCGAGGAGGCCGAGGAGGCTGGGTGCGAGTTAACCCTGACCCAGAGGAGGAGCCCGAGGAGGAGGCTGAGGAAGAGCTCGAGCCAGAGCAAGCACCAGAGCAGCCGGCACCACCACCCAACCTAGCAGCAGTGATGGCATTTCAGACCCAGCTGATGCAGACGATTGCAGACGTCATGGTTCAGAACAACAACTGCCGGAGGAACGTCAGGAACCAGTCGGAGAGCTTGCAGAAGAGAGTGGAGGGTTTCTCCAAGCTGCACCCACCGACCTTTGACAACTCTCCAGACCCACTCATGGCAGACAACTGGTTGAGGGAGATCGAGAAGAAGTTGGAGCTCACGGACCTTTCAGAGGCGGAGTGTGTGTCAGTTGCCGTGCACCAGCTGGTCGGCACTGCAGGAGCTTGGTGGGACAGCTACTGTGACTCGCACGCGAACCCGACCCGCATCACGTGGAAGGAGTTTGTGGAGGCTTTTAGGGAGTTCCACATTCCAGAGGCTGTGATGGACAGGAAGGCAGACGGGTTCAGGCACTTGAAGATGGGGCAGATGTCAGTGCAGGAGTACACGAACCGCTTCCAGGAGCTGATGCGGTACGCTCCAGATGACTCCAACACCGAAAAGAAGAAGATGTACTGGTACCGCAAGGGACTCCACAGAGGGATGGTGCACCACCTGGCAGCTCACGACTGTGCTACACTTCACGCCCTGGTGGGCAAGGCCTTGGTAGTGGAGAAGTCGAGACTGGACTACGTGGAGGTCTAAGGGGAGAAGAGGCAGCGTGCAGACCATGCAGGGTACTCAGGGTCACAGAGGTCAGCTCCGCTGTAGTACCCACAGCAGAGACAACGTCCTTACCCCCAGCAGCCGCAGACTCCGTTCACTCAGCAGGGCAGAGGTCACCCCGGAGGTAGTGGAGGTTCGAGTCAGTGGAAGCCCAGGCCACAGCAGCCGCCAGCCTACGACAGCTCACAGGTCACCTGCTACCACTGCCGTCAGCTAGGCCACAAGTTCAACGTGTGCCCCCAGAAGCTTCAACGGGGAGGTCAGAGCAGGAACACTCAGTACCAGACATCGGCGAGGGCACCAGTTCCAGGAGGACAGCCCCAGCAGAAGAGCGCTCCACCACCCACTCGAGGCAGACTGAACCACCTGACTGCAGAGGAGGCAACCGCAGCACCAGACGTGGCCCTCGGTGAGTTTTTAGTCGATTCAGTTATGGCTACCGTTCTGTTTGACACCAGTGCTCAGTTTTCGTACATTTCTACCAAGTTCATAAAGGAAAGGTCATTACCAACTAAGCCCAGACCACGGCTTATAGTTACTAGTTCTCCGCTATGTGAGAAGCGGAGTACGCTGGAGTGTAGAGGAGTGAACATGGTGTTCGAGAAGCAGTTGTTCGTGGCAGACCTGACGGTTCTGGAGTCGACCGGGATTGACGTGATACTTGGGATGGAGTGGTTAGCGCAGCACAAAGGATTGGTGAACTGCAACCCAGTGTACGTACAGTTGGAGCACCCCAGTGGAGCCAGAGTGTTGATCCAACCACAGAGCCAGAGGTCTACGTCGATGCTGTGCAACATGAAAGGAAAGAGTTTGGAGGGGATCCCAGTGGTGAGGGAGTACCCCAACGTGTTCCCTGAGGAGTTGACCGAGTTACCACCAGACAGGGATATTGAGTTCGTGATTGAGCTGATGCCAGAAGCTGGACCAGTGGCCAAGAGCCCGTACAGGATGTCTGCGGATGAACTCGATGAGCTGAAGAAGCAACTCAAGAAACTGCAAGAGCAAGGGTTTATTCGACCGAGTGCCTCACCTTGGGGTTCGCCAGTTCTGTTTGTGGACAAGAAGGATGGCACCAAGAGGATGTGTGTGGACTACCAGACACTCAACTTGATGACAATCAAGAACAGATATCCTTTGCCCAGGATTGACGACTTGCTAGACAGGCTGCGGAAGGCAAAGTTCTTTTCCAAGATTGACTTGAGGTCAGGCTACTACCAGATGAAGATTCGGGACCAGGATATCCCGAAGATAGCTTTCACGACTCGGTACGGCTTGTACGAGTTCGTAGTGGTTTCTTTTGGGCTGACCAACGCACCTACCTACTTCATGAACATGATGAACAAGGTCTTCATGGAAGAGCTGGACAAGTTCGTGGTAGTGTTCATAGATGACATTCTGATCTTCTCAAAGATAGCAGAGGAGCATGAGGAGCACCTTCGGATTGTGATGGAGAGGCTGAGACAGCAAAAGTTGTACGTAAAGTTCAGCAAGTGTGAGTTCTGGATGGAGGAAGTTGCTTTCTTGGGACACGTGTTGTCAGCTGAGGGAGTTGCAGTCGACCCTTCGAAAGTGGAAGCAGTTACCAAGTGGGAGCAGCCACTCACAGTGACAGATATTCGGAGCTTTCTCGAGTTGGCAGGTTACTACAGGAGGTTCATAGAAAACTTCTCCAAGATAGCAAAGCCAATGACAGAGCTATTGAAGAACGACAAGAAGTTCGTGTGGTCAGAGGCCTGTGAGAGGAGTTTCCAGGAGTTGAAGAAGAGGCTCACGACAGCTCTGATTCTTACCCTGCCAAATATCAAGAAGGATTTCATGGTGTACTTTGATGCCTCGAAGCAAGGTTTGGGATGTGTGTTGATGGAAGAGGGCAAAGTTGTTGCTTATGCGTCGAGGCAGCTCAAGAAGCACGAAGAGAACTACCCCACTCACGACTTGGAGCTAGCAGCAGTCGTTCACGCTCTGAAGATTTGGAGGCACTACTTGATCAGCAACAAGTGTGAGCTGTACACCGATCACAAGAGTCTGAAGTACTTCTTTACTCAGTCGGAGTTGAACATGAGGCAAAGGAGGTGGTTAGAGCTGATCAAGGACTACGACCGGAGATTCACTACCACCCTGGCAAGGCAAACGTTGTGGCAGATGCACTGAGCAGAAAGTCCTATTGCAACAACTTGATGGTGAGGCAGGAGCAGCCAGCACTTCACGACGAGCTAGAGTAGCTTCAGGTTGAGATTGTAGAGTAGGGACAACTCAATGCACTGCAAGTGACCTATGACTTGGAAGGCAGAATTCGGGAAGCTCAGAAAGATTGCAAAGAGGTTGGGGCCCTTCGAGAACTGATGTTGGAAGGCAAAGTTGAGGATTACCGGATTACCGGATCGATGAGCAGGGAACTGTATGGTTGAAAGATCGGATCTGTGTCCCGCAGAACAAGGAGCTCCGAGAGCAAATTCTGAGAGAAGCCCATGATTCAAGGTACTCCATTCACCCAGGAAGCACAAAGATGTACCAAGACTTGAAATAGAGGTTCTGGTGGAAGGATATGAAGAAGGACATAGCTTACTACGTGGCTTGTTGTGACACCTGCAGCAGAGTAAAGATCGAGCACCAAAAACCGGCAGGACTGCTGAAACCGTTGGATATTCCTCAGTGGAAGTGGGATGACATATCCATGGACTTTGTGTTGGGACTACCCAGGACACAGAAAGGCAACGATTCTGTTTGGGTCATAGTGGACCGGCTGACAAAGGTTGCTCACTTCGTACTAGTGAAGATCCGCTACACGACAGATCAGTTGGCAGACTTGTACGTGGACCACATACTCAGGCTACACGGAGCACCGAGGAGCAAAGTGTCGGACAGAGGACCCCAGTTCATAGCAAGGTTCTGGCAGAGTTTCCACAACAGAATGGGGACCACACTCATGAGGACCATGTGTGGTTCGAGGACCGGTGGATGGTCGCTTCCTGGTGTGATGAGTGATTGACAACGTGGTGTGGACTGATTCTTGGCTAAGTATTGCAGGTGCAGGTTGTGGCTTGACTGGTGCAGGTGCAGGTGAAGAACAAGCGCGAAAGGTCGTTGCCGGTGAGGCCTCCAGGTGTGGAGACGACAAGTAGGCTTGGTTCGAGGGACCCGGTGGCCAGCGGAGTCAAGTGCGGGCCGCATGGTGGCAAGAACAGCGGGATGAAGTCATGGACAGTTTCTTGGTTGAGCCTCAAAACTAAGGTCGAGCCGGGACTACGTGGGAGCCGAGTCATGAGTGGTGATTGGCGGAGGCTACACCGAGTTCGCGGGGTTTGCAGTGGTTCACTAGAAAACCACTGGGTTACTCAGTTGAGCCACAAAACCGAGGCCGAAGACTCGACGAGGAGGTGCGGCCACCCAGGCCGGTTCAACCACCCAGGAGGGGCGGTCAGACCGCCTGGGCCGGTCTAGAAGCCTCGAAGCGGAGGACACGCGTCGGGATCGCAAGGCTTGCGTCGAGGCTAAGCAAGGTTGCGGTCGCTGGGCATCCGTCCGATGGAGAAAATCTGAAGACTTCCAAATTTGCCCTCGAGGGGCATGTATCCCTAGTTATATAGTAAGGGTAGTTTAGTCTTTTGGGTGCCTCCATATAAACACTTGAGGGGATGGATGGCAGCCAACTCTTGGAACCCTAGCTCATTTGTTTTCCCATTTTCGTTTCTATTTTCCTCTAGTTTCCTAGGACTAGCTTGAGAGCTTCATGTGAGATCTAGAGAGAGGGATGGATGTATGGGTGGCAAGCTAGACCTTGTATGAACCTTCATGGTATGTATAGATGATTCGGCGTGGTTCCTCAAGGTCTTGTGTTGCCTTTCCCGTTCTTCTTTTTGGTGATTTTCGGAGCTCTTTCCTGTGATTCTCTTGGCGGAGTTTTGAGGGCGATTTCTTATGGGATTCTTGTTGGGTGTCACGTATGAGGACCTTGTGCCTCTTTGGCTGGTGACTTTACCCCAAGAACTCCCTTGAATCGACCTCGATTTGGTGGTTTTTCGAGTTGCTCGAGTTCTTGACCTAGAGAGCCTAAATCCGCGATTCCCTTTGATTGTGGGCATTTCGGTTCGATTCCTTTGAGGGAAAGGTTGCCCAGGAGGTAACCCAGCTATCCCCGAAGTTTCGCCGCAATCCGTGGGGTGAATCGGGAGATCGGGCGATGGGAAGTTGAGGGTTGACCCGCGGCCAGATTTTCTGGGTAGGGCGGTCTAACCGCCATAGGGGGGCGGTCTAACCGCCCTGGGTCTTCCAGGTGAAGGTTTGGATTTTCCCATGTTTTCCTCTGTGAGTTTGTTCGCCTTGATCAGAGGAGTCTTCTGGTGAAATCTTGGGTCATTTCGGTGCTGTTTGCTAGGAGTTCTTGCCTTGAGTTCGTTGCTAGGTACAGGAGGTTAGACCGCCCGTGGTAGCCGGTCTAACCGCCCCTAGGCCCCTGGGTGAAGTTTTGGTTTTCGCCAAGATTTCCTGGTGGCTAGCTTAGCCTTGACCAGAGATTTCTGTTGGTGAAACCGTGGTGTGTTTTGGTGCTCGGAAGAGGTGTTTCGGAGGATTTTCCGGTTACCAGGTGGAGGCGGTCTAACCGCCCCCCATACCCGGTCTGACCGCCCCCTCCAGACAGCCGGCTCCTGAGTCGTTTCCGCTGCCGTGGGCGTGTAGGAGTTGAGGCTGCTGGTAGTGTTTGTTCCTAGGACCAGTAGCACTTCAGTGGCTACGTGGTTTTGGCAAACGGAAGGTTGCATGCGGAGCGTGTGATTTTGGGTGTCCGACCGAGTTCATCTTGTTTGGGAAGTCATCCCATTCGAGAAGAATTTTTATCGGCTCTCATTCATTCCCCCCTCTCTGGTCGCCTAATCGGTCCATCAAGTGGTATCAGAGCCGGTTCGGGTCTTCATTGACTCTTACCAGTCTAAGATCCAAAGATGGCATACCAGGAATGGGGTTCGGGTCCTCCGCACTTCGATGGGAAGAACTACCAGATGTGGCAGCGGCGGATGGCAGCGTTCCTCTGCGGAAAGGGTCAGATCCTTTGGGATGTTACGGTGAACACAGCTTATGTTCATCCGATGAACTTCCTTGCTCCAGGATCGAGGGATATGTTCGAAGCCAACAACAAGGCTGTCGACTACTTGTTTTGTGCTCCGTGTCAGCCCGAATTCGATCGGGTTCAGACAGAGGACTTTGCTTGTAGGATTTGGGAGTAGTTGAAGGATGCTCATGCTGGGAATGCTCAGGTTCAGGCTCGGATGTACGCGACTTACCGGAGAGAGTACGAGAACTTCACTCATCTCCCCGGCGAGTCCGTCGATGCCCTTTTCCAGCGGTTTACGGTCGTTGTGAACAACATGAGAGCCAATGTGGCTGTGCTCCCATACGATGATCATGATAGAGCCGTGAAGCTCTTGCACTCGTTGGATCGTACCGTATGGGACGGGAAGTTTGAGGCTATTGTTGAGTCCGAGAAGTATGACACCTTGACGGTGAACGAGCTGTTCTCGAAGCTCAAGTCGGCTGAGTTGGACCGTGGTATGACAGCCAAGATCGAGAGCCCGACTGATTCTCATAGTCTCGCTCTCGTTGGTGGCAAAGGAGCTAAGTCTAACGCTAACGCATCCTCCAGGATGTACTCTCTGTCTTCTTTGATGTCTTTGCCAGACGAGGAGTTCGACGTGCTTGGAGAGGACGAGTTGGCGTTGCTGACCAGGCGATTCGAGAGGCTGCACGAGAACCGGGTGAACACGAGGAGGACAGCACGGATGTGCTTTCAGTGCGGCAAGCCAGGACACTTCGTCGCCGACTGCCCGGAGAAGACGGAGAACAAGGACGGCTACAGGCACCGGTCGAGCAAGGACGGCAAGTACCGATCGAGGCGCGATCACAAGCACAAGAACAAGCACAAGGACGAGCGACGGTCGAGGAAGAAGGACGGCCGCGGCAGGAAGGCCCAAGCGATGGTCGGAGCGAGCGACGTCGACTCCAGCTCCGCCTACTCTTCCTCGAGCTCGAGTAGCAGTGAAGATGAAGGTGATCGACGCAAGAACAAGAAGTCATCCAGGAACTTGAGCGGGTTGAGCTGCTTCGCGGGAGATGGCTTCTGCGGCATGGCTCGTAGCTCCGGCAGCAAGAAGAGTCACCAGAGCGACTCGGACTCCGACTCCGAGGATGAGGTACGTGATGAGCTCTCCTCTTTGCGCAAGGAGAATGATGAGTTGGTTGACTTGCTTGATAATCGTGATCACATGCTTAGAGAGGCCAAGAAGATGAGGAAAGAGCTTAGGGCCTCACTAGAAGATGCTAGGAACCGTGTGGCTGAGCTAGAAACCCAAAACCTAGATGCTAAGCTTGAGATTGATTCGCTTAAGGCTTCTCCTGTGGTTTCTAATGAGATTGATTGCTGTGATTGCTCGGTGTACCTAGCTGATCTTACTGCTCTTAAGGATAAGCATGCTTCTACTTGTGATGAACTAGATATGCTTAGGGTTGAAGTGGCTGAGCTTAAGTCTAGACCTGCTTTGCTAGGTGCTTGCACTTCTTGCCCTGTTTTGCATGGAAAGATTGATGAGATGCATGCTTACACTATTTCGCTTGAGGCTAAGTTGAAAGAGCCTATTCCCACTTCTTGCTCTACTTGTGAATTGCATGCGGTTAAGAATTTGGAGCTTGCGCATTATGTTGATCGCTTGCAGGATGAGAATGATGAGCTGAGGAAATGTATGAGCTGGTTGTCGGGTCAGGAACCTCAGCTTGGTATCATGATAGCGGCTTTCAAACACTATGATGGTCAGGCACTTGGGGCTGACAAGCTTGGAGAGAACAGTGGTGAGGGAGTTGAGAGAGTTGGAGAGATCCCTATCCCACCACCAAACAGACACAAGAACAAGTTTGAGCCCAAGCCTAACCATCTCAGAAACAAACTTGACACTACTCCAGATCCACCCATATTCCCTCACCCAACAAATGATTTCCAGAAACCGGTGAAGTTTGTGAGCCCAAAGGGAGGTGAGGAAGGAGAGAAGAAGGGTGAGAAACCGAGTGGGCAGCCCCAACCCAAGCCTAAGCCTAATCCACAACCCATGAAGTTCCATTGTGGGTATTGTGGGAGAGATGGTCACAAGGATGAGTTTTGCTTCAAGAGGAAGCGTGAGGAGAGAATGGCTAGAGAGTGGGCTAACAAGGATAGGTACAACCCTTCCCATGGTGTACCTAAGCCTCGTATGCCACTGCCCAGGGGTAAGGCTGTGGTGAGAAGTGTTCCGGCATGGGGAGATGCGAGTTCCCGCAGCCGAGGTGGTTTCCTGGAGAGGGCAGTCAGACCGGCCTGGCTAGGCGGTCAGACCGGCGCTGCCCAGAGGGGGGCGGTTAGACCGGCCTGGCTAGGCGGTCAAACCGGCTCCCCCCAGAATTCTGGGCTGTTCGGTTTTCGAGGTGGTGAGTCGAGTGGTTTCAGTTCTGGAGGTCGTGGTTCTGGTGGTTGGCATGGTGAGTCTGCAGGTGGTCAGTTTGCTAGACGTTCTCCCCCTCGTGCTGAATACGGGGATGGGAGGAGTCGTAGCTTTGAGATGGAGAGGAGGAACGGTCCACGGTCTTCCTTTCGTGGTTTTCGTCCTCCTCCAGCTAGAGAGGGTTGGTTCCCTCGTAGTGGTTACCGTGGTGGTGTTCGTGGAGGTAGCTTTGATAGGAGAGATGCTTTGGATTGTGCTAACCCCACTTTGGAGTAAATGGCTCGGCACTGGTTTTACTCTTTTGGTACTAACCCCAGTGATGAGTCGTTTGTTCACTCACGTGCTCGCTTTTGAATTTCAGGTGGGAGACTTGAGGAACGTTTGGTTGATTGACTCCGGTTGCTCGAGGCATATGACCGGAGACAAGGGGTGGTTCTCAAGTCTCGTCCCGGTGGTGTCCAAGACATACATCACCTTTGGGGACAATGGGCGAGGGCGTGTGCTATCAGAAGGTGAGATCAAGGTAAGTGACAAGGTCACTCTCAGGCGTGTTGCTCTTGTTCAATCGCTGGGGTTCAATTTGCTTTCCGTGTCCCAGTTGTTGGATGAGGGCTTTGAGGTGTTGTTTCGGCCTGGTGGTTCTCAGATTTTAGATTCTCGAGGGGACCTTGTTTGCATGGTCGTTCCCGAGGGTCAGGTGTTTCGAGCTGATTTCTCTCAGTCTTCTGGTGTGGAGCGTTGTTTTTTGGCTGGTTCTTCGAGTGAGTTGTGGAAGTGGCATAGGAAGTTGGGTCACTTGAGCTTTGACCTTTTGTCTCGCTTGAGTAAACTCAACTTGGTCCGAGGATTGCCACGGTTGAGGTTTGAGAAAGAGTTGGTTTGTGCGCCGTGTAGGCATGCCAAGATGGTAGCCTCTTCTCACCCGCCTCTCACCGATGTGATGACTGAGCGTCCATGCGAGCTGCTCCATATGGACCTTATTGGCCCAGCTCGTGTGCGATCTGCGGGTGGGAAGTGGTATGTCCTAGTTGTGGTGGACGACTACTCTCGGTATGCGTGGGTATTCTTTCTTGAGGAGAAAGGGGAGACGTTTGGTTTTGTTCGAGATCTTGTCTTGAGGTTAAAGAACGAGAGGCACGGAGATGCCATACGAGCGATCCGTAGTGACAATGGCTCGGAATTCAAAAACTCTCGCTTCGAAACCTTTTGCCATGACTTGGGTCTTGAACACCAGTTTTCGAGTCCGTATACACGTCCCCATAATGGCGCTGTGGAAAGGAAAAACAGGACCTTGTGCGAGATGGCTCGGACGATGCTCGACGAGCATAGGACTCCGAGAAGGTTCTGGGCTGAGGCGGTCAATACCGCTTGCTATGTTTCGAACAGGATCTACCTCAGAGTCTACAAGAAGAAAACCTGTTACGAGTTGATGCACGGTCGCACACCCAAGGTGAGTCACTTCCATGTGTTTGGTTGCAAGTGCTTTATTCTTAAGAAAGGGAAGAAGTTGGACAAGTTCGAGGCTAGGTCGGTCGATGGTATTTTCTTTGGTTATGCATCTCATTCTAGAGCATATCGTGTGCTCAATCTTGAAACTAACCAAATCGTGGAAACTTGCGAGGTGACCTTCGACGAGACACAGCCACGTAGTCAGCTTGTTTTTAAGTGTGCAGGTGACTTTGGTGAGGAGTATACCCATGTCCCACTTCAATGTGATAGCACAAGTGCAATAAGCGTTGCAAAGAACCCAGTGCTCCATTCCAAAACCAAGCACATAGAAGTGAGGTATCATTTTCTGAGAGACAACGTAGAGAAAGGGAAGATAACTTTGATCCATGTACCCACACATGACCAACTAGCCGATATTTTCACCAAACCCCTAGATCAAGCAACTTTCACTCGTTTGCGGGGGGAGCTTGGCGTTTGTTTGATTTCTTGAGTTGGTGTGTGGGAGCTCCTTTGTAACATATGTATAGCTTTCCTTCTTGCATTTCTTGCATTTGGCATGGCATATGTAACATGATGTATAGGCATCTTTGTATCTTAGGTTGCATGCATTTTGTATCATATGCATTTGTTAGGAAAAGCTTCTCCTATATACATAGTTCACCATGGAATGATATGTATGTCTCTGTGAGCTAGTTTGGTACACTATGGTTAGTTTGGCTTGGCTCTTGATAATCTTGATTTATATCCATGGTTGATAGCTATGTTTTTGAAAAATGCCACATACATGCTCTCTTGTGAGTAAATGCCTTTATATGATCTTGACATATTTTAGTGGCTTGGCTATGCTTAATTTGTGGTTGGATAGCTTATTTTGATCATATGGGGCCAAAGGCTCATTTGCCATCATGAATGTTTAGCCCCCATGCTTTATCTTGTGGAGGGGCATAAGTTCCTTTTTGTCGCAAAGACATTTCATGTACCAAATATGAATCTGAAAATGAAATGTAAATTGCTTGGAAAATATGCTCTCATGTCATATGTGCTAAATTTAATTTCCTTTGGGTGCTAAATCGTTGCATGTTGCCTACCAATGAGAAGTCTCATATATAGAAGTAGGCACATGGCTCGGTGGCTTTGACATGACATGAGGTGCTTGTGGGTGTTTATGATGGTCTTATGATTAGAATGGTTGTCCTAGCATGAAGTTTGTGTGGCTTTGCCATTTTGACATGTTTTGCTCATGTTTAGGACTTTGCTCATGAGAGGGTAACTTTTCGCAAAATTACTCAATTCTATCTTAGCTTCGTCCAATGGTTGTGAAACTTGGTGATCATGTAGTTGATGTCATTACGAAGCTATAGAGTATCTAACTTGCTCATTTGGACATGTGTAGCATCTTGTGATGAATTTTGTATACTTGAGATGCTCTATGTTGAAACTTTTTGCATTTTGCCTTGATTCATGCATTGTCAACAAGGGGGAGAAGTTTGTGCATGATTTGGGCACCTGGGAGCATTTGGAAGGTGTTCAAAGTGGTTCGGGCAGTTTTTGAAAAGTTTGGTGCAGGGCCGGTCTTTTGGGGCGGTCTAACCGCCCCCCCGGCGGTCAGATCTCAGTGGGGCGGTCTAACCGCCCAGGGCATGCGGTCTAACCGCCCTGGGCAGAGTGAGCAGGTTTTTGCTCTTTGTTGCATTCCCATGTTGCATTGATGCATTGGTTCAGGGGGAGTGTCCTTTGGCTCAGGGGGAGCTTGCATGTGTGCAGAGGGAGCTCTTTGTGTTGTTCGAGCTTTGGTTTGGTGGTTTGTGCTCTTTGCTTGAGCATGGTTTTGTCTCGGATGTGTCGAGCCGTTGCCCTTGCCTAAGGGGTCCGAGACTTGTTCTTTTTCAAGTGATCTTGCTCGTTGCCTTTCTTTGGCTTTCGATCACTTGTTGGAGTTTCTTTTGTTCGTTTCTTTTCTTTTTCTTTTCTCTCGTGTTACTATATGTGTGTGTTGTCAATGCACTCATCAAGGGGGAGATTGAGGACCATGTGTGGTTCGAGGACCGGTGGATGGTCGCTTCCTGGTGTGATGAGTGATTGACAACGTGGTGTGGACTGATTCTTGGCTAAGTATTGCAGGTGCAGGTTGCGGCTTGACTAGTGTAGGTGCAGGTGAAGAACAAGCGCGAAAGGTCGTTGCCGGTGAGGCCTCCAGGTGTGAGAAGACAAGTAGGCTTGGTTCGAGGGACCCGGTGGCCAGCGGAGTCAAGTGCGGGCCGCATGGTGGCAAGAACAGCGGGATGAAGTCATGGACAGTTTCTTGGTTGAGCCTCAAAACCAAGGTCGAGCCGGGACTACGTGGGAGCCGAGTCATGAGTGGTGATTGGCGGAGGCTACACCGAGTTCGCGGGGTTTGCAGTGGTTCACCAGAAAACCACTGGGTTACTCGGTTGAGCCACAAAACCGAGGCCGAAGACTCGACGAGGAGGTGCGGCCACCCAGGCCGGTTCAACCGCCCAGGAGGGGCGGTCTGACCGCCTGGGCCGATCTGACCGCCTGGGCCGGTCTAACCGCCCAGGGGGGCGGTCTGACCGCCCGGGTCGCTGCCGCCGAGAAGCTTCGAAGCGGAGGACACGCGTCGGGATCGCAAGGCTTGCGTCGAGGCTAAGCAAGGTTGCGGTCACTGGGCATCCGTCCGATGGAGAAAATCTGAAGACTTCCAAATTTGCCCTCGAGGGGCATGTATCCCTAGTTATATAGTAAGGGTAGTTTAGTCTTTTGGGTGCCTCCATATAAACACTTGAGGGGATGGATGGCAGCCAACTCTTGGAACCCTAGCTCATTTGTTTTCCCATTTTCGTTTCTATTTTCCTCTAGTTTCCTAGGACTAGCTTGAGAGCTTCATGTGAGATCTAGAGAGAGGGATGGATGTATGGGTGGCAAGCTAGACCTTGTATGAACCTTCATGGTATGTATAGATGATTCGGCGTGGTTCCTCAAGGTCTTGTGTTGCCTTTCCCGTTCTTCTTTTTCGTGATTTTCGGAGCTCTTTCTTGTGATTCTCTTGGCGGAGTTTTGAGGGCGATTTCTTGCGGGATTCTTGTTGGGTGTCACGTATGAGGACCTTGTGCCTCTTTGGCTGGTGACTTTGCCCCAAGAAGTCCCTTGAATCGACCTCGATTTGGTGGTTTTTCGAGTTGCTCGAGTTCTTGACCTAGAGAGCCTAAATCCGCTATTCCCTTTGATTGTGGGCGTTTCGGTTCGATTCCTTTGAGGGAGAGGTTGCCCAGGAGGTAACCCAGCTATCCCCGAAGTTTCGCCGCAATCCGTGGGGTGAATCGGGAGATCGGGCGATGGGAAGTTGAGGGTTGACCCGCGGCCAGATTTTTTGGGTAGGGCGGTCTAACCGCCATAGGGGGGCGGTCTAACCGCCCTGGGTCTTCCAGGTGAAGGTTTGGATTTTCCCAGGTTTTCCTCTTTGAGTTTGTTCGCCTTGATCAAAGGAGTCTTCTGGTGAAATCTTGGGTCGTTTCGGTGCTGTTTGCTAGGAGTTCTTGCCTTGAGTTCGTTGCTGGGTACAGGAGGTTAGACCGCCCATGGTAGCCGGTCTAACCGCCCCTAGGCCCCTGGGTGAAGTTTTGGTTTTCGCCAAGATTTCCTGGTAGCTAGCTTAGCCTTGACCAGAGATTTCTGTTGGTGAAACCGTGGTGTGTTTTGGTGCTCGGAAGAGGTGTTTTGGAGGATTTTCCGGTTACCAGGTGGAGGCGGTCTAACCGCCCCCCATACCCGGTCTGACCGCCCCCTCCAGACAGCCGGCTCCCGAGTCGTTTCCGCTGCCGTGGGCGTGTAGGAGTTGAGGCTGCTGGTAGTGTTTGTTCCTAGGACCAGTAGCACTTCAGTGGCTACGTGGTTTTGGCAAACGGAAGGTTGCGTGCGGAGCGTGTGATTTTGGGTGTCCGACCGAGTTCATCTTGTTTGGGAAGTCATCCCATTCGAGAAGAATTTTTATCGGCTCCCATTCACTCCCCCCTCTCTGGTCGCCTAATCGGTCCATCAACTCAACTACAGCATAGCCTTTCACCCTCAGACGGATGGGCAGACTGAGAGAGTAAACCAAGTGTTGGAGGATACGCTGAGAGCTTGTGCTTTGACCTACGGCACAGATTGGGAGAGCAGTTTGGCCTATGCAGAGTTCTCTTACAACAACAGCTTCCAAGCAAGTCTCAAGATGTCACCTTTTGAGGCACTCTACGGGAGGAAGTGCAGGACACCTTTGATGTGGTCAGAGATAGGTGAGAGGATGGTCTTTGGAGCAGATGCTATCCAGGAAGCTGAGGAGAAAGTGGAGAAGGTTCGAGACAACCTAAAGATTGCCCAGAGCAGACAGAAGAGCTACGCCGACCGACACAGGAGAGACTTGTCGTTCGAGGTGGGTGACTTCGTCTACCTGGAAGTGTCACCGATGAGAGGAACCAAGAGGTTTGCTGTGAAGGGGAAGCTTGCCCCGAGGTACATGGGACCGTACCGGATCACTCAGAGAGTTGGGAAGCTCGCTTACAGGCTCGCACTACCAGAGGAGATGTCCGATGTACACCCCGTGTTCCACGTGTCACAGTTGAAGAAGAGTGAGAAGGAAGTGGAAGCAAAGCAGGTCCCGGTAGAGATACTCGACCTGCAGAACACCCTGGAGTATGCAGAGTACCCCGAGAAGATCTTGGACAGAGCAACAAAGGAGACCAGGAGGACCACAATTCCTTACTGCAAAGTGCTGTGGAGTCACCACACGGAGCGAGAAGCAACCTGGGAGAAAGAAGCCGACCTCAAGAGAGAGTTCCCTCACTTGTTCGAGGGAGAGGATGGAGCTTAAATCTCGAGGACGAGATTCCCGGTGGTGTGGGAGAATGTAACATCCCAGAAAATTAAGTTATGAAAAAGTGAGGAAATTTGAACTTTTATGTATTGATGATGTGACACCTACATTTAAACCCCTTCTAGCATCTTCCCTTAATTCCATATGAATAAATACCAAAAATATAAAAAATATAAATTCAAAATATGGTAAAGTTAGTGATTTGGATTTTATGGATTTCTTTTGGTTTTTATTGAGTGTGTTTTGAATTTGAAAGTATTCAAATTCAAACCTATGGTTTAAAGTTATATTCAAACTATTTCAAAAACCTAACCAACTAACATGGGCCGACTAGCAGTTGCACAAGTCCACCAGAGCACCCTTACCTCCTGGCCCGTAAACACCGTTGCTCCTCCGTTTTCTGTTCGGCCTAGCAAGACGGCCGCTACGGCCTGCGAACCACCACCGCGGCCCTCGTCTCACCGACGTGTAGGGCCCACACGTCATCTCTTTCCCCTCCCCGCTTCGACTCGGCGCGCCGCACGGGTCTTGCCGCACCGTGGCCTCGTGCGGCTGATCCTGGATGCGCAACCACTCCGCCGAGCTGGCGCGCACGCCGACGGCCCACGCACGCGCCCCCAAGTGGACCCCACTCTCACGCCGTCCTGAAATCACTTCTTTGCCATCGCGCAGACCCCCGCGCCAAGTCTTGTAGCGTCGTGCCGCGGCACGCCTTCACCGCCAGCCAGAGAGGGGGCAGCCATGGCCCACGCGGTTCCCCTGTCCCCTTGACCACCGCGCGTAGCAAAACCCCCGGGCGAGGTCCTTGAGCAAGCCAAATCACATTTGGAGATTCCTCCCCCAAGTCTCTGTTCCGCCGCCGGGGAAGTAGAGGAGGAGAAGGAGGAGGAGAAGGGGGAAAGAGGGAAGAAGGGGCGTGCATCGCCGCCGCGCCGCCCCGCCGGAGTCAAGGACATTAAACCGAAGCCGGACGAGTTGAAGAGGAGGCTGTCCACGAGCGAGCGGAAGCCGGAGCAGAGGAACAAGCTGTGCCACTACCACACCTCACCGTCGCCGTCGTGATCTTCCCCGACGCGGCCGTCTCTGCAACGCCTACACCTCTGCCCCTCGGTGAGCCAGTGATCTGCCCTTCCCTTACCTTGTTCCGGGAGCGTGCCCCTGCGCCACGCCACGCCGCGCCGGCCTTCGCACCGTGCGTTTTCTGCGAGGCCGCCACCGCGATGCACCCCAACACCACGCCGGCCCTCATCGTTCTGCTATGCTTTGTCTTTGTCGTGTCATTGCTCAGCTCTTGCCTGTGACCCGGCCTTCGCGCCGTGAGATCCCCTACAGGGACGTTTGCGCCGCCGCTGCAGACACGCCGCGCCGCGGACTCGGTTCACTGGGCACCCGCGTGCGAGGACCAGCCATGTCGCGGCTAGGCCAGGCCTGGACGCGCGTGCGCCTGGGTAAGCACCCCCATACACTACGCCCCGCTGTGCTGTGCTTCTGATCTTGTTTGCGCCGCTGCCGCTTCACATCTTGCTTCTGCACACCGTGCCGCGGCCCTGGAACCCCAGAACCCCGTGCGCCATGACGCCCTGTCGCGTTTGAACTAGGCCTGTGCGCGCATGCATGCGCACAAGATGAGCACACCCAGGTGCTCAACGATGGCACTGTGTTTTCCTTGCTATGCACGTTTGCAACCCTCGCCGTACCACGCGATCGCCGTTGTTCCGCGCCAGGAACGCCGTCGTGCCGCGCTTCGCGAACGCCTAGTAGCTTCTCCCCAGAGCTGAGGCTGCGCGAGGGTGACCATGTGCACTAGGAGATCATCGACCACCGCTTGCTGGAACACCGGGACCACCGCCGCCGTCAAACGCCGCTCGCCGTCGCCACCGGGTTCGCGCCAGGGCGCGCCGACGCGCGCGCGCGAGGCGAAGGGGCGCCTTCGCGCCCCAGAAATCCTCAAGGGCTCCCACCAGACTTCTCTAGTGCTGGGTGGAGAGGACAATGGGCCAGGAAGCCCAATAAGGCCTGTCCCGGCCCTTTTCTCTTTTAACCGGTGCCCCCTGAATTTAGTACAGGGAGGACTAATGGACTTGGTCCTTTCGGCCCAGAAGGTTGAGTCCAATGGGTCGATTTCGGCCCACTGACATTCTCGGCCCACTAAGGCCCACTAACCCAGTGGCTGATGTCATGCTGACATCACCTTGACGGCATGCTGACGTCATCACGTATTTTCAAAATAATAATCCTTTTCTGTTTTATAAATGATTTTGGAAATTAATTTATAAAACCTTTAACCTTTGAAAATTCATAACTAAATATTTACAACTCCGAAAAATATGAAACTAGTTTCTATATTTTTCTAAAAATGAGACGGTGCTGTATGTAGGTGGTTTGGTTCTGTTTGGATCTTTTAAAATTGGGTTTCTTTGGATTTATGCTTAGTTGATTGCCGATATCTTAGCGTCTCGTACCTCGTGCTGCACAGACCCGAGCTACGACCAGGAGGAGGCTTACGACCCTGACTACAACCCAGACTAGGACTTCAGACGCCAGCCAGGTGTCATGTCACTCCTAACCATATAGTTCCCATGCATGCTTTAGTTGCTAGTGCTTAATTACTTTTTGATGCATGATTTTAAATTGCATAGAGAATTGATTAGCCATGCCTTGGAATTGTTTATCCTGTCCCTGGAATACCTACTTTTGGAACTAGCTACAGACCCCTAGCTAGTTCCCGGCTTTACTCATCCATATATTTTACCCTTAGTTATGGATGGATCTTAGGTTTGGACCGAGGTTGGGATACCTCGAAACTCTTGCGTGTGTTTTGGGTGAGTGTGTATCCTTGACATGGTACCGCGGGAGTGAGCCGCTTTGGTTACTTGTGAATGCCTGTCTAGGGGAGATGCGACCTGGCCTCTCGCCCTAGCGGTGTGTCGGACGGTTGGAGTTGGTGAGTGCTCGCTCTTGCAATTAAGGACCGATCGTCTGTGTGACCTTGATCTTTGGGCTATTTTCGTACAAATCGTTCGCCTTGTTATGGGTGGGGTTCGGTCCAAGAACTAGTAGGTGGATGGCATCCAGCCTGTAGGCGGACCGGTGTGGTCATGTGAGGGGGACGGGTTATACCCCCTGAGTAGACGTCGCCCTGGCTCCTCCGGGGATGGTTTCACAGCTTCGAGGCCCTGCTGGCAAGTTTCGCACCCCAGTCAGGACGAGTCAGGCTCGGAGAGGCAGGAGAGTGCCGTCCACTTCTAGGTCTCCGACCATTAGGTAGAGAGGTGGATCGGGGGCACCCGATTCTGCTCTACTCGGTGGGTCCAGTTGTACAAACTCTGCAGAGTGTCAAACCTATAGCTATAGTCCGTGTCCACTGGTATGGACAGCCCTTTCGATCTCTCACCTGGCTAGTATTCTTCTTGTGCTGCTTCTCTCCCCTGTGTGTTTGTGAGCCCGGCTTCATGCCGTTGAGACGTGGGGATAGGAGTTGGTGACCCCACGTCGCAGATGAGTGTGGGATGCTGTAACTTGGTTGAGATCCAGTGTTTGGTGTTTCTTTCCTTGTTGGGGTGTTGACCCCGGAGGCGTTATCCTCGGGGGTGTGGATCTCCTCGGAGATGGAGACCTCTTGGCTATTCTGCATACCTTGATGTTGCTACCGCTGCTTGCATAACCTTCTACAGCCATAAATAGGATCACTCATGCATATTAGAATTATTCTCTCTTGCTTATGCTCTTTGTTGGGAAGCTGACATGACCTACTCACTTATCGAGTAGATGACGGGTTTTCAGAGCAGGAGCTGGACTACGACTTCGAGCACGATGGTTGGGAGGATTGAGGCTCGTCCTTCACTCGAGTTGCCTACGGATATGGAGTCTACTTCGCTACATGAGAGCCGTTGCGCAGATGTTTACTCTGTTTGATTCAGTCCTGTTGGACTTGTACCTGGCATGTGCCGAAACGATGTACTCAGATGGTTATTTATAATATTATTATGTGGACCTTCATGTATTTACTTTTGTTGTACAGATTTGCTTTACTTTCTGAGACAGGGATTTGCACGTGATAGCCTCCTGGGACTATCACAGAGGTGCAGGGATCGGGTTCCCTTCTTTGGAAACCCGGTTCATTTCAATTTGGTCTTCCAATCTTGGTTCGAGTCAATCAGGTCATACACGAAGTACAACTCTTGTGCCTTCTGGCGCATCTGAAGACCGGCTCCACCGATTACTGCCGGGAAGTTGGTGTTGGGCTGCGGCTTCAGGCGGAATATCTTCCTAAATAGAGCCCAATGTGGGTGAATTCCAAGGAAAGCCTCGCAGAAGTGCACGTACACTGTGATCTAGAAGATGTTGTTCGAGTTTAGATGCACGTGCTCCAGCTTGAAGAAGTCGAGGAATCCCCTGAAGAAATCCGACGACAGCAGAGTCAATCTACGCTCGACGAAGTGGCCAAACATTGGGATTTCATCTGGAGTCTTCTCCATTGGCCACGCATCTCCAGTGGCAGAGCTCCATCATGCGATTGCCTTCTCGCGCAGCAACCCGGCGGCTTCGAGGGTCTTGATATCATCTTCCCTCATCTTGGATTTCTTCCAAGAGACAGCTTGACTTGGTTGCTTCGTGATCACCACGGATTTGTACTTGGGCTCCGACAACTGATTTTTGCCGCGGCCGGACTTCCTCTTCTGACCCTTGGACGGTGCTGGCTTCATCCTTCCAGTCACGAGGGTTTTCTTTCGCATCGGCTTAAGGGCTGCGAGTGGGTGGAGGTGGAAGCACTGGGCGGTGTAGGCCCTCAAACTCTGTGGCGGCTACGGGTGCTAAGGCTTTCTTTCTGGATCTAATGGCGAATGGAAGTTGTGAAACCCTAAGGGATACCCCTTTGGGTATTTATAAAACCAAAACCCTAACGGTTCGACCTAGTGACCCTTCGTATTCAACAGATTGGTTTCACACAGGCAAAATTTTTGGCTAAGTCACTGGACTTAAATCCAAGAACTGCTCAACTCCATCTCAGGGGCTTGACTACTCGATGGAATTGGATTTCACTCAGCTACAGTCCACTGAATTCAGGCCACTATCCTACAGTCAGATTGGATCCTTCAATTCGAGAAAGTACTCGACTCAAGGCTCGGGGGCTCCGTGCCACGTGTCCTTCAGTTTTTCTTAGAATTTTACGAGATTATTTGACGAAGACTACAGATTGACCCTCAGCTCGAATTATCAATTTGAACTAAGGCTCGGGGGCTACATCCATATAGGATGCGATTTTTTGTAATCGCATTCCTATATAATTTCTTCGGATTTTCTATGGATTTTTCGGAGCAAGATCAAAGACCAGAAGATTGACCCTCAGTTTGAATCCTGGATTCGACCTAAGGCTCGGGTGCTACATTCCATATGGAATGCGATTTTAGTAATCGCATTTCCATAAGGATCTTTGATGCAAAGATTTCAAGAACGAAGTGGGTATTATTGAAGACCTTCAAGGGAAGTACTCGGGGACTCTTGGGAACAACTCGAGAAGACTTCAAGACTACTCGTGGAGTTAGCTGGAGTACCTTCCAGCCTCGTGATGATTCAAGTATCATTGAAGATTGAAGCTTGCAGAACTCGGGGACGCTTGGGAACTACTCGTGGAGACCTTCAAGACTACTTGGAAGCATCACACTCGACTACAAAGTACTCGGGGGCTTGTCGACCAGGCATCCCTGGGCCCACCACACATGTGGGCCATACCCGGGAGATAAGAACCTGCACACCTGGACTACTCGACTAGTGGGCCACGGTGCAAGATTACCGTGGACCACAAGTCAAGACAAGACGGGCAAAGACTTGTACTAAGACTAGGATAACTTTCTATAACTCGTATAGGCTACTCTGAGTCCTACTCGAATAGTACTCTTGTACCAATCCGACTTGTAACCCTGCCTCCCGTGGCATATAAGGCGAGGCAGAGACCCCTCTCAAGATATACGCAATCAATACAGAGCCACGCAACATACAGGACGTAGGGTATTACGCACATTGCGACCCGAACCTATCTAATTCTGTGCCCCATGTCTCACCATCGTGTTCCTGATCTCGGTGAGCCCCACCGCACAATCTACTACTTCGGGTACCCCGTTGTAGGCTCGGTGTCTAAAACACTGACAGTGGGTGATATCGGCGACCCAGCGTAGACCCTCAATGCCTACCTCGGGCCCCTCACAGACCGTGCGGAAAAGCCGAATCCTTGGTGAGACGGCTGCCCATAGGTTCGGGGCCAGAGCTTTGATCAAGCAGCCAGCAATCCAGAAAGATAAACCCAGGTTGACAAGGAATAATAACAAAGACTAGGATAAACCTTAATAGGACCCATCAAATTAAATGCAGAGCATATGCAATGTGATTAATAAAGTTATTGGGACAAAAGAACAAGGACACACTTGCCTTTAACCAGTGTAATGATGTTGCTCAGAATATCTTTGTCTTCATACTCTTCAATGCTCTCGAATAATCGTTCATTCTACTCGCATCAATCATCCAAAGCATAACATCTGGAGGACACACATACTAGCAAACAAAGGAATAAAATAAGAAACAATCACCAAATAGTAACAACAGAACAAAACAGAGGCGAAAAGGTAATCTACTCTCCAAGATGATCATTTGGACACCAAGAATGCTAAAACAGATCTAAAATGGAAAAGATGTGAACTAAACAAGGTCCAGGGGCTAAACAACAAGAAAACTTAACCTCCAGGGGCCTAACAGCAAGAAACCAGGGGCTAAAACAAGATTACTATTATAAAATCAGGGTCTATGTAGCGAACATAGCCTCATGTGCCATTTGTTCAAGTTTGATTTTGGTGATTAATGACTACATGATCAATGGGACTAACCATATTATTCAGCATGTCTTTGTAGACATTTCTAGGTTCCATGGATGCAAAAATACTATATGCCAAAATGAGAAGATAGCATATATTTTGAGGCAAAACCAACAAGAAGAAAGAAAAGGGAAAAGACATCATTGGATGAACCGACGGCACCGCAGAAAGAAGCATCGGTGCAATGGCCGGATGAAGTAGTACACTGCGTGAAGACTCGAGTCAACATGATGAGCACCGGATGAACCGACGGTGAATATTCTAGTTGCACCGGATGATTGCCAGTGAAGAAGCAGCTGGGTTAGTAGCACTGGATGAACCGACGGTGTAGCAGCGGTTCATCCGGCGGCCGTGTGTTTGCTAACAGAGAGGTTCTGGAGAGAAACTCTTAAGCACCGGATGAACCGATGGTCATGAGGATATAAGCAACGGTTCATCTGACGGCACCAAAGAAGCTAACAGTAAGGTTTTGGGAAGAAATCCTTCTGCACCAGATGAACAGATGGTTAAGAGAGGAACCCGTCGGTTTATGCGTCGGAACAACTATGACAGTGGATTGCAACGGCTAAGTGATGTGGATGGGGCACCGGATGAACCGATGGCCCTGGAATACTAGCATCGGTTAATCCGACGCTATATTTTTCAGTGGCCGTTAGCCAACGGCCCTTTGGATGCCTTGGTCTATTTATACCCCCCCTCCACTCACCCATTTGAAGGAGTGGGATGCTGAGGAAAACTAGAGGAGTTCAAGATACATTGAAGATCATATCCAAGCCATCCAAGTGCTAATTTGCTCATTCATAGACTTGCATATACTTTGTGTGTGTGCTTAGTGTTAGGCTTAGCTTAGAGTTGAGTGAGTGCAAGGTGTGCCTACCTTGTGAGGTGATTCTCGAAAGGATCAAGCTGTACGAGGTGCGCCGGAAGCCTTGGAGCCTAGGTGGCTCTCCGGCAAACGTCTACTAGATTTTCTCCCTAATGCAACACACGAAATGTGTTGCAATATGCCATATTTGGTTGCAATTGCCGCAATTGCAACCTTTTTTTTCGTCAACCATGTGATGCGAAAGGTCGCGTTGCATTAGGCTTTTGCAACCATTGTCTTTTTGTGGTTGCAAAAGTTTTTCTATTGCAACGCAATGCGGTGTTGCAACTAGCATTTTAGACCGTGCTCGTGTTGGTTGCAAATTATTCTATTGCGACGCATCTGGTGTTGCCATAGGTGCAATTGCATCGTACACAATGCGTTGCAATTTCTAAAATATTTCGTTGCAAAGTATTATATTGCTACACTCTGTTTCTGTTTGCTATAGGTGGAACCACCTCTATTACCACGAAAGTTATTTGGGTGCAATATGTGATTTCCTGTATTACCATAAAATTTTGATTTCGATGCTATAGGTAGTATTGTCTGATGCCACGAAATTGGTTACGTTGCTATATGTGGTATCCTCTATTGCCACGCAGCATATGGATGGTTGTTATAGGTGTAACATTCTATTACAACCAATATATATAGGATGGAGGCAATAGGTTTGGCACTCTATTGCCACGTAGTTTGCTTGGTTGTAAGATGTGTCCTCTATTATTGCTTCGAAAATGGTTTGGTTGCCAAAAGTTCAAGTCTCTATTGCCAACATGATACAGGGTTGCTACAAGTTGAACGTTCTATTGCCACGTTTCTTTTTGGCAACAAAAAATAAGGGTTGTGAAAGGATGACTTATCATTTGCAACGTCAAAAATGGTTTGGTTGCCAAAAGTTCATGTCTCTGTTACCACCATGATACAGGGTTGCTACAAGTGGACCTTACTATTGCCACGTTCCTTTTTGGCAACGAAAAACACGGGTTGTGATAGGATGATTTATCCTTTGCAACGAAAGGTGTATTCTGCCACGCTCATTTATATAGCAGCAATAATTTGAAACATTAAATAACATCATCAGGTATATATAATTATGCATTTATAGTTCATGAAACAACATTCAACCATCCACTAAGTTATTACATGACACATGAAGTACTGAAATACTGAAAAGTTTCAAATGGGACATTGTTTCAACACGTAGTAGGCTAATTTGATAGGAAATGAAGATCTTGGTCGGCAAATGGTGACTTCGAGAGGATCCCAACACTTGATCAGCAAAGGGTGACTTCAATGGAAGGAGCTTGCATCACCTGTTTGCTCCATTCGACATGGCTTAGTCTCCTGAAAAGAATCAACAACATTTTTAAGCTAGCATCAAATAATCTCTAATATTGGAATTTGTGCAACAACAGCATGTAGCAAACCAAAGTTTGATTGCGATTCATAAAATTATCAGAATGACATCAAATAATTATCACAACCATAAACACACTTTGACAGCTGTAACATGAATTACATTCACAGCAGGAAGAGGAGTTGCAAAAATTTCACCTCATGTCTTTTTGGTGCTTTGTCGTCTCCTTTGTGCAGCTTGTACCTATAGCTGTTGAGATGAAATTTGTTTAACGGGGGGGACATCGGATTGTGCTTCAGGATTGTTAACAACTTTAGTACTTCTGGTTTTGCGAATGACTTGTTTAGCAACGACTTCAGATTCCTTCTCCTATGAACCAATCATTTGAAGGAAAAGATTAGGCGTCATTTTATCAGTAACTGATGATATGTAGTAGTAAAAAGTTGTGAATTCAAGAACAACCTGAGTAGAAGAGAGCACATTCCTGGAGTCTGTCTGTACATTTCTAGTTGTAGTGATTGATGGAGCCGCTGCCACGTCTGCAGATTCTGTGACATTGTTGTTTTGCTGGGTGATTCATGCAACTGCTGCCACGACGGCAGATTCAGTGACATTGATGTTTGGTTGGACAGATATTGGCAGGACAATCTATGAAAGGATAGAGATATTCAGATATAGAACCTAAGGAAAGAAAGTCATTCATGCAACTAGCTTGACCAGTACCTGTGGAAATTGTGCATGTCCATTTGCTGCTTGCAGCATTGATTGGAACTCTTGCCTAAGTTGTTGCAGATCAGCCTCCCTTTTCTTGTTACTTTCTTCAAGTTGTCGTGCATGTTCTCTCCTTTCTGCTTCCCTTTCATCTTCCCATGTTGACATTTTATCTTATAGCAGCCCAAATGCGTCCATGAGCTCGACGTGTTCCTGATGCTGTAGCTCTTCCCTACGAATTTGTTCCTGGTGCTCTGCATTGAGCAACTGCCTTCTAGTTGGGTTTTTTGCCAGGTACCCATTACCACGCAACTTGGTTGATTTGCACTTTGTGACTTCCTTGTATGCCTTCTGGAACATGTCATTTTTTCCTTTTGGGAAACGAAGTTGTTCTCTGCATTTGATTCCGCCTCAGCAATAACGCTGCTTGCTTTGTCCTAACATTTACAAGGCACAGATGGAGGAGTTAGTTGAACAAGAAATTGCTTGCATTCTATAATTGCATGGACTATGTATAGTAATGTATGTACACATTCATTGAGAACTCACATAGACATTTTTAGATTGTTCGTCTGTCCATTCCCCATGCTTAGTGTGAGTTAACCACCAAAGTTGCATATCATCGGGCTCTTCACCAGTTTCTGGGTCTCTCTGTTAAGGCAAGAACATAACAAATTAGTTATTCATCCTGCAAGACAGATTGGAGATGTGCTTCTCCAGTTATTACCTTCTCATAGCTGCATTGAGAATAAGGCTTACAGCCTGACAAATGTCTTGTCATTTGTTGGCCTCAAATCGCAGAATTTTGTGCGCTCCTTTCCTATAGAATGTCAAGTTATGAACAATAATCTTAAAGACTCAGACATTGCCATTTGTATGAAAAATGTATTGCTCACTAATAGTAACAATGTGGAACAAACCTTGAATTTAGCAGTACTAAAATACTTCAACAGATAGTGTCATTCAACAATATCTAATTCTTTAGGCTTATGTAACATTCTCTGGTGGTAGCTGTCGTATGTCCTGGCCGTAGCACTGAAAGTTGAACGCCATCCTTTGTAACACTCCTTAGCAATGTCCCATATCTTTTCCCTTGAATCAGCATTATCCTCCATGTCCCACTTTGCCTGTTATATAATCACAATAGCATGGAAATACTATGTGAGTTGTTATGTTAGTTTATATTTGAATTGTATTGAAAAGCAAAGTTTATTATTACCAATACATCAGTTGCTATTGCGTCTTTGACTTCTTTCTTGACATGTTTCCACGATTTCACTCCAATGACTGACGTCCTTTTCCATGTATACATGACTACTTCATCAACGAATGAGCGGTAGTTATTACCTACCGGTCCTCCATGTTTGGAGAATTGAATGTCCAACTACTGTTTGCCTGCCTTGATTCTCTTGGCGATTACCTTCAAGGCTCTTACGGGACCGCGCCCTCTTTTCTTCACATTTTGTGAGCCTATTCCATGGGAACAAAATGTAATAATACCCACAAAAAACATATTATGCATAGACAGGCAATTTCTATTAAACACAAGTAACCATCTCCTTGCTCCTGCTGTTTCCAACATCGAGCATGAGATGGAGGCTGGACTGGAGGTGTTGGGTTCATGTCATGCCTGTGTTGCAAAATAAAGGTGGGGTCCACATACTGTTCTGTAGACAATTTTGTGGCATGATGAGCTAGCATAGTTTGTAGTCTGACAAAGAATGGTAATTTGCTTGCCAATTAGGAGAGGGATATTATCGATGTCATCAAGTTGTCCTGCAACTTTCAGGTATTCTTGGTATGTGTCGATTGTGTCCTCCCTGAATATGTCTTTTAATTCTGAAAAAGGATCCATAATTAATTTCAATCATGTGAGTGAACTACAAAATCATGAGTATATATATACAAATATTGGGCTGTACCATATCTTACCCAAGGCTTTCTTCTCTTTATGCAGTGCAGCTAGCCAGACTTTGTATTCATCTAATTCAGATTCTTCGACTTCTTCATCATCATCATGTGTGGAAACACTTTTGGATTTCAATGGTGTTATGGGCATGGTATGGTTGTTAGGTATTGGCTCTCTGGATACAACTAAGCTGATCACCATCTCCTCCTCGTGAATCTTTTTCATTTTTGCTACATCAACATCGTAGTCGATCTCAGTGAGTGTTGCTTCCGCCGGAGATTCAGGAATTCTAGTCTTGTAGTAAACCAAGTCCCTGTTTCGATACCCCAATTTTTGTTTCGACTTGTTTATGTTTTCAAGGGTGATTTGTTTCCCAAGAAGATTACATGTATTTTTTATCTGCCTCCCCATCTCTACCCTTTTCAATCATATACAATGTCCAAATCTCCTCATCTTTTGATCTGCGCATTCATCAATGACATTTCAATAATTTGAAGAAATTTGGTGTGCAAATCGTGTGAACAATTGCATGAAATCTAGGGTATCAGTGCGTGCACAAATGCATGAAATATAGGTGGCAGTACGAGGGGAAAGATCGAACGCGGAAACAGCGTACCTGGCCTCGGTCGTCTCGTCCTGAGACGAAGGTACCACATCTTGGTCTGCATCTAGGCCGTCGACGATTGCTTCTGTGTCGCCCGAACCTTGTGATGCTCTTTGGGACGAAGGTGATGACCCAAAGAGCGCAGTCGTCGCCCTAGCCCTGGTGGACATGCTACTGGTAGGTTCAGCAGTTGCCGTACCAGAGGTTGGTGTGAACATTGGAGGTAGCATGGCCGACGAAGGTGTGCGCAGCGCTTTAGACGACGAAGGGGTCACCCTTGCCGCCTCGCTGGACGTCGGCATCCTCGTGTAAGGCGAGAAGCAGCTTGGCGGCGGCGCCGGTCGTCGTCGATTACCCGACCCCTAACTGACCGAGATGTAGATTGGTTTTGCGAGGGGATTAGGGAGGGAAACTAAAGAGACGCACGACTTACTACTCTAATAACCTGGCGTTTTTCGCAACAACGTGGTGGCCCCAGTCATGGTAGCGCGGTAGTTTGGGCGTTTGTTAAATATTTCGGATGGAAAAACTGGCGCCACATTCCAAATCATTGGCTACCAAATTTTCTGAACGCTTGGCGTATTTGAGGGGTGTGTTTTCATGTGTCCCGCTGACGAGTGGGTCCTACTCAGTTTTATATACATTTGTAAAGACGATGCGTTGAACATAATCAAGTTTTTTAAATATAGTTTTATATAAGTTATACTAGTTTACTTCTTGTTTACTATGTAACTGCACAAGATGACACATGTTATTGTACATTGCTTTTATAAAAGTTTTTGTGGTCAAAGTAAAATTTGAATATCATCTTTCCACCAACTTTAGCAGAATAACATTCCTCACATCAATTTCGTACCAGAGTAACATGCATCACACAAATTAAGTAACCAACATAAAGATCGGCAGCCAGTGCGTACGATATATGAGGACTGAGTTTACACATAAGCTTCCCGAGCCACTGAAGGACCGATTAGGCGAACCAGAGAGGGGGGGAGTGAATGGGAGCCGATAAAAATTCTTCTCGAAGGAGATGGGAACTCCAACAAGACGAACACGGCTTCCGAAACACTTTTCCGACTCAACTACCCAAGTTGGTCAAGACCACGCAGCCACTGGAATGCTACTAGTCCAAGGAACCAACACACAACCTCCCGAGCCAAAACTCACCAACACACACAGCGGAAACTTGCACGGCTTGCTGTCTGTGCTACACCGGTCAGACTGATGGCATGCGCCGGTCAGACCGGTGACACCGGTCAGACCGGTGGACAGCACCGGTCAGGCCGCTGGCTACAGCAGCCGCACAGCAAACATTCCAGGAAGCCTCAACGACTCCTCTAGGCCCTGGAACAAAAACCACCACCAAAGATCAACCTGCCAAGAAGGAAAACCCCTCACAAAGCCTAGCAAGACAGCTCCGAACGGGCCAAGAACTGGACAGCAGGACCACGGGACAAAACCACACGAACACAGCAGTTCCCCGAGACAAAACCCACCAGGGGCTCGCACCGGTCAGATCGGTCAAGAGCACCGGTCAGACCGGTCACGCCTGGGCAGCTCGGGATGAACAGCGCCCGCGGGTCAACTCCCCCAAATCTAACTCCCGATCTCCCGATTCGCTCTACGGATTCGCACAAGACTTTGGGGATAGTAGGAACACCTCATGGGCACTCCATAGCCAAGATTTGGTCCACCAAAACTCGTTGAATCAAGAGGAATCGAAGGATTTCCGCCAAGAACACCACGAACCCTAGAACCACGAAAACCCCAAAATTGAGCCCCTTTACTCACGGATTTGGGAGGGGAATCAAAGGGAAAAGAACCACGAGGGGTTCATGCATACATCCCCCACCAAATCCCAAAGAGAAAGGTCTCAAAACCGCCACAAGAAATTCGTCAAGAAAAGCCTCCGAAAATCACCAAGAAGGAGAAACGGGAAAGACACCACCAAGCCTTGAGGAACCACGCCGAATCATCTATACATACCAAAGAGGTTCATACAAGGTCTAGCTTGCCGCCCGATCATCCTTCCCTCTCACAAGATCTCACCATGAAGCTCTCAAGCTAGTCCTACGAAAATCCTAAGGAAAATAGGAAGGAAAATAGGAAAACCAAATGAGCTAGGGTTCCAAGAAGTGGCTGCCATCCTCTCACCCCTTGGGTTACATGGAGGCAACCGAAAGACTAAAATACCCTTACTAGCTAACTAGGGATACATGCCCCTCAAGGGCAAAATTGGAAGTCTTTGTCTTCGCACCATCGGACGGATGCCCAGCGGCCGCGAACTTGCTTAGCCTCGACTCAAGCCTTGCGATCCCGACGTGTGTCCTCCGCTTCGAAGATTCCGGACTGTGTCGTCGCACACCGGTCAGACCGGTGCTCCTCACCGGTCAGACCGATACCCACCGGTCAGACCGGTCAGACCCACCGGTCAGACCAGTCTGGAGCTGCTGCACCTCCGTCTTCGGTTCTTCGGTCTTGGCTTTGTGGATCAACCAAGGAACCCAGTGGTTTTCTGGTGAACCACCGGAAACCCCGCGAACTCGGTGTAGCCTCTGCCAATCACCACTCATGACTCGGCTCCCACGTAGTCCCGGCTCGACCTTGGTTTTGAGGCTCAACCAAGAAACCGTCCATGACTTCATCTTGCCGTTCTTGCCACCATGCGGCCCGCACTTGACCCCGCTGGCCACCGGGTCCCTCGAACCAACCCTACTTGTCTTCTCCACACCTGGAGGCCTCACCGGCAACGACCTTTCGCGCTTGTTCTTCACCTGCACCAACACCAGTCAAGCCGCAACCTGCACCTGCAATACTTAGCCAAGAATCAGTCCACACCACGTTGTCAATCACTCATCACACCAGGAAGCGACCATCCACTGGTCCTCGAACCACACATGGCTCTCAATCTCCCCCTTGATGAGTGCATTGACTACACACACGTTTTGGTAACCAAGAGAAAAGAAAAAGAAAAGAAATGACTAAAAGAAACTCCAACAAGCGATCGAAAGCCAAAGAAAAGGCAAAGAGCATGATCACTTGAAGAAGACAAGCCTCGGACCCCTTAGGCAAGGGCAATGGCTCGACACATCCGAGACAAAACATGCTCAAGCAAAGAGCACAAACTACCAATCCAAAGCTCGAAAACCACAAAGAGCTCCCCCTGCACACATGCAAACTCCCCCTGAACCAATGCAACTCCCCCTGGACGAATGCATGCAAACCACTTGACGAAACAGAGCAGCTGCATCAGCTCGGCTCTGACCGGTCAGACCGGTCGACACCACCAGTCAAACCAGTGCTCAACATGTGAACAGGACCAGCACTCTGACCGGTCAGACCGGTGACCTCAACCGGTCAAACCGGTGCACAACAGAGCCCAGAAATGGCTCGAAACCACCTGAAAACCTTCTAGATGCATTCAGTAGGCCAAAACATGCTCAAACTCCTCCCCCTTGTTGACAATGCATGAATCAAGCCAAAAATGCAAAAAATGCAACCTAGAGCTTCTCAAATAGACAAAATTTAACATAGGATGCTACACATGTCCAAATGAGCAAGTTAGATACTCTATAGCTTCGTAATGACATCAACTTCATAATCACCAAGTTTCACAACCATTGGACGAAGCTAAGATAGAATTGAGCAATTTTGCGAAAATTTACCCTCTCATAAGCAAAGTCCTAAACATGAGCAAAACATATCAAAATGGCAAAGCCACACAAACTTCATGCTAGGACCACCATTCTAAGCATAAGACCATCATAAACACCCACAAGCACCTCATGTCATGTCAAAGCCACTGAGTCATGTGCCTACTTCTAGATATGAGACTTCTCATTGGTAGGCATCATGCAACGGTTTAGCACCCAAAGCAAATTAAAATTAGCCCATATGACATGAGAACACATTTTCCAAGCAATTTACATTTCATTTTCAGATTTGAAATTGGTACATGAAATGTCTTTGTGACAAAAAGGAACTTATGCCCCTCCACAAGATCAAACATGGGGGCTAAACATTCATGATGGCAAATGAGCCTTTGGCCCCATATGATCAAAATAAGCTATCCAACCACAAATTAAGCATAGCCAAGCCACAAAAACATGTCAAGATCATATAAAGGCATTTACTCACAAGAGAGCATACATATGAGATTTTTCAAAAACATAGCCATCAACCATGGATATAAACCAAGATTATCAAGAGCTAAGCCAAACTAACCATAGCTTACCAAACTAGCTCACAAAGACATATATATCATTCCATGGTGAACAATGTATATAGGAGAAGCCTTTCCTAAACAATGCATATGATACAAAATGCAAGCAACCTAAGATACAAAGATGCCTATACATCATGTTACATATGTCATGCCAAATGCAAGAAATGCACAAAGGAAAGCTATACATATGCTACAAAGGAGCTCCCACACACCAACTCAAGAAATCAAACACACACCAAGCTCCCCCCGCAAACGAGTGAAAGTTGCTTGATCTAGGGGTTTGGTGAAAATATCGGCTAGCTGGTCATGTGTGGGTACATGGATCAAGGCGATTTTTCCTTTCTCTACGTTATCTCTTAGAAAATGATACCTCACTTCTATGTGCTTGGTTTTGAAATGGAGCACTAGGTTCTTTGCAACGCTTATGGCACTGGTGCTATCACATTGAAGTGGGACATGGGTATACTCCTCACCAAAGTCACTCATGGTGTATGTGATCCAAAGGAGCTGAGAGCAACAACTAGCTGCGGCCACATACTCTGCCTCGGTAGTGGATTGAGCAACACTCGACTGTTTGCGGGAAGACCAAGACACTAAAGAGGAACCCAAGAACTGGCAAGTCCCAGAAGTGGACTTCCTATCCAACCGACACCCGGCAAAATCCGTGTCCGAAAATCCATGAAGAGCCAAAGAAGAAGACGCGGAGTACCAAAGGCCAAAGTCGGGAGTATGTCGCAAATACCTGAATATGCGCTTGACTGCTTGCTGATGCGAAGTCCTCGGAGACGCTTGAAAACGAGCGCACAGACATAACGAGAATTGGGTGTCCAGCCTCGTCGCCGTCAAGTAGAGGAGTGACCCGATCATGCTCCGGTACTCCTTCTGGTCCACGTGTTCACCTTCCTCGTCCGCATCAAGAGCTATAGTCGTACTCATAGGAGTTGCCATGGCCTTGGAGTCCTCCATCTTGAACTTCCTCACAATGTCCTTGGTGTACTTAGCTTGGTGCACAAATGTTCCTTCCTTTGATTGCTTGATTTGTAGCCCGAGGAAGAACTGCAACTCGCCCATCATGCTCATCTCAAATTCCTTGCTCATGTCTTCTGCAAACCTTGCAACAAGAGAGTTAGACGAGCCACCAAAGACAATATCATCCACGTATACCTGCATAATCAGGATATCTCTGCCCTGCCTGAGGAGAAACAAGGTCTGATCGACCTTCCTCATCTCAAACCCTCTCTCAAACAGGAACCCCCTCAACCTACCATACCAAGCTCTAGGCGCCTGCTTCAACCCATACAACGCCTTCCTCAACTTGTACACCCAGTGGGGGTACTTCTCACTCTCAAACCCTGGTGGTTGCCTCACATACACCTCTTCCTCCAACACACCATTCAGGAAAGCACTTTTCACATCCATCTAGTACAACTTGAACCCTTTAGCCACGGAAAAGGCTAGAAGGATCCTGATCGCCTCCAAACGAGCTACAGGAGCGAAAGTCTCCTCGTAGTCGATCCCCTCTTTCTGACTGTACCCCTGAGCAACAAGTCTTGACTTGTTCCTCACCACTTCTCCTTTCTCTCCCTCTTTATTTTTCCACACCCATTTTGTCCCAATCAGCTTACACCCTGGAGGATGGTCAACCAACACCCAAACTTGGTTCCTCTCAAAATTCTCCAACTCCTCATGCATCGAATTAACCCAATTATGATCAGATAGCGCGTGTCCAATGTCTTTGGGCTCAAAGGTGGCAACAAAAGCAGCATGAGCGAAATGAGAATTGTTTCGAACCCTCGACCGTGTAGTACGTTCATTCATGTCGCCGATGATTCTCGAAGCTGGGTGATCCACTTGCACTCGCCGGGGAGGTTCTCGCCTTGATGCTACCTCCCCCTCAACAGCAGCTTCGTCTTGATCTGGGTTTGTCATTGTAGGTGTGGGAGAGGGCCCGTTCTCGATCGTCGTCGAAGTAGTAGGTACATGTTCAGCCGCGGGCACCACACCACCATCTTCATCATCTCCATGTTCATGCTCCTCCTCCTGAAAGATCTCCTCGCCAAGTTCGTCGTCACCCGCACACTCAAAAACAAGCTGACTACGTGGCTGTGTCTCGTCGAAGGTTACCTCGCAAGTCTCCACGATTTGGTTAGTTTTAAGATTGAGCACACGAAATGCTCTAGAATGAGATGCGTAACCAAAGAAAATGCCATCGATAGACCTAGCCTCGAACTTGTCTAACTTCTTCCCTTTCTTCAGAATGAAGCATTTACAACCAAAGACATGGAAGTGACTCACCTTGGGTGTGCGCCCGTGCATCAACTCGTAACAGGTTTTCTTCTTGTGAACCCTGAGGTAGATCCTGTTCGACACATAACACGCGGTATTGACAGCCTCAGCCCAGAACCTTCTCGGAGTCCTATGCTCGTCGAGCATCGTCCAAGCCATCTCGCATAAGGTCCTGTTTTTCCTTTTCACCACGCCATTCTGGGGAGGCGTATACGGACTCGAAAACTGGTGTTCAAGACCCAAGTCATGGCAAAAGGTTTCGAAGCGAGAGTTTTTGAATTCCGAGCCATTGTCACTGCGGATCGCTCGTATGGCATCTCCGTGCCTCTCGTTTCTTAACCTCAAGACAAGATCTCGAACAAAACCAAATGTCTCCCCTTTCTCCTCAAGAAAGAACACCCACGCATACCGAGAGTAGTCGTCCACCACAACAAGGACATACCACTTCCCACCCGCAGATCGCACACGAGCTGGGCCAACAAGGTCCATATGGAGCAGCTCGCATGGACGCTCAGTCATCACATCGGTGAGAGGCGGGTGAGAAGAGGCTACCATCTTGGCATGCCTACACGGCGCACAAACCAACTCTTTCTCAAACCTCAACCGTGGCAATCCTCGGACCAAATTGAGTTTACTCAAGCGAGACAAAAGGTCAAAGCTCAAGTGACCCAACTTACTATGCCACTTCCACAACTCACTCGAAGAACCAGCCAAAAAGCAACGCTCCACACCAGAAGACTGAGAGAAATTAGCTCGGAACACTTGAACCTCGGGAACGACCATGCAAACAAGGTCCCCTCGAGAATCTAAAATCCGAGAACCACCAGGCCGAAACAACACCTCAAAGCCCTCATCCAATAACTGGGACACGGAAAGCAAATTGAACCCCAGCGATTGAACAAGAGCAACACGCTTGAGAGTGACCTTGTCACTTACCTTGATCTCACCTTCTGATAGTACACGCCCTCGCCCATTGTCCCCAAAGGTGATGTATGTCCTGGACACCACCGGGACGAGACTTGAGAACCACCCCTTGTCCCCAGTCATATGCCTTGAGCAACCGGAGTCAATCAACCAAACGTTCCTCAAGTCTCCCACCTGAAATTCAAAAGCGACCACGTGAGTGAACAAACGACTCAGCACTGGGGTTAGTACCAAAAGACTAAAACCAGTGCCGAGCCATTTGCTCCAAAGTGCGGTTAGCACAAACCAAATCATCACGCCTATCAAAGCTACCACCATGAACACCACCACGGTAACCACTACGAGGGAACCAACCCTGTCTGGCTGGAGGAGAACGAAAGCCACGAAAGGAAAACTGTGGACCGTTCCTCCTCTCCATCTCAAAGCTACGACTCCTCCCACCCTCGTATTGAGCACGAGGTGGAGAACGCCTAGGAAATTGACCACCTGCAAACTTTCCAGACCAACCACCAGAACCATGACCACCAGAACCAAACCGAGCATCCTCACGAGTACAAAAACCAACTCGCTGTCTGCCCAGACCTGCACCGGTCTGACCGGTGTAGCGCATCGGTCTGACCGGTGTAGCTCGGCCAGCAGCACCACCTGCTGCCTTCCGGTCTCCCCAAGCCGGAACCGTCCTCACAATCGCCTTGGCCCTGGGCATCTGCATACGAGGCTCAGGTACACCATTAGAGGGGTGGTACCTGTCCTTGTTAGCCCACTCTCTAGCCATTCTCTCCTCACGCTTCCTCTTGAAGCAAAACTCATCCTTGTGACCATCTCTCCCACAATACCCACAATGGAACTTCATGGGTTGTGGCTTAGGCTTAGGCTTGGGTTGGGGCTGCTCACTCGGTTTCTCACCCTTCTTTTCTCCTTCCTCACCTCCATTTTGGCTCACGAACTTCACCGGTTTTTGGAAATCATTTGTTGGGTGAGGGAATATGGGTGGATCTGGAGTAGTGTCAAGTTTGTTTCTGAGATGGTTAGGCTTGGGCTCAAACTTGTTCTTTGTGTCTGTTTGGTGGTGGGACAGGGATCTCTCCAACTCTCTCAACTCCCTCACCACTGTTCTCTCCAAGCTTGTTATCCCCAAGTGCCTGACCATCATAGCGTTTGAAAGCCGCTATCATGATACCAAGCTGAGGCTCCTGACCCGACAACCAGCTCATACATTTCCTCAGCTCATCATTCTCATCCTGCAAGCGATCAACATAATGCGCAAGCTCCAAATTCTTAACCGCATGCAATTCACAAGTAGAGCAAGAAGTGGGAATAGGCTCTTTCAACTTAGCCTCAAGTGAAACAGTGTAAGCATGCATCTCATCAATCTTTCCATGCAAAACAGGGCAAGAAGTACAAGCACCTAGCAAAGCAGGTCTAGACTTAAGCTCAGCCACTTCAACCCTAAGCATATCTAGTTCGTCACAAGTAGAAGCATGCTTATCCTTAAGAGTAGAAAGATCAGCTAGATACACAGAGCAATCACAACAATCAATCTCATTAGAAACCACAGGAGAAGCCTTAAGTGAATCAACCTCAAGCTTAGCATCTAGGTTCTGGGTTTCTAGCTCAGCCACACGGTTCCTAGCATCTTCTAGTGAGGCCCTAAGCTCTTTCCTCATCTTCTTGGCCTCTCTAAGCATGTGATCGCAATTATCAAGCAAGTCAACCAACTCCTCATTCTCCTTGCGCAAAGAAGAGAGCTCATCACATACCTCATCCTCGGAGTCAGAGTCCAAGTCGCTCTGGTGACTCTTCTTGCTGCCGGAGCTACGAGCCATGCCGCAGAAGCCATCTCCCGCGAAGCAGCTCAACCCGCTCAAGTTCTTGGACGCCTTCTTGTTCTTGCGCCATCACCTTCATCTTCGCTGCTACTCGAGCTCGAGGAAGAGTAGGCGGAGCTGGAGTCAACGTCGCTCGCTCCGACCATCGCTCGGGCCTTCCTGCCGCGGCCGTCCTTCTTCCTCGACCGTCGATCATCCTGGTGCTTGTTCTTGTGCTTGTGATCGCGCCTTGATCGGTACTTGCCGTCCCTGCCCGACCGGTGCCTGTAGCCGTCCTTGTAGCCGTCCTTGTTCTCCATCTTCTCTGGGCAGTCGGCGACGAAGTGTCCTGGCTTGCCGCACTGAAAGCATGTCTGTCCTGCCCTCCTCGTGTTCACCCGGTTCTCGTGCAGCCTCTCGAACCGCCTGGTCAGCAACGCCAGCTCGTCCTCTCCAAGCACGTCGAACTCCTCGTCTGGCAAAGACATCAAAGAAGACAGAGAGTACATCCTGGAAGATGCATTAGCGTTAGACTTAGCTCCTTTGCCACCAACGAGAGCGAGACTATGAGAATCAGTCGGGCTCTCGATCTTGGCTGTCATACCATGGTCCAACTCAGCCGACTTGAGCTTTGAGAACAGCTCGTTCACGGTCAAGGTGTCATACTTCTCGGACTCAACAATAGCCTCAAACTTCCCGTCCCATACGGTACGATCCAACGAGTGCAAGAGCTTCACGGCTCTATCATGATCATCGTATGGGAGCACGACCACATTGGCTCTCATGTTGTTCACAACGACCGTAAATCGCTGGAAAAGGGCATCGACGGACTCGCCGGGGAGATGAGTGAAGTTCTCGTACTCTCTCCGGTAAGTCGCGTACATCCGAGCCTGAACCTGAGCATTCCCAGCATGTGCATCCTTCAACTGCTCCCAAATCCTATAGGCTAAGTCCTCTGTCTGAACCCGATCGAATTCAGGCTGACACAGAGCACGAAACAAGTAGTCGACCGCCTTGTTGTTGGCTTCGAACATATCCCTCGATCCTGGAGCAAGGAAGTTAATCGGATGAACATAAGCTGTGTTCACCATAACGTCCCAAAGGATCTGACCCTTTTCACGGAGGAACGCTGCCATCCGCCTCTGCCACATCTGGTAGTTCTTCCCATCGAAGTGCGGAGGACCCGAACCTCGTTCCTGGTACGCCATCTTTGGATCTTAGACTGGTAAGAGTCAATAAAGACCTGAACCGGCTCTGATACCAATTGAAGGACCGATTAGGCGAACCAGAGAGGGGGGGAGTGAATGGGAGCCGATAAAAATTCTTCTCGAAGGAGATGGGAACTCCAACAAGACGAACACGGCTTCCGAAACACTTTTCCTACTCAACTACCCAAGTTGGTCAAGACCACGCAGCCACTGGAGTGCTACTAGTCCTAGGAACCAACACACAACCTCCCGAGCCAAAACTCACCAACACACACAGCGGAAACTTGCACGGCTTGCTGCCTGTGCTACACCGGTCAGACCGATGGCCTGCGCCGGTCAGACCGGTGACACCGGTCAGACCGGTGGACAGCGCCGGTCAGGCCGGTGGCTATAGCAGCCGCACAGCAAATGTTCCAGGAAGCCTCAGCGACTCCTCTAGGCCCTGGAACAAAAACCACCACCAAAGATCAACCTGCCAAGAAGGAAAACCCCTCACAAAGCCTAGCAAGACAGCTCCAAACGGACCAAGAACTGGACAGCAGGACCACGGGACAAAACCACACGAACACAGCAGTTCCCCGAGACAAAACCCACCAGGGGCTCGCACCGGTCAGATCGGTCAAGAGCACCGGTCAGACCGGTCACGCCTGGGCAGCTCGGGATGAACAGCGCCCGCGGGTCAACTCCCCCAAATCCAACTCCCGATCTCCCGATTCGCTCTACGGATTCGCACAAGACTTTGGGGATAGTAGGAACACCTCATGGGCACTCCATAGCCAAGATTTGGTCCACCAAAACTCGTTGAATCAAGAGGAATCGAAGGATTTCCGCCAAGAACACCACGAACCCTAGAACCACGAAAACCCCAAAATTTACTCACGGATTTGGGAGGGGAATCAAAGGGAAAAGAACCACGAGGGGTTCATGTATACATCCCCCACCAAATCCCAAAGAGAAAGGTCTCAAAACTGCCACAAGAAATTCATCAAGAAAAGCCTCCGAAAATCACCAAGAAGGAGAAACGGGAAAGACACAACCAAGCCTTGAGGAACCACGTCGAATCATCTATACATACCAAAGAGGTTCATACAAGGTCTAGCTTGCCGCCCGATCATCCTTCCCTCTCACAAGATCTCACCATGAAGCTCTCAAGCTAGTCCTACGAAAATCCTAAGGAAAATAGGAAGGAAAATAGGAAAACCAAATGAGCTAGGGTTCCAAGGGATGGCTGCCATCCTCTCACCCCTTGGGTTATATGGAGGCAACCGAAAGACTAAAATACCCTTACTAGCTAACTAGGGATACATGCCCCTCAAGGGCAAAATTGGAAGTCTTTGTCTTCGCACCATCGGACGGATGCCCAGCGACCGCGAACTTGCTTAGCCTCGACGCAAGCCTTGCGATCCCGACGTGTGTCCTCCGCTTCGAAGATTCTGGACTGCGTCGTCGCACACCGGTCAGACCGGTGCTCCTCACCGGTCAGACCGGTCTGAAGCTGCTGCACCTCCGTCTTCGGTTCTTCGATCTTGGCTTTGTGGATCAACCAAGGAACCCAGTGGTTTTCTGGTGAACCACCGGAAAACCCGCGAACTCGGTGTAGCCTCCGCCAATCACCACTCATGACTCGGCTCCCACGTAGTCCCGGCTCGACCTTGGTTTTGAGGCTCAGCCAAGAAACTGTCCATGACTTCATGTTGCCGTTCTTGCCACCATGCGGCCCGCACTTGACCCCGCTGGCCACCGGGTCCCTCGAACCAAGCCTACTTGTCTTCTCCACACCTTGAGGCCTCACTGGCAACGACCTTTCGTACTTGTTCTTCACCTGCACCAACACCAGTCAAGCCGCAACCTGCACCTGTAATACTTAGCCAAGAATCGGTCCACACCACATTGTCAATCACTCATCACAACAGGAAGCGACCATCCACCGGTCCTCGAACCACACATGGCTCTCAGCCACGATGACACCACAGCAACTAAGGATCATCAAAAACATGCTCCACATCGACACAAGTTGAGAGACACATCGACCAAAGACACAACTTCAGAGACATGCTTCGAGTTTATTTGTTGGATTTCTTCAAAGTTCTGCCTAAAATGACGCCAAAGCCTCTCCGCAAGGTCCCTCCTCAGTGCCAGATAAATTTCCTGAAAAAAAGAAAGCATTCACCGAACTGTCAGAACAATTGAATTCCTGATAACTGAAATCCTGTGAACTGAAAGAATTTTAGCAGCCAGCTGAAGTTTCAGAACATAAGAATTCCAGATGTAAAGTGAATTCCTGATGAGTAGCAGACAAGAAAGAAAGCAAACATGTAAACTGAAATCCTGAATGTCTTTTATGGTGCATCATGTATGGAACAAATTAATCAAAACATATAAGCAATCACAAACTTTTTACCATGTAACAGATCATTAACGCTTCCTTGAGTGTGAAGAAGAACCAATCACACTCGTTCCGGATCCTACACTCTTCGCTGCAGAACCTACACCATGAGTACCAAGAATGCCATCCTGCGTGGTTGCCACACCCGCGACCTGCACACTGAAAATCGTCCTGGCGAGGTACGGGTGCCGGCACCGGCGACACGGCAACCGCCGCCGACGGCCGTAAGTCCCACGTCGCTGAAATGAACCTGGATCGGCATTTCGTACAAGTCAAGTTATTCCAAGGAAGCGCTATCGCCCCCTCTTTGGGTCCCTCGATCAAGCGCAGGAGCCGCCGGGCCTCGTCATCGTCGAACTCGCCGCTGTTGGGCCTGTAGAGGAAGAGGGTGAGGGCGTACATCGAGACCTTGTGGCCCACCTCCGCGGTGCGCCTTATCTGGTCGAGGCACGGCATGATTACGCCGCGTTTGTTCCCCAATAATGTGAGGCACAACCCGCTGCGAAACAAGGCCTCTGGGTTGCCGACGGTGGCCAGTGTGGTGATGAGCGCCGCGCGATAATCCGGGCCGAGGTAGAATCGACGCCGCAGGACACGTTTCAGGGCTAGGCGTCGTCCGACCGTGGCGGCGCCGCACACCACGCACATTGCCTTGCAGGTTGCGCGCAGGTTGCGGAGATCCGCCATGGCGTCCTCTGACTGAGCAGCGACTAGGGAGACGATGTCAATCGTCAGCTCCGTCGGTAGTTCCACCAGCCTCGACGCCTTGTAGCATGCCGCGACGACCTTTTCCATGGAGTGATTGCAGTTCGTCACGCGTGGGGGCTGATTGGATGTGCGAGGCTGTGCTCCCCAACGAGGATGAGGTAGAAGATGAAGGCGAGATGTGAGCGGAGATGGAAAAGAACCGTCGCCGCCAGATCAGGTTGCTGATTGAATTAGGGGGTCCCAGGGTATATTGGGTTTAACAAAATTGTGCTTTCATAGGGAGGACACGTAATCACAGAGTTGTGGGTCCCACCTGTCGACGCCCAGATTGCGATGTGTTCTTGAGTTGTTCATGGACCTAATTAACTTTATTCTTTGATTCGTATAATCATAGCTACAAATTTGTTTAGATTTCACAAATGATGTCCAAATCATGAAATTTTTTTCCTACATACTTAGAAAACAATAATCAAGCTCATGGTGTACACTGCATCTCATGTGAGTATGTTTCATCAATCATAATTAATAAATAGAACAATTTAAAACTAGAATCAAGATTTTCAAACAGTAGATGATGTCAAATGGAAAAGAGATGAATACCAAAGTTTCATAGCTTGTCGAGATGAACAATCTTTATTTTGGTCAGATTTTCATTTGACGAAGTGGTACTACACATTGTTCATTAATCCTAGGTTCACTAACATAGTTTAAGAAACTTGGTTGGAGACATGTCAATTTTGTACTGCATGATAGTACCAATTCGTCAAATAAAGATTGTTCATCTCGAGGAGCAATGAAACTTTGGTATTCATCACTTTTCCATTTGACATCATCTACTGTTTGAAAATCTTGATTCTAGTTTTGAATTGTTCTATTTCTTAATTATGATTATTGAAACATACTAACATGAGATGCAGTGGACACCATGAGCTAGATTATTGTTTTATAAGAATGTAGGAAAAAAATTCCTGATTTGGACGTCATTTGTGAAATATAAACAAGTTTGTAGCTGTGATTACGAATCAAAGAATCAAGTTAATTAGGACCATGAACAACTCAAGAACACATCACAATCTGGGCGCCGACAGGTGGGACCCACAACTCGGTCGAATGGGGATATCTGTCGCCCCTTTCTTCCTGACTTCTCCCCAATCTCTGTTCCAGTTTTACAGCTATTTTGCAATCTCCGCCTCGCTCTTGCCGCCGACCGCCTCGCTCTCGCCGCCGGATTCCTCCAATGCCGGTGATGGTTGGCTCCACCCCGGGTGCAGTGGGCCGTAGCATGCAGAGTCGCACCCGCATTACCGCCTCCCCTCCAGCGGCCGCCATTGTTGCGGGGCCCCGAGTGGAGCACCACTCCACCAACCAAGGGCGCGACTCGCGAGGAAGATTCGCGAGGAGCGGACGCACCAGGAACCCGATGCCCCTCCTCCTCAGTCCCCCCAGGTTAGTACCGATCCTCTGGTAGAATCGTTTTGTAATTGGGGTTTCCTACTATAGACATGGATTTGTGGTAAACCTAGATGAATGGGATCAGTCTTAACTATAATAACTAGACATGGATTTGTGGTAAACCTAGTCTTAACTAGTCATGGATTTGGGGTTTCTATTTTAGACATGGATTAGTTGCGCTCCTGGTGGACCAAGATTCACTTTTCCTAGGTTCTCTGATGCTAGATAAAGAACCAATTTCATTTACTTCTGCTAGATGCACTCATGGATGACTAGGTCTGTTAGGGAGGTGATGTTCCTAACAAAAATGTTGAACTCATTCCATATATTGCTTCAAATGTCCAGCATCTCTGTATGAATTGATCAAATGTCCTTGTATCTTCACTGATCCATGGTTCTAATGCATCAGTTTGCCTTTGTTTTAGGTAGTTGGTGTAACTCCACATGACATTGACTCAATCTGGGACGCAATCCACACGAGGAATGCAAGGATGGAAGGCCTTGGGACAATGCTTCGTGCCGTAGAACAAAGTCATGAAAGACTAGAATCATTTTTGGTGGATCAGCTTGCCGAAGCTGGAAAAAAAGAATGTTGTGCTGGCAGAAATAGTGGCAAAACTAGAGGCAAAGGTTGCTGAACTTGAGGCAGCAACAAAATAGAGGCTTCTTTAGTAATTTGCTTGCTATAAACAATGGAATGTAGTGTGTATGACTTGGTTTGGTGGTCATCTTGTGATGTTGGCCTGCACTTGTTTAGTTATCACTTTTGTTAAGAAGCCTTGAGCTTGTTGAGGTTGATGGACTTATGGAGTCTTGATGAACTGATGTATGATGCTTCTGTGCACAAGTCTTGCTTGTGCCTGATGGACAACTAATAAATGGCTGTGTTCATGCTTGCTTATGTACATCTCTGCATGAATGGTTGTGTTCATGATATGATTTCCTTTTTTCGTCCATGAGATGTTCTCGTCCTGCTTGTACTTGTTTCGTTTCTATGCTTTATAATTATTTTGCTTATACTTGTTAATCAGAAATACACATAAAATGCTCATGAACACATCAATAATAAGAGCAAATTTCTTGCAAGCAAATTTTTTCGAACCGAGGGCTTTCCCCCATTTCCATTCCAAAGAAACAGAAATACCAGGCATTTTGGGTTACAAGAGCGAACTAGAACGAGGAAGTTCAAAAGCAGAGGACACTCGCTACCCGTAGCCTGACTCAAGCTAAGATACTCGCTCCTCTACCATCCCAGGTCTCCCAAGATCACAGCTACAGAACAGAGTTAAGCAAAGGCTACGTGAAAATCTTTATCTTATATGGAATCTTAGATTTCCATATATGACTATAGTTCCTCCCAGCATCATCTTTTGTGAGCTGATCATATATAGATCTTGTGGTAAAGGATCTCTCCCCCCCCCCATTTCCAACTCACCTCATCCCCCTGGTTTTGAAATCTGAAAGCTTTGTCAACAATATTTATCCATTGTTCAAAGAGGATGGGTGTTAGCCATCTTGAAAACACTAGATCCCCCCTGATTTATGAATTTATGCAAGGTTATCTCCTTGTCTTCGCAGAGATCAAAGAGCACTGGGGCTATTATGCAAATTGGGCTATCAAATATCCAAGGATCAAGCCAAAACAGAAGGATGATCAAGGGTAATAATAATAGTAGCATTCACTAGCTACCATATCTTTCCACTAAAGTAATGCCATTATACAAGTTCATTAAACAAAAGCCTCATTCATCAAATCTAGATGTTCATGAGGGAGTAGTTCACTACATAAAAGCTATCTATCATTCCTTGCAAGCGTGCCTACGGGAGTGCCCAGCGCTTGATCACCAGCCGGAGGTCCTCCACCTTAGCCTCAATCTGAAATGGTTTTACAATGCATTATCAGTGTGATAAGTACATCAAAATTTGAATGAAACTGAACATAGTCAACACTGGGAATGAAGGTAATACCTCGACATCAGTAGGACGTTTTCGGTTGGGGCCCGGGAGGCAGAGCTCATCGTTGCTGTCGTCGTTGCATTCCACGAACAGCCAAACTCGTGCGAAGTTGAACTCATATGTCACCTTCGGCCCAAGATCCTGAATTAAGAAATCAAGACATGAACAATAATATTCCACTTGTGAACTTAAGATTAATCATGTTGCAATCAGAGGTGAGCAAAAATTTGTTTCAAACTGTCCAAGATTAAATTCACATAAACACTAATGTACCAAGAATGCTACTACACAAAATGTTGAGATGGATTTGCTCACTGATTCTTAACTGGATGATCTCTACCAAAAATTGACATATGTACTAAGCAACCAGAGGAATTAAAGACTGAGTTCTCGAATAATAAAGGGGGAACTTAAATTTGGTACGAGTAAGAAAAGTTATCGGACGCTCCCATCCGAAGTCCTGCCATTTGCGGGGGTACAACTCCTCGCTGGACTCCTCCGCCGGCTTCGACTTCTTGGCATTAGGGTGCTGAAAACCCTCATCGTCGGCATGCTGCTTCCGAGGCATCCTAGCGGATTCAGCGTCCGCTTCCTCGGATGCCCAGCGAACATCGGGGCAAGGAAACCACCCCAGCATCGCGGCCTCCGCCGCCGGTCCCATCGAGGACCCCGTCTCCCGGCTCGTCGAGGATGCCGGCAATGCGGCCTTCGGCGAGGAAGGGCGACGAGAAACCCTCGACGCCTCGGATGAGTACGGCTCCATCTTGGCGTGCGGGTCCGGCGGTGGGGAGGTTTGGAATCTAATCGGAGTTGGGCGGTGGTGGGGAGGTTTGCAAAGTAATCGGAGTTGGGCGGCGGTGGGGTGGTTTCTACTGTAGCGAAGCGCCTGGGAAGGGGCGAGACAAGAAGCGAAATGTCGGGGCAGGCGGGGGCGTCTAGGCACACACAGGGTGCGGTTGACACCAGTTGTTTTCCACCCCAAGCGGCTGACAAATGGAGCCCACCACAAAGGGCCCACACAGAAACCCCACACCAAAGGGATGCAACCCACGAGCGTGCCACCGATCGAGGAGACGACTACCTCGCGTGTGCTTTTTCTTCCTTACGTTTGACTTGCGGGTCCCACCTGTCGGCAAGTGATGAACTTATTTTTGTATTTTGATTCATAATCAAAACTTAAAACATGTTTATATTACACGTATGATGTCCAACTCAGGTGGTTTTTTGCCCCCACATTATTAGAAAACAAAAATCTATCTCATGAGTCCAGTGAAATTCGAAATTACAAAGTTTGAATCATCAAATTTTCGAAATTCAAAGATTGATATCTAGAATTGATTTTTTTCAAACACTAGATGATGTCAAATGGAAAAGTAATGAACACCAAAGTTTCATAGCTCATCGAGATGAACAATGTTTATTTTGGACGGTTTTTCATTTGACGAAGTGGTACTATCATGTAGTACAAAATTGACATGTCCCCAACCAAGTTTCTTAAACTATGTGAGTGAACCTAGGTTAATGAACAATGTGTAGTACCACTTTCTCAAATGAAAATCCGACCTAAATAAAGTTCGTAGATCTTGTTGAGATATGAAACTCTGGTATTCACCACTTTTCCATTTGACATCATCTGGTGTTCAAAAATATCGATTGTAGATATCATTTTTTGAATTTCGAAATTTGTCCTATTCAAACTTTGTCAAATGGATTCATGACTTAAATAAAGATTGTAGGCCTTGACGAGTTGTAAAGGTTTGGTATTCAAGAAATTTTCATTTGACAACTTTTGACAACTATATTCAAACTCTGTCAATTTTTGAAGGTTTTTGATAGCAGAAGCAATTTGCGTCATCGTCCCCACGTGTGGGACCAATTAGCCGCACGACTGCACGAGCGCTCGTGGTGTCCCCACTTCCTTTTAGCTTATAGATGAAGCTGGACAGACAGCATAGAATATTGCTTCATCCCTGTTCCCCCAAACTGTCCCATCAAAACTGGGGTTTTCTTGCCTTCCGCCATCGCCGGCGACCACCAAGCTTCCAATCTCGGACGCCATTGCCACGCCACCTAGCTCTGAAGGAAGATTGGCACCCGCAATGACCCGATGTGAGGCAGCGGAAGGCAGCACCGCCCCTGAAAGGAAGGGGGATGCAGTCGGGGCATCCGCCGCCGCCGACCCCCACACCAACCAAGGTGCTGCAGGCGGAGCAAGCGCCGCCACGTCAGCAAAGCGCGTCAATTTCTAGGTCAGCCCTTCACGGCCAGCATGTACATTGTGTAGGTAGTGGTGGATTTGTAGCGAGATTGAACTGTTTGATTAAGATTCTGAACTCTGTTTTCTTGGATTGGTACTGTAGGGTGGCAAGCGTCGCACCGTGGATGTATGGGACGCCGCTGCCGATGCTGTCCACCGTGGATGTGGAGCAGTACCTGAGCATCAAGACCACAATCACTTGCGACGCGGGAGTAGTGGCGGAGTACATCAAAGAAATCAAAGGTAGCCCTCCTCCAGATCGTTTGCTCGTCGAATTGGACACCGAGTTTATTGAGCTTCGCAGTGGCAAGCTCAAGGTCGCATTGTTGCAATTGTGCGTCGGGCCGCGTTGCCTTATTTACCAGGTGCTCCATGCTGCTTGTTTCTGAGGTTGATGAAAAGTACAGCAATCTGTACCAAAATGGTTACAGGTCCTCACTGGAGAAGATTGGAAATGTGGTACTAGACCTACCTCTGTTCAAGGACAGAAGAGTGAACCACAGGCTATGGGGTTTGAGGTGTTTGCAAGATTGGCAGGTGAATTACGCCACCAAGGATGCATTTTTGTCTTTTGAGATTGCAAATCAGCTTGAGATCAAGCATGGTTACCGATTTGTGCTAGATGATATATAGTTAGAAGTATCTAGTAATGTAATAATCCATAGTAACAAGTAGCATTTCTGGGTTTTGAGAACAAGTATCTGTGTATGTATATCTAGTAATACAGTGATGTAGTCAATGCTAGTACACTGCTACTACTTTGGTATATATGTGCAAGTCTTTATTATGATGTCAAATGGAAACTTTGGTATTATAAGTTGCCACCACACCAAATGAAATGACACCCAGCCACGCGCCCACGCCATGACACGCCAGTTCGAACCCACGCCACACCACGCCAGTTCGAACCCACGCCACGACACGGCAGTTCTGATGTCCAGTTGTTAATTTCTTTGGAAATAACTTGAGAGGCCGCCGCCGGTTATTGGAAACTAGAAAGACGCCGCCGGTTCTTGGAAAGTCCTCTCCGCCCACATCTCATGCTCCCCCGCTGTGCCCTCTCCGCCCACATATCACGCTCCGCCGCCATGCCCTCTCCGCCCACATCTCACGCTTTGTGCCGTGCGACTTCCCTTCCATGGCATCGAGGGAGCACCCCTGGTCGCTCGCGGAACTCCCGATTGAGTTGCGGGCAATCATCACTGGCCGAGTCGGTGCGACATCGAAGCAGCCAATGGAGGACCTCCGGAGCCTACGTGCCACCTGCACGAGCATGGTCGGCCCCTGCCACGACAGAGACGTCCGTAGGCACCTGGCACTAGGTCGCGTTCAAGCAGATGCAGAACGCCGACCCCGACGGCTACGACGTCTTCGTTCGTAGCCTGACTGTAGCCGGCAACCCAGTGGTCGGCTTCCTCACCGGAATGGATGACATCTTCGGCAGGAACCGCGGCCGGCGTCCTCCCCTCGATGAGCTACACCGCGCTGCCCAAGCCAGGAACAGAGGGGCGGCCTATGTGGCGGCCGCCCTCCTCTACAGGTTCTACAGCGTGGCCGACGTCGACGCCACTGCATTTGCGTACATGAAACAGGTTGAGGGCGAGGCTCAAGGGCAGTGGCATCCGTGGATGATCATCAATGGGCATTCTCAATATTTCCGGACTCGTGGGGTTAATCTTGCAAAGCAAATGAGGAGTATCGCCCTCCGCCAGGGCCGCCGCCGGCCGACGCTGCCACCGGCGGTGGCGCGAGGCAACATTCAACACTGCGTAGGCCGAACCTTCTGCGGTAGGGACCGAGCCGAAGGGTGTTTGCCATGTATTTCTGTAGTGATGAATGTAGGCTTCGTTTCGAATGCGATGCCTTCTTCTTTAGTGTTAATCATGTTTACAGAGGCTAAAATGGTGTAAAGTGTATCATTTGCTAGAACTTCCTATTAAGCTTCATGCTCATGATGTGTCCCAACCAGAATAAAGAAATAACAAGTTATATTTTTCTAGAGATTCTTCTACACTGGTAGGAACCTACCTTTGCCAAAATTACACTACTTATTATTCAAATGTAGTGAGAATGTAATAGCTTGGGAAAAGTGACCACAAATACACCTCATGCTTTAGTTTTGGGGCACGACATAATAATGCAAAAAATGTTGAAAACAATTGTCATGGCAAGAATAAATTGTTTCTTAACACGCAAAACAAAATCGACTAAGTATCAATCGAAAAATTCATCATCTTGGGCATCTTGAACAATTGGTGCAACAACTCCATCATCAATGTACGTGTCATCTACATCATGTTCATCATCAACATCAAATACATCATCGTCTGGTTCATCAACTGCCTTGGCCCGCATCTGTTTAATAACTGAGACATCCCCGGTTGTGCCTTCCTTGTCCGATCTTGACCAATTTGTCAAATCCTAGTGTTCACCAAGTAAATTAATACCTTCGATACCCACAACAATTCAGTCCTCAAGATCTAATTCAGGCATGGCAAACAAGTTCCTTGGTTTCAATGAAATAACATTGCTCCAACCGGGTTTGTTCACCAGATTCACATAAAACACCAGTTCTGCCTGTGTTGCCAGAATATAGGGTTCATTCTTATACCTGTGTCGAGTAGTATCGATGTCAATCACCCCAAATTTATCTTTACTATATCCTTTGCCTCTGTTGGTACTTGTGGCAGCAGGCACATCAAACCAGTCACACTGGAACAGAATAACTTCTTTTTGTCTAGGAAATTCCAGTGAGATCATTCTTTTAATCACCCCATACCAGTTCATGCCTCCTTTCTCACCCTTGACAAGCGCACCACTGTTTTGTGTCACGAGGGTTTTCTCAATGTTAACGGTTCGAAATAGCCAATTATTGATATGACATCTATTCAATGTACGAGGTCGGGGATCCGATCCTTGAGCAAGTGCAAACAACTCTGAACTTACTTCCCCTCTCGCATGTAGATCTCTGATCTTGCCTTCAAACCATCTTACGAGTTGATCCTCATGTCGCTGATCAAGATTTCTGGTTCCATATCCCTTCAGTTCTTCCAAATGCGCACTGCATACAAATGAATATTACCGTTAGTTTGAAATTTAAAATTACAAGCAATAAATGATGTTGAGTAGTGTATCTTACTCGACATATGGTCTAGCTTCATCACAATTGCAAATTATGTAGTGCCTCATCTTCCGAAACTCATCTGGTGGAATTTCGTCGACCGTCTGTCCTCTCCTCTTGTAATCCATTTCAGAAAAAATGCTCAAACCAGATGGTGGCTCATTCACAGTAACTACTTCATGTCGATCAACACGATTCTCTTTGGTGTCCACGTCCAAGAATCTTGAGCAGAATGTAAGGCACTCCTCGAGTATGTATCCCTCAGCAATTGAACCTTCAGGGTGAGCCTTGTTCCTCACATATCCTTTCACAGTGCGTAGGTACCGCTCCACTAGGTACATCCATCTGTAACACACTGGCCCCCCAAGTTTAGCTTCTTCAGCTAGATGAACAGGCAAATGGATCATGATATCAAAAAATACAGGTGGGAATATCATCTCAAGTCGACAAACAGCCTCCCTAATTGAACAGCTTAGCCTGTCCAATTCTGCTTCCACCAGCTCCTTTGAACATAGTGCATCGAAGAAATTACTAAGCTGAATCAATCCGATGACAACAGCTTCTGACAAAATCCTACGCACCACTAAGGGTAAAAGTTTCTGTAGAATTAGATGGTAATCATGAGTTTTCAAGCCAGACACCTTACGTGACTTTACGTCAACAAATCTTCTTATATTTGAGGAAACCCCATCAAGCATCTTCACTCCATATAGAAATTTACACAAACTTTCCCTGGCATCCTTATCTAACTCGTACAAGGCTGATGGCAAGGTATACTTATCATCTTTAATCATAGGGTGCTGATCTGGTCGTATCCGTAGATGCTCCATGTCAAGCCGGGCATTCTCCCCATCCTTACATTTGCCGTCCAATTTAAGCAGAGTGCCTAGTATGCTCTCGCATATATTTTTCTCAATGTGCATGACGTTCAAATTATGCCTGATGAGCAAAGAAGACCAGTAAGGGAGCTCAAAAAAATACTCTTCTTCCTCTAGTTGTGCCATCTGTTGTCTTCGTCACGCTTCCTTTTTTTATAACAAGGTCTTTCCAAATTGTACTTGTTCAAAAGTATCATACTGCTCAAGTACCTGTGCACCAGATAGTGGTTCTAGTGCCTCCATGGTTTCGACCTTATTGTTGAAGCTGACCGCGTTGTTGCACCATGGATGGTCGGGGGGCAAGAAACGTCGATGTGCCATGTAGTAGTGCTTCTTCCCATGTTTCAACCACAAATAGTCAGTATGTTTGTGGTAGTATGGACATGCAAACTTTCCTTTAGTGCTCCAACCAGATAGCATAGCATAAGCTGGGAAGTCATTAATTGTCCAAAGAAGGATAGCGCGCAATGTAAAATTCTTCTTAGTCCCTGCATCTCTTGTTTTAACACCATTATTCCAAAGCTCCTTGAGCTCCAGTATCAGGGGCCTCAAATATACATCAATATCCATTCCAGGAGATTTTGGACCAGGTATCAACATTGACAAGATCCAGTTAGATTGTTTCTGACACAACCATGGAGGCAAATTGTAAGGTATCAAGATGACAAACCATATGGAGTATGTAAGACTTTGCATGCCAAAGGGATTGAACCCATCAGAAGCAAGACCCAGCCTAACATTACGACCTCCTTTTTCTGAAAACCATTTAAACTCTGAATCCACGTGCTTCCATGCCTTTGAGTCAGCAGGGTGACGCATTTTCCCATCGTTCACCAATTCTTTCGTGTGCCACTGCATATCCTCTAACATTTGCTTTGACATATACATCCTTTGCAGCCAAGGAATAAGAGGAAAGTAGTGTAGGATCTTAACTGGTAACTGCTTCTTAACAGTTGTAGCACCAACTGCACTGTCATTATTACCACGGGTTTTTCTACAACTTTCCACCTTGACTGCTTACAAATGGGACATGTCTCCAGATTTGCGTATTTCTCAAAAAATAACACACAATCATTTTCACATGCGTGTATCTTGACATAGTCCAAGCCCAGGTCTCGAACCACCCTTTGCACTTTATCCAAAGAGTCAGGAATACAATGCCCTTCAGGGAGAACCTTTCCAAAGAGCTTAAGTATGGCCTCCAATGCCGCGTTACTTAAGCCATACATGCACGTTATCTGAAAAAGCTCCACGATAAAAGAGACCTTAGTTGCATTTTTGCATCCTGGATACAATTCCTTCTTTGCCTGGTCTAATAGTTTCAAAAAAATCTCTGCCTGCTTATCTGCCTCTTCATCATCTCTGGTTCGTCCATGATGTATAGTGCCACTGATAATATTTCTAATCAGAGTATTAGTGGCAGCAGGGTTATCATCACAACCGTCTTCTTCATCGTCTTCTCCAAAATAAGGTGTTGTATCATCAGCTATAGGTTGTGCATCATGATTATTGAGATCAGGAGTGACATCATGATTCACACGACCCTCAGCTGATGAAGTATTAGTTTGGCCTTGAATGATACCATCATCAATGAAACAATCAGCAAACCCTCTAGTTACTAAATGAATTTGAATGGGAAACACGGTGTTATGTCTGATCATGCATTGACACAGTACATGGGCACACAATAGATCGACCTCGCGCTGATGCGGCGGTAAAGGTTTGAAAAAAAATCAGAAATTGTTCTGCCAATCCGCTGAGTGTCGAGGCAAGCGCATCCAACTCCGATCTTCGTGTGATGCCATTAATCTGCATTCATGTTTCAAACGACCTAGATCATGATATAGCAATATGCATATATTTGCAGGGAATGAAGATATATACGAGATCAAGACAACAGTACCGACCGTGGCACCGCACAAATGTTGATTGATCGCCGTGGAGATCGATCTAGATGGAGACCTAGACGTCGTCATGGAGATCTTGATGGAGACCGACGTCGTCGAAGACTTGGAATTTTGGAATGTCCCGATGAGTCCCTATCTGATCATCATTTTGATCTCCTGCATAAGCGTCGTGATAGACAAATTACAGTGCAACCAAGGAATACCTCATTGCAATAATTCTGATAAAGTTGCAACGACCACAAAAAATAGTGCAACGACTAAATTTCGTGGTAATACGTACATGATATTGCATCTTGAGGCTAGAAACGAAGCAATAGCCCTCCATGTATTGCAATAACGCAAAGATATATTTGCAACCCAAATAAGACGTTGCGATATAGCCATTCAAATGCAACCAACCCTAGTATGGTGGCCATAGCAACTTTCTATTGCAACGCACAAAATGCTAATGCAACGCAGAAATGGGGTAGCAGTATTTCCAACCAAATGCAACACAAATCCTCATAATGGGTGCATTAGCGTCAACTTGTTGCAACACAAAAAATAAATATTGCAACTCAAATTTTGTGTAGAAATAAACACGCATATTACAACCAAATCACTGTTTCGGTGCCATAATACCCCCTATGGCAACCGAATTTGTGGTGTTGCCTAAGAGCTGTGTTGCAATAGGGGGAAAACCTTGTAGTGTATTCGACCCTCCGGCTTGGTGTGGAGCGGCGAGGACACTTTGTGCGGGGGACGTGGAGACCCCCTTCCCTTGGTGGAGAAGCTCCTTAGTGGAGGCAGCATCAAGGTGACCAAGGGAGCTTAGCGAGTGCCTTTGTGCGAGCCTTTGTGGCAAGTCAAGTGGTGCTCTTGGGAGAGACTTGGTGACCGGGAAGCAATACTCTTGTGTGGAGTGCTTCAACAACATGGACTAGGGGTGGCTTAGTGCCTACCGATACCACGGGATAAATCACGTGTCAAGAGTTTGCTTCCTCTCATCCCCTTTACGTTTTCGCATTACTCTCTTGCAATCTTCGCTTGCCTTTACTTTCCTAGAGTAGTATCCTGGAAGGATTGGCTATAGGTTGCAAAACTTGTTTTGGGATGGGAGTTTCACACTAGAACAACCTTAGTTGCACATCTAGATAGTATGTTCTAGTTTATGTTTTATGCAAAATAGTGAAAGCCATAGGTTAAGGTTTTAAGTTGCCTAATTCACCCCTCTCCCTCTTAGGCTACGAGCATCCGATTCCTTACAGTCTACGGCACAAAACTAGAGGCTTGGACCTCAGGTGCAAAAACATGAAAGGCCAGGGTCTAAAACAGAAGGAAAAGGATCTAAACCTAATTACTTTTGAACTACGGGAGGATCGGGTTGTAAAATAAGAAAAGACAGGGGTTCTTTTGCAAAACTGTGGCAGAGGAGCTGAGTTGACCAGTATGCCCCCGATATGACTCGGGTTAGATTGGATCTGAGTCGTTGGCTCCGGATCTGATGGCTCAGGATAGCTGAACGCGTGAGCCGCGACAGATTGCGGCGGCGGCTTCGCCGGCGACGACAGAAATCGAGCTGGGGAGCTCGATTCGAGACAGGATCTGCACTAGGATGTAGCGCGTGATGCAAGGAACAAAGCTGGGGTACTGGAACAACCTGCTGGGCAGCGACGGCGGTTTACGGCTCGGTGAGCCGAACGACGAGGACGCAACGACTCCGGCGAGCTCGAAGGATCAATGCGGGCCGCGAGGATGCGAACGGATGACACTGGCGGCTTTCCCATCTCCTTCTGGTGCTCCTGGACGGCTTCTCGTCGACGGAGAGGCGTCGACGGCGTAGATTGACGGCAGCGGCGCGCTAGGGTTTCGTGCGGTGGTGCAGCAGGAGCTTGGGTGGCTAGGGTTTCGGGATAGGGCTTCGGGCGCTATGGCGGCTTAAAAAGGTCGGGGCATGCTTGCCTTGGTGTGCGGGCCAAGCCGGAGAAGGTGGTGGGCGAGGCCGGGGCTCGAGCTCGGCTGGAGTTCGGCACGGACACGACGCAAGGAGGGAGATGACAGGTGGGGGCCACTCGTCAGCGGCCGTAGTGAGAGGAGAGTGGCGTTGGGCTGAGCTGGGCCGACGAGGCACTGGGCCTAACGACGCACTGCAGACCAGAGGAGGAGATCAAGGGGCATCTCCGGACTTCCGGTAGACGGTTCATGCGTAGGTTGGGCCGCCACGAGCCGGGCTGGCAGGGGAAGATCAGGGAGCTGCGCTGGACTTCCGGTTGCTGGGCTTCACACGACCTTGGGCCGAAAAGAGAGAAGGAAAAGGAAAAGGAGAACGGTTTTTGGGATTTTGAAAAGGGTTCAAACATCTGAATTCAAACAAACAAAAATAATGTACCAGCATGAATGCAACAACAAAGTCCTATGATTAATTTATTTAATTTGGAAAAACAAACAAAGGGTTTTTCCTATACTATATTTCCCGTAAAGAAAATAAATGTTGGAAAACTTTTAAAATTATGAGAAAATCATTGTTTAAGTATTCTTTCTATTCACATCCTGAAATTCAAAATTTCAGGGTGTGACAAAACCAGCGAGGGACTAAAAACAAATGGATTTGAGAGATGAAAGATGCGAGATACCTAGTTTTACAGATGGAGGATGCAAGCTGGACTTCGACAGTATATGGGGGACGTCAAAAGGACTTTTTCCTTTTATTTTTCTGGTTGTAAAGGCTCAAAACCAGTGTATTTTAAATGGGCTCACCAGACTTCCAAATAGTATTTTTAGATTTGGCCTGTAAATGCTTCCAGACTTGTATTTTACACTGGTTTTGGGTTAAAAATTAGTCTTCCAAACATGCCGTAGGGAATTTTAAGTTTCCAAATTAATTTATGACAGAAGGAGGAACTTTGGTTCATTAGTTGAAGGTACATAGACCGCACTATGAATTGTCCGCTCTTGGTTAAGTGCCATACAAAAGTATCTCTTCCCGGAATTAAATTGAAATTGGAGACAAGCGCTACTAGTCTTAGCCATTCATTTAGTTTCTCGCCCACCAACACTCTTCTAAAAGAGACGTTCAATGGTGTTGAACTCATGATATTTGCAACAGTATCATGTGGATGATGACAAATGTTGTATATGTTGGGGTAGAGGTTTTTGAATGACTGGATGCCCATGTATCTTTCTAAAATCTCGTTTTTGTTCCATCCTTTATCCAGAACGATCCATTCGCTATGACCTCTTCTTTGATTTTCATAAGCCTCACCAGAAATGAGAGTCACCCTGTTTGGTCATAACTTGTGTTAGAGATTTGGAACTTAGGTATTTATTCCTAAGCAGTGTTTGTCGTGTCCCTTCGGTGTTGAGAAAAATTATTATCCATTTGCTCAAAGAGCTTTATTACGGAGATTTATAATACCAAGACCTCCTTGATCTTTAGAGAGGCAAATGATGTCCCATTTTGCTAGACGGTATTTCTTTTTATCTTTTCCAGCTTGCCAAAAGAATCTAGATCGATATTGATCAAGTTTCTTCAGTACCTCTTTTGGTATCTCAAAAAAAGACATCATAAACATGGGTAAACTACTAAGCATAGAGTTTATGAGGATTAATTTACCTCCATATGACGAGTGCTTGGCCTTCCAACAAGAGAGTTTCATTTCGAAACGCTCTTCGATCTTTCTCCCATCAATATTTAGGAGATCCAGAACAATGGTCGTCCTTGATCATGCCGTGCTCACTTTGAAGACCGCATGAGCTCGAGGGAGGCCGAGGTGATCAACCACTTCTTTGAGCTACACAGGTGACCGTAGATGGCAAAAGAAAGTGCCCACACACAGGCCACGGATGGCAAGTTGTTGACGCTTTCTCGGTCAACAAAAAGGGAGCGCTAGATCGCGCTGCAGCAAAAAACTGAACTCGCTGGAGCTCCTGTCTTGACCGGTCTGACCAGTCAAGTCCACTGGTCTGACCGGTGGGCGTCGGGGCACCGGTGAAAGCCTACGAACACCACCTCGGGAAGGACCCCGTCGGAGGTGGTGCGCCTAGGGTTGCTCTGAGATCGGCAGGCCACTCAGAACGTCCTTGATCGGCGTCGAGACAAACAAGGAAAGCAAAGGGGTTGGAAAAGCTAGGGTTTGAGAGACAAAAGTTGTAAAAAGATATGATCGATTGGGTGATAAGTCCTCAACCGGTCGTGGCCCTTTATATTTATAGGGTGGGGAGGTCTTGCCCCGCAAGGAAGTCCTTTACAACTCAAAAACGACCAGAACTCCTTAATTCTACTGGGACTTGGGGTCCACCGGTCAGATCGGTCAGGCCCACCGGCCAGGCCGGTGCGGCCGTTGCCGGATCGGCTATAGGACCTAACTGGTCAGACCACCCGGGTTCACCGGTCAGACCGGATTCGTCCAGCCTGATCGGCTTATGCCAATTTTGGGTGCGAACATATGCCCCTTGTTTTTTAGTAAAGCTTGTGTTATTAAAAAATATTTATAAGGTCGATGTGACAGATTTCACCGGCCATATTTGTTCTAAGTGCGATTTTTGCATAAATCAGCCATTAGCCCTATTAAGCATCTTGCCATACACTCGGGTAAAATTTCTTGAAATATCTACCGTTGAGAGCCCTTGGAAGTTGCTGCCCTTGCAGAGTCTTCACTATGTAAGAATTCCCGGAGCACACCTCCACAATCTTATATGGACCTTCCCAACTTGGAGACCACTTTCCAAACTTATTGCTCTTAGTCCCAATAGGCAAAATCGTCTTCCAAACCAGATCACCTACCTGAAAAGATTTGGCCTTTACCTTTTTGTTATAAGCTCTAGCAACTTGCCTCTTGTCCTTTTCAATCTCCTCTAAAGCCTCCAAGCGCTTGTCAGTCACCTCATCAATATTATCCATCATCAAAGCATTGTAGGTTACGACATCAAGATTATTTTGCTTTGCAAGTCTATATGCGCCTAGATTCACCTCAACGGGCAAAACGGTCTCTTGACCATACACAAGCTCATAAGGAGTAACTTCAGTAGCACCATGTCTAGAAACACGATGAGCCCATAAAGCTTCAGATAATACCTCATGCCATCTTCTAGGATTGTCCTCTATCTTCTTCTTAATGAGCTTTATTAAAATCTTGTTGCTAGACTCGGCTTGACCATTTGCTTGAGCATAATATGGAGATGAACCGAGTAATTTAATACCATAGGAATTGACAAACTCACGCACCTCTTTTGAAACAAACGAAGTCCTTTGATCTGTAGTCAAAGTTTGTGGAATACCAAATCTATGTATAATATGCTCTGTAATAAACTCAATCACCTCTCTATGTGTCATGTTCTTTAAAGGAATTGCCTCAGTCCACTTGGTAAAATAATCAGTTGCCACAATCACAAAACAATGTCCCTTCGACGAAGGAGGGTGAATCTTACCAACAAAATCCAAACCCCATCCTCTAAAAGGCCAAGGCTTAATAATTGGATGCATTAACGCAGCAGGTACCAATTGAACATCTCCATGTTTCTGACACTCTTCACATCCCTTGCAGTATCTAAAGCAATCAGCTATCATAGTAGGCCAATAAAAGCATGCTCGCTTAAGAAGCCACTTCATCTTAGGAGCCAATTGATGAGTACCACAAATCCCTTCATGAACCTCTGCCATAGCCAATCTAGCTTGATCAGGACCCAAGCATTTGAGAAGCAAATCATCCATTGTCCGATGATATAATTCACCATCATCAAGAACAAATTTGAGAGCCCAGCGTCAAACTTTTTTATCAATTGAACTGTTAGGATCCTGCAAATAATTTACCAGAGGTCTTCTCCAATCATCTACTTCGTCCTTATTATCTTTAGAATGAATAATAGCCAAAGAAGATTTCTGATCAGAGGACTGGTCAGACCGGTCGGTCTCAATGGTCAGACCGGTGTCACCGGTCTGACCGATCAGAGGTACCGGTTGGACCGGTGCCTCCAGAGCAAAACACTCGGCCATAAGCATCGGTTTGTGTTCTTGAAAATTTCTTTTTCGAACATTATAACCAGATGCTTGCTGTGCCAGAGCATTAGCCCTTGGATTCTCTTCTCGTGGTACATGATAAATCACAAATTCATCCATACAAGATATGATATCTAAGCATTTATCAAGATATGCATTTAAGAAACCATTTAAACATTGACATACCTTGGAAATTTGCTGCACCACTAATAAAGAATCACCATAAGCTTCCACATGTTTTACTCCCATGCTATGCAAAATCTCCAATCCAAATAGAAGAGCCTCATATTCGGTTTGGTTATTAGTACACTTATGATCCAATCGGTTAAGAGCTTCAAAAATAGCCCCACTTGGTAAAATAAAGATAACTCCAACACCACAACCATCTTTGCAAACTGATCCATCGAAATGTAATTTCGATGGGGTAAGAGTAGCATAACCGACATTTAAATTAATTTGCTTATCTACTCTATGTCTAACAATAAAGTCGGCAACAATTTGACCTTTCATTGAATTTAATGGCTCACAATGTAAATCATATTCAACTAAAGTATAAGCCCATTTGCTGACTCTACCACTCAAAATTGGTTTATGCAACATATATTTAATAATGTCGGTTTGACATGCTACTATGCAAGTGCTAGGTAACAAATAATGCCTCAACTTGGTACAAGTATGATAAAGTGATAAACACAACTTTTCAATAGGAGTGTACCTTGTTTCGGTGTCCAATAGTCTTCTACTTTCATATGCAACAACATATTCCTTCCCTTCGGTCTCTTGAGTCAAAACACCTCCAATGACATCATTCTCAGCTGCCACATATAACTTAAAAGGAATACCACACTTGGGTGCTTGAAGAACGGGCGGCGAAGATAAATAACGCTTAATCTCATCAAATGCCTCTTGTTGTTTTGCCCCCCAAGCAAAATCAGCATCACTTTTCAACCGAAGTAAAGGAGTAAAAGCATTCACCTTCCTAGACAAGTTACAAATGAACCTTCTCAAGTAATTTACCTTGCCCAAGAACTTTTGCAAATCTTTCTTGCAAGCAGGAGCCTTTACATTTTTAATAGCTTCAATCTTCTTAGGATCTATCTCTATACCTTTCTCATGTACAACGAAACCCAAGAATTTTCCAGCCGATACACCAAAAGCACATTTGAGTGGATTCGTCTTCAATTTATATCGACGCATTCTTTCAAATACAAGTCTTAAATCAGCTAAATGAGAATCTACTCCAGCCGATTTGACAACAATATCATCGATATAAACTTCTACTATGATGCCAAGTAAATCATGAAAGATTAAATTCATAGCCCTTTGGTAAGTAGCACCCGCATTTTTTAATCCAAAGGTCATAACCACCCACTCAAATAATCCAACAAAACCCGGACATATGAAGGCCGTCTTGGATATATCCTCTTCGGTCATAAAGATTTGATTGTAACCAGCATTACCTTCAAGAAAACTAAGAATTCTATGTCCGGATGTAGCATTAACAAGAAAATCGGCTATAGGCATAGGATATTCATCTTTAGGAGTAGCTTTATTAAGATCTCTAAAGTCAATGCAAACACGAAGCTTTTTTGTTCCTTTTTTCTCAACAGGCACAATATTAGAAATCCAATCAACATAATGACAAGGCCTAATAAACTTAGCATCCAACAACCAATTGACTTCCTCTTTCACTCGGTCATAAATGTCAGGATTAAAGTTTCTACGAGGTTGTTTATAAGGCCTAAAACCAGGTTTAATAGGTAAATGATGCTCTACTAAATCTCTACTTAAACCAGGCATTTCATTGTAACTCCATGCAAAGCAATCAACATACTCCTTTAATAACTTTATTAATTCAGATTTAAACAAAGGATCAAGATTCTTGTTTACAAATGTCGGCCTAGGTACAGTGCCATCACCAATGTCTATCTCCTCTAAAGGATCAGTCGGCGTAAACCCTCGTCCTAACTTGCTCAAATCATCAAAATCTTCGATGGCCTCACACATATCGTTCTTATGCGCCCGATAGTGTTCACACCTCCGCTGTAACCACTCTAGATTTGCATCCATCAAATCCCAAAAAAGTGATGTAGCCTGATCTTCAACCGGCTTCATAACATCAGTAGCAAAACCATCTTTGGTAGAAGCAATAAGTTCCAATCCAGATAAATCTAGACCAGATAAGCATTTAAGATTTTCATGATCATTCACAGAGGTACTATCAGCCACTGCAACACAAGCTGACGTATCACCATGAACAACCTCTACCTCATCGCCTACCCATTGGATTAAAAATTGATGCAAAGTAGAAGAAACACATTGATTTGCATGAATCCAATCACGACCAAGGATCAAGCTAAAGTTACCTTGGGTCTTGGTGATGAAGAAAGCAGTAGCCAATGTCTTGCTCCCGACGGTGAGTTCCATCGACACAACACCCTTGGCGCCCATTGGCTTGTCTCCTGATACGCCACTGATCATCATGTTGGTTTTGATCAACTCTTCATCCACACCTCCCAGCTTCTTGAACAAAGAATACGGCATCAAGTTGACGATCGCTCCTCCATCCACTAGCATGCAAGAGATAGGCTTCCCATTGATGTGACCCTTCATGTACAAAGCTTTAAGATGATTTTCAGTGGTCTTGGGCTTCTGGAAAATAGCTTCTTTTGGCCCGAAATCGAGATGAGCAATATCCTCCTCCAAAAGCACATAATCATCCATTGACATATGCACCACATTGATATCCAAATTCATATGCTCAGGAGAAGAACTGTAATCAACAAGCTCTTCATCGTCTTCTGGAGTAGGAACCGATGTAGACTTGCCATCACAAACCATAGAAATAAAGGAAGAAAAACTGGGCGGCACCTCTGGGTCATCGGTCTGACCGTCAGCTCCACCAGTCTGACCGGTGCTGCATGAGAGCTAGTCTTGATCCTCCACTCTTTGCCTTGTGGTACCATGGGCCTGTACTGGTTGAATGTCTCGTCCCTCTGTCTTTCTAGCTCTTTCTCCTTATTTTCTCTGAACCTCAGGCGTTGAAGCTTCCTCCTTTGTGTGCGAGTCAATCCGGGAGGACACCACCTTGGTAAGAAATACTTGGAGTTAGAACCACTCCCGCTGGCCTCATGGTCATTAGCAGCAGCAGATGTTCCCAATATCGGTGACACAACCTTATTGTTTGGAATAATCGGTCTTTTGCCACCATTTTCAATAGGAACGTCCATCAACCCAATTTGGATGATATCTCTACTCGTAGTCCTTTCTGAGTCGATATCCATTTTCTTCACCTCCTCCTTCTGTTTTGGCTTGTAAACTTGCTTCATAGGAGATGGCACAATCTTTCTGGGAGCACCGGTCTGACCGTTGGGCTGCACCAGTCTGACCGGTGGGGTCTGGTACCCCTGACCAGAATGACGAGGTGTCAATCGGTCCTGGAACGGTCTGGAAATCTTGTTCAAAACAGATATTTGTCCTCCCCATCCAGGATGAAAAGCTTGCTGGAAAGGCACCCACATAACTCCATTATTATCATAAATTGGGCGAGGTAGATTTGAACTTGACGACTCCCATGATGGAGTAAAATGTTGCCTTTGCTGAGATGATTCACCCTTAAACCTTATAGCAGCTCTTGGAGGTGAAGATGATCCTCCTTGATGTGTAGGTGACCTCATCCTTTTTTTAATGGCTGATCACTTGTAACGACCTTTTGCTTGGAATACTTGCCAAATAGCATGACGAAAGTGACCTTTGGCTTAGGACCACTTCCCTGATTCTTTGCTACATTAAGTTTCTGTTGACATTGCTAACATCATCGACTAGAAACGGATATAAGATCCATCTCTATCGACGGCACCAGAAATGCAAAGGTATATCTTAACATGATGCTAAGTGTATATCAGATGTTGCTTTCAGATTAAACTAAAAGGTGAACTCCGACACGATTCATAGCACAACTCGATATAGGTTGTCAGCCCTGACTGGTGTGCCAGAAAACGCATGGATATGGTACTCTTACATATGCCTTGGATCTCTAGAAAAGAAGATATATATAAACTGGGAATCCGCAAGCGCACAGATATGAATATACCATTGTAGCATTTTAGCTAGGAGTAAAACCAGGTATCGTATTTATATTCTACCACAGGGAAAGAAGTCTTTCTAATCCATAATAGCTAATACATGCTCATCTCTCAGTTTTATAATGTAGAGTGGCCAAAATATATCAATTGCTATAAACAGGGGTAAGTCACATAAAGATAAAGATATTGATAGCATTGTTCAAGTCATAACATCATGAGCAGCTAGAAAGTGTCATTATAGCAAGAGAAACATAGCAAAGTCTAGTTAGAGAGGATACTCCTCGGTAACTCTAAACTATATGTCAGTGCAAACTATGATTAGTGCAAACATTTAACAATCATGGAAGAAGAACTATTATATCAATGCATGGGGAGACTATCCAGGAGGATCAAGGCCGAAACTTGAAACAACCCAAACAGTATAAGGCTCCACTAGTCCTATACACGGGGGGTGGACTGCGAAGGACTCAATAGTGTTGTCACCACCACGATCTACCACACGACCCGGCATATAGGGTGCAATCGCAGATAAATACAATATAAGCACCACGCTTACACTGTCTTTACTGTTCACCCATGTTAACAAGTGATCTAGGTGAGGGCTATACGACTCCATACATGAATATAAAGGCAAATCAACTATGCTAAACATGTAATCATAATAAACACCAAAGCATATAATGTCGAATATAATCATTGATAAGAACATATGTCTGTATAACAAATGTAAGGAACTAGATAAGAACTTACAAGAGCGAAGCTAGATCAGTATCTCGATCAGCCTCTAGACGATCAGGAGCCAAGTAGACGCCTTGCCTCCTCCTAGATCTAGACTAGCTAGCTACTCTGCTATATGGTGTTTCTAGGGCGTAGTATCTCTGACTTGATGACTTGATCTGGTGTATGCAAACTCAGGTTTCCAGATGCCTCTGCCAGGGGGCAGGGGGGCTGCTTATATAGCCCTGAGGGGTAAACGTGCGTCATTTGATCAAACCGACCTAACGAGTGGTTTAGATTGATCCTCATAGGCGGTGGAAGAACCTTCTGGAAGTAGGGCTGAGGTGGCGCCCGGGGGAGGCCGGACGGCCCCACCACCAGGCCGATCGGGCTGGGGTGGGCCCCCCTCGGGGCCCACTTCGGCCAGGTGGTCCGTCGCTTCTTCTAGATGCTTCTTTCTTGGGTGCCAAGTCTCGTTGAGTTCCGGAGCCTTCTGGAGTCTTCTAGATTTGATTCTTTTAGCACTTTTCCCGAATGGGTTCCTGGATTTATATAATTTACCAAATCTCCAGAAAAACTGTTAGTGGCACCCTATTCTAAGTTGATATTAACATTTATGCTCTTTTCTCATGTTTAGTTGACTTATAAATATATAGGATAAGATGTGTCAACAGCTTCCAATTACCAATCTCCGGATGGCTCGGTTTGATCATCCTAGGACGGCCCTGGGGCGCACCGGTCTGACCGGTCAGCACCACCGGTCTGACCGGTCTGGCCTGATCAGGCTTAGACGGTCGTTGCTCGGCGGGTGTGGACGACCCTTGCCCCCCATGTCCAGAGGCTCTAACAGTAACCTTGAAAGTTTCCTTGCCATCAGGAGTCTTTTCATAAGCAACTTCTCGAACTAACTCCTTTCCTCTCAAATCGGACTTAGCTTCCCCGATCACCACATTCTTGCCTTTAGTTGCTTCAGCTTGACTTGGCCGAACCAATACTTTGGGCTGCTGTAATTCTAGGGTGTTGATAGGAAAAGGAGTCTTATCCACTTGCATCTCATGAAACGTCAAACGACCTTCATTTATGACTGTTTGAACTTGTCGACGGAACACATTGCAATCATTAGTAGCATGAGAATAAGAATTATGAAACTTGCAATATGCACTCCTTTTTAACTCATCAAGTGGAGGCAAAGTATGAGTCAATTTAATGTTTCTAGACTTATGTAATTCATCAAATATACGATCACATTTAGAAACATCAAAAGTAAATTTAACTTCTTCTTGTCGACCTTTACTAGCCGGCTTAAGAGATGAGCAAGAATAAGATTTTTCTTTAGAGGGCCAAATAAATTCAGCAGCATAAATTTCTTTATCCCCGTCGCTCAAACTATCAGAATCATATTCAATGTGATGCACATTTGAACGACGTGATTTAAAATTATCTTTTTCTTTATTCAATCAGTTTTCAACAATTAAAGCTCTTACTTGAACTTGTGCAACCGAAAGAAAATCTGAACTCTCTATTCTATCTCTAATTGCAGATCTTAAACCTTTTAAGCAAATGTCAGCAAGATCCATATCAGTAATTGACAAATTAAAGCAACGGTTTTTAGTTTCTTTAAACCTTTTAATGTAAGAAGAAACGTTCTCATCTCTTCCTTGTCTAACCGATGTTAAATCTGTCAATTTTAATTGCATGCTCCCACTATAGAAATGATCATGAAATTTACGTTCTAACATATCCCAAGATATAATAGAACCAGGAGCAAGTGATGAAAACCAAGCAAAAGCAGTGCCCGTCAAAGATAAAGAAAATAAACGTACTTTCAAAGCATTAAAAGCACTTGCTTCGCCTAGCTGAGCTGTATACTGACTAATGTGTTCCCACGTGGTCCGATCATCATCACCACTAAATTTAAGTAAGTCAGGCATACGTCAACCACGAGGGAGAGGGAAATTATCAAACTCGGGATCATATGATTTTTGATACAAATTAGTATTACCAATATCAACACCAAGTTTAGTTTTTACCACATTAGCCAAATCTTCCTTAAATTTGCTAAATTCTGCCCAATTAGGATTATTTGGCTGTTGTGGAGCTGGATTCACCATATTCATTTTATTCAAATAGGGAGACATCTTAGCATGAGCAAGCCTATAACTCTCATAAACATCATCAGGAATTATATTCTTTTGAGCCATTGAATTAACAGTTGTGCTATAATATGGCACAGGATTAAAAGTATTATGAAAATTTGGCACAACAGAAATTGGCTCAGGCTATTCATACAAAGATCCAGCGCACTGGTCTGACCGGTCTGACCGGTACCCTGCACCGGTTCGACCAGTGCGGCCATATTTGGCCTGAATGGTTGAAACGACACGGTTTGACCAATGGGATCATGCGGCATGCCATACTGATAGTTCATGTTATTAGTAACATGCAAAGGTGCTAAGCTAGGAGGAATCCCTTTATTAGTATTAATCTTAGGACCACTGCTATTAGTTTCATTATTATTAAATCCAGCAATGCTCCTATCTTTTCCAAGATCCTCTAAGCATTCTAAACGAGCAATATAAGATGCAATCAAACCATCACTATCAGTAGTAGATTTCTGAGAAGAAGAAGTAGGGGGTGGTTTGCTTACATTGGTTACTACCTCAACCATATTGTCGTTTAGCTTGATCGGCGGCAGCTCAAATTCTTTCAATCTTGCTACCTTGCCATGATGATCTTTTTTGACGCCTACGAGAAACTGGACTTGTAGGTACTCTTGCAGTGCCTTGAACTTCAGTTGCTCCTCCGGATAGAGATCCTCCATTGAAGCCGTAACGATGTTGTTCATGTCGAGGTCGCAACGAGAACCCATTGAGCTAGGTTAGATTGAACGGTCTTTGAAACCTGATCTTTCTTCCCCAGCGGAGTCGCTAATTTGTTGACGCTTTCTCGGTTAACAACACGGGAGCGCTAGATCGCGCTGCAGCAAAAAACTGAACTCGCCGGAGCTCCTGTCTTGACCGGTCTGACTGGTCAAGTCCACCGGTTTGACCGGTGGGCGTCGGGGCGCCGGTGAAAGCCTACGAACACCACCTCGGGAGGGACCCTGTCGGAGGTGGTGCGCCTAGGGTTGCTCTGAGATCGGCAGGTTACTCAGAATGTTCTTGATGGCCGTCGAGACAAACAAGGAAAGCAAAAGGGTTGGAAAAGCTAGGGTTTGAGAGACGAAAGTTGTAAAAAGATATGATCGATTGGGTGATAAGTCCTCAACCGGCCGTGGCCCTTTATATTTATAGGGTGGGGAGGTCTTGCCCCGCAAAGAAGTCCTTTACAACTCAAAAACGACCAGAACTCCTTAATTCTACTCGGACTCGTGGTCCACCGGTCAGACCCACCAGTCAGGCCGGTGCGGCCGTTGCCGGATCGGCTACAGGACCTGACTGGTCAGACCGCCCGAGTTCACCGGTCTGACCGGTGGCGTCCAGCCTGATCAGCTTATGCCAATTTTAGGTGCGAACACAAGTATACAGCAGGGTAGAGATTAATGTGGTTTATTTATATATAAAAACAACATCCGGACTCTTGTCACCATCCAACACCCACACAAACAAATTGTAGATTCAAAGCAATGCACAGCCATCCACACTAAGTCACTGAGCCTTGAGCATACTTAGAGGCATAACTTCATCTTGCCACTGGACCAAATGTGGACACGAAAGATGCTGTATCACTCCCGCGGCTTGCTATACTGTACTCCTTCTCACGAGCTTCCTCCAACGCCAGGCTCTCCTTCAGCTGCGCGACAACCGTGGCCATTGTTGGCCTTTGAGCAGCAGCATCCACCACGCACATCATGGCAATGTCGACCACCTTCCACATGGAACTGACATCGTATGCACCTCTGAGCCGCGCGTCGGCAATCAAACTGACGTCACCAGTGGCAATCAGCTGCTTGACACGCTGAACGATGTGGCCATGGCCTGGCACAACCGGCGGTTCACCGGTGGCTACCTCCAGCAGAACAACTCCGAAGCTGTACACATCACTGCTCTCTGTGAGCCTTCCAATTTGGTAGTACCTAATAAAAAGCAACAGCCAGTCAAGAACATTTGAAATATCAGATCATGTTGCATATAATTCCATCAATTTGGGTCGTTTTTTTCATTTTACTGGCTAATTCAGCCAGTTGTGATTTACATCTATCATTTCAACAACCATCTACAGTTAAAAGAGGTACCAACTTCAGGAAAGGAGGGACATACTCGGGGTCAATGTAACCTGCTGTGCCAGCTGCAGTGGCTGATATGTGAGTTTGAGAATCGCTAAGATAGGTTTTTGCTAAGAATCGCTCAAAAAGGTTAGCTCTTGTTGGAGAGACCAGGTGGGCTGCTCGCTCGCCCCCGCTCGGGCGACGCGGGCGGTGGCGCACCCCCCCGGCCGAGAGCACCTCCTCCCCCCTCCCCGTCCCTGCCGCCGCCGGAGAGGCCCTGCGGGTATCCGCGCGGGCCTCTGTGAGGGCGGCGGCGGGGCTGTCACGACCGGGTCGCCGTCTCCAGGGCGGTGGAGCAGCGCTTCCCCTGCCGGCCTTGGCTGAGGTGGCAGCGCGGGGCCAGATCCGGCGCTCCCCTGGCCGGATCCGGCCGCTCCTAGGCTGGATCTACGGCGAGGGAGCGCGGTGCTGCAGCAGGCGGCGGCGGTCCCTACGGTCAACAGCGGCGGCGGTGGCTCCGGCGACGGGCTACGGTCGGCTTCCTGCGTCGCGGTGGTGGCCGCGGGGCTGCCGGCGCCCGTGGCGGGACTGCGCGTCCCCTAGCGGACGGGTCGACGCCGTGGTGGCGTGGCCCCGTCGCCGGCGCGGCGTCAAGGTGGCGCGACGGCTGCCTGGCCACGGCTCGCGAGGTGGAGCGCCACGGTGGCGAGTGCCTTGCGCTGCTGGCGGGCGGCGGGAGAAGAGTGGTCGGCTCTGGCGGCGTGTGGCCGTCTGCGGCGACGGCAGGCAGGACGGTCGGCGGGTGGCCGCTTGCGACCGCGGACGGCGGCGGCGGCAGGCGGCGAGACGTCGCCAGGGAGCGAGGACGGCGGCAGGGAGACGAGACTGCAACGGCGGGCTGGGTGGTGCTGCGGCAGAGTCGCCCCTCGGTTTGGGTGGCCGCAGTGGTGATGCCGGCTTGCTGCGACGAACACGTGCAGCAGGTGCTTCACGCTCTGGGCATAAGCCCTTGCCAGACCTTTCTGGCGGATGGCGGTGGCGCTTACGGGTGTCGCTCTCCCTGTTGAGGGCGCCATCAGGAGCTGCATCCTTGCTGCACGACGTCCCTGGGTGAAACCCCGGTCCAGCTAATGGACGAGCAACGGCGGCGCCTGCAGGCGTCGTAACCTCCTTGGAGGCGTCATCTCGAGGGACACTGTTCGGTTCGACGACATAGCCGGCCTGCTGCTCGTGGTTGCTTCAACCGGTGGTGGCAACTCTGCTGAAGGGCAAGCGAAAAGGGGGTCGCCTACCCTTCGCCAAGACGTCTGCTCTTCTGTTGGTGGACGAGGGTCTTCACTTGGACGTTGTTCGGCCGCTTGCAGCGTTTCGCGGCGCCTGGTGTTGCTGGGCGTTCTCCAGCGCGGTGCGGGACATCGTTGAAGGACGGCGCTTGTGGCAACGGCAACCGGTGCGGACTTGGCCTGCAGCGGATCGTGGCGGGGTTTTCAGCACGGCTGAAACCTCCCGGTGCGGTTCATCGTCAGTTGACGGCGCAGGCGACTTCCTTGTCCTTCTAGCACGTTGGCGGCGATTTGTGCGAGGGGGAAGCTACGTGAAGATTTTGAACCGCAGTGGTGTTCTGGCGGCTTGTTTCGGTTCCAGGGGCGGAGCACCTCTTCTTGATACCTCGACGGCATTCCTTGAGACAAGTCCGGAGCGTGGAGCCGTGCGGCAGGTTTGGAGGTCCCCGTGCACGAGAGAGAGGCGTGCTGAGAGGCGGGTTGGTTCCCCGCGCACGCGAGCGTGTGTCCAGCGGCGGTGGTGGCGTGGCCCCCGCGCGCTTGGGTGGCTCCGGACTTGGTGTTTCTCCATACTGTCGGGTGGTCGGCATGGGTGCAGCAGCGCTTCGGCGGCGGGTCCTGCACGGCGGTGGCCCTCTCGGTGTGGCGGTGCCTGCCCTCGGCTCCTCTATCGGCTGCGGATCACTTCAACGGCTTCGTTGCTTGCAAGAGTGCGGTCTGTGGGTGGAAGCTGGGGTTGCTCTTTGTCTCCTTTGTCGGCGTTGTGTTTAGTGTTTTTTGGCCGCGTTGATGTCCCAATCCGACCGGTCAGTGAGTTTAGTCGAGCGGTAACCCGTGTTGATGTCCCAATCCAACCGGGCGAGTTTATTTTTCCTTTTCTTTCTTTTTCCTGCATATGATCTCCCAGGATTGTAGTCTTGTATTTTTCTTCTGCTATATCAATGAAACACGCACTACCTTGTGCGGTTCGTTCAAAAAAAAATCTGCTATTTTAGCCTGCAGATTTTGACCCAATAAAATGTTGCTAGTCTTCACATCTCGATGAATTATCGGAAGGGTACATCCTTTGTGGAGATAGTCCAGACCTATTTGTACAGGTGTACAGGTAAAGAAATGCCAGAAATGGTATCAGAAAGGAATTCTAAGAGAATGAATATGAAAACCTCTTTGCTTCAAGTGCACTCAAAGTTCACGTGTTCAATTGAAGAATACCTTGTGCAGCTTCAAGTGCTATTCGCACACGTGTTCCCCAATTCATGGTTTCAGCAACACCAGTTTTACCTTCATTGTGGTAACAGGACACAAAACTATATTAAAAACTTCATGTTTCACTTAGGATTAACCAGTTCACATACCAAAAAGTGGTACTGCCTTTTCTGATATTGGAGTACCTAAACTCAGTCTTAAGGTAAACTATCAGGTTCAGACTTGAATACTTGCAATGACATTTTTTAATGTAATATGAAACGAATAACAAATATGATTATTTCATAATATCAATATATAAGCTTGAAATGGCAAACCTCTTAGATGATCACAAAGAGTTCCTTGAGGCATGTAGTCGTAAACCAGTGCTAAATGATCACTCTCCCAACAGTAACCAACTAAAGACACTAGATTCCTATGATGCACCCTTGATAAGCTCTGAACCTATGTAACATGATGAAAACATAGGAAATTCATAAATTTTAAAAATAGATTTTGAATGTATCTTACAGTTTAGTGAGCTAAAATTAGTACCTCAGCTAAAAATTCATCAAGTCCGTGTGATGATGACTCAGAGCGCATCTTGACAGCAACCTCTTTACCATTTTCTAAACAGTCATAGTACACTGGCCCAAATCCTCCTTGTCCAATGAAATGTTTGAAATTAGTCGTGAACTTCTCCAGCTCCTTGTACATGAACTGGCGATTTTCAGTATTTTGTAGGTAATCTGCTTGGCTTTCTCCACATCCCTGTGCCTTCTCAGGTTGTGGTTCTTTCGCCGCAGGACCCTGTGGAGAAACTGGATTCATGTGTGTCAGAGAAATAGTGAAAGAACTAATTACGAAAATGGATATTGTTAATGAAATTTAATACAGGACCGAACAAGAAGATGCACACCATTAGGCTTTCTTTTCTGTCGCCAGATCAGACATGCTGCAAGAAGTACAACTACTACCAGAACAGAAACCACTACTGAAATAGCTATGATAGCTGCTCTGTTTCTTGAACGTTGTATTGTATCGTTGCAGATATGTCCATCAGACTCGTATCTGAAATTACATAAGACAATCAGATTATACTTTTGACAAGAAAACTGTCGCAGGCAGTTACTTGTTTGATGGCCACAGTAGGAGATATATACAATACAAAATTAAGGTGTTCAACAATGGAAAGTAAAACATCAGTAAGAAACACAAAACCTGAAAACCAGAGATCCGGCATGGTTTTGGCACAGGAAATCTCCACTGAGATGGTTACCAGCCACATTTCTGTTTAAAGTAAAAGGTAATTACTTGCATGGTTGTCTCTGCTTGATGATTATTAGGACAAGTATCTCTACTTACAGAACGTGAAGCAAGGATAAAGATGGCAGTGAATCAGGTACCGGCCCACTTAAGTTGTTATAAGACAAATCCCTGTAACATTTAATTTGCACACAAGTATATAATGAGCAAACCCACAAATTTACATCACTCATCACAAACTATATATATGAAAGAAGTGTGGTAAAATTTAGGTCCTATAGGCAGCATGTTTTATGCCAAATCACCCAATTAATCAGCTCATCGTGGGGGATAAAATAAATCTACGCAGATAAGTCCTTTGTAGAAATAACCATGAAAAGTAATCAATGTTTTTGTCTCATTCATATATGACATTAAACTTCTTGGGAAGCATTTGGTCAAAATTATAGAGGCACATATCGGAAGGTTGCCATATGAAAGTAAAAATGATTTAATTTACAAATATAAAATGATGACTAAGGGAGATGTGGTGCATGTTTTGCCATATAGTGTTTGCATATACTTAGATCAGAGAGATTTTTCAAAATGGAAGATTAATATTGCCAAGAGTTGTGTGCGAGATTAAAACTTTTGTAGGCTTGAATACTGGACTTGCTAAATAAAATGTATACAATATGATTTAGTTAACAATCAATTTAGCATAAAACAGAAATTAATCACAAAAGCCATGCAATTCCTATCTTACCATAGTCTTAACTTCTCGAGAAAAAACCTATTTTCATCCTCCAACAATAGAAAAAGTCTAATTCTCATCATACAACTACAAAACTGGGCAAATTTGGCTATTTGGTGGTTTTGAGGGTGGTTTTACATCTACTAGAAAGTTAAAAATTCAGGTTTAATAAAAATTTCATTAGTAATTTATTAGAACTAAAATATATTAAATTGGTGCCAAACATTTTCAGTAAATGTAACCTATCTGTCGGTTCTCTATTTGGCATTTTTTGAATCTTATTTTTTTCATATTCGTTGTGTTTTATTATGATAAATAAAACACTAGGAATAGTGACAAATGATGTAAACAACTTCAAATAGAGTAACAACAAATGACTGCACTTTTAGAAAAAATGTTGGTACCAACTTCATATTTTTCTGACCTGAAACAAATTAATTTTGGTTTTTATTAAAATAAAGCTTTTATTTTTTTTAGAGAATGCAAAACCACCCTTGAATCTGAACAGTTGAACTGATGGATGGCTCTCGCTGTCTGGTTTTGTGGTTGTGGGCTGGAAATCAGATTTGTAGGATAGTTGGAGGGTGAAATAGGTCTTTTCTCCCTAACTTGCCATGGATGTGATCATAATTTACAGCTATCGCGAAAGTTTCTTATAGATTTAAAAATAAGTAGCAAAACATTATAAGGGTGCCATAAAGTATCCCCCAATATTTTAACTGGTTATAAGTACTTAATTTGAATTTTTTTTGAATCCAGTGCTATGTACTTTTGTAGAAATTAAAAGTGTATCCGGATCCAGAGATGACATTTAATAGTTCATAATCATGCGTATACATACAAGTAGTCAGATTTGTATCATATGGATCCTGGTTGGTGCGAAATGATGGTTTTTTTAATAAAGTTAATAGAAGATAGAGTACAAAAACCCACATCATCTAACACTTACAAATTCTCAAGCGCAGTGAGAAGTGCAAACTTCTCAGAGATTACACCATGTAAGTGGCTGTTGGAGAGATCTCTGCATTATAATTTTCAAGCCAACGTAAGTCAAACTAATGCATCAATCAACAAAATACCATATTACTGATAAATCCTACAACAATAAAATGGTGTTGGCTGTTGAACAACTTTGTAAATTAAACAATGCTTACAGATACTCACAGTGACGTTATTCTCATAGTATTATCACTCGTATTGATGCATTTCACGCCTTCCCAAGCAAACTTGGTTGGTGAACATGGATCTCCCATCCAGTTTTTCTTCACTCCATACTCGAGTTTGATAGCCATGATGGCATCAACTAGAACAGAAAGAAAACAATATGCATGGTCACAGGTCACCGCTATGTCTGGGCCGGGCTAGCTCATAATCATTCTGGAGATAGATCAAAAGCTAACAAGGATTGAAGAAAAAAATGAATTTAACGAAGTCTGGCAACACATAAGCACCCAATACAAGAAGTGTCATTTGATCAAGATATATAGAAATTGTCCGCATCACCACATCAAGATTACACCAGAGTTTATCTCTTACTCATCCAGATTAGAGAGACAGGAGAATATATGATGGCTGTCCTGTCCATTTGACCACGCAATTTTTTAAGCTAACCCATCACAACGAAAGTGTTAAAAAAAATATGGATGGGACTGGCGGTTAACCAGAAAAATAAAACCGGTGTCCATGATTTGTCTTGTCCAACTACCGGTTGTTCCATGTAGCAATTGCCTAGCTGGTGTGATCAACTGTCTAATTTGTCACAAAATAATCATAAATTTCCCATATAATAAGGTCCTGAGTACTAAGACTTTGTTTGTGTATATAAATTACCTTTCAATCCAAATGAATTGAGTGGCAAAATAAACTTATGTATCGATTCCTTGCACCTAATATGTATGGGTTAGAGGTGATTATTATTATGTATCCAAATCATGGGATCTCCCGGGAAAACCAGAATAGGTCCATCGAGTAATTGAGTTGCACCTGGGCCTTCAAAGTGCATATGTAATGAGTGAATAAAATTTCTGGTACCCTTGAACATTTAAGAGTATATTAGATTGTGCTTGGTATCTTGCTAGTTGCTACCAAGGTATGGCTTTAAAAATGAAGATCCAATAATGCGGAAGACACTCCGTTGTCCTAGCTAAGGGCTCTATACTACCACGCATGGAGTACCAAACAATAGTGTGTCTTAAACTTTTATGTACAATATTGTGTAGGGTACAGTTTTATGAAAATTCAAATTTATATGGAGCTTCAAACCAGCTATATATGGTTTAGTGTTGTAAAAGTATAAAGGTTAAACAATATAAGATAAAGGAACAATCCAGTCCACACCACACTCCCATCTCATGAGACAGATATGTCCCTAAAAACATCTGAAATAAGCATCTCAAATGTAACTTTTTGGGGGAGAGAGAGAGAGATAAATTAAAGTGTGAACTTAAGTCTTCAAGCAATGTTGTCGGATTGTCATTTGAGATCTGATTGTAGATCTCAAATGCATTGAGCATTGGGGGCAGCACCGACGTCTCAGCCCCGACAAGAGTGATATTGTACTTGTTATCAACAGGTTTGTACCATCTAGAGCTGTACACACAGGATGAGGAGAGGTACAAATGTACAATGGGCTGAACGACCTCCCACTTTGCCCTAGTCGATTGCCATTAAAGTAGATGTCAAATTCCCGGAGCTGGGTGCTCTGGAAGTCGGCAAAGTGTAGGAACACCATCACGGAGGACGCCGCCCTATAATCTGGCCATGTGTAGGTGTAGGTAGTGTAGTTGACCAACGATATAGCTGTTTGGAGAACAGGCAAGGGCTCCATGAAGCTAGGGTCCGGCTGGATCGTTCTTGTGGTTGACAGGTTAGCCCATTGTGGGCCTGACAAATCATACGCCCACCAATAACGATCATACGGATCGTCCGGATACCTTCATAAAAGAGATTTCTCTTGATCAAATTTACTTTTTGTTTGCAAGATGAATCTAAGTTATATTTGGTGGAGCTTAAACATAAAACTAGGAGACAAACTCTTTCTTCTGCAACTTAAAATTATAAATGTGAACGTACCGAACAAAGGTATCATTGGCGCCCATGTTCCGGCGGTTGTACATGGCCATGGACTGGCCCGGCGCGACCATCGGGTAGAGCGATGCCGGGAGCGGCCGGAGCTCGAGCACGGACACGAACGGCGTGCCGCGGCCGGTGTTCACCAGGCACGCGGGTGCCCAGCTCGCCCACGCCACGAACAGGGCCTCGTACGTGACGCCGATGACGTCGTCGGCGCTCGCGGTGACTGTGTCCCAGCGGTTGGGCCCCAGGTGCAGGTCGAACTCCATCGTCGAGCTGTTCCGGCCGTCGTAGTTGCCGTAGAAGAACTCCCCGCGGAGCAGGTACTTGGTCCCGGCCACCGTGGGCAGCGCGTAGCAGTCGCGCACGCCGGACGGGAAGCTCCTGAGCGTCCGGTGGCGGGTGCTATATGCCCCGACTTTTGGTTCGACGGCCGTCACGCGGTTCTCGCCGGCGTCGGCGTATGGTGCCGTCGGAGACGTAGACGAAGCCGGTGAACTTGTCCGTGTAGCCGCTGTAGTCGGGGTCCAGGCCGCAGTCGATGCTGAGGAAGCCTATGCATGCATGGATCGGATGGGCAGAGTGAACATGTGCTCAAGGTGTACATGATCGAACAATGCAGGAATCAAGAATGAATCAAACATACCCGGCGGCTGGCCGACGACAAGATCCGCTTGGACTAACACGAATGCAGCGAATAAGAGCAGGAACGCCATCGATTGAGACGCGACAGGGTCACGTCAATCAGGGCATGAAGACCCCAAATTTGCTAGCTACCAGATCACCTGAAATGGGGACGGCTCTTCTACATATATTCCTACTTGCATAAGAATTTTTGTGGCTGCTACAACCACCTGCTGCCGTTCCGTTAACATGGCTAAGGGAAGGGGGGAATTTTGTTTATTTCATCCCTGCTATATAAACTTGTAAAGTTGCATCGTTCGTCAACGCCTTTTGTCCTGCTGAAAACTAATCCTCGAGGTTTAGTGGCGCAGTGGCAACAAACTGCTAGCCCACGTAGCATCTCAGTGGTAGAACAAAACAAAACCATATTTTTCAAAAGGGCATATAGAGAACATGCCGCCATCTGCAGCAAATGTCATTTCTTTCCTTGAATAAATTAATAATTTGTTATCTATCTACATGTGATTCTTTTTTTTTTTTTGAGAACAATCTACATGTGATTCTTTGATATATCCGATGAAATTAAATGATAGGGACTCATCTGCCATTGACCTTGAACAAATAATTGGCCGGTAATTGGGGTACGAAGAGTGGGCAGTTCACATCGGTGCTAGCAAAGGCCAGCCTTGCATACATTCTGTCGTTGACTCACATTGTCTTCTCTTGTCCGATCCTAATCTGCCCCTATGGCCTATATGCATGCACGTCGCGCGTTGATCAAGTATATCATGTTCCAATAGATTAATTCGCAAGGAATAATCATATATGGTTTTCCCTAATTTGTGGATGCCACTACGTATCAGCTGCTCCATCCTGATAATTTCTCCAATGCAAAATTGCACAAGTGCCCTTTTCAGGACCTCACAGAGGTTTATCAACTCAATGTAAAGTCCAGCGCTGACGTTTATGCTCCTTTTCGTCTTGTGCTTGGAGAAATGGAGCCATGTTATGTTAGATGCATCCTCCACCATGTAGGAGATGTAACCGGGACAAACAAGATGTTTATATTCAAAGAAACCTGAGCTAGAGTAAAAATAAAGTTATATCACATAAAAAGAAATGCCAAACAAATTAACTTTTACATTGTATAAAAATTGTTCATACATATTTATTGAAATAATTTATTGATACATTAATAATCCATTGTTATTACCTAAAAGAGAACTGTTAATGCACAAGCAACTTTTTGTTCGAAGCGAATATACTTTAATTATTTTATTTATATAATTTATTGATACATTAACAATCCATTGTCAGGTTTTATACAGCTTGGACTTTGGAAAGAGAATATTTCTTGCTAGTAGTCTGGTAGGGAGATCCACCATAGGTGGAATGATGTGGCCCACCCGCATGCCTGAAGATCCCGATTCAAAACAACCTACCCGGCCCACCGAAGTAGGCTGAAAGTGTATGGTCCCCGGCTCTGTAGGGCACAACCATGTAGAAGTCATGACCGGGATACCGATGGACCTGCTTCGTCTCAGGTGTCCTCCACCTTCTGCGGCCGTCCATGACCTGCATGGTATGTATGTAGGTGCACTCACCTGTAAGGAATCGGATGAAAAAAAGGAATCAGATGCTCGTAGTCTAAGAGGGAGAGGTGGTGATTTAGACAACTTAAAATCTTAACCTATGGTTTTCACTATTTTGCATAAAACATAAACTAGAACATGCTACCTAGATGTGCAACTAAGGTTGTTCTAGTGTGAAACTCCCATCCCAAAACAAGTTTTGCAACATATAGCCAATCCTAGCAAGATACTACTCTAGGAAAGTAAAGACAAGCAAGGATGCAAGAATGTAATGCGGAAACGTAAAGGGATGAGAGGAAACAAACTCTAGACACGCGATTTATCCCGTGGTATCGGTAGGCACTAAGCCACCCCTAGTCCACGTTGTTGAAGCACTCTACACGAGAGTATTGCTTCCCAGTCACCAAGTCTCTCCCAAGAGCACCACTTGACTTGCTACAAAGGCTCGTCACGAAAGCACTCGCCAAGCTCCCTTGGTCACCTTGATGCCGCCTCCACTAAGGAGCTTCTCCACCAAGGGAAGGGGGTCTCCACGTCCCCGCACAAAGTGTCCTCGCCGCTCCACACCAAGCCGGAGGGTCGAATACGTTTGCCGGAGAGCCACTTAGGCTCCAAGGCTTCCGACGCACCTCGTACAACTTGATCCACTCAAGAATCACCTCACAAGGCAGGCACACCTTGCACTCAGTCAACTCTAAGCTAAGCCTAGCACTAAGCACACACACAAATCATGTGCAAGTCTATGGATGAGCAATTTAGCACTTGGATGGCTTGGATATGATCTTCTATGAGTCTTGAACTCCTCTGCACTTCCACACACTCCTGCAAGCACAAATGACGGGGTGGAAGGGGTATAAATAGGCCAAGGCATCAAACTGGCTGTTGGGCCAAAGCTCCTGAAAATAGTACCATCGGATGATCCGACGCTGTGCTTTTTCCTGGCATCGGTTGCCTTCAACCGCACTTAACCGTTGAATCCTGCTGACGTCATTCATCCGACGCTTCAGCCGACGCTGCGTCGTTTCATCCGGTGCTGAAGACTCCGCGCCAAATTCCTCTCTGTTAGCAAACATGTGGCCGCCGGATGAACCGATGCTTAACCCGCCGATTCATCCGGTGCGACTGCTTCCTGCGCCAGCTCCTCTCTGTCTTGATCTCTCTGATCATCGGATAGACCGACGGTGCCCTCTATGGGCCGTCGGTTCATCCGGTGCTACTGAACATGCTGCTTCTCCTCCAAGAATTCATCCGACGCATGTAAAACAGGGGTCGTCGGTTCATCCGGTGTTCTTCAAGTAGACTCCAGTCTTCACGCAGTGTACTGCTTCATCCGGCGCTTGCACCGACGCTTGCCTCCTACGTAGCGTCGGTTCATCCGATGGTGTACCTTTCTTTTATTTCTTCTTTGTCGGTTTTGCCTCAAAATATATACTATCTTCTCATTTTGGCATATTGTATTTTTGCATCCATGGGACCTAGAAATGTCTACAAAGACATGCTCAACAATATGGTTAGTCCCATTGATCATGTTGTCATTAATCACCAAAATCAAACTTGAACAAATGGCATATGAGGCCATGTTCGCTACAATCTCCCCCTTTTTGGTGATTTATGACAACACAATCAAATCAAGTATAAATTTGCAAAAATTGACAAAATTGAACCACTTACACTTGCTTGGATGCTTACCATCATCCAACTCCCCCTAGATGTGTTCTCCCTCTTTCATGATCTTCTCTTCACATATAGCTTGCTACTTCCCCCTTTGGAAACATTGGCTTGCTTTGGCTCCAAATTCTCCCCCTTTGGAATAAAATCTCCAAAAAGTGTACAAAACAAAAGAGTCTCCAAAGAAAACTTAGCAAGTCCTAGCAATTATAGCTCAAGGAGAAATGTTAAATACAAGGGAGAAAGCCGCATGAACCATGATCCATATGTATGATATCAATGAAGATACCAAATGTGTGAATAACTAAGGTGGATCACAAGCTCATGAGACTAGCATGATATAAACTAAGCTCCCTCTAAGTGTGTGCACAAAAAGACAGTGTGTAAAATAAGTGCACAACTACAAACATTTGTAAGATAAGGAAGCTTAGAGCATATCATGCAAGGAGGTAGCTTAAAAGACAAGAGAGTTCTTGTAACATTACCACTTGTAGATTTTGAGCATTGCATACCTCTGGGGGTTGTTCCTCTTCTACCTTGTCAGCACCACATTGACATAAGCCACTTGGAAATGATATCACTTGGAGATGACACCACTTTGAGAGAAGCTTGCAAAGAAAACACTTGGGGCACCACAAGGATTAGGAATGTAGGAGTTCATTGCCTTTGAATTTATATAGAGACATAAGCTCGCAAGGACATGACTCAATAGCATGAAGCTCATATTGCTATATGCACTCTTTTAGAGATGTTAGGTCATATTTAGAGTGAAATAGCATTCTCTTAGAATGAAGTACCGCACCAGAACACACCACCAAGGGACTACACAAGGTAAGCTTGAAATGATGTTAGTCCCACAAACGAACCATAGGATGAGCTCTGCCTAAATGTGTGCATTAAGTGTTTGAATCACCAACTAAATGTATGCACATTGTTTATGACAACAAAAGGGAAGCTAACCCTATAGCTTGCTCATGATGCAAAGAGATATATATGAAAACATGCATCATGAAAGAAACAAGTTTAGCTTTCCTACACACTAATCAAACCATGTAGGTTGCTCATGGGTTAGCACATGACACAAGCAACCTACCATATATAAACAACTAGGCATAGCAACAAATGCAACCTAAACAAGGCAATGGAGCTACAATGATACATGAGATGAGTTAGTTTCCATTACCTTATCCGGGGGGCTTGGGCAACATATGCCCAATCTTGCAAGCTTGGCTTCTAAACTTGAATCTTCACTTCTTCTTTGTGCCAAGCCTCCCAAATCCCCGTTCTCATAGCCTTCATGTGACCTTAGGAACCCAAACCATTTGAGGTCCCTTCGTGTTGGTGATGACTTCCTTGGGCACCCAAATGGGTTGGTTCCAACCCCACTCCTTCAACATCCCAACCTTGTGTGCAACCACCTTGCCATTAGCCTTCTTCTTGATGAAATAGGAGTTGCTCTTGATCTTGTTCTTGCGGTTTGGTTTGGTGTAGATTAGAGAGCTCTTGATGGTGGTGTTCATCTTCTTCTTCTCACCCTTGTCCATCTTCTTGACGATTGAGGACATTTGTAGAACTTGTGCCTTTCTTCATGACATTTGTAGCAAGTCACGATTGATCCCTTCTCAAGCTTCTTCACCATGTCATCACGGTTATCTTGAGAAGGTTGGACATTACTCTTCATATCTTGAGAGGCTTCTTCTTTTTCCTCATTGTTCTTTCCCTTGCCCATCAAGCTAACCAACTTCTCTCGGAGCCATTTTACTTCTTGATTGAGCTCATCATTCTTCATGCTTATAATCTTAACATTCTCATTGCAAGATGGTGAGCAACATTCATCAATTAAATCAATGCAAGAAGTTGAAGCATCTACCTTGGATATAGGAATTGCACAATGGATAGATGATTCATTGAGCTCAAAGGAATCACTAGTTTTAATTTCAATGTTCTCAAGCTTAGATTTTAGCTCATCACACTCCTTGCTAAGCAATTTGAATTTGCACAATAAATGTTCATAATTTGTAGCAAGGGTGGCACTAAGATCATTGAGAGCATTAAGTTCTTTAATTTCTTTAGCTTGTTTTTCTAGCATCCCTTTTTGCTCATTTACTTGCTCAACAAGATCATCAATTGAAGTGGCATCGGATTCATCATCACTCACATTGCTTTCCATACCTTGGTCCATAAGGTACATGTGTGATGATGATAGGGGACCTTGCATGAAGCGGGTGGTGAAGTTTTTGCTTGATTCATCACTTGAGCTACAAGAACTTGATTCTCCACCACTTATCCACTCACGGATGGCGGTGCGTGCTTCTTTCTTCGGCTTCCTCTCCTTGACCACCTTCTTCTTAGGCTTGTGCTTGATCTTGGTGAACTTGATATGTTGATGATGACGCCCTTCTCTCAAGTGGATGTTGTAGCCGTACATGTTGACTTTCTTCACATACTTGAAGATCTTCTTCACGTACATGGCAACCATCGACTCGACCTCTTCATCAGTTGAGGAGCCTTCATCGTCATCATCATCATCGTCTTCACTTGAGCTTCCATGAATCGCCATCCTTCTCAACTACTGATCTTGTTGGCTTGCGGTTGGAGAAGATGGTTCTTGAGGTGTTGCCTTGAGCTCAACTTTTGGTTCTTCCTTTGTCTTGAGCTCATCCTTGGAAGCTTTCTTGGACTTGGGCATGATTTGAAATTCATGTGGCATGATCTTGCTCAAGATTTGAGAAGGCTTCAACTCTTCAAGCTTCTTCTCATAGATAATAGCTTTCACCAAGTCATAATCGGGCTTCCGGAGACTTTGAAGGATCTTGCGGTTCATGTTCATATCCGTGATGTCCTTCACACCTAAAGCATTAATCTCATTGACAAGAACATTTAGGCGTGAGTACATAGATTTGGCATTTTCATTCTCAAGTTGCTTAAAGCTATTGAATTCCTCAAGGAGATAACCGTAGCGTTCATTAGCTACTCCTTTTGAACCCTTATTTTGTTTCTTGATGGTATTCCATAGCACATGAGCATTTTCACTAGTAAAAACTCTATTAAAAACACCTACATCTAAAGAGGATAAAATGATACTCTTTGCAATAACATCAAATTGCTTCTCCTTCCTAGTACCATTTCTAACACCCTCATCGGTGACCCTCCAAACATCAAGATCCTTAGCTTGTAAATAAGCTTTCATGAGGACCTTCCAACGAGAGTAACCCGTGCCATCGAAATGTGGAGCCAAACCTAAGGTATCCACCCCTTTCATCCTCTAAAGAGCATCTCACTAGGCGGTGAAGCCTAACCGATCCAATGAGCCGGTTTTCACAAATTGCCAATCGAATTGGCGTATCCTTGTGAAGGAAGTGAGTCCCGGCTCTGATACTACTTGTAAGGAATCGGATGCTCGTAGCCTAAGAGGGGGAGGGGGTGAATTAGGCAACTTAAAACCTTAACCTATGGCTTTCACTATTTTACATAAAACATAAACTAGAACATACTACCTAGATGTGCAACTAAGGTTGTTCTAGTGTGAAACTCCCATCTCAAAACAAGTTTTGCAACCTATAGCCAATCCTAGCAAGATACTACTCTAGGAAAGTAAAGGCAAGCAAGGATGCAAGAATGTAATGCGGAAACATAAAGGGGGATGAGAGGAAGCAAACTCTTGACACGCGAATTATCCTGTGGTATCGGTAGGCACTAAGACACCCCTAGTCCATGTTGTTGAAGCACTCTACACGAGAGTATTGCTTCCCGGTCACCAAGTCTCTCCCAAGAGCACCACTTGACTTGCTACAAAGGCTCGCCACGAAGACACTCGTCAAGCTCCCTTGGTCACCTTGGTGCCGCCTCCACTAAGGAGCTTCTCCACCAAGGGAAGGGGGTCTCCACGTCCCCCGCACAAAGTGTCCTCGCCGCTCCACACCAAGCCGGAAGGTCGAAGACATTTGCCGGAGAGCCACCTAGGCTCCAAGGCTTCCGACGCACCTCGTACAACTTGATCCACTCGAGAATCACCTCACAAGGTAGGCACACCTTGCACTCACTCAACTCTAAGCTAAGCCTAGCACTAAGCACACACACAAAGCATGTGCAAGTCTATGGATGAGTAATTTAGCACTTGGATGGCTTGGATATGATCTTCTATGAGTCTTGAACTCCTCTGCACTTCCACACACTCCTGCAAGCACGAATGACGGGGTGGAAGGGGTATAAATAGGCCAAGGTATCAAACTGGCCGTTAGGCCAAAGCTCCTGAAAATAGTACCATCGGATGATCTGACAGTGTGCTTTTTCCTGGCATCGGTTCATCCGGTGCTACTAGGCGTTGCCTTCCACCGCACTTAACCGTTGAATCCTGCTGAAGTTATTCATCCGACCCTTCAGCCGACGCTGTGTCGTTTCATCCGGTGCTGAAGACTCCGTGCCAAATTCCTCTCTGTTAGCAAACATGTGGCCGCCGGATGAATCGATGCTTAACCCGCCAGTTCATCCGGTGCAACTGCTTCTTGCGCCAGCTCCTCTCTATCTTGATCTCTCTGATCATCGGATAGACCGACGGTGCCCTCGATGGACCGTCGGTTCGTCCGGTGCTGCTGAACATGCTGCTTCTCCTCCAAGAATTCATCTGGCGCATGTAAAACAGGGGTCGTCGGTTCATCCGGTGTTCTTCAAGTAGACTCCAGTCTTCACGCAGTGTACTGCTTCATCCGGCGCTTGCACCGACGCTTGCCTCCTACATACCGTCGGTTTATCCGACGGTGCATCTTTCTTCTATTTCTTATGTCAGTTTTGCCTCAAAATATATACTATCTTCATATTTTGTCATATTGTATTTTTGCATCCATAGGATCTAGAAATGTCTACAAAGACATGCTCAACAATATGGTTAGTCTCATTGATCATGTTGTCATTAATCGCCAAAATCAAACTTGAACAAATGGTATATGAGACCATATTCGCTACATCACCGACCCCGCTAAAGCAGTATCTACCGTTGCCCATTTCCGTTCTGGTGAGCTTCCCGTTGTTCCGCTTGTCGCACACCTCACCACCCCACCATGCTGCAGGCCGTGAAACCCTGCTGGCAATGACTCCGGTGGCCAGTACCCCAGCGCTGCCCCATTGTACAATGCCCACCAGCTTCCTGTCATCGAATCCTGCACAACATATAGTTGGAGTGCCGTCCATCCCGTGAATAAGTACCATGCACGAAGTGTCTAAAGAGAAGTATCAATTTGATATATGCTCTTTTAATTATGTCCAAATCTAAATCTAAATACATTGACGGTCTTCAAAAATAAGGTTGATTGCTTATTTTGTTATGATATACTTCTGAAACCCAATATAATTATGATTGGCACTAGGAAACTATTTCTATGCAAATGGTTTTGACTGGATGTATGTTCAAAACAATACATGTTTATGGCTAGACGGTATACTTGTATACTACGCATATATCACTACCGGATTCCCCACCTCTGCCGAGAGCAGCTTGCTCTCGGCAGAGGGCTCTTTCCCCTCGGCAGAGTTTGTGCCGAGAGGAAGCTCTCGGCACAGAGCACTCGGCACCGTCTGGCCGGCACAGAGCGCTTTGCCGAGAGCCACCTCAGACCCCTCTCGGCACATGTGTGCCATGAGGCCAGCAGACTCTCGGCAAAGAAGAATTTGCAAAATAAAAAAAAATAAATCCGCCAGCCAGCGGGCCCACAGGCCAGCCGGCGTGCCCCCCGGCCGCCGCCGCCGCCACCACCCTACCACCACGACCCGCCACCACCACCACCACCAGCACCAGCACTGCCCGCCGGCGCCTCCACCACCAGCACCGCCAGCTGCCGCCGCCACCACCACCACCAGAGCCGCCGCACACACAACGAGAGAGAGAGAGAGCCACACACACCCGGATCCGGCCGCCGCACATCCGCCGTCGCACTCCGCCGCCGCCACATCTGCCGTCACCCTCGGCAGATCCGCCGCGGCCCTCAACAGATCCGACTGCCACACACCAAATCCACGCTGGGGGAGCATCTACCGCCGCCGCGCCGGGGATGGAGTTGCAGGCCGCGCCGGGGACGGAGCTGCAGGCCGCGCTGCAGGCCGCACCGGGGACGGATCCGCCGCCACTGCGCCTCGCCCCGCCGCCGCTCCTCGCCACGAGGTGAGGGGCGAGCGCAGGGGGGAGGAGGGGGACGGCGAGGCTCTGGTGCTGGCGGAGGACGGGGCGGGCAGGGAGGGAGGGAAGGGAGGCGCGCGCTGGGGAAGGAGGGGCGGCTGCGCGGTTGGGAGGGAGGGAAGGAGTTGGACTAGGTTTTGGGAGGACGGAGGCGGCATTATATACGGTGACGGGACGGTGGGCTGGAGGTGGGTCGTTGTGGGCCGGAGGTGGGTCGTTGTGAGCCACATTTTCATTGCCGAGAGCCCAACATATTGGCTCTCAGCACAGATAATTTTAATCAAATTAATTATTAAAAATAGCAAATAGATGAAAAAAATTCCAAAATTTAATATAGCACTAATTATGTTGTATACTACTTATAGAAAATTTTTTGTAGTCATACTCAAATTTGAATTTCGCTAAGACTCCAAACCTACTTATATTAGTTCAAATTCTTAGAAACTTCTGGTGAGATGTTCCGGTTTCTAAACAGCGTGCGTGTTAAATTATTCAAAACATTCTCAATTTTTTTACCACAACATCCACATATGATATCACGATCATTAGACAAATTTTGTAATTTTCAAACTTCATTTGAATTTTATATAATTTTAAAATATTTCTACCTCACGATCTTCATGATGATCAGAGAACCAAATGTCAGAAATTTAGCTTCATTTCATGTACATAGTCTTAGAGATGTCTCATGAACATGAATATCATTTTTTCAACAACTTCACTCTATGATTTAATGCACTTGCAGTTCAAATCGGACATATACAAAAAAATTCCTAAAATGATATAAAATTGTTAAATACAGCAAACAAATTTAAAATTGTGCCAAATTTGAGCATAAGTTTTGTATATGTGTATGTTGATGGTACAAAAAGTTTGGACTTGAGAAAGTGATTTTTTTTAAAAAAAATTTTGCCGAGAGCCCGTGGCTTTGCCGAGAGTTTTTTGGTTGGCTCTCGGCAAAGAAGTCTCTTTGCCGAGTGTTTTTTCTTTGCCGTGAGTTTTTTATTGACTCTCGGCAAAACCTTCTCGAGAGTTTTTTATTTAGCTCTCGGCAAAAGGCCGGACTCTAGGCAAAGACGGCGATTCCGGTAGTGTATAATAAGATGTTTTTAAATTCTTCTAAAGGATTCCACTAATAATAGGCAGGTAATGTGTGGAGAAACATGATCGTGCAGGATGCAAGAATTATATTCATCAGAGTATGATAATAATTCATAATAATCATACGCACCTTGTAAATTTCAAATGAAATGTCGTATTGCACACCATCGTACTTTGAGAGGGGCCATAGGGCAGCACCAAGTGCTAATCGATCTGAGACTTGGATGAAGCCAGGGCACATCAAGTTGAAGCAATCATGACCACCACGTTGATCCTGCATATAAGACCATGGATAACAACCCGACATGTGCGGTTCATATGGCGGGTTACTATCTCGAACAAAATTAAAGCTAGAGGGCTAAGTAATTCTACTCTTCTCCAAAAGATGAAACAAAACGGGGAAATTATATATTACCACAAATCGAATAAAAAGTCTTGCATTCCTTTTACCATAGTCCTCATATAAAAAGGGACTTGCCTGGAACAAAATGAATTAGATGTCATCAATTTCAGCCTAACCTCTTCTTTTCTGCAGCCAGAAAAAGTAAGGCCATGAAGCACTAAGTAAACTAAACCAACTTGATAAATTAAAATTACTTGTCTGCAACGACAATACAAGTGTATTTCCAAACAGATACTTAATTTTGTGCTCACCATCCAACCATATTGAATAAAAGAATCTGTTCTGCTGATTATCTTGACAGAGCTCAAGCTCCATTCATTCTTCATAACATATGGTATTTCCCACGTATTAAGATCTGCTCTAGCTCCAAGAACATGCTTTCTAACGTGAATTCCTGCATACTATTTAATCCAGCGATAAATCACACCACTAAATCTCTCATATTCCTAGAAAAAATAAAAAATATCATGATACAAGATGAAATGTCAGGTGTGATGAAATACATGTATTATTGGGCATCTATTTGACTCCTTGTCTCCTGGTGAGCTCTGTGGTTTTGCTGTGGTCCTCCTGATGGGTATGGTACCATTGGGACATTTACCACTCTTGTGCCATACTTGGCCAACTTCGGGCTTATTGGTTCTGTTGGTTGAAGAAGAACCACCAGCTGGTTGCATCTAGTAAAAGAAGAGATAGAATGATTCATCCTAGATAATCAGAAGAAATGTCGAGAAACGGTGTTGTTTATCAAAATAATTTAAATGGGATGATTTAACATTTGACGTTCGCTAGTTTATTATGGCGGCATTTGGCAAAGCTCCAGATCCAGAAGATTTGTGGATCTAAACCTGGATCCATAAATGTTTCTAAGATTATTCTTCCTTGGACCTAGGTATTGGTTCTCTAAGAAATCATGGATAGCATGAGGTCTGTGAGATGAATCATGTTGTTTGTAGTTTAGACTAACATAAATATTTTATTAAGCTATTTACTTATCTCGGCGCGTGAGCTATACGAAACAGACTCAATAGACAAAATGAGAAAGTGTTACCTTGATTATGTGGTTTTTTAGAAGGGGGTGATCGAAACCAGGCTGCTTGTAGATATCGATGCAGTCAATGGTGTCGCCGTCTTCACTCTGTAGATAGGCAGATGGACTGAATTCTTCACCCTCTCAAATGAATTAAAATATACATGACTTTATTATTCAATTGTAAATTGGAGGAGGATAGTGTCACCTTTATAGTCTTTACAACAGACGCCAATTCCACATTTTTGCTCAATAGCAACAATAATATGCAGATCAAGCTAGCCGCTGGAGTTCCTTTCCATATTGAGGTTTTCTTAAAATACATAGGTTTCCCCTTCCATTCCATGGCTACCAATTCCTTTTTCTTTCCCCTAAGGCTGAATCAGACCGCAATTTAACCCACTACTCCAACCGAATTAATTCCTTACCTGATCAGATCTGGTAGAAGCAAAAATTGACAATATAACACGAGTATCATGAAATAAGAAGGAAAGAACACTACCATGCACTTTATGGGAAATAAGAAGTGTCAGGAGTGAGACCTGGACAGATCCGCTAGGGGGTTGCCCTAGAGGTTTGCAGGTTAATGGAGGATCGGGACTTAAGAGCGTAGGTGGTTATGCACCGGATGCACACGGAACTAGGCGAGTATGGCGGCAAGGAACAAGAAGACAAAGGGTTTTAGACTGGTTCAGGCCTCCGGAGAGTAAAACCCTACGCCCAGTTTGGTGGTGGATTATGCGAGGATGAGTTGTCCCTGTGCATGGAGCCCTAGGCCGCCTTATATGGGGGGACGGGTTAGGGTTTGCATGCGCAGGTCGGTTGACCCGTGTCGGGGTCGGTTACAACTGTGGGAGGCTTATCTCCCGGATTACAAGGAGTATCCCATGATACTCGGAGCTACAGGTGACGGCGTGCCAGGTCGCCGTGTCTTGACTTGCACGCCAAGGCTTCGTGGGTCTTCCGGAATCCTGATCAGGTCGCTGGGCCCACTTGTAAGGTCGGCGGGTCTTCTGGAAGGTCGGGTCCACTTGTCAGGGGGCCCTGGGACCCTGGCCGGTGGGGACCCATGGGTACCCATGTCTCTCAAGCCCCCGATCGACGTGTAGGCGTAGCGTCTGAGACGGGGTCATGTCGAAGCGAAGCGAAGGCGCGACACCATTGAGGCCGTGTAGGGTGCACGGGTAGGGATGTCAATGGGTACCCGCCACCCGTTTACCCGCGGGTAAAAACCCTATTAGGGTGTGGGTATGAGGGGATTTCTCCCCCGACGGGTGACTTAGTGGGTGATTCCTTCCCCCGTTGGGTATGGTGGGTGTGGGTACGTTCTTGCGTCCCCCATACTTGCTACCCGTTGGGGGTTCATTTACATATAATATTATGTATTATTTCTAGTATATAGCATATAGTTTAAGAGATGAGAGACTCCATTTGCGTGCGATATAGTTAAAATTAGTATTGTTACCTTACATTGTTATTGTACGACTAACATTATTGATAAAATGACGATTTGATGTTGCTTGCACAATTAATTACATGTTTTATTACATTAGCTACAATTATAGTGAAGCGGGAATGGATCACTCGGTAGGTACCCGCTACCCAATGGGTGGTGGGTGTGGGGGAATTTGAGACCTGTGGTGGGTGATGGGTATGGGTGGTGGGGTGTTTTGCCTATCGTGGGTGTGGGTATGGGGATGTCATACCCGATGGGTATGTACCCGTTGCCATCCCTATGCACGGGGATCCAAAAAAAGAAGAACCCCTCCGATGCGCGCACGAAGTTGAACATCAAGCTCCTGGGATGAAAAGCCAGAAGGTCGAAGTGAAGACAAGGCGTCAATCTTGAAGAATCGCCGACCTGACCTGGGTCAGGTATAACGAAGTAACTGCTGCGATCTGCAGAAAGGTCGCCGTGCCCACCGCAGGTAGGTCAAGCGGAGATGTGATGGAAGCAGGCTTCCATTAGGTCGAGGCGACCTAAAGAAAATAGGGCGTCTTAAGACACACTAGTGTAGTAGCCCCCGAGCAGTAAAACGACCAGAATGGCCGGTTTGATGCTCCAAAGAAGAAGAAATAAATAGCCGAACCTCCGACCTTCTGCTTAGGAAACAGATACTCTTGTGATATCAATCCAATGAGACAAAAGCTCCAGAATCTTGCAGAGGTCATCAGGCGTCAGGGCTGTCACAGCCAGAGTCACGAGTGCACTGTACGGTCACGGGCCGGCTTCTAAGCGAAGCACAGGTCGCTGGCACCCGCAAGAGACAAACAATGCTCCAGGATCTTGCAGTCAGGTAGGAGAAAGGCGCGCCAATGCCTCCCACGGGCAGTGGAGCCATTAGGCACGGAGCCGTTGGTATAAACCAGCTGTATAGGCTAAGGCGAGCCAGTAGGAAGCATGGCCCAGGAGCCACGGCGTGAACCCGCTATTGAAAGATGAGGCGACCTACTAAGTGGTAGCGCTCTGTCGACCTTTGTGAAGGTGATGTCATGGACCCGGAGGTCGTCAGAGGCCAGTAGACCTTGAAGAAAATGTTGAGAAGGGGGCTTGAAGTAGGACATAACGAGTCCATGAACGCCAAGCCGCTAAGGAGATAGCCAACGTGCATGGATTCCCGCACGACGCAAGCCGTTACTGTCGACGGAGCTGCCGGAAGGTCTGGCGACCTGGAGTAGGCGACGATGAAGACGCCGGGAGGTCTGGCGACCTGGAGTAGGCGATGACGGAGATGCCGGGAGGTCTGGCGACCTGCAGTAGGCGACGACAGAGACGCCGGGAGGTCTAGCGACCAGAAGTGGGCGACGACGGAGACGCCGGGAGGTCTGGCGACCTGAAGTAGGCGACGACGGAGACACCGGGAGGTCTCGCGACTTGAAGTAGGCGACGACAGAGACGCCGGGAGGTCTAGCGACCTGAAGTGGGTGACGACGGAGACGCCGGGAGGTCTGGCGACCCGAAGTAGGTGACGACGGAGACGCCGGGAGGTCTGGCGACCTGAAGTAGGCGACGACAGAGACGCCAGGAGGTCTCGCGACCTGAAGTAGGTGACGACGGAGACGCCGAGAGGTCTGGCGACCAGAAGTGGACGACGACGAAGACGCCGGAAGGTCTGGCGACCTGAAGTAGGCGACGACGGAGACGCCGGAAGGTCTACCGACCTGAAGTGGGCGACGATGGAGACACTGGGAGGTCTGGCGACCTGAAGTAGGCGACGACGGGGACCCCGGGAGGTCTGGCGACCTGAAGTAGGCGACGACGGAGACGCCGAGAGGTCTGGCGACCTGAAGTAGGCAATGACGGAGGCGCCGGGAGGTCTAGCGACCTGAAGTGGGTGACGACGGAGACGCCGGGAGGTCTGGCGACCTGAAGTGGGCGACGACGGAGACGCCGGGAGGTCTGGCGACCTGAAGTAGGTGACGACGGGGACGCCGGGAGGTCTGGCGACTTGAAGTAGGCGACGACGGAGACGCCGGGAGGTCTGGCGACCTGCAGTAGGCGACGACGAAGATGCCGGGAGGTCTAGCGACCTGAAGTAGGCGACGGCGGAGACGCCGGGAGATCTAGAGACCTGAAGTAGGCGACGACGGAGCTGCCGAGAGGTCTGGCGGCCTGAAGTAGGCGACGACGGAGCCGCCGGGAGGTCTGGCGACCTGAAGTAGGCGACGAGCCCCCGAGTGTGGAAGCCGGACAAGTCGTAGAAGCGCTGAGTCGCATCCCATCGTGAGCCACAAAGGTTGCTGGGAGACATACCAGGTCGTCGTAGAGCTGGACCTGTGAAACAAGATAAACACCAGGTCGGTGTATCAATCTGTAAATATAATAAAAATTTAGCCTAAGTTTGAGACATGCTTGCAATGTGTTTTGTTTAAGAAAGCGTTCCCCTTATCGTATCAGGCACAAATTATGCGAACTCAAAAGCTATGAAACTGCAAAACGTGTCCCCTCCGCTAACCCAACTCAGTGGAGGAACGGCTTACCGACTGCACGGCTCAGCGTGGAGGCTTAGGTGCAGCCGGCGCGCGGAGGGGGGCCTTGGACCCAAGGTCTCGCAACCACACGACTTAAGAATGCGCATAGCGAGTAAGAGACATTTAAAGGGAGAACGCACATAAGTTAATTAAGTCCCTCAGGTCTGACGACCCTTAGATTGGCAAAGCCAAGCCCCCGAGCGTATCGAGGTCGGCTACACCAAGCCCCCGAGCGTGTCGAGGGGGAGGGGAGAAGGAGCAAGAAAAATCATGTAGAGCAGGTCGGCGTAAAATATTTAATTAAAATAGCACTTAGCCTGTGCATCGCCGTGGCCGAGGTCGACGTGGCGAGCTCGAGACGTCGAGGAGGTCGATGGTGCACCGTTGGAGGTCGGCGGCATGCGCTTGATGGCACAGCAGGTCGGACTGATGCTGCCGGTCGTCTCATAGATGCCACCTCGAACGCCCTGTCCATCATTGCTGGTACGGTTTCAGGAAGCCGAACCCGTCGTCCGGCGTCGCGGGCTCGTCCATTGGGTCGGTGGCGGTGTTGCCGACGTAGCTGTCGAGCTGCACGGGTGGTCGTGGACTCGTGGGAGGTCGGTGGTGTGTTGCTGTAGGTTGGGCTGAGTCCTGGCGGCTGACGCTCGTCGCCAAGTCGTCGCGGTCATCATGTACAGACCAAGGGTCGCACCATGCATGCATGCGTGATCCATGGAGAAAAAGAAGCAATAAAGCAAATAAAATAATTAATCTTCATTAGCTGCTTAAAGCAACAACACCGATAGTAGGATATAACAGATTAATAATAAAACGAAAATAGAATCCTTCCCTGTTACGGAATACAGCTTGTAGATTAATTTTGCCGTGTAGATGATTTTTTTTCTTGGACGCTGGGCGGACGTGGAGTCAGCGTTGTGTATGTTGTTGACGTAGATTGAGTCGAGGCAAAATACGACGGGTAGTTCTTGTCGTGGACACGAGGGCCGGGGCCGTCGCGAGCATGCGTCAATGACGAGGTCTCACCGGGTCGACGAGGTCAGCTCGTCTCGCCGACTTGGAAAATCAACTCAGCGACACCGATATCAATGACGAGGCCGGCGTAGGGCATGGGCGGGTGGGACGCTGAAAAAAAATTTGGCGCGCCATCTGCAGAACGAAGATGTCGACCCCACGATTAGATCGGAGGGTGGCAGCGAGCAGGTCGCCGCGATGGAATCTTCCGTGTCGTCGCCGAACATGACGCTGGGTCTGGCCACCATGCTGCACAACGAGCTCCCGATCACCCCTACCTGGCGCGGCAACTATCAGGCGGTGAGACTTGGACAGATCCGCTAGGGGGTTGCCCTAGAGGTTTGTAGGTTAATGGAGGATCGGGACCTAAGAGCGTAGGTGGTTATGCACGGGATGCACACGGAACTAGGCGAGTATGGCGGCGAGGAACAAGAAGATAAAGGATTTTAGACTAGTTCAGGCCTCCGGAGAGTAAAACCCTACGTCCAGTTTGGTGGTGGATTATGCGAGGATGACTTGTCCCTGTGCATGGAGCCCTAGGCCGCCTTATATGGGGAGACGGGCTAGGGTTTGCATGCGCAGGTCGGTTGACCCGTGTCGGGGTCGGTTACAACTGTGGGAAGCTTATCTCCCGGATTACAAGGAGTATCCCGTGATACTCGGAGCTACAAGCGACGGCGCGCCAGGTCGCTGTGTCTTGACTTGCACGCCAAGGCTTCGTGGGTCTTCCGGGATCCTGATCAGGTCGCTGGGCCCACTTGTAAGGTCGGTGGGTCTTCAGGAAGGTCGGGTCCACTTGTCAGGGCCTTGAGACCCTGACCGGTGGGGACCCATGGGTACTCATGTCTCTCAAGAAGGATATGATCCAGATCCATGGGAGGAACTAGAGGCGGAGAGGTGTGAGTTAGTATGCAGGAATCATGTGGAAATGCATCCGGTTAGCTTCACAAAGCAGAGGCAAGCCATTCTAAAAAAAAAAAAAGCAGATGCAAGCCATGTACCTAGCTCCCAGTGGATCCAAGGGCCGGAAGAGATCAGCCGCCTAAAAGAATTGGTGGGATCGGTCGAACTTACAGCCAAGAAGGACTGTGGCAAATTGGGAATGCAACATGAGGGTGTGGGCATTATCATTCTCACTACCTACATGCAAGGGACAGGAGAGGAAAAGGTCTCCTGCATGGTTCGTTTCAAAAAAAAAAGGAGTGGAGGAAAAGGTACTAAAAACTTCTGATGCACATGCCTTCGACTTCAAAAAATTATAGATCTGAAACTGACTATCCAAGTTAAATTTAAATTACACTACAATGTTTCTTATAATAAGATCTTCAAAATAAGACAACACATGGTGTTATGCTTGGATGATATTTTTTACAAATATTTTTTCAAGAAAGTCGGGACTTTCTTTAAGTACTCTGAATAATACATGATCAACACGAGCCAATAATTATTTTCCCGAACAAAAGATTAAACATGACTCAAATTAATTTAATTAAGCTTGCGAACAAATGGGGTCTACACAACCAAATTGTTGTACATGGAGGATACATGCATCAACACCACCAACAGATTTTTACACAAATGCAAACACGATGGCTCCGTAGGTGAAAAAAGAATGTACACTAATGCTAATTTGCCGAATTGGTCAAATGAATATTTCAGTCCATTAAGATGGAGATAGGAGGTCACATGAGGCACATTCTATTTAGTCCATTTGTAAGCATCAAGGCTCCACCGCACCTTTGGTAAGGGTGTGTTTCGGTGATAAATGACAACCATATACTTGTGACTAACCTTTGTTTTGTAGCGGATTTATCCTTGGGTTATTGTCATAAGTAATTAATGAAAAGAGACCCCTTAATTTGAATTAATGGATGATCAATGGACAAAGACTACAAGGCTAAGAACATTTCTAGTTCCAAGTGTCACAAGAAGATGAAAGATACTTGGATTTGCTAGTTTGTAGTGTTTGACCATACTATTAAGAGGGGTTCACACTTGAGTAGCTTGACCATGCCAAATGCTATGCCATATTCATGCACTATCAAGCTCCTTGGTCACTAAACAGCTCAAGACACTCATTGAAATACATTAGAAGCAAAAGACTTGAAGAAAAACTCAAAGAGGATTGAATTGGATGAGTTGAAATTGAAAAGGGCGCGCCGGATCATCCGACGTCATCATTTTTAGTTGCACCGGATGATTAATGTGAAAGACTCAGCAGAATTCAACAGCACCGGATGAACCGACGGTGTATCAGCAGAAGCATCGGTTCATCCGATGACCTAGGGTTTGGCAACAGTAACGAATCAAGTCAAGTGCCTTCAGCACCGGATGAAGCGACGATCTCAACAGCGGTTCATCCGGCGCAAGCATATATTTCATACAGAGACGCACCAAGTGAACCTGCTTCAGCACCGGATGAACCAACGCACATGGACACTACCAGCGGTTCATCCGGCGACCGTGTTTATTCTACGCAGAGACGTTTTGAGTGAAGACGCTTCAGCACCGGATAAACCGACGCTACAACGGTGTGATCGTCGGATGAAGTGGTACAGTGTTTGTGTTCAACGGCTATAATTCGAGACACAGAGTGACCGGATGAACCGACGCTGTCGCAGGGGGAACCGTCGGTTCATCTGACGGTACTACTTTTCAGAGGACTTTTGTAACGGCTAGCCTCCCTTGCCAGGCCTATAAATTGGACCCCCCTGCGTCTCTTGAGCTGCCTTTGCCACTCTGAATTACTACAGCAGCCAAGGAGAAGGAGAGTTAGTGCTTTGATCATTTGGATTTCATCTTCCTATCCAAGAGGGATTCTTTCTTGATGATCAAGAGTTTCAAGGTGCTTTCATTGGCATAGCTGAGTGCATTGGTCAAGTGAAAGGTTGTGAGCTTGTTACTATTGGAGTTTGACGGCTCCTAGACGGTCTCGGTGATTGGGGTTCTTGGTGAGCTCTTGGAGATTGTGGGAGCCCGGGGAAGTTCTTGGTGTAAATGGATTGAGACCCACCGTTCCGGAGATGGAGAACGGGTACTCTTAGTGAGCACTCAAGTCTAAGTGGCTTGAGGGGGAGCAAAACTCTTTGTGAGTGCTCCAACGTGGATTAGGGAGAAGCGTCAACTTCTCGATACCACGGGAAAAAAATTGGTTGTCTCGTGTCTTCCCCTTCTACCTTCTTGCACTTATTTCCGCATTTACTTTCAGCTCTTAAGTTCTTTGGTTCTTGTTTCCCCCTAGTTTGCTTTGCTTGTTGCATATCTTGACTAGGGTACTTTTCACTTGTTAGTGTGATTCTTGCTAAGGAACTTGATTGCTAGTGTGCTTAGTTGGTAGGAAGAAACCTTTTTAGATGGGCAACACTAGAGATCTAGGTTAAGGTTTGTTACTTGTTCTAGAAAATTGAAGAAGGCCCATATTCAACCCCCCCTTCTATAGGCCATCGATCCTACACCATTATGCCATTATTGAGACTGTATGATGTGGCCATCTAAGATGCATGTAGCAGGTGACAAAAGGTGTTTTTCCATCTTTGAGATACCTAGGGGTTATATCACCCCCATGTGATTCCTCTCCCTCTTCTTAGGAGACAAGTTTTGGTAAGAGCACACTTGAACTAACATAACCACCATTGCACATACTGCCATAACCATTAACTGATGCTACATGTGGCTATTACAGTGGTACAAACCACATTGCGATATCCTTTAAGCATATGGCGACAACTCTTTATTATGGTCTGATATGCTTTAAGAAAATATCAACAACTCATGGTCGTATTGCGATATCCTCTAAGAAAATAGCAACGACTCAAATCATGTCGTGCTACCCTTTAAGCGTATAGCAACGACCTACATTTAGTTGTGATTGATATTCTTTAGGCATATAGCGACAACATATATAAATTTCGGTGTGGTTGGATTTTAGCATAAGCAACGCTTGCATATTCATTTTGATATGTCCTAAGCATATTGCAACATCATAGGCGTTTTTGCAACAGCCATATATCGTTATATAGGTGAGACTCACTACAAGTCATGGATAGACTTCTCTCAACATGCAAGAGGTCCACGTCACCATCCACTAGATCTTCTCTCAACATGCAAGCTATCCACATCACCATCCACTAGAATCATGAATATATGTCTACCGATTTTCTACGGCTATGCATTGTGTTAGTATTTACGAGTACCATGCTACAAATTTCTAAGTAGTTCTCTCAATAAAATGAATGTGTTTTCATTTACATTGTTGTTTGCACAAAAATGTTGTGATGTAATCATTTTAGTGTTTCTACTTTCAAATTGCATCTTCAAATTTCGTTGAAATTCTCGCAACAACGCGCGAGGTATCGCCTAGTATAAGATATTGCTAGGAACCTCTAACATTGTAATAGTGCTTTATTGCAATTAGCTAGACTACATTGTTGCAATAATCACTATAGCAATATCGTCCATTATTGCAAATACCACTAATGCAACGCCGCCCATAATCATTGCTTCTGCAACCGCACTACATTGCACTACGCCACATTTATGGCAACAACATACAACAGGGATGCAGTAATACCCTATTGCATTGGAGGTCATTGCAACATCTTATTGCAACGATTTTGAGATGTTGCTCTGGGCACAAAACCTTGTAGTGAAGCACGCACCTGCCAATTCCATGTTGCAAAATGGCTATTTAGACATTGCAAATGGCGGTATAAGATGTTTTGAGCGTGCCAGCACGATTTTCCTTCAACTGTGTAAGGCCTAATATAAAAATCGAAAAACCTTGGAAAACATCCAAACAACTAATATATCATGCACACCCTTAGGAACCATAAGCCTAGAATCCAATTTTGAGGGCAAATCTAACTTGTCTTGTGGAGCCAGACAAAGTGTTTATGGTTGAAGCAAATGCATTGCAACATGGCAAATTTGGTCCCTTGATGCGGAGCTCAAGATCGCATGAACGCTGCTCGACCTAGTTGGATGGGTGGTGAGGGGCATCATCACGGGATCTGTAGGATTCCTTGCAACATTTGGGGCGAATGGTCAGCATGTGGTTGATCTGGTGAGGCAACTCTATTCTCGGGAGGAGATACAACATCTGCACTGCTGTTTTTGCATGGGGGCGGATGGTCGGCATGTCGCGGTGGCAAATTTTTCTAGGTTCACCCGATGTTTGTGCTTGCACCAATCGAATAGCTGCGCTAGCGTACAATGCTAACTCTTAGAGCGGCCGACTAGGCCGCTAGCAACTCATTGAAGCTAAAGGCAAGATAAAAAAATGAACAAAATAGTCCATTTTTGACCATTGAACTATTGGTGTGGTTTGGTTTTGACCATCCAATTCCAAAACAGGACATCTTTACCACTCATCTTTGTAAACCGGACATAAATGACCATCGACACATGTTTTGACCGGAATTGACTACCATGATGGACTCTTTAGCCACTTCACCATGCTGACTGGACTCTTTGGCCACGTCACCATGCTGACTCGACTCGGGCAGAGGTGGGCAAAAAACCTGATACCTGAAAAACCCGAGCCCAGAATACCCGAAACCCGATAACCCGAAATCTACCTCGGGTGGCAGACCTGAAAACCTGAATTTATTTCGGTCTATTCGGGTTTAGGACCTCGGTACCCGAGTAGCCCGAATAACCTGATTTGCAGCCAATCACGAACTTTTAGCTAAGCCCACAGGCCACATTCCTGGCCCGTGTTAGTAAATAAACCCTAGCTGGCTAGTTTCTTAACCAACAGGCAGCCGCATGCCTGTATGCCTCACGCTCCCACTACCCTCAAGTTGTCGCCGCAACCATAGTCCACAGACCACTCGTCCTCCCATCCAAAGTCCAGATCTCCGTCTCTTCTGCGTGTCCCTTAGTTGCTCTGTTCCACTCTCCACCTCCCCCTTGACCTCTGCGTCTCTGCCACCATCTCTTGCTCCTTGACTCCCTCTTCCATCCTGCAGGAATCCAAGCTTGTGTAGCAGGCTAGCAACTACAAACAAGGGGGCATGAGCCAGTGGCGAAGCCAGGATCGAGCACAAGGGGGGGCTCTCCTGTGCTTATTCCACCTTCGACTCCTCCTTCCTTCATTTTTTTCTCAAAACCTGTAGGAGGGGCTCAGGGGGGGCTTCACAGCATTTCCGGCGGTAGCCGGGGCTCGAGCCCCGGCTGACCCGGTGGTGGATCCACCACTGGCATGAGCTAATCTTGTCCAGGAATCCACGAATGAGTCGACTAGTGTGCAACTTACTCTGCTCATCACCACGACCTACAAGCACACGGCAACAATAGCGCCGCCGCTCGCCATTGATTTTGCGTTGCAGCGCACATGGCACATAGCACTAGTCGGACTGTTCACGTTAACCCGATCCCGAACCTGAATTTTCGGGTACCCAAAATGTCATGTTTCCTTTTGTTAGGGCAAATATCAGGTACTGTTTTCCAAAACCTGAATTTTTATAAACTCGAAAAACCCGACCCGAAATTTTCGAGTTACGCAAATGCCCACCCCTAGACTCAGGCCCACACGTCAGGCCATCTCCCTTCCTTATCTCACCCACAGTCTCCCCAAATCGATTCCTCCCCGAACCCTAGAACATAGCCACTAGCGGTGCGGCAGCGTGGCTCGAATCGACGGCAGCGCGGTGGGGTGACTGGGATCCGGTGGCTGCGCAACGACAAGGATGGAATCCGGTGGCAGCGCGACTGAAGCGCGAGTCAATTGTCTTGGTCCTTTTGCTGTTGCATGGTGATTTGGATTGTTTATTCGATTGGGTTAGTTGGTGACAGATTATTTAAGCGTGCAATTAGATTGTTTATTGCTTGGATCTGGTGCATCTGGTATTGATAGTTGTTATTTAGTTGTTCTTTGGTACATGTTCTTGGGTTGTATAAACTAGTACTTGACGATGCGAGTTATTTAATTGAAGGATCTGACAATGATATTTTTGCATGCTTTTGTCTGTAGATGCATATGATATAGAGTAGAAAGAAAGGCGAAGATGGATGTGTCGAGCACATTAGTAGTTCAGTTTCATTTCAATGGAGAGTTCATAACATCTAAGAAGAAACTTTTTTACTGTGGTGGAAAGGAAGAGATCTCACACATAGATTGAGACGAAGTGTCTCTGCCTGAGATTTGGGGTCACTTGAAGGATCGTTACAATGTAAATGATAGTGCTTTACTGCATTGGCTATTTCCTGGCAAATATCTGATCAATGGGCTGCGTGTACTAGTAGATGACACATCATGCATTGAGATGGCAAATACCATTGTGGAAGGAGGAGTGGTAGAAATTTATGTTGAAGCCCCAAAAGCTGATCTTAATGATGATCTTGGACATGAATCACCCAGCAAGGCCACCACATTGACTCAAACCAAGGAGAATAGAGACAAAGTTGTTCAGTTTTTTCAAAGCATGGTACAGTCCAAACAAGGTGGTGAAGAAAAATGCAATTGTTGAGGGATCATCACAACCTTAAGTGCATGTTACAGGAGCTAACAATCAAAAGCAAGGGCTTCCACATGAATAATTCAGTGATAGTGATAGTGGTAGTGACTACTTACCTGGTGATGAAGCATCATCTGAGGAAGATGACGAAGCATCTGAAATTGTTAGAAAGTTCAAACAATTCAAGTCAAAGTTGAAGGCTGGTGAGCGGCAAGTCTAGATGATGTTATATTAGAGAGACCAAAAGAAGTGTCAAACATGTATGAGATAGAAGATGATGACAATGCAACTTCATATGAGGATAGTTATGGTGAAGATGATTCAATAGAAGAGTTAAGTGATGGTGAGGTTGTGACCAGGAGAAGTACTTATCCTAGATACAACAAGAATGATCCAGTTCCAAAATTTGAGGTAGGAATGAAGTTCAGTGGGAAGAGGCAGTTTAGGAAAGCTGTCATCAAGCATGGATTGGTGGAGAGGAGATTCATTAGGTTCTTGAAGAATGAGGCAGACATGATGATTGCAAAGTGTGATTGGGCCACTTGTCAGTGGAGATGCATGGCTTCAGTTAATTCAAGGTGCTCCAGCTGGCAAATTGCAAGTTTGAATGATGTGCATAACTGTCCACCAAGGATAGACAACAAGCTAGTTACTGCTGCAAAGATTATGGAGAAATATGAGAAGATGATCATAGCCAACCCAACTTGGGGCATAGAGGCAATGAAAGCAATAATACAAGAAGAAATCTTTGTTGATGTTCATGACTCAAAACTAAAGAGAGCAAAGTCCGTGGTCATGAAGAGGGCTTTAGATGCCACTAAAGGTCAATACAAGTTATTGTACAACTATCAACTTGAGATGCTAAGAAGTAATCCTGGAAGTACTATTGTTGTTAAGAAAGATCTAGATGCTAAAGATCATGTGTTTCAGAGGATGTATATCTGCCTGGATGCTTTGAGGAAAGGATTCCATGTAGGTTGTACGAAAGTGGTGGGCCTTGATGGCCACTTTTTCAAGGGAGCAACAAATGGGGAGTTGTTGTGTGCTATTGGAAGAGATGCCAATAACCAGATGTATCATGTGGCTTGGGCAGCTGTAGAGCAGGAGACCAAAGATAGTTGGGACTGGTTCTGTGATTTATTATTTAGAGACCTTGGTGTTGGTGAAGGAGATGACTGGGTCTTCATATCTGACTAGCAGAAGGGCATTTTAATAGTAGTTGAGAAGTGGGTGTTGACGGCTGTTAAGTGCTACTTTTACAACGTCAATACCTGCATAAAATAAATTTAAAAGGATCATCAACAATAGAATAGGGCTTAAACTAATCATTTCCACAAGTGTTGGTGATTATGCAAATACAGGTGATTAGCACTAGAAAGAGGAGTAAAAGCACAAGTCTTTGATCCAAGAACTTCAAGCTCAGCCAATGAGGGGATGCCACCTAGCATTCCCCTGGATCACTGACGCCATCAATCCAAGAGAGGCAAGCCCGACGAATCACGTATCGCCACTTGGACATCACATGGATTCAAGGGCCTACTTATCCCCAAAAACCGTCGGGAAACTTGGGATGCACGAGGGAGTGACTTCAGGGCCCACCAGTCAGCCACCAGGAGAAAGCACGAGGCGCCACGTGGCCCGGGGGCTTCGGCCGAACCCAGGATCAACCGAACCGACCTTGGTTCGGCTGATCCTGGCCCTCCACGAAGCATCCCCTGATTGGTCCCCTGTTGCGATCCCGAGCGTTTTGGGGCACTTTGAGCCCTGGAGCAAGCCACCTCCTACTCTATAAATAGGAGGGGAGGGGCCTCATTCTTGGACACACACTTCTCCTCCTCCTCTTCATTTTGGCCTTGGAGCCTCTCTCTTTAGGAGAGGAGAGCTCTTTATATAGGATTAGTGCTAGGAAGTGAGGTGGGAGGCTTGGGGCCATGTCATGTTCATGACATCTTCCTCAAGAACGATCCTCTGCGGCGCCTTCGTTCTTCATTTAGACTAAAGTGAGTATTTCGACATTTTCTATTTAGACTAAAGTTCTACGCATGCTTAGTTGCTTTGTTCTTGTGTTCTTCGTTTGTTCTTGATTTAGAGACTTGTGTTCTTCGAACACAACCCTTTCGATCTAGTAGACTTAGATCATAAGTTTGCATCTAGTTTGCTAGCTTGTCTTTTAGAGTAAAGTTGATGCTCCTGCATATATCTAGGTAGATCAAAGTGCATTCGTGATCTTGCATAAGTGATAGAGTATACCTTGAGCTAGTGCCGGTATCTCCCTCGCGGATTCGTAGTTCTGTATTTATACAGAGTGCTATAGTCGGGCTATCAGGACGTCAGACGGTGTCCGACTATAGTAGTAGTCAGTGGTGTAGACATGGTGTCTGGACCATAGGTTATCCTACGAATACCAAGTACATTCACATAACAATAGAGGTAGGCCGCAGTGGTGACAGCCTGTTGAACCCTTTGGAACCCTCCGCACTTGTGTACCGAGTAGGGCCCCATTGCTAGAACATATTGCCTAGCCTTAAACAACTAGGGTGGGTTGGCGCCCAAAGCGAGTGTTATACCTGAGAGACCATGCTAGACTCTGGACTCGGTCAAGGCAGATCCTTTCTACCTATCCTATCAATTTGTGTTGTGTCCTTAGACCATCAGCTGGGTTCGAGCCAGAACTCTCCCGTCCTTGGATTCGATACCCTATGGGAATACTCATTCTCTTAGGGAGAAGTGCTACAACGGTGTATCCATGTGCTTGCGGATTCGTTCGCACTCATCAGTGTACCCGGGAGTCTCTTACACACTCACGCTATTACGGCGCCTAGCGTTGAGGTTAAGAAATGCCAACAAGCATTTCTGGTGCTGTTTCCGGGGACGATTGCTATTTCTATCTTCGAGCCTAGTGGTCTTCGTATCTTTTTATCTTTTCCTTTTTGTTCTATCTTTACCCCTGTTACCCTTTTGAGATGCCTTCCTGTCAAAGCCTCTCTACCCCTAGGGGCGATTTCATCTTAGAGCAACCATCAACTTCCTCATCTTGCTGCGAGCTTCATCCCGACTTTATAGCCATGGTTCGGAATCGACCTTTCTCTGGGGCGATCAGTGATGATCCTAATGTTCATTTAGAGGAGTTCGAGGACTTGTGTTCATGCTTGGTAATTCTAAGCATAACACAGGAAACTTTGAGGTGGAAATTGCTCCCTTTCTCTCTCGTAGATAGAGCGGAGCAATGGTACACCCACACAATAGAGCATGTGAATAATTAGGGAGAACTACGAGAAAACTTTTGTGACTCGTTCTCCCTTTATGAACGCATAGAGCTCTTGCCGTGTGAACTCCTTGACTTTGAGCAATTAGAGGGTGAGTCCATAGGTGCAGCTTGGGCTAGGTTCCTACGTCTTATGACATCTAGCCCAGACATGTCTATACCCGATGATATAGCGATGTATACCTTTTATACTCGTATAGACATGGAATCTGCACAAGAGCTTAACCTTTTAGCTGGAGGTTCGTTCGAAAACCAAACTCTAGTGGAAAGAAGAGAGATCCTAGAATTCTTCTTAGAAACCTCTTCTTCCCATATTGTTTACAACGAACCCCATCTAGAGTCTGAGTTGGTCCATGAGAGTCTCTCAATAGCCGAATCTGAGCTTTCATTCTCTAAATTCCTTGATTCCTCTGTTGAGCTCTCTCCCGAACCACGAACATCGAAGGAAGAAGAAATTCAACCTTCAAAATTCTCTTCCCGATTTGAGGATGATCCTTCTTGAAACATCAGAAATACCTCAGATCACTCTTGGCACGAGAAGCCTACGGCATCGTTGGACCTTTATGAGGTCCTCGATGAAGTTTGGAATCATGGGACGATAGTGGATTGGTCACCTTAGAAGCATACATCCGAAGCAATTCGGGTTTGCTCGACTTCCACGGTCATCCATTGTTCTATGAGAGGAAACAACGTAGATGCTGTCCATGACCCTACTGTTGGGGCTTACATCATACCAGAGACCCTTTTGGATACTCTGGTGGGTGACATGCCCTTGATCCCGACTGATAGAGTTTTCCACAGTCCCAGGTGGCGCTGTGTTTTTCCATGTCGAGGGATTGCTAGGGATGTGCCGATCACCATTCATGACATAGAGGTGCGATTAGATTTCCACATCTATGACATCATGGATTTCGATCTTCTCCTAGGTTTCCCATTAGAAAAACATCTTGATAAATCCCAAGGAAACCCAGAAGAAGAGCTTAGGGAAACCATTTCTGTCCATGATGAACCATCTAGACATCCTTTGACAGAGCCTTTCCCTAGACCTACGGTATCTCCTTCGCCTCGGGATCCTCCTGACGAAGCATTTCCTGAGGAGGCCATGAAGGAGGAATGGCCAGATGGAGCGATATGCTTTTCCGAAGCATTTTGGGATAGTACACCCTCTCTGGTTATTCCTTGTTCTGTGAGAGGGATTGTCGTAGAGGCCCATTGTGATCCCATCATGGAGGTTAACATCATGCCATGGCACTTAGCAGAAACTCTTTTAGGCAAAGTTCCGCTATCACCATCCGACATGCTCCTCAAGACTTGTCCCTTTGGGCACGTTCTTGAATGTCGGGGGATTGCATGTGTAGTGCCACTCATCATAGATGGGATTGAGGCTGGCTTAGATGTTCACATCTTCGATGTCCTCAATCCTGATCTACTCCTAGGCTCCCGCTAGAGAAATTCTTTGAGGAATCCATAGGGAGCCTAGATGGTAATCTTGGGGAAGCCACTTCCGCCACTGCTACCCCTTGTTTGGGACACCCTATGGCGAAGCCTCTTCCCCAGAAAAAACCCGCTCGAGAAGACAATGCGTATACCTCCAGTCACGTCACCCGAGCCTGTTTTCATTGAGGGTGTAGAACTTTCTACTCCTCCTGAGTACGACTCGGAAGACCCTCCTCACCTTTGTGATGGAGAACGATCGTCATCATTCTCGACCGAGTTTCAGCCTCTTCCCACTGGCCCGTATCATGTTGCTTTTGATTATGATCAAGAGTCAACATCGAGCTTCCACGACGACTCTCTTGAGATAGAGAATTCATGGGCCATGGAACCTTGTGAGGCACTGACTCCGGAGTTTGGAGGAAAAGCCTTCGTTGACGAGCATGGTAGTTTCATTCTTGATCTACCACATAAACCACGCTCACATCGTGCCTCTCTAGAGTCAGCCATGCTTAGTGCACTGATCACATACAAGGGCTACAACCACCTTCTGGTCCTCTTTTGCAGAATGTTTGGAAGGTTGATTGTAGATGCATATGTTTACCATAAGCATTATAGATTTCGTGAGCGTACTGTGGCACTAACCTTGCAGCTAAAGCTTCACTGATTCATTAAGGATTGGTGGTGAGACGGGAATGACACCACCAACGATAGCTGCAAGATGAAGTTCTCATGATCGAGCTTATGACCTTAAATAAACAAAGCACTACCAGGAGATAGCCTGGATTAGGATAGGTTTTATTTCCCTTTTTCGAATAAAAGCAAGAACATGTTTTTAGGATAAGTTGTCCTTCGGGTATTTTTGGTCACTAACCTTACAGGTGGAGATTGAAAAGAAAGATGGACAGGTGACGCCTATGAACATGTGAGCCACATCAGCTGCAACACCTAGATAAGCTTGGGCGAGGGAACATTTACAAAAGGAAGCTTGATCACCACACACTTGAGTTTTGTTGCCTAGCAATGCAAACTTCAAGTGTGGGGGAGGTATGTGAGCATCCTGAGTAAAGTTCCTCCTCTACCAAATCTTATCCTGGTGTGACAATGATGTCAGCTATTGCATCTTGCCCACTAGTTAGGTATGTCTTGCTTTTGACATTAAACAAAGCCCTTCCGGGAGGTTGCCCGAGGTTCACCGTCTTATGCTCATGCTTATGTCCCTTGTTGATGATAGCTTGATCATGCTTTCATGCTTCCTTCATTCATGCTCATATGCTCTGGTTTGAATGTTTCTGTATACACGCATTCATAGGCTGTTTTAGATTAAGCATGGTGCTTAGGTTAAAACTGTCTTCTTCAGTCAAAACAAGACATGGTGTTGAGTTTTGATTGATGAACCTTAGAGTTATATTTTTCATAGATCTTGGTTGCATATATGCTGACTAACCCCTGCAGAAAAAATGTCAAATTCGAATGGGTAAGTCATTGAGCTACATTCAAATGGGAAGGTAAGTTGAGGTGTCATGTTGCATGTTGGCACATTTTATCTATAAATATTTCCCCTCACATTTACTGGAAAAAGGACTCAAATATAATTAGATCACCTTATTAGGGTTTATATTGACAATTTCCACGAGTTTTGGTGAATCTATGAATTTACAGGGACTATTCAGAAAATATGCAAAGAAACCACTCTAGAAGACTCCAGAAGGCTCCGGAACTCAACGTGACTTAGCACCTAAGAAAGAAGCATCTAGAAGGATCAAGGACCCACCTGGCCGAAGTGGACCCCGAGGGGGGCCCACCCCAGCCCGATCAACCAGGTGGTGGGGCCGGTCGGCCCCCCCTGGCATCAAATGGGCCCAGCTTCCGGAATGTTCTTCCACCGCCTATGAGGATCAATCTAAACCACAAGTTAAGGTCGGTTTGATCGTACGGTGCACGTCATCTCCTCCGGGCTATATAAGCAGACCCCCTGACCCCAGGGCAGACAACAATTCATTCTATCAGATCCTCCATGCCTATCTGAGATTAGAGCTCTAGATTAGAATTAGAGTTGGAGAGTTAGTATCAAGTTGAGAGATTAGAGCCACGATCTATTTAGATCTAGCTAATCTTGTTCGAGAGGATTAGAGAGCGGTAGAGGCGAAGCTGAAGGAAGGCCCGGACCTGTCGGTGTCTCCTCTTCATCTTCTACCTCTGGGATCAACTCCATTGGAGCCTGATCCTAAGACCTTGTGGAAAGACCGACTTCTTATTCAAGTGAGTAACATTGTTTTTATTGTTCTTACGGTTCATAACTCTTTGAGTACTTTAATTCCTGTCGCTCTTGAGTTAAAGTTGCATGTTTAGTGTAAGCGTGGTGCTTAGACTAGCTAGCTTATGAATGCCTTCTATATTCCGGATCGTGTGGTAGAAGCGGGAAGTGACCTTGTTCCCGTCTGTCCTTTGCAGTCCACCTCCCGTCTATAGAAACCGTAGGACTCCCCCCATAGATTCTCGGGAGGTTCCCTTTCCTAAGTGTGCCTTCAGACAATCACCCCATAAGAACAATATAGACATAGCTTGTGAGAATAAGAACCAGACATCCTTAAGTTTTCCTTATCTCTCTTTCTGTCAAGTCCTTGATAGCTACTCAGTGATTAGTTATATACCTCAGATACTCTCTTTACCATTCTCCATGTGGATTCGATATTTAAAACCCTCTCCCGGGTGGAATGCTCACCGGTATCCGTGCGCTTGCGGATTATCCATCATAATATTTCTGTAGGCTTAACAAATACCAACAAGCATTTCTGGCGCCGTTGCCGGGGAAGAACAGTTAAGAGAAAACTCTTCGAGTATAACTAATCTTGTATCTTTCTTTTTTCTTTTTAGTTTTAGATTACCTACTGTCCTTATGGACACTACCCTCATTAAAGACTTTTCGGCACCCTCAGAGCTCAGCCTTAGGCCTATGCCATCATCGAAACCAATCCAATCTGATGCCTATGAGCTGCGCCCACGGTTAATAGAGATGGTCCAAACTAACACTTTCTTAGGAATAGAAGACGAAGACCCTTATCATCATCTCCACCAGTTTGAACAAACTTGTGACTGCCTGCACATTGAGGGTATGTCAGATGAGACTATCCGTTGGAAGCTTTTTCCATTCACTCTGAAAGGAAAAGCTCACCAATGGTACGACCGGACCAAAGAGAAGATGAAAGGCGATTGGGGAACTCTCCGTGCAGATTTTTGCATGGATTTTTATCCCTTATCTAAAGTAGTCGACCTCAGAATCAAGATCATATCCTTCAAACAGGGGGATAATGAGTCTATGAGTTCATCCTGGAAACGTTTTGAACTCCTTTGCAAATCCGGACCAGATCTAAGCCTCCAAGACCATATTCTCCTTCAACATTTCTATATTGGTCTTAATAAGGAATCTAGAGCCTATTTGAATACCTCCTCTCAGGGATCATTCATACACCTTACATCTAGTGAAGCTAGAACCGTCCTAGACAACATTCTAGCCAGCACTAATGATGGTCCTTTAGAAGAGAAAACTTTAGAAGAAGAGATTCCAGAGATAGCTACACCAGAACCTATGCCAGAAACATCTCAACCTATAGCTATCCAACATATAGAATCACCACAGGAAGAAATTCCTCTACCTGATTTTATAAATGATATCGAGGATGATTTATTTTCCGATTATGGAAACATCTCGAAATATCATAAAGAGAAGACGCCTCAAAAGCACACATCTTCTTCACATGAGAAGATAGACCCTTTTGAGCAAACCTTCTCAAGAGAACACGCTATGGAGCTTGCATCCATCATGAGTGGGGAATGGTTAGAAGAGTCAGAGCTTTCCTCTGATGTAGTCCATCTGGATTCACCTTCTACACCAATTCAATGTACAATAAATGGAACCCCCTTTGATGCCCTTTATAATCCAGTTGTGGGAATCAATATAATGGCCTTATCCTTTTTCCATCAGTTTATCAAAAACAAGCCATTATCTCCCACAACGAAATTATTAAAGTGCTCCTCAGGACAAATTATTCAAAGTTCGAGATTTCTCTATGTCTTACCTATTTCAGTTTACAACATGCCAATTCACCTGAGCTTTCACATTTGTGATATTAAGGAGTTCGATCTTTTAATAGGCTATCCTTTAGGAAAACTCCTTAAAGAAGGACACACAGGGAAACTTGATGTTTGCCTAGGCAAAACCATTAAAGTTCCCTTACACTTCTCACATTCGATCCCTACTAAGACCGAACCCAGTCCTGAACCTGACCCAATGGAAGAGGTGAATGAAGCATCTCTAGAACATTTCGTAGAATCCAATCAAGAAGATGTCACTGAATTCTTCATCGAGGAGGAAGAAGAAAATCCTACAGAATCTGAGCCCCTCGATGAAACCGAGGAACCCTCGAGACCTCCCATTGAGCTTAAACCTTTACCACCTGGTCTTAGATATGCCTTTTTGCACAATGATTCTGAGTCTCCTGTGATCATTAATGACCAACTCACTCAGGAAGAGACTCATAGGCTGATAACCATCTTAGAACAACATCGCTCAGCCTTTGGCTACTCGCTCCAAGACCTTAAGGGCATCAGTCCTGCCCTTTGCACTCATCGCATTCTTACAAACCCTGATGTTCTACCATCTAGAGAGCCACAACGAAGACTCAACAATGCGATGAGAGAGGTAGTGAAGAAAGAAGTTCTGAAACTCTTACACGCCGGGATTATATATCCTGTGCCACATAGTGAGTGGGTAAGCCCCGTGCAAGTTGTGCCTAAAAAGGGAGGCATGACAGTTGTGAAAAATGAGAGGAATGAATTAATTCCTCAGAGAACCGTCACTGGTTGACGTATGTGCATAGATTATAGAAAACTCAACAAAGCCACAAGGAAAGATCACTTTCCACTGCCTTTCATTGATGAAATGTTAGAGCGGTTGGCAAATCACTTTTTCTTTTGCTTTCTTGATGGATATTCTGGATATCACCAAATCCCAATCCATCCCAGTGACCAGAGCAAAACCACTTTTACATATCCTTATGGAACCTATGCTTATCGTAGAATGTCTTTTGGGCTATGTAATGCTCCAGCTTCTTTTCAAAGATGTATGATGTCTATATTCTCTGATATGATTGAAGAGATCATGGAAGTTTTCATGGATGATTTTTCTGTTTATGGAAAAACCTTTGATGATTGTCTAGAAAACTTGGATAAGGTTTTGCAAAGATGTGAAGAAAAGCACTTAGTCCTTAATTGGGAAAAATGTTATTTCATGGTTAGAGAAGGAATAGTGCTAGGCTATCTAATTTCTGAAAGAGGAATTGAGGTAGATAGAGCTAAAATAGAAGTAATTGAACAACTACCTCCACCTGTTAATGTCAAGGGAATCAGAAGTTTTCTTGGCCATGCTGGTTTATATAGAAGGTTTATAAAAGATTTTTCTCATATTGCTAGACCTCTTACAAACTTGCTTGCCAAAGATGTTCCTTTTGACTTTGATGATGCTTGTCTTAAATCTTTTGAAACTCTAAAAAATGCTCTTATTTCTGCACCCATTATACAACTCCCTGATTGGTCTTTACCTTTTGAAATTATGTGTGATGCAAGTGATTATGCTGTGGGGGCTGTTTTGGGGCAAACAAAGGATAAGAAACATCATGCCATTGCTTATGCTAGTAAATCTTTGACAGGACCTCAACTCAATTATGCCACAACTGAAAAAGAACTGCTAGCTGTTGTTTATGCCATTGACAAGTTTAGATCTTACTTAATAGGAGCAAAAGTTATTGTTTACACTAATCATGCTGCTTTAAAATATTTGCTCACTAAGAAAGATGCTAAACCTAGATTAATAAGATGGATTCTGCTTCTCCAAGAATTTGACTTAGAAATAAAAGATAAGAAGGGAGTAGAAAATTCTGTTGCCGATCATTTGTCTAGAATGTATTTTGAGAAACCACAGGAACTACCCATCAATGATGCAATGAGGGACGACATGCTCTATCGGATCGCCCGGTCAGACCCCTGGTACGCAGATATTGTTAATTTTATGGTTGCAGGGTATGTACGACCAGGAGCCGACAAGAAAAAGCTTATTTACGAGAGTCACCATCACCTGTGGGATGAACCATACCTTTTTTGAGTATGCTCTGACGGGTTACTCAGGAGGTGTGTACCGGCAGAAGAAGGAATGAAGATCATTGAGAAGTGCCACTCATCACCATATGGAGGTCATTATGAAGCTTTCCGCACACATGCAAAGATCTGGCAAAGCGGATTTTTCTGGCCAACCATGTATCAAGACACAAAAGATTTCGTACGAAGGTGCAACTCCTGTCAGAGGCACAGAAACATCAATTCTAGAAATGCCATGCCACTGACAACCAACCTTCAGATCGAGCTCTTTGATGTCTAGGGAATTGACTACATGGGACCATTCCCAAAATCCGGAAAATTCGAGTACATCTTAGTGGCAGTTGACTATGTCTCCAAATGGGTTGAAGCCCTGCCATGCAGATCTGCTAACCACAAAAGCTCAATAAGAATGTTTGAAGAGACAATATTTCCGAGATTCGGTACGCCAAGGTTAGTGATAAGTGATGGAGGATCCCATTTCATCGACAGGCGCTTCGAGAAATACCTCATGAACCATGGGATCCAGCACAATGTCGCTACTCCTTACCACCCGCAAACAAGTGGTCAAGCAGAGACGTCCAATAAGCAGATCAAGAACATTCTACAGAAGACAGTGGACCAAATGGGGATAAAATGGAAAGACAAGCTACCCGAAGCACTTTGGGCTTATCGGACAGCTTATAAAACCCCCATTGGAATGTCTCCCTACCAACTGGTCTACGGGAAGACATGTCACTTGCCGGTTGAGCTAGAATTCAAGGCTCATTGGGCAATAAAGAGATGGAACATGGACTTTGAAGCAGCCGGAACAAAACGGAAAATGCAACTGTCCGAGCTAGAAGAATGGAGAGAGAAGGCGTATCACAGTGCCAAGATCTATAAGGAAAGAACCAAGAGATGGCACGACAAGAGAATCATAAAGAAAGAATTCAACCCAGGCGATCAGGTATTACTTTTTAACTCCAGGGTACGACTCTTTGGGCACGGGAAGCTACGAAGCAAGTGGGACGGACCATACAAGGTGGTGAATTCATCGTCACACGGAGCTGTCACTCTTCAAGACGACGAAGGTACGTTATTCAAAGTAAATGGTCAACGTCTTAAAATATTTTTAGAGCCCAATAAAGAGTCTGAGGATTTAGATGAAATAGATTTCTTTTGTTTTCCCATGAATATTAATTTTAGGCCGTAATGGGCCATCTTAGGGTTTTTAAGGATCAGCACACGGTTAGAGCACCCCGCGCCGAAGATCATCACGAGACGACGTGGTGGGGGGCCGACCGGCCTCCTCACTGGGCCGATCGGGCCCTGCCCGCTGCCTTGCGCCGCCAGCTTTCGCCCACGCTATCTCTAAGGTGCTCAGTTTTGGAAAAACTTGTTCGGGGATCTTTTACGAGATATCCCGTAGCCTTCCCAAGCTAGGTCAACCCCCTCTGCAAGTCCGTGACCGATATATAAGCAGGGGCAGACCTCCACCTTTTTCTCATCCCAAAGCCTCCAAGTAGCAGCAATGGCCGACAAGCAGCTTGTCCCCTTTAGCTTTGAAGCCAAGGCGGTTGTTCCTTTCGAGAAGGAAGCAAAGCCGCTAGCCTCCTTGCCTCCTGATCACATCCCTCTCTCGCTGTTCCCGCCTAGTCGTCCACGTTCACCGCCACTGCCTAAAGAAAGCAGGCAGGCAATGTACGCTCAGCCGTACGATCGCCGTCGTGAAGCAGCTCAGAAGAAGCCGATCCGTGTTCCTAGCTACATGGATCTGAAGAAACCAAGGGATGGTGAGCGACTCGCTGACATGCGCATGGACAAGCATGGCAACACAAGGGTGCATAAGTACACCACCTCCTCAAGCCGTGTCACCATCGACGGAGTTCGTGCCAAAGAACCTCAAATCAAGAGAATTCCGGTCATCGAAACCAGCCAGCGGATGCCGCAGAAACAGAAGACCCGGAAGACCGTAGCTGAGCTAGCGCAGGAAGTAGCAAGCCTGGCAGAAACTTGCAAAGAGATCCACCGCGTCAACACTTCCCTCACCAAGACCGTCCTCAAACTGTTAGAATCAAAGAAGCGAAGGGACGATGAGGAAGACCATAGCCGCGACCTTAAGAAGGGCAAGCGCCCTTTGTAAACACCTTAGTTAGAGAGCACATTAGTGATAGTTAGTTCGAGTTAGTTAGTTTGCTTTAGTTGTTAGAGTTGTTTAATAAAGTGCTCTCTCCTTTAATAAAGAAGTATTCCACAAGTTGAGCTATTTTTGCCTATATATATATTTTCTGGATATGTTTTTGTCTCCACCATACTGTGCATGCAAGATAACAGAAAACAAGTGTGGGGGAGAAGAACAGACGACCAAACGGCATCTTCCACGACCAAAATCAAGAAAAACGGGAAAAGCACAGAACAAACGACTCGCACGACGAACCACGGCAGAACCCAGTTCGGCCACGTCTCGTCCACCACTCGGTTTGCTTTCTGAACTTTTTAAATTTTTGTAATTTGCTTTCCGTTTCAAATTTAAATAAAGATGCCCTGCTAAAATGTCCTGATAACCTAAAAGATAAAGTTTCACATGTTTATACTCTTAGAAATATTTATTGCTTTTGGGATGATCAGAATGAGGTTAGAATAATGAGAATCATCTTTCTTTTATCTTGTCTATGCAGAGTGCTTTAAAAATCATTATCTAAGTTTCTCCTTTGTGATCAATAATATATCCCAACAGAGCTTTCATTGAAAATAAATTTGATTAAATGCTGCTTACTTGTATTGAGCTTTGTCAAATCTAGAGCTATGTTGAAGTTTTGTCTAAGTCTGTGATCAAGATCACGTACACTGCTTTCACTAAAGTATCTATGCTCTAAGATTTTTGATCTCTGTCTCCCATATCATGAAAAAGGTACAACTAAAAAAAAGAAGAAGAGAGAAAAAGCCAAAGAAAGAAAAGAAAAAAAAATTATTATTATGAGTGGAGAGAAAAGTGAGAGAGAGGAGAAAATGGACAAGTGTTCTACGGGTCAGAAGAACCCCCCTCTCAGAAAAAAGGCATAAAAAAGAGAAGAATAATGGACATGTGTCCGAGGGTGAGTAGGGCCCACTTCTCTAAAATAATAAGTGAGAGAGTAATAATGGACGTGTGTCCGAGGGTGAGTAGAACCCAACTCTCCACAAAAATAGTTGAATACCTTATTCTAAAAAAATGGGAAAAGATAGAAGATTCTAAAGTCAGAGCAGTGGTTTTTAAAATTTGACACACGCACATATCTTGATCTACGACCTATGACAGGCCTCTTCATGGATACAGATTTTGACCCAGCAATATATGCAAGGTAAGTTTGCTACATCTTTACATTCTAAAAACTTCACATATATTTGAGAGTATCACAAAGGAGTAAGCAAGGCTGCATTTTCTTTTCAAAACTTATTCAAAATCTCTCCATTGACTTGATTTGAGAAATAAAGATGATCTGTTTCTAACAATGCTCAGATATTGCCTAAGTACAGATATGACTAAGGAGTATAATTATGTTGATTCTTGTCTCTACGGTTGTAAACCATCCTTTTATCGAGGACGAGTAAAAGCCTAAGTGTGGGGGAGTTTGTTGGCACATTTTATCTATAAATATTTCCCCTCACATTTACTGGAAAAAGGACTAAAATATAATTAGATCACCTTATTAGGGTTTATATTGACAATTTCCACGAGTTTTGGTGAATCTATGAATTTACAGGGACTATTCAGAAAATATGCAAAGAAACCACTCTAGAAGACTCCAGAAGGCTCCGGAACTCAACGTGACTTAGCACCTAAGAAAGAAGCATCTAGAAGGATCAAGGACCCACCTGGCCGAAGTGGACCCCGAGGGGGGCCCACCCCAGCCCGATCGGCCTGGCGCCAAATGGGCCCAGCTTCCGGAATGTTCTTCCACCGCCTATGAGGATCAATCTAAACCACAAGTTAAGGTCGGTTTGATCGTACGGTGCACGTCATCTCCTCCGGGCTATATAAGCAGACCCCCTGACCCCAGGGCAGACAACAATTCATTCTATCAGATCCTCCATGCCTATCTGAGATTAGAGCTCTAGATTAGAATTAGAGTTGGAGAGTTAGTATCAAGTTGAGAGATTAGAGCCACGATCTATTTAGATCTAGCTAATCTTGTTCGAGAGGATTAGAGAGCGGTAGAGGCGAAGCTGAAGGAAGGCCCGGACCTGTCGGTGTCTCCTCTTCATCTTCTACCTCTGGGATCAACTCCATTGGAGCCTGATCCTGAGACCTTGTGGAAAGATCGACTTCTTATTCAAGTGAGTAACATTGTTTTTATTGTTCTTACGGTTCATAACACTTTGAGTACTTTAATTCCTGTCGCTCTTGAGTTAAAGTTGCATGTTTAGTGTAAGCGTGGTGCTTAGACTAGCTAGCTTATGAATGCCTTCTATATTCCGGATTGTGTGGTAGAAGCGGGAAGTGACCTTGTTCCCGTCTGTCCTTTGCAGTCCACCTCCCGTCTATAGAAACCGTAGGACTCCCCCCATAGATTCTCGAGAGGTTCCCTTTCCTAAGTGTGCCTTCAGACAATCACCCCATAAGAACAATATAGACATAGCTTGTGAGAATAAGAACCAGACATCCTTAAGTTTTCCTTATCTCTCTTTCTGTCAAGTCCTTGATAGCTACTCAGTGATTAGTTATATACCTCAGATACTCTCTTTACCATTCTCCTTGTGGATTCGATATTTAATACCCTCTCCCGGGTGGAATGCTCACCGGTATCCGTGCGCTTGCGGATTATCCATCATAATATTTCTGTAGGCTTAACAAATACCAACATTGCACAACATGCAAAGGTGGTACATATGACCTTTCAAAGGTCCAAGGTAAGTATAGTCCCCTTTGTTTATGGAATGCAATCTTGATCTAACCGTCCTTGAGTAAATGACATGGTGACAATGAAAAAAACCCCAAAAAATATTTGAATTTGAATTAAGACTCTATGGTTCTCGAATCAGTAGAGTCCGTCTTTTGTTTCCATTTGTTATATGAAGAATAGCACCAGATTCAACCACTAGTGTGGGGGAGTTCTCTCGAGCTCATCATAGACATATCCACTAGAGAACTCCCACACAGGAGTTGCACAACATCGACTACGCCTTCATGACAAGATCAAGGTAAACTAGAGTGAGGCGGCTGCCTTATGGTCAGCCGAATCACCACTAGTCCTCCTTGACCTCTTATCCTTCAGAAGCGATGGTATGTGCACCCTCTATCTCACTCTCCGTTATCCATAAGTTTGATTGAATTTCAATTCATATCCTTTATATCAAACTCAGAGGTTTGTGCTATGCTTGTTCTACATGATTCCTGTGGTTGGCTTGCATATGTTTTATTCCTTACTCATCATCTTGATGCTTGTGGACAAATATCATTAGGGAACTCATGCTTATCTAAGTAGTTGGCGTTTTTGATATGGTTTGATGATATGATCTTCGCTCTTTATGTTTGAATGCTTGGGAATTTTATTTGAAAACCATAAAAAAACCCTTTGCAAAGCTCCTCTTTGATATGCCACCGTCCTACCAAAGCCATATGATGTTCTTAGTTGAAAACCTTATACTCATATGCTACTTGTTATTGCATTGAGCTTTATCAAATTCTATGACCCTTGTGAGAATTCTTTTCACTACTTTCATGATCAAGATTCATGTGCACACCACCATATTCCCCTTGCTATGCTTCTACACTGGAAGTTAGCATTGTATCATTTATCCATTCCTGAAAATAAAGCTCCATATGTGGTGTGATCTCTCCCTCCAAAAGTATCCTTCAAAAAGAGGCATGGGCTATGAAAAAAAGAAAAAAAAGAGATGGACACATGAAGGTCCACAAAGAAAAAAAAATAGAGAGATAGCCATGTTCTCAAAAGATTTTTATACAAGAGGGAGAATCATGCAAACAGGAGTTCCATAACTTAGATGGTGATAACTAGTATCCATTCCGGGGCTAGTGTCCACCTCACCATCAACCAACATTCATCATATATGTATGGTAATATCTAGCACCCATTCCGGGCCTAGTATCCACCTTACCATACTCACCATATCCATACATGTGCACATATTGGTCTGATTGTATGATTTGATTTTTGTTGTGGGTCCAGTCTTTGACTTTGCAATACATGTGATGCAAGTATGCTTTATCCTTTATCCTACCCTGAGCTCCACATATAGCCATCATTAGAAGTAGGATGAAGAAAGGCAATCTAATGCCTTGGTGAGGACATATACACATTGAGCGATATGAGAGAATCAAATGAGGAGCTAAGCAAGGTTTGTTTTGAAAATTTATTTCAAAACCCCAAGTCACTTAACATGATGAGCAGGAGTGATTTGATTCATGACTGTTCCATTCCTCAACTACCCAAGATAGCATGATAGACACTTCACAAAGTTCACAGGTACAAGGTATGGTTTGGAATATCTCTGATGCTCGCTTCTTACCTTTGGATATCATGTCTCACCTTGATCTGACTCCCTTTACTCGGGACGAGCAAAGGTCAAGTGTGGGGGTGTTGTTGACGGCTTTTAAGTGCTACTTTTATACCGTTAATACCTGCATAAAATAAATGTAAAAGGATCATCAGCACTAGAATAGGGCTTAAACTAATCATTTCCACAAGTGTTGGTGATTATGCAAATACAGGTGATTAGCACTAGAAAGAGGAGTAAAAGCACAAGTCTTTGATCCAAGTACTTCAAGCTCAGCCAATGAGGGGATGCCACCTAGGATTCCCGTGGATCACTGACGTCATCAATCCAATAGAGGCAAACCCGACGAATCACGTATCACCACGTGGACATCACATGGATTCAAGGGCCCACATATCCCCCAAAACCGTCAGGAAACTTGACATGCACAGGGGAGTGACTTCAGGGCCCACTAGTCAGCCACCAGGAGAAAGCACAAGCCGCCACGTGGTCCGGGGGCTTCGGCTGAACCCAAGATCGGCCGAACTGACCTTGGTTCGGCTGATCCTGGCCCTCCACGTGGCAGCCCCTGATTGGTCCCCTGTTGCGATCCCGGGCGTTTTGGGGCACTTTGAGCCCCAGAGCAAGCCACCTCCTCCTCTATAAATAGGAGGGGAGGGGCCTCACACTTCTCCTCCTCCTCTTCATTTTGGCCTTGGAGCCTCTCTCTTAGGAGAGGAGAGCTCTTTGTATAGGATTAGTGCTAGGAAGTGAGGTGGGAGGCTTGGGGCCATGTCATGTTCATGACATCTTCCTCAAGAACGATCCTCAGCGGTGCCTTCGTTCTTCATTTAGACTAAAGTGAGTATTTTGACATTTTCTATTTAGACTAAAGTTCTACACATGCTTAGTTGCTTTGTTCTTGTGTTCTTCGTTTGTTCTTGATTTAGAGGCTTGTGTTCTTCGAACACAACCCTTTCGATCTAGTAGACTTAGATCATAAGTTTGCATCTAGTTTGTTAGCTTGTCTTTTAGAGTAAAGTTGATGCTCCTGCATATCTCTAGTTAGATCAAAGTGCATTCGTGATCTTGCGTAAGTGATAGAGTATACCTTGAGCTAGTGCCAGTATCTCCCTCGTGGATTCGTAGTTTCGTATTTATACGGATTGCTATAGTCGGGCTATCGGGACGTCAGACGGTGTCCGGCTATAGTAGTAGTCAGTGGTGCAGACGTGGTGTCTGGACCATAGGTTATCCTGCAAATACCAAGTACATTCGTGTAACGATAGAGGTAGGCCGCAGTGGTGACAGCCTGTTGGACCCTTTGGAACCCTACACTTGTTTCTTTCATGATGCATGTTTTCATATATATCTCTTTGCATCATGAGCAAGCTATAGGGTTAGCTTCCCTTTTGTTGTCATAAACAATGTGCATACATTTGGTTGGAAATTCAAACACTAAATGCACATTGTTTATGACAACAAAAGGGAAGCCAACCCTATAGCTTGCTCATGATGCAAAGAGATATATATGAAAACATGCATCATGAAAGAAACAAGTGTAGCTTTCCTACACACTAATCAAACCATGTAGGTTGCTCATGGGTTAGTACATGACACAAGCAACCTACCATATGTAAACAACTAGGCATAGCAACAAATGCAACCTAAACAAGGCAATGGAGCTACAATGAAACATGAGATGAGTTCTAATTTCCATTACCTTAACCGGGGAGCTTGGGCAACACATGTCCAAACTTGCAAGCTTGGCTTCTAGACTTGAATCTTCACTTCATCTTTGTGCCAAGCCTCCCAAGTCCCCCCGTCCTCATAGCCTTTACGTGGCCTTAGGAACCCAAACCATTTGAGGCCCCTTCATGTTGGTGATGACTTCCTTGGGCACCCAAATGGGTTGGTTCCAACCCCACTCCTTCAACTTCCCAACCTTGTGTGCAACCACCTTGCCATTAGCCTTCTTCTTGATGACATAGGAGTTGCTCTTGGTATTGTTCTTGCGATTGGGCTTGGTGTAGATGAGAGAGCTCTTGATGGTGGTTTTCATCTTCTTCTTCTCACCCTTGTCCATCTTCTTGACGAATTGAGGGCATTTGTAGAACTTGTGCCCTTCTTCATGACATTTGTACCAAGTCACGGTTGATCCCTTCTCAAGCTTCTTCACCATGTCATCACGGTTATCTTGAGGAGGTTGGACGTTGCTCTTCATGTCTTGAGAGGCTTTTACTTTCTCCTCATTGTTCTTGCCCTTGCCCATCAAGCTAACCAACTTCTCTCGGAGCCATTTTACTTCTTGCTTGAGCTCATCATTCTTCATGCTCATAATCTTAACATTCTCATTGCAAGATGGTGAGCGAGATTCATCAATTAAATCAATGCAAGAAGTTGAAGCATCTACCTTGGATATAGGAATTGCACAAGGGATAGATGATTCATCAAGCTCAAAGGAATCACTAGTTTTAATCTCAATGCTCTCTTGCTTAGATTTTAGCTCTTCAGTCCTTCTGCTTGAACATGTGCTTGTGTCTTGCCTGATGTCATATTGATGGTGACACTTGAACTTGCTTGGGACATAGGTACAAATGCATGCAAATTGAGTTCAACTTTCTAAAGAGCAACTCACTAGGCGGTGAAGCCTAAGCGATCCAATGAGCCGGTTTTCATAAATTGCCAATCAAATTGGCGTATCCTTGTGAAGGAAGTGAGTCCTGGCTCTGATACCACTTGTAAGGAATCGGATGCTCGTAGCCTAAGAGGGGGAGGGGGTGAATTAGGCAACTTAAAAACTTAGCCTATGGATGATCACTATTTGCATCAAACATAAACTACAATATACTATCTAGATATGCATCTAAGGTTGTTCTAGTGTGAAACTCCTATCCCAAAACAAGTTTTGCAACCTATAGCCAATCCTAGCAAGATACTACTCTAGGAAAGTAAAGGCAAACAAGGATTGCAAGAATGTAATGCGGAAACGTAAAGGGGGATGAGAGGAAGCAAACTCTTGACACGCAATTTATCTCGTGGTATCGGTAGGCACTAAGCCACCCCTAGTCCACGTTGTTGAAGCACTCTACACAAGAGTATTGCTTCCCGGTCACCAAGTCTCTCCCAAGAGCACCACTTGACTTGCCACTAAGGCTTGCCACGAAGGCACTCGCCAAGCTCCCTTGGTCACCTTGATGCCGCCTCCACTAAGGAGCTTCTCCACCAAGGGAAGGGTGTCTCCACGTCCCCCGCACAAAGTGTCCTCACCGCTCCACACCAAGTCGGAGGGTCGAAGATGTTTGCCGGAGAGCCACCTAGGCTCCAAGGCTTCCGACACACCTCGTACAACTTGATCCACTCGAGAATCACCTCACAAGGTAGGCACATCTTGCACTCACTTAGCTCTAAGCTAAACCTAGCACTAAGCACACACACAAAGCATGTGCAAGTCTATGGATGAGTAATTTAGCACTTGGATGGCTTGGATATGATCTTCTATGAGTCTTGGACTCCTCTGCACTTCCACACACTCCAGCAGCTCCAAATGGGTGAGTGGAGGGGGTATAAATAGCCCAAGGCGTCCAAAGAGCCGTTGGCTAAAAGCTACTGAAAATAGTACCGTCAGATGAACCGCCGCTATATTTTTTCCAGGCGTCGGTTCATCCGGTGCCCTCCACGTCACATGACCGTTGCTTCCCTACTGACATACTTCATCCGACGCTTGCACCGACGGCTCTTCCCTCATGCCGTCGGTTCATTCGGTGCTGAAGGATTTCTTCCCAAAACCTTACTGGTAGCTTCTTTGGTGTCGTCGGATGAACCGTTGCTTATATCCTCGTGACCATCGGTTCATCTGATGCTTAAGAGTTTTACTCCAGAACCTCTCTGGTAGCAAACACACGGCCGCCGGATGAACCGCTGCTCACCCATCGGTTCATCCGGTGCTACTGATTTCTGCAGGCTTGGTCTCTTGATTCATCCGGCACAACTAGAAATAGGGGCGTCGGATGATCCGGTGATCATAGTGTTGATTCGAGTCTTCACGCAGTGTACTACTTCATCCGGCCATTACACCGACGCTGTCTTTTAGTGTACCGTCGATTCATCCGACGCTACTCTTTTCTTTCTTTTTCTTCCACGGTTTTGACCCTTGAAAAATACACTATCTTCTCATTTTGGCATATGGTATTTTTGCATCCTTGGGACCTATAAGTGTCTACAAAGACATGCTAGACAATATGGTTAGTCCCATTGATCATGTTGTCATTAATCACCAAAATTAAGCTTTGAACAAATGGCATATGAGGCCATGTTCGCTACAAGGACCTCCAAGAAAGAAGCTTCAAGTTAGAAGAGGAGCAAAAGCCCTACCAATGTTATAACTGAAAGGTCATGCTGAAGAAAACTGACGACCAGTTCCTATTATCTATGTGTGTCAACTTTATTTGTTGTAGTTGTGTCTTTGTAATGTCAAACTATCGGCACCTCTATGGTTTTAGTTTGATTGTACCAGATTGCTATGTGAACTTTTGCTGTACCAGATCGCTATGTGAACTTCAATATGTTATGTGACCTTTCTATTCTAAGTTATGTTTGCCAATGCATTTCCTTCAAAGATAAACAACATCATGTGCACATAATTCAGAGACAACCATGGTTCATATTTCATCCATCAGACATGCTGGCCAAAATATACAGAACATTTTCAGCTGAACCATTTGTTCCACACTACAAGTAGCACAAACACAACACAACACTTAATCAGGAACTTGTACCATACTAATTGTGATTCCATCCTACTAAATCTACCCCTCATAGCATCACTCTCTTCTGCATTTCGTGATGCATTTGCTTCCATCTCCGCCTTCAATGTTCCGACTTCCCCTTTGTGCTCCTCAACTATGACAACTGCATCACAAAGGTAATCCTTCATCTCCTTGTTTTCCTTCTTTAGCTGTGAAACCAAATTTTTCATATCATGAAGCATTTCTTGGATAAACTCAGGATGGGGATCTTCTACCCAATCCCAAAGGGAGCATCCACCAGTCTGCAAAATCCGTGAGATTCAAAACCAAGATCAGATTTCGAAACCAAATCCGCGAGTCTACCAAGATTCAGATTCAAAACCAACTCACATGTCGATGGTAGCAGGTGAAGTAGTGTCACCCTAGATTGGTGACGCTCCAAGAAGTCTACTTCCCTGTGCACGTAATAGCACATCCTCGGTGGCTAGTAATCTAGCGGACCCTTCTTGTATGGGATTGGAGGTCCCTCCCCCAAATTTCCTTACACGCTCGAGCTACTGGAGCTCCATGAGCTCGCCATGGCTCTCCGCCTCTCACCTCTCCAAACCCTAGCACGACAGCTCCAAATCTTCTAGTCGAGCCTTGTGGATGAGATAAGGAAGGAAGATGGCATGGCATGTAGGCCCGAGTCCAATCAGCATGGTGACGTGGCCAAAGAGTCCAGTCAGCATGGTGAAGTGGCCAAAGAGTCCATCCTGGGAGTCAAAACCACTTGAATTCGGTCAAAACAGGTGTCGATGATCATTTATACCCGGTTTACAAAGTTGAGTGGTAAAGATGTCCAGTTTTGGAATTGGATGGTAAAACCAAACCGCACCAATAGTTCAATGGCCAAAAATGGACTTTTTCCAAATGAAACCCAAGAAGTTCATTATATATAGTAGTTGATGTGGATATTTCAGTTATAAAATTTGGTAACATTGAACTGGTTACGCGCGTGATCATCCTGAGAGTGTATCTATACTATAAAGTGTAGAGAACATAGCCTTATTGCCAAAAGTTCGAGTATGATTTCGGTGATTCATGACAACATGATCAATGGGACTAACCATATTGTTGAGAATGTCTTTGTAGACATTTCTAGGTCACATGGATGCAACCACAATCAAAGTTAACATACCATGAGCAAGTTAACATACCATGAGTAAACCATAGCAAAAATCCAGCAAGTTCAAGACGCAAAGAATCAGCAAAAAGAGACCGTTGGATGAACCAATAGATCCTAGAAGCAATCGTCGGTACAAGCACTAGATGAATTGGTACATTGCACGAAGTCTCGAGTGAACAAGTACTGTCGAATGAACCGACAGTCCATTTTCTACATGCGTCAGATGAATACCAGAGGCTGGTGAATTGAGAAGACACTGTCGGATGAACCGACGGTCCAACATCAGTTCATTCTATGCCTTAGGGTTTCAAGACAGTAAGGGTTTGAGTTCAAGGTCTTCAGCACCGGATGAACGAGCGGTTACATTCAATTCATACAGAGCCATTTGGAGCTCAAGTCCTTCAGCACCGGATGAACCAACGTATCGTCGGTGTATGCGCCAGATGAATTGTGTCAGCTAGGTTCAACAGTCAAGTGTAGTCGAAGGCAACAACTAGTAGCACCGGATGAACCGACGCCTGGAAAAAGTATAGCGTTAGATCATCTGATGGTACACAGAAAAGACTAGCCATTTGAGCAACAACTCTATGGACACCTTGTGCTATTTATACCCCTTCCACTCGCTCATTTGGAGTGGTTGGAGTGTGCTGGAGTGAGTTGAAGTATAGAGGAGTGCAAGACACATTGAAGATCACACCCATGCCATACTAGTGCTTAAGTGAACATCCAAAGGCTTTGCACATGTTTGGTGTGTGTTCTTAGTGCTAGGTTTATCTTAGAGCTGAGTGAGTGCAAGGTGTGCCTACCTTGTGAGGTGATTTTTGAGTGGATCATGTTGTACAAGGTGTGCTGGAAGTCTTGGGGCCTAAGTAGCTCTCCGACAATCATCTTTGACCCTCTGGTTTGGTGTGGAGCGGCGAGGACACTTTGTGCGAGGGACGTGGAGACCCACTTCCTTCGTGGAGAAGCTCCTTAGTGGAGGCGGCATCAAGGTGACCAAGGGAGATTGGTGAGTGCCTTCGTGACGAGCCTTTGTGGCCAGTCAAGTGGTGCTCTTGGGAGAGACTTGGTGACGAGAAGCGATACTCTTGTGTGGAGTGCTTCAACAACGTGGACTAGGGGTGGCTTAGTGCCTACCGATACCACAGGATAAATCGTGTGTCAATAGTTTGCTTCCTCTCATCCCTCTTTACGTTTCCGCTTTACTTTATTGCAATTCTTGCTTTCCTTTACTTTCCTAGAGTAGTATCTTGCTAGGATTGGCTATAGGTTGCAAAATTTGTTTTGGGATGAGGGTTCCACACTAGATCAACAATAGATTGCACATCTAGATAGAAATGATTTAGTTTACTTTCATGAAAAGTAGTGGAAGCCGTAGGTTAAGGTTTTAAGTTGCCTAATTCACCCCCTCCCCCTCTTATGCTATGAGCATCGATTCCTTACATAAAGAGCGAATAATTTGAAAAACTTTTGGGAGTGGATAGGGTGGAAGACCCATGGAAGACCTATAGAATCGCAATTTGGGGAGTGTTTCTGCCAAAAATGACTTTTTCTCACCCATGCCCCACGTACCTGCCCGCGGTACCTGCTGGGTCCACCCAAGTTCGCATGGGCAAGAAAACCTTCCCTTGTCGCCAACAAGCTGAACGTCGTGGTTGGCCGCCCTTGTTGCGCCGGGGAGAGGCGGGGCCGGCCGTCAAGGGAGCCCTATCCATGGCCGCCCGAGTGCGAGGTCGTCGAGGGCCAGGATCCGCCGCTAGCTCCGTTCGTCTGGCAGGCATTGCTGCTCCTGCCCCTCTCCTTCCCTCTTGGTAGTGAGCCATAGCCACCCACACGCATCTCGCACCCCACGTCGCACGACCCGTCGGGTGAGTCCGGCGGAGCTGTCCCCCTTTGGTAGACCGGTGGCCACTTTGAGGAGGAAGACGCGCTCCTCCCGACGGGCGGCAACACGAGCTCCCCAGCAGGGTGGCTGTGTCGGCTCCGCTAACGAGTGATGGCGCGAGCTCCCTAGTAGAGTGGCCGCGCGAGGATGGCGACGCAGAGGAGGCCAATGCAAGAGCCTTCATGGACGGCAGTCCGAGCTCCAAGCGTGGTGGCTTCCATGACCCACGATGTGAGCTTCGGGCTTAGTGGCTTCCATAGCCGGGGATGCGAGCTCTGGGCGCCGCGGCCGCCCTGGCCAGCGGTGCGAGATCTGGTGCCGCCGCCTCCCTGGCTGGCGGTGCGAGCTCCGGGTGCCACGGCCTCCCTAGCCAGCGGGTTGAGCTCCGGGCCGTGGGCCGGCCTCCATGCCTGGCGCGGCGGGTCGAGTTCAGGAAGGCCCCGGCAGCCACACAGACACAGGAGCGAGCGGCCAGCGAGAACTTCAGGAAGAAGATAAAGGCGGCCAAAAAATAAAGAAAAAGTTGTGTACAAACTGACATGTGGGACTTAAATGACATGGGGGGCACCAAGTACTGTTGCTAACGGTGTAAAAAATACCAACCATACCACCATCTAAACCCATTCAAACAAACACCAGACAGGACCATCCCATCCCACTTCAAACAAACTTAAGATTGGTTTGAATGTCTAAAAAATAATTAGATTCAACATAGAATCAACATGTAGTAAAAAATAATTAGATTTGAAGGCTTATGATGGCTAACAAATTCTGGTAGAAAAAAGAAACATGATAATAAATAATTTGATCAAGCAAATTTAAGATTTCTTAACTACTATCAGGAGGGTCAATCAAACCTCTATGTGTTCGTACGGTGAACAAATTTAAGCATCGACAATCAACCATTGGTATGAATCAGACGTGTTGTGGCAGAGAAATTTCAAACATATGACTAGGCAGGCCATACCAACTGTTGGGAACTTGGGACCTGCTGGTAAATTTGTAGCACCGTTTGTGCCGTCATCAATTTTTGTTGTGTTCAAGTTCTATTGGGGAGCGTTGTTGACTCCTTGTATGCATGAGACCCCGCGTGAGAGATGTTATATTATGCAGGACAATGAGCTACATCACGAAGCAATCACCTTGTAAGTTCAAAAACTAAGGATCTGCGGAGCAGAAGAAGATGTGAGTGTCTTAGCCCAGACGAGCAAATGAAGTAATTATTATGACATGATGTAGCCCAGACAAGCAAATGAAGTAATTATGTTAATATGCATAATTGAATTGTTTATTAATTTTTAAAAAATACAATGTATATTTTGCTATATATAAAAAATATAATATAATATTTTTTATGTGTTTATGAAAATACGTGCGCGTCGCACGTGCATCTATGCTAGTTTGCTAAAAGTAGTTGCGCGATCGATGACCAGCAGGTTACAAGTTCGTGGGCACTCATAATAAAAGGGAAACATACAAATCTACTCTGTTTATTCTCTCGTGGTCGTATTCAGAAATTTCACGCCAACCCAGTGCTTACGACATTACGACTAGAGAAATACGTTGCTCAAGGCATCCAGGACGACACAGTCAGCACTCAGCTACAAGCAGGTCACTACTAAATAGTTGTGGTTGTGGAGGAGGGGTCGGTGTCGTCGCTGGCGAGGGGGCCGAGTGACTCCTCCCATGGCGAGGAATCTCTCAGTGATGAGAGCGATTTGGTTAACTAAGGCAACAATGAAAATTTCATTACATGATCTATACAGACGGGCATCATCAAGCATCACGATCGTCCGAGATTCCCCTGGATGACCACCTGATTCTGCAGTAAACAACAGCACTCTAGCATTGTTTTTTCAATAAAAAATCTTGTATGTATCAATACTCTGATACGAGGTTGTATCTTGCATGCCTCATTTGTGTGGGTTGCTAAAATTTCAATTCACACTAACGTAAGGTGACATTCAACTATATATACTTATCATGTTGAAAACAACCTAAAGGTGCAGGGACATAAGAGTTTTTTTTCGTTGCCCTATACCACCTATTAGTGGTATAGAGTATCGATGACACCTATAACCATCTATTTGTTGGGGTAATTTAGTATTTATCTCCACAATCATTAATTATCTCATTTTCTCATCTCAGCCCCTAGTTTCCTCCATCTCGTGCGGCTGGTACCCAGCGGCGGCGCAATCATCGACGTGATCTCCTCTGCCGCCTCCTCCTCTTCCATCCGCTGCGTAACCATCGACGCCGTTCCTGCTGCCCGCCTCCTCCCCCGCCGCCTGATCCCCTGCGGGCTGCGGCGCATGACCGATCTCCCTTGTGCGCCTCCATTTGAATCTCCTCGGACGCTCATCCTGGTACTCACTCCCACCCCTGCTCCATTTGGATCCAAGCGTCCAGCAGGCTTGCCGCCTCCTCACTAAGTCGCCAATGATCAGCCAATGCCCCTACCTGTTGATTTGTTTTGGTGCTGATTGGTCCTTGGAAATCAATGAAGGATAAAATGGTGAACATTGTTGCTTGCTTGTTGATATATATTTCTTTTTTTTAAAGGAACGGCAAGAGATTTGCCGTAATTTTTATTAGAAGAAGAGAGTAAAAAAAACGCGAACAAACAGTTCCAGGTGGTATGGTAGCGGGAGGAACAACTAAAGGCTCCCACCTCCAAAAAGCCAGCACCAGTCACGACTACAAAAACAACTGAAAAGAGCAAAAAAAGATCTACAACTCAAAAGAAAACTAAAGAACAGGGGAACTATGAAGCCGCCGAAGTGGGTGTCGTTGTAGATCTTGTTGTTTTGGCCGTCCTTGCTTCCTGGTAGAGGTTGGTGTCATTTATAATCAACTGGGCCAGTTCTGCGACTTGCAGGGAGCTGTGTTGGAAGATCCGTCTGTTGCGTTCCTTCCGGATGTTCCACCAGAAATATAACATGAGCCCGTCGAATTCCGGTTTACGCTTTTTGTCAAAGGCTCGCCGCAGTCGTCTCCACCACGCGCTGATGGTGTGTGGAGATGGTGAAACTTGTAGGGCATGTTGTCCGAGCTGTGATGTCAAGTGTGTCCACACATTCTGAGTGAACGGGCATTCCATGCATAAATGTGTGGGTGTTTCCGGTGCTGCATTACACAATGGGCACGTCGGGTCGTGCGGCCATCCGCGTTTGGCGAGATTGTTTGCAGTGAGGATTTTATGTTGAAGTAGGATCCAAGCAAAGACCCGACATTTAGGCTCTGCCTGCGCTTTCCAAATCAGAGTGCGGGTCGGCTTCTTGAGTCTTCCCATAAACTGTATCCTATAGGCGCTTTGCGTAGTATAATGGCCATCTACTGTCCATCTCCATTTAATCTCATCATCTGAGTCTTCCGATCTGTGTACGGAGCTCACCTTTTCCCATAAAACAATAAACTCCTGAAGCTCTTCTTCTAACTGGATGGGTGAAATATGTGAAATCCACCTGTTGTGCTCCGTAGCCTTCAGTACTATGACGTTTTTCCTCTTTGATTTTTGGAACAAGATCGGTGCAATGTACTTGGGAGCTTGTCCATTAATCCATTGGGAGTGCCAGAAACTAGCCTTGTCGCCTCTTCCGACTGTGACAATCGTGGAAGCGTGAAAAAAATCTTTATCAATGCTATCACAGGGGATGTCTAGGTTTGCCCAAGGCCTTTCAGCGTGCTTCCACCTGATCCATAGCCTTCGCAATCTCAGTGCCCGAGCGAAGCGCTCCAAATCCAGGATGCCTAGGCCCCCCAGGTCTCTCGGTGCACAGGTCGTTGGCCAGTTAACTAAGCAATGCCCACCACTGAATTTCTCTGGTTCTTCTCCTTTCCACAGGAAGCTTCTGCGCATCTTATCAATTTGTCAAATCAGCCATTTTTGCGTCGCAAAGACAGTGAAGTGGTATATTGGTTGCGACGTTAGCACACTTTTAACCAAAGTCTCTCGTCCGGCCATGGATAGCAACTTGCCTTTCCATCCCGGGATCCGGGCACCAATCTTGTCAAGTAGCGGTTGAACGTCCACCCGTCGCAGCTTGCGAATATGTAGAGGAAGGCCTAGATATTTGCCTGGGAACTTCGAGATGCGGCCTGAGAAGTTTCTTAATGTCTCCGAGATGAGTGTTTCATCACATCTTATTGGAAAAATTTCCGTCTTATTCAAATTCACCTTAAGACCTGAGCAGTTACCGAAAAAATTTAGCACTTGTGTGATGTGATGAAGTTCCGTCTTATCCGGATTAGCAAATAGTGCCGCATCATCCGCATAAAGGGAGCAGCGTAGCGAGGCCGCTCTAGGAAGAATAGGCTGCAGTAGTCCTCTGGCGGCTGCTAGTTCAATCAGTCTGTGTAGCAGGTCGATGGCTAGTATGAAGAGCATAGGCGATAGCGGGTCCCCTTGCCGTAGACCCCTAGCGTGTTTTAAACGTCGTCCTGGGATGCCATTCAGTAGTATTCTTGAGGAGGATGTCGCTAGTAGGGTGGCGATCCAATCCCTCCAACGTTGTCCGAAACCTAACGCTTGCAATGTTTCAAGAAGAAAAACCCAGCTCACTGAATCGAACGCCTTAGAAATGTCAGCTTGATGAAGAGCGATGGACGTTTGGCCTTGTGTAGCGCCTTTATCACGTTCTGGACGTATAAAAAATTATCATGAATGCACCTCTTTTTGATGAAAGCATTTTGGCACCCCGAAACAAGCTCATTTAGTCTTGGTGCTAGCCGATCAGCAAGGATTTTTGTGATAATTTTCGCGAGGCTGTTGATCAAGCTAATGGGCCGAAAATCGCTTACAGTGGCAGCTTCATTTGATTTTGGTATTAGCACCACGTTCGCTTCATTCACTAGCTCCAATTTTTGTGTTCTCAACGAATGGAAAGCCCGTAGCGCTGCCAGGAGATCAGATTGAATGATGGGCCAACATTTCTTGTAGAATAAGCCTATGAAGCCGTCGGGTCCCAGCGCTTTTTCATTTGGCAGCTGCATTATGACTTTCTTAATCTCGTCCTCCTCAAAGGGGTCTTCTAATTCCTCCAGGTCATGCTGCTGATAGCCAAGATTAGCCCACTCCAAGGTAGCCGTGCGTGTCTGTGTTTGGCCGAGTAGGTTTACAAAATGATCATACACTGTTTCTTCTTTGCGTTGCTGGCTGATTGCTAATCCGGTGCTTAGTTTTAGTGATGGGATGAAGAGTTTTCTCCGTCTATTACTAGCATGAAGCATGAATAATCTTGTGCAGGCGTCCCCATCCCGAAGCCAAGTTAGTCGTGAGTGTTGCCTCGCTCTCGATCGTTGAATGGCAGCAAGGTTGACTGTTTTCGCTTTGAGGTAGCGCCGGAAAATTAGTTCATCTTGTGAAAGCGCACGTTTCTCTTGTTCTGTGTCCATAATGAGGAGAAGCTGTTTTGCAATTTCTAGGCAGAGGGGGAGGTTCCCTAGGGATTGTCGTCGCCACAATTTGAGAGCCTTGGTTGTGCGTATAAGTTTTACGTGCATCCTTAGGATTGGATCTTGCGTGTTGACCGTTTGGGACCAAGCTGCTTGAACTGTTTCATAAAATGCCGGTATATTGACCCAATAAGACTCGAACCGGAAACCCGAGTAATTTTGCCTTGTCACATCCCCCGTGAGCAGTAACGGTGCATGATCCGATCCAAGCGTCGAGAGAGCCTGCAGGTCTGTATTGGGGAACATGAGGTGCCACTCCAGCGACCCAAAAACCCGGTCGATTCTTGTAAAGGTAGGATCATTTTGTTCATTGCTCCAAGTGTAGGCGCAACCCTTGAGGTCAACCTCCAATAGTTGGGCCTCGTCAAGTGTCTCTTTAAATCTAGTCATCAGGCGTCGATTTAACCTGTTGTTGCTCTTGTCCTCCGCTTTATAAATTAAGTTAAAATCTCCGAGGATGAGCCACTCTTTGTTCCCTCTTGCTTTTAGGTCTTTGATCTCATCTAGGAAGAGTTCTTTCTCGTTGTTGTCCTGCGGCCCATACACCCCCGTTACAGTCCAAGCTGTATTATCAGCTCTCATTACTATATCCACGGACACCGTATGCGACGTAATGTGAGGGTTTTGCATTGTAAAAAAGTGATCGTTCACAGCCAGGAGGATACCCCCGCAAACTCCATCGGCTGGTAGAGTTGCGAACGAGTTTGCAAAGTTGGGGCCAAGAGTGTCCCTGACCAATCTAGCATTCCAGCTTGCGATTTTTGTCTCATGTAGACATACAATTGTCGCCCCTGCAGCAGTGACTGTATTTCTGACACTGTCACGTCTGGCCGCAGCGTTAAGGCCGCGAACATTCCAACACAAGATGTTACAATTTTTTTGTGACATAAAAACCAGATTTGCAACTCACGAATGACCCACAAATTATCATAAATGGAGAAGCTCTGGCGTGCATAGCACTAAGGCTCAATACAAAGCAGGCCTGAACACAGACGAGCAGTTGTACCCTTTTATGGGCTACAACCGAATAATCGGGTGACGACAGGTTGGCGAGCTTCGTGGACGTCGATGGTTGGGCTGTACCCAGCCCAACGCTGAGCCCGCGGGCCGAAATTGCTGGCCCAATAAAAGTTACAAACCACAAGTTCTGAAGTCTTTTGCACAACATACTTAAAAATAAGCAACAACTTGGAACTACTGTCGCCCTGAAATTGATGTGGTGTCCCTACACCACCGGCATTGGCTGGTCCATGGTGGGCGCCGGAGCCACCTTGGACTTCTTCTTGCTTTTGGCCTTGTTGCCTTCCTCCACCAGAACTTGCAGGGCTTCCATGGTAGATTTGTTGAATGGCTGAGGAAGCTGCTGTACCAAAGAAACAAGGGTGCAGTCAGAATTCTGTTGTGCCTCAGGAACCAACTCCCCTAATTTTTTAATTAAGACTTGTTGGGCCAGCTGAATACTTCCCATGCCTGTATTAATCTTTGCTTTATCAGCTAGGCGTGCACTCTTTCTCTGATGAGTGTTTGGTGCTTTGGTGTGAGGCCGGGGAGTGTCTGCAGCTTGGCTTGGCCTTGGTGGTGTACTGAGAATGGGGGCTATAGCAGTTCCGGAAACAAAGTCCAGGAAGCGCTGCAGGTCATCTCCCTCTTCCTGATCAGGGGCCTGAGGAGGGTTCGACTGGGATAAGGGGGGTTGTTGCTGCTGTTGTGCTTCTCTGCCATTTGGATTTGTTTCCCCTAAATTATGGTGGATAGGTTCCTCAGTTGGTGAGATTTGAGTTGTGTGGTTCTGTATGTCATTGTGCTCTTTGTCAGTGTTAACATCTGGCACATGGTTGGATAATGGTGAGGTTTGCAGTGTGCTTTGCTCCTTATCAGTGCTCACTGGATTTTGGAAATGTGGATATTCTAAAATGTTGCAGCTGGGTAAAGGAGATAAGTCTCCAGTAGCATGTCCCGCATCTACCATGCTAACAAGTGATTCTGTCACTATAAAATTTTGCTCAGGAAGGGGAGGACACGGCTCAGTTTCTGTGGTAAACTCTACTGGTTCTGTCACTAGGTTGATCAGCTCAGGAACCTCAGATGCTAGATCTACTGTTTGTGCTTCCGAAGTAATCAAATCAGCAGGAGATGGATCAATGTTGCAAACCTGTTCAGCTGCAGAGGTGGTGGTGTGGAATTTCTGATGCAGGAAGTCGTCCCCTTCCAGATTGTCCTCTCCCCTAGGCAAGTGGACCGGAAGCCATCCTGTGGCGCCCTCCAGCATAGCCAGGATGCGCTGCTCTTTGCTGGGAGCACCTGCAGGCAGATTGGGTACGATCAACAACTCATCTTTCATGGGATCAAAACGTTCAGGTTCAGCAACTGCAACTGAGGGGCACTTGGCCAACTGAAGAGAGTCAGTGTTGAACCGGTGCTCACCCAAGATGCTGACCAACGGGTCAGCAAAAGTGACCCTCTTTCCTGAGCTCTTGGGGCGCCAGGTTGCTGTGCGCTGCAGGTCCGCTCTGCTGCGGTGGTGGTAGTTGTCGCCACGGTGCCGAGTGGTGGTGCTGTAGCAGTCCTCGAGTGCACCCCGGCAGCGTGTCATCCGCCCCCAAGATGACTGGCTGCGGTGGCGTCTCACACCACGGTTGAAGTTGTTGTCATCGTGGTCATCATCCCGGCGTGGGCGGTATTCACGGGCGTTGATGTTGTCGTGCCTCTGACCGCTACGTCGCTCTCCCAAGGAGTCCGGCCTGCCGTAGTTCCACAGGAACTCACGGCGTGGCTTCCGGTTGGGCGCCCTGTGTCCCCCACCCCGGCCATCGTGGAAGGAGAGATCCTCCACAACGTCCAGGTGGAGGTGCAGCTTGTAGTCGTACTTGCCTTTGCGGCCCTGGAGACGGTCGTCGAAGTTGCTGTCAGGATGAGTGATAGACAGAAGGACTTTCTTTGCAATCTTACTTGGATCAGATGACCAGGCCCAGAGATCAAAAGTTCTGGTGCGATCTTGGTGACGAGTGTAGCCCTCGACGTAGTGGATGGCACAATGGGCTCCAATGACTTTGGCCGCCACTTCCTCCGACCAGGCGTGGACTGGCACCCCTTCGATGCGTAGCCGCACCCGGAACTCCAGCAAGCTGTCCTGCGCGCCCCACCGCTCCGTCCACTCATCGAAGTGGAACATCCTCCCGTGGTGCCGCACCCCTCGTTGGCCGAGGACGCGGTGCAGGTCGCGACTGTCGATGAAGAAGACGAGGTACTGCTCGGGGAAGTGCTTGACGACCTTGATGTCATGGCGGCTGATGTGGAGCTGTTCCTCGAGAGCGTCGACGACATGGCGGGTGTCGGTGTCGTGGCTGTTGCCGTTGAGCCAGCAGACCGCCGTCTTGCCGACAAGCTCGTCCCTCTTGCGCTTGATGGCCCCTGTCACGGTGATAGCACACACTACCTGCTCCGGGCGGGCACAGGGGTCGCCGGAGTAGGATGTCAGCGCCGCCATCTCTCCCTTGGCCACTTGCAGGTAGGATCTTCTCTCAGGTTCAGCAGGCGTGGGGGAGGGAAGCTTGGTAGCTGAAGAGTGGGGGAGCTGGTGATGCCGTTGTGGCTCAGGGCGCTTAAATTGTTCCTTCCAGGACGAGCAGACATGCGCCTTGTGCCCCCACTGAGAGCATTTCCAGCATTTACTCTTGTTTTTGCACTCAGCCACTTTGTGATCTAAGGAGAAGCAATTGAGACACTTTCCTCTGACATGGGCTCTGTACCGCTCAAGGCGTTGCAGCTCTGAATCAGGTTGTTGAGGTCGAGTAGCATCTCTTGAATGGTGCCGCCCCTTGCGCCACCAGTAGGCCGGCAACACCTTATGAAAGCCTTGATCATCAATTCGCGGACTCCTGTTGCAATCTTGCAGAGATCCTCCTCGCAGAGGCCTGTGGGGATCTTCCCGTTGCTGGCGCCAGTCCACCTCTCTCATCCCAGTGCTTCGCTGTACAGTAGAGTGAATGCAACCATCTACCTTGGAGCCGGATGACTCTCCCTGCAATAACTTCGATCCCCTCTCTCTGTGATGCTCCATGTAGCTGGCCTGAGTTGACCCGCGTCCGTGCGGTCTGTGTCCTTGATTTTCAGCGGAGTCAATGCCTTTCCCCTTCTCCTTGCGAGTGTATCTTGGCTTCTCCAATTCGGATTTGTTGCTGACCGGTGGATTTGCTGTGATGTCACTGGTTGCTGGCGGATCTCGCCGGCTCTCCTTGGTGCTGAGCCGTTGAATGAGGTCGGAGAGCAGGGGGTCTTCATCAATGGCGGGTGGTGCGCTTTCGAGCCCCGGGCGCGCCGCTGGCGACTTGAATCCTTCCTGCCTTTGCAGCTCCTCTGCCAGCTCCGGGAGAAGGACGGAACCTGTACCTCTCACCTGGGGGAGTGGCGCCCCGCTCGACGTCGTGGTCGTGGCCGCTGCACCGCAGAAGGGGGCACCATGAGCTGCTTCGATCTCCTTCTTTGTAGAACCATCCGGGGAGAGACGCCTATGGACGAGTAGATCATCGAGAGCTGCAGCAGAATCTGGGGTTGGTTGAACGATTTGGATAGGGATGGAGGCGGATTGGGAGGTGGCTGGGTGGTTCGCTGGTGCGTCGCCATGCCCGTCGCCAGGGGAGCAGAGCAGGGGGGTGGGTGGAGGGCTCATTTTTTTTGATTTTTAAATGTTGATATATATTTCTTCCAGCCATGAACCTTGACTGTTAGGGGTGCTTTTATTCTTTCAGCTGTCCATGTGAATTGTGTTGTATTCTGATTGAAGGGGGTGTTTGGTATGATATGCTTCATCATGAAACTGTCTTACCAAAGTTTATGGCATTTTTCTGGTTGTGACGTTTGTCTTGTGGAAAACCCAGTAAAGAAATATTGCAAGGAGCCTGTAACCGTCCGTTCTGGCTGTAACATTTTTCTGGCTGATTGAGCAGATGTCATATTGTTGTCCTGCATTATATATATTTGCTGGCTCTTACATCTTCTTGCCGTTAAATCAAACATTGTGGTTCACTACTTTTTTGTTAGCAGGAAGAGTATACTATCAATGAAAAAATTTATACCTTTACAGAACCGCAAGACAAACAAGGATCACAAGGAGAATACGAGCAGGTGCGTGATAAAATTTGAGTTCTAAGTGCATTTGTTTATACCTATTCAAAATCTGTGTTTATTACCAATTTATTTGTTGGCATGCTGCAGAGTTTTTTAGCCAGCCAGGAGAAATTCCATGGGATCGCATACGTAGTCTGACAAATGAGAGAAGTTTTTTTTAAGAGAGAGAAGGAATATAAGATGCATGTTTTTTAGACTGAAATGAGAGAAGGAATGTAAGTTCTGTCCATGATTCATGATGCAATGATTTGATATTAGCTAGTGTGTCAAGAACTGTTATGTGCATATAAAGTGAGAATGTTTCGAAAAGGGAATAATTGTGAATGGCAACATGTGTTTGCTTCATATATGCAGTACTGAACACGTATTGTACTCATTTACAGGAAGCTGTATCTTGTTGCATATGTACAATAACTACATAATGACTACCGAGGAGTGACCCTTCCAAAAGTTATGCCACTGCTCCCATCAAGAATCCACAGTACTAGACATAGAAGCTTCCAGTTGTTGATGCCAACATTGATTTACTATCGTTGCTCAATGTTATATCGGTGATTTCCATCTGATCATGTTCAGTCATCAACTCTTCATCCGTCAAGCTATCTGTGAAGAATAAAACGATCAGTTCAGAAGTGGTTTTAGGTGACATTGGAGATTCAGATAACATGTACCGAACATGTATCTGTAAAACCAAGTTTAAATAAACCCGATCTCTAGTTGTGTGCTCTAGGATGTGCCTGCACTTGGACATGGAATGGGAATTTGTACTGATTTGAAACATATGTCATCACTTACCATCAGAAAGAATATGAGGCCCAAGCTATATATTTCAAATATGAATCCAATGAATGTGACAAATCAGCTGCACACGACAAACACACTGATAGGCTAGTATAGAAATATGCAACATTTAACTGCATATACGCTAACACTTGGGAAAAGATCTCACATATGCAACCATGAATTAGTCTGGACAGTAAAGAAATTCGGAAACAATTTACATACCAGCTGTTGCAATTGCCATGGGTCAAAAATCATAACTGTCAGACGCCACCACCACGGCAGTTCACAGGCGGAGTCACAGCGGGACGGAGACGGCGCACGCGGGTGGAGCGGAAGCGAGGGGACGGCCGCCGCCGCGCTCCATCCTAAGCCTCCGCCATGGCCCACAGCTCGCACGGACCTCCCTAGATCCAGCCATTCCGACCCATGCAGCCTGCATTCCCGCAGGCCCGTCTCCCCACCGGTCGACGCTGCTCGCCCGAGCCCGGGCGCCGCCGTCGTCCTCGCCTCCGGTCCGACGCGACCCCTTAAGGCCGGTGCCCACATTCCCCGTCGGTGGCCGGTGCTAGCCAGGACGAGAGATGACGGGATTGCGAGAGAGAAGTGATAGGGCTGGGAAAAGTGATTTTGATTCATAAATGAAATGCAATACGATATAGTTTCAATTGAAATGAGTGCAATTCGATTCCAATCCTCACTTTTCTAGTGAAAGTGCGATTGGGTTCACAAATAATATAAGGTTCTAACTAAAATATCATTTAAAATATTTTTTCCCAAAGTACCCTTATATCACCTTATACTATCCATTCATACTACCTCATACTACTCATGAATTTTACGAAGTATACGATTAATCTGAACCGTTCGATGTTTGTATACTAGTCCTTTTTCAATCATAGTATAGCCTAGCATAAGGCACCGGAAAAGAGCTCGAACATAATTCGTGGTTGATGACCACGCGTTAAGTAGATTACGACTTAAAAGAAGCGGTAGAGGTAGAACTGAACAACAGAAGGAGGTTGAAATCCAAACACGGTGGATTTCAACTAAGATTGCAAAAACCTAATGTTCAATATATGTTCTAGAAGCTAGGATCGGATATATATGTTGTGACTCTGAGGGTGCCCCTGAGCCTCCTCCTCCTAATCCTCTAAATATCATCCTGCAGCAGGATCAAGATGTTAATGTCTTCATTCCTATGGATAATGGAGAACCTCTACAGCTAATCCCTGATGAGATCCAGGAAAATGAACTGCTAGATCATGATCATATGGAAGAGGACCCAGTGGATCAACAGAACTTTCAACAGCTTGGGTTTGTTCAACTGCTTCAGCCAGATGGAGATCCTGTCATTCTCCAAAAAATTCAGTCAGCTTTGAATTCCAGTTCTGCCATGAGTCCCTCCATCCAGCAGAATCCCGAAGCCATCAGGTTGTGGGCTAAATACCTTGCACCTGGCCCAAATGCACAAGTTATTCAGGTGCCCAAAGCATGGGCTGATTTCTTCACTTTGATACTTGTCAGTCCAGAAACTCATTCTTGGGCCAAAAATTTGTTAAGCTCTTCGGCACTGTCCTGATGTGGGCAAGCTCCTATGCTCAAAAAGTTTACCAGTTATGACTGATTTAGAAGATCCTGAACAAGCCTTGCTTTCCTCACAGTCTCCAGCTGAAGTCAACTCTACTCCACAAGCTTCTCCCCTTGCTGATTCCCCAGCAACCCCTCCTGAGAAACTTAAGGGCAAGATAGCAGACACTCCTAGACCTTGGTCCCACGCTCTGCTGGATATGGTCTCCAAAAATAAAGTGCCAGCTGAGTTGCAGAGCCTAGCCACTAGAAAAAGCTTAAGGCAAAAGGATATTCACAAAGGCTTTAAAAACTCACCCTGCACCAGCAAAAATTGTCTTGGATGTAATCTTGACCCTCCTACTTTCTCACCTTCAGTGATTAAGAATTTGGGAACAGCCTTCTGTAAGATTGATGCATCTAAGCTCTCTGAAGCTGAACTTTCCTCAAAAAAGTCTATGGCAGATGCAGCCCCTGGTGGGAAGAAGCAGCCCAAGAAAAAGCCCCAAAAAGAGTCTCACAATGATGAGCCCAACAAGCCAACCAAGAAGAAGCCCAAGAAGTGAGCAGCTAGGCTGCAGGGTTTTTAATTTTGCAGACCTGAACTTGGTCTTTCTTTTACATATCTTCAGACTTGTTTCTAGAATTGTAATCCTTGCTTTCTGTAAGAACTTTTTTATTCATATCTGGGCTTTTGTTCTAGTACTTCTTACCTTAACTGTTAAGCAGTGTAAGGTTCATTTAATCCCCCACTGGTTCAAATGAATAGTACAACTAGTTCAAGAAAGTGGAAAGTTCTGTGTTGGAATATCAGAGGTTTGAATGCAAAAGAAAAGTGGGAGGCCCTCCGGGATAAAATTGCTGAAAGCCAGTGTGATGTTGTCTGTCTGCAAGAAACCAAAAGAGATTTCTTTGATACCCAGTACATCAAGAAATTTTGTCCTGCTTCCTTTGATGCGTTTGAAATCCTTCCAGCTATTGGTGCTTCAGGTGGCGTTCTCACAGTTTGGAAATCTTCCCAGTTTTCGGGTTCTTTAGCTTTCAGCAATGACTATGGCATTTCTGTCCAATTGCAATCCAACCTTGATAATTCAGAGTGGCTTTTAACAAACATCTATGGCCCATCAGTTTCGGCAGCTAAGCATGACTTCCTAAACTGGCTCAAAAATATAAATATGCCAGATGACATAGATTGGCTTGTGGTGGGTGATTTCAACCTCATCAGAAACACTAGTAACAGAAACCGACCTGGAGGTAATATCCAAGAGATGTTCCATTTTAATAAAGTTATCAGTGCTCAGGGGTGGGTAGAATTACCACTACAAGGAAGGAAAATCACTTGGTCCAATAAGCAAAACCCACCTCTTCTGGAAAGACTGGACTGGTTCTTTACTTCAAATTCTTGGACTTTGAGCTACCCTAACACTACTGTCAAAGGTCTAGTTATGGAACCATCTGATCATGTGTTATAACAATTGCTACAAACATCCCAAAAGAACATATATTTCGGTTTGAGAACTATTGGATGGAACATGAACACTTTCTCAGTATTGTTAATCATGGTTGGTCACTTCCAACTTTTCAAACAGATCCTGCCAAGAAGTTAACTGAAAAGTTCAAAAATTTAAGAAGAGTTCTCAGAGTTTGGCAGACACATCTTTCTAGTCTGAAAGCAAACATTGAGAATGTCAGACTCATGCTTCATTTCTTAGAACTTCTGGAAGAGTACAGAGACCTCTCTATCCTTGAATGGAATTTTAGAGCTATTCTCAAGGAAAAATATGCCAGTCTCTTGAATCAGCAACAAATTTACTGGAAACAAAGGGGAACAATTAAATGGGTCAAATATGGTGATGAAGGTACAAAAAATTTTCATGCTAATGCCACAATTAAGCAAAGGAAAAACCTAATCACAACTCTGGAAGATGACCAAGGAATACAACACTTTGATCACACAGCCAAAGCAACAATTTTCTGGGAAGCTTTTAAAGATAGACTGGGAAATTCTGAATCAACTTCCATGCATTTTGATCTTGAAACTCTTCTTCAGGCTCATGATCAGCTTGATTTCTTGACAGAACCCTTCTCCAATGAAGAAGTCGACAATGTCATCAAAAACCTGCCCAGTGACAAGTCACCTGGGCCAGATGGATTCAATACTGATTTTATTAAGAGGTGCTGGTCAATCATCAAGCAAGACTTTTATGACTTATGTGTAGCTTTTCACCAAGGGAATTTATGTCTGCAAAACCTGAATGGATCACATATTACTTTGCTCCCCAAAATAGATGGTGCTAAAAGGGTCTCTGAGTATAGACCCATTTCACTCTTGAACACTTCAATCAAAATTTTAACAAAGCTATTGGCTAATAGACTGCAGTCTGTGACCATGGATCTCATTCACAACAACCAATATGGATTCATCAAAAGTAGAACCATTCAGGATTGTTTGCCCTGGTCTTTTGAATATCTGCATCTTTGTCACAAGTCAAGGAAAGAAATTATTATTTTAAAGCTGGATTTTGAGAAGGCCTTTGATAAGATTGAACATTCTGCTACGTGGAATCTGATGAAACACAAAGGATTTAATGAAAATGGCTGCAGTGGATGGGTAATATATTTGACTCAGGGACTTCTTCAATCCTTTTGAATGGCGTTCCTGGAAAAACTTTCCACTGTAGAAGGGGGTGAGACAAGGTGACCCTCTGTCACCCCTTCTCTTTGTGCTAGCTGCCGACTTCTTGCAAACTCTTCTAAATAAAGCTAAAGACCAAAACCTCCTCCACCTGCCAATTCCTCTACAGTACAACAATGACTTCCCAATTATCCAATATGCAGATGACACTCTAATCATAATGGAAGGCAGCCAACAACAACTTGTGTTCCTCAAGAGTTTACTTCAAACTTTTGCAATATTCACAGGATTGAAGGTCAATTACTCAAAGTCAATGATGATCCCAATAAACATAGAACATGAGAGATTTGATTTACTAGCCAATACCTTTGGTTGTTCAAAAGGCTCAATGCCCTTCACTTACTTGGGTTTACCACTGGGAACTACAAAGCCAACAGTTGAGGATTTCCTTCCTCTAGTTTGCAAATGTGAGAGAAGGCTTGCAAGCACTTCAATTTTCCTTTCCCAAGCTGGTAAATTACAAATGACAAATGCAGTCTTCACTTCCCTGCCGACTTTTTACTTGTGCACCTTCAAGATACATAAAACAGTTATCAAACAGATTGATAAGTTCAGAAAACATTGTCTTTGGAGAGGAGCAGACATAAATGCAAAAAAGCCACCCAAGGCAGCATGGGAGATGGTGTGCCTCCCCAAAACTCAAGGAGGGCTGGGAGTCATTCAATTAGAAGCTCACAATGAAGCATTGTTAATCAAAAATTTCAACAAGTTTTTCAACAAGGCTGACATACCTTGGGTTCACCTAGTTTGGGAAAATATTACAGAAATGGCAAATTACCAAATCACACTCTAAAGGGTTCTTTCTGGTGGAGAGATGTTCTCAGACTTTTACTAAAATTCAAAGATATGTCACTCATCACAGTGTCCAGAGGTGATACTTGTTTCTTCTGGGAAGATAGATGGCACACCCCTACTTTAAGACAGGGCTTCCCAGAACTGTTCTCCTTCGCTCAAAATAAAAGCATCAATTTCAACAGAGCCACAAGAGCTCAATCTCCAAATGATATGTTCAACTTGCCCCTCTCTGAAGAAGCTTTCAATCAGCTGCTAGAACTGGCCCAAATTTTAGAAGACCTCCCTCAACATGATTTGAATGATGATATTTGGTCCTATGTTTGGGGTTCTCCCTTTTACACATCAATGAAGGCCTATGCTCAGCTCATTGGTCAACGAATAGTTCATCCAGGTTTCAATTGGTTATGGAAATCCTTCACTCAGAAAAAAACATAAGGTGTTCTTCTGGTTACTTCTGAAAGATCGCTTAAGTACTCGAAATATTCTTCGAAGGAAAAATCAGGTTCTACCCTCTTATGACTGTGTGCTCTGCCAAGCCCAAACCGAGGAGACTCTACAGCACCTGTTTCTACACTGCCCTTTTGCACAAGCCTGCTGGTCCCTGCTCAACTTGCAGGTTAATGATCCTGATCCTTTTCAAATGCTGGAATCATTCAAAGCACAATTACGGGTCTGCTTCTTCATGGATATAATTATAATCATGAGCTGGTCTATCTGGACGGCAAGGAACAAATTCATCTTTGAAAATCAACAACCAAGTCTCACTTCAGTTCAAGCTTCTTTCAAGCGCGAATTTGCTCTGGTTATTCTTAGAGCAAAGCAGAACTCCAAAGATTCAATGAGTCAATGGCTGAATACAACTTTGTAGTCTACCTGATTTTCTTTGTTTCGTTCTTTGTTTCCTAATTTGTTTCCCTGTAAGCTTGTAAGCATGTAAACTTTTAAATTTTAATATATATATAAAATCAGTAGGGGATAAAACCCCTCCTGTTTCCTAAAAAAAAACTTATGGTCCATGTTGGTCCTCAACAAAAAGTTTCTCTTGCGAGAAATGGAGCACCGGTGAAGAGGAGATCATCAATGCATTTTCTGGCTAGTGGCACAATGGTATAGGTGAATATAAACCAAGAAGTGGGCGAGTCTTCTTTGTGTCCTTGAGGTTCCAAATGGCAGGGAGAGGCATATTGCAGGAGCATCCCTGTGTGATTACAGCATGCCAAAGGCATTACTATTGGTGATGGGGCACAGAGAGTCCAATGCCGTTTTGACATGGTCGGTGGCGTCACCTCACAAGTTGCTAGCTAGTAAGCAGGCCAGCCGAGTTTGTGTATTGTTTGATTTCGCTATTACTCCGTTCTGATTAGGGGGAGGAGTTGTTGCATTGGACTCAGACCATTGTTAACGTACGAAATCGCAGCGGTCGGGTAAAACTCTGAACAATCTATATAATATGTCAGGGTAACACTCGAAAAATTAAATAAGTATTCCCTCCATTATGTCGTTTTAGATTTAGATTCAAACTTTGATATGCATTTAGATATACTCTATGTCTAGATGTCTAATTCGAAACGACCAATAATTTGCAGAAAACACATTTTGAGTGGCCAATGCAAGCCGAAGGAAAAGCGCTCGTCATGTTGTCATGCCTATATATGCGGAGCCATCTCCATTGCAAGACCAGGTTAGCTGCAGCTAGTTGCTAACTTGCTATAGCTTTGTTGAAGAGCTCCAAAGTTAGAGGAACCTTTCATCTAATGGCAGCAGCGTTCTTGGTCTCTATCGCCATGGTCTTGCTCGGGACAGCGGCTGTCCGTGTCGTCGGCGACCAGATAGGTTCCAAACTGCATCGATCTTACACTATGCCATATAGCCTTTTGACATTAATCACCTCGAGAATTAAGTGATGGATCACTCTCGTGCATATGCATGCAGAATTAAGCATCGACTGTGGCCTACCCGACAGCTACAGCCCCTACACGGACCCCGACACCGGCATCTACTACGTCTCCGACGGCACGTACGTCGACGCCGGCGAGAACCACGCGGTCGCCGCCGCCGGCGACCCGGCGGGCCGCCGGCTCCCTCCCTTGCAGTCGCTGAGGAGCTTCCCCTCCGGCAAGTGGAACTGCTACGCGCTCCCCACCGACGACGTCCGGGCCACGTACCTGGTGCGGGCGCAGTTCGCCTACGGCAACTACGACGGCAAGAACAGCTCGCCGGTGGAGTTCGAGCTTCACCTGGGCTCCGCGCTGTGGGACACGGCAGCGGCAGCGGCGGCACCATCAAGGAGGCGGTGTTCGTGGCGTGGGCGAGCTGGGCGCCGGTGTGCCTGGTGGACACCGGCCGCGGCACGCCGTTCGTGTCCGTGGTGGAGCTCAGGAAGCTCGGGGACAGGCTCTACCCGCCCGTCGTCTCCGGTAACCTGCAGTCCATGTCAATGTACGTACGGCTAAAGATGGGGACAGACGTTCAATTGACCAGGTATATGTGGCTGCTCGCTAAAAGTTATTATGCCATCGCTCGTAACTGATGGGTTTTGTATAATTTGACACATTAGTCTTCTACATTATCTTCATTTTAATTGATATTAAAGAAAAGGTAAAAACACATGTGAAGAAAAACTAAAATTCTTTAAAGTAGTTGCCCGAAAATGATGTTAGCATAGTTAATATGAGTGCTATATAATGGAGCCTAGATGTTGTGGCTAAATGTTAAAGCTTGTTATTTTTTTGATTTTCCCTAGACCGGAATCTTTTGATCATAAATTTTTAGAAAATTGGGTCTTTTACGGTGAACCATACCACTATTGAAAAAAGGACCAGTATATATGGAAGGATCCGACGGTTGAGATTAATTGTATACCACCACAGCTAGCACTAGTGGTATGGGGTGGTATACATAGGTAGCATGGGGGTATTGTTGGTAGTTTTTTCTCGGTGGCATAAACGAAATATATGATTTCTTCATTTCAATTTTTTTTCATTTCCCTATCGTGGTATGGTCAATTTTTTTTTCAAATTTCTAACGAAAATTTTCATTTCAAATTTCAAAAATGATTTTTTCCAAATTTTTCAAAAACAAAAATTTCATTTCAAATTTCAAGAACGATTTTTTGAATTTCATTTCAAATTGTTTTCAAATTTCAAAAACGAAAATTTTCATTTCAAATTTCAAAAATGATTTGTTTTTCAAAATTTTTCATTTCACTCTGGTGGTATGGCCAAATGTTTTTCAAATTTCAAAAACAAAAAATTTCATTTCAAATTTCAAAAAATTTCCAAAATTTTTCATTTCAACATTTTCTTGGTGGCATAAAGGAAATTTATTTCTTGGTCTGATGTTACAAAAATTACCTATTTACCCTTACTAAAAATAGCTACGTACTGCATACTACCACCTGGTGGTGGGGTCCACCGTAAAAGAGCCCTAGAAATTTGTGTAGTTTAACAATATAATATTTCTATTTTCAAATTCAGTATAAATACTTTCATAATATATATCACGTGTTGTTAAACTATACGGAATTTGTGGTTAAATTAAGTATAGTGTAGTTTGAATCGGTACAATGGTAAAGCAACAACCTTTCTCTTTGGATGCAACCAACAAGTTAGTGTCATTCGTTAATTGCACCCTCATTGCAGGTTGTTGTCCTCTCAATGTCATTTCTCTTTTATCTTTAGTACTTAACTACATCATTGGATCAGTAGCTAACTATGTGATGTGGCTTCTGATATATGCACTAGATATATACTATGTGTAGATACCTAACAAAACTTATGTAGCTCCAAAAACTAAAGTGAACAGTAATTTAGGACAGAGGGAGCTAGTATCGTACTACACATCTTATCCGGACTAATTAACTCTCTGATATACACTACTCTTCTCCATCCTGTTGGATTTTGTTAAGGCGTCCGAATGATACCCACGACCGGTTCTGGTCTGAATACGGGACGACCAGCCCACAGTGGGTAAACATGTCGACCCAGAATGACATCCTGCCAGACCCCAAGTTCGACGTCTCCTCGCCCATCCTCCAGACGGCCGTCGCAGCAGCTGCCACCAACAGTTCGCTCACCGTCGTGACGGCAGGGAAAGACTACAGCAGCTCATACCAGTTCATGGCGTTTCTGCACTTCGCCGATTTTCAGAACAGTACCCAACTCCGGGAGTTCGACATATACGTCAACGACAAACGGCTAGGACCTGCGTATAGCCCACAATATCTTCAAGGTTCCTGCGTGTACAGCTCCGAATGGTACAGGGCCTCCGATGGCAAGCACAACGTAACTCTCGTCGCCACGGCCGCCTCCGTGCTTCCCCCAATGCTCAACGCGCTCGAGATCTACACCTTGATCGACTTGGATGATGCTATATCAACATTACCTAAAGACTGTGAGTTCTCGATCGGTTCTCTCCCCTCTAATAATAACATAGTGCAAGAAATTCGTTCATCATATGGCTAGAGGAAGAATGTGCTTCGATCTCCTTGTGTTTTAATTAGAGCGTACAACAAACTATATTCATTAATCATTTTCTGACGATGGATCTGATCATATTAATCGTTTGTGCCTGTGCATAGTTGATGCTATTATGGGTATCAAACAGGAGTATGGATTGAAGAGAAACTGGACGGGAGATCCATGTTTGCCAGATTCTTCATGGAGCGGCGTGGGATGCAGCAATACAAGCCAGGACATTTTGAGGACGATAACATCACTGTGAGTATTTGCAAACATTAATTGGTTACAATGTCTTGGATCGTGATTCTAACGTTTGTGCATTGGACTTGTCTTTACTTGAAAATATGATCCGATCCAGGGATCTCTCCAACAGCAACTTGAGTGGTGAAATATCTCAGAAATTTGCATCGCTCACGGCACTCCAGAATTTGTGAGTGCTAGAAAAACATTGCTTCGTTGGCTACTAAACCATCAATTAATTGTTCTAATGCTATGTTGAAACTCAAAATTGGCAGGTAAGTCAGATCAGGCTGGACCAGGCGGTCAGACCGTGATACCAAGCGGTCTGACCGCGGTCCCTGTAGCCGGTCTGGCAACAGGAGGTCAGACCTCATCCCTAGGGCGGTTAGACCGCTCTGGTCAAAGTCATCAAAAGGCAATTTAGACTTCACCATTGGATAGGTCTCGTCGAGTAGATCAAGATTCATATATGGAACATCCAAATCGGAGTTCGGATGAGAGAGTTATGGCTTCGGGAAGATCTGCACGTCACGCAGGCGGTTAGACCACCCCACCTAGGAGGTTAGACCGCCTATTCCTATAACCGGTCTGGAAAAGGGCCCAAGCGGTCTAACCGCGTGCCCCAGGCGGTTAGACCACCCTCCCCTGAGTCCGACTCAAATAGAGGAGTCATAGTAGATTTCGAGTTGTAAAGGATTTCCTTGCGGGGTAAGACCTCCCCACCCTATATTATGAAGGGTCACGGCCGATTGAAAAGCTATCACCCAATCGATCAAATATTTATCTACTTTTTATCTCTAAACCCTACTTTTCCAACCCCTTTGCTTCCTTCTTCGTCTCTACGACGATTTAGGGCGTTCTAAGTGGCCTGCCGACCTTAGAACAACCCTAGGCGCGCTACTCCCAACAGGGTCCCTCCCAGAGCAGCGATCTTAGGTTTTCGCCGACTTCTCTGACCAAGGCGGTCAGACCGCCCTCCATAGGCTACCGGCCCGTGCCCGGGATTTCGACGATGTGCGATTTCGACTACCGCGCGATCCAGCGCACTCGTGTGTTCGACCGTAAAAAGCGTCTACACACTTTTGGCGACTCCGCTGGGGACAGATCTGGTTTTACAACCGTTTTGTCAAACATCATCATGTCAAGCATTGAAGAACTCAGCGAAGAGGATCAGAGGAAGTATGTAGAGCTTCATGAGTACATCAAGCAGCAATTCCTCTCTCACGCCAAGAAAGATCGTTCAGACAAGGTGACGATGGATCAAGAAATCGAGGTGCCGGTGATCAAGCTGAACAATGACAAGGTTGAGGTAATCACCACTGTAAGCAAACATGAATCTGATCTATCTACAAAGCTTGCTACATTGTCTGATAAATGTGAGCGTGCTTTTAGTAATCAACATAGTCAGGTTGCTAGTATGATTACTCGCCTAGAAAAAACTGAGGGTAAAAGTAGTAGTTTTAATATTCCTGATAATTTTATCCCTCAATTAGATTCACAAGGGGTGTTACAAACAAACTTGTCGGTAGCACCAGGAACCTCAATTGAGACACATGTGTACCGCATGCCGACTGGTTTTTATACGGGACAATCATCATTGCCAAAGCCGACCCTGGTCAGACCACCCCCATGGCCGGTCAGACCGCCCTGTCTGGCCAGATGATGAGTGTTTCGAATTTTAATCCACCCCCTGTGAATAGAGTAGATATGTCAGCTACAATGCAGTCCCATCTAGATGATATGAATGAATTTAAAAATTTAAGGAAGAGGTAGCTAGCATGGTAAAAAATAAACTCGGCACTGATATGGGTAATTCTAGATTATATCAAAAACCTTATAAAGCTGAATTTGATCTTGTGGCTTGTCCCCTTGGTTGGCTTATGCCCGATTTTGTTAAATTTAGTGATGAGGATAATCGTACAACCTGAGAGCACATAATCCAATATATTGCTCAATTAGGCGAAGCAAGTGCCCATGATGCTTTGAAAGTGCGTTTGTTCTCTTTATCTTTAACGGGCACCGCCTTTGCCTGGTTTTTGTCTTTAGCCCCTAACTCTATTGATTCTTGGAATCAATTAGAACAAAAATTCCATGATCACTTCTTTAGTGGGGACTGTCAACTAAAATTGACAGATTTAACATCGGTTAAACAAGGTAGAGATGAAACGGTCTCTAATTACCTTAAGCGCTTTAAAGAGGTTAAAAACTGTTGTTTCAATTTGTCGCTTTCTGATTCCGACCTAGCTAATCTTGCCGCTAAAGGTTTAAAATCTACTCTTAGAGAAAGATTAGAAGGTGTGGATTTTTATTCGCTTGATTCTGTTCTTGTGAGGGGCATGGCACAAGAATTGAAATTGAATAAAGAAAATGAAAAACTTGAGTCTCATCGGTCTGATATTAATGTGATTGATATGTTTCTAATAATTTGAACGATGAGAATGAAGTTTATAGTGCTGAATTTGTATGGCCTTCTGAAGATAAATCTTATTCTTGTGCATCACTTAAGCCGGCTAGTAAAGGTCGGCAAGAAGAATTAAAATTTACTTTTGATGTTTCTAAGTGTGATTGCATTTTTGATGAATTACATAAACTTGGAAATATTAAGATATCTCATACCATGCCTCCACTTGATGAGATAAAACGATGTGCATATTGTAAATATCATCATTCTTATTCTCATGCTACTAATGATTGCAATGTGTTTCGTCGTCAGATTCAATCGGCCATAAACGAAGGTCGTTTGATGCTTCATGAGAAACGAGTGGATAAACATCCTTTTCCTATCAACACCATGTAGTTGCAGCAGCCTAAGGTTCTGGTTCGGCCACATCAAGTCGAAGCAACCAAAGGAAAAAAATGTGGTGGTCGGGGAAGAGCGACCCGATTTGAGACAAAAAGAGCTAAAAAGAGAAGTTGCTTATGAGAAGACTCCTGATGGTAGAGAAACATTCAAGATCACTGTCAAAGCTTCTGGACATGGGGGCAAGGGTCGTCCGCTCCGTCTTCTCAGCGACCGTTTGAGCCTAATCTGGTCCAGGCGGTTAGACCGCGTAAGGAGGGCGGTCAGACCGCCCCTGCCCATGATCATCCAAAAACGCTAAAACCAAAGCGACCGGAAGTTGGGAATTGGAAGCTTAACGTGGCAAAGAATTAGGGAAGTGTCTCAAAGCCAAAGGTCACGTTTGATATGCTATTCAACAAATATTCTAAGCAAAAGGCTGTTACAGGTGATCGGCCATTGAAAAAAAGGATGAGGTCACCTACACATCAAGAGAGGTCGTCCTCGCCTCCACGAGCAGCAACAAGGTTCAGAAGTGAATCATCTCAGCACGAGGGGCACTTCATTTCATCATGGGCGTCTTCAAGTTCAAATCCACCTCGCCCAATCTATGACAACAATGGAGTAATGTGGGTGCCGTATCACCAATCCTTTCATCCTAGATGGAGAGGACCAAGAAAATCAACCTTGGACAAGATTTCATGATATACTCAAGACCATTTGGCATCTGGACATCAATCTGGTCAGAATCACCAGGCTGATGCGGTTAGATCGCCCCCTGTAAGAGGTCAGACCGCCCTACCCAGAAATTTTGCTCAATCTTCTCCGAAGCAAGTTTACAAGCCCAAGATCAGAGAGGAGGAGGTTGAAAAGATGGATGTCAACCCAAAGAGGACTACTAGTCAAGATATCATCCAAATTGGGACGATGGACGTTCCCGTTGAGAAAAGTGGCGAAGGACCGGTTGTGCTAAGCAATTAGGTTATGACACCTACTCAGAATGGATTTGTTGATGCTAATGATCATGAGGCCAGTGGAAGTGATTATAACTCTAAATACTTTTTGCCAAGATGGTGTCCTCCCGGATTGACTCATACTCAAAGGAGGAAGCTTCAACGACTGAGGTCTCGGGAGAAGAAAGAAAAAGAGCTGGAGCAGCAAAGGGATGAGATGTTCAATAACTACAGACCCATGGTGCCGCAAGGGAAGGAGTGGAGAATCAAGACTGGTGACCAAGCAAAACCGATCAAATCGGTGGAGGAGGCGGTCAGATTGACTGAGGTGGTCAAACCGGATGATGGGCCGGTTAGACCGGCTAGTCCAGAGATATCGCCTAGTGTTGCTTCTTCGATTCAAATGGTTTATGACAATGAGGTGTCATCGGTGCCTATTTTAGAAGACGATGAGCAACTCATTGATTACAGTTCCTCTTCAGAGCCAATGGATCTTGAAGACGATTGAGAAGATATGGCCGATTTCGATGAGAATCGCCCCAAGGACAGAATGGCCGGTGAAAAGTGTTACATCGACCTTAGATTTGTTTTTTAATACGCAAGCTTTACTAAAAAATAGGGAGGCATATGTTGACACTCAAAATTGGCAGCTAAGCCACATCAGGCTGGACCAGGCGGTCTGACCGCGGTCCCTGTAGCCGGTATGGCAACAGGAGGTCAGACCTCATCCTTAGGTCTCGTCGAGTAGATCAAGATTCATATATGGAACGTCCAAATCGGAGTTTGAATGAGAGAGTTATGGCTTCTGGAAGATCTACACGTCACGCAGGCGGTTAGACCGCCCCACCTAGGAGGTTAGACCGCCTATCCCTGTAGCCGGTCCGGAAAAGGACCCAGGCGGTCTAACCGCGTGCCCCAGGCGGTTAGACCACCCTCCCCTGAGTCCGACTCAAATTGAGGAGTCCTAGTAGATTTCGAGTTGTAAAGGATTTTCTTGTGGGGTAAGACCTCCCCACCCTATATTATGAAGGGCCACGGCCGATTGAGTAGCTATCACCCAATCGATCAAACATTTATCTACTTTTTATCTCTAAACCCTACTTTTCCAACCCCTTTGCTTCCTTCTTCGTCTCTACGACGATTTAAGGCGTTCTAAGTGGCCTGCCGACCTTAGAACAACCCTAGGCGCACTACTCCCGACGGGGTCCCTCCCGGAGCAGCGATCTTAGGTTTTCGCCGACTTCTCTGACCAAGGCGGTCAGACCGCCCTCCATAGGCGGTTAGACCGGCCCGTGCCCGGGATTTCGACGAGGTGCGATTTCGACTACCGCGCGATCCAGCGCACTCGTGTGTTTGATCGTAAAAAGCGTCAACATGCTGTTTTTGTTTCCTTATAATTTTAGAAAACTTGCAACTTTTGTGACTAATTCTACACTTATTTGAGTAGAAGCGAGAGTATATATACAAATATATTAGGGTTATTTACATTCCTAATAGTTGTGTAAATATTTCAGGGATTTGTCTTATAACAACTTAAATGGGTTAATACCTGATTCCATACCAAGTTTGCCCTCACTTCAAGTTCTGTAAGTAAGTTGACTTGGTTGCAAATTATTCCGAATCAGGGGACATTACAACTTGACTGTCACTTCCTGCAGAAACTTGTCTGGCAACCATTTGAGTGCCCCATTCCCAGACTCTATTTGTAAAAATCACACAGGACTCGCCTTCAGGTTGTCTTTCTTCGTCATGATTGTTTTTTCTGTTAAGACGAAGCTTCGAGGCTTGATTTTTTAGGTGTCTGCTAATGGTTTAAGACTGGCCTAATTGTCTTCTGCAATTTTAGATATGAGCCTCGTGGACCACTTTGTGATACAAGAGCAAATTCATCAAGAAGAAAAAGAGCAATTGTCATAGCTGCTTCAGTAGTGGTTCTTGTGCTGGTAGTGGCTTTAGTTGTTCTTGGATATTTCATCAAGAGAAAGAAAATAAATCCCAATGGTGGACACTCACTCTTTCTCTAATCTGAAAAATACATAAATATGCTTAAAGTTTATTATACTTTTTATTTATTTTATATATCTGGTAATACCTGTGGAACCAGTATCTGCACATGATCCTGCAAGAGAAAGAGAATCTGAGAATGCTCCCAGGATCGCAAAACGTCATGTGAACGACCTACAAAATATTGAGAATCGCCAGTTCACATACAAAGAGCTGGTGAACATTACCAATAATTTCGAAGGATTCATAGGACATGGAGGTTTTGGGCACGTGTATTATGGCCTTTTAGAAAATGGTACTGAGGTTGCTGTCAAGATGCGTTCTGAGTCATCATTGCATGGGCTGGACGAGTTTTTAGCTGAGGTACCAAATTCATTCATAAAAAATTTGAGGGGGAAAATGAAAACTCCAATTTTGCAAATTATATTAATTCCAACTTTTGAATCTTGTTAAATAGGTTCAGAGCTTGACAAAGGTCCATCACAGGAATCTAGTTTCTTTGGTTGGTTACTGCTGGGAGGAAGATCACTTAGCACTGGTTTATGAATACATGTCTCAAGGAAGCCTTTTTGATCATCTGAGAGGTCTGGTACTTACTGACTGACTGTGTCAATTGATTAAGGTGTTAGAAACTATGCTATTTAAAAAAACTGGTTCTGAAACAATTTTGCATTCTACCTAAGTTTGCAACTGCAAGTAGGAAGGTCTTCCAAAGATTGACTACTAGATATATTCAGTATTGGAAGGAGAAACCTTATCAGGTCATGTACACCTCTATTGGGTTATCCCAAGTGAAATCATGCCACCAAGGACATGAGTTTTGCACCTATGGGAGCGATGGGTTATCCCAAGTGAAACCATGGACAAAGTAAAACAATGGGATGGGGGATGAATGCATATGGATTATACTTTATTTTACTTAACATATTTCAGCTTATACGTGTATTTTATTTATCAAACAGTTGGTCTTATACTCTTATTTCTTAAGTAAGCAATCCAACTTTTTCTGGGCAATGAACTAACAAAATTAGAAAGACATTTCATGAATTTCATTAGCACAATGGTGTCAACTAAACAGTTGTTGACAAAGTTCTCTGCTGACACAATGAAGGTGTTGCTGAAACATTGAATTGGAAAACACGCGTACGAGTAGTGCTTGAAGCTGCACAAGGTATTTTTTGAGAGAAGAATGAAACTATATTTTCCTTAATTAAGCAAGGCCTCCCATACGCTCTTTTTTATTAATTTCCTTTGTATGGCATTTCCTGTGATATACATAGGCCTGGATTATCTCCACAATGGTTGCAACCTTCCTATAATTCACCGGGATGTGAAGACTAGCAACATTCTCTTGGGACGAAATCTTGAAGCCAAACTAGCAGATTTTGGACTCTGCAAAACCTATCTTAGCGATAGTCAGACTCACATATCAGCCCCTGCAGCTGGCTCAGCAGGTTACATCGACCCAGAGTATGTCTTTATTATGTCTATGCTGGTATATTCAGACAAGAAGTACATCATAATTTTCTAAATTTTGAACCTTAAATTTTTAAGGTCGCCACCATTATATATGAAACATGTTTTGTTTTCATCATGCAACCTTCAGATAGACTTGTCTTGTATTCACCTTTTCTTTAACGTTCGTGGCTGCTGTTTCTTCAGGTACTATCACACTTGTAGGCTCACCGAGAGCAGTGACGTCTATAGCTTTGGAGTTGTTTTACTGGTGACAGCCACTGGCAAACCTCCATTAGTGCCGGGCCATGGGCACATTGTTCAGCGTGTTAATCAGATGATCACCACAGGTTATGACATTAATTCCATCGCCGATGTGCGTCTTGAAGGTGCCTACGATGTCAATTCCATGTGGAAGGTGATCGACACTGCCAATAAGTGCACGTCAGATGATGCTGCTCAGAGGCCAACGATGGCGGCCGTGGTGGCGCAGCTGAAGGAGAGCTTGGCGTTGGAAGAAGCTCGTGAGACGGGTAGCAGCGTCAGGGCAACACTAGGGGGCGATATCTCAGCTTTGCTGTCCACGGATGGTCCGGTTGCGAGATGAAGATTTACCACTGTGTTGGCCTTGATTTTTTTTCCGTGTGAACTAGAGTATTTATCATTTTAAGATATTCTGCTTTGTTTTGCTAAGGTATTCAGTTACATTAAACACGCAGCTTCTGCAGGTATTACGAGCTACTGAATAAATCTCATATTTACGTGCATATTTCTGAAATATTTTTCCATTTTTATATGGGTTCTTTTACGGTAAGCCATACCACCAGGTGGTAGAAAACAGTGTATAGCTATTTTTGGTAAGAGTAAGTAGGTAACTTTTGCAATCTTTTAATAAAATTGACAACCTCGGGCCGAGGAAAAAAAATCGTTTTTGCTACAAGGAAAATTTGAAAAAATTTTGTTTTTGAAATTTGTTTTTGAAATTTGAAAAAAAATGGCTATACCACCAGAAGAAAATGAAAAAAATTCTATTTTGAATTTTGAAAAAAAATTTGGCCATACCACCAGAGGGAAATGAAAAATTTTGAAATACTTCGTTTATGCCACCAAGAAAAATTTGAAATGAAAAAATTTGAAAATTTTCAAATTTGAAATTTGAAATTTGAAAAAAAAATTCCATACCACCAGAGGGAAATGAAAAAAAATTGAAATAAAGAAATCATATATTTCGTTTATGCCACTGAGATAAAACTTCTAATAATACCCCTATACCACCTATACCACCTTATACCACAGGTGCAAGTTGTGGTGGTATACAATTAATCTCAGCCGTCAGATCCTTTCATACTGATCCTTTTCCAACAGTGGTATAAGGTGGTATGATCCACCGTAAAAGAACCCTTTTCATATATGTAACCGTGCATAATTTGGAAAATGTTTTTACCTAAAACTAGGTTTGATTAATTGGAAACAATGTAAGGAAACAAACAGATAATCTGGTCGAAGTGTTGAAACATCATCCTAATATATAATATGATGAGAACTTCAGATCTAGTGCCCCGACCTTCGAACCGGGAGTAATTTGATTGGTGCAAGCAAAGTCGTCGGATGAACCTAGGATAATTTCCAACTGCAACATAGCCAAGTGAGAAAACTTTTATATGAGTTCTTCGGCAGCTCAGGGAGTGGTGACTTCCAGGCGATCGAGGCGGTGCCCCCAAACTTCGATCCACCGCCGCAGAGTTCAAAATTGGTAATGTCGTACATACATCATGTGCTCACTACAATGTTTGGACAGCCCCAGTATGGAGCTGGATACCGAGATGAATATGACATGCATGGAGAAGAACTTAGTCAGCGGATCTCTACTGTGTGAGATGACTTTAAATTAGTCTTTGAGTCAAATAAATATATCATTTCTAAATTTGGTATTTTTGTTGGAAAAGATTATGATAGCGGAGGTTTGTTCCGCTTTTCTTTATTAGATGATAATTGTAATAAAGTTGTGAACCATGTGATGATGAATCAAATGTTTGGCATTCAAGGCTTTGTCAAGTTAATTTTGGCTGTATTATGCGCTTAGCTAGTTTGAGTTTAATTCCAAAGTTTACCTCTGTCAAAAATTCTAAGTACCACATATGTGTTGACTCTAAACAAACTCGCAAGCCACACAAGGCTGTTGAGGCGTGGAACTTGGCACCACTAGAATTAGTTTATTCTGATTTGAGCGAAATGAACGGAGTGTCGACAAAAGGTGGTAACGGTATTTCATAATTTTGATAGACGATAGCACTAGATTTTGTTACATCTATTTGTTAAAGTCAAAAGATGAAGCATTACATTACTTTAAGATCTATAAAGCTTAAGTAGAAAACCAACTTGAGAGAAAGATAAAACATCTTAGGTCTTATCAAGGTGGCGAATACCTCTCAAATGCTTCTGACTTATTTTGCGAGGAACACGGTAGTGTTCATGAGAGGACACCGCCTTATTCACCCCAATCCAATAGGATTACCGAAAGAAAGAACCACACGCTGATTGACTTAGTGAATACCATGTTAGAAACTGTGGAACTTTCCAAGGAATGGTGGGGTGAGGCGATACTAACAGCACATCATGTCCTAAACCGTGTACCTATGAAGAATAAGGAAGTAACTCCATTCGAGGAATAGCAGAAGAAGAGGCTAACTCTTTCATATACCTACGTACATGGGGTTGCTTGACCAAGGTTAGTGTGCCAATCACCAAGAAACGTAAGCTCGGACCAAATACTGTTGATTGTGTCTTTCTAGGTTATGCTTTTCACAGTGTTAGATATAGATTCTTGGTAGTGAAATCTGGAGACCTGACTTGCTTGTCAGTACAATTATGGAGTCCAGAGATGCTACATTTTTTGAGAACATATTCCCAATGAGAGATGAAACAAGCTCATCTAGGCAAGAGTCTATCGAGCAGGATAATTCTACCGAGTCGATAGTACGTAATGTACCCACACTCATTGAACATCCTGAGGAGGATAATGATGAAGCTCCTAGGAGGAGCAAGAGACAGAGCACTGGGAAGTCCTTTGGTGATGATTTCATTGTATACCTCGTGGATGACACTCCTAAGACCATTGAAGAGGCCTACTCCTCTCCTGATGCCGACTATTGGAAAGTGGCAGTCAGAAGTGAGATGGACTCTATCATGTAGAATGGTACTTGAGAGGTCGTTGAACATCCCTATGGGTGCAAACTTGTAGGGTGCGAATGAGTGTTCAAGAAGAAGCTTAAGCCTGATGGTACTATTGAAAAGTACAAGGCCAGGCTTGTGGCCAAAGGTTACACCTAGAAAGATAGTGAAGACTTCTTAGATACTTACTCACCAGTCGCTCAATTGACCACCATACGAGTGCTACTTGCTCTAGCAGCCTCTCATGGTCTTCTCGTTCATCAAATGGATGTTAAGACAACTTTCCTAAATGGAGAGCTGGAAGAGGAGATCTGTATGTATCAGCTAGATGGATTTATAGCAAAGGGTCAAGAAGGCATGGTGTGTAAGCTGGTGAAGTCTCTCTACAGCCTCAAGCAAGCCCCTAAACAGTGGCATGACAAGTTCGACAGAACTTTGATATCTGTCGACTTTGTTGCGAACGAAGCTGACAAGTGTGTGTACTATCACTTTGGTGGGGGTAAAGGAATGATTTTGTGTTTGTATGTATATGACATACTCATATTTGGCACAAACCTTAATGTGATTAAGGAACTCAAAGACTTTTTATCTCAAAGCTTTGAGATGAAAAATTTGGGAGAAGCTGATGTTATCCTTAGCATTAAGCTGATAAAGGAAGAAAATGGGGGGGTGACTCTTTCGTAGACTCACTACATGTAGAAGATTTTGAGTCAATTTGGCTACAGTAATTCTAAACCCTCCTTAGCTCCTTATGATGCCAGCTTGGTTCTGAAAAAGAACACAACGATAATGGTAGATCAGTTGAGATACTCCCAGATCATTAGCTTATTAATATACCTAGCTAGTGCCACAAGACCTGATATTGCATACGTAGTTAGTAAACTGAGGCGGTTTGTTGCAAACTTGGGAAGTGAACACTGGCATGCTCTTGAAAGGGTGATGCACTATCTGGTGGGGACAATGAGCTTTGGAATTCACTATTCTGGAGACCCCAAAGTCTTGGAGGGATATAGTGATGCAAACTTGATTTTTGATGCTGATGAATTGAAAGCCACAAGTGGATATGTGTTCACACTTGGAGGTGGTGCTGTTTCCTGGAAGTCTTGCAAGAAGACCATCTTAACAAGGTCAACAATGGAAGCAGAACTCGCAGCATTAGATACTACCACCGTTGAGACTGAGTGGCTTCGTGAACTCCTAATGGACTTGCCGATAGTTGAAAAAATGATACCGGCAATTCTAATGAACTGTGATAATCAAACTGTGATTGTCAAGGTGAACAGTTCAAAGGACAACATAAAGTCATCGAGGCACGTCAAGAGGTGGTTAAAATTTGTCAGGAAATTGAAGAACACTGGTGTTATAGCTTTGGATTATATCAACACAGCTAAAAACCTAGCAGATCAATTTACAAAGGGTCTTTCACAAAATGTGATAGACAATGGATCTATGGAACTAGAGACCCACGTCAGTCTTTCCATAGTGGTAACATGTCCTATGTGATCAAAGATCCTATGAATTAGGATGGTGAAACAAGCTATGGTTGGACTGAGAGAAGAGAACCTTTGAATAGGCTCGTTCCATGGGATGATGCATTTCTCTTCAAATATGTATGGCAGGGTGGTGCAAACCTTAATGTATTCCAAGTGGCTTCTATGAAACAAAAGAAGCTTCTGTGAAGCAAAGACATAGTCCTGCAGTATGTCTTTAAGGAGCACACCTATATGAGTTTGACTACTAGTCATAGTCTATAAGATTTGGGTGATCTCTAGAAAACTCATGAAGAAGCACGGAGTGCGACCTATAAGCTCCAACCCTCGGGGATGCTTCGCAGCCAAGTATCAGTAATGGGCTTTGGCTAAGCTTGTTTACACAAGACTGACAATTCAAGGCATAGTCCATTGTTCAGTTGTGAATAAGTGTAACCTTAGGTCCTGGTAGATGTTCAACTTAATAGTCTCCACCGTAGTACTGGTATATCAAAACAAAAGTGGACAATGAGAGCATTTCCAATGAGGCGTGTAATTCTTGGTGGGGATTGTTAGAATAAATGGGCCTTGAGCCATTTATTTTAATAATTAAAAAATTAAAGCCTATTGTTTTAATGCTAGGGAGAATAAAAGTGAGTAATTCTGTACGTGTATTTGAGGAGGCTTTTATTCGACTTAAGTGGTATATCGAACTTACACCACTTGTGAAGTTGAATAAGGAGACGGGTGAACAACACGTGTGCTCGCTCGCTCACTTCGCCGAGCAGGGTCGTGGCCGTGGCCATGCCGAGTCGAGCAAACGGGCGGACAGACGGACGTGTTGCAGGGCGGGAGCACCTTTTGCCGTTGATGGGAATAATCCTCGGAATGTTCCCAACGGTGATTTGGTTTCCTTACCCGTGACCGTCTAGGTTCACTGAACCGCGTCCCAGATCTAGATCTGGGCGCCCCCCGTAGCTCCTCCTCGGCCTTTATATGGGCCCCTCCTTCCTCCTCACCAACTCGCCCATTCACGCTCAGATACTCCTGTTCAGGAGATCTCTCCCTTCTCCCTCTCTATCCGCTGCTTCTTCACATTCCCAACACCTGCACCGAGCGCACGGTACCAGTGAGAGAAGAGGCTTCGGAACCTCGACTACCGCAAGAAGATCTTGCATGGGATAGGCGGACGATAAGATTTTTGGGGAGCGTTTGACGCGACTGCTCGCTCCCATACGACTACTTCCAGAAGGTTGTCCGTTATCTGCACTGCGAACATCTTCCTGCATCGACTTTTGTACGGCTACATCGACTAAGGTCCTCCCAAGACTAGTATGACTAATCCAGAGGATAACAACGCATCGAGTGCCTCCGGTACCCGCCCCGCTTTTGGGTACAAACTAAACCTCCTATGTTTGTTTATGTTTAATTGTTGTTTAATCATAAACATGTTTATGTTTAATAGTTGTTTAAACATGAACACTTCACATGCTATGTTTCACTCACGATAAAAATATATCGAATAATAACCTATTATCTAACAGCAACAAGGCAAAACTTTGCGAGCAGATTATATAATAAATAACCCAATGCAGATTATATAATAGTTTTATCTTAAATGACAGATAGTCCAGAAGGGAAAAAATTCTTGGAAAACACAGTGGTAAATCTTCATCTCACAGCCGGACCAACCTTGGACAGCAAAGCTGAGATATCGCCCCCTAGAGTTGCCCTGACGTTGCTATCCGTCTCACGAGCTTCTTCCAACATCAACCTCTCCTTCAGCTGTGCCACCACGACCGCCATCATTGGCCTCTGAGCAGCAGCTAGCATCTGATGTGCACTTATCGGCAGTGTCCACCACCTCCACATGGAATTGACATCGTAGGCACCTTGGAGTCGTGCATCCGCGATGGAATTAATGTCAGGGATGGCAATGGGTTGGGTTCGGAGCGGATATCCGCGGATTTTGGGTTCGCGGATTGTGGGTTTGGTTCAGATTTTCGCCCACAGGTTCGCAGATTCGGATATCCGCAACATTGTGGGTTTGGAGTGGATTTTAGATTTCGCCCACGGATATCCATTGGAGCTCCGAAAATTTAAGCCCATTTGGCCCATGTAAAAAACCCTAAGTATATAACTCCACAATCCCCCACCGCCCACCACTCTCAGCCTCATCCAGTCATCCCTCATCCGTTCCTGCCCTGCACCGCAACTCCCCCGTGAGGCCGTGAGGCTGTTGACCCCATCCGCGATTCGACCTCGGCACCCGCTTGTGGCCCGCCCGTCCCTGGCTCCTTGTCGCTGGTCGTTGCGCCACCCCCCGTGGCCCCGTCCCTGCCGCTGCGTGCCTGCACCGGGCTCTCGGCTCTCCCCACGTCGGTCACGCGGCGCACCCATGCCTGTCCCTCACTCGGCACCCGCAGCTCTCCCTGTCCCTTCGTCGGCCGCCGCCACGCGCCCACACCATCACCACACCGCCGTCTTCTCTTTGCATCCCCTGCGGCTGACGCACCCCCGTCCCCGGCACTGCAAGAGGTACGACAAGCGGCAGCACATCCCCATCCCCTTCTCTGGATTTCGAATTTCATTCATTGTCTAAGTGTTTGCCTTTTTTCAGGAAGCAAGGAATGTTGACTCCTAGTGCTTCAAGTGGATCTCAAGCTGCTGTTGCATCTCAATCTATGGGTTCTCGTCCTCCATCTTGTCCAGATTGTGCAGCCAATTCAGCAACACCGCCATCCAATTTAGTTGCATGAGCACCTGATTCTACAACTGTAGGTAACACTGATGTGGTAGAGATAGAAGATGATGTTCCTGTTGGTACTAAAAGGAAGCTAAGATCTGAAGTATGGAAAGATTTTGATTTGATTAATGTAAAAGGAGTTCCAAAAGCAAGATGTCATTGGTGTAAAAAAGATTTATGTGGTGTGACAAGAAGTGGTACAACTCATTTGAAGAATCATCTTGCTATATGTGGGGATAGAAATACTAGAAAAGGTTTAACACAATCCACTCTTAAATTATCTGCAAACCCACAAGATGGCACAGTCATATTAGAGAAGTATGTGTTTGATCAAGATGTTGCTAGGAAAGAACTTGCTATAATGATTGTTGTTCATGAGTATCCTCTTTCCACGGTGGACCATGCTGGATTTCACAAGTTTTGTGTTGCATTGTAGTCAGCATTCAAGGTAGTGTCTAGAAACACAATTAGGAAGGATATTCTTGATATGTATCAAGTGCAGAGGCAATCTATGGTGAATTATATCAAGAAATTGAGTTCCCGTGTTGCTGTTACTATGGACTTGTGGACAGCAAACCATCAGAGGAAAGGTTACATGGCAGTTACAGCCCATTTTCTAGATGAAGATTGGAAGCTAAAAAGTTTTCTTATTAGGTAACAATAAATCACATCATTTTGTGTTCTTTGTTATGCTCTTTGTCTATTAAGAGCAATCTGTCTAGCAGTATCACTTATCATATTTTATAGTTGTAGGTTTATTTATGTTCCAGCACCACATACATCAGAGGTTACAGCAGAGGTTCTTCATGAAGTTCTCTTAGATTGGCATATTGAGAGGAATCTGTCCACTATAACTCTTGATAATTGTAGTGTCAATGATAACCTCATGAAGACAATGATTGCCACTGATGGTGATGACCTTGCAAAGAATAAGGCTGCTATAGAAGGCAAGTTACCACTATCCTCTTGTATGTTGAAGGGCAAATTAATTCATATGTGTTGTGCAGCACATATTTTAAATTTGATTATGAAAGATGGAATGAGTGTCATGGAGAAGGAAATTGATAATGTGCGTGATAGTGTTGCATACTGGTCGGCCACTCTTAAAAGACATGAGAAGTTTGAGAAAATGGCATTACAAATGAAAGGAAAATATGAAAAAAGAATTGCTCTTGATTGTAAAACTAGATGGAACTCTACTTATATTATGCTTAGCACTGCATTGATTTACCAAGATGTTTTTGATCGTCTTGCTTCTCGTACAACATGTTTTCCATCTGAAGATGATTGGAAGTTTGCTAGAGAGCTTTGTGATAGGTTAAAGATGTTCTATGATGTAACTGAGCTACTATCAGGCACTAGATATGTCACAGCCAATCTTTTTGTTCCCCAAAATATGCAACATTTTTTTGTCAATTAGGAAGTGGCAAAGCAGTGATATTCCTGAAGTAGAAGAAATGTCTATTAAAATGAAAGAGAAATTCAACAAGTACTGGTCAGATGTGCATGGTTTGATGGTTGTTGCTGCTATTCTAGATCCTAGGTATAAGTTACATCTGTTGAATGCTCTTTTTCTCAAAATTCATGGGGTAGAAAGTGTAGCTTTGGAAGCTGTCAACAAAGTGAAAGACTTGCTGTACAATCTGATTTTGGAATACCAAGATTCTATGGAGTATGTTGCCACAATAGATGGGTCTCAAACTAGACCAAGTGCTCCTACTGAGATGGTTGATGAGGATTGGACTGAAACTTTTGATGATTACATGTCTAAACAGCCAGCTGTGACCTCTACTTATGTGCGAACAGAGTTGGATTTTTACTTGGAAGAGGCAGTGTTGCCTAGGACACAAGAGCTAGATATCGTTCAATGGTGGAAACATGGAGGGCTGAAATACCCAACGCATTACAAAAAATTGCACGTGATGTTCTTGCTATTCCTGTGACAAATGTTGCATCCGAGTCAGCCTTTAGCACTAGTGGGAGAATAATTAGTCCACATCATAGTAGGCTTGCACCATTAATGATTGAGGCACTTATGTGTATGCAGGCATGGTCTCATAACGACATGTTAGGTAAATGCAATTTGTATAAGTATGTGTCTTCATTTCATATAAGTTACAATACTAATTTGTGAATTTTATCTCAATGCAGGGAGTCAGTCTACTTTTTTTGGTGCTTTGATGACTTGCCTTGATCAAAAAGATGAAGAAATGGGTGAAGATGATTCCACCATAATTGATGAATGATAAATTGTCTAGTGTTATCGTTTGGAGGACTTGTAGTGTGATGAATTTTTATTTTTGTAATAATCTGGAGTCTCGACAGTGTTTGGAGAACTTGTAGTGTGGTGAATTGTTATTTTTGTAACAATCTGGAGTCTGGACAATGTGTGAATGTGTGATGTACTAGTACTAGTAGTGTGCTGAACTTGTGTGTGAACTTTACTCTATGCTCTTGTTCTAAAAATCGAAACTATGCGTGTTGTTTATTATGTTATGCCATTGTTGAATGCTGATTTGTGAAGGTTTTTCTGGGTTGTGGATTATCCGTTGGGTTTTGGATATCCGCGGGTTTGGGTTTGGATCTAAATTTTTACCCGAACTAGTTTGTGGGTTGGATTTGGGTTGTAAGTTTGGGTTGTGGGTTTGGGTGCCCTGACACTACATCCGATCCGAGTCCGACCCATTGCCATCTCCACGCCATTGGAGGCTTGCCAGTGGCATAGATGAACATTAGTAAGACATTAGTGACCAGACATTAGTGACGGGCACATATGAACATTGGTAACGGGCATCACGTCCGTTACCGATCTAGTGTTACAAATAACCTATCATCGGTAATGGGCATAGAATGTTGCCCGTTACCAATAGCAGACACTGGTAACAGGATGCATTCTATGCCCGTTACCAATGTGTGTTATTTGTAACGGGCATAAAATGCAGCCCATTACCAGTGTCTGCTACTGGTAACGGGCAACATTCTATGCCCATTACCAATGTGGAATTAAAAAACAAAAAAAGAAATCAAAATGCATTCTATTCTTTATTTTTTTACACAAGTATACACACAAGTATGTAGTTACATACATACATGCTCAGTAACCACTAACCAGTAGTAGAAAAGACTACAAACAAAATTGTTCCATCTCCCTGCAACACAACAATCTGCAGCAAGCTGAATTAGAAGCCAAGAATTGATCTAGTTGTTCTATAAGCCAAGAAGCTAAAAAGAAACCATTTATCTAATTCATATAATAATAGCAGGACATTGGTTTTGTTGGACTTCACAATGACCATAATCATTTTAGCAACATTCATATTTATCTAGACATTGGTTTTGTTGGGCTTCACCCAAATTATAATAAAGAACAGGACAATATGGAACGAATCAGTGACGGTGATGAGGGGATAGAACCGAGGTTGACAAAGTCAACCCTTAATCTCACCATTAACAAGACAAAGAAGGCCCACAACAATCAGGGCTCGTTATCAAGACGAAGAAGGCCGGCCCAAGTCCCAGCTCGAGCTGGACGTCCGGGAGCCGCCACTGCCACGCTGGCAATTCGCACAACCTAGAGCTTCGTCTCTGACCTAAGGGACCATCCCGACCTAACGGTCGCCCCGGTTAAAAGCTTCGCCTCGCACGACCTAAGGCACCATCCCCAAGACGAGTGCCCGCGGGGCCCACCGAGGGACACCGCGACGTGGGCAGAGCGATGCCTTAGCCGCCCGCAGCTGCGCCAAGGGTCACATGACTGGCGTGCTCCCGCTGTCAGGTAATGATGGATTTTCCTACCCTCTGCGTGGGCAGGCGATGCGAGGACGTCCCATCACATCAGAGATCACCAGTGACAAAGGACAGCTCGAATCCTTCGTGGATACTCCATCGACCGGCGCGCCCCGATCAAGCGCCACCAGCAGCTAGGTCGAGGACTTGACGGAGGGCGCTCGACCTAGCAGATGAACAGAAGCCATAACTCGGAGCCAGCCGCCCCGAGGCAAGGGCACGTCGCCTACACCACCCTAGTGGTGGGCTATCATAGCCTCCCATGTACGACACCAATCCGAGGAGAAGGCGTGCGCCGCAATACTATTCCCGCACTGTTGTGGCACTGTAGCAAAACATTTTCTCCCCTTTTGACCCTTTGTAATCCTGCCTCCTTAAGATTATAAAAGGAGGAACAAGGCACGCAGAAATAAACGACCACACGGACGACAGGATAACACACACAGACAGAGCGAAGCACTGATGCAAGCTCACAACCACGAACACCACCGTTGAGACTTGGGATCAGGTCCCTCTCTCGACCTAACCTTGTAACCCCTACTACAAGCCCCCTGGGTGTAAAGAACACACTCCCGAACTGGACGTAGGGACCCCCGGGGTGCCCGAACCAGTATAATCCTTGTGTCTCTTGTCCCAACCATCCAGATCCGACGTACGAATCATATAAATTTACTTGCCAGCGGTATCAAACCCTGACAGTTGGCGTGCCAGGTAGGGGGACTTGGTGTGTCATGACATCCTCAAGGTCCGAATGGCCCATCCCGGTGCTGGCTCGGTGTCAGGCACCGTGCTGCGCTTCGGCTCGCTGGAGTTCGTCTACGACGGGCTAGTAGAGTCGTCGGCTGGGGCGACCTTTGATCCAGCCCTTTTGTCCCAGTTCAACTTTGGAGCCCGAACAAAAGGGTTTGGGGCGACGTGGCCTCTAAAGGCCGTTTGCAACCCCTCCTCCTCTTTAGTCTCGGGTGCTAATACCACCCGGGACTAAAGGCCCGGGCTCCAACGGCTCTCTCACCGCAACTATTGGTGCCGGTCTTTAGTTCCGGGTGGTCTTACCACCCGAGACTAAAGGAGGTGCCTTTAGTCTTGGGTGGTAATACCACTCGATACTATAGCTTTTGTCTCGGGTGGTGTTACCACCCGAGCTAAAGGCTCCACTCTAGTCCAGGGTGGTAATACCACCCCGGACTAAAGGACCCGGCCAATAAAATCGAGCTCTCTCCTTCTTCTTCCTCTCTGCCCGAGCCATTTCTTCACCTGAGAGCTAGCTCAAGCTCTCCATGGTGCCTCTCTCCTAGGGAGGTGCAGTCCAATTTTTTCTTCATCAATTTGTGAAGATTTCCCTCCTCCAAAGTGTTGTCAAGGTTAGATTTTTCGTCCTCCTTTCATTTGTTGCGATTAAATTTTGTTTTATGGTTTAGAGATGGAGAAAATAAGAATTTTAATTTCTAGGTAGTAGGAGGAGCTAAGAGATGAGGCTTTTTAGATACTTTAGATTTAGAAACAAGTAGTTATTTAGCTACTTAAATTGTATTTTGTTTCACATATTTTTTAAGCATCCTTTTATTTTCTAGTTTTTTGATATAGAAAAAATTGAATTTTACTTTTAGATATAATGAGAGATGCAATTAATTTCACATTTAGCTAAATTTATTAGAAGTTAGTTTATTAAAAATATGGTTGTTACAAAACGAAAATGTACTAGCTACTTCTATTGTTTTATCTTTTAGAGATAGAGACAATAAAAATTTTATTTCATTCATTTTTATTAAGTATTTTTGTTTTTATATAAAATAAATTTAAGCATTCTCTTATTTTTCTTTTTTTCATATACAGTCGGTTGGTTCTCTACCAGTGGCCTTACATCCAGCTAGCTACAGTACTACGTCACCGGTGAGCTCGTGCTGTATACGTAGCTCGGTGATGTAGGACTGTAGCTAGGTAGGAGATGTAGGGTTGTAGCTTGGTGATGTAGGACTGTAAGTGGGAGAGCGAGGTGTATGTATATGATGGTGAGGTGAGGCTGTAGTTCTTAGATGATCAGGGTCATCTGAGCCAGGTGCTTTTATTAGAAGTTAGTTTATAAAAAATATGGTGATTAAAATGTACTACCTAGTTCTATTGTTTTATGGTTTAGAGATAGAAAAAAATAGTAATTTTATTTCTAGGTAGGTAGGAGGAGCTAAGAGTTTAATTTTTTTATATACTTAAGATTTAGAACAAGTAATTGTTTCTTGTTTAATTCATTTCTGAATTCAAGTATTGTCTTCAAATCATCAACATGTTCAGGAACCATGAGTGGACCTCGAGTTCATTATGACTTAAATAAAATATTGAAGTTATTTTTTTCACTTAATATGATGCAGATGAACCGGCAATGGATGTAGAACACCGACAAACGGTCAAAGGAGTACATTACCGACATGCATGCTTTTACCGAAGTAGCGAAAACAAACAAGAATGTGAAGGGATTCATGTGTTGTCCATGCTCTGATTGCAGAAACGAAAGAGACTACTGTGACTCGAGTACACTTCACCTCTACTTGTTGAAATACAGATTCATGCCGAACTATGTGGTTTAGACTAAGTTTGGAGATGGTGGCAACCAATTATAACACAGCTAAGGCTTAGGCTAGACCTTGTGTCTTTTTGTTGTGGTTTGTTTCTAGTGTTGGAGGATAGACCTTGTGTCACATGAAGGTAGTGGTTTGTTTGGTGAAAACTCGCTGCAAGATAGATGTTTTTTTTGCGTTCGCTCCTTTATTTCTAGGTTTGTGTGCTATAAGGAATGGAGTTTTCACCTTTTGTAATGATGATAGTCATATGTATCTTTTTGATGCAAAGGTTAGAATATCAATATATTCTTGATTCTTAAAAAATTTATAATCCCACGATTATGTAAATGCCAGTACACTACTAGATTTGCAGAAGTCGTCAAGAGTATTTCTGTGAGTGGCCGACACGATTAAAATGAAAATTTATAATCCCACGTAAAATGAAAATTTATAATCCCACGATTAAAATGAAAATTTATAAACCCACGATTATGTAAAATGACCGAAGATTATCAATAAGTGTATCTGAAAACTTTGCTAAGAGCAAATATGAATCAGCGTCAAGCAGTTGCCGACCAACAATCAGAGACCAAACTATATTCAGTAGATAAAATAACTACTAGTCACCGTCCCCTATTTGAATGGAACTCTGGGCAATAGTGATGAGTCATGCTGCGTAGTGGTAAGTCGGCATAGAGAAGCAGTTCTAGATTCAAAACAGAACGAACACACAGTATTTGTGCATCGACAGGGCCAATGATTCAAAGGCCAAACCCAAGGGAAATATATAGGTGAAACCGTACCTCGTTTCGGGCCAAATATTGAACCAAATTAAAGTTGCTATATATCACCCCCTAGACACATGCCCTAACACCTTGATGCTATACTGTACTATTCTTCTCACGAGCTGCCTCCAACGCAAGGCTCTCCTTTAGCTGCATCACAACGGCAGCCACATTTGGCCTTTGAGCAGCAGCATCCGCTGTGCACATTATGGCAATGTTGACCACCTTCCACATAGAGCTGGGGTCATAGGCACCTCCAAGACGTATGTCTGCAACCAAGCTGATGCTACCAGTGGTAATCATCTGTTTAACATAATGAACGATGTGACCTCTGCCCGGAACATTTGGTGGCTGACCGGTGGCTACCTCCAGTAGAACAACTCCAAAGCTGTACACATCACTGCTCTCCGTGAGCCTTCCAGTTTGGTAATACCTTAAAAAACAGCAGTCAGGAAAAAGGTCAAAAATACGCTTCACATATAGTAGTCTCAGATTACTAGATTTCTTAAACTTGGTGGATTTAGCTAGTAATAATTTATGTGTCATTCAAAAATCAGCTGCAAGAAAAGAGGTTATATTACAGAAACAGAACATACTCGGGATCAATGTAACCCACTGTACCAGCTACAGTGGCTGATATATGAGTCTGAGACTCTGAGTATCACTAAGATACGTTTTGCAAAGCCCGAAATCCGCTATTTTAGATTGCAAATTTCGACTCAGTAGAATGTTGCTGGTCTTTACATCCCTGTGAATTATTGGAAGGTTGCAACCTTTGTGCAGATAATCCAAGCCTACATATATATGACAGAAAAAGATTAGAATATAACATGTGTTCTATTGAAAAATCTAAAGGTCTCTATGTTATTCTTTCTATTTCAGCACACCTTGTGCGGCTTCAAGTGCTACTCGTATGCGTGTTCCCCAGTTGAAGGTTTCCGCGACACCACTTTTACCACTGGTGGAAAAACGACCTTTGTTCCCAAGCATTTGTCCCGGTTCAACTTTGGAGCCGGGACAAATGCTATTGGGCGACGTGGTCTCGGAAGGCTGTTTGTGCCGCCCCCCTAGTCTCGGGTGGTAATACCACTCGGGACTAGCGTCCAACGGCTCTGAGCCGCAATTATTGGCGCCAGACTTTAGTCCCGGGTGGTGTTACCACCCGAGACTAAAGGGTGAGCCTTTCGTCTCGGGTCGTAACACCACCCGGGACTAAAGTTTTTGTCCCGGGTGGTATTACCACCCGAGACTAAAGGCTCATCTTTAGTCCAGGGTGGTAATACCACCCGGGACTAAAGGGTGGCGTCTATATATCCCTGCCTCCCTTCTTCTTCCTCTGCCCGAGCTAACATTCACCCGAGAGCTAAGTTCTTCTCCATGGCGCCTCTCTCCTAGGGAGGTGATGTCCAATTTTTTCGTCATCAATTTGTGAAGATTTCTCTCCTCCAAAGTGTTGCTAAGGTTTGATTCTTCATCCTTTCTTCATTTGTTATGATTAAATTTCGTTTTTATGGTTAGAAATGGAGAAAATATGGATTTAAATTTTTAGGTGGTAGGAGGAGCTAAGAGATGTTGTTTTTAGATGTTTTAGATTTAGCTAACATTGTATTTAGTTTCACATATTTTTTAAGCATAGTTTCACATAGGGATTTATCCTCTAATTTTATAGTTTTTGCTATAGATATAATTGATTTTAACTTTTAGATGAGAGATGCATTTAATTTAAATTTAGCTTAATTTATTAGAAGTTAGTTTATTAAAAAAATGGTCACTACCAAATGAAAATATATTACGTACCTATTTCATTCATTTTTGTTAAGTATTTCTTGTTTTAATTTAGAATACATTTAGGCAATCTCTTATTTTTTTTCTTTTTTCCATATACAGTCGGTTGGTTCTCTACCAGTGGTCTTACATCACCAAGCTACATCCCTACATCTCCTACCTAGCTACGTCACCGGCGAGCTGGGGCTATACGTGGCTCGGTGACGTAGGACTGTAGCTAGGTAGGAGATGTAGGGCTGTAGTTAGTTGATTTGGAACTGTAAGTGGGATAGCGATGTGCGTGTATATGATGGTGAGGTGAGGTTGTAGTTCGTAGATGATCAGGGTCATTAGAAAAGGTATAGTACTACCTACTTCCATTGTTTTATCTTTTAGAGATTATTAGAGACAATAGAAATTTTATTACATTCATGTTTATTAAGTATTTTGTGTATTTTTATTCGAAAGATTTAAAATGTTATTTGCTGCAACATCTGGAAATTCAGACATATAGTGCACCGCCTCCGGTACTGATAGGAGCAAGCTATTCAAGCATAATGTTTTAAGTGACACCTCTCAGGAGGTTAGCTTCAGCATATACAGTAGCTCTTAGTAGACACCTTATTCAGAGAGTGAGAGAGAGAATATCGACATCATGTTTGATCAGCTTGCTCCGTCGGTACCGGAGGTAGTGCACTATGTCAGCTTCTAGATTTTGAACCACTACTTTGAACACATCTCTAAATTCGCGTATTGTCTTCAAATCATCAACATGTTCAGGAACCGTATTTGATTTTTATATAGAATAAATAATGAAGTTATTTTTTCACGATGCAGATGAACCGGCAATGGATGTACAACGCCGACAGACGGTCAGCGGAGTACATTACCGGCATGCATGGTTTTCTCGAAGTGGCGAAAAAAAACAAAGATGCGAGTGGGTTCATGTGTTGTCCATGCTCTGATTGCAGAAAGGAAAGAGACTACCATGACCCGGGCACACATTTATACGTACATGTAAATTACACCCATATACGTGAGAATATACGTGTATAACATTATTAGAACAATTGGAATTGAAACAAAAAAAATTCACAGCGGGGCACCCGGGACTAAAGGGATGGCGCACAGGCGCTGGTGTGCCCTCCCCTTTTGTCCCGGGCGGGGCTACTACCCGGGAATAAAGGCCCCCCCTTTATTCCCGGTTGCCAACCCGGTGACAAAGGAGGGGCCTTTTGTCCCTCCCCTTTCGCCCGGGTGGGCTTTATGGACTTAACGCCTTTCCCACCCGGGATGAAAGACCCTTTTTCCACCAGCGTACCTTCATTTAAAGAGAAACTTTGTCACAGCTTCACATGTCAATGAATATGCAATTGGGAGGGTAGGAGTACCAGTGGTGGAAAAATTATTGGGCTAGAGGATTTTAGTGTTCAAATGATCAACTCCCTGATCTGCTAAGATGTTGTTCCTTTCTTGTATTCCAGCCTCATTTAATTTCAACCAGAAGCATATTGTACAAGCTAAGCGACCCATTCCCAATATGCATTGTTTCTAACATTAGGCTAACTCCAGCAGCGTACCATTGCTCCCATATGCAAAACTCGGTTTCGAGAGAAGGTGAGAGAAGAAATTTACGCTCAAAACAAGTAGTGCTTCCAGCAGTTTCCCGCACTTCCTTCTTCATCTCAACCACTCCTTCTCCTGGGCCCACTGCATCCCTGGCACCCTCCTCCTCCCGGGCCGCTGCCTCCTCCCCGGCCTCGAGTTCCTCCCCGAAGGCGAGCTCCTCACTGCCCTCAAGCTCCTCCTCTCGGGCCACCTCCTCCTCCTCCTCCCCGGGCGCGAGATCCGGCTTCGGACCGGTGGCGAGGTCCTCCTCCTGGCCACCTCCTCCCTCCTCTCCTCCTCCTCCCTCCTGGCCGCCTCCTCCTACTCCGTCTCGTCGGCACGCCCCGGCCTCGAGCTCTTCCCAGGCGCGAGATCTGGCCTCGCGCCGCCGCCGGAGATGGAGAGGAGTTGACACCACACCGTCGCAGCCACACCTCCCAAGATCCCGCCGCCTCCAACGGAGAGGAGCCCGTGGTGGATTTGGCGGAGTGCGATGGTGTGGCCGGCGGGCGCAACCTCCTCCTCTCGGGCTGCCGCCGCCGCGTCTTCCTCCTGGCGCTGCGATGGAGCTGAGGCCGGAGCTCGCCAGGCCCCTGGATGCGCCGCTAGACGATGACACAGTCGCTCTGGATCCGCTGGCGGTGCCCCCAATTTCCTCGTATGCGACCCCATCTCCCGAGGAGGAGGGCATCTTCCGTCTGGGGCAGCTCGTTGTCGTGCCGCCGTTAGGTGACCACCTCGCCTCACGCCGCCATAGAGGAGGGCCCCTTTAGTCCTGGGTGGTTCACCTGGGACAAAAGGGAGGCCTTTAGTCTCTCCTCTTTATTCCAGTTGGCAAGGAGAGAAATAAGTCTCTCCCAAACCGAGAATAAAGGTCGGTCCTCCACCAGTGCACACGACTGGCAGCTCTTCTCTATCTTGTGGTCTGACCACCAACGGTCAACCCTTTTTGGGATTCGAGGTCCGACCGGGGGATTAGGGCAGTCGTGGAACCAAAACCCGAGCACTAAGACTATCTGTAGCGGTACCCTCTATATATCACCCTCTATAGGAAATTTTCAGGGCTTCTTTAAAAAAAATTCGCACTCCAAATGACATCAGAGTGCAACAGTGTCCTCTATTTTCCAACCTCAACAGGAATATTCCAGAGAATATTCTTTGTCCATCCTCCTATCCATCCCCTCCCAGTCTCCCCCGCGCACACCCCGCTCCCTCCTCCCCACGGCCTGCAGCTTCGGCCGTCGACCTCGGCGCTCCTCTGCTGGCCCTTCCTCCCCCGGAACTGCTCACCGCCCCGTCCTCCCCTGGTACTCCTCTGCCGGCTCTCCTCCCTGATGTGGGCGCGTCCGTGGTCTTCACGCGGGGCGCCTCGGCGGCCGCCGTCTCTGCCTCCTCCGGCGACGCCGCTCCTCCACCATGAACCGCTGTCGGGGCCTCCTCCCCGAGCTCCACCGTGCATTCTCCTTCCCCTCCCCTTCCTCCGCATCGCCATCCAATAGGTGGGCGCGGTGCGGTGCTCGGAGCAGCGCGGCGCGGTGCTCGAAGCGGTGCGGCACGACGTCGTCCATTCCCCTTCCCCGAGCGTGGAGCAGTGCTCGGAGGTGGGTGCGGCAACGCTGTGGGCGCACGCCAGCATCTCTGTCTTCTTGCGCCACATCAGATCTGCCCTCCCTGCGTGGTTCTTGCCCACCTCGCGAGATGATGGGGAGGAGCGCGCGCCGCCGAAGGAACTCCAAACTGCCGCGCTGGCGCCAGCACCGAGAAAGGGCGTCTGGAGCTGGTGTTGCTGCAGTCATGGCAGTACCAAGGGCCGCCTACACCAGCGCCTACTGTAGGCGTCAGGAGGATCGTCGAGCGCTTCGACGCCAATGGGGACGACGGGAGCGGCAGCGCTGATGCATCCCTCGCCGCGCGGTGTGCGCGTCCGATGCTCCTGTCTTCGATGGCATGGCGCTATCATAGATCGTGGCTGGTGTCCAGCTCTATCGCCGTCGTGCTCACCCGCCTCATCCACAAGGGCCTCAGAGTGATGTCCGAGCTCAGCGAGGCCACGGCGGACCACCTGAGCATCCTCGAGGGCCTCCTCCCGTCCGTGTGGCACGTGCTGGATGCCTCTGACGCCAGCACTGTCGACCTCGCCGGGTGAGCCCTACAGGACCTGCTCGACGCTACGGACGATGCCAGCCACCTTGGGCGTGGGAGTGGTCGGGAGGTGGTCGGTCCATGGCACCTCCTCCACCTCGAGCTCACGCCGCCGCCGCGGGGGACTCGCCATCAAGAGGGAGGAGAGATCTAGGAGACATGGCGGCGGGAAAGATGACCATGGTGGCGGGGGTGGGTGCTCCCCACACTTCTTCCCGTCGGGGCAGTCGTAGCACTATCGCGTCATTGTCGTCACTACAAAGCCATCCGCCGCATCCGTCTGGGTTCGTGGATGTTTAGGGGTTCGATCGGGGCTCCTGGATGATAGCGGCTCTTACCTAGGACACCGCTTGATCGAGGCTCCTGGATGATAGCGGCTCTTACCCAAGACACCGTTGCACGGATTTTTTTTATACAAAAACAGGATATATGCCGGTTTCGGATGCTTTACAGTCTGCCGCTGCGGGTAGTCTAACTTGGCAACAGCCCCTAACGTGTCCCTGTTCCCGAACTCGATTCCCCGCCCCTGCCTCTGACTCCGACAACCTCTGCCGTTGATGATAATGCTATCCGCAACAGTAGCCTCTAAAAATCATCCTCTAAGAGAGTATTTCGAGGGTCTAATAAAAAATTTTACTCATCCTCTAAGAGTGTAGTTGGAGGGTTCAATAAAAAATTTTACCCTCTAAATAACTTTGCAATGCAGCGGTAGACTCTATTTTTCACCCTCAAAAGACATATTCCAGGATATATTCCCCTCCCCAACCAGCCCACCCCACCCACCCACCCCCGCCGGCGCATCCCCCTTCCACCCACTCCTCTTTCTCCCCGCCGCCACGGTGCCCTGCCAGCTCCCTGGCCACCGTCCCCGCCGTTGCCGCCGCCATACCGATCTCCTCCACCCTCGGCACCGGCCTCGTGCTCGCGGCCGTGCGGTGGAGCCCCTACGCCCAGCCCACTATGCCTGAGCCCCAGGGCGGCCGCGCCCCGAGCACCCGCTTTCGGCTGACCACGACGACAGCCTCGCCACGCTCCGGTGGACGCTCTCCGCCGGCAACGACCTCTGGCTCGCCGCGCACAGGGACATGGGACACGTCTTCATCACCGGGAGGTCTGAGACCAGCAGGAGCAGAAGCGACGTCCATGAACCTATGCCCGTTCGTGCGGGTGCTGGTCGGCAACCTCGCCCTCAGAATGCTGGTGGCGTCGTCGGTCGCCGGCACCGGAGCGGGGGTCCACCAGTCCACGTCGTCGTGCCAGATCCGGCTCGGAAGATGCCGGCCCAGCTTGTCCCGGCACCGCTCGCGCCCTTCGACGGTGTCGAGCAGGCGCTGACATCTGGGCGCTTGTCGCCACGTTCCATCTGTCCAAGGCCGACGCGCGGGTCGGGAGCCTCGAGCACCGTGTCGAGGAGCTTGCCATCCTGCAGATGGGTCCCGGTTCGTCGGCAGCATCCGGTGGAGGAGGTCCTCCCGGGGCGGTGAGGGGCCGGGACGAGCTCCGGGAGGGAGCTCCCGAGGCCGTCTCACTCCGCGCGCAGCTCGCTGAGGCGGAGGCCGACGCTTCCTGCACGGAGGCGGGGGCACCACCGAATCCGCCAAAGGTGTTACCTTCCTCAGCGATAGCCAAGGACCCTACGCATGTCATCGGCAATAGCGGGCAGCGGCAGCCATGGTCCTTCTGCTTGAGCACAGAGACGAGCTCCCCCGCGATGCATGCGATGTGAACGACTGAGTGGAGGCCCCGCGGGTGCTACACCGTGCTGGCTGCGGGGTGGGGAGCGCGGCGTTGAGGAAGAGGAAGGCGCGCGCTGTGGGGAGGGAGCAGAGGAAGGGGGACGAGGCGACAGCGCCACAGTAGGGAGGAGGACGAGGCGACGGCCTGCTGATTTGGAGGACGGGAGGTGCGTCCGGGATTGTAGCGGGTCCTTTTTAGGACACCGCTGCAGGGGCTCCAGGTGGCTCAATCCTCTAATTTTACAGGTTCAGGATGTTTTACAGGTAACCGTTACAGTTAGCCTAATCTGTCGGGAACGGCCGCCCCGCCACCTCCTCCACCCACCGGGAATCCCCCACCATCTCTCCCTCCTCCACCGTTGGTCGGTAAGCCTCTGGAGCTCCCTTCATAGCCGCACACCAAGGTAAGCCTCCGAAACCCCAAATCCATTAGGCCTAACCCGAATTCTCACTTCATTCAATTTCTTGTGCAATATTGGGTGATTGAAGATTGATGGATAAGCAAGATGTCAACTGGTTGATAAGGAATAAATCTCATATAAATATATTGATCTAGTTGGTCATTAATCATAGGGCGCTGCTGGCACCCGGACGTCCGTTCCGGGCGCTAGCATTGGACGGGTCCCGGACCACACGATTCGAATCATGAAACGTATCAGCCGTCAGATCATGTTGCGAAGCAAATTGATGTTGCGAAGCATGTTGCAAACACTTTTGAAATGTTACAAACCATGTTGTGACCAACATTCAACCTCGGCGCCCCCTCCCTCATCCCCCGAGCGATTCAGCGATGTTGCGAGCTTGTAGCGATCATGTTGCGAGCTTGTGGCGAGCATGTTGCGAGCTTGTGGCGAGCATGTTGCGACCAACATCCAAACATCATCGTGTTGGGACCATGTTGTGAGCTATGTTGCTTGCAACATTCAACATCAGGAGCCCTCCTCTCTCCTCCTCTCTCGACATAACACCCAACATCACATGTCGGCAACATCAAAACTCAACATCTGCAACATCTAAAATCAATGTTTGCAACATCAAAAAATTGTTGATAATGAACTATTGATAATTGGGAGAAAACTCGCCGCAACATCTACTTCATGATAATTGGGGGAAAACTCGCCGCAACATCTACTTCATGTTGATTGGAACATTCATATGGCTTGTTGAAAATACAACATTCAAATAAAACACTTACAATACGCGCGTGAAACATTCGCAACATCATGAGTCTCTTTGCAACATCCATACAAAATATTTGAAACACTCACATGAAACATCTGGAACATTGAAAATCTAAACTTGCAACATGCAAATAAACCAGAAAAAATAGATGTTGCACAGGTGGGAAGGAAGATGGAAAGTCAACAGGGAGGAACGCGCTTGTTGATCCCGCGCCGCCACCCCGGTGCCCCGCGCCCGCTGCGCTCCGCCGCGGGAGGCCGGCGTCCCCAGCTCGGCCACGGTGGAGGCGAGGCATGTCGCATCTGGTCATCAAGGTCGACAGCGTGGTGGCAGATGACAGGGGAGCACAGCGCGGAGCTCCACAGGACGAGGAGATTCTGCAGGCAGAAGTAGTCTCGCGCCGCTCACACCACTGCACCAGACGTGGGAGCACAATCCGTTGTCGTTGTCGCTAGTGCCTACGCCGGGCTTCTTCTCGCCCGCCGCCTGGGCGTTGTGGGGCTCCGCCTCACGGAAGCTCCACCCGAAGGTCGACTGGTCAAGAGGAGCGGGCAGTCACCGGCGCCCACTGCCGCAGCCCGAAGCAGTCACCAGGCCCTTGCGCCGCCGTAGCTCACCCCGTGGTGCTGCCGCTCGTGCGTTGCCGCTCCCCGCAGCCTGCGCTGGGGATGGCATCCCGGCCATGGAGCACGCCCCAACTCGCCGCCGGGCAGCCACAGGAGAGTGTGGTCCACATCTTACCCTTGCCGAGAGCGCATAGCGCCGCTACCCTTGACTCGAAGCCCACCACCGCACCTCTAGCATGGGGGTGCGCCGTCGCTCTCATCGCGGAGGCCGTCGCAGATGATGCTCCCAACTCCGAAGGGGAAGCGCGCGTCCGCTTCAGCCTTTGCCGTTGCTCTGGATTTGGAGGAGCAGTCGAGGCTCCAGGGAGAAAAGGTGAAGTGATAAGGTTTGGGTCCCACCACGTGGGGGAGAAAGAGGAGGCAGCACCGCACCAGATAGGAGTTACGTGTCGAGCCTCGAGCGTCCCCGTCCGATTTTTCACGAGGCGTCGGACGTATGACGCGTAGCATTATCGTTAATCATAAGTAACAGTTGCCATTTTCTGCAAGACAACGTAACATACATGGGTCTCCCAAGGGAAGAAGCACATACCAAGTAAATCTACCGTTGGCCCCAAGGTCTCGCCGATCGTACATAGACATGGATGTGCCTGAAGCGACGGGCGGGTAGAGCGACGCCGGGAGCTGCCGGAGGTCGAGCACGGACACGAACGGCGTGCCACGGCCGGTGTTCACCAGACACACCGGCGTCCAGCACGCCCACGCGGCGAAGATCGCCTCGGTTATGGTGCTCTCACCGGTGGAAAAACGACTTTTGATCCTAAGTATTTGTCCCGGTTCAACTTTGGAGTCGGGACAAATGCTATTGGGGCGACGTGGCCTCGGAAGGCTGTTTGCGCCGCCCCCCTTAGTCTCAGGTGGTAATACCACCCGAGACTAAAGAACTGACGTCCAACGGCTCTGAGCCGCAATTATTGGCGCTAGACTTTAGTCCCGGGTGGTATTACGACCCGAGACTAAAGGGTGAGCCCTTAGTCTCGGATCGTAACACCACCCGGGACTAAAGTTTTCGTCCCGGGTGGTATTACCACCCGAGACTAAAGGCTCATCTTTAGTCCAGGGTGGTAATACCATCAGGGACTAAAGGGTGTGCATATATATCTCTGCCTCCCTTCTTCTTCCTCTGCCCGAGCTAACATTCACCCGAGAGCTTAAGAGATAATTTGTTAAGAGCTAACGTTCTTCTCCTAGGGAGGTGATGTCCAATTTTTTCGTCATCAATTTGTGAAGATTTATCTCCTTCAAAGTGTTGCTAAGGTTTGATTCTTCATCCTTCCTTTATTTTTTATGATTAAATTTCGTTTTTATGGTTAGAAATGGAGAAAATATGGATTTAGATTTTTAGGTGGTAGGAGGAGCTAAGAGATGATGTTTTCAGATGTTTTAGATTTAGCTAACATTGTATTTAGTTTCACATATTTTTTAAGCATAGTTTCACATAGGGATTTATCCTCTAATTTTATAGTTTTTGCTATAGAGATAATTGATTTTAACTTTTAGATGAGAGATGAATTTTACATTTAGCTTAATTTATTAGAAGTTAGTTTTTTTAAAAAATGGTCATTACCAAACGAAAATATACTACCTACCTATTTAATTTATTTTTGTTAAGTATTTCTTGTTTTTATTTAGAATATATTTAAGAATTCTCTTTTTTTTCTTTTTTCCATATATACAGTCGGTTGGACGTTCTGTACCAGTAGCCTTACATCCTAGCTAGCTACAGTCCGACATCACCGACGAGCTGGGGCTATACGTGGCTCGGTGATGTGGGGCGGTAGCTAGGTAGGAGATGTAGGGCTGTAGCTTGGCGATGTAGAGAATTATAAGTGGGAGAGCGAGGTGCGTGTATATGATGGTGAGGTGAGGTTGTACTTCCTAAATGATCAGGGTGATTAGAAAAGGTATAGTACAGACTTACGTCGCCTCCGGGCTCACTGCACCTGAACGAGCTCTTGCACTTATCTGTTTAGTTATTAGAAAATGAGAAAATAGGTCTTATATATTTTGTTTTTATATAGAATAAATTTAAGCATTCTCTTATTTAAGCATTGTTTTATATATATTACCGAGTAGTCTAGAATAACTATGGCAAGCTATTCTGGTCGCAGTGGTCGCCGTGGAGGTCGCCGTGGCGGCGGTCGTGGAATCAGTTTTGATGACCGACCACCTTTGGCTCGTCGTCCAGGCATACACTTCACCCATGGTGAGATTGAGTTACCTACTGGCGATCGAAGCCAGGGACCTCGTCCCAACATAGTAATATTCTTTCGTTGTATAAATTTGATGTTTACGTACTACACACAGATAATAATATTATTTTCATACAATGCAGGTTCTCAATCATTTGCAGTGGCTCGCACGTGTTGTTGAAAATTTAGGTGGTACCCCTCTTGTTACACAATGCGTCATTGTCGGTCCAAACAATTGCATACAATTAAAAATCTCGTTTGACATAGCCGTTCGAGGACAAAATCACTCCTCGCTGTCTTCGGAACCCATCCAAATGGTATCAATTGTTGGGTGGGGTAGCCCTGCACTGGTTAAGAGGACTTATGAAAGGACCGCCGTGCAGGCATGGTTATAATAACTAAACGCTAATGGGTATTTTGTGCCAGATTAATCTTATTTTCTAATAAAGTCACTCGAGGAAGGAGAAAGTGTCACCACGACCGCAGAGAGACTTTGTCGGCTAAATGAACATGACATGGTATGGAGCACCATTTAATATTTTTTAATCTTCCTATTCAGCATTTTTAATGCGTCGTAATAACATTATTCTTAAATGTAGGATATGTTTGATTAAACCTTTGTGGCAAAGAGCTTTCATGCAATTCTAGAGCAAGTGATGGATGTTGTGGGATTTTCTTACACAGATTCAAATGCTATACAAACAAGAAATTGGAAGTATCAGGCTCATCTTTCATTTTACAGGCCATATCAGTTTTCCTCGCCACCACTGTTTGAAATTTATGGAAGTCCATGTGACCGTAATTGTGAAGCGATAAAGAGTGCACTGATCCATTCTCTGACATATTTCGCTGAAGTTCTCGACTTCAAGATCGGAGACTTCAACTATATGGGTTATCTAAGGAAGAAGAATGAAGTATGAAATATGTGTCGTGCATTGATGCACCCCTCTATCTTTGTTAAGACCGTACCTTAAGTATTCATGTATGAACTTTTTATGTTTGTAAGACCTTAATTAAGTATTGATGTACGGACTTTTTTATATTTTTTGTTAAGACCTTAAGTATTGATGTTAGGCCAGTGACTAATTTATTGGAAGTCTTAATATTAGGGTTCTCACCTCCAAAGTATTGATTAAGCCTTAATATTAGCCTTTATCACAAATTTTGGAGACCTTAATATATTATTAAATTAAAAAAATAGAGCCATTGGGGGGCGACCCTTTAGTCCCGGTTGGTAAACCAAACCGGGACTAAAGGCCTGCCCTCCATGGCCGTAATGATTGGGGCGACCCTTTAGTCCCGGTTGGTAAACCAAACCGGGACTAAAGGCCTGCCCTCCACGGCCGTAATGATTGGGGCCAGCCTTTAGTCCCGGGTGGTAAACCAACCCGGGACTAAAGGGTAAGGGGGCCGGCCTTTAGAGGCCTTTTGTCCCGGTTGGTAAAACCAACCGGGACACAAAAGGCACCATTTTGTCCCGGTTGGTTTTACCAACCGGGACAAAAGGCCGCCCCTATACAAAATCGACAGCACACACCCTTCTTCCCTGCCCGACCATTTTTCACCGAGAGCTCAAAGCAGCAAGCTCCTCATCTCCATGGCGCCTCAAACCTAGGGAGGTGCTGCCCAAAATTTTCCACATCAATTTGTGGAGTTTTCTCACCTCCAAGGTGTTGCTAAGGTATTATTCTTCATCCTTCATTCATTTGTTGTGTTTAAATTTTGTTTTATGATTTAGAGAAGGAGAAAATAGAAATTTTGATTTAAGAGCTAAGAGATGAGGTTTTTAGTATACTTTAGATTTAGTAATAAGTAGTTATCATTTGTTATGATAATCTTCTATCATTCATTTGTACTAAGATTTTTTTTATTTTTATATAAATTTTACTTTTAGCTAGCTTTATTTATTATTAGAGAAAATAAAATTTATTAAATTAGTTATTAGAAAATGAGACCTAGGGATAGTGTATATTTTTTATACTTAAAATTTATGCCACAATTAAGAAAATAAAAAATTTGATTTAAGAGCTAAGAGATGTAGTTTTTATATTAGTATACTTTAGATTTGGTAATAAGTAGTTTTCATTTGTTATGATTACCTTCTTTCGTTCATTTGTACTAAAATTTTTTTTGTTTTTATATAAATTTTACTTTTAGCTAGCTATATTTAATATTAAAGAAAATAGAATTTATTAATTTAGTCACTAGAAAATGATACCTAGGGATAGTGTTGTAGAATTAACATGGATATTTTTCACTTAATATGATGCAGATGAACCGGCAATGGATGTACAACACCGACAAACGGTCAGTGGAGTACATTACCGGCATGCATGGTTTTCTCGAAGTGGCGAAAAAAATAAGGATGCGAGTGGGTTCATGTGTTGTCCATGCTCCGATTGCAGAAACGAAAGAGACTACCATGACCCGGGCACACTTCACCTCCACTTGTTGAAATACAGATTCATGCCAAACTATGTGGTTTGGACCAAGCACGGTGAAAAAGGGGTTGTGATGGAAGACGAAGAAGAAGAGGAGGAGGATATTCCGGACTGGGCCGCAGGTCTAGCTTTTGCAGATACTTTAATGGAAGATGCTGATGAAGAAGAGTTACCAGCACATGCTGACGGGCCTGCTGATGATCTCGGCCAGGTTCTACAGGATGCACATAGGGACTGTGAAAATGAAAAAGAAAAGGCAAAGTTCCAACGTATGATCGAAGATCACAGAAAACCGTAATACCCAGATTGCAAGCCAGGTCACAAAAAGCTTGGTACTACACTAGAAATGCTGTAATGGAAGGCAAAACATTGGTGTGTCTGATAAGGCATTTGAAGGGATGCTAAAAATTGTGAAGGACAAGCTTCCGAAGAATAATGAATTACCGTCCACCACATATGAAGCAAAACAGACTGTGTGTCCTCTTGGGTTGGAGGTACAGAAGTTCCATGCATGCCCTAATGATTGCATCCTATATCGGGGTAAGGATTACGAGAATTTGGATGCTTGTCCTGTGTGCAAAGCGCTACGTTATAAGATTCGGCGAGATGAAGATGCTGGTGATCTCCAGGGGCACCGTGACAAGACGAAGAAAGTTCCGGCGAAGGTTATGTGATATTTTCCTATAATACCACGTTTGAAGCGTTTGTTTCGGAACAAAGCACATGCTAAGTTGATGAGATGGCACACCGAGGAACGTAAGCAAGACAACCTGCTGAGACATCCGGCTGATGGGTCTCAGTGGAGAAAGATTGATAGAGAATTCAAGACATTTTCTGAGGACGGGGAAAGGAACATAAGGTTTGGTTTAAGTACGGATGGTTTCAATCCATTCGAGGAGTTTAGCAGTGGTCATAGTACTTGGCCTGTGACCCTATGCATGTTCAACCTTCCTGGTTGGATGTGCATGAAGCGAAAGTTCATTATGATGCAGGTGCTCATCCAAGGTCCAAAATAACCCGGCAACGACATTGATGTGTACCTAAGACCGTTGGTCGATGAACTATTACTGCTATGGCGGGAAGAGGGCGTACGTGTGTGGGATGAGGATAGGCAAGAGAACTTCAATCTACGAGCATTGTTGTTCATAACCATCAATGATTGGCCTGCCCTAAGTAACCTTTCTGGGCAGACAAACAAGGGATATCGGGCATGCATGCACTGTTTACATAGAACACAAGGTATTCATCTCAAAAACTGTAAGAAGGTCATGTATAATGGTCACCGTTGTTTCCTTCCAACTAATCACCCCTTACGGAAGAAAGGGATGCATTGGAAAGGGAAGGCTGACCATCGTACGAAGCCACCCCATTTTAATGGAGATGCCGTATTTGAGATGGTAAATGATCTAAGGGTAGTCTTTGGAAAGGGTGTCGGTAGTAAACCTGTTCCAACTGACGCCAACGGGCGTGCATCAATGTGGAAGAAGAAATCTATATTTTGGGAGCTACCTTATTGGCGTAGCCTTGAGGTCTGACACGCAATTGACATGATGCACCTTACGAAGAATCTTTGCGTGAATGTGCTAGGCTTCATGGGTTGTTACGGTAACCTGAAGGATACCAACGAAGCACGAGAGGACCAGAAAGAATTTCATAAGATTCCCAAAGTTCCGCGGGAGGGTGATGATGAAACTGATCCGGAAGAGGATGATGATGATGTTGATTACTTTGGTCCTGGTAGTTACACTCTCACCAAGAAAGAGAAGGAAAGCGTGTTTGATTGCCTGAACAGTATTAAGGTTCCATCTGGCTACTCGTCGAATTTAAAGGGGATCATAAATATGAAAGAGAAGAAGTTCACAAATTTAAAGGCCTACGATTATCACATGTTGATGACATAGTTGCTTCCAGTTGCGTTGAGGGGTGTTCTATCAGAGAATGTACGATTACTGATCGTAAAGCTTTGTGCATTTCTCAATGCAATTTCACAGAAGACAATCGATCCAGCCAAGCTAGGAAAGCTACAGAATGATGCGGTTCAATGTCTTGCCAACTTTGAGTTGGCATTTCCACCTTCCTTCCTCGATGTTATGACGCACCTCCTGGTACACCTTGTGAAAGAAATTACTATTCTCGGTCTAGTATAACTTCACAACATGTGGCCTTTTGAGAGGTTCATGTCAATCCTCAAGAAATATGTTCTTAACCATGCCCGTCCGGAAGGAAGCATTGCTAAGGGATATGGAACTGAGGAGGTCGTTGAGTTTTGTGTTGATTTTGTCGACACAATTGACTCGATTGGGCTTCCAGTATCACAACACGAGGGGAGGCTACAGGGAAAGGGTACCATCGGAAGGAAACTAAGTTTGAGCAATAATACTGATTTGTTCCATAAAGCACACCTAACAGTCCTGCAACAATCATCACTGGTGACTTCGTATAGGACGGAACACGAGCAGATTATTGCTTCTCAAAATCCAACCAAATCCCCAGTCTGGATTGCACGCCGTCACTTGGAAACATTTCCCTCATGGTTGAGTGAACAACTCATCGGAAACTCAACTATTCATCCACAACTAGCTTTGTTAGCCAGAGGACCTTGTAGCACAATTACAAGATTTCAAGCTTACGATATGAATGGTTACAATTTTTACACGAGAGCTCAAGATCGCAAAAGCACAAACCAAAATAGTGGTGTCCGTATGGACGTTATCGGAAAAGATGGGGGCAAGACCTGCTATTATGGTATCATAGAAGAGATATGGGAGCTTGAGTACGGAGCGATGAACGTCCCTCTGTTTTTTTGCCAATGGGTAAACCTGAATGGCGTAAAGAAAGATGAATATGGAATGACAATAGTGGACCTTACCATGATTGGGTTCAAAGATGATCCATTCGTGCTTGCCAAAGATGTCCATCAGGTTTTCTATGTCAAGGATATGACTAGCATATCGAAGAATAAAAATCCCCAAGAAGCAGGACCACAAGAGGCAAAGCGTCACATAGTTCTTCCAGGTAAAAGAGTAATCGTGGGAGTCGAGGACAAAACAGATCAATCTGATGATTATGATCAGTTTGATGGCATGCCTCTGTTCGCTGTCGAAGTTGACCCAATTATATTCCTTGGACGTGAAGAGACACCGTACTTATGTGCTTGAGATTAATGTCGTCCTGTAATGATTATTGTTCAATCAATTGTGTAATGTTAATTTGATCGACTCTGTTATTGCAATGGTCTCAAACTTATGCTAATGTGTTGTATTTTGGTCCCAAATGTTTCAGAATTCTTGCATATGTCTTGTGAGAATGAACGAACCACCAAGTTTGAGATTTTTTGAATAAATTCAATATTTATTTCGATTTAATTGAATTTCAGTTGTGATACACATCAATATTGCAAATGAAAATCGAAATTGAATATTTCAAACTGTAAAACATATTTTTGCAAAGGAAATTACAGCTCTTTAGATTTTTCTGAATTTGTTTATTATTTCTTCGGTTTAATTGAATTTAAGTGGTGATGCAGATCAATATTGCAAATGAAAATTGAAAGTGAATGTTTCAAACTCTAAAATATATTGTCTCATAGCAAAGTAGACTTTATTAGATCCTAACTAAATATAATTTTGCATGGCTGAAATAGTAAAAGTTACTATATTTTTTTAATTTCAAAGAGATAGAATGTGAAAATGAATAAGAAATAGCAGGGGAAAAACAGTTCCCGCCGAAAATTACACTTTAGTCCCGGGTGGTGTTACGACCCTAGACTAAAGGGGGGCCTTTAGTCTCGGGTGGTAACACCACCCGGGACAAAAGGCCGAAATTTTGCCCTTCGGCCCTCCCGCGCGAAAGGGGCTTTAGTCCCGGGTGGAGATACGACCCGAGACAAAAGAGGGGCCTTTTGTCTCGGGTCGTATCTCCACCCGGGACTAAAGGTTCTTTAGTCTCCGGTAGAGATACAACCCGGGACTAAAGGAGGGATATATATCCACGGATCCACCCCTCTTCTTCCCCAACTCCTCCACTTCACACTTCACTCGATCTCCAGCGGCGTCCCCCTGCTGATCTCCGCCGGCCGTCGTGGTCCCCTGCCGTCGCCCCTGCCTCCGTCGTCGTCGCAGGTCGCACCCCACCGTCGACCCCGTCGCACCCCGCCGTCCCTGCCCGCGCCCGGCCGTCGACGTCCCCGCGTCCTCCGCCGCCGGAGCTCCCGGCCGCCGTGGATCCGTCGTCCGCACGCCGCCCGTCGACCCCGCCCGCACCCGGCCGTCGTCCCCACGCCCGTCCACGTCTTCGCGTCGGCCCCCACGCCCGGCCGCCGTGGCCGCGCCCGGCCGTACATCGCCGCCGCCGCCCGTCGACCCCGCTCCGTCGCGCCCGGCCGCGCTGTCTCCGCGCCCGGCCCCCACGCCCGGCCGCCGTCCCTACGCCCGTCCACGTCTCCGCCACGCCCGGCCGTCGCCCGCCGCCGCTCCCGGCTGCCCATCGACCCCGCTCCGCCGCGCCCTGCCGCCATCTCCGTGCCGGCCCCCACGCCCGGCCGCCGTCTCCGCCGCGCCCGGCCGTCGCCTGTCGCCGCTCCCAGCCGCCGACGTCGCCCCCCTGAGGCCGTCGTCGCGTCGCTCCCAGCCGGTGAGGGCCTCTGCTGACGTCAGCCCCTGATGGCTGACGTCAGCAAATTTTTTTTAATGTTTTCAATTAATAGAATTGAATTTAGAGGTTTTAGAATTGAATTTCGAGATTTTAGAATTGAATTTAGAGATTTTAGAATTGAATTTAGAGATTTAGATTTGAATTTAATTAGTGTTTTTAGATGAAATATGTATTTAGAGATATTAATTTTTTGGCTCGCCCGACAATTAGGTAGTATCGCTCGACACGCTCGATTCTCTCCCGACTCGCTCGACCCCGCCCGACACTTAGTTTTTCTCGCTCGACTCGCTCGACTCCCGCCCGACTCGCTCGACTCCTGCCTGACACGCTCCACTCCCACCCGACTCGCTCGACTCCCGCCCGATTAGCTCGACCCTGCCCCACACTTAGGTTTTCTCGCCCGACTCGGTCGACTCCCGCCCGACACTTAGGTAGTCTCGCTCGACTCCCGCCCGACACTTAGGTAGTCTCGCTCGACTCTCGCCCGACACTTAGAAATCATTTATGTATTCAGAAATCATTTATGTATTTAGAAATTCATTTATGTGCTCAGAAATTCATTTATGTGCTCAGAAATTCATTTATGTATTCAGAAAATCATTTATGTGCTCAGAAAATTATTTATGTATTCAGAAATTCATTTATGTATTCAGAAAATCATTTATGTGCTCAGAAATTCATTTATGTATTCAGAAAATCATTTATGCATTCAGAAATTCATTTATGTGCTCAGAAAATCATTTATGTGCTCAGAAAATCATTTATGTGCTCAGAAATTCATTTATGTGCTCAGAAAATCATTTATGTGCTCAGAAATTCATTTATGTATTCAGAAAATCATTTATGTGCTCAGAAAATCATTTATGTACTCAGAAATTCATTTATGTTTTCAAAAATTTCTAGTTATGGATAACAATGAGGAGGAGGAGCGGCTGATGGAGAGCCTTATTGCTGGGGGTCCAAATACCGAGGTCCCAACCTTCACCGAGGAGGAGCGTAGCCCGGCGGATGCGTTCCTCAACATAACCGCGGACATCGACACCCGCACCGCGGACATCGACACCCGCGCCGAGGACAATAATGAAGACCTTTTCATAGTTAATGCAGAAGGTTCCAACGAGGTATATATATCATGCATTAACAAATCTATAAATGCATTAACAACGAGGTATACATATCATTCTGGAACCCCGCGTGAATAACAAATCCGCAACTTGTAGGCTTCAACCTCGACAAGCAAAAAGACTAAGAGAGGGCGTACAAAAGTAATCGTCGATCATGACGTGAAGTTTCATATCACTGACGTCAACGAGCTTGGCCAGCCATGGGAACCAAAGAAGATCAGGGACAAGTTTGTGTCCCAATGCGGTGCTATTGTGAGGGACAACGTGCCCATATCATATAGAGAATGGAAGGGAAAGGAAGATAATCCATGGGTGGTTCCGGATTCAGTTAAGAATATGTTATGGGATGATATCCTAAAACACTTCACACTTCCACCGGGTGTGAACGCAAACCTTGTGAAGAAGTGGACTCTCACGAAGATGGCAACTCAATTGCAGAGTTTCAAGAAGTAGCTACACAGAGATTATATCAAGAAGAATCGAACTCCAAATTTTGATGATTATCCCAAGCTAAAGGATCACTGGCAGTCCTTTGTGGATTACAAGAATAGTGAAGAATTCGCCAACAAGAGCGTACAAGCTCAGATAAGTGCCAGTAAGAAGACAGATCACAACCATCATCTTGGTCGAGGTGGTTATGCGGTTGCAGCACCCAAGTGGCGGAAGATTGAACAAGACCTCCTCAACAAAGGTATCGTACCAGCGGTCTTTGACTAGGAAGAACGATCGAAGAATTGGTATTATGCCTGCGGTGGAAGATTGAACCTTGATGATGGTTCCCTCGAATTCCCACCCACGTTACGGGAGGCGGCACTTGAGATAATAAAAAAGAATGAAGACATCAAAGCGGGCAGATTGGTTCCTGACAAAGACATGAATGAGCTCACTTTGGCGCTCGGGAATCCGGAACACCCAGGACGTTGCAGGGGCTACGGGGTAGTCCCGTGGAAGTTTGCTTTCAAGGGCAGCGCCGACACCTACAGAAGCCGCAAAAGAAGAAGAGAGCGTGAAGAGGGGCGGTGACGTGAAATGATGGAGCAGAGACTTAAAGAACAAGAAGAACGTATGAAGGAAGAGGTTGCACGATGAGTCGCCACCGCAGTAGCTCAGATCACTCCTGCCGGAGCACTGCCACAAGCACCGGTGGATCCCGTCATCAGCCTTTCCGCTCGCAAAAGCAGTTGTGCTTCCACAAAGGCCCCCGAAGGACAAAGGGCGGCATACCAAGAAGAAGTTCAAGTAGAGGACAACGAATGGTACCCTGTGGATGAACTCTGTCAGCGCACCGCATGTGAGCTGCACAAGCCGATCGGCAACATCACAATGACGGTATAAACCTGATTATACGTGCAATTATCTCAACCTTTGATGCATGTCTTAGGCATTTAATAACTTCATCATTTGTCTACATATATATAGGTGGCGTACGGAATGGCTTTAGCACATCTCCCAGGACGTACAAGCCACGGCATGCAGATTCCAACTGGCTACACCTCAGTTGGTTTGGAGGAGATTGCTGACCCAAAGTTTAACGACATAGAGCTAGACATCCAAGGAGGTGACGGGGAAAGGACTCTCCATGATGCGCTTCACAGTATCATATTGTGGCCCAAACGTTACATCATAATACCTAACATGCCGCTACTGATTCCTCCGAGTGTTGCCGAGCAGCAGTCACTATCTCCCGGGTCGTCACCGATCCCTCCGAGTGTTGCCGAGCAGCAGCCACCATCTCCCGGGCCGTCACCGGGACGGTCGTCGCCGAATGATTGGAGCTCACCGTCTCCACAACGGGGGAATTCTCCTGCCGCGAGCGATGACGATGACCTCCATCGTCAGCAATCACCACCAAAGCAGCCTTCACCAAAGCCTACCGAGAGGCGGTCCCGATCAAAATCTACCGCGTCTATGCCCGTGCCAAATCCGGATCCCCCGACGAAGAAATTGAAAAAGCTGCCTGTTAAAAGGAAGCTACCATATGACATGACAGCATCAGAAAATGAGGCGGAGTGTGATAAGCAACTCAAGGTGTGGATTCAAGGGAATAAAGAGGCTGCTAAACAGAGACTGCTCGCAGAAAAGGAAGCAGAAAAGAATAAAGATCGTCCGCAGAAACTCGAAGCTTTCATAGAGAAGAAGGAAGCAGAAAAGAAAATAATAAAACCCCTACTAAGTGATTATGACTGGTCGCTGCACAAGTCCCTAAAGAAGAAGAGACAAGGAGGGTCACCAAATAGTTACATCGACCAAGTACCGGGGTCGACGATGCCACAAGATTATAGGAAGAAGAAGAAGGCAACACAAGCGTCGACGTCGGCGAAAGAGCCTTCAACGAAGAAGGCAACACAAACGTCGTCGTCAGCGAAAGAGCCTTCAACGAAGAAGGCAACACAAACGTCGACGTCGGCGAAAGAGCCTTCAACGAAGAAGGCAACACAAATGAGGATGTCGGCGAAAGAGCCTTCAATGAAGAAGGCAACACAAGCGTCGACGTCGGGAGTACAGACTTACGTCGTCTCCGGCCTCACTGCAACTGAACGAGCTCTTGCACTTATGGACACAGAACAAGTAGCGCATGTCATTCAAATGCAAGAAGCAACAGAGCTCCCACTAGAATATGTTCTCGGCCACGAATCACCTCCTCGGGACAAAAATTTCGTACCTAGATGGCACTACGAGCATGGGAAATCTCTTGTCAGGCCTGAGTTGGTGAAGAAACTCCCTACTCAGATGTGCAGATTGCATGACTTCTACATGAAGACGTCTAAGGAGGTCCTGGAGATGATTGACATGCTTGTTAAACCAGGTGAAGGCGAGAAGTTGGTCTGGCTGTGATTCAAGGATATTTATGAAATTTACAATCTTGACTCCCTGAATACCGATCTTGTCATGGCCTGGTGCCTGTAAGTGACGGTGCAATACATACCCTAATTAACAAATTAATGCATGCATACTCTAATTATTAACTTTGTCTTTCATTTTCTGTAGCCTGTAAATACATAACATGCGGAAGAATGGTTACCAACGAATAGGTTTCATGGACCCATCTTTAGTTAATCAAGATCAAGTAAAGCTCCAACCAGAAACAACATTCAAAACAATCCTAAGGACCTTGTGTAATTTGCATTACAAGGATTTGATACTTTTACCTTACAACTTCGAGTAAGTGTGATTACCATCTTAATTACTAAGGGTTCGCATTTCTAATTATCTCAGTTAACATTATTTAGTTCTAATCTTTTGAGCTTCCATGTATATACAGTTTCCACTGGATTCTTCTCATAATTGATGTCAACAGAAGCAACGTCCTTGTCTTTGATTCGTTGAGAAGAGATCCGAACAAATACTTGGACCTTCAAGATATGTTTCAAGAGTAATAATTCTATCCAATACGTTCCCTTTTATGCAATAGTGTGCTTTTACTAACACTATCTAGCTCTAACTTTCATTATTTTCTGCCAGAGCTTGGGAAAAATTTAGTGCTATCAACCCTGGAATATGGAGACCTAGAATAAACTTCTCTACAGATTTTCCGGTACGTAAACCAAATAACAACTTCAGCTTGGGCAAATTAAAAATGTATGACACTAATTTTTCATAATTATCTTCTTCAATTTAGTGTATGAGACAGGAACAAGGGACACATTTATGTGCATACTATGTGTGTGAGTTCATCCACAATTTCTGCGAGGCAGACCCGTAAGATTATACTGTAAGTTTTATTTTAAACCAATTAATAATACATTATTTTCTAACTGCTTATATATTTAATTCTTGTGTGTAATATATTAACTTATTTGCACATTACAGAATAATATGATTAGGGACGCAATTATTGAGAAGGACCGACTCTTGGCGATTCAAGAAAGTCTCTGCGGATTCATGATGGACAGGGTGATTAATCCACAAGGCAGAAATCACTATGACGGTCATCCAATTCATAAAGTTTAATTAGCACCTCCGGTGGAACTTTAGACTAGAATTAGAATGAAACAGTATTTTGATGTATATATATACTACTTTCAGAAAATACTATCTATGCTTTCGATGTAATATAATGTGTGTATATATTTATTTATAAGTTTATTCTCTTGATATAGTACGTATAGTAGACACATATAATTAGTACAAACATTTATATGTACACGTAAATTACACCCATATACGTGAGAATATACGCGTATAACATTATTAGAACAATTGGAATTGAAACAAAAAAAATCACAGCGGGGTCTTTAGTCCCAGGTGGTAATACCACCCGTGACGAGGTCATAGACCAGGACCCACCAGGACCTCTAAACAACGCAGTACGGACCAACGAACAACGTACTCAGTGGCTGATATGACGAGTATTGAGCCCCCGAGTACCTGAAGGTCCGTACGACTTGTTTCCGTCATGGGCCGAAAGACAGACGGCCCGCGGTCGCCGGGGCCCTTTCTCCGAGTACATGGCGGTCCGCACGACGGGTCTTCACCTCCGTCTCCGACTACTCGCTCGCACGAGTAGTTACCGCCTCCTCCTTTGACTACTTGTTCGCGCGAGTAGTTTCCGTCATTGACCAGAGCAGGCGTCGTGTGGAAGGCAAAGGAGGCGCGGGCCTCCTCCCGTTGAGATCCCGGGATCTCCGCGCGCGTTCTCCCACGCAGCCCCACGCGTCCGCTCCACCACAGCGGTCCGCCCGGGCCTGGCTGATTCGGTGTCAGGGGGCGGATCCGTCCACCCTGCCATGAACGACACAGTGTCCATCGTACGACGAACAGCGTAAGATGTGCTGAGCCACGAACGGCATAGTGCACGCTACGTCCTAAGCATCGGAAGGCAGGACAGCGAGACCTGCGTGCAGTACAGCAAAATGGCTTCAAGTCTACATCAAACAGGACACTTGCATGCCAAAGGTGGGGCCCACGACATGCAACAAGAAGACCACCTCTCACCACTCGAGGACGCATGCAGGCATGCAAGGACCGGGCCCGGCCTTGGCTTGCGGTGGTGGGCATAGAGAAACAAGGCACAATAAATAAGGCCACCACTTGAGTGCGCATGCGTGCATGCATGTAGGCAAGGGGTGAGACTTTTTCTCCTCTCTCCCGGTGTCTCTCTCTGAGTTTGCTTGGCTTGTACTCCACCTCTCTCTCTCAGTTTGCTTGGCTTGTACTCCACCTCTTTCTCTCTCCCTCTTGACTGCCTTCACCTGTAAGCCTTCTCTTGACTTATAAAAGAGAAGGCACGGAGGGAGCAGAGGGGACTTCTCCCTTTTTTACTTCTTCCTTCTCCTCTCCAGAGGAGTTCTCTCGGTTCTTCTTCTTCCTCCAGCCAGACTTGGCTCTCACACACGTACCCAGACTTCTGCTACATGAACCACGTACACACATCACAGAGACTTGGGACCGAGCTCCCTCTCTCGCCCATTTGTATCCCCCTACTACAAATCAGTGCAAATACACGAGCAGTTCGAACTGGACGTAGGGTGTTACTCTCCGGAGGCCCGAACCAGTATAAATCCTTGTGTCTATTTCGCACACCATCCGAGGCCCGACACGCAGTCTTATAAATTTACTTGCCGGCGGTAACAAACCCCGACAACCCGGGACTAAAGGGGTGGCACACAGGCGCTGGTGTGCCCTCCCCTTTTGTCCCAGGCGGGGCTACCACCCGGGACTAAAGGGGTGGCGCACAGGCGCCCGTGTGCCCTCCCCTTTTGTCCCGGGCGGGGTTACCACTTGGGAATAAAGGACACCCTTTATTCCCGGTTGCCCACCCGGTGACAAAGGGGGGTCTTTTGTCTCTCCCTTTTCGTCCCGGATGGACTTTAGAGACTTAAAGGCTTTACCAACCGGGACGGAAATGTGTTTTTCCACCAGTGTCTCGGTGTCGATGTACGCCGTTAAGGTTCTCCGGTAGTCTGTAGTCGGATCCCAGGTGCAAATCGAACTCCACCGTCGAGCTGTTCTTGCCGTCGTAGTTGCCGTACGAGAACTCCATGCGCAGCAGGTACTTGGCCCCGGCCACCGTGGGCAGCGTGTAGCAGTTGCGCACGCCGGACGGGAAGCTGCGGAGCGTCTGCAGGTAACGAATCCTTCTCCACTGGTTCCCGGCGGCCACCACGCGGTTCTCGCCGGTGTCGACGTAAATGCCATCGGAGACAAAGACGATGCTGTTGGAATTGTACGTGTAGCCGCTGTACTTGGCGTCGAGGCCGCAGTCGATGCTCAGAAAACCTGCACGAACCGCAGATCTGCATATTATTTCACATGGATCGACGACTCGATATCTACTTACGATCGTGCGTCGTTTAGAAAGTAAAGAGAACCTACCTGGTGGCTGACCGACGACATGAACTGTTGGGGCTAGTACGAGTGCAGCAAATAAAACAGTGAACGCCATTGATGAGACACGCTGGCTCGATCGCTGACAATGGCTCCAATATGTGGGCGTGCACTGAGAGCTTTTCCATGCGACGTCTTAAAGTTGGGTTTCTGACTTTTGAGACAACGATGCCATTGGTGTTTGGTAGAGTGGCATGTCACTTGGGGCATATTAGCCCAAGAACAACAAGCAAAAAGTAAAATGTGCTTACGACTGGCAAAGAAAATAACACAGTTAACTAACAGCTATTTAAGCAAAGTAAATCTGATACATATAGCCGTCCAATCTGCAACTGCCTGATGCTTGCATATAGCTGTCCATCTACAACTGCCACGTTTATGTCCAACAGTAGGGACTCATTTTCCGTTGACTTCTGTAAAGATAAGTACATAGGGGTACTCCTCGAAAGTACAGTGCGGAACCAAATGAATGACTGCTGACGGCCGGGATCGTGATGTGGTGCTTCAGATTTTTTTTATGAGGAGTGATTAAAATTATTGCATTGACTGAGTTTGCTCTTCTCTAAGGTACATCAAGTCGTACGTCATCAGCTTGGCCTAGCTAGGGAATAAATTGTATTGGCTCATCTTGTTGATATCAGCAAGCTGCACACCTTTTCTCCATGCATGTACATATGCAAAATGCAGCAAAGGGCACCACCATTCAGCAGCAAGGTGCAACTAGATCGAACACAAATCAAAGTTCTTAAAAGGTCCCCCCGTTTGCTCGCACCGGAGCGCTCCAGCGCGCCGCCTGGACGCGTGGCGCGCAGCTCTTGTTTCCGCACCTTCACCGGCACTTTTGCAAAAAAGTCCATCGATTCTTTGAAATTTGCAAACAGATCCCGCAAATCAACCCTAACCCTCTCCCTCCTCTCGTGTCTCTTCCCCGCCGCCCCTGTCTCCCTTCTCTCCGCTGCCGCAGTCTCCCTTCTCTCCGCCGCCGCCTACCCTCCCCGTCTCCCTCTTCGACTACTTTCCGTCACCCCTCCCTGCTATTCTCCGCTGCCGCCGCTCAGCACGCTCCTTTCCTCCCCCTGCGCCGTCGCCCTGCCTAGGATCCTCCTCCGGCCCTCCCCGCGCCGCAGTCGCTCCCGCAGCCCGCCCTCCCTACTCGTCTCCATGGCCACGCTGCCCTCTCATCTGTCGCCGGCGCCAACGGCCGCCCCTCCCGCGCCTGGACGGACGTTTCCTCGAGCTATCCACAGAGGTCTCTCATCTCCGGCGGTCATGTAGTGAAATCGTACCTGTAGATCCGGCAGCGGTCGTGCCCGTGGAGGCCGGCGGCGGCATCCCTCCCCGTAGCCGCGCCAGATGGGGCTGGCGGCGGCATCTCGCCCCGCAGCCGTGCCCGAGGAGGCCGGCGGCAGTCCGCCCGGTGGTTGTGCGCGTCGATGCGGGGCACCGCGGCCGTAGGGTCCTACAGCCGCGCACGAGGGGCCGGCGGCGGTCCGCCCGGAGGCCGCGCTATGGCTGGCCTGCCCCCGCTGCTCTGCTTTGCTTGCGTGCTCTGCTTTGCCTGCTTGAATGGGTGACTGCTTGCCTGGGTGCTCTGTGTGAGACTGCTTGCCTGCTCTGCTTTGTTGCCTGCTTGCCTGTTTGCCCATAGATTTTTTTCCCCTGCTGTCAGTACACTATGGAGATTTGTTTTCCCTTGCAGTAGACAATGCAAATGCAGAGATAGAAGATAGAATTGCCCAATTAAATTTTGTTCAGTCTACTATTGTGATAGGATTGTGCTACTGTGGATGACTATTTGTGGTATTTTGTGTTCAAAATATATTGGCTATGCATGAATTATTTTGGTAGTTACATGCTATCACCTTAGCCATGCCACAGAGCGCGGCGAGCTAGCGTCAACAGTTGTAGTGGCCATCACAATGGAAGCCGGCCACCACCTGCTTGATAAAATGCCTTCAACGTAAGGTGCATACTGAAATACTGAAGAGTTAGTGTCTACAACTGATATCCAAGCCACAGCACTTGTTGAAGAAATTTTTGGTTGTTAGAACCATGCTGAACCATGTCCTTTTTCTCTGTTGGTTCAACTGCAGGTGTTCTACAAAAGCAACAGAGGCTTGGATCTTTCTTGCAAGTTATCTCATCCTGTGGACTGCATCAGGTTATTGATGCTCCAAATGCCGCAGACACCTACATGGATAATGCATTCATACTGCTAAAATGTTAGTATATTGTTGATGTGTTTGTTAGCACCTAATGTGATTCTGTGGTGAATTCGTCTTGTTCTAGGCATCTCATTTGTCATCTTTAATTGACTTATGTTAACTTGTATTTGAGTGTTCAATCTTGTGCTTCCATGGGCAATAAATTATATAACCAAAAGGAAACTCTACACAACAAGATTGGTATGTTTACTTCCCTGCTAAATCTTGTAGAAAATATGATGTTATTCTGTACTGAAAAACTTAAGTTCAGTTGTGTAGGCTGCTTATTAGTGCTAAATAGTAAGCTCAGTTATTGGTTAGCTTCCTTCTCTTTTCGCTTGTTCAGGGAAGTAAACTTAAGTTCAAATAATGGAACTTGCTCATAATTAATGATCTTAACCTTAGTGTATTATTGGTTTGTCCTGAATCTTAGTGTAGTGTTGGATTGTGCTGAATCATTTATCATTTCTTGCTTTGTTGCAGGATAATGCACTCCAAATAGAAGACTTGCTGTATAAACTGAGTCTCATTCACTGGTGATGAGCTTGAGATTATTCCCAAACTCTACCAGCAAAGCTCGACTTGTAGATCAATCTGTTGTTGCTCCGGTTTCAAGATATTGTGATCCAAAATGTCTTTTCTGATTTTGATTTGACATGCGATGTTGTCCAAAGTTATCTGTTGAGAGATGACTGTTTGTTAAATGATGATAAATATGAGACCGTATCTAACTACCATTTGCTTCCAAAAGGCTGGTTAAACAACATTATCCTATCCTATTGGTGCATTTGATCATTGAAATGGTAGGGCGCGCGATGCGCGCCTAATTGTCTAGTGGATATTAATGAACTTACTAGGAAAGTGCTCGTGCGTTGCTACGAGCATTCAAATATTTATAATGCAATACACAAAACATTCAATAAGAGTATATAGTTCCACACATGGCAAGATGCTTTTAATCATTCAGAGCTCGACTGTTACATATCTTTATTTTGAAATAGCCATATAAAAAACTGATAAATAAAAACACAACAAGATGATCAAAGAGGAATAGAGGATGACAGGTCTCTGACTCTCTGCCTTCCTTCCGCTCAGCATTTGGTTCCTCGCCAGATAGTCATGGAGGGATGAACAAGATGATTCCAAATGCTGAAAAAAAGTACCGATGAACTTTTGAAACAGAATAAAAAAATGAAATTCTAGGAAGGTTTGCAAAGGCAAAACTGCAAGTAGTCAGGAACATGAATTTTACCTTCACTTTGATCGGAGGAATGACCATGATGGTCACCGGAGCACAGTTTATGGTTATTATAGTCCACTCCTTCAGTTAGTCTGATGCTTGAATTCCTGACATTTAATGTCATGGACATTGAGCCATTGCAGATGCCATTATGATACTCTGGCATTGAGTGTGGGTGGAAGGCTTGCAGTCCGCATCCAAAGTTTCCATAACCGAGTGATCCATTAGGCTCACCGAGATCAGCTTGATTATTGTGCTGATGTATAGGTCCAATTCTGATAGGCGATGACAACTTCTGAGCACTATTCATAGAGAAGCCATGCAGCTGCGCTCTAACTGGAGAATATAAATCATGAATGTTGTCGTTCTCCCAACTTTTAGGGTTCGACCTTCCTGTTTACGTGTTCAAAGGAATTGCAGGATCGAAATTTATGGTCAGAAGGGATAAGTCATGTTAAAAAGTAGCTACAACACATGTTACATACCAACAGCCCTAGTTGGAGAGTTCTTAATAAGTTGGTGAGCCCCAATATTCTGCTTCCATTCTCCAACACATTACTCTGTGAAGCTGTTAAGCACAACGAAAACATGTTATTCACCACACAAACTGATAGGGTATGTTGGCCACATAGTATGACTTGCCATTTTCCAAGCAGAAAGCATGAGAATAGCAGTTTAGAATTCAGGTGCACTTATACTGTCACTCATTCATTAGACATGATACAAAGTAATAGTTGCCAGGCGAATTGTTTGGTTCTCATGCAAATCCTAAAAGCTAGAATGATTTGTGCAAGTTGATTTCTGATTACCATGGATGGAAGAATAGTCAAATGAATACATCAGCACGACAAAGGCTAAAAGTGAGCACTTGCAATATTTTATATTTTTCCACCACCAAAAGTTTACTACTTGCAGCATCATGGACAATTTTCAAGTCCTTATGAAGGGCCAACAATGTAAAATTATCAAGATACTGACAAAAAATAGCGAGGAAATGTTAGCCAAGTTAATTACCATAATCTTGCCCCTCCAGAACAGCTATGATCAACTTTGATTTTTGAGCATGAGACTTCACCCTTGGTAAGATTATTCAGTGCTGCTTCTGCTGCTCTGACATCATAGAATTCTACAAATTTCTTATTGCTGCTTGTAGGAGCCTTGCAAATCTATAGCCCGAAAGGAAAATGATGGTCCTAATATATTCACTACGGGATTCGAGGTCTTCGCCGAGAGCGGGATTCCTCTCGGCGAAGGACCCTTTCCTCTCACCGAAGCCTTCACCGAGAGTTTGCTCTCGGTGAAGGCCTCTCGGCGGCACTGTACCGGCGAAGGACCCTTCGCCGAGAGCGTGGGTGGACCCTCTCGGCGGATATGCGCCGAGAGGCACTTTTAGCTCTCGGCGAAGGCTATTTCCTAAAACAAAAAAAAAAATCCCCAGGCAGTGCGGGCCCACTGCCCAGGCACCGCCGCCTCTGCTGGCTGGCCGCCAGCGCCGCCGCACGCCACCTCCACCACCGCGCGGCCCGCCACCTCCACCACCGCGCCGCCCGCCACCTCCACCACCGCGCCGCCCGCAACCTTCACCACCGCACGGCCCGCCACCTCCACCACCGCACGGCCCGCCACCTCCACCACCGCGCCGCCCGCAACCTCCACCACCGCGCGGCCCGCCACCTCCACCACCGCGCCGACCGCCACCTGCACCACCGCGACGTCCGCCATCTGCACCACCACACCGCCCGCCACCTTCATTACCGCCGCCGCACAACAACACAAAAAAAACAGAGAGAGTCGGGGGAGGTCACGCCGGGGCGGGGCGGATCTGAGGGCGGCGGCGAGCCGTAGCCGCAGGTGTCCCCGGGCCCGCGCACGGCGCGCATCTTGACGAGCTCCTGGACGCTGGACAAGGGAGGGAGCCACCTGGTGGAGGACACGAAGCGGCGCCGGCGGACGAGGAGGCCAGGCCGGATCCGCCGCCACCTCACCTCGCCCCGCCGCCGCTCCTCGCCACGAGGTGAGGGGCGAGCAGAGGGGGGAGGTGGGGGACGGCACGGCGAGCCGACGGAGATTTGGGGAGGAGGGGGAGGGAGAGGAAGGGACGAGCGGAGGGGGGCGGTGCTGCGTGCCCGGCGGCGATTTGGGGAGGAGGGGGAGGGAGAGGAAGGGGCGGCGGCGGTTGCGGCGGGAGGCGAAGGGGAGGAGGGGCTAGGGTTAGGGTGGCCGGGGGGTGGGGCGTGTTTATATAGGAGAAGGGATTTTGGGCCGGCGGTGTAGGTGGGCCGGCGGTGCTAGGTGGGCCGGTATGGTGAATTTCACCGAGAGCCCAACATCCTGGCTCTCGGCGAAGATTTAATCCAAATGCATTTAATTGGTTTAAAATAGCAAATAAATTCAAATATTTACCAAATTTCAGTTTGGAGTAACATATGTTGTATATTACCCTATAGAAAATGTTTTGTAGTTAAATTCAAATTTCATTTTCTCTGAGACTCCAAACTTAATGACAACAGTTCAAATTCTCTGAAACTTCTCGTGAGATGTTCCGGTTTCTAAACAGCGTACGTGTCAAAGTGCTCAAAATGTTCCCAACTATTTACCACAACATCGGCATATGATATAACGAGCGCTCGACAAAATTCGAGATTTTCAAACTTCATTTGAATTTTATATAATTTTAAAACCTTTCTACGACACGATCTTCATCATGATCAGAGAACAAAATGTTTGAAATTTAGTTTCGTTTCGTGTACATGGTCTTAGAGATGTCTCATGAACATAAATATCATTTTTCCAACAACTTTACTCTATGATTTCATGCACTTGCAGTTCATATCGGATGTCTTCGAAAAAATTACCTAGAATGAAATAAAATTTTTAAATATAGCAAACAGAGATAAAATTACGTCAAATTTGAACATATCCTTTGTATAAGTGCATGTTGAGGATAGAAAAATTTGGGAAGTGAAAAAGTGATTTTTAAAAAAATTTCTTCGCCGAGAGTCGAGAAAATGCTCTCGGCGAAGAATTCTTCGCCGAGAGTTATTTGTTTGGCTCTCGGCGAAGAATTCTTCGCCGAGAGTTAATTTTTTGGCTCTCGGCGAAGAATTCTTCACCGAGAGTTTTTTTCTTCGCCGAGAATTTTTTTTTGACTCTCAGCGAAGAGCTCTTCGCCGAGAGCCTGAGGGGTGGCTCTCGCCAAAGAAAATTACTCACGGCGAAGGGCCGGTTTCCGGTAGTGATTGAACCTCAAATTTCTTAAGCTAAGAGCATCTCCAAGAGATTGCTAAAAAATTCTTCCCAATAACTATGTATTGGGAGCTCTTTCAAAATCTGTTTTCCCTAAAATCACAACATCACACAGCAGTTCCCCAATAAAAAGCTTCCCAATATTTTAAAACTACCCAGGTCAGCTTCTATGGCCCAACCCTCATTCTTCTTTTATTTATTCTTTCCCTCAGCCTTATCTTCTTCACCGTGTGATTTGGCCATTGTTGCTCCGCCGAAGCTCTCCACTCGATCTCTCCTCCAAGCTGCTCCCTTCTCTCCGCTTAGTCTCTCTTTCTATTTTCCAATCAGCAAAGAGGCAGCTGAAGCTTCTTCACTCTTCTTCAGCCGATCAAATCCAAGCACGCAATCTCCTTTTCCTCACCAATCTAGCAGAGCAACAACTCAATATCCACGCCATGCACGCAGGCTCTGAACCGCTCCTTTGTTGCTTCTTCCAAACAGCATAGCACCACGCCACCATCCGCTCCTTCAAGCCAAGAATGAGGTGTTGCTCCTCTCCCAGGCCATGGACGTTGCCTCGCAGGGCGCCCCTCGAGCACACGCAACGACATCCCCCAGCCTTCTCTGTTCTCATCGCGCGTGTGGAGCTGGCTTGGTGGGGTGGTGCTAGCGGAGATGGTGGGTCAGCAGATCAGAGAGGAGAGGAGGGGGTAGCAGCGGAATGGCCAGCGGGCGATGCGGCTGCGGCGACCCGACGACACGCGGTGGGGAGCCGGCTTGCGGTGCGGAGGGGGCGTGGTGGGGAGGCGGCGTGCGGTGCAGAGGAGAGGCGAAGGGGGCGCGACGGAGTGGCGGCGGGAGGGTGCCGATGGGGAGGGATCGGGAAAAAGATGAGAGGCTGCGGCAGTTGGATCGGCAGGAGGGCGGGCGGACGCACAGAAGGAGGGCGGACGCGCGGGGCGGCCGCGTGAGCGGAGAGAAAAGACGTACCACATTTTGATCTTACTTTCATTCTTTTTAGGAGTAGAGATAGAGATAGAGATTTCAGGAAAAAACATGGCACGCTCACATACACATATTCACACTCACCCTTGTAAAAAGACATATATTTGACGTACCATCATGATGTTGATCGACTAATTATTCAGTCGCAACTCAATCTGTTTGCACCTTCCGTCACATTAAGAAATATAACACACCAAGGGTCCTCTAGTTTAGTTGGTTACAGGAGTTGAGACATGATCACATCATCAGAAAACTGAGGTTCGATTACTCGTTGGAGTGAATTTATGAGACTGGTTTGAGAGTTTTCTAGACTCGGGGTCCTGGACCAATTTCCAAAGAGAGAAAAGACAGGAGAGAAATGAGTAGTGGACATGTGGGCTTTATATGTCAGCTCCACGCTCGCATATGTTTGAGAATATAAATGTGTATTTTGTAAGTTTGGTGGCGTGCATGGCACCCCGAGCCAAGGGGGTGTTCAAATCCAGAGATGAAAAATTTTGTGGTGACACATGAGGATGTTTCATGGGATGCAGTAGTGTTCGGATACTAATAAAAATACTAATTACAGAACTCGCTTGAAAACCGCGAGTTAAGCCTAATAAATTCAACATTAGCATATATTTACTGTAACACGACATTGTCAGATGATGGATTAATTAGGTTTAAAAAAATCATCTTGCAAAATTGTTGCAATCTCTGCAATTATTAGTTAACTACAAGAAACTATTTAATCTGTGATGCAATCATTCTGTCACGGATCGTTGAAAATTCGTCGCAAATCAGCGTCCGTGACGATTTAAATTTTCGTAGTGGAATGGGCGTCATTGATTAAATCGGTCGACGTTTCTTAATACACGTCACGGTCTGTGACGTATCTGAATCGTCACGGAGCAGCACGAGGCCCATGCAACCCAACCCAAAGCCCAGTTTTAGCGACGAAAATAATCGTCACAGATTGCTGCTGACATGGATCATTATGTGGCTGCCAACATGGATGCTGATGTGGCTGCCTACATGGATGACACGTGGATGCCTACGTGGATGACACGTGGCAGCCTACACGGATGATGATGTGGCAGCCTACGCGGACGATGACGTGGCACCTACACAGACGATGACGTGGCACCTATGTGGACGATGACGTGGCACCTACATGGACGATGACGTGTCACCTACGTGGATGATGACGTCACCATAGTTGCAGCCCACCCGGCCCATAAAAAATCAGGCCCACAATTTTTCCAAACTATTTCAAATTACAATTCCAGGACATGAAGCCCAATTCCAATATAACAATTCCATACATATGCATAATTTTGTACCCACAACAAACTGAAGAGAACATAAAGGCATCACACAAATACAATCATGTCCAAGTTGTCATCCAACATTACAGTTAAAACTATAGAAAATAGATGATTTGGTCTTAGCACACAAGGACTTCTCACTGCCAGCCCCTCTTTGTTTTGTTCTAATTCTCCCAGCTTTTTCCTGAAATTAAGAGGCCAAATGTAACATCAGTGTTTATGGTACGAGCTTGAATCTAGTAATAAGCAATGTATCCATATTGCAAGAACTTTAGTTTCAGTGTGTTACAAAAAAACCTCTCAATAATCACCAAAAAAGCTCATGCATTTAGGATATATATAGTTAACTAATCATTCCAAAGATTAAGCACATTGTCTCAAATCAACAAGATAGAATCGAACAATTGAGAAACATTTCTACTCCAGAAACACTAACCAGGCAACCAGGTTTGTATACAAGTAAATGTAGGTAAAGATCAGGAATAAAATATATGAACTTTAGGACATAAGCACATACCGTTGAAGGTAAGGAATCACTCACTTGATGCAGATCCAGGATTCAGAGTTGCAATTCTAGGATTCAGCTCCCTGCTGCACCACAGCACCTTCACAACAAAAAAAACTCAAAAAGATCAGAGTCACAGTCAGGTCAGTCCAAGCTGACCACAACACCAGATAATTTACAAATCAAACTGTATGTACAAATAATACTAAACACATATGTTGATTCATAAAACTATAAAAGAAGTTGCCAATTTTACTTCCTAATGAACCAATCAGACTGTATGTACAAAGAGACAAGCAGAGGATTCTATATTGTTTCAAATTAGCATTGGACAGTTTCAGGGAGGCTGTGCTTGATTGAAATCTGTCTTGCCGGAGCCGCATACACTACTTGTTTTTACAGACAAATCAAAATAAAAGCACAAAGGCCTTACAGCAGAAGCACTTCCTCCATTTTAAAGTATATAATGCACAGTTTTCTAATTATTGCACATAGCATGACTGAATTAGATGTGGATATACAACTGTCTTTATTTAATTTAACTTTCAGAGGCCTATCATGATTATTCAGACTTTCAGTGGCCTACAACAGAACTAGCAGATTAGCAAAATCTAACTGAGCTAGCTTAAACTTACCAGCTAGCAAAATAGCAGTTGAGAGCAATTCTGATCCGAAGTTCTAAACATAGGCATAGCAAAGTCATGCAGGAGCATATTAGGAAATACTTCTTAGATTCAATCCATGCTAAACATAGAAATGCTACTCATTCAAAACCACCAGTAATTATACTCCCAACATGAAAAGGTGCAGAGCTCAGGGAACCCAGCATACTGATTTTTGTTTTAATAATTGTGCTATACAGTAACCTACAAAATAAATTGATTTCCTGATCTATTGATATGTGCACATAAGATTGGATATTGACATATTGCCCAAGGAATAGACTGAACTTGTAAGGTACAAGATTATCAGGAAAAAAGGGTCAGTCTAGTCGAGTAAGTAGTGACATATAAACACATGTTTTATACACTACAGCCTACAGAGGTGGTAGCAATCGTCAAATAAATTGTAATCTAGCATTAACAGATAAAACGATATGTTCAAATAAATTGTACCATGTAAACTACAAGATGGTTCAAGCACTGTTGAACCAATGACTGGGAGACAGGCAATATTAAACAGATAAAGTGATAAACCCATATGTTCAGAACCTGGCAGTGAGCAACAGAACCCAAGCATCTAAAGTCTGGCTGGTCAAAAAATTAACCTTACTTACGATCACAGCACAATAAGAAATGATGATAGGTGCTACTAAGTCAACAATTCAAGGGACGAACTGAACTCCTAGCACACCACCAGACAAATCAGCCAAGCCCCCCTACTAAAACTTCCTGGTTCCGCCACTGTTTTTCAAAGGTTTGCACAACAAATTAAATAGAACATAAAAGGCGGAGGTGGTTCCGCCACTGGTTCCTGCTTCAACTACACGATTCACACAAGTTATGGCAAGATTCACACAAGAACCATGACAACAAGCATCACACAAGATAGAAGGGCCCCATCTTTGAGTACAACCGTGACCAATCTATGAGCACAAGCATCACACAAGACACCAAATCATATCGCACAGAATCCAGACTCGAGAGGAATAACTGCAACCTATTAACAAAGAGAGGACAACTCCATTCATAGCCTAATCAGAGAATTACTACAACTCCAACAGTAAGGCCATCAATCACTTAGTTCTTCGGTTAAATCATCTAGAAACACATGAATAAGTGAATTGGGGGATTGAGGTTGGAGCTCTTATCTATGAATCTTGATCTTGAGACTGGCAGTGGGGTGAGGCCGCAGCCCAGCAGTAGCTCAGCATCCCCCCAAGTGGTCCATCCCCTAGATTGGGATCTACAGAAATTCGGGGCAAAATCAGAAAACAAGTGCAAGAGAGTGAGGGAGATGAGAGAGCGAGACACATACGCATCAGAAAGAACTGAAGGGCGACAGGCGTGGAGGTGCGTCGATGCCGGCCATGGATGGGATCCGAGTGACTCCGGGGGCGGCCTCCAACCTGCCCCCTGTACACCACTGTCCCTTGTAGGCCGGCCGAGGGAGGCAGGCAAGCCCCCACGCTGTGCCGCTAGGAGGCCGACCAGCCGCGGAGCGTGGTGCAGCAGCAACAGCAGCTGCTGCTTCTCCCCACGAAGCGCCCACCCCCTCGCGGCCGCCTTCCTCTCGCCGCCACCGAGCTCGGGCGGTGAGGGAGCCGTAGCTCGCGGACAGCAACCCCAGCGAGATCCGCGATTTGCGGAGGAGAGGGCGGCGGATCAGAGGTTCCTCTCGCCGCCACCGAGCTCGGGGGAGCATCGCGGGCCGCGGGGTCGTGGGTGGCGTTGGTGGGGATTGGGAGGGGAGGGGGGCTGCGAGCGCGGATCTGAGGAGGCGGTGGCGGTGAGGAAGAGGAGGAAGAGGGAGGGTGGTAGCGGTGGATCCGCAGAGGAGGGTGGTGGCGTGAGGGTGTGCGGGAGGAGAAGGGGGTAGGGTTTCGTCTGGGGTAGTATATATAGTATGTCAACGCAATCAGATCCGTCGAATTCGCAATGGACGGCTGAGAATAATCAGGCCGTTTGGGCCAAAGCGGACCTTATTTCATTCCTTGTCTGTTTAATATTTTTCTTTTTCTTTTTTATTTTATTGTACCATTGTGAAGTAACACATAAAAATAATCATCTTATATGCACCAATATATTTTTTATATACAATAGACTACAGATAAGTTATATTGAAGAAGTTTCAATAATTATAGAACTTATTTACTATTCTCAACAATTTAAATGGATTTCTGTGGGTTTATTGAAAGTAAATGTTGTTTGAACTACATGTATCTCAAATTGTATTTAAAAAAATAATCAAAAATATATTTCAAGTATCTCTGTTCCATTATAGCTCATATCCTGAAAATAACTGAAAAATCCAAATGTTTTATATGGACCATTCAAACTTCTACTAGCAACGTCATTATAAAATAATGATAATAATACTTTAAACTCCTCCAGAAATCATATAAATTGGCATGGAATCATTTTATTGATGTAAAAGGTTGACATAAAAGTTTCATTAGGTTTTGCTAAAAATTGGTTTACATGGTTCACAAAATGGATGGATCTCTCACATTCTTTCATACAACTTAACTTAAACTTTGAAGTTTATACACTCTAAAGTATTTTCTTACTCATATACACATCAAACTTGGATGCAAACTTACCTTTAGCCTCCTATTAACATTTGAGGAGTTACATTGCCACTTGTTGTGCAAAAAAATTGTTTTTCTATTTTTAAATACCTAAATAACACACCCTTTGAGAAACACTCAAAAATTTGTTATCTTAAATACCACCAATATATTTTTCACATGTATCAGACAACATATAAGTTGCAATCTAGGAGTTTCAGAATTTTTGGAGGAGATTTGCTATTTTCTATCATATAAATGAATTTCTACGTGTTTATCGAAAGTAATTCCAAATTGACCTATATGTATCTCTAATAAGATTCATAAAAATTCACAAAAACTACATTTAGACGTATATGGTCCATTCTAACCCACATCTAAGATATTGACGAAAAATTCAATTTACTTATATGAAAACTCAAACTTGTACTAGTCACCTTGTTATAAAATAATGATAATAATATCTAAAACTTCTCCAAAAATTCTTAAAATTGACATGAAATCATTTTATGGATGTTTAAACTTGACATAAAATTTTCAAATGATTTCGACAACGACGGAACCTACATTGTTTACAAATAGACACATTCCTCTTATAGTTTTCTAAAACTCAAAGTCAAACTTTGAGATTTGAATACCTCATAATTATTTTGGACTCGTATGCCTATAAATTTTGGACACAACCTTATGTTGACCATAAAATTAGCAAATATAAAGTTACATTACCATTTTTTCTTAAAAAAATTGGTTTTCTATTTTTAAATACCTAATTAAGACACCTTTATGAAGTAACTTGAAAATTAATTACCTTATATACCACCCAATACATTTTTCACATGTAGCAGACAACATTTAAGTTTCCTTCTGGGTGTTTCAAGAAATTTCAAGTAGATTTGCTATTTTCTATGATATAAATGAATTTCTACGTGTTTACCGAAAGTAATTCCAAATTGACCTATATGTACCTCTAATGAGATTCAAACAAATTCAAAAATATATATATTTATTAGCTTATGGTCCATTCTAGGCCACATCTAGGAGATTGACGAAAGATTCAATTGAATTGTAGGGAAAACTCGAACTTCTACTAGTCACCTTGTTATAAAATAATGATAATAATACCTGAACATTATCCAAAAATTATGTAAATTGGCATATAATCATATTATGGATGTAAAAGCTTGACAAAAAAGTTTCATAAGATTTTGTGAATATTGGAGTATACATTGTTCATAAACTAGATAGTTTATCACATTGTTTAAGAAACTATGTTAGAGACTTGTCAAAATTATACTACATGTTATTACCACTTTTGAAAATGACAAAATGATGTATATAAATACTGTAGAACTTGATGAGATATGAAATTTTGGTATTCATCACCTTTTCATTTGACATCATTTAGTATATAAAATACTTGTTTGTAGTTGTCATTTTTGAAATTCAAAAATTGTATTGTTGAAACAAAATCACACGGGAAGATTTACTTAAAACAAACACGATAAAATGAAAGAACGTGATTTTAGAAAAAATTGGGAAAAAGAAACACCAAATTCGGAGTTCATTTGAAAGAGAAAAACCAAATACAACTTTTAATTCAAAATTAAAAGGAGAAAGATGAACCCTATAGGTGTTCTTCATCTCTGTACATTTCGGATATAAAATGCAACCCTAACCACCAAGTTATTACAGTTATATAATAAACTTCTGCAAAGAAACACAACATGACTTGTAGCTCAGTGGTAACTTGTGTTCCTCCCATGTCGCAGGTCGTGGGTTCGAATCCCACTTCCGCCCTATTTTTTGACGCCCAGCTTCCGAAGGCCAGGTTTAGGTGATAAGTATATTGTTTGCAACACATGTTCATAAACATAGAAGTGGTGCAGTGGTAGGACTCATTGGCCTTGTGTGGTTGGTCCTGAGTTCGATTCTTGGTCCCTCCCTCATTTGGCCCAATTTTTTCTTAATCTTTTTAAAAATAAAAAATGGGGTGACAAAACAACCGGATTCGAACCCTGGTTGCTAGGATCAAACACAGATGTCTCCACCATTGCACTACTTCAAGTAGTTCTTACACTCTTCATGTTGCTTTTTACTTATAGCGACCGACCGCTGCCACCTTTTTCTGTTTTTTATTTTTTCAAACTTTTCCATTCATAACATGACTCATAACATGACTATTTGTTATTTGTTGATCTTTTTTAGATTTTTTTTCATTTTTAAATTTTTTCCATTGACTATTTGTTATTTGTTGATTTTTTTAGATTTTTTTAAACATCCTAACATGACTATTTATTATTTGTGATCGCGACGAATCGGCTAAAATGTCGCAACATTATGGGCCGAATTGTGACGAATTTAACAAATCATCGCAGTGTTCTGGGCTTCAATATCCATCAGTGCACATCCGTGATGAAAAACAGGAATACGTCGAAGAATTGCGACGAATTTAACAAATCGTCGCAGTGTTTTGGGCTTCAATGCACATCCGTGACGAAAAAAGGAATACGTCGTAGACGCAGTACTCTTCGTGATGTTTTCTGAAAACGTCGTGGAGAATGCGTCACAGATTAAATAGTTTCTTGTAGTGGTTATTTTCGTCTACATTTAATATTACATACATGTCTCCCAACATCCAATGTGATTTTGGGTGAAAATTTTTAGGAGGGAGCTAAACACGGCCCTGGCTGGCAGTGCATTTTACTCAAATTCATCGTCGTCTTTGTGGCAACTTTAGCCAACTAACATATGTATAACATTTTTGAGAGCCCATGTCGTCGTCGTGGGCCAGGTTGGCATGAGACAAATTCCAAGCCCGGGGGCTCTCTGCCGGGTACTATGCATGAATGATATCTCTTATAGCAGGAAGAAGTCGCCGAAGTCCCAGTCTCTTTTGTGTGGAACTTGCTCGATCGGGACAAGTAGTTTCGTAGCGGGCGCGTCAAAGGTTTCGTAGCGGAGGCGTCAAATCTTGCTTGCAGCGGCCGCGTCAAATCATGCATGCCCGGCCGCACCCTATAAAAGCAACCACCCCACGTCCACGAATGCCCAACCACCGCCTCCCATCGCCATCCGGAGCCCGAAACCCTAATTCTTCTTCCGGCTGCGGGTGAGCGAGGTCGAGGCGGCATCCGGTAAGATGCAGATCATCTGACCGGGAAGACGGTGACGCTGGAGGTCGAGAGCAGGGACACCATCGTCAATGTCAAGGCCAAGATACAGGACAAGCAAGGTAATAACGATCGACCACACCAGCGCATGCATTTTTACAGCCGTTAGTTGTTGTCTGAGCTAGTTGATCGTCTCTTTATTTTGTTGGGTTCCATATACTTGCATCTACTATGGACATCGATCATTGTGTAAGCAATTAGGATTTGTGCCTAGCTGACGATCGAGATATTGAGATCCAATCAGAGATTTGACAGCTGCGAGCATATATGCAAACTGTGTATTGCAGGGATCCCGCCTGACCAGCAGCGTCTGATCTTCGCCGGGAAGCAGCTGGAGGACGAGCGGACCCTGGCCGACTACAACATCCAGAAGGAGTCGACCATGCACCTGGTGCTCCGCCTCCGTGGCGGCGGCGGGAAGGGCGGCTCCTACCCCAAGATCGACCTCAACCTCCTCCAGCTCGCGCTCAAGTACCGCCAGCACAAGATGATCTGCCGCAAGTGTTACGCACGCAACTCCAGCAGGGCCGAGAACTGCCGCAAGAAGAAGTGCGGCCACACCAGCGAGGTGATAAACTCTTTTTGGTTCAATTACTTTTCTTTCCTCTCCCTAGACAAGTTCCATATCATAGCAAGCATGCGTGTTTGAGTTCACGATCTATTTCAACTTTTATACTGTACATATATTTATGGAGTTTAATTCCTACCCGCTGCTCCGATCCAGTTTAAATTTGAGTTATTAGTAGATTGGTTTTTCTCGACTGTGTTTTGCTTCTGTGCACATAACGTACAGCATGCTTTGTTGAAGTACGTGCTAGCGAGCTACTGCTAAATCTTTCTCACATTCTTGAACTGTTGATTTTCCTGCAAATGTGTAGTCAGCCGACAGCTCATAATCAGCAAGATTGAATCGACTATATTTTGAATGTTTGTTCTAATATTTTCCAACATTTTTATCTTCAGCTGAGGCCAAAGAAGAAGCTGGATGCCAAGAGGGAATGAAGCAGCATTGGAAAATCATCAAAAGCGATGATTTACCCAAGTGCCAGGCGTCAGTTAAACCAGTTTTCATAATAAGAGTTAGTCAGTTTTATTAGAGTAGTACTTGTCTCTCAAGAGCTTAGGAGATAAAGAGTGTCTAGTTAATTTTCCTTTGTCAGTTGGTCGAACCTTTTGTCGTTCTTAATATGCTGCAAGTTATGTCATTGTGAATCTCGATTAATAGTAGTGGTGTCTGAGATATGTTCCGGCCATCTGATGATAGCCTTAAGGTTTTCAAGTTTACCACATTGATACATGTGCAGATTCCATTGATGGTATTAGCACTGTTCCCTTATTCTTTTATTCGAAAACGCGCAACGCGCGTATTGCATTAAGAGAAGGGGAAAGCGACCAAGTTTACAGCACTTTAGTTAGCTATTGCCAAGACATGTTGGCGACCGCAACCACACCTACAGGCAGAAAGAAAAATAGAAAAAAACAGCACAAAACACCACCGACTACCCCTTGCGAAAAAGAGAAACTGAAGCTGCTAATCATCCTGCCTGTCCGCGACCAGTCCAGCGCTGGACCACCACTAGAGCTCCTCTCTGATTCTGTCCACCAGCCGGTGAGGTAGACAGCTCGTTGCCCTGAAGACTCGTTCATTCCTTTCGTTCCAGAGTCGCCAGACCACCAACGCAAAGGTGGAATCGAACAAGGCCCTTTGGAATTTGCCGACTCGTTTCCTCGATGAGAGCCACCAATCGATGGTATTGTCTTGCTCCGTCGGCAGCAAAGCTAGCCATCCGTGCACCGTGAGGATCCGGAACCAAACCTCACGGCTGTAGACGCAGCGAAGCAGCAAGTGCTCGAGGGATTTAGGCTCCTGGGAGCAGAGAGCGCAGTTGCCATGATTGGCCAGGCTATGTCTTTGTAGGCGCTCAGAAGTCCAGCATCTGCCATGAAGTACTAACCAGAGAAAGAACCTGCATTTGCTTGGCGCCTTGATTTTCCATAATTGCTTCGCCCCCAGTTGTTCCGTCAATCCCAAGAAGAATGCTCTGTAAGTCGACGAAGCAGTGTACTGACCGGAGCTAGTCCATTTCCATCTAAAGATGTCCGGCTGATCATTCAGTGTTCTCCCACTCAATAAGTCCCAGATTCTGAGATACTCCAAAAGCACCTGTACTGTCAGAGCCGCTTTGATGTCTCTAACCCATCTTCTGCCAGATAAAGCCTCTCTTACTGTTCTGAAATTCAGGGTTCTCTTAGCTATTGTTTGAGTTAGATTCGGAGCGAGCTGTTCAATTGATTTCCCCTCGATCCACCGGTCCTTCCAGAACAACACTGATCTCCCGTCATTAACCTCCACCGAAACTGAGGCCTCAAACAGCGATTCCATCCAACTGTTTTTGGCGGTAGGCAGCCCAGCACCCGGCCTTTTCGGTTCAACTTTGTTTAGCCACATCCATCTCATCTGTAGGGCCAATCCCATGAAGTGAAGGTTTATTATCCCGAGACCGCCATACATCACCGGCCGGCACACCATCGGCCATGCCACAAGACAGTGTCCCCCTGACACCACGGCAGAACCTTTCCATAGGAACGCCCTTCTCAGTTTGTCGATTGCTCTGATTGCCCATGGGGAGAGTTGGAGAGCAATTGCCGGGTAAATCACCAGTGAGGTAAGTGTTACCTTGGTAAGCACCAGCCTCCCAGCGCGTGTTAACAGGCGAGCCATCCAGGTTGGCAGCCTCTCTGCGACCTTGTCCACAATGGGTTGTTCCTCAGCTTTCGACAGCTTGTGGATCGAGAGTGGGACACCTAAGTACTTGCAAGGGAAATTAGTGACTTTGCAGGGGAAGCAGTCGGTGGCAATCTTCAGTTGCTCGTCAGAACACCTTATAGGAGTCATGGAGCATTTGCTTAGATTAGTGGCCAGTCCAGTGGCACCTTCGAAGCATCTCAAAATTGCCTTGGCGGTGGATAGTTCCCCAACTGATGGCTGTAAGAAAGCCACAACATCATCCGCATATAGGGACACCCTGTACGGCACCGCTCGAAGTTTCAGAGGAGATAACAGGTGTCTCTCATCAGCTTTACAGAACATGGCATTCAAAGCTTCCATGGCGATAACGAAGAGCAGCGGGGAGAGGGGGTCCCCCTGCCGCAAACCACGAGCGTGACAGATGCGCCGCCCATGCTGACCATTTAAGGAGATTTTGCTGTTCGCAGTCGACAACAACACTGAAACCCAATTTGTCCATCGCAGCGGAAACCCCATGTATTGCAACAGATCAAGTAGAAACGACCAAGACACAGAGTCAAACGCTTTGGTGATATCCACCTTTAGGAGCACCATTGACTTCCTTCGCGCGTGCAAAAGCTTGGCTGCACCTCTAACCATCCTGAAATTATCTTGTATATTTCTATTTTTTATGAATGCACTCTGATTTGGCTTGACGAGGAGGTCCATCTTCGGCACCAGCCTGCTTGCTAGCGCTTTGGAGAATAGCTTACCCAAGCAGTGAATCAAGCTGATCGGCCGATAGTCAGTGATAGCTCTTGCATCTTTGCTCTTCGGTAGCAGTATCATGAGAGCGCCGTTGATCAGGTGAAAGCTCCTTGTGTCCAAATCAGAAAAGGCCCGGAATGCTCTCATCACATCAGACCTGATAATCGGCCATGCCAACTTAAGAAAAAGTCCCGTAAACCCATCTGGCCCCGGGGCCTTATCACTTGGCAGTTCCTTGATGATCTTTTCCACCTCTTCTTCCGTAAACGGTATTGCTAATTCCTGGAGATCCAAACTTGGTAGATCCAGGAAACTGAAATCAAGTCCGTGGCTCCTCGGAGAGGCCGAGCCAATAAGCGAACTGAAGAAATTGAAGGCCAGTTCAGCCTTCTCCTCCTCCCCATGCACCAAGCTCGTACCAACAGATAGTGAAGGGATGAAACGTTTGTTTCGCCGATGGGAGGCGTGCGAGTGGAAGAATTTGGTATTGGCGTCACATGTGGCCAGATGTAGGATTCGCGAGCGTTGACGTGTGATCGAGCGCTGAAAGGATGTGAGGGCGAGTGCCTTGAGCTTTAGCTTTTTCCGAAGCGCCTGCTCCGCCGGCGAGAGCTGACGATGGTCTTGAGCCATCTCTAACCGGTGAACCACCTCCTTGGCGATCGCCAGTTGCAGTCTGACGCTCCCCACAAAACGACCACTCCATCTTTGTAGTTCTCTCGAGGTGCTGCGGAGCATCCAGTCCAATCGCCTGAATGGGTCGGCATCCACCAGAGGGCATTGCCAGGCGTTTCGAACCACCTCCAAGAAACCCGGATATCTTACCCAGATGGACTCGAAGTGGAAACGTTTTTTAGCATGAAGCAAAGCATTGGACTGGAGTAGTAGAGGTGCATGGTCGGAGCAGGCAGAGTACGACGACTGTAGGAAGGTGTTGGGGTAGAGGTCTTCCCATTCCAAAGAGACGAAGATGCGGTCAATGCGCTCAAGCGTTGGATGAGCTCTTTCATTACTCCAGGTGAAGAGCCTACCATGCAAATGCAGTTCCTTCAGCTCCAACTCGCTTAGCAGTCTACGAAAGCGACCCATTTGGCGTCGGTTCAGACGGCTGTTGTTTTTGTCAGCGGCTTGATAAATCATGTTGAAATCTCCGTTGATCATCCACGGTCCCCTAATTCCTGCCTGCACCTCCCTAATTTCCTGGAGGAAACCTTCCTTCTCAGCATCTTGCGTTGGCCCATACACCGAGGTTAGGCGCCAGGTGGCGGAGGAGCCAAGCTCCTGGATTTGCATCGTGATGGAATGCGCACGACAAGAAAAATTCGACGCCATCCAGACATCGGTTTTCCACGCGACAAGGATCCCCCCTCTCGTCGCAATGGCAGGCAAGAAGGCGTAATCAAAACCACATCCTAGAATGGATAGCACATCGCTACGCGTGATTACAGCCATTTTCATCTCCTGAATGCATACCAGGGAGACGTTGTCGGACGCGACCAGGTCTCTTAGAACGTTGCGGTGGCCAACATCATTCAGGCCCTGCACGTTCCACACAAGTATATTTTCAGATAACATGGATACCCGGGAATCGACCGACCTACGGACTAACTCAGGCCCACTCCTGGAACTCCTCCTCGCCTTCCTCCTCCACCGGAATTTGTTCCGGGAATAGCTCGTCGATCACCTCCGCCTGGCTGTCGGATAAGCCCTCAGCACACAAAGATGCATACTGACGCACCGCCTCCGCGTCCGGCTCCGCATTCTCCTTGAGTGTCCCGAGCTTCCACATCAGCACATTCTGAGCGGCCACCAGAGGGTTGGAAGAACGTCCATTTGATTTCTTCGCCAGCCGTGCACTGCGTCTGGGGAGCAAAGACATGTCCGACTTCTTCGTCACTCGCCGAGGCGGTGAGAAGATAATGAGCGGAGCCGGCAGTGGCCTCTTGCAAAGTTCCTCGAATTCCAAGACCGCCGATTCAGATTCCCTAGTAGTACGCGTCGGGGCACCACGCGTCGTCGTCACATCCTGGCAGGCGAACTGCACAGGCTGGGGGGAGATCACCATTTCCCGCACGACCAGGTGGACACCCTCGGGGGCCGACTTGTTCCTGCCTAGCTCTTGTGAGATATCCATCATGGGCTGCTCCCCAATCTGGGCTGTAGAAGTGACTGGGCCTAGTACCTCCGGAAAGGTCACCGCCTCCATCGAAGGCCCCAGGCTCGGCCTGCTAGACAGAGCGGCCTGGATACGACGGAAGGCCCAGCTCGTCTCCACCATAGACCCCGGCCCAGAGGGGGGCCCATCAGCCGCCAGCGCCACAAGCCCCTGTGTAGGCCTCTCCGCATGCGCCACCACGCCCCCCAGCTCGACCCTCGGTGCGACCGTTGCAGCGTCCCATCGAGAAGCTTCATCTCACATTGGATCCCATGCCGCTTGCTGGTCAAACCCGTCCGCATGAGAAGGGCGGAGGAGATCATCCTTGGGGACCGGCACCCCTTGGTCCCATCCAGCAGTTTCGACCATCCTGTTCACGGGTCGGTCCATGACCGACCTCACGACCTCTGTCTCATAGCGGCGTGCCCGTCCAGCTAACAAAGGAGACCCTGACTTCTCCCCGCCAGCTGATCCTGACATCTGTCCAGCAGCCACTGTAGCGTCCACAGTAGCGGCCCCAGCTGGGCGCTTACGCCGCCAGACAGCCTTGGACCGCCTTTTGACGACCCTTGATTGCCACGGTTGTCTTGTAGCCTTCACGTCGGTATCCCGCCGGCCCTCCTCGGGGGACGGACGCAGTGGGCATCTCCGGCCGCGCCTCCATGTCCGCGTGAGCCCGACCTCGAACATGGCTCCATCAACCTGGTGGGCACGGTGGCCCCACCATCCCACCGCCGAGTCACCGCCCTTGGCTGTCGGCCAGGAATCACGCGGGTCGCGGTCGAGGGCGTCGGGGAACCTGTGGCGCCGTGGCAGCGACCCGCTCGCGCCACCGCCATTACCGAATCCTGGGTGATCCATCCCAGAGTCATCATCATCATAGCCGTCGTCCGAGCCACCCGACCGGCCCTCATCGCCGTCCGACGAGCTAGCACACGGGTACCAGTCTTGAGTCTCCCTGATGTCCACCTGCACACGATAGCGCAAAGTGCCCTTGGAGGAATGAATCAGCTCCTTCGGCCGAAGAAAGAGGCCCTCCTCGACGTACGACGCCTCCTTGTCCGGCACGACCAAAACAACCTGCTCCGAGAGTAGGTCCGGATCAACACACCAGGCCACGACCGTGAACGTCCGCATATCGCGCATGGACAACGACGCCGGCGCAGCCTGAATGACAAGTGACGACGACCTGACGATCATCTGGGCAGTATCGACATCCCAGAGGTGGCCTGGAATGCTGATGAGGTCCAGGAGCACCTTGTAGAGCATGGGCGCCGCTGACGCTCTTGCTTCCGGTCGCCACCTCATGAAGGAGCCGGAAGGGAGCGCCAACCGGGGGCGGCCCGTGGAGAACCCTGTCTGCATCAATGCGCCGCCGGAACACGAGCAGGAAGTCATCCGGCGGGAAGAGATGCACCTCGACGTCGTCCACCCCCATGTGGTGGAACTCCAACATGTATGCCGCCACCTACGCTGCCGTTAGTGCCGGGCGGGTACCCACGACCATGGCCACTAGGGTGGAGCCCAACGCAGCTTCGCGCGCGTCAATTGCCACCGTACGCGGGATCACACAGAGCTCCACCCTCGGGCGGCGGTGTCGAGCCCCGTGCACCTCCGGGGAGGGATCGCGTTCCGGCACGACCTTGTTCCGCGAGGGTGATGGCGGCGGGGACGGCCCTGTGCGCGGCGACGGTGGCAAAGAAGCCCCACCACCAGCTCCAGAGCGTGGCGTGGAGCCCGCCAAGGAGCCTGGTGGTGTGTAGCTGACCTCCGATGACTGGGGCGGTGGAGGCCCACGAACCATCTGCTCCCTGTGGGCCAGGATGATGGGAGGCTGCGGCTGGCGAAGGGGGGCGGGGCCGGCACAGCCCCGCGCGGCTGAGACCCGTGCCGCTCGGAAGGACGTAGCGACCTGACCATGCGACCATCGATCCCCAGCCCCTCAGAAGGCGACCTTGGCCGCTTGCAGTTGCGCGCACGGTGGCCCTCCTGTCGGCATCTCAGGCAACGAGGGGGGTTCCGGCAAGCCGCCGCCACATGGTCTGCGCCAAAGCAATTGAAGCACAGACCGACGAGGTCCAACGGCACCGGTCTCGGCATCCTGCGAGCGACCGGTCGAGGCTCCGCCGCCTGCCTTCAGCGACGCGACACGACCTTCTGGAAGCCGTCGGCGTCCACGACTGGTCCACGGCCCCCGGGCGGAGCCGGCACCCTGGGAGGAGGAGGGAGGGACTCGCGCCCCGGGCCGGCCAGCTGGGGGCGGCAGGCGTCCGCCATGAAGCCAGACACGCGCAACGGCCCATGGCGAGGAGGAGGGGGGTCCGCCTCGATTGCGCCACCACCGGTGCCTTGCCCCTCACCGCATCGCTGTAGGTAGCGGCGGGGACGCGGACAGGGGGAGGTGAGGATATGGGGAGAAACGTCGACCCGACCATCGTCGACGAGGAGCTTGAAACGGAGGACGAGGCAGCGCTGTACCGGAGCCAGTCCGGGGTTTCCTTACCTGAGGGTCTGGACGAACTTCCACCTGCCATGTCGAACGGCGACGCGAACGGGTTGAGCTTCGAGGCCGGAGCCGGGCTCGCCTTCAGAGAGGAGGGGGCTTGGGGAGGCGACGGGGCCGGAGTGGCCTGCGACGCGAGGCCGGCGTTGTTGGCTGGGTTGGCTGCTGGGGGGAGGGAGCGGGGAGGGCTCATCACGTCACGACACGGCAACATCACTGTTCCCTTATTCAATTTGGAGAACATTGCCATAGAGTTCAAAAAGGACCCGTATGAAAAGATTTGATGGTTGAGATTAATTTACTATGAAAATCTTAAGCTTAGTATAGTTAGTATGTATGAGTAGTATAAGTAGTATATAGAAGTATAATTGGAAATATGTAAAATAATATTATTGAAATATATCAATTCATCCGCCTGGAGAGGGTTGTCGTGATCCCCTATGAGTAGTCGCAGCCGAAGCCGCCTAGAGAGAGTTGTCGTGATCCCCTACGGGTAGAACCGACAAAGCTGATCAATGTTCCAGGAGTTGTCGATTGCTTCGCCTTCAAGTGTTTGTAGACGATATGAGCCAGGGCCGGTGACCTTCGCGACAGAGAAAGGGCCTTCCCATGGCGAGTTGAGTTTATGAAGCCCTGCCGTGTTCTGAATACGACGGAGGACCAAGTCACCAACGTTAAAGGAGAGTTTCTTAACATTGCGGTCATGATAGCGGCGAATCTTCTCGAGGTATCTAGCTGATTGAATAAGTGCGTTGCAGTGAGCTTCTTCGAGACTGTCGACATCTGTATGTCTTGTTTCTTCAGCTACGCCTTCTTCGTACTGATCAACCACCAGAGATCGCCACATGACATCAGCATGCAAGATGGCTTCAGAGTCATAGACTAGGAAATAGGGTGATTGCCTTGTGGGAGTAGTAGGTTGAGTACGCAGCCCCCAGAGTGCATTGGGCAGTTCCTCGATCCACTTGCCGCTCTTGATATTTGCAGCATCGTACAATCGCTTTTTGAGGGCGTCGAGTACCATCCCATTGGCGCGTTCCACTTGGCCGTTGGCGCGTGGATGAGCAACGGAGACGTACCGGATACCAATCCCACTATTCTCGCAGTACTCTCAGAACTTGTGATTGTTGAAATTCGAACCCAGGTCTGTGATGATGCGGTTGGGGAACCCATAGTGGTGCACAATTTCACCCAAGAAGTCGAGGACTCTGTCAGCCTTCGGGCAGGTAACAGGCTTGACCTCAATCCACTTGGTAAACTTGTCGATAGTCACCAAAACTCTGTTGAATCCCCCTGGCGCATTTGGTAAAGACCCAATCATGTCGAGCTCCCAGCAAGCGAAAGGCCAGGTTGGCAGTATCGTAATGAGCTTGTAGGCTGGAATGTGTTGTTGCTTGGCGAAGAATTGACATCCATGGCACTTTCTGACTAGTTCTTCTGCATCAACAAGAGCTGTAGGCCAGTAAAAAGCACGTCTGAAAGCTTTTCCCACCAAGGTGCAGAAAGAAGCGTGGTTGCCATAGATCCCTTTGTGTATCTCCTCCAAGATTTACTTGCCTTCCTTACGAGAAACGCACTTCATGAGTACATCAGAACTTGCGCCTCACTTGTAGAGTTGATCCCCGACTAGTGCATAAGTCTTGACGCGGCGTGAGATGCGTTCAGCTTCTGACTTGTCTTCAGGAATCAGCTGATTTTTGATGTAGTCGATGAAAGGAGTTCTCCAGTCCACATCAATTATAAGCACTTCGCGATCAGGCTGGGGTGGACCAGGATGAGTAGTCGTGGGTGCAGATGACGGCTCCGGAATTGATGGCTTGTGGAGCTCATAAACGAAGATTCCCGCTGGTACTTGGGCACGTGTAGATCTCAGCTTCGACAAGACATTCGCAGCAACGTTGTTGTCGCGGATGACATGATGGAACTCGAGACCATGGAATTTGTTCTCAAGTTTGCGTACCTCTTGATAGTACGAATCCATATTCTCAGCATTGCGATCCCAAGAGTCATTGACTTGATTTATGACTACCAAGGAATCACCATAGACGGATAGTCGTGTGATGCCTAGAGACACTGTAAGGCGAAAACTATGCAGTAGAGCTTCGTATTCAGCTTCATTGTTTGAGACCTTCCAAAAGATCTGCAAAACATATTTGAGTTGCTCGCCCTTGGGGGAGATTAGTAGTACTCCAACACTGGCGCCTTCCAGCTTGAGAGAACCATCAAAGTACATGACCCCATGCTCTGGACGCTCAATTGGAGTTGGAACTGGATTCTCCCGCCACTCAGCCATGAAATCGACCAAGGCTTGAGACTTGATAGCAGTGCGGGACTTGAACTCGAGCGATAGAGCGCCAAGCTCTACCACCCATTTAGAAATCCTTCTTGTGGAATCCCGGTTGTGCAATATTTCGCCGAGCGGGTAGCTAGTAACCACAGAAATCTTGTACTTGTCGAAGTAGTGGCGGAGCTTCCATGAAGTAATCAGAACCGCATAGAGTAGCTTTTGTACCGGAGGGTAGCGAGCCTTGGATTCTGAAAGAACTTCACTGACGAAGTAAACCGACCATTGGACAGGGTAGGTGTGGCCTTCCTCCTACCGCTCAACGACAATGGTTATGCTAACAACATTAGTAGTTGCAGCAATGTAGAGCAGTAGCTCTTCTTTTGGCAAAGGAGCTGTGAGAACTGGAGGTTTTGATAAGAACTCTTTGAGTTGATTGAGTGCTTGGTCAGCTTCCTCTGTTCAAACAAACTTCTCTTGCCGTTTGAGTAGCTTGAAGAAAGGTAGACCCCGTTCTCCAAGTCGTGAGATGAAGCGATTGAGTGATGCCATACATCCAGTAAGCTTCTGGACATCCTTGATAGTAGTCGGAGCTTGCATGTTGGAGATGGTAGTGATCTTCTCGGGGTTTGCTTCGATGCCGCGATGGCTGATGATGAACCCGAGTAGTTTCCCAGATGATACGCCGAAAACGCACTTGTTGGGGTTGAGCTTCCATTGGTACTCCCATAGCGAGGAAAAAGTTTCCTCAAGATCCGCGATGAGCGTGTCTGGATCCCTAGTCTTCACAACAACATCATCCTGTACACTTCTACGTTCTTGTGGAGTTGCTTCTTGAAGCACGCTTGGATAGCTCTCTGGTAGGTAGTGCCAACGTTTTTTCAACCCAAATGACATTATTGTGTAACAATAGGTGCCAAACGGGGTGATGAACACGGTCTTCTCTTGATCAGATTCCTTGATTGCAATTTGGTGATAACCCGAATAGCAGTCGAGGAAACATAGCTGAGCACAGCCCGCTGTGGAATCGATGACTTGATCAATCCGCGGCAACCCAAAAGGATCCTTGGGACAATGCTTGTTGAGATCCGTGTAGTCGACACACATCCTCCAATCGTTCGAGTTCTTCTTTCTGACAAGCACAGGATTAGCAAGCCATTGCGGGTGAAAGACTTCCCGGATGAAGCCTACCGCGAGTAGTTTGGCGAGCTCTTTCTTGATAGCATCCCTGCGATCATCAACGAAGTGAGGAAGATGTTGTCTCTTGGGGGTAGTGTTAGGATCGACATTGAGTGAGTGCTCGATCAACCTCCTGGGCACACCTTGCATGTCAGCTGGCTTCCAAGCAAAGATGTTGCAGTTAGCACGAAGGAAGTTGACGAGCACGTCTTCTTATTTAGGATCAAGATGTGCACTGATCATGGTCGTCTTGCTACTGTCGCCGGTACCAAGATCCACGGCTTTGAGCATGACATCACTAGTCCGTGCAGGCTTGTTGTTGACGCCAGTTTTCTCAGGAACCTCCAGCTCGCTCGGTGCAAGCTTTTTAGCTGCAGTGAAGACTTCCATCATAGCATTAGGGACTTGATTTGTGGAGGCAAGTTCCACGACTTCTGTGTCGCAGTCGTAGGAACGCTTCAAATCCCCGCACAGTGAGAGTACTCCTTTGGGGCTTGGCATCTTGAGTACAAGGTACACATAATGTGGAATAGCCATGAATTTCGCCAGACCAGTTCTTCCGAGGATGGCGTGATAAGAAGTCTCGAAGTCAGTGACCTCGAATTTGATGTACTGGGTGCGGTAATGTGCCTTAGTCCCAAATGTAATGGTAGTATGACTGAACCCAGAGGAACAACCGCATTGCCCGGGATAATACCGTAGAACGGCGAGTTGGTCTTGGTCAGCATGTTGGTGATATCAAGGCCCATCTTCTTCAAGGTCTTGGCGAACAGAACATTAAGACCGCTGACACCATCAATATGAACCTTGGTAAGTCTGGAGCCTGCCACCACTGGATCCAAGACGAGAGGATATCGCCCCAGTTCAGAGAAACTAGTCCATTGGTCTACCCTCGAGAATGTGATTGGGGTTTCAAACCACTTCAGGAAAGTTGGAGCTGCTGGTTCAATGGACATAATCTCCCTGAGAGCTAGCTTTTGAGTACGCTTTGTTGGTAACCCGCCGAAGATGACATTGACAGTGTTGGATGGGTCTTGAAACCCAGTGTCTTTGTCTGTGTTCGCCTTCTTCCCCTTGTTCTTGCGAAACCTTAGGTTTGGGTGCACCGGTTCTGGTGTGTTCTTCAGGGCACGACGAAGTTGGTAACACTGCTCTGTAGTGTGATCACCCTCTGGATGCCATGGACATTTCTGCTTGGTCAACTTGGCCCAGTGAAGATCCTCTTCAGACTTGGCGGTGGGTTCCATGGCGGCAACAGTATTTTCGGGCTTGTGTTTGCGATTAGGATTGCTCGAGTAGTTATTTCCCGTGTGATTGCCCTGCTGTTGCTTGCCGCCGTTGCTTCCACCAGCATTATTGTTGTTGTTGTTCCGGTTGCCGCGAAGATGCTTGTATCGGTTCCGAGCTTTGTCTTCCTCATCCGCCCAATGAGTGATCATCTCCTTGAGCTTGGTGATGTTGGCTGGGCGAGCGCGACCGAAGTCTTGGAATAGCTTGTCATCATAGAAACCGTCCTAGAAGGTGTCTATGACTTCTTTCTCGGTAACATCAACAACAGTAGCTCTTTTCTCGAAGAAGTGGCGCATGTACTCGCGAAGAGTCTCGCCTTGTTTTTGCTTGATCAATGCAAGGTCCATATGAGTACCATGACGACCTAAAGATCCAACGAAGTTGCTGATAAAGCATTGATTGAGTTGTCCCTAGTTGTTGATGGAGCCTCGTTTGAGAGATTCGAACCATGTGAGTGGCTCTAGCTCCAAACTAAAAGGGAAATAGATGCACTTAGCATCATCATTGCTCCCGGCATTGGAGATTGACAAAGTATAGCAGCGCAACCACTACCTTGGATCATACTTGCCATCGTACTTGGAAATACCATAGGGCTTGAATTTCTCCAGAAGGAAAACAGCTTGAAGGCGAGCAGAGAAAGAAGGGAAGGAATCGGAGTCGTCATCCTTTTGCTTCTCACGCTCGGCACGCCTGGCATTGATTGTTGTGCGAGCATTGTAGCGAGAGTCGCCTGACTTGCTGTTGACACTGCCATCACCGCCGTTCCGGACGTGTGCGATTGGGAGTGTGTGTACCACAATGGCCACCCCCACTGCTGCCATGGTGACTAGGTGTGTTGGGTACTTGACGTAACATGGTGTAGGCTAGTTCAGCCAGCTTTGCGACTTTTGCAGCCGCCCTATCACGAGGCATAGCACGACCAAGTAAGTTGATCGCGTTGATAGCTTCCTCTGGAGTATGATACTGGCGAGTAGCGACCGCATCCAGAGCTTCTTGCAAGTTGCGAGTAGGTAGAGCTTCCGCGAGTTCACGACGAAGGGTTGCACGATCAGTGTTCCTCTGACGACGCGCAGTTTTGGCCTTCGCAGTTTCATCAGCAGGTGCATTAGCAGAGAGTTCATCATCAGAGACATCATCCGGGAATCGGTAATTGGCGCAGTGCCCTTGAGGGAGTAGATGCATCGACGACGAAAACTTCTCTATAAGATGAGGAACTACCCGTACTCTGAATGAGCTCAGTGTCGGTGTCATAGTCAACAAGCTTGGTACCTTCCTGGAAGGGTAAGCTGTGTAGCCGGGGAAAGTGACTCAGACTGAATTGAAGGCAAAGTCGAGTTGTACTCGGACTCTGACTCGAGCTCTCTGACAGGGTCAGAAAGCGAAATCTCGGCGAAACTCTCGACGAGATTTTCCGTCGAGGCTTGTGTAAGCGTCGAGGACTTGAGCTTCAACTTCGGAGTCGATGCGAGGAAACGCAGGAACGATCCAGCGCTGTTAGCAAAGCAGACCCAGGAGCCAAAAACGAAGGTGTCGCCTTGTTGGAAAGCAACAGTCTGCTTGATGATGACAGGAGCCATCGAGTTCGTCAGCGGATCAGCAACGAGACCCCCTACCTGGCGCGCCAACTGTCAGTATTTTAGACACCGAGCCTACCACGGGGTACCCGAGGTAGTAGATTGTGCGGTGGGACTCGCCGAGATCAGGAACACGATGGTGAGACACGAGGCACACAATTAGACAGGTTCGGACCGCAGTGTGCATAATACCCTACGTCATGTATGCTGTGTGACTCTTGATTGATTGTGTATGTTCTTGAGGGGGTCCCTGCCTCGCTTTATATTCCACGGGAGGCAGGGTTACAAGTCAGATTAGGTACAATAGTACTAGTCGAGTAGGACTAGGAGTAGCCTATAGCGGGTAATGAGAAGCTATCCTAATCTAGTACAAGTCCTTGTCCGTCTTGTCTTGCCTTGTGGTACACGGTAGTCTTGCACCGCGGCCCACTAGTCGAGTAGGGTGCGGGCCTGCGAAAAAAACAAATAATATAATTTGTGCAAATTACAATTTTACGCATACCAAAAAACTGTTTATAAAGGACCTCGTCATGAATATGTGTTATATGCATTTATATGCATCATAGGTCATGAATATGCTTGCTGGAAATTCGGTACTTTAATTTATATGGTTAAATGCATACATTCCAATTGATGATTAAAGTGTTGTTTTTGTATGGACTAACTCTTATTTCTATCTCCATTGATTTGTTGATAATTTTAGTTGATTATCTCATACTACACATTCATTGGTTTGTTGTAGTTTTAGTTCCAGTGACCGAAGGATTATTAGAGGATGTTCAGTAACTATGACATCTAATTTAAAGACAAATACTACTAAGATAACTAATAATTAATTCTCTTCTATTACAGTGGGGGCCAATATTTTCCTTCTCTCTCAAATTCCATTCACATCATACAAAACTATATTAGCCCTCCCCACTAAGAAATTCTCTCAATCCTCAACGCGCCACGTCATCCTCCACCAACGCACCACATCCACCTCCACTAAGCACCCCACCAAGATGCATTGATTGCTAATTCTCGCAGCGCGCCACGTCATCCTCCACCAACGCGTCACGTCATTCTCCACTAAGCACCCCACCAAGATGCATTGATTGTGCCACATCATCCTCCACTAAGCACCCCACCATGATGCATTGATTGCTAATTCTATATCTATATTAAATTATATACTTCTCGCATACGGTGCAACCACGTCATCTTAATTGTTTGCACCGTCCAATCTAAAAAATCTATATATCTATATTAAAGTATATACGAACACCCCACTACAAAATATTGATTTCTATTTCTCTCAACATGTAAGAATACGAAGAAATCATCTTATTGTGTCTGCTTCCAAATTTTACTTTAATATTTTTATTTTCAAATTTTACCAAAAGATCCCGCAGCAACGCGCGAGGTATCACCTAGTTTTCTCTATTCACCTAAGCAAAAGTGACGCTTAATTGTGACTTCTCTTAGTTACATGTAGACTCTTGATTAAATCATCCATTTATTTATTGTAATTGCATTATTCTTACCAATTAGGAGTAAGAATATATGTCGAAATTTGCATCCTTAGATGATAGAAGAGCAATCTAATTTCTAGGAATGTAAATCGCGACATTATGCATGCACACAAGATGACAATCATTCTTTTCAGATCAAGGAGGCTTCACATCTTGCATGGCTCCCAACCTCGCTTTGGACCAGCTTCTGCTTGAATGCTTCAAGATGGTTTGGGGGCGCTGTAGCGTTGGCTCGGGAAAACACGGTTGGTGGATAAAAACATATACACATCAGTATATATATTAAAGTTATTAACAGCCAAAAAATACTATTTCACTACCGGAAACCGTGGGTGGTTTTGCAGAGTGTCTGATACACTCGGCAAAGGTCGGAATAACACTCTCGGCAAAGCCCTCAGGGCAAACAGCTCTTTGCCGTGAGTCAGTTCTTAAAAGGTGCAAAATAAATAGGGGAAAATTTAAATTTTTTTAGCCCGTCCACGTCATCAAGCCCCTGCATTCTTCGCAGGGATACGCGTGCTAGGCAGCCAGCAGGGTTAGAACCCATGACCTCCCCCTCACATGTAGCCTCCCTTACCATTGTACTACACTCTCACATAGAACCATATCCCGTTTTCAGTGCCCTCATATTATACAACACTAATGTAAATTGCTTATTTGAAGTTATAAACGGCTTCAAATTAAAAAGTTGTCAAATACAAAGTTTCATAACTTTTTGAGATATACAGCTTCCATTTTAAGAGTTTCTACATTCCAGGTGGTTTACAAAATTTGAATTTCAAATTTGAGAGATTCAAACTTAGTTTTTCGTTGATAATATGATTTCAAATCAGAAAGTTGAAATCAACAAAGTTTCATAACTTTTCAAGAGCTACAACTTTTATTTAGAATGTTTCTCTATTCAAGGACATTTGAAATTTTAATTAAAATTTTCAAATGAGAAATTTCAGACGTACTTTTCGTTGACGAAAGTAATTCAAATTAAAAATAGTTCAACTACAAAGTTCTATAACTTATGAAGATCGACAACTTCTATTTTGCTCATTTGCTCATCTGGTATAGTGGTAGTGACATTCTTCACAGATCTTATATACCTCTGATATAATTTCATAAAACTATACAAGAGATACATGTTTCGTGAACAAAATTAGTACCACTTTGTCAAATGAAAAAATAACCTAAATAAAAATTGTACGTCTTGAGAAGTTATGAAACTATTTGATTTGAATTAATTTATTTCTTTAAAATGTGATTTGAAATTGTCTTTGTCGAGAGCCAAAACCAAAGGTTTCAACAAACTTGTTTTTTTTGTCGCGAGCCTTCTTTTGGCCGTCGGCAAAATATATCTTTGCCGAGAGCCGGCCTCCAATTGCTGTGAGTCCAGATTTTGCAGTGAGTTTTTATCGTGGCCGTCGGCAAAATCATATTTTGTTGTGAGCCCGACAAAAAGCTCACAGCAAAACGCAAAGGTCACGGCAAACTGCGATTTCCCCGTATTGTTTGTTGTTTTGCTAGAACAATACTCAAGTCTAAACATAATTGCAACCAACAAGGTGTAAGAGACATAGGAAATCTATGTAACAATGGAGATCAGCTTCTTTGAACTATTGACCGAGTGGGAGATCCAGCTATTAGCTGTCCTATAAGCTTCACCTTGCAGATGTTCCTTTTCTTTACTGGTGGCCTCCGACGGTGTACGAGTAACACCTTGCTTAGGCGGCTTTCTGTTTGGATTTCATACTTGGGGGCAGACATGATAGCAAATTATGCCCTTGGATTCCTCTCGCCGAATGAGGATGCCACTACCAGAAATCACACGCTAGCAAGCACCCAAACTAACATTACAGAACACATGAGCTCCAAGAGAAGAGAAGGGAGAAATGAGTGAGGGCGGAGGGAGTGTCGAAGAGAAGCTGGCCGCCGGGTGGAGGCGGCGGCTAATGCTCGCCCCGCAGCCGTGGGCCACGACGAGGAGAAGTGAGCAGGGAGATAAGGTATGTTCGATTGTTTTTGCAGATTCGGGTGGGAGTGGAGGAACGGTGCGGTGGAGGGCTCAGGTGGCAGAGGACGGGCTGGAGGTGGTGGAGGGTGCTAGCTCGAGTACTAGGGTCGAGGAGGACCGTGACCGGTTCCCATTTCTGGGCACTCGGGGATGCAGAGAGCTCAGACGATGAGTTTTCTCTTGGGATGCAGAGAGCGCCGATGACCAGTTGGTCGGCCCAGATGCTTCGCGGTTGGCAGCAGCTGAGCTGGGTGATGAATAGCAGAGCAAATGCACAGTGGTGATGGATGAGTCAAAAGTTGGAGAAGGAGGGTTGAGGTCGCCTGTGGCTGGAAGTTCTGTAAGGACCAGCAAATCACCGAAGTTGCATCCTAAGCCGATGCAGCGGCGATCGAAGGTGGGCAAGTCGTGGAAGGGACCTCTACCGCCGGTAAGATAGACCCCGGTGAGGTCACTACTCACTAGGGGACTTCTGGGCAAAGGACTGTCGGTTCAAGTGAAAGGGATCCTTCTCTCTCATCACACACTCGGTAACGGGAATTTCACATTGAATACCCCTTACATTGCCGGATTTCATACCCAAAACCATAAACATCTTTTTATCATCTTATTTCTTGAACACAACCCATGTTCAAAGATTTGTTCCATTTTTAGGTAAGGATTTATTTAAAATTCAGATTGGTATTCATGTGAAAAAGTCAAGCGAAAGGTTTCGGAAAAGAAGATAAAGATGTGAAGAAAAGAAGAAAAATATATATATGTGTATATGTATGTGTGCGCACACAAGAAAAGAGAGAGAGAGAAGAAAGAAAAAGAAAAAAAAAGAAGGAAAAGGAGAAAAATCCAAGGCAAGGCAAGAATGGTATAATGAGGGATGATAAGTCAAGTGAAGATCAAGAGAAGTGCAAGGAAAGATGCGATGATGTTGAGAACGAATCTTTGATATTCCATACCATGTGCAATCCGACATCGAGGACATCATTAGTGCCTTGAAGTCATTATTCTTTTTCCCTTTGTACATGTCCACCATTCTAAATCTTCTCATCCTTGATACCCTTACATTATGGTTTAATTCTCATGATCATTGGCTTCGAAGGTGAACGACCACTAGAGGATTTTCTTACCTTGATAATACTTGTGTTAACTTCACTAGCCATACCCATAGCTCCACCTTACATTATAAATGAGAGACTTGTGGGAGGTGAGAGTTTATGAAATTATTTAGGATAGCCACTTTAAATGAGTGACATGTGAGAACTTGGATGAGGACTTTGTCTAATACTTTTTTTAGAAGACTTTGTCTAATGCTTTGTGCAGGAATTTTACTTTTAAAAGCTTGTGAAAACCCTCCGATGGAAGTAAGAAAGTAAGTATAGATGAAGTTGAGGATCTCTAGTGAAAAGGTATGAGTTGTGGGGTAAGTCTTGAATTGGTAAATTTCTAAACGCCCATGTTTGCATTATGATCTTTGTTTCATGTTTCTTATATTAAAGATGAAGGATTGACTAACTTGTAAGGAAAGATTTGACGAAGCATGTTTCAACTCCTTAGATGAACAACTTGTGAGCAACTTGCTCGAGGACGAGCAAGATCTAAGTGTGGGGGGATGTTGGCGGTCGATTTCCGTCAACCAAGAACACTTGTTATGTTATGGTTTGAACTTCATTTTGGAACTAACCCGCCACTAGGCATACTAATGATATAACAAGTTCACTGTTGCATGTGCATTTTGGACTACAGTGTTTTAATTTGGAGGAATTCATGTACTTAATGAGGGGAGATGCACCTCGTTCAGAGGACGTTTTGCAAGTCAATCAAGGAGCTCCGACCGTGTGCAAATTTGCCCCTAAAGGTGGCAAGGACCAATGTCCTTCAATGGAGAATTCCTGAGGACCAAGATGAAAAGACCGGAAGTTCGTGCATAAAGACCCCTTAACTTGGTCGCGAGGATAATGACATCCAAAGTCCACATTTGAAGGAGCAAAAGACCCAAAATGCAAAAGATGAAGTGTGGAGCAAGACGGGCCGCAACCGGGCCGAAGAGGGCCCAGGCCGGCCGGCCGGCCCACCCTCTTCTAGCGTCGGTTCGCCACCCTCTTTCTTCGGTGTTAAGTTCGTGGAACCCTAATTGCCTGCCAAAGCCGCCATTCGTGAAGGACGAACAGAGAAGCCTCGGAGATCGACCACAAGTGAGAGAATCGATCGAGGGAGAAAGCATTCGGGAGAAATCATCACCGAGATCAAGGGAGGCTGCCACGAGGAAGGAGGACGCCGAGGCCTCATCACGGCGCCACCGGAGTTGAAGGACAACGAGGATCGAGCTCCATCAGAGGCATCCACCATGCTCAACGGTGCTATGCCTAGCGTCTTGATGGGGTAAAGTTAGCGTTTGTCCATGGTGTTGTAACGGAACTTGATGTGTAGTCACCCACTCTTGTTTGGATCATATATCTATCATACCTTTGTTGATGATGCTTAATGTTTAAGGCTAGCTACCATGCTTTCGGGGTTTCTCCCATCGATCGCGTCAACATACCGTGTTCATTAGGTTTAGTACTGATTACCTTCGCGTAGTGACATGTACGAGGGAAGTGAAATGTCTAATCCTTTGACCACATGCTTAGATAGATTGGATTGGGGTTTTATCATGTTTTGGGTGATTGCATCTCAAGTACCTAGACTCCATGGGCATACATTCTTCATACTTGTGCACCTCTCATCTCTCTTTAACGTAATTTAGGGTTAGTTTGTCTTTACTTTATAGATTAATCTCTCTATCATAAGACTTCAATCAACTAGAATAGTGTTAGGTTAAATGCTAGTAATCCACTCCTTGGGTTGACAAGAACCTTGGGACTCCCCTAGGTGAAAAAGGCTACAAGCAATCCGTGCGCTTGCGGTGAACCTTGACGCGTTATTGAACCGTCAACAACAGACAAGTGGTGTAAGTGGATTAAGAGTATTGTTACAAGTGGGAGTGTGTGTGTCAAGGTGAATGATGAGATAGGACATTATTTCCAAACTAAGAAAGGATTGCGGCAGGGTGATCTGCTGTCTCTTGTCCTTTTTAACTTGATAGCAGATTTGTTGGCTGTTTTGATTGAACGATCAAAGAATTTGGGCCATTTCAGTGGACTGGTGCCACACTTAGTGGATGACGGCCTTTCCATTCTCCAGTATGCAGATGATACAATTCTCTTTTTGCATGATGATTTAGAAAAGGCCAAAAACTTGAAATTAGTACTATGTGCTTTTGAAAAGTTATCAGGCCTTAATATCAACTTCCATAAGAGTGAGTTGTTCAGTTTCAGGGAAGCGAAGGAAAGGAGTTCAGAGTATGTAGAGTTATTTTGCTGTAAGGAAGGAATGATGTCCTTTAGGTACTTGGGAATTCTGATGAGCCCCTGCAAGCTTGCTAATAAGGATTGGAGGGTAATTGAGGATAGATTTCAAAAAAAAACTTAGTAGCTAGAAAGGCAAGTTGCTTTCGTCGGGAGGGAGGCTTGTCTTAATCAAGTCCGTGTTGTCAAGTTTGTCAATGTTCATGATGTCCTTCTTCAGGATACCTAAAGGTGTGCTTAAAAGGCTAGACTGTTATAGATCTAGATTTTTTTTTGGCAATGCAATGAGCATAAAAAGAAATATAGACTTGCTAAGTGGAGTATTCTGCACAAGCCAAAGGGTGTGGGGGATTTAGGCATTATTGACTTGGATATTCATCACAAATGTTTGTTAAGTAAGTGGTTATTTAAGCTAGCAAATGAAGATGGATTGTGGCAGGACATCCTAAAGAAAAAATATTTTAGAAACAAGACACTTTCTCAAGTGGTAAGGAAGAAGGGAGATTAACATTCTAGTCAGGTTTGATGGAAGTGAAAAGCTTGGTTTTGGAAAGAGGTCGGTTTATGGTCCGAGATGGTACCCAAACTAGATTTTGGGAGGATCTCTGGATTGGTAATGAACCATTAATGAGAAAATATCCTTCCCTATATAAGATCTTTAGGAAGAAGAATGCTTCGGTGGCTCAAGTATTAAGTACTACGCCGCTGAATGTCTCTTTTAGACGGGCTATAGTGGAGGACAATTGGGTCAATTGGTTGAAGCTGGAACGAAGTATTCTTACGGTGCAACTTAATGAACACAAAGACTCTTTCGTGTGGACTAACATCAAGTATTTTTCGGTTCGGGCTTTGTATAGTGATCTGATGATGGGGGGCGGGAGTGCCTTTTAATTGTTCAATTTGGAAGGCTAAAGTCCCCCTAAAGATTAAGATCTTTCTTTGGTACCTTAATCAAGGAGTAATTCTCACCCAGGATAATTTAGCTAAGAGGCGTTGAAAGGGTTGTACCCGTTGCTTTTTTGCAGCGAGGAAACAATTCAGCACCTCTTCTTCGATTGCCCTATGGCAAGATTGATGTGGAATGCAATTAGTATTACCTTTGATGTTAGGCAGCTAGTAAATACTACCAATCTTTTTGGGCCTTGGCTAAGAAGTTTTTCACATAGGGAAAGGAATCATGTGTTGCTGGCAGGGACGGAGACAGCTAGGGGCCAGCGGGGGCCATGGCCCCCCCTATGAATCAAAAAAATTTCTAAACCCCCTGCATCTTATATGAAAATTATTCATGTAGCCATGCTTTATAGCTTCATAAGACCTTTTATTTTGTCCTAAATGAAATACAAAGATGTATGTGAAGGATGTTAACACATGTAGTTGTGAAAGAATGTGACTGTAACTATGTGACTGAAGGAAAAATTCGAACTTGGCCCCTCCAATGTAAAATTCCTGGCTTCGTCCCTGGTTGCTGGGTGTGGCTGCCTTTTGTTGGGCTATATGGCTTAGTAGAAATGATGTTGTCTTCCAACATTCGAAACCTAATTCGTGTTTTAGGTGATGTTTAGGGGAACTTTCTGGATCAGGAGTTGGTCCATACTATCTAAAGAGGAAGAGAGAGGCACTTTGAAGGAAGGATGCAGTAGACTCGAGACTACTGCATTGGAAGTTTTCAGCACAAATGGTTGGAATGTGTTGAAGAGAATCAAGAACTAGTAGTGTAGTGCTTGTGAGCAGCAGGACTTTTTTTCTTCCTTCCTTTTTGTATCCCTGGGAATTTTATGCAGTTGACATGTGCAGTGTAACTACTGCAGGATGTTTGTATTGTGTTTGGCTGTAGGCAATTCCTTGTGGACTGTTGAGGCTGAGTTTATTCCCTTATCTAATAAAAAAAGCAAGCACCCACCAATTGGCTTTCCTATGGGCACCCTTTCTCCTCATCCATCTTGGTGGAAAAGACACTGTTACTACCTTTTCCATTGAGGACAATAAGTTGTTGTTGAGACATTTGTTGAATCCCATCATGCAAGTTTCCCTATCCTTGTATGTCTTCTGGAAGTCGATAGATTGACACAATGTGCAGCTTCTTGTTCCTGGTATTTTTGTGTTTGTCACTAGTATCATCAAGTATGGGGAGAGGACATTGGCTTTCCTGTCCGAGGACCTAAAAAGTAGCAATAATGTCTCGACTCGTGAAAAGAGTGACAAGAAGCTCCCACAACTAAGTCAAGATCATGGCTATTCTGGGGTTGTCCATTTTGCTTTGCATTTAGCACCAGGTGTCCGAGATTTGTTTTCTGGACGAGCTATGTATCAGATGCAGGGTGGGCATTCTATCACACTTGAAGCTAACAACAGTCTCAGTAAAGAAAAGTTACCCAAGTTATTGGAGATTGAGCTTGTCTTGGTGTACGATGACTTGTACACGAAAGTTGATGTGCTTCGAAAAAGGAGTGTGATCATAATTCGGTGTATCTCTCAGGTATCTATACCTGCTATGGTTGGTCTTGTGCTCTTTGCTATAAGCAATAAACAGTGATACAATATAGTTGATGTTGCAATCACATACATATTGTTTAGTGGAGGTCTTTTTCTTGAAGGTCGTGCAACGTTTATGATGGTCATGGTGTCACCTTGGACTTGGGCATGGTTGGATGTTCGAGGATACCGTAGATTTGCTAGCATTTCATGGTTTATTCTTGCCAGTAAATTTGGGTACCCGGAGAACAGGCCATTGTGGTCAAACTCCATGGGGCAGTACGGTATTCTGAGCTGCATGGGTGTTGAGCGATCAAGGTTGTCAAAGCTAGGAATGACCGTGGTCAGGAAGATAACGAGCATTGTTGTGCACCATAAAAGACCTCGAAAGGAAAGGTTCTTGTGGATCAGCAAGTTGTTAGACTCCAAGAACGTTGAGGTGGACAAGAAGGTAATGGAGGGTGTTGTTCAGGGGGTTGATCGCTTAAACCAGAAAATTGAGAGCGGTGCACCACTCAAGGTCGATGAATGGCCAAATCTTGGTGCACTATTGTGAAGAATATAGTGGCATGCTACCTCTCTTGGTTATGCAATTGTGAAGCTGCATGTATTCACAAAATTACACCTAAGTAAGTATGATCAGATCCACTCTCCTCCATTGGATATGGAGGATGCATAAGCAGCAGAGATAGGAACATGTAGTGAGAGTGTCGCTGTCATAGTTGACGTCTGCCAGAAATTGTCAAACTACATGCTCTACCTCTTGGTAACACAGTCCTTCATGTTGCCTTTTGTCGGTGTCTCCGAAGATACACTAGAAATAATCCTTGAAGGTGGATTCCTCACCAATAATGGCGACAAGGACGCCATTCTATGTAGGACTAGCGAGGGGTTCGAAGAAAAGTGGAGGTCGCATAGCCTCAATCATGCAGGGAAACACCGGAGGAGATCAAAGGCATGTGGGTGCACCTCCTCATGTACATCACCAGCCAGTCACGGCCTGAGATGCACGCAACACAGCTAGCCAAAGAAGGGGAGCTCCTCACCTTCATTTGGTTGCTCACGGCCCACAATAGGTTTGGGGACTCCGATCGCAGGATTGAACTTATTGATGTGTTCCCTAAGAGGTTGATGCAACTCTCTTCCAAGTCTAGTGACTCGCCCTAATGAACTTGAACCTTCGAGTCCGCACTTGCGACCGCGTGCCTTGATTGATCATCATGATTGTACTTGCTAGTAATAACTAGTACTACATAGAGATCTAATGAAACATAGTGTATGCAATTCTATGTACAATGAAAGAATTTCGGTTCTGTTTTTCTCAGTGTAACTATATTTTTAAAATTTTAATTTTTTTAAACGAACTAGGGAAGAGAGCTGCCAATTATATCAAAAAGAAGGTGAAAAGACAAGAAATAAAAAAACATAGATACTCTCGACTAGTTGGACTGGGACATCAACATGATCACTCCACTCCACTCGACAATAGCAGCCAAAACACAACAAAGGCAGCCGAAACTAAGCCTAAACATGACATCATATCCATCGACTCTCATGTAACCGTCGAAAACCTACAGGCGTGACCTCTGCTTCCCCCAAAGCCCAAACCCATTATTTTTCTAGTCACCAACTGAAACCTCCATCTCCGCCCCCAAATCTCACTTTTTAGGATATTTAAAAAATACATACTTTCTCACCTTTTTCTTTAATTATACTATGACCCCTTTCCCCTAAATTATTTCAAAGCTAATTTACAAATTAAACCTTGCATTAATCCACATGAGTGATGCACTTGATTGCATCCTTAGAAATTTCCCTTCCAAATCGGGATTAATATTAGAAATCCCATTTGAATATCAATCCTATAATCTTATAGGACTTCCATCCAAACTTAGCTCTCCTTCCAACACCCACATGCCTAGGATCTTATACCAAGACCCCTACTCAAACCTATATTTTGAACCTCCTCCAAATTTGAAACCGAAATACCTAACTGTCCTAAGCCACCAGCCCACTTCCCTTCCTCCTCTTTTGTCCCAACTAGGATGGTACCCGTGCGTTGCCACGGGCTCAAATGCCTTGTTCGCTTGGTGCTGATTTGTTATGAGAGAAAGATACTGTTGACGGTCTGGTGCCAAGTGGCTGGTTCTGATTCGTTGTGAGAAAAAAACTGTTGGCTGATGAACCAAGCGAACAAGCTGAAAATATTTATATTGCAATATGTGAAGCATACAACAAAATAATAATAGTGTGAAAATAAGCACATGAATATCCAAACAAGGTATTTATTCCAAAAAATGTAATTACCGAACTAAACAAATTCACAGTATCAAAGACCAACCAATTTTTTTTTGGTCTGCGATGCGATTTTTTTTGTCTGCGATGCAACTAAGATGACACTTTTGATACAAATATGTAGCTCAGTTCAAACTGATGGAAACAACATTAATTCTCCAATCACCAATTTGAGTACCTTCTCTTTAACCTGCACAAATTAGTCACGGTCACAAAACATGCCGTGTGAATTGCAAAAACATGTGAGCATGACTAAACATCCAAATAAAATAAATGGACAATGAACTACCGGCTGTTGGATTAGATTGCACAGATCATTATATAATGATGGGCATGAGAACCGGTATGACACTTAAAGAAATGACGTCAAGTTTACATGAGTCCACAACATCCATGTTTGGGCAGAAGCAAGTAAATTTTGGGTAGTTATATCAAATAAAAGAGCTTTTGAGTGGAAAATGACAATTTCTTCCTAGCACATGTAAATTCAGTAATTCAGGTAGTAAGCAATGAAACATTGACTTGGAATTAATCTTAAAGCATTAATCAGTTCAGTTCAAAGTTCCAGCTGTAGGAAAAGTTTAGAATGGCAGCCTATTATATATAAAACTAAGATAAAATAAGATAGCAGTGTAACGAAATTAAAACATTGAAAAAGTAAGAATTGACAAACTCATAAAATAGCAATATTTATCATCATGGAAGGGTTCCCTACTCAAGGTGCTCACAAGTCACAAGTTAGAAATAACAAAAAAGCCAGAGGTACCTCCAGCCGGATTGAATTGTATGTTGAATTACCATTGAGGTTGAAGTTAGAAACTGAGTCAATCATGTCAGGCCATCTTACCTGCATTCAGCATCTTACAAAAATGACCTTACAGAACCTCTATGTACAACAGTTGTATCCCCACGCCAGACCATCTTACGTGCATTCAAATCACTAAATTGAATACACAGAATGACCAATGTATTCAGCATCTTACCAAAAAGTAGTTTCTTTACCGTTAACTGTTGCCTCAGCTGTTCCCACTCCAGCTTGCTTTAGCAGCTCACCCTCCATCCTGTTCCAGCAAAGTATCAAACTCAATAAAGCCCCCAAGAAAGAAATGAAAGGCATTCCGGAGCATGAATTTCCATTTAACTTCTGAATAATCCCAGACTCCCAGCTTAAGGGTCAGCTAAATGGAGGACATAATATAAGAAATAACATTGAAAAACTATGAAGAGAACAACAGTGTAAATGCAAAGTCATCAGAGGACAACATTGAGGACCAGGTGTGTCCGAGGACCAGTGGAGGGTCGCTCCTTAGTGATGAGTGATTGACAACGTTGTGTGGACTGATGCTTGGCTAAGTGTGCATGTACAGGTTGTGGCTTGACTCGTGTCGGTGCAGGTGAAGAACAAGCGCGAAAAGCCTTAGCCGTGGTGGCCTCCGGGTGATGGAGAGGCAAGTAGGCTTGGTTCGATGGACCCGGTGGCCGATGGGGTCAAGTGCGAGCCGTGCAGTGCAAGACTAGCAGGCTGAAGTCGTGAACATGGGCCGGTGCAAGGTAGCAGATCGAGGCTGAAGCTTGCACGTGGGGTTTGTTGGTTTGCCCACAAAACCATCGGTGGACGGTTTCTTGGTTTGGGCCGCAAAACCAAGTCCGGAGGCCCGAGGCGACGGAGACGGTGATCCGGGAGCTTCGGGAAGCTTCGAGGCGGGGGGGCACGTGGCGTGATCGCGGGGCTTGCGTCGATGCTAAGCAAGGCCGCGGTGGAAGCGTGTCCGCTCGATGAAGACTAGACCATAATGCCCCTGAGGGGTTGTATCTCCATTTCAAGTTGTAGGGGTAGCGTGGTCATTTGCCTCCCTCCGGTGGACTTTGTATAAATAGTGGAGAGGTGGATGGCATCTCTCCCCCTTGGACTCTAGGTTTTCCTCCCCCAGTAGATCGCCCTGTACTACTTCTTTTCCTCTATATTCCTTAGGCTAGATTCTTGTATAGACTCTGACCTCTGGATGTATGGAAGCATTCGGCGTTGCGGTGATCTCCTAGTCCTCTGTGATTTTTGTGTCATTTTCGGGGCTATTTTTGGGGAGTTTCGTTCTTCGCTCGATTCGTGGATTTGAAGGCGTTTCTTCTCGGATTTCTTTGAGGGGATCATGGGTGGATGCCTTGCGCATCTTTGTGTGTGATCTTGATCCCTCAAACGCCGAGAAACACCTTTGATTCGTGCGTTATTGGTTGGAGCCTGAGTTCTTGGTAGTGGTTCGTGTGATCCGCGATTCCCGGTGATTTAGGGAGTTAGAGGTCAAGATTATTGGGGCATAGCTTCATCTAGTGTTGCTTCTCATCTCCCCAAAGTCTTGTCTCAAGATCTCTAGCAGTTTGGGAGATCCGGTGATGAATTTGGAGAGTTGACTCCCGAGTTCGAGCAGTTTTTGGTTCTGTTCGTGCGTGTCGGACAGTCCGCCTGGTACGCGCGGACAGTCTGCGAGGGGCCAGTTCATCGCAGTTTGTCGCTTTTTCATGCGTGTTCTTGTTTCGATCTGTTTCTTCCCTAGGGTTTGGTTGCAGGCGGTTTGCGGACAGTCCGCGAGGGGTTTCCGGACAGTCCGCTGGGTCAAGTTTTTGTCTAGGGTGGAGCTAAGTTTGTCTGGGGTTTCCAGCGAGTTGGATGGACGGTCCGCGCTGCCTTCAAGGACAGTCCGCGACACTGGCGGACGGTCCGCGTGGCTCAGCCGGACAGTCCGATTTGCTCGATGTGTCTCTAGTGGTTTTGTTGCTTATTTCGGACAGTCCGAGCAGGACCTGCGGACAGTCTGCCGTACCCTAGCGGACGGTCCGCCCATACTGCATGGATAGTCCGCGCTGGCTTTTCCAGAATTGGCCAAGTGCTTTGATTCTTATCTTGTGCTTCCACGGGTTGTTTCAAGGCTTGTCTCTAGGACTTGTGGGCTTGTGTGTGCCTAGTCTAGAGCTTCTCTGGATTGTGCGAGTACTCGAAGTGGCAATCGGGGTATAGGCTGAGTTCGACCTTCAGGAAGAATTTTTATCAGCTCCCATTCACTCCCCCCCCCCTCTCTGGTCGCCTATTCGGTCCTTCAATTGGTATCAGAGCTGGTTACGGATCTTCTTGATTCTAACCAGTCTAAGATCCAAAGATGGGCGATTATGGCAAGGGTTCGGGCCTCCGCACTTTGATGGCAAGAATTACCTGATGTCAGAGAGGCACATGGGCACGTTTTTGCGAGGGAAGGGAACTCTGATCTGGGAGGTCACTCAGAATCCTCATTATGTCATCCCAGACAGTTTTCTGCTTCCAGGATCGCGGGACATGTGTGAGGCCAACAGCAAGGCCGTTGATTACTTGTTCTATGCTCTCTGTGCCTCGGAGTTTGAGCGAGTGTACGGAGAGAATGTGGCCGGAAAGATTTGGCTCAAGTTGAGAAATGCTCATGTTGGCAATGCCCAAGTGCAAGCCCGTTTGTTTTCCACTTACTGGAGAGAGTACGAGAGCTTCACTCATCACCCCAGTGAGTCGACCGATGCTATGTTCCAGTGTTTCACTAGCATAGTCAACAACATGAGGGCCAATGTGACAGTGCTCCCGTACACTGATCATGATCAAGCTATCAAGCTTTTACATGCCCTGGATAGGTCTGTGTGGAGTGCCAAGGTCGAGGCCATTGAGGAGTCGAGTGTGTACGACACGTTGTCGCTTGATGAGCTGTTCTCCAAGCTCAGGTCTTCAGAGGTTGATCGCGGCTTGAGAGCCAAGAGCGAGAGCCCCACTGATCCTCATAGTTTGGCTCTTGTCTCAGGATCAAGGACTAATGCTAACTCTGTTGGTTTCTCTTTGTCTTGTCTTGTGTCCTTACCAGATGAGGACTTTGAGGTGCTGAGTGAGGATGATCTCGCCTTGTTGAGCAAGAGGTTTGGGCAGATGTACGAGAACCGCAAGAATGCAAGGCGGAGCTCGGGGGTGTGCTATCGGTGCGGGAAGCACGGGCACTTCATCGCCGAATGCCCTAAAGCCATGGAGATCAAGAACGACTACAAGGGCAAGCCCAAGCACTACTACAACAAGCACCGCTCCCGGAACGACTACAAGGACAAGCGCAAGGACAAGGGCGAGAGAAGACCCAAGAAGAGTAGCGGGTACAAGAAGAAGACGGCTCGAGCGATGGTTGCCGGAGTGAGCGACATCGACTCCACATCAAGTGATGCTTCTTCCGATTCGAGCAGCGAGGAAGAGCAAGAACGGCGCAAGGACAAGCGGCACACGGGCAAGAACTTCACCGGCCTCAGCTTCGTCGCACAAGGAGGCTTTTGCGGCATGGCGCACTCCAAGAAGGGTGGGAAGCACACCTCGGATTCGAACTCCGACTCCGAGGAAGAGGTACGACATGATCCCAACTTCTTGCTAGAGGAGAATGCTAGGCTCAATGAGTTGCTTGATAACCGTGATGATGTGCTTAGGAAGACCAACAAGGAGAAGAGAGAATTTAGATCTCTGTTGGGTGATGCTAAGGACAAGATAGTTGAGCTTGAGTCCTTATTGGTTGATGCTAGAAATGAGATAGGCTCTTTGAAATCTACTCCTGTTGTCTCCGATGAGATTGATTGTAGTGATTGCAATGTGTTTCTTGTTGATTTGACTGCTCTCAAGGAGAAGCATGCCTCTACTCTTGAGGAACTAGATGTGATTAGGATTGAGTGTGATGAATTAAAATCTAGGCCTGCTTTGTTAGGTGCTTGCACTTCATGTCCTGTTTTGCATACTAGGCTAGATGAATCTCACACTAGAATAGTTTCTCTTGAGGCGGCATTGAAAGCTCCTCTTCCTACATCATGCTCTACCTGTGAAATGCATGCTTTGAAAACATGGAACTTGCACACTATGTTGATCGTCTGCAGGATGAGAATGATGAATTGAGAAAAATGATGGGGTGGTTATCTGGGCATGAGCCACAAATGTTGGCTCAGTTTAACAGGTTTGATGGTCAGGCGTTGGGGGCTGACAAGTGTGGTGAGAAGAGTGGTGAGGGAGAAGAGAAAGCTGGAGAGATCCCTATTCCACCACATACCACACCGATGAACAAATTTGCACCCAAACCAAACCATCTCAGAAACAAGCTAGACACAACACCAGATCCACCAGTGTTCCCCCACAAATCTGAAAACTACCAAAAACCCATCAAGTTTGTGAGCACCCAGGGGAGTGTCTTTGGTGGGAAGTCAGGAGAGAAGGCTGTTGAGAAGCCCACAGAAAAGCCACCGCCTAAGCCACAGCTGATCCGCTTCCATTGTGAGTATTGTGGGAGGGATGGGCATAAGGATGAGTTCTGTTTTAGGAGGAAGAGAGATGAGAGGTTTGCTAGGGAGATGGCAAACAAGGACAAGTACCACCTTTCTCGTGGTGTGCCTGAGCCTCGTAGAGGGCCTCTACCTAGAGGTGAGGTGTTTGTGCGTACAGTTCCCACTCATGGAGGTGGAGGTGGTTTTCCTCAGAGAGACAGGCATGTTGGGTTTGGGCGTGGTGAGTTGGCTCGACGTGCTTCTTATCGTGACCGTTACAAGTTTGGGAGGCACGATCGGAGCTTTGGGTCTCAGATGGACTACGAGCCACGTTTTCCCCCTCGTGGTGCGCGTACTCCTCCAGTGAGACATGACAGGTCCTTTGGTGGTAGGCGTGAGAGGGCTCCGCCTAGAGGTTTTGGTAGGATGGACTTTGCTAACCCTTCTTTTGAGCAAATGGCTCGACACTGGTTTGACTCCTTTGGTACTAACCCCAATGTTGAGTCGCTTGTTCATTCTCATTCTCGTTTTTGATTGCAGGTGGGAGGCTGGGAGAACTTTTGGTTTATCGACTCCGGTTGCTCACGACACATGACCGGAGATCGTGGGTGGTTCTCCAGCCTCACCTCAGTGAGTACGAGGGAGTACATCACTTTCGGGGACAATGGGAGAGGACGAGTGCTTGCTGAAGGTATGGTGAAGGTGAGTAGCAAGGTGACCTTAAGAAGTGTGGCTTTGGTCAAGTCACTTGGTTTTAACCTGTTGTCAGTATCTCAGTTACTTGACGAAGGTTTTGAGGTTCATTTTAAGTCGTACGCTTCTCGTGTGCTTGATTCTCGAGGCAATCTTATCTGTACGATCGTCCTCGAGGGTCAAATATTCCGTGCCGATTTTTCTAGTCTGTTGGTCCTCCTTGATGCTTTGTTGCTGGCGTTTCAGCCGAGCTTTGTGTTGGCGGTCGATTTCCGTCAACCAAGACACTTGTTATGTTATAGTTTGGATTTCATTTTGGAACTAACCCGCCACTAGGCATACTAATGATATAACAAGTTCATCATTGGATGTGTGTTTTAGAGTTTAATGTTTACGCATGAATTCATGCACTAAATGAGAAGAAATACATACGGTTCGGAGGATGATTTACATGATGATCAAGAGGCTCCGACCGTGCGTGAACTTGACTCCAAAGGTGGCAAGGACCAATGAGCTTCGAAGAAGAATCTCCGAGGACCAAGATGAAAAGACCGGAAGATCATGCATAAACACCCGTTGACTTAGTCACGGAGATAATGATGTCCAAAGCCCATATCCGAAGGAGGAAAATCCCCAAAGTGCAAGAAACGACACGTGGCAAAAGACGGAGCCGAACCGGGCCAAGGATGGGCCAGGCCGGTCGGCCCAGGCTGGCCGGCCCACCCCCTCTCTGCCTCGGTTCGCCACCGCCTTTGTTCAGTGATATATTTGCGGAACCCTAATTGTTGGAGGAGAGGAGCCATTCGCGAAAGACGACCAAAGAAGCCTCGGGAGATCAAACACAAGGAAGAGGGTTGATCTTGAGGGTGAAGATCGAGGAGGATCATCACCTAGGTCAACGGAGGCCACCACGAGGAAGGAGGACGCCGGGGCCTTGCCACGGCGCCGCTGGAGTTGAAGGACACCGAGAAACGGACTCCATCGGAGGCATCCACCATGATCAATGGTGCCATGCCTAGCGTCTTGATGGGGTAAAGTAATCGTTTGTCCATGGAGTTGTAATGGATCTTGACATGTAGTCACCCACTTTTTGTTTGGATCTTTGTCTATCATACCTCCATGTTGATGATGCTTAATGTTTAAGGTTCGCTACCATTGCCATCGGGGTTGCTCCCGTAGATCACGTCAACATACCGTGTTCATTAGGGTTAGAGACGATTACCTTCGCGTAGTGACAAGTACGAGGGAAGGGAAACGCTTAACTCTTTGTTCACATCCTTAGATAGATTGGATCGGGGTTTTACCATGTTTTGGGTGATTGCATCTCAAGTACCTAGACTCCATGGGCATACGTCTTTCATACTCGTGAACACCTCTCTCTTTCTCTTAACATAATCTAGGGTTAGTTTGTCTTTACTTTATAGATTAATCTTTATATCATAAAGTCCCTAATAAACTAAGTTAGTGTTAGATTAAACGCCAGTAATTCCCTTGCTCTGTGGATTGACAAGAACCTAGTGGGTCCCCTCCCTTGGTGAAAAAGGCACCAAGTCACTCTGTGGACTTGCGGTGAAGTTGAATGCGGTTTTGAACCGTCAACAAGCCCCCCTTTTTCTGGAGCTGTTACCGGGGAGCAAGCCAGTTTACTTCGTTTAATCTCTCATTAATTTTGTTGATTACTAACATCTAACCTTTGTGTTCTAGAAAAACACACTTCTTTTGTTTTGTTTTTGATTGTCTAGATGGCGCTCGTCGGAAATCCTTTGGAGGAATCAGAAAAATCACTAAGAGACTATGCTAGCCCTCGATGTGAGGACATCAAGGTACAAGAGTCGGATTCAATTCTCGAAGCGACAAGGTACGAAATTAGAGTTCAAATCATCAAGATGGCAGCAACTAATCCATTCTGAGGGATAGAGACGGACAATCCATATAGACATATCCAGCGCTTCACGACATTGTGCAATACAGTGCGACAAGAGGGAGTCCCCGACACTTGGTTTAAATGGAATCTTTTTCCCTACTCACTTGCCAATGAAGCTACAAAGTGGTATTCATTTGCGTCTTTCGAATCCGAGGGAAATTGGGATCAATTGGTAAAGAAATTTTGTGCCAAGTTCTTCCCTATAACCAAGATTCAACATATAAGGATGCAAGTGATGACTTTCAAGCAAGGAGAAGAACAGGGGATTGATCAAGCGTGGAATCGATTCAACGAACTAGTTGAACAAGGACCAAGACTCGAATTCTCGGGTGACGTAGTATTGCATACATTCTTTTTTTCCCTAACTCCTAGTTGCATGGAATATGTTCAAATGTGTGCAAGAGGGGATCTCATGGAGAAAACACTCATGGAAGCTGCCAAACTTCTACAAAAAATAAGTAAAGCGGCAGCCATGCGAAGAGATTGGGAAATACAACTTTCAGGAAAGCCGGAATGTGATACAAGTGTGGCACCCCTTGCTGCAATTTTCAGAAATACGGCTCCGGAAGAGAAGAAAGAGGAACCAATCCTTGAAAAGGTTGAAGAAGCCAAACATGAGCAAACTAGAACTATCCCGGAGAGTGATCACGCCGAGACAAGCAAAGCAAATGAAAAAACTTTGTCAAGCGCGAAGCCACTAAGGGAGTTCGAGCAAATGGATTGGATCCCACTTGATTTTGGAGAAATCTTTGACAAGAGGAGACCGTTCCCTAATAAAAAAGGGATGGCAAAAGCTTTGGAGATAGACTTCCCGTCGGAAAAACAAGTGGAACATTCATACAACATAGAGACAATCGGGGAGGTCCTTCAAAAACTCTTTAGCGAAGAAGAAGTTGATCCAGACCATGTGGTCGAAGCTAAAAGAATCATGGGAATCAAGCTCGAGGCGTCACCATTCGCCCGCCTCGCTGAAATTTTTGCCATAGGATCCGATGAAGAAGAGAAGACATCGCCACGTATAGATTGCAAGGTCAACAACATTAATAGCATGGCGTTATGCGACATTGGTGCACAAGTAAGTGTCTTGTCTTTTAAGATTTTTGATGCAATTCATGATCACACCATTGACCTAGTTCCAACCTGTACTAAATTAATTATGGGAGATGGTAGAATTGTTAAACCTCTAGGAATTGCTCGTGACCTAGAAGTTTTAATTTCCGAAAAATGCATTCCAACCGATTTCTTCACTGTTGATGTCTACTATGATAAGAATGATCATGTAATTCTTGGTAGGCCTTTTCTCAAGTTGGTTAATGCCGTTCTAGATGCCGAAAAAGGAAAAGTAACTATTAATCTTGATGGAAATAATCACACATACAATTTTCTTCCTGCTTCTAGAATTGCCTCACCCCTACCTCTTGATGACGAAGAGGTAGGGAGTCTTTGTTTTGTTGAAACTTTCAGGGATCCGCTACAAAGAGCTATGGAGAATCAATCTAATGATGAGCTAGATGAAGAGTTAGCGGAAGCAACCAAAGGACTAGAACCGCAAGACGGAAGCTTAGAGGAGGATAAATTTGAAGATCTTAGAGAAATTGTACATGAGGAACCACAAGCACCGGAGGTGGATCTTAAGCCATTGCCCAAGGGATTGGAATATGAATTTTTGGGCCCGGACAAGACTTATCCCATGATTGTGAGTGATGAATTGAGTCCTGAGGAGAATGATATGTTGCTGAATTTATTGAAGAAGCACAAGAAAGTGATGGGATATTCGATTAATGACATTAAAGGACTCAGCCCAGCATTTTGCACTCACTGCATACCTATGGAGGATCAATGCAAGCCCATAGTGGACCATCAAAGGAGGTTAACCCATGCCATGCGAGAGGTAGTGAAGAAGGAGGTTATCAAGTTGTTGGATGCCGGAATCATCTACCCGGTGCCGCATAGCGAATGGGTGAGCCCCGTACATTGTGTGCCTAAGAAAGGAGGTTTGACCGTGGTGAAAAAGGAGAAGAATGAATTGATACCGCAAAGAACCGTGACCGGATGGAGGATGTGTATTGACTATTGGAAATTGAACAAAGCAACAAAGAAGGATCACTTCCCACTACTGTTCATCGACGAGATGCTTGAGAGGTTAGCAAATCATGCATATTTTTGCTTTCTTGATGGGTACTCAGGGTTCATGCAAATACCTATTCACCTGGATGATCAACATAAGACAACATTCACATGCCCTTATGGAACATTTGCGTATAGAAGAATGCCTTTTGGTTTATGCAATACTCCAGCCTCTTTTCAACGATGTATGATGGCGGTATTTTCGGAGTTCATCATGGAAATTGTTGAGGTATTTATGGATGACTTCTCCGTTTATGGTAAATCTTTTGCAGATTGCTTGGCAAACTTGGATAAAGTTCTCACTAAATGTTCGGAGGTTGATTTAGTGCTAAATTGGGAGAAGTGTCACTTTATGGTGAAACAAGGTATAGTGTTGGGACACGTGATATCCGAGAGAGGGATTGAGGTGGACAAAGCTAAGGTTGAAACGGTTGAAAAACTTCTACCCCCAACGGATGTCAAATCTTTGAGGAGTTTCTTAGGCCATGCGGGATTCTATAGAAGATTCATCAAGGATTTCTCAAAAATCACCAAGCCATTGACCAATCTTCTCCAAAAAGATGTGCCATTCAATTTCAATGAGAAGTGCTTGGCGGCATTCCGGATATTAAAGAGAGCTCTTGTAACCGCACCCGTCATTCAACCGCCCGATTGGAATCAACCTTTTGAGATAATGTGCGACGCTAGTGACTATGCCGTTGGAGCGGTGTTGGGACAAAGAAAAGAAGGCAAGGTACATGCTATTTACTATGCTAGCAAAACTCTCAATGGAGCTCAATTAAATTATGCAACAACGGAGAAGGAATTGCTCGCCGTAGTGTTTGCCTTAGAAAAATTCAGATCATATATTGTGAATTCTAAGGTGATTGTCTACACCGATCATGCGGCGATCATGCGGCGATGGATCCTTCTCTTGTAAGAATTTGATGTGGAAATTAGAGACAAAAAGGGGGTGGAAAATGTTGTGGCTGACCATTTATCAAGGATGAATCGTGAGGATGATAAAGAGCCTGTTGAAGATAAGATGAGAGATGATCATCTCTATCACATCCTTGACAAAGATACTTGGATGATCAACATTATCTGAGCCATATGAAAAATGCCACTCGATCATTTGGATAGGAACGCTCAAAGGAGAGTGATCGCCGAGAGCCGAAAATATTATTGGGATGCACCTTACCTCTTTAGACTTGGACCGGATGGAGTCTTACGAAGGTGTATACCAAGAGATGAAAGAGGCGAAATATTGAGAAAGTGTCACTCAGGCGAATGTGGAGGACACTATGGACATTTTAGGACTCAAGCAAAGGTATGGGCTAGTGGATTTTATTGGCCGGAGATGTATGAAGATTCGAAAAGGTATGTTGCTTCTCTTCCGAAATGTCAAAGAACGGGGAATATAAATCAAAGAAATGCTATGCCCTTGAATTACAATTTGCAAATTGATCTATTCGACGTAGGGGGGATTGACTTCATGGGAGCTTTCACTAGTTCAAATGAATATGAGCATATTTTGGTTATGGTTGATTATGTATCCAAATGGGTGGAGGTTGTCCCTTGTCGAAGAGCTTCAACGGAAGAATCCATATCCATGATCAAAAATACTATATTCCCATGCTATGGAGTCCCGCGAGTATTGATAAGTGATGGAGGAACACACTTCACGGGGAATAGCTTCAGAAAATGCTTGTCCAAGTTGGGGATTGAGCATAGAGTGGCCACGGCTTACCACCCGCAAACCAATGGTCAAGCGAAAACTTCAAATAGGTAGCTCAAGAGCATTCTTAACAAGATCGTTGAAAAGGAAGGTAAAGATTGGTCAAAGAAATTAGTTGGAGCATTGTGGGCATATCGAACGGCATACAAGACACCCATAGGTATGACACCATATCAATTTATCTATGGAAAATCGTGTCATCTACCTTTGGAGTTGGAACATAAAGCGTATTGGGCAATCAAAGAGATGAATCTTGACCTTGATACCACGGGAATCAAATGGAAAATTCAAATAAGTGAATTAGAAGAGATGAGGCTCAAAGCTTATGAGAGTGCAACCATCTACAAGGAAAGAATGAAGAGGTGGTATGATAAAAGGCTTCGAGCAAAGGAATTCAAAGAAGGTGACAAGGTTCTCCTCTATAATTCAAGGTTCAAAATATTCAGGAAAGGAAAATTGAAGAGCAAATGGGATGGACCGTATATCGTTCACTCGGTCTCGCCAAATGGAGCGGTCACAATCATGGACGTGAAAGGAGATCAATATGTGGTCAATGGTCAACGGTTAAAGGTTTTTCTTGAACAAGACATCGTGCCCATCGACTATATTGATATATATCACATGAAGGACAAGCCCGAGCGTCAAGCCCAAGACGTAAAACGAGGTAAGTTTTCTGTAAATATGTTTTTGTTTTTAGTTTTCGTATTTATTTCGAGTCCTTTTCATAATTTTTAGTTGGACCCTACCACCACCTAGGCTAGTATTCACGAAACACCGAGGGCCGCGAAAGTTGGGCCGTGGGGGCCCAAAACAGGGGGTAGGCCGGCCGGCCCATGCCGACCGGCCCACTACCCCCCTTCACCCGTTTTCGCTCGTTTTTCTCTGGGACACGGTTCGGTGCATTTCCTTTTCCTGTCTTCCCTTTTTGGGGGTGACAAAAATAGGTAAGGGAGGGTTTCGGCCGAATCTTTCCAGGGATATTTAAGGATGTCTGGGGAGCTCGAGGTTTGCATCTCAATTATAATCTACAACCTCCACGAAAGCACCCAAGCACCCATGGCATCCTCGAGCAGCACCAAAGGCAAGGAGGAGGTGAAGGTGACCATGGAAGAAGAACCACGCCTCCCCTCTCCAACCCCGGCGATGGAGGAGCTTCGCCGATGCGAGGTGCCAAAACCCAAGAAGCAAGTGAAGAGAACCGCGAGGATTCAATGCGGAGGGTGTGGTCCAAGAGGGCGCGTCGCTAGCCCAAATCCCTGGGTTAAGGAGAAGAAGGAGAAGCCCGCTTCTCCTATTCGCCGCTCAGAGGCTCCTTGGGAAGAAGAGGAAGGACTACAAAGAGAAGACCCCCGAGCCGGCGGATTTCTACGGAGATAGTGATTACTCCGATGATCGAAGCCCTAGCTCGTGGGCAGCCGGCGGAAGAGACGACAACGATCTCTACGTTTGGGAGGAGGTTCCCAAGGAGGAGCCGGAGGAGTATCCGGAAGAGCAAGGCGAAGGCGGCAACCCAGGCGGCGGTAATGATCCGGACGGTGGAGACCATGGAGATGATGATCCGGAGGAAGAGCACAATGTGTGTTGCGCAGCATGCCGCAACGCCATTGCGGAGCTCTTCTCATCCCTTGATGAGTGTTTCCACACCATCAACGCCATTCAACAACGAATTGAGGATTGAAAGCGCATGGCGGAAGATGACTTCAAGTACCTCAACCGCAACATAAGGAAGCTCTTCGGGATGAATAAAAATTTAAAGAAGAAGGAGTGGTGCAACTCATGCGGAAAGTACCACAAGGTGTCGTAGTTAGAAAGTTCTCTCCCCTTGTGCCTTTTGTAAAGTTACGACGAGGACGTCGTAAGATCTAAGCGTGGGGGGGAGCTAGCTAGCTACCTTTTTAAATTTTTGCTTTAAGTGGTGTGAGAGTCTAGTCTTTAATTTTTGAGTCAAGTGTGAGAGTGTGAGAGTCTTTGTTTTAATCTTTTTAGCTTGAAAGAGTCTTAAATTAGCGTTGAGTCAAAGAAAAAGAAATAAAAAGTGTCTTATGCAAAGTCTCATGTTTCTTTTCTTATTATTCTTTTATTTATCTTTCTTATTTGAGCATGAGCTTTTTGATTAATTGTTTACGTGGTGCTTAGTGGAAACCTACCTTTGTAAAGTACCCATACTCAAAATTTAATCTAGGACTTTGCTTCGTCCATGCTCTTAGTATTGCTAACTTTGGAGATTTTATTTCTGAAAATTAAGAAGAAAAAAACACCTTGCTATGAAGGTTAGCAAGTTCTTTCTCCAAGTTGAGAGTGATATCTATCCTATACAAAGCCTTCACATTCATACATAAGCACCACCATAAGTGTTGATTAGCATGATGAGTTAATTTAGGATTCTACTCTCTTGGGAGGTCTAATTCCAAGCAATGGTCATGTCCTTGATATTTACCTTTTGTTGCTAGCCTCTTCGTGTATTCGGTAACGGGAATTTCACATTGAAATGCCTCGTACATCGCCGGATTCTTTACCCAACCCTATATACATCTTTTTATCATCCTACTCCTTGAACACAACCTATATTCGAAGATTTGTTCAATCTTTAGGCATGTTTATATTTAAAATTCAGATTGTGATCATGTTCGAAAGTTGAGCGAAAAGCATGGGAGAAGAAGGTAAAAAGGTGAAAAGAAAGAAAAAAATGTGTGTATGTGTGTAGTGCGCACACAAGAAGGAAAAGAAAAAAAAAGAAGAAAGAATAAAGAATAAAAAAAAGAGACAAAAAGAAGGAAGAAGGAAAAGAAAAGAAAGAAAATCCAAGGCAAGGCATGAAAGGTGAAGTGAGGGATGACAAGTCAAGTGAAGACCAAATGAAGTGCAAAGAATGATGCCACGATGTTAGGAACGTATCTTATTCCATACCATGTGCAATCCGACATCGAATACATCATTAGTGCCTTGAAGTCATTATTCTTTTTCCCTTTGCACATGTCCACCAATCTAAATCTTCTCATCCTTGACACCCCTACATTATGGTTAATTCTCATGATCATTGGCTTGGAAGGTGAACAACCACTAGAGGAATCTCCTAGCTTGACAACACTTGTGCTAACTTCACTAGCCACACCTATAGCTCCACTTACATCACATATGAGAGACTTGTGGGAGGTGAGAGTTTATAAAATTATCTAGGATAGCCACTTTATTGAGTGACATGAAAGAACTTGGAGAAGGGCTTTGTCTAATACTTTGTGCAGGAATTTTTATTTTTAAAAGTGCAAAAACCCTCCAAAGGAAGTAAGAAAGTAGGTGTGGATGAAGTTGAAGCTCTCTAGTGAAAAGGTAAGAGTTGTGGGGTAAGTCTTGAATTGGTAGTTTCTAAATGCCCATGTTTACATTATGATTTTTGTTTCATGTCTCTTATATTAGAGATGAATGATTGACTAACTTGAAAGGAAGGATTTGACGAAGCATGTTTTCAAACTCCATGGATGATCAACTTTTGAGCAACTTGCTCGAGGACGCGCAAGATTTAAGAGTGGGGGGTGTTGGCAGTCGATTTCCGTCAACCAAGAACACTTGTTATGTTATAGTTTGGATTTCATTTTGGAACTAACCCACCACTAGGCATACTAATGATATAACAAGTTCATCGTTGGATGTGTGTTTTGGAGTTTAATGTTTACGTAGGAATTCATGCACTAAATGAGAAGAAATACATACGGTTCGGAGGACGATTTACATGATGATCAAGAGGCTCCGACCGTGCGTGAACTTGACTCCAAAGGTGGCAAGGACCAATGAGCTTCGAAGAAGAATCTCTGAGGACCAAGATGAAAAGACCGGAAGATCATGCATAAACATCCCTTGACTTGGTCGCGGAGATAATGACGTCCAAAGCCCATATCCGAAGGAGGAAAAACCCCCAAATTGCAAGAAACGACACGTGGCAAAAGACGGAGCCGAACCGGGCCAAGGATGGGCCAGGCCAGTCGGCCCAGGCCGGTCGGCCCACCCCCTATCTGCCTCGGTTCACCGCCGCCTTTCTTCGGTGATATACTCGCAGAACCCTAATTGTTGGAGGAGAGGAGCCATTCGCGAAAGACGACCAGAGAAGTCTCGGGAGATCAAACATAAGGAAGAGGGTTGATCTTGAGGGTGAAGATCGAGGAGGATCATCACCTAGGTCAACGGAGGCCACCACGAGGAAGGAGGATGCCGGGGCCTTGCCACGGCGCCGCTGGAGTTGAAGGACACCGAGAAACGGACTCCATCGGAGGCATCCACCATGATCAACGGTGTCATGCCTAGCGTCTTGATGGGGTAAAGTAATCGATTGTCCATGGAGTTGTAATGGATCTTGACATGTAGTCACCCACTCTTTGTTTGGATCTTTGTCTATCATACCTCCATGTTGATGATGCTTAATGTTTAAGGTTCGCTACCATTGCCATCGGGGTTGCTCCCGTAGATCACGTCAACATACCGTGTTCATTAGGGTTAGAGACGATTACCTTCGCGTAGTGACAAGTACGAGGGAAGGGAAACGCTTAACTCTTTGTTCACATCCTTAGATAGATTGGATCGGGGTTTTACCATGTTTTGGGTGATTGCATCTCAAGTACCTAGACTCCATGGGCATACGTCTTTCATACTCGTGAACACCTCTCTCTTTCTCTTAACATAATCTAGGGTTAGTTTGTCTTTACTTTATAGATTAATCTTTATATCATAAAGTCCCTAATCAACTAAGTTAGTGTTAGATTAAACGTAAGTAATTCCCTTGCTTCGTGGATTGACAAGAACCTAGGGGTCCCCTCCCTTGGTGAAAAAGGCAACAAGTCACTCCGTGGACTTGCGGTGAAGTTGAACGCGGTTTTGAACCGTCAACACTTTGGAAATGGCATAGGAGGTTGGGACACTTGAGCTTTGAGTCGCTTTCCCGCTTGAGTGGTCTTGATCTTGTCCGGGGATTGCCTAAGTTGAAATTCGAGAAGGATTTGGTTTCTGCTTCATGTCGGCATGGAAAGATGGTTGCTACTTCTCATGCCCCTCTGACTGCGGTCATGACCGAGCGACCTTGTGAGCTGTTGCACATGGAATTGGTTGCGCCAGCTCGTGTTCTCTCTACGGGTGGGAAGTGGTAAGTGTTGGTGGTTGTTGATGATTTTTCGAGGTACTCTTGGGTTTTCTTTCTGGAGGATAAGAGCGAGACATTTGGCTTTGTTCGAGACTTGATCTTGAGGTTGAAGAATGAGAAACATGGTGATGCCATTCGAGCTATACACAGTGACAATGGCACGGAGTTTAAAAACTCTCATTTCGATACCTTTTGCAGTGATCTTGGTCTTGATCATCAGTACTCTTCTCCATACGCCGCTTACCAGAATGGCGTTGTGGAGAGGAAGAACCGGACCCTTTGTGAGATGGCCAGGATGATGCTCGATGAGCATAGGACTCCTAGGCATTTCTGGGCTGAGGCGGTCAATACCGATTGCTATGTCTCAAATCGCATCTTCCTTCGTGCGTTTAAGAAGAAGACCTCTTATGAGCTGATGCATGGGCGACAACCCAAGGTGAGTCGCTTTAGAGCTTTTGGTTGCAAGTGTTTCATTCTGAAGAAGGGCAAGTTGGATAAGTTTGAATCTAGATGTTCACATGGTATCTTTCTCGGTTATGCGATTCATTCTAGAGCATATCGTGTGCTCAACCTTGACACTAACTGAATCTTGGAGACTTGCGAGGTAACCTTCAACGAGATACAGCCATGTAGTTCTTCTGCTTTTGAGTGTGCAGGTGATGAGGAGATTGGAGTGAGGATCTTTGAGGATGAGCAAGATGGAGAAGGAGATGAAGACGATGATGGAGGTGATGCTCCCGTGGCTGATCGTGTACGTACTACTTCCACTACTATGACGACGATCGAGGATGGTCCATCCCCTACACCCACTACGACTGAGGCTGTTCGAGTGGAGGCTGCTGTTGAGGGGGAGATTGTGTCCAAGCGAGAGGCTCCCCGGAGGGTACAAGTGGATCACCCATCGACGACGATCATAGGTGACCTTCATGAACGCACTACACGGTCGAGGTCAAGAAACACTTCTCATTTCGCTCACTCTGCTTTTGTTGCATCATTTGAGCCCAAAGATATTCGACACGCTTTGTCTGACGAGAATTGGGTGAATTCCATGCATGAGGAGTTGGAGAATTTTGAGAGAAACCAAGTCTGGGTGTTAGTCGATCCACCACCAAATTGTCATCCCATAGGTACCAAGTGGGTGTGGAAGAACAAAGAGGGTGAGAATGGGATGGTTGTGAGAAACAAGTTGAGGTTGGTGGCTCAGGGGTTCAACCAGAAAGAGGGTATAGATTATGAGGAGACATTTGCTCCTGTGGCCCGTTTGGAGGCAATTAGGATCCTTCTAGCCTTTGCCATGCCTAAAGGGTTCAAGTTGTACCAAATGGACGTGAAAAGTGTTTTCTTGAATAGGGTGATAGAGGAAGAAGTGTAAGTGAGGCAACCCCCGGGGTTTGAGAGTAAGAGGTACCCACACCGTGTATACAAACTCCAGAGAGCGCTCTATGGGTTGAAACAGACACCTAGAGCTTGGTATGGCAGGTTGAGAGGGTTTTTGATGAGTATGGGGTATGTGATGGGCACAGTTGATAAGACCATGTTTCTCCTTAAGCATGGGATTGACCTTTTGATTGTTCAAATATACGTGGATGACATAATCTTTGGTGGCTTTTCTCATGATCTTGTTGCCAGATTTGCAGATGACATGAGCAAGGAATTTGAGATGTCCATGATGGGTGAGCTGCAGTTTTTCTTAGGACTCCAGATCAAGCAGTGCAAGGACGGGACGTTTGTACATCAGGCGAAGTACACCAGGGACATAGTGAAGAAGTTTAGCATGAACGACTCCAAGCCGCTGACTACACCGATGGGTACCACTACGGCTTTGGACGCAGACGAGGACGGCGAACCCGTGGACCAGAAGGAGTACCGGAGCATGATCGGCTCCCTCCTCTACTTGACGGCGACGAGGCCGGACATACAGTTCAGTGTATGTCTGTGCGCTCGTTTTTAGGCTTCACCGAGGACTTCACAACGGCAAGCCATCAAGCGGATTTTCAGGTACTTGAACTACACTCCTGAGTTTGGTCTTTAGTATTCTGCCTCCTCGACACTCAGACTTCACGGGTACTCTGATGCTAATTTTGCTGGGTGTCGATTGGACCGCAAGTCTACCTCTGGGTGTTGCCAGTTTCTCAGTTCTTCTTTGGTCTCTTGGTCATCTCGCAAGCAATCCAGTGTAGTCCAGTCCACTATAGAGGCCGAGTATGTAGCTGCTGCCAGTTGTTGTTCCCAGCTCCTATGGATGACCTACACTATGAGCGATTTTGGTGAGGAGTGCTCCTAGGTTCCACTCTTTTGTGACAGCACCAGTGCCATAAGTGTAGCCAAAAACCCAGTTCTCCACACCAAAACGAAACACATAGAAGTGAGGTACCACTTTCTGAGGGACAATGTTGAGAAGGGAAACATATCCTTGTCCTATGTACCTACCCAAGATCAGCTAGCCGACATTTTCACCAAACCACTTGACCAAGTCACTTTCACTCGCTTGCGGGGTGAACTTGGGGTGTGCTTTCCTTTCTAGTTGGGTCTTGGAGCTTCTCATGTATATATGTGATATTTGTTTCATTTTGTTGCATTCCATACATGCATTTTACTTTTTGTACAAAACCTGGTAGGATAGCCATCTTTGGATCACTTCTGCTAGGAAAAGCTTCTCTCATATACTTTGATCACTGATGTGCTATATGTGAGATATGTGCATGTTTGGTAAATGGTGATGTGAATGCTATCCTCTTGATGGTTTTGCCATATATTTATGTTGAGATAGCTTCATGTTTGTGAAAATGATAAAATTGCCTCACTCATGAGTAGATGCTTGTCTATGCTCAATTTGTGCTCAAATACTTATATCATGCTTAGTTTGTGCTTGAGGATCATTTTCTCTTTGCTTGGGGTCAAAGACCTTTTGTCATTGTAAATGTTTAGCTCATTTGTTCACTTTGGGAGGAGCATAAACTTCCTTTTGCCACAAAGGCATTTCATGTACCATATTTAAACTTGAAAATGAAATTGGTGTATGAATTTCCTTATGCTTGAAAGATGAGCTCTTGATCATGTATTTATGTTTTGATATTCATATCTTGGGTGCTAAACCGTAGCATGTTGTCTACCATGAGAAGTCTCATTTTAAGAAGTAGACACATGGCTCGGTGGCTTTAACATGACTTGAGTAGCTTGTGGGCGTTTACCATGATCTTGTGATGAGAATTTGTGATCTTGTATAAACTTTGGATGATCTAGTGTATTTATGTTCAAATTGCCATGGATAGGGCTCTGCTCATGAGATGAATGTTTCTTTGTAAAAATTTGCTTAAAAATTGCTTTTAGTCATGTCACATGCTTATATGTCTTTACCCTCTTGATGGCAATGTGCTAACCACATCATATCTACTTTGCTTGCTCTATGTCTCATTTGTAGCATTTTGTTGTGCTCTTTGTATATTTGAGAAGGTTGGTAGATTGTATATATGCTTTGACATGCATTTTTTCATGAAAACAAGGGGAGGTGCTTCATATACCTTGATTCATGCATTGTCAACAAGGGGGAGAGTTTGGGAAATATACATGAAAGGGGGAGAATTTTCATGCATTGGGAGATTTTGTGGAAAATTGGTATGCATTTGTGAGATGTTGCATGTGAGGAGAAAAATTGAGAAGAAGAGGTTGCATTTGCTCAGGGGGAGTTTGCATACGTGCAAGGGGAGCTCCTTTAGTTTTGCCTGAGTTTTGGGCTTTGTGGTGTGCTCTTTGTGAGCTTTGGTTTGTCTCGGCTGTGTTGAGCCATTGCCCTTGCCTTAGGGGGCCGAGACTTGGTCTGGCGAGTGATCTTGTTTTCGCTTGTTCTTTGGCTTTGGATCACTTGTTGGAGGTTGGTGTTTGTGGTTGTTTTCTTTTCTTTTTCTCTATGTGATTTCTCTGGGTGTTGTCAATGCACTCATCAAGGGGGAGATTGAGAACCAGGTGTGTCCGAGGACCAGTGGAGGGTCGCTCCTTAGTGATGAGTGATTGACAACGTTGTGTGGACTGATGCTTGGCTAAGTGTGCAGGTACAAGTTGTGGCTTGACTCGTGTCGGTGCAGGTGAAGAACAAGCATGAAAGGCCTTAGCCGTGGCGGCTTCCGGGTGATGGAGAGGCAAGTAGGCTTGGTTCGATGGACCCGGTGGCTGATGGGTTCAAGTGCGAGCCGTGCAGTGCAAGACTAGCGGGCTGAAGTCGTGAACATGGGCCGGTGCAAGGTAGCGGATCGAGGCCGAAGCTTGCACGCGGGGTTTGTTAGTTTGCCCACAAAACCATCGGTGGACGGTTTCTTGATTTGGGCCGCAAAACCAAGTCCGGAGGCCCGAGGCGACGGAGACGGTGATCCGGGAGCTTCGGGAAGCTTCGAGGCGGGGGGCACGTGGCGTGATCGCGAGGCTTGCGTCGATGCTAAGCAAGGCCGCGGTGGAAGCGTGTCCGCTCGATGAAGACTAGACCATAATGCCCCTGAGGGGTTGTATCTTCATTTCAAGTTGTAGGGGTAGCGTGGTCATTTACCTCCCTCTGGTGGACTTCGTATAAATAGCGGAGAGGTGGATGGCATCTCTCCCTCTTGGACTCTAGGTTTTCCTCCCCCGGTAGATCGCCCTGAACTGCTTCTTTTCCTCTGTATTCCTTAGGCTAGATTCTTGTATAGACTCTGACATCTGGATGTATGGAAGCATTCGGCGTTGCGGTGATCTCCTAGTCCTCTGTGATTTTCGTGTTATTTTTTGGGCTATTTTTGGGGGGTTTCGTTCTTCGCTCGATTCGTGGATTTGAAGGCGTTTCTTCTCGGATTTCTTTGAGGGGATCATGGGTGGATGCTTCATCTAGTGTTGCTTCTCATCTCCCCAAAGTCTTGTCTCAAGATCTCTAGCAGTTTGGGACATCTGGTGATGAATTTGGAGAGTTGACTCCCGAGCTCGAGCAGTTTTTGGTTCTGTTTGTGCGTGTCGGACAGTCCGCCTGGTACGCGCGGACAGTCCGCGAGCGGCCAGTTCATCACAGTTCGTTGCTTGTTCGTGCGTGTTCTTGTTTCGATCTGTTTCTTCCCAAGGGTTTGGTTGCAGGCGGTTTGCGGACAGTCCGCGAGGGGTTTCCAGACAGTCCGCCGGGTCAAGTTTTTGTCTGGAGTGGAGCTGAGTTTATCTGGGGTTTCCAGCGAGTTAGACGGACGGTCCGCGTTGCCTTCACGGACAGTCCGCGACACTGGCGGACGGTCCGCGTGGCTCAGCCGGACAGTCCGATTTTCTCGGTGTGTCTCTAGTGGTTCTATTGCCTATTTCAGACAGTCCGAGCAGGACCTGCGGACAGTCCGCCGTACCCTAGCGGACGGTCCGCCCGTACTGCACGGACAGCCCGCGCTGGCTTTTCCAGAATTGGCCAAGTGCTTTGATTCTCATCTTGTGCTTCCGCGGTTTGCTTCAAGACTTGTCTCTAGAACTTGTGGGCTTGTGTGTGCCTAGTCTAGAGCTTCTCTGGTGTGTGCGAGTACTCGGAGTGGTAATCGGGGTATAGGCTGAGTTCGACCTTCGGGAAGAATTTTTATCGGCTCCCATTCACTCCCCCCTCTCTGGTCGCCTATTCAGTCCTTCAAACATGTTGTAAATGCCTTTAAATGGTAATGGGTAGGCATATACATGAAGAGAGCCATATATTACCTATGGTACCTGATGGTGTCATCTACACATATTCATTCACTTACCATTAATTATTTTCCTAGAACAATACCTACTACACCAAAAACATGGATGACTATAAATCCTGCAAGCAATAGTAACTCACCTCCCCTAGCATCTTGCGATGCTTGGAGTCCTGTACAGCCACCTCCTTCAGCCAAAAGAATTTTCTCTACCAAACCAAACCAAAAATGATTCATCTAACACACATCTGAAAAAGTAAATTCAGATTCTTAGTAAACTAATTAAAAATATTACCATATCCTCGCCAACTTCCTTCACTATACCCGTTGGTGCAACAATGCTGTGACATCCCTATGTTTGCACTTCATATCAGGGAGCCTCCCATTGTGCTTGCATTGTCACTGCAACAAATAAAATAAACACAAATGGCATGATTTGACATGATGGTTTGCCCACAAACGAGTCTGGTTGGAAATTTATAAGACTCATAGACCAACAACATAGCAAGTAAATCGTAGCAAGAATTCACAAAAGAATAAAGTTAAATTTGTTGTTTTCAGTTCATGTAAAATTGTAGCTTCAATTCATGTGTAACACATCAAGAAGCACCACCGGTCCAAACAACATAATATGAATCAATTTTCTAGGGTTCTAAGATGAGATCATTCAACTGGGAAGGAAAAGAGCATCCAAGTAGTAGGGAAAAAAGAGAACTATGAAGCCAAACAAACCTTGAAGGTGATGTAGTCGATGCTGAGATTCGACAGCCACATGCAGCACGAGATTCATCTGCTTCTTCAACTCGACCGCTTAGCGGAAACATCAATCGGTCACAAGCCTATCGATCCATCAGAAACAAGAAAAAATAGAGATGGAGACAGAGGAGCATGTTGGTGGCATACAAATTACTAGAAGTGACATTTGTTTGTCGACCGTCCTCCTCGCCACCTCTCCCCCTTTTCTTCTCGAGGCCCCAACTCACGCTGCCGCGCGGCAAGCTCCGCCTACCCTTTTCCCCGCCAGATCTCGGGCCGCACACCGGCACACGCCAGTCACCGCCGGTTCCAGCGCCCGCCGTCCTTGATGCGAGCCGTTCCTCACCGAGCATGCACCACCTTGCTGAGTCATGGAGGAGACGAATGTGGAAGCAAGAAGACGTGGCCGGCAGCAGCGCGTAGGGATCAGGGGACGGGGGGAGGATTGCCTTCTCCTACATCGGTGTCGGGGCCGACAACAACACCGGGGGATAGGCCCTTCTCGTGACGCCCGCTCGACCCGAGCCACAGGTCCACTGGACAGAGGAGGGGCGAGGGTGTCGCAGGGTAGGCTGGGAAGAGGGGCGGCAGCAGGCGTCGAAGGGCTTGGTGTAGAAGATGCTGGCGAGAGTCTGGGGGAGCCTCATGTGGTGGTCGGGGTGGGAGATGAGCGCGCACCACTTGGAGACGCACCGGCGGCGGCAGAGGGACCTGTACGGCACGCTTGCGAGTATCTCGACGAGGTGGTCGTCTGTGAGCACCATCGTCGGGTTCGACGGCTTCCGCGTCCTCCGGGCCCTCTTCTTCTTCGAGCCAGAGCCACCGGCCATCATCCGTAATCGCCATTTCCACCTTGCAGACGAACCCAAGGAGGAGCAGAGAGAGGTTAGAGGCCAGCGCCGCCGGGAGGGGAGGGGCAGAAGAGGTGGAAGAAGGGGATCCATGTGGAGTGCGCATACTAGAGGTGCTGCCGCGGACGGCGAGCAGCTGCAGGCGGCGCTCGCATCGTAGGATGCAATGCCAACGGCAGATCTATCCTTTTCCTCCTCCGCAGCAGTGCCCCCTCACGAACCGCCGCGGCGGCAGCACTTACGACGGCGGATCGATCCTTGTCGTAGGGGAGACAAGGAGTGGCAGCGCGCGAGGGGATCGAGATAGGGGGAAACGGATTAGGGTCTGGGAATCGATCGTGGTCGTCTGAGGAGGGAGACGCGTGAGCGCGGTACACATGCCGCCGTGAATGGGAGGGAGGATGGCGAGCGGAGCGAACGGTTGGGAGGAGCGGAGGAAGATCGGACGGAAGGAAATGCATCCCTGGCAGACCGCGCGTGGGGAGGGTGTCGGGAGGACGGGTTTTTTCGTCTACTCTTGACACTTTTTAGAAGTAGAGACTCCCCCCGCGCATGGCATGACCCAACATACACGGCCCACCTTTCTTCCGTTCGCCCAGCTTTGCTAGCCTTCTTCCCTCCTCCCTAGCGAAGTATGTATGTATGTATGTATGTATGTATGTATGTATGTATGTATGTATGTATGTATGTATGTATGTATGTATGTATGTATGTATGTATGTATGTATGTATGTATGTATGTATGTATGTATGTATGTATGTATGTATGTATGTATGTATGTATGTATGTATGTATGTATGTATGTATGTATGTATGTATGTATGTATGTATGTATGTATGTATGTATGTATGTATGTATGTATGTATGTATGTATGTATGTATGTATGTATGTATGTATGTATGTATGTATGTATGTATGTATAGTTTTGCAAAAACATATGTCCCTCGTAAAGTTTTGCAAAAATATACCAATGCCGTCGTTTGAACTCTAGCTACCACGATACGCTATTGTTCACCCGGCGCGGGTACTGGAGCACTCCTACCGCCGTTTCAAACAGTGGTAAGGACCAGTATGTCTTCAAATAATCATAACGTTTTTGTATGAACTCGGATGGAGATAAATGTTATAAGAAAATTTTAGATTTAGTCGTTATCTACAACTTTGTAGTTCAAACTTTTTTCATTTGAAATCATCTTGAGGCTCAAATAATTGACATACTATCTAGATCTAAAATTTGAATTTTAAATCTAAACATTGTGTCAATCATTTGAGCAATAAATGAATTCAAATAGACACTGATTGAACTACAAAGTTGTATATCTCGTCAAGATATACAATTTCCTGTAGATTTTACCTCCATCCAAGTTTATATGGAAACGTTATGATTTTTTGAAAAAATGTTGTCAATAGAAAAAAATCGTCAAATTTTAGATCTGAATATAGTGTCAATTATTTGAGCATCAAAATGATTGCAAATGAAAAATGTATGAACTACAAAGTTGTAGCTCTCGGCGAATGTTATAATTTTCGTATAACTTTTATCTCCATCCAAGTTCATACAAAATAAATATAATTTTTTTACGGGAATCAGCAGGGGAGGCTCCTACCCCTATTTTTATATATAAAAAGATATATTTACAAAGTACAAGGCCCTAGGCCCAAAGAGAAAAGGAAAAATCTTACAAGAGATTACTCAGCCACAACTTAATTTTATCTGCCAACCTCGATTTAGCCCTAAGCAGAACCGACTCCATTTCCCTAATGAAAAAGGCCCTCCACTTTGAGAAGGACAGGGAAGCTCCATCAAAAATAATATCATTTTTGTGACACCACAAACTCTAGGTACCAATGATGAATATCTCTCTGAAAATCACTGAATTGAAATGTAACCTGGCATGAAGAACCATAGCCTGAAACTCCAAAGAAAGGTCCCATTGAATCCCCAAGTATGTCCAACAAGCATCATTGAATGGACAAGAAAAGAACAGGTGCCTAATATCTTTCTCCACATTTTCCACATAGAGCACACATGTATAAGAGGGCAAGAACATATTCTTACGATGCAGCATGTTACTTGTGTTAATTCTATCTCTTAAGAAAAGCCAAAAGAAGAACTTGTGCTTGTTTTGCACTCTTGAAGCCCGCGTCCATTTATACAAAGGTGATGCTGGGTGAGGTCCTTGAAGGAAGCAGTAAGCCTGTTTACTGGAGAAAGCTCCCCCATTCCAAATGTAAGACCACTCATCATCCATTTGAGTTTGTAACTGAAGACCATTGATAGCCTCTTTAAGTTCAGTGTACTGCTCAAAAGCAATATGAGAAAAAGGGAGGAAGAAAGATCTACTATCCTCCCAAGACAAGAATTGACTCACTGAACAAGTTTGCTTCCTAGCAAAGGAAAACAGTTGGGGATAAATGGTCTTGAGCACACCCAAATCCCAATGATCATTCCAGAAGGACACAGTGAGGCCACTGTGAACTTTGCATCTAGCCATCAAGAGAAAACTTGGTGCCAAAGACATAATGTCCCTCCGCCAGAAGGATCCAGCATACTTCCTCTTGTGAGGAGGTTTACTATTGTTGTACAGCTTGGTCCAAGTTAAATTCACCCAAGTCAAGTCAAGACTGTTGTAGAATTTATGAAGGAATTTCATCAACAAGGCTGAATTATGATTTCTCAAATATATGATGCCAAGGCCCCATCCTCGTTACTCATGCAAGCATTCTTCCAGGCCACTAAATAGCCTCCATTTTTAGAAACATCACCCCCATGCAAGAGGATATGTTTCCTATATTTATCAATCTGATCTAGCAGCTCCACAGGCACTTTATAGAACACATATAAAAAGTTGGCAAAGCCGAGAAAACTGAATTGACAAGAATGAGTCTACCAGCATAAGTCACATGTCTAGAGATTCCCATAAGATGCTTCTCCATCCTTGTTAAAACAGGAGAGAGTTCCTGCGTTGAAGGTCTTGTAGTACCCAAGGGCAAACCAAGATAGGTGAAAGGCAGCTTCCCCAATTGGCAGCCTAAAGCATCTGTAATAGGAACCAGAAATGATTTACCAAAATTGACCTCCAGATTTTTTAAAGATATGTTGTCAAAAGAAGAAATATTTGTGCCGGTTATTTAATGATTTCAAATGAAAAAAAATGTAAACTACAAAGTTGTTGATCAGGATAAAAGCTATAATTTTCGCATAAAGTCTATCTCCATCTAGGTTCATACCAAAAGTTATGAGTTTTTGAAGATGTGCTTTACTGTCGTTTGAAACGGCAAACACGCCATTTGAAACGGTGGTTGCTTAGGTGAAACAGTTTCAAACGGCGGTATCAGCATATCTTTTGCAAAACTGTACAAGGGACATATATTTTTGTATATTTGTAAAGAAATATGTAAAAAAATCCTCCCTCGCCACCGCTCCGGCCCACTCTTTCTCTGACCCAGCTAAGAACTGCTTAATGGGAGAATATATATATATATATATATATATATATATGACGAGTTTTATCTACACGCGCGTGTAGCTACTCTCATCATCAAAATACCACCTAGGTATGTCTACATACCTATTTATCACTTTGAGTATGTTCACATACTAATTCTAGGACAATCCAAATGGATATATACAAAAAATTTCAAAAACCTCTCTAGTTTTTAATATATTTCTATTATACCTTACTAATAGTATATAAAAATTAGTATGTTCACATACTCTAAGTATAATCACATACTCAACTTATATACCACCATAGATAATCTAGTATCATCACATACTACGTGTACATACTTTTCGTTCGGTCAGATTCAATGTATATCATGAGATATGGAGGTAGGAGTAGCTACACGCGCGTAGAATGGATTTTCCATATATATATATATATATATATATATATATATATATTATATATATATATATATATATATATATATATATATATATATATATATATATATATATATATATATATATATATATATATATATATATATATATATATATATATATATATATATATATCTTCGATTTTACGAAAATAAATAGTCGGATTGAACATTTGCACAAATAGCCTCGAACCGCCGTTTGGCACGGCGGACTAAGGCGGTAGGCCACCGCGAACCGCCGTTAGCAGCAGCGGTTGGCTCATCCGCTACATGGCATGCCGGTTTGGCACCTACCGCTGCCGCTAACGGCGGTGACTTCTTCCATGCGAGCCCGGGGGAACCTACCGCCTTCTCCAACGGCGGTTGACCGACCGTTGGAGACCTACCGCCCTCTGCAATGGCGGTAGGGCCTACCACCAGCTGAAACGGCGGCAGGATCCCACCTATATAAGGGCCGCGGCCCTACCGCCGGGCGGCTGCCCCTCCTCCCCATTCATTTCCTCCTCCCCCACGTAGCTCTCTGTTGCCTTCTTCGGTGTATATTCTCCACATCAGGTATGTCTCTAATACTTCCTTATATAGTTAGTTTAGAAATTCTAGAAATAGTTTAGAAATTCCGGAAATAGTTTAGAAATCCTAGAAATTGTTTAGAAATCTTAGAAATTGTTAATAAATCCTAGAAATAGTTTATAAATATTAGAAATAGTTTAGAAATTCCTAGAAATACTTTAGAAATCCTAGAAATACTTTAGAAATTCTAGAAATTTTAGAAATACTTTGGAGATATTATTTCTTGTTTAGAAAATCCTAGAAATACTTTAGAAATACTAGAAATACTTTAGAAATTCTGGAAATACTTTAGAAACACTAGAAATAATTTGGAGATATTATTTCTTTTTTAGAAAATCCTAGAAATACTTTAGAAATCCTAGAAATACTTTAGAAACACTGGAAATACTTTAGAAATACTAGAAATACTTTGGAGATATTATTTCTTTTTTAGAAAATCTTAGAAATACTAGAAATACTTTAGAAATTCAAGAAATACTTTAGAAATACTTTGGAGATATTATTTCTTTTCTATAAAATTCTAGAAATACTTTAGAAATACTTTAGAAATTCTAGAAATACTTTGGAGATATTATTTCTTTTTTAGAAAAATCTATAAATACTTTAGAAATGCTATAAATACTTTAGAGATATTATTTCTATTTGAGAAATTCCTAGAAATACTTTAGATATTCTTGAAATACTTTAGAAATTCCTAGAAATACTTTAGAAATTCTAGAAATACTTTAGAAATACTAGAAATACTTTAGAAATTCTAAAAATACTTTAGATGTTCTAGAAATACATTAGAAATACTAGAAATACTTTAGAAATTCTAGAAATACTTTAGATATTCTAGAAATACTTTAGAAATACTAGAAATAATTTAGATATTCTAGAAATACTTTAGAAATACTAGAAATACTTTAGAAATCTAGAAATACTTTAGAAATTCTAGAAATACTTTAGAAATATTAGAAATAATTTAGAAATAGTAGTTTTTGTTCGAATTTTTATACATACTTTATAAATACTTTTTATTTTTAAAAAAATTACTTGAAATACTAGTCATTTTATATTTCAATTTTTTTAGGTATGGCTCAGCAGCAGGCGCCGCCTCGGCCGCCGCAGCCGCAGCCGCCTCTTTGTAGTGTTCATCCTCCTCGGGAGTCGTTGCCGTACGTGCTACCCGAGCTATTCGACGAGGCCACTGACAGGGCGCACCGGTCTTACCACTCGCGATCTGCGGGGCAGAGCTGGGCACCGTTCGTTCTAGAGGCCCGGGGTACTACATGCCGCTTGACCCCCGTTGGTGTCCGAAGTATGTAATACGATACTTGGGTTTCTTTTTATTTCCTCATTAAATTTGGAAATTAATATTTATTTTGATTTTGTGGTGTAGGTTACGCGCAGCAGGGCTTCTTCCCCTTGTGTGTTTGGTCGAGGGAGACTTGATGCGGGACGCTATGCGCCCAGCGGATCGCAGATCGCGCTTTGGGTTCGACTACCAGCTGATCTGCGCGCTCCTGGACCGGTGGCGCTCTTAGACGCGCAGCTTTCATTTCCCCTGGGGGGAGATGACACTAACTTTGGAGGACGTGACCCTCCTCTTCAGGCTACCGTGTTCAGGGGAGCCCATGAGGGCTGTGGACCCCCCCCAGACGGGTGGCGCAACGATATCCTGGCGAGGTTCACCCGAGTGGTGCGCCGTCCCGACGTGCCAGAGGTGACAGCCTTCACCAACTCCCGCGGCCCCACGAGTGCTTGTTTGCGAGGCTACAGCGTACGTAACTCGATCAATTTATGTATCGTTTTTTCATAGTATCGCAAGTACTGACTGAAATTTGAATGTTTGCAGGCCTCGTACATGAGAGAAGACGCCGACGAGCAACAGGCACTTGGAGGCGTACCTATTGTGGCTGTTCGGCTACGTGATGTTATGCGGGTCCCAGGGGGACGCGGTGTCGAGGTTCCTGACCCCCCACGCTCGGAGGATCGCCGACGCCACCGTGGTCCGTGGAGGAGATGCCCCAGATCAACTGGTGCGCTGCAGTTTTGGCCGCGACGTACAGGGACCTGTGCTCCGGGTGCACCAAGATGGGGACCTAGTCGATTCTCCTCGGATGTCCACTTCTACTGCACCTGTGGAGCTACGAGCGGCTTCCTGTCGGTCGGCCGATGGTCGACCAATCGACGTACCGGGCGATGGAGGAGGGGCACGACCCAGCAGACAGGCCGACCATGGGGTCGATGTGGTGCCACCGCCAGTTCGTACTTTGAGCTAACTTCGTTCGTTAGCTGTTAGAAAGTAATGCAATTCATCGAGCTAACTTATTCTCTTGTATGCAGCTCTCTTGGACGGAGCAGACCAGGAGGTCGTACCTGGACTTCGTCGGGCAGATCGACACCCTCCTGGACGTTGAGGTGATCTGACAGCCGTTCACTGCCGCCTTGGTCGCCGCGCGTGCACCGCAGGGTCTCTCGACCCTGTGCTTTCAAGACCGTGAGTTCTGGATGACGAAGACGCCGCTCGTCCACGACATGTACGTCGAGGAGTACCATGTCGAGCGCATGATGAGGCAGTTCGGCCTCTACCAGGCTTCGCCTATGCCCGTCGCACACACTGTCGACCCGGCCGTGCACCAGTAAGTTCATTCAAAACTTCATTAGTTTCCGTTGACGAGTGACGGAAGTTAGTTTGCTGACTGATTCGCTGTTTTTGTTGTAGGTGGACGAGGAAGGGGTCGAAGACTTTGGCCCCTTTTTTGGCAAAGCTGCAGCCGTACCTGGACACGTGGGCGAACGCCGCCGCCCCGGACCACGTCGTCGTCGAGCCGTGCTTACACGACGACGACACATGGAGAGCGTACCTACAGTGGTACATGCCGAGGACCTGGACGCGCGTTACCTACGTCCCACCGAACCCTCGCCTCGACCTCGTGCCGGCGTCGGCGTACCCCTACCGACGGGATCAGACCCACAACATCTTAGTAAGTTCAATTTCGTTACATCAGATTAATTCACATTTGCCAACGTTGTTTCGTACTAATAATCCGTCTGATCTTGATAGTACGACACAGCTCGGGAGAT